>CM050665.1:4553729-5862729 GCA_027574665.1 Rhynochetos jubatus
GAGTCGTTTTGATCCTGCCTTGAACTTCAATACATACACACGGCCAGTAGTGCACTGAGGTACCCTCTTGAATTCACAGTCATCAGGAAAAATAATCAAATCCTGGAAAATACGGCAGCAGGAACAAGTGTTTGAGGAAATGCCTCATCAAAAATCTGAGCCTCCCAAAGACCTCTGCCCTCCTCCCCAAACCTTCTTCCACCTGCCCCTCAGAGCAGAGAGGATTTGGAAGCGCAGCTCTGTTAGGCCACAGTGGCGTTCCCATCCTAATTTGTCTTGGAGAAGCTTTTCCAGCAATGCCAGCGGAACAAGAACAAGACAAAGCGCAGCTTAGCACCTCAGCACCAAACGCAAATCCATACTCACATCTTCGACGTTGCCCGAAGTCCTGTCCTTCCAGCAGAAGTGAATGAGGGAGTCATCAGTTTGCTGGATGTAAACGAGACCTTTTCTCTTATCTGGGGTTACCGTGCTGCCTTTCAGGGACATTTTCCCTGCTCGAAATTCCACCAGGTATTTGCTTGAAGAGCCACGGGAACCTGGGACCAGGCTTGGAAACAACGCGCCTGAAGACATCCTGGAAAGAGAGCGAGCAGCCGGCACGATGAGAACCCTTCCCCTGTCCGCTTTTCTCAGTGTCAGGGAGCTCCACAAACTGTCCCACCGCCCCCACAACCCCAGGGTGACCCGGCAGGGCTAAAGCAGGATGGAGACGGGGGACGCTCCCCGTATCTCCGCAAATAACGCGGAGCCGATGCGCTACGGCAGGTCAAAACGAAACCACCCCCCCCGCTGACGTTTCCTTCTCTGGTCCGGACCGCGGTTCGCAGGGTCAAGGCCCTACTGTACCGCTCAGCCTCCGGCCTCGCCGCCCAGCTCCCCGCCTCCCCCCCGGCAGCTCCGTGTCTCCCGAGGAGAGCACCGACCGGCCATGCCGGGAGACCGGCGGGCCTCCGTGACTCTGCAGTTGTTTTTAAGCTCGCGCTACCGCTTAAAAACCGCCGGCACCGGCCGCTCAGCCCCGGCCCGAGCCCCTCACACGAGCCAAGAGCGGAGCTGCCCGCCCGCTGGGCCGCGGGGACGGGCCGCCAGCGCGGCCCGGCCGAGGTCGCCCGTCCGCCCGGAGGCCGCGGTCTCTAGCCGGGCCCCCCCCCGCCATCCCGAGCTCGCCGGGCCGCGTCCCCACAGGCCTCCCCCTGCAGGAGACCCCCGCCGCCCCCGGGGCCGTCCCCCAGCGATGGCCGAGGCAGAGCGGCGGAACCCGCCCGGGCCCGTCCCCCCCCGGTACCTGCCGCCGCCGCCCGCAGGCCCCGCGCCGCGCCGCTCTTCCTGCCCCGCGCGCCGGAACCCCGCCCACCGTGGGGCGGGGCGGGCGCCCCCGCGCCCTCACGCGATTGGATGGCATGGCCGTCAGTCAGGGGCTGCGGCCCAGAGCGGCCTGCTGTGTCACGGCGGCGGAAGATGGCGGCGCCCCCAAGCGGCGCCCGGAGGCGGTTCCGCTCCAAACCCACCTTTATTCCCAGCGACAGCCGCCCGGCCACGGTTCTGTCCGGACCGGGACGCGCCGGGGGCGCCAACAGAGGGGGCAGCGGCACGTTACAAAGCCAAACCCGCTTTCCCCAAGGGAGGTGCCGGGGCACGGCGCCGGCTGGCAGCAGGGCTGGGGCTGGGCTCCCCCCCGCCGGAACCCTTGCGGAACGGGGCCGAGGAGCCAAGCCTCCGCTGGTTCCGAGGGGCCAAGCCTCCGCTGGTTCCAAGGGGCCGGATGCGGGGCCCAGCGGCCGGGAGGAGGGTGCAGGGCGGTTGCCCCGCCGCCGCTCTGCCCCAGAGGGCGGGCGACGAGGCTTTGCTTTTTTAAAAAAAAAACATTGTTTTGCACAAGAAAAATTTACCGAGAAATTAGTTTTACTTAGGAAACGGGAATAAATGCTGGTAACGAGGTCTGTGTTCCCTGGCTGCCGTGGGGTAGGTGCTGCCTGTCCTCAGTAACCTGGGTACCGCTGGCTGAAAAGGCTGCTCCCAGCTGACAGTGACATCGCCTCAAAGCCCCCCCCCGGCACCCACGAAGTTAACTTTCCACTTCCACCACGTCTTCGCAAGAGCCCCTTGCCCCCCGGCTCCAGGGCCGTCTCGTCAGCGGGAGGCCCCCACCGCACCCACAGCCTCTTCCCTGCCACCTCCCAGGTCCCCGGTGCCACTTCCACGGCCCTGGCGTGGGCAGCCATCGCCCCACGCTTCTCAGACCCGATGGACCGCCGGGAACCGGGTCCACCCGGGGTCGGGAAAAGGCCTGCGTGGCGGGGTGGGGGTTTTCAACACTCTGATGATTTAAGTCATCTTTTTCTAATGAGCATCAGGGTGAAATCGAAAGCGCAGACCTGGAGCTGGCTGAACGAAGCCGGCGTCCTCTCCAGCCGTCCTCTTGCCCTGGCAGCCGGCTGCCCTGGCACGGAAGTCTCGCTTACAAAACTCTGTCACCATCTAGAGGCCCAAAGGGCAGGAAGGATTTATTATAATTTCTTTCTAGACAGTTTCTCTACATAGCTGTATTAACATATACTAACACAGGTATCTTATATACAGTGTTTAATCGTTATAAAAGCAACATTCTTTCAAAAGGTGCAAAGTTATTCATGTTTTGACACGTAAACTACTGAGACGAGATCCGCATGGAAAATAAAACTCTCTCAGAGCAATGGAAACGCGGCATTAGGAGTCCCATGGCCAGCCAGGCATAGACGTGTCGGCAGCGAGGGGAAAGGACTGCGTGGTCAGTGAAGAACTGTAAATTAAAAAACCCGGTTTGGGACTAATATGTTGGTTCTACTAACAACTTGACACTAAAGGAAGGGGAGAAGGCAGTAAAGATGTAACTGGTTAAGTGTTCTTTAGAAATCTTCCCGGTTGCTTTTTAAACCCCGTGAGGATTCTACACTGAAGTTTGGATGACACAGGTCGTTTACAATTTGTTCATGCTTTCACATAACACAAAGGGCATCGGTCTTTGAATGTCTATCGTAACTTAGACCAGAGGGATGCTAACCGGCACACTTCTTACAAACAGTGTTCCTTTAGCAATTACTCTCCAGTTTTTCCACTCAGGCAATTTCTATTTATACGTAGTGGTTTAAAAACACCAGTCCAGCATTAAACATACCATCTAGTTTAAGCAAGTCTTAAACTCCCATGGGATCTCAGACTGGCTTAGTACATGCATCCTGTCAATCCTCACCTAACGAAGGTTCCCGACGCTGCTCACGGCGAGTTTGGAAAGGGGGTTACAGTGCCTGGCACAGTCATTAAAGTTCAGGGTTTTATAGAAAGTATTTTTATGCCGTCCCATATGGATCAGAAGTGTCTTTAAAAAGTCAAGTGTTGATGACTAGGAACAAATACAAGCCTACTGCCTGCACCGTATCGCCAAGCCGAGCTTGTGAGCCCTGAAGACTTGCAATCAGCACAAAGGGCCATTTCTGGCAACGGAACAAAGTTGCCACGAGCACATTTCAGACTAGGCCCTTATTTATTGCCTTGAAGTTCTACAGCTTCTCTTCTTTTTTCCAAATGAAGACAACAACTAAATCTCAAAAAAATTTCAAGTTAATCCAATCATTAGATGCATGATTTGATACAAAAATGTTCCTCTGAGTATGTTAATTTTCTTTTGTTTTTTAATCCTGTAGCTGGGAGAGCAGCACTTGAAAAATCTACTCTTCGGATGAAACCACAGGTGTGTTTCACCAGCAGTCAGACCAGGTCTTCCATGACTGCCTCAAGTTGCTGGTGCTTAAACGCAGCAATTTCTGAATTCCTGTAAACCTAGCAGTGTAGTTGCTCTCTGGTTCTGCCTGGTTACTCCACTAAAACCTTTCATAAAACATGAGGGTTAGATTTAATTACTGGACCTAATTTTTCAAGCCTCTCTCCCTCCTACCCCCCCGAAGCGTACCACTTCAAGGAAATGAACGCATCACTTCAGTAACTGATTATTTCCAGAATTATATGGCTTCGATGGTTCGATATGGAACAAAAAAATTCCCACTTTCTGACAGCACATGCTCACAGAAAACTTGTAATAGGTATAAGTCTGCCGAAGCTTTAAACTGATTCTGCTTTTTCACAACATACAAAACAGACATGGCCTAAGAATGAAAAACATGCAAACCGAAACTTCCCCAAAACGTGAGCCTGTGTGGATATACATACCAAAGTGCTTCCAAATAAAAGTTTCGTCTAGAAGCATACAGAGTGCCAAAGCTGCCATAGGTAGTGCAGAAGATTTAAGCCTCCGAGTGGTAGCAAGCAATATATTTTACATTGTAACCACCTCTACGTTCCTACAATTGCTTCCGAAGCTTCTCGTGTTTTAACAACAGCCTTTGACTTCAGGAAAAGCACAATTCTAACGTACCCTTCCCTTCTCCTAACGTATGCGTTATGTAATTTTATCACAGGTACACAGTTTAATGCTCACAGTGTCCAAGAAGTTGTGAAGACTCTGTAACAGACAACTACAGTTTGAGAAGCTCAGGTTGGGGGTTTTTTGTGGTTTCCCCAAGTCTCTGAATTATTGAACCGTATTGAGAGAGGGGCCAGGAGCTCCAGTCCCCACGTAGTGCTACATACCGTACGGAAGTTCACACGCATCTCTTCACGGGGAGTATCGACCGTACTAGCTTTGATCCTGTTGGTACCATATTGGCTTTCCATCCCTCCTCCGAGTTCCAGAAACTTCAGATTCTTCACTATTGTACTAAGTAACAAGGATATTATCTCTATTTTATTTAAGTTACGTAGTTTTCGAGGATGTTATGTGCTCTACCAGATACAGCGTATCTTCCTGACAAAGAAACTAGGGAAAAAATGAAGAACTAAAGGTCCCTTTGAAAATTAGTGAAAACACGATGATTTCAGGTGCAGCTTTATGGAAAGAACACAACAGTATTTAAATATTTGGCAATCCAACATTAGTGATAATTAAATCTTTGATTGTTGACTGATAGAATTTTTGTTAAAATTTACCTAGAAAAGCTGGTTTTTGCTATCAACAAAACCAGAGTAACTGGCTTGGAATGAAACCTAGTAACTGGATGTCCAGATGAGATGAGCGATTGGCTCCGCAATTTCAGTATATGTCTGGACAGTCTGAGAAATTTCTGTCAAAATAGCCACCTGAGTACAGCCAATCTGAGGTCCCAGTGTATGGGTTAGTGCCTTGATGAAACCACCTGGAAAATAAAAAAGAAAGAAGCAATAAAAGAAAAGAGCAAACAGTTACTAACAGGGGAAAAAAAACCTGCTTTGCTTCTTTCACAGAACATTGTCAAAAGACACTGGTAGTTCTTATCAGAAAAAAGGTCTCAGGAAATATTCTGAACATGAAAAATAAAGACATTGAGCTTCACACACAGTTATCACCACACCTCATAAAGCATCTTTTGTTAATTTTTTTTTTACATAAAGTCAAGAAGGAGCATGAAATGGATTTTAAAATGCCTGGCCCCTTGCAACTAAAAATAACATCGCTACTCTAGATTATATATTGATTACAGATATTACTTTTTGCTTTAAAAGAATGCCAAATCAGTTACACAGCCCTTTTTGTAAACCTGCCCAAACGGGAAACAGTTTTCTTCTGCGGAGCTGTACTGTGCACAGAACATTAACAGATGCTCACTGCTTAGCCACGTTGACTGAAAACGATTTTATGTTCTCTGGAAGAGGTTTTTCAAAGGCATTAACTGGAATCAGTTGGAGCTGCTCCTCCAGGCTTTGGGAAAAGAATGCTTTCTCTTCTGAATTTCATGAAATCACAGGAGCATCCCCAAGTTCTCGCCTTTGAAGGAAGCGCCTGCAGTAACTGGCCGTGAGCGTACACTTGACTGCACAGCATTGGCACCCGTGAAAAGACACCAGCGGGAGCAGAAGCCAAATCCCACATTACTCCGTGACGCGTTCTGTGCCTAGGAAGTCACTCCAATACGTAATCAAAAAAGCAATTTCTGAAACATCCAAGTCAAGCAGTCCTGAGAGTGTGAAAAGGCCCTAAAGAGCCTCAGTGCCCTCAACTGTCAAAAGCTGGACAGGAATTGGTTAAAGGAGAGATGGGACCATATTTTATCCATCTGAAAACCATGACTGCTGGAGGCTTTAAACAACAAATCCCAAAAATCCAGCATTACCACAGTAGCTCACTATGACAGGTTTCAGCATTTGTTACTAGATAATTTCTCCAGGTCAAAGTTACCAGCAATTTTGGCTTCCAGCTACATGATTTAATTGTTGACCCAGCAAATGCTTTAAGTGACACTACTAATTGTGCTGTCATGCGGGAAATCAAACACAGGCTGTCTCAAATAAAAACATTACGAGCAGTATACCAAACCATTCCAAGCATTAAACAGATGCCCAACGTCCTTCCCCTTACCGCGTGTGCCACTCCACTTCGTCCTTTGCACGCTCCTTGCGAGCAGCTCTTTGCTTCTCTTCTAGCCTCTCTTTTTCTTTGCTAGCCACATCTAAACAAACGTTGAGAGAAACTGGTTACTCAGCAAAATGGAAACAAAACTGCAGAAAACACAGAAAAGACCGGAGAGAAATGAAACATCGTTCATTTAAGCAAGAGAAAGCGTTGGCCGCACACAATCTCACTGACAATGAAAATCTCAGGCAACAAAAAACTCAAACTGTCGCTTCAGAAAAGCTGCTACTGCAAACACAGAGTCAACACCGAGATTTTGATGGTTTAGCTATCAGGAACACAGCACCGAGACAGCAGGAAAGAACTTCGATTAGGCATAATAAAGATTTTTTTGCACTATTTTGCTACGTGTTTTTTTCTGACAAACACCAGAGCCAGAGAGCGTGTCTGTTCACCACACGTCCGTCCAGGCAGACTCCAGAGCAAGAGCTCCCGTCTGCCAGGTCCCCCCAGGTTAATGAACATGCAAATACACCCTAACATGGGATAGCAGGCTTGGGATCCACCTTGGGCACATTTGCTCTCCCAGACTTTTCTGGGAGAAAAGAGACATCATACATCATTCAAAAGGAAGAAAGTTAAGGATGCTCTGGGAATGAGAAACACGACAGCGTTCCTGTACCAACCGACCTCCCTTCAGTGTTCCCTCTCAAAACTTACTAATGTGAAACCATTTCCTCCAGCAAACACATACCCATGTTGCCGTTTTCCATATTTCTGATATCTGGACGTAGCCGACAGTCCGTGGGAGCTAATATTGCTTCCATGCCCTTTTCTAGCTCATTGAGACTCACAGCAAAGCTGGTGAAATTGTACATCTTAAAAGCAAATTAAAGATAACAAGTTATTTCGGCAAAGGGGCACCGGGTTTCCCAGATCGAATGGATACACCAGAACTTCCCAGCGGAACGACTCAGTCAAACCTTCTCCCACTGGCTAGGCTGAGAGCAAGGTTAGGTTCATACAAACCTAGGGGGTTTTGGTGGAGGGGAGGGACAAGGAAAGGCAGAAGGGGATGGGAATCACAGCTTTAGTTTTTTAAGCAGTTTTTGCTTCAGAGAATCCAGACAGATTTTCCTCCGTATCTGATATGTACCATCATGATTTCTATGAAAAAAAAAACCCCACCCACACCTAAAAGCCTGAAAAGTCTTGTTGAAACTACTGAGGTTGATATCTGCCCAGTTAGTGCATTTTTTGGCAGCCTGTCTTCTAACAGTAGGGTCAGCAGAAGGGAACACGCATCCGTATTTTAGCCACCCTACGTGCAGGGATCTCGCAGACAGGTTAACCGGAGCCACCAGACTCACACCGAAGCAGCTGCAGTCCGAGCATGCACTCTTTCTACCAGCTGCGACACAGCAGCGGCGCTTTCGGCACAGGAACGAAGCAGAGACCTTGCTGTAGCACAGTTTCACTGCTGCAGCAAGAACTGCCAGAGCCTGGCAACACACATGCTAAGGACAGACACTTGGCCAAGGCTTCCCCTGATCATTACTCATGTTCCCTTGGACGAGTCACTAGCGATACACAAACTGACTGAAACAGTTACCTGTGATGAGTTCGGTGGCCTACAATTTATTCTCCAAAGCAATTTACTGCCTGGTATGAACTGCACTGTGTCTTGAACCTCTGGCATATCATCAGCCTCATCATTTTCAGATTTAATAACATCTTCACTCTGAAACAGAGATAACGTTTGGCAGGGGAGCAAAGGGAAATTGGACAGCTTCATCCAGAGTTCTACAGTGACTGTTGAAGAATCTGTTCAAATTTGAGATATTAAACACGCTCCTGTACTTCTGCCTCACCTCTCATGTTTGCTTTTCCTCACTCTGTATACTGCTCCTCTCATTTTTATCGTGTCTTGCTCCCGCTATCTCTGACTAGTCCCCCACCAACTATGTACAACCTGAATGTCTGTTAGAAAAACCCAGTAAATTAATGTCTTTCAGGAATCTTTTCTCTAGCTTCCCTTCTATCCCATGCCATAGCTTAATTTCACCTAAAACGACTATTACTTCGTTCAGGTTAAAATGAGCCAAGAACGCAATTTAAACCCCTTCCCATAACGGCCTGAGAAAGATAAAAGAGCATGCCTGCCTTTGGATATTGCTTCATCTTTTGCAAGAGATGTGGATGTGCGACTGTCGTGGCTTAACGCCAGCCAGCAACTAAGCACCGTACAACCGCTCGCTCACCACCTGCGGAAATGCCCTTGTTTCAGTCGGACTGCCCACGAGCTAGGCTCCAACAACTACTGTCACTGCCAACCTTCTCACTAGGAGGACTGCGTACTTAAGTTCACAGACACAGTGCCTGTCCTTCCATTCCTCTGTCAGCAGACGCACTACTATACTGCACATCTAAAATCAAATGCTGTATTCTTCAAGAGGCTGCTCTCGGAACCTGAGAGAATCTGATTGTCGTTAAGACACAGCCACACAGTGGGATTTCAGAGGATTTTACCATGAGAAACCATTTAAAAATCACAACCAGAAAGCAAGTTTGAGGCAATAACATCCTAGAGTGACAGTATCACAGTTTCTGCCCCCACCCCCCACCCCTTCCTATTTACTTTCTGCCCTGACACGACTCATTTATTTTATTCAAAAATACCCTATTAAGTTAAACAGGGCCTGTTTTATACACCAGAAAACAGCTCCATATGGTTAAGAGTCTAATTTCAATCACTTGGTTTGAGTATTCATTATTTAAAAAGACTCTTTTAGGCTACTTTCCATGTCAACATCTGGTTTACTGTTAGACAGTTCCCCATCTAAATATAGGTTCCACAGGAAGGAAGGAAAGAAATAGCTGATTTTCGTAAGATGAACAGAACCTTATTGTTTTTTTTAAGATGACAAAACATAAGCTTGTACCATGACAGAATCCAGAGCCAGGAGTAAGGCCTGTTGTTGCTTTGTGAATAACTTCTGAGTACTTTTTAAGAACAGTTTGAGCCTCTTAACATTAAGAGTGGGCAGCTTCTCTTTAACTTTTCATTTTCAGTGAGCAACCAGGGTCTGCAAGGCCCCGTTGACATCAGGAAACCCAAGAGTCCTCTGCTGCACCATACGTTTTGCATTTCCCATATAACGCTAAGGCCTGGGCGGTAACGGACCTGACACCGCTTACACGTGAGGAAAAAACTCTGCGTGTTTCCAGACCCCTTCGTTGTCCAGGCTGGCTACATAATAAGCTCAAAAAAGCTGCACCACCAAAAAGCATAACTGACTTAAAAAACATGTAATTATTTTTTTAAATGCCTAAATCCTAGTATTTTTACATCTGGAGTTAGCAACAGAGCCATTTTCCTCATGCAAGGACTGGACAACACCAGCTTGGGGGTTGATATTTGATGAGTTCTCTTACAAATCTCTAGCAAACACCATTTCTGTGAGCTCTCTTCGATACCAGCAGCCTGGGACTAACACTGCCCATCTCTGACCCCCACCAAAACCCAGTTTTAAGCCTCCGTTCACCACCTCCTGACCATTTCTGTAAAGAGGTTGTTTTCCTTTCATTTCTCCCTAAAGAATGCTTCACCTTACCGGCTTCAATTTCTTCTGCTCACCACCTCTCTTTTCATTCTTTTTGTAAGTCTCGTACGTAGTGGGATCAGTGCACCATAAGCATTCTGTCCACTTCCCATAGATCACACACAGCTTCTTTCTGCTGCAGAGAAAGCAAAGCACACTTAGCTTTCGCTTCAGTATTAAATCAAGGGGTTTCATACTGACACGGAGAACTGAAACGGGTTACAGTACGCACTGCTAGCAACTCTGCAGTCACACCAGTTGTGCTCCCTCTGCCAGCAAAAGAAACGCCGCGATGCTCAGAAACGGAGAGGCCAAGAGGCTTTTATCACTTACTTTTTGTCCTGAATGTATCCCTCTACTCTGTGAAGCTCTTTCCCAAACAGTCCACACGGTTTAAAATTAAGGACACATTTATCTTCAGTACTGTAGAGGAAATAAGTACATGCATGAAGCAGCAAGCCCCTAAATACACCAGGAAGTTTGCTTTTTTACCTTATTTAGCTTTTTTCACATACAGTTACAGTTAGCTGGGCAGTTGTTATTTATGTCATAATTTTTCTTTATGGTTTATTATCTGACCAGGGCATTAAAAAAGGCACAGAAATTTCAAAATTCCACAGAAAGGACAAAAAGGGAATCAAGGTGCACGTGAAGGAATCAGCCTGGGAAAGCCAGCCGAACACGACCACGCTTCTGAGTGTCACATATATCTCAAATTCACGAAAAGTGCTGGGAATAAAGTGGGGTGCAGTCTTGCATACTGCTCAACCCACGCTGTTAACCCCTCGCGTTTCAGATTAGTAATTATTTACAGCTAAGCGTAACGAGAAATAACTTTTACAGGTGACCTACACGGGAAAAGCTAGTTACGTGCATTCAAAAGCTACGTCGAAACTACGTACTAAAAATTCTGAACGAAACATTTTACAAACACAATCCAGCACTGTATTTCAGCATCATCCTTGCACTGTGATGTACATAAAGTAACACTCTCCCAGTGCGGTACCAGGCCTAGTTTCTATGTGAAACACAAAGCACACACAGACCATCCTGGGTCTTTGGGCAAATACAGGAGGCGGGATTGTAGCCTTGATGCGATGAGAAGTATCAAAGCAGCAGCCCTGCTGGATTAAAGCTCCCGTTTATTGACAGAAAAACACGTGCAGCCATAAAGTTACCACAAAATTCTCTCCCTTATCACTACAGAAGGTAACTTATTTTATATCAAGCCACTGATTTTTATATAAGGCAAAAACCCAGACACAGTTGGCAAAGCAATGCACGTGCTCTAAGTTCACATTATCCTACTCTGCAGTCATTTTTCTGTACGGTCCTCTCAATTTAAGACATTCTCTGTTATTAAAAAGAGCACAAAATCACAATCAACATGATGGAGGCCCACTACAAGCCTCCAACAATTACTCCATTTAATGGTTCTGCAGTTAAATTCAATTCCTGCTCTCTGTCAATAGGACCGAATTTGAACGGGTAACTCACAAACGTAAAATCTTTGTATCCCATAAGCCATCTAGCCCTGGGCCTTTTCATTTATATTATTAAGATACTAAGCCCAGTCCACTGAATAGTTTGCATTGGACAGAAGGGGAAAGACAAAAAAGAAGACAAGACTTTGGATATACAAAACAAGGTCTCCTGTGTGCCTGACAAAAATCAGAACTATCTGCTTTGTCACAAGTGAACACGCGCCAGCCCCTACAATCCAACCCTCAGTTTCACGATTAGCATTACCTGTGATTTACAATTTCTACCATTCCATACTGTTCTAACCACAGTTTACCAATAATTACATTATGTACACAACAGGTTGGATTTGTCCATGTGTAAGCTTCGTTATGTCTGTAAAGAAAAATAGAAAAAGACATCATTTTCTTGAGCCTGAGATGGAATGTAAGCCTGTTTTCAATTCTATTCATGGCAGGGCAAAATATTTAGCACTCCTGTGAGCAGCCAGCAGTTAACTTCACAACAGAAAAGAAACAGACCTTTCTTTATAAGCCAACAACGTGTTGTATCTAAACATTAGTGCAAGTTAATACAGCGATATCCCCTTTATTTTTCTTCCCTCTTATGGAGTTGGAATGGTAAGTTTTACAGTTGCTGTGCTTTTGATTACAAATTCCAGCCCAACATAAACAGCAGCCCAGGAATTCATCTTTTCCATTTGCTCTTTTAAAGTTGTATGTAATAAAACATAATGCTCGTGCCCGAACCGGACTGACAAACTGACACCCAATAGTGTCTGCTACTCAACTACTGCAGCAGCGCTGCAGACTAAAGCCCCTTCTTGTAAGCCTCTGTCCTAATCGAAAGAGTACCTTTTGTGACAAAACCAGCACTGAACGTAAATCTTTGAGTTTTCTAGCAGACAGCTTAGTCACTCCCACTTCTGACAGAGGTTCAATAGGAAGACATCCCTCCCTGAGGGTTGGCCACACTAACTCTCGGTAAAATTTCTCATTTTCCTGCGTGGTGAAGGCTTTTGACCCTGAACAGAGTGACACGAGTCAGCAACTGCATCAGTGGTTTCCACAGATAGGCCACAAGTTTCCACACCAGCGCAGGAGGCCTGCTTCAGTCACTGAAAGCCATTCTGCGGGTGTTTGGGGGGGTTTTTTTGGTTGATTGTTTCCTATCACTGGGACACAACAGCGCTATATTCAAGCTTCATAAACATGACATTTAAAAATCCAATTTATTACTCAATTCCATCCTTTTCCCAAAGATTTACTGAGAAGGAAAAGTCATAGAAGTATTTTTTTAATGCTTTGTGCAAAGCTTTAGAAAGATGAATTAATAGCTTCTAAATCCTTAAAAGATGTTATTCCAAAAGTGGTCAAAACATTAAACAAAAGGATTCCTATCATCACTAGCTCAGCAGCGTCCAAGCCAGCTATTCTCACCCCTCTTTCCATGCTGGTAAAGAGTTACCTGGCAATCAATCCATCTTAGGACAGCGTGCAAGCCCTATTTTAATGTACAAGTAAGAAATAAGCAGTGCCAGCTGTAACAAATGGCTTGTACTCCTCCTTCCAGTAAGTATAGAGAGAATACTGCCATTTCAATGTTTCCAACTGGTCTGTCATTTTCCAGTACAGAGAAAAAACAGATTATTGAAGTGTGGCTATTTTCCACAGCAAATTGTCTCCAAGCATACTTTAGAACAATTACTACTCTTCAAGTGGGGGAAAAAATATATTCAAACCCCCCAGATTCATCCTACCAGCCTTAACACACATTCTTATTCATGAACTACTTGACACCAAAGGCATAATAGGATAAAACAAAACACAAGGCACTCGCGGCCGGTGCTAATAAACTGAAACACTTGTTAGTGCTGGAGAAGTGAGAAAGAAGTGTGTTTTCCAGTGCATGTTTTGAAAACGCAGTCGTGGTTAACATAAATGCAGTGCTTAACACGGCTTGTAATTTTGCTCCCTACAGTCAGGAGCTCACTCAGGCCCTGAGCAGCCCTGAGCAGCTCTCAGACGGCTCCAACCAACGGAACGGTACCAATCACAACAGCGAGAGGCTCAACGTTTTATTTCAATTTCTGCTGCTGACCTGAAGCAATTATTTAAAATAAATGCTTTAATCATTTATACTCCAGTCTAAATCCATGCTCGGTGATTTGATTAGGCAGAGCAAGAATTTCAATAGTCTTCTAAATAAAGGCTCTGTCTCCAGCAACAAACTTTATAGTCACATCTGCACTGTGCACTAACATTCACAGCTCTTTCTGCATTCAGGAGAGGTTTCCTCTATTTCCATCGCCATTTATATCCCAGCCCAGTTCATACTTTTCTAAGCGTTGGAAGATTAGACGCCAGCAGCTCAATAAATACTTTCAAAAGAAACGGCAGGAAAAGTCAGTGCTGGATACGGCCGGCAAGTTGACTCTTCATTGAAACCAAATGTCTAGAAATTTCCCCAGACGACGTTTCAGAACAACCTCCAAGGTAGGCCTGAGGAAAGCTTGGCTAAAAGCACCTTTAAGTGTTCAACTGCAGGATGCTTTTTCTGCGACCAGTGCATGCTGGGGTCCTACCTGGGAAAGCTCAAGAGTCTTTGTGCCACCCAGGGCACAAACCAGCTTACGGGAAGTCACGTCATTTATGAGAGACAAACGCAGAGACAAGCCTAGGAGTGATCTGGAGAGGCGTTCCTGATTTTAACAGGGAGGTGATCGTACACAAATCGTTACACGGGTGACAAGGCAACCCTGACAAGTCACTCACGTTCCCTTATCACACGGAACAGCTATTCCGAAGAGGCAGCTCTCTCCACACGAATATATGCACACAAACAATCAAACCCCACAACAATATTTAAAAGCAAGACGAGCTTGAATAGCGTGGTAATAGGATTTTATCTCCCTATTTAAATTTCACATGCCTTCACAGAACTAGCTTTCAGTAGCATTCGGTTTTTAAGAAATGCTAATTTTCATAGCGGAAAAACTGAGTCAAATCACTACAGCTATACAAGCATGGCAGAAGATAAAACACAGCCCCGCAATTAAGGAGCGAAAATCAACTCGTAAACAAACTCTTACAACCTCTGCAGCAAGAGGCTTTAAGATAATCACTTACAAAGAGCCAATAGGATGATTATCACCAATCTTTTTTTATTCAAGTAAACTTTAAGGAGATCAACATAAAACCCAGTATTTACTTCTCATACTCACTTCAGAAGCTCCAGAGTAATTGTTCCCCGAGGCTCCGCTTCTATACTCTTTCCCCAGAATTTTAGTTTGGGATAGATTGATCCGTGAAAAATAAAGTCCTTATTGAGGCCTTCAGAATAAAATGCACTAATAGGTGGGTGGTGGCTGACTTGCTCAGATATAAACCTAAATCCTAAATCCTCCCTAGCAACAACAAAAAAAGAGCATTAAACAGTAATGTAGTTTTTAATGTTACAAAAGAAAAGAGTCACTTGATACTTTGAAAAAGTGTGAAGGATTTTTAGAACAAACTGAAGGTGAGACTTCCCCTTTTCTAGGCCCACGACACATTAACAATTAATGAAATTAAAGAAGTCGTACTCTGAACACCTTCCCTTCATACCCAAAAATCCAACCACACACACCCCCCTAAATGACTTTTTACCCAGAAAGGCAGCTGTAGAAGTTTCACTGAAATAACTCTTGAAAATACCAAAACAGTTTGGGCAGCAGCAGGACTGACTGAAAATTCTTTTCCCCACTGCAGACATATCACCCGCTGATTTAAGCAAGCTGGAAGTCCTTCAATCTCCTGACATGATCAGCAAAACACTATTTAAATTAATTAATAGCCTCTGGTCAGGCAATGGCTTTGGTGGAAGAACACAGACCATTTTGTCTCTGCATAATTCAAAGAATACTCTGCCTAAACCTAGAAATAAAAACATTAGCTTTTATAACAACTTCCCAAAGATTCTGAGGTAATTTGAAGAATTTTAGCTGTGCTCAGATACACATTTTAGTAGATTCTATTATTATTTCACTGAATAAACAACCTAACTAGTATGATAGTCTGCTAACTCAAGAACACAAATAGCCCCAGCTCCCAGTGTAAAGTAATTATTACCTGGTTAATTCATAGGTTTCTCCTAACAGCGGGTTAAATGGTTTGCCAGTTCTCTCCCACTGAGAAGCTACAGCAGAAACTGCAAAAGCAGCTACGGCCTGTAAGCAAATTAAGAACACATTGCTACGAGAATAGTACATTAAACTGTGAGTTTACTACGTTGTGTTTGTTGCACATTATAGCATTTCATTATTCTTCCAAAGAGAACACATTGTGTATTGCTTAAGGCCAAAACATTTGTAAGTGATAGGGTGGGTGACACAGAACTGGGGAAATACAAGCAGTTAACAAGAACCTCATTTCCAAAAGGAATTATTTTCTGTAGTAGATTTTTCCAGGTTACACTCTGCTCCACGCTTCACCTACCTCTAAGAGGACAGCCTGGTTTTTTAAAATCTAGTTTTCCCCTGTTTTGACCGTCCCCAACACTCAGCTGACTGGGAACAGTTTTGCTTTTCCTAGTGTCAGGCAAGCATCATTTCTAACACAGGTGAGACTGCTTGAATCCTACCAGCAGGCACAAATGACAGTCAGAGCTCCTGCAGGCTGGTGAGCCGGGATACACAAGCACAGAATACAAGATGCACATTCCAGTTTCCCTGGAGTAAAACCAGGGCTGTAAGCAATACCAGTACAGCATAATGTACCAGTAGAGCCTGGTTTCACCATGTTCAGTTCCTTGTTGATTCCATATTCCACGCCCAACAGCAACCAGTTTTGGCGAAGAGTGATAAAGCTTGTCTCTGCCACAACAGTTTTTCACGCAGTAACTTAAAAATCAGGGAGTCACTGAAATCAATTTAGGATGACTTAAAGCCAAGATGTCATCTTCAGAACACATAAAACCACAAAGAGTCACAGTTAAAGCCATCCTGAGAGGTGTTGAGGTCCCTGAGCATCGTCAGCTGTGGCGCTCTCCCGCGCTAGACTTTTGGCTCAATCTCTGTGCACAGCATCAAGTGTGAAAGGGTCACAAAGATCTGACAGAGCCATGAAACAAGAAAATTGGCTGTACGGACAAATATGGGCATTCTTATGACAGCCCCCAAGAAAGAAATACACTCGAGTGAGAAATTGTCTTAAAATGAAAGATTTGGGGAGAGAAAAACTTCTTCTGAACTAGCCAGAAGGTGGTAGCTGTTACCTGCATTCTTTCCAGTGGGTCTGCATGACTACAAGCCTTATTAATGAGGTATATGTGTTCCATATATTCTGTTATCCGTTGAAGGAAACTCAGTGGCTCGTTGAAGACAATAGGCATCGTAATCTTAGACAGCTCCTAGGTAACAAAAGGGCAAGTTAATTTCTTAGACACAACACTAAATTAACAACCGACAACAACAAGAAATTTGAAAATAAATGGTGGTTTTTTGGTATCATTATTCAAAAGACATTTGGCAAGCCTATCGTAGGTCTCCAAGCGCTACAGCTGAAAGGGGCTGGAAGCACTGCAGAACCCTCCTAGCAACCTGAAAGAATAAAGAGCTTCAAAAACGGACCCAGCTAATCTGGTAAATTCAAGAAAAATGTTACCTTCTATTCTGTGGTCTACAGAAAACAGAATAGGGTAAAATTTCTGTAGATAGCAGCAGTAATGTGCCAACCAGCTCACTACTGATATTCAAGTACCACGCGTTCCTTTGAAATCCTCACATACCTATTTGCATAAAATCTAACTATTTTACTGAAGTAACCACAAATTATTTTTTAAAAGGAACAGTTACGTAAAGAATAGGATTTGAATTGCTCTAACAAATTGTAGCGGCTTTATTTAAGCAACCTATTATTTGCGTCAGAATGTTTCTTATTTCACATGTGGATTCACGACAGACACCACGTTCACGCAGAGATTTCCAATTCCCCAGGTCTTCTACTAAATCTGAGCAAATTTGCCTGGGTTTAGTTTAAAAGTTGCGCTTATGACTGAGCACTAACACATCATTAAAGTGTTTAAAACTTAGCGAAAAGGAGAAGCCACCAGACTAAGTTCATGCAACATTTTCCTCACGTTGTCATAGACAGCAATAGGAAAAATAAGTTATCCCTAACTGACAAATTGATTCGGTTCCAGGCAAAACATTCTAGTAGATAGGTCACTCATCCTAACAAGAGGAGTTTTGACAGTACAGCTGCATCTCTTAGGTGACACAAAATTAAGCTATCAGAGGGGTTCCCTGGCTTGGCTGTTGCATTCACAAAAGACTGTGCTGGCAGACCTCGACTAGATATGAACGTAATTGCTTAAAGCTCCTAAAAAGCAGCTATGGCAGAAATGCCCTCCGGTGCAGAACATCATTTCCATTCCTAATAAGAATGGTAATCAAACAGGGAATCTTAAAGGATTAAAAGCAAATGGCAGTGATGGCCAGTAACGATGCAAACATCGGGGTGCTTTAACACCCCAGACCAATGGGAAGGTCCGTGGGTTTGAGTCCAAGAATAAACCGCGTGACGCGATTACATCACAGCATTCATACCCCATACACTGGGCTCTCTAAGAAACTCTAACAGATCCCAAACTTTTCTATGCCTTCAATCAGATGGAAGCAATTTATTTTTGGCACAAATTGCTTAAATTATGGGGGGAAAAAACCCAAACAAAGACACCAAAATAAAGCCCTAAATCACATTTTGCTAAGTAAAGAATAAAGCAAAGAAGGAGAAGAGAGCATTATGTTAATCAAACCATATCTGATTAAATTTTTAATAGCTTTAGTCTAGTTCTTATAGGACAGCATTAGAAAAGCCAATCCACGTGCCTCAACAGCTAAAGCAAGCAAGGAAATAGCATCGCTAGTAAATGAATGTTGAGATTTAGATTTAAACAATAACATCAGCACGTTTCATCCAAGCTAACTTACCAGTCCAATGCACTTTTTTAATATGCTCCACACACTAAAATCACTTCTAGAAAACATTGGGGCAGGTAATGATGTCCTGTAATTGGAAAAAACCAACTGTCATTATCAGCCCCTTAAACAACAAGACATTTTCATTTGTAGGTAGTGAAATAATTTATAAAGGAAGCAAAGCATTAACCTAGAGCTGGCAGAGGAAGCAGGCAAGTGAAATGCCTTCAGTTCCAGAGAAACAGCCTCTTCCAGTGACAACAGCAGTGCCTCAAAAGCTAAGGAGCCAGCACGTATTCAATCCTCATTTATGCAGTGCTATGTGTTTACCTGTGTCTCTTAATTCCATTTTCTTGAATCTCTGTCTCTCCGTTATGCTTTCCAGTCCTGTTGCTTTGGTGCGGATCTAGATCAAGCATCTCTGCAACTTTATGATTTGCTTCTGAGAAGTCTCCCGAAGAGTTGTCAGAATCAAAGCCTGTATAACAACCATAGGGCAACAGTTTTCTTAGGAACCTTATTATCCCACAGAGTGCACTCACATCTTGTAACTCTCACAGCATAAGGACACTTATACCAGGTTATTTTATTGTAAAGAACAGAGTGAAAACCCTTTATTAAGTGACCTAATTTCCAAGAGTATTTAGAGCCAAGTATTGCATTAGAATCGAGCATTCTCAACTAATTTTTCACACTGCTGAATATAAAACCAATTTAGAATCTTACGTGTTCTTCAGCAACTCCTAATCAGATTAGCTGTATTGTCTCTTCTCCAGAGAAGTGTGATTACAGTAATTTTGTTCAGTTACACAGTTTTCCTCAAAGCCCTCAAAAAAACCCCTTAACTCAGCCTACTTCTACTGCTAACAGAAAAGGAGCAAAAAGAAAGAAGAGAAAATGGCCATTTCACAATCCAGCAGCAAACATCCAGACGACCACAGAAACAGAAACCTTGGACATCTAACTTTTTTGCCACCCACGTGTGCAAAACATAACATTCCCTAATGGTTACAGCCAGAACCTGTGGACAGCAAAATGAGTCATCCTCTGAGCTCTACGAGTGACCCCAAAGCACGACGTGCAGTAAGCAGCTCCATTTCCTACGACCCAAATTCCATCCATTTGGGTGGACAGCTACTGGAAACACCGTTGTGAGGAAATGCCAGCACCCCCAGCAACAACACGCTTTGAACAGCTTTAACCATCAAAAAAAGTTAAACCAATAGGAATGTACAAGCTTCTGTAATCAGGCAGCCTGAAGTACAAGCTGGGCTAAACCAAGAATCGAAGATTTTAGTCTAATGATTGGATTTTTAAGTCACATTACTTCCCCCCATACACTTAGAATAGCGACAATTGATTTTTACATATGCCTTTAAATAAGGAAACGGTAACATTTAAGCCTATATACACACACAGTTGGTCACTATCAACAGCAACAGGTCTCTTGTCAATGCTGCTACACAGTCTGACAGAAAGAGAACACTAGTTAACAGCAACCAAGCGTCAGTTGCAGCATCAGTGCAGAGCACCCTGAACCGATGCATTAATACAATCCCCCCTGGCAACTGCCGCAGCACCACAACCGACAACACCGCTGAGCGTTCTGTGTAACACAGGGACATTGCTGTTGAAAATAACTGGGAGAGCATTAAGTCCTGAGTGCCACAAGGGTCAATTCATCACGAACCACAAGACGCCTTTCATTTCCAGCTTCCAGTTTAAGAGTCGGAATCCAAACGCAACATGCCAACATGCGTACTGGCTGGCATACAACCCCTGCCACAGCTTTAAGGGATACACTAACATCAGGTTTTGTAGTCCTTTCATTCCAGCTATCACAGCCTGGGCAACCACTTCTGTGTGCTGACAGTTACCATCACACCCAGCTACAGCCATCCCAAAGTCCAGCTGCGGGGACAGAAAGATTCCAAAACATTACAAAGCATGCAAACACCCTAATGGAGTAAAGAAATCAGTTTTGATGAACATGATTTCATTTAAATAGAGGAAAATGTTGTCATCCTCTGTCACTAACATTCTAAAAATAGAAAGAATATATCCTAAGTAGTACTTCAATTTCTCCTGTTGACATCTCCAACAGGGTGCTTGGACTTCATTCACGCAAGGCACACATTCAAAACAAAAACCTGCATTTTTTTAAGGGACCAGGACCATGACAATAACATTCAAAACTGCAGGAGGAAGTGCCACCGATATGATCTTATTTGGTAAACAGCAGGTCTAATGGTTTAATACATGACATCACCCATCTCCTACATTTTGATGTCACAAGCATGTAATTATACAGCAATAACCACACCTTAGGAGTCTAAGCACTTAATTGGAAAGTATGAGAGTCATACGTATATTCAGGTCATTAAAATGAAGACTGCCCTGAAACACCCGTCTTAAACACACAGGCCTATCTTCAGTCAGGCCACAACAAAATATTTCGTTTAAAAATGGCATTTTGAACCACATATTAGGGGTTTTTGTAACCTCTTACAGTACAAGGAGATAGAAAAGGCAAGTACTGTAGGCCATAACAAAATAACGTTTATTAGTTTGGCTGACTAAGTCGGAAAAAACAGATGAGCTTTCTGGTACGCATGCCCTCACCTAGAAAGCTGATAAGCACACAACACCAGGAGCAGCATCACCTCTAATGGGCACTTCAGTGAGATAAACACACCAAAGCGTAAAAGTAAAGCCTCACAACAGGAGTAGTCAACTGGCTTTTAGGGTAATAGTCACGAAAAACATTACTGGAATTACAGTCTTTACACTGTACCCAAAACCTTGCAAATCCTGTCAAATGTTCCTTGGTTTTGTCCACACTAGTCTTCCTGTTTCTCCATCATTCAGAATTGGTTTGCCCCATTCCTGTACAGCAGAATGGGAATTTAGAGTCAGGCATATATATTATTTATGGGCAACAGTGTATCAAGTAAATAAATGCGAATTTAAACAAGTGTCTTGCATACAAACAAGCAAAATTAAATCCCTGCTCCAGAAAAATAAGATACATCAGGAGTGTAAAATCTGCTTTATTAGACTGCATCTCCACCTAATTAATTTTAAAAAACCCACTGGTGTACACAGCTAGATAATCACTAGACTTTCAACTATACTTTCATCCTTAAGTGTCACCTGGCGTGTCCACTACAAGCTCCTTGAGAAAGCTTTAAAGATGTTTTCTTAATGAAGTTCTAAGTATTTTAGTTCTGCAAAGAACTATCCAGAATGTGCTCTTCACAGAGGAAGTACTGATCTGGAATAAAAACAGTTCAGTGAAATGATTTGTCGTACAAGAAGTCTTTCTCCAGGTGCCATGAAAGCCTCAGACTTGTAAAACTGAGTAGATAAGTTTACTTACAAGACAGTTTTTTATAGTGAAGAGCCACGGGGAATGAGGATTAAAATGGGGATCTAAAAGGGGGACAGGGGACCACACACAGAAATAGAATGTCAAAAGCCAGTTTAATCAAAAGTCCCAACTTATGTGTGTTAAGGATGAAACAAAAGCTTTTAAAAAGTCTTAGATTTTCAAAGTCAGATATTTAAATTTGGTGCCAACATTAATCTATTTCAAGAGCTTAAAGAAAAGTGACTTGCCAGTGACTCTAGTTTTCTTAGCCTTCTTCTTCTTCCACATCCTGCAAATGAAACAAATCCACTCAGACTACGCTACACATCCGCCTACGAGGGAGCAGAGGCACACTGAGTCATGTACGAAGACACAAGACCGCCCCTTTCGTACACTCAGCAACTTCCTTAAACATTAATTACGCCTTGTCACTCAAGACAAAGGGAATCAAGAGCGTAGCACTGAGAACCTTCAGACCTAAAAAGGGCATAAAGAATCAGGATAAAGACACTGGAAATAGATAGCAAGTGAAGTGAGAGGTAATTTTTTCTTTGCCGGGAATGACTATTCCCCACGTTTCAGAGCAAGTCCATCTTGCCAACGCGTAGCCGTGTTGAGCTGCTCTGACAGGAGGCAGGCTGGCCCTTCACAAGGCCTGCAATACGTACACATTATGGCAGAACCTGCTGATTTAGTTTGATCCAGATATTATGAAAATATAGAGATTTGGCAGCAGATACCTCACTTCCTCCTCCCCAGGCTGTAAGAGTTTACAGTGAACCACAGCCAAGCAATAAGGGCCATATCCTCACAAATACACTGGGCCAGATCAGCCTCGTGGGCACAGGACAGGAGATTCCCATGGAACTGCAGGTTAGTATTTAAAAAGGCAAAACTAAACCACTCATATCGTTCAAAAATAAATTAGCCGGGTAACGAGCCAAGCGTTTTCCTGTTCTGTAGAAACCCCTGCACGAAACACTTTGGCAAACAGGTATCTGACAGAATTAACGAAGGACACAGTTCTAACAGAGCAGAACCCGAGGGCAAACGGTCTTTAACAAGTCTGCAATGAGGTTAATAAACACCAGGTGACAGGCTAGAGGCAAGGGATGCTATATAAAAGCTGTATGCTTCCCCTCCCACATAGTTTCAAAGAACCTGAAATTCATCGAAGGATTGACCACTTTACCTGATCCAGACTCAGAGAAGACTACCTCCTGCCTTTGAGAAAGAGCAGATGCCGTGCTGCCAGCAACTAACTGACACCACAGGTAACATTTCCAAGAGATTCCCAAGGTGAGTACTCAGTCATGAAACCAGGATGTCGTGTCCCACTAATACGCAATGCCAATAACCTCTGAATGCAAAGAAACTTCTCTCCACAGAAACTCTTCACCAGTCACTGACTCAATTCCTCATCTACATAACACAGTCTGTCCTGCACATTTACACGTGTAATCATCATCCAGTCAGGGTCAAACCATCTGCCAGGAGGAGGATTCCCAACCACACGGCATGCAACACCATCACATGAGCGTTTCATTTGGATGTGATGGGGACAGTGTCAGAAGCAGGAAACTTCTCAGGCAGAGAAATTCCGCCACAATAAAAATCAGGGGTCTCTTTCGGATAGATAAACATTCCAGAAGTGCATGTCACCAATTAATAACTACAGAAAAGTTGTGGTTTCTTCAAGAAGTGAACTCATAGTATCTTCAGAGAGGCAGCTACTACTTGGCCCGCTGCTGAGACTGCTGCAGAATTCCAGGAGTGTAACTTCCCACAAAGTTCAAGTGCTCTACTAGGCCTGGTTTGTTATTTCTAGGACACAAACCACCTACCAAATTATCTAAGTCAGTGAACTTGTGGGAACACATTGCAGGTCCCTTTGGAGAAACCAGGGCCCAGGACTCTGAGGGAGCAAGAAGAATAGAGTGTACACGCTGTTTTCCTCCCAGCTAAGGGAGGAGCCCTTAGAAGGAGCTAAGACACAGCTGGAGAATGTTCTTGTTCCCGGTAGTTATGTCCCAACCGTAGAATTACGAGCTGAACAAGCACATGTCTAAAGGTGGTTTCTGCCCATCTACTGATCTGACCTAAAGGAAGGAGAGTATCCTTGCAAAGAACAGACTGAGGAGTCTGCCAAGGGCATTTCTTTTTTTTTTTTTTTTTAATCAAGATTAGGAGCCCTAAATCCTGAAGATTTCACTGTGGAACATGAAAGCTTACCTTGGCTCAGGAAGGACCTTGATTCTGACCTTGGTCTCCTGGGAGTACTGGGTCTACACCTACCATGTCCAGGCCATTCAAAAACTAAGAGATAGGCAGGCACAATCAGGTCCCATTAGAACCTAAAACATTCAGCAAAGCCCTGTCTGAAAGGTGCACAGTCCATGATGCTACCAGCAGCAAAGACCTGCTATAGGCATCGGCACCTGTGGAACACGGACACAGAAAGACCTACTTACAGTTGTTCTCAGCATCACATTTATGTATGACTTGGACAAGACACAGCTAGAACTAGGTCTAGACTTCACTAGGTTTTTTCAAGTAAACCATCCAACTGTCAGCATCTTCTAAAGCATCTAGCTGGAGAAAGAGATTGAGCACCTGTCTTTAAAGAGTCCTGAAGGAGAAAGAATCTGAAGCAAATTATTCCAAACTCAGCACTCACATTAAATCAAGTATCTGGGGGGCATGCTCCAGGGCAGCATATAAGGCAAAAAGTTCAACCTCATCCAGTTCCTGGAGTGGCTGCTGCAGACCAAACACCCTCCTTCATCAGAGGGCTGTGCTGAGAGCCTATCAAGACATTGGATATTGTTTTGCTTAGAAACTTCTCTCATCACTTTCCTCCCTGTGGAAGAATAAGATTAGGGCGAGACAAGGAGCACTCACAGAACTGCAGCACAACATCCCACTTCCGAGCAGAGCCAGCCAAGACTGCAAGGTACAAGAACATCTCACGTACAGGAGCTCCAAAGTCATTACCACCTTGAGCATGTGGAGGGAGAATCAATACTCTGAGGTTGAGGAAAGAGGAACAAGAGGAGGGAGGAGGGGAAAACCAGGCTGTTCAAGCGCAGATGACTGAGGGCTGTGTATTTCTACAACTAGAGACAAAGGAATGCATCAACATTAAAGCTGTACGGCAGGGACTGCATACGTTAGAGGCGCATTTCTGTTCACCTTTTTCAGTGGGAAAAAAAAAAAATCTAGTTCACTTATGGCCATGGTCCTGAGCTCCTGGAACTGAAAGAATACTAAAGACATACAGTTTTGTTCCCAAGATTTTTATAGTACAACAATTTGATTTTACAGATGAATTTGGAGTACTAGCCCCCAGCACTCCTAGCTAGCATGAATGCAATCCGAATTTCCTTCTCTTCTCTGTGACATAATTGTGACAAGTCCTATACAGCCTGCTGTCAGTCACGTTGTTTTACCCAGTCCCCCCTCTGTTTACTCCTCTCGTGAATTTCCAGCCAACCATGTCTAAGTCTGCCTTACCCACTTGTATCTACCACGCTACTTCCATTCCTTCAGCTTTCATGCTTTCCATTATTCTCTTTTATTCCAGTGATCCTACATTAAGCACTCTACACTCAACATCGCCAGCATTTCTCATTTCACCTCTATTACAGGATTTCTGAGGAGACATTCAAGTGGAAGACTTCAAAATCGTTTGCGATCTTTGAAAGGATTTCTTTTTTTTATTAAAATACTTTAAGCATTTTATTTCACCACTAAAACCATGTAAGGCTCTTATAAACACCCATTCATCCTTATTAGTTCAAAGAAAAGTACTGTTCGATACACTGCTCAAGTGTGAAGTGATTCATGTTTGTTTTTCTAGAAACACCACTGGATTGCGGAGACTTTTGGCTCCCCATCTTGAAAGCATACTTTTACAGTAATTTGTTTCTGACTAGAAAAACATGTTCTACTTCAATTCTTCAGGATAAGTTTTCCATTATAAATAAATAAAATAACAATAAAAGTAACCCATGGAAGACATTTCACCTTTCAAAGAGTGTTAAAAGCATTACTCCTCATGCCACTATTAAATTATCTGCATTTTACAGAAAATGAAAGCAAGACTTTACCACTAAAGGACTGTTACAGTGATAATATGACAGCCAGCATTAAGCTTTAATAAAAAAAAATCATTTCCAAGTCTGAACCTGAATTATAATTCTTCCTTTCTTCTTCTGCAAAGATAGCACTACAAGTTTTACCAACAGCATCTTGCTTTTTATTTCTTAACAGCAATACATTACTAGCCCTCACCACACTGCTTATAGCTGGATTTTGGGGGGTTTGGGGGTTTTTCATTGGCACTGTGCCCAACACTCACCCGTAACGGCATCATAAAACTCTTCTTCACTATTCATCCTTCAGTGTGAAACCTCTGTACAGCCAGTCCAGCCTCCTCTAATGCATCGTTGAACTTGATTTACAGATTAAGCACCTATGTGCTGTCGAAGTCGTCTTTTGCAAATACCCAGCTGCTTTAGATGAACTGTTAGGTAAGATAAGGAAACAGAATTAGCAACTTCCATATTTCTTACATGCACAAACATGCACATGACAAATACCAATTTTCGTATTTCTTCCCATGGCAAAAAAACAGAATTCTTGCATTCATAAATAAAAGACCTTCTTTGACACCAAAGTCATTCTGAAGATGCGTACTACAAGAACAGCTGACACACCAGAGTTCTCCTGTTCAGCAAGAGGATACGCCTTACCGCATCTTTAACCAAAAAAGCTGGGAACAAGAAAGACAACCTTACACCTCAAAATCTCACTGTTGCATAAAAACCTTGGGCCTCATTGTACATCATGGAATCAGCATCTAGTGACCATCAGAGTTTTGTCGGGCTGCTGCTATGAACTCTTGAAGAGCCAACAGGAGGTTTTTCCCTCTAAGGGGAGAGTGTAAAGAAACAACAAACTTTTTCTCAGTAAAGCCAAGCATACTGCAAATAACTTACAGATTTATGAAGCGTTCCAGCTCTGCTTTAGGGACAGACTAAATTAGATTTTTTCCAGATGGTTGGCAATGGTGTAATGTAAACATTTTTACTTCACCCAATTTTAGTCAAAGGAGAATAATGAGAAAATTTAGTTTGCACTCTTGGAAACGTTCATCAGGTACCAATGATGAGCCAAGTACACAGTGATAAACGACAGCATGGCAATGCTATCGATATCTCCTCCAAAACAACCTCAATCTGTCAGTCTCAATCTTTTATGATCCTTGAAGATCCCACTGCTTTTGTGACAGTAGTTTTACCAGAGTAATTATAACTTGCACAATTCCATTCCAATTAAGAGAAACAAAGCCAGAAGCGCACTCTACTCCTAGCAGAAGAGCTTGCCATGTTTGAAGCCAAGTCCTTCTCTCTTCCTTTCTGCAAGAAATCAAACTGCATGATTCCTCCTGTATTTCAAGCCTTTTTATCTCACTGCCCAGGACAAAAGCTATTTGAACATCTCACACACATACAGTCCTTCCGATTCCCCAGTCGGAAGGAGGAGCTGAAGTAGCCTATTTTGGAACTCACACAAGTTAGCGCATGTAGCGTTCGCCTTGAAGCCTTACGTCTGTCAAGGCCACGTATCTCAGTTCGTCACTTTTCCCTCAGGAACTTCCTATTTTGCTTGCCACTACAGGATTTTACATCAATCTCTGCATCGTGGTGATTATCTGAGCTTCCACAATAATCCACAGCAATTTCTTATTTACAACCCCCCACCTCCACACCGACAAAACTTTATGCAGCTGCTTCTGTTGACTTGCTACAGTGCTGTTGAAATTGCTCTCAGCTAGATGATAGTTTCCTTCCCTTTTTCCTGTGCTGTTCTCCGGTCACAGACCTTTAAACCTTCGACTTTCTTGCTCATCATCCAGTTTCTGACTCAGTTTTGTCAAAGCATCGCACTCTCCTGGGGAAAGATGCAACAGCTCAAACATGAACAAGTCAGACACCTGTTCTCTATTTTGTTATTTAAGCTCTTGCAGCAGGACCATCCTATTGCTGCATGCAGCTCCTGTGGTGGGATTCTGTTCTGAAACAGCCTCCTATCTACCTGCAACACATCAGAGCGAGCTAGTTCAAAACCCACCCCCAGCTCAGTTCCAATGCAAAGGACACGCTTCCTCACGGTCCCTGTCCAGCACAGCCACGTTACGTGTCAGCCTGCAAGCTCCAGAAATGCTCTGTAACAGCAGCTCCAGTCTTGATTGGAATAAAAGTTATGATTTAATGATAACTGCCAATTTTTTAAGAGCTTTAGAGTAAACAAGGTCAGACAGATGAATGCCAGTTTCTCCTCGCCCCCTCCTGCACAATAACATTACAAAAGAAGGTTAGATCCCACAGCATGCAGTTTCACCACAAAGACAAGGAAGCTTTCCTACAAAAACACTCACCGAGTGCAAATGAAGTAACTAGAACGAACGACTTAACTGAAAGCAGGGGTTATGCCGTGCTCTTCTGCTACGCACCTCACGCCACACTTTAAGCTCACTGTTACTCCAAAATGAAAGTTCAGTCATATCCCTCAAGTTATATACGAGCTTTGCAACTATTCCCTGAAGAACAAAATACTCGTGCAAGTCCCTTTAAATAATAGTGGGAAATTCTCCTAAGGTGCAAAGAGCATTTTCAAAAGGATAAAGCAATATATTTTGCATCAGAGTTACTCTAGGAATAACTTCACATTCATATCACTTTCTACATTCAGTTTTTATTTATCAAAGATTAACATTCATTTGCACGTAGCTGAACACACAACCATAACAGCATTTAGCTTTCAGGAGCCAGAAAGCTAGGATTGAGTCCTTTTCTCTTACTGAAAGCAACAGCAAAGAGTTACTTGCAGCCAGGCTGAAATGCCAGAAGGCAGAAACATCCTGTTTGCTTCATATTCAGCATCTGTAATCTGTATTTCCTCCTCCCTGTCCATCATGTACCCAAAAGAATTCACTTACACAGCAGCAACTGGAGTTAACAGCTTTTACCAAAACTGCCATTCAAGGAAGGGTGCAGTGCTCCTGCGACCACCAGACCTTCAGGAGCTTAGGGCCAACAGCTGTCCTGGATAACCTTTCACAGAGCATAAACACGGTATCACCTTCACACCTTTTGGTCCTACAGTGCAGATGAAATGCAGAGGATGTTTAGATATTTTCTTACCTACGTAGCAATCATGGGGAACGTAACAAGGAGTTTTCCATACGGGGCTTCACTGGCTCTTGGATGTAGAGAACGCTATTTCAGCAATAAGGGTTTGCTGGTTAAAATTGTCTCAGGGGGCTTCACTTTAACAGCCAGTGCCAACAGGCTGGGCCTGGGCACTCAGGGCACGGACCCCCAGAAAGGTGCCGTCGCCGGGGGACTGCAGCCCAGCTGCACTGTTGGATGACCAACGAGACTCTGTACAGATCATTTGATAAACAACAGGGAAACGCTGCAAGCGGAGGCACCTTAAGAGAACTGGAAATTTGTAATTTAATGATGACAACACACCCCTGACCACAAGCAGCCCAGATTTTGTGGTTCACAAGATAAGCGACAAAGCTCATCTATTTCCTCATATCTTAAGGCTGAGGATGGGTATATACTAATTGGATTTATTATCGGATTTGTGTGCATGAATAAAAACTGCCACATTTATTTTTATTTTTCTGACAGATTGATTTCCCTCCAGGAGAGATGCTATTTTTGAAGCTCAGACTGAAAGACAACAGATAAAAGCATCCAAAAAACGTATAAGACGCATCACAACAGTACAACTTCATACATGGTTGGTAAATCTGTACTGCAGGCTGTATTATCTTGGTACTTTGCCCTGAAGAAATTCTCTGTACTAGGTCGTCCAGAATACTCATAATACAACTTCACTCTTTGAAATTACATTTTAAAGTGAGTGACAAAGCAATTTACAGAAAACAGCATAGCTTAACGTAATTCATTGAAGCAGGTCTTGAACAAGTTATTGGGCAGAACCTATTTTCTCAAGTCATTTTGATTATTTGCATGCCAATGACTACAATATATAAAACCAGACTAGCAAGAGTTAAGCACAGCATGCAAAGTCAAAAACTTACAAGAGCTTCTGGTATCTTCTTATCAAAGGACTATCATTTTGGTTCCTCTGAAATAAGCTTTGTACCTCGGTGATGTTGTAAAGCCATCCACAAGCAGGTTAAACAAGGTATTACGCACAATAACACAATTTAGAAATGCAAATACCAATGCTGAAATAAAAATGCCATGTTTGTCCTAAGTAAATAACCCCAAAACCTGAACAGGTAAGGGACAGATATATAATTACTAGTCACGTGGGCACAGGCTGTTTTATACTCTGGTTACTAAAAGCTCTCATCGGTGCTGCACCAGTCAGAAGTAAGTTAATCATCAAAACTCCTTTAAATTCTCACAATTTATCAGAAAAGGTTCACACATCCTGTAAGACTGATGCCCGCAGACAGTCCTTTTCTTACAGCACATGAGGACGTTTGGCAAAGGCCAAGGATGAAACAAAGCATGCAGTTGCAATAAATACTGCAGAAGCACAAGAAAATACCTGCACCACATCCACAGCACACCTTAACATAGGTTCTAGAGAGAGGAGGGAATTACTAAGATCATCCCTTCCGTGGGAGTGTCCAAGGCCAGGCTGGATGAGGCTTGGAGCAACCTGGGCTAGTGGAAGGTGTCTCTGCCCATGGCAGGGGGTGGCACTGGGTGGGCTTTAAGGTCCCTTCCCCCCCAAACCGTTCTGTGACTCTATGACATCCTGCTTTCCAGAAGTACATCCATCACAGACAGAGAGAACAGAAAGGGCTGTTCCTAAACACGCATGGCACACCAACAGTCACAGCAGGCACAAAGATCCCCAGAGGCTCACTCAGGAGAAAACCTACTTCTCTCAGTGACTGTCACAGCCTCGATGCAGAGAACCACCTCCACCCTGGTGACAGCCAAGGTCCCATGACGAAGGAAGAACAGAGTCATACCGTACCTGTCAGTCAGCTGGTTAGGAATAATGTCAAACAAACTGTGCTGTCAAGCACTGCGTTGAACCTGTAGCTCAACAATGACACGTAGCAGGTGATCTGCCTTCAGTAACATGCTGTGCTTAACTCTGAGCAGATCCGAGGGTCCCATACAAGCTCACAGTCCCCAGCAGGAGAAGGTACAGGGAACTCTTCTCCAGACAGTCCGTTATCAATAAAATCAGTCCCAGACTTTGCACAGCTCCCACCTATTCTAAACCATTTCCGCCCACTTGAATTTATTTTTAAAACCAGGACAAGTGCAAGACTTTGCAAATCACTATTTATAAAGTATCTCATTTGCTCAACACATTCTGACATGTATGTGAGCACCTACACGAGAAGAGATGCACACGCTCCTTGTAAAGAGGGGTTCCATCTTCATGGCTTCGCTCTGACACCAAGTGTGGAGACCCACTGCCTGCTGAGGGCTCAGAGGTGCTCTCTGGCACCTCTACTCCCCACACCTATGTGCCAGGTGAGGCTGTGGAGATGACCTGTAATAGCTGTTTGTAACATCACTCCATTTGCTTACAGCTGTATCTAGTACTAAAAGTTGAAATTTTCTACGCCATTTATCTGGTTAGGTTAGTAATCCCTCAAATTTGTCACCAAATTCCATTCCTCAACAGAAAAAATAAGATCCTGGATCGTCAGAACTTTCACGGCAATTAGAGAACCCCAAAGAGTACCTGTTCAAAACAAGCTGTAAGAGTTTAATCATGCCATCACTACGACTCAGTTAATCCAACAGAACTAGTTACTCCATACTAACTTGTTCTTCTGTGTCAATCCTCAACAAAGACTCAGTTGGTTAACCAAAAGTTACTCCTCCTTTAAAGAACCATTTACATTTCCATGGAAAGGTAAGCATTTACAGCTGGAGCAGCTAATTTGGCTGGAATGCTGTACAGCAAGCCCAGTTTTGGTCTGTCTGGCTGACTGCAGCTGCGGCGTCTTATTCCTCCAGACCTGAAGTTGAAATTTCACATGGTGCAGCTATTCTGGAAAGGCACTGCTCTCTTGAAACCAGCCTGCTACCTTTACAAATTCTGGGGTTTTCACTCTTAAAGTACACGTTCTTGCTCGAGGAGACATCTACAAAAGACCAGGTCATGGTCATCACACAGACACTGAACCTACTCGTGACATCAAGGAGCATTTCAGTGAAAGCAGGTATGGAAACGGTAAGCGGCGATGAAAAGAAACCCTGACGTTCACCAGCATGAGAAGGTAGGGTGTTAGAAGTTCAATACCCTGGAATTAGAGTGCCACCAAAGAACTGATGAACCAGCACATTCGTCAGCTTTTTCACATGCCTAACAAGGTTTTGTTGGATGTGCACTTCCACAGCAAATTTTAAAACAAATCAAGTTTGTTAACTTTAAAGGAGAATACTTGCAGGCAAGGGAAAAAACAAACAAAACAAACAAACAAAAAAAAAAACCCAAAAAAAACCCCCACAAAGGAGGACTTTCTCACAAAGAATTCATTAAAACTTTCTGTCAATTCTCACATGATAAAAATACTGCACAAGCATCGCCAGGAGGTGGAAGAGAAGGGGCAAATCCCGAAAATTCTGTAAAGACACTCAGTTTTCAGGTGTTTGCTTTTCTTTATTGAGTCAGAAGGGCACAAGCTCAATTAAATAGAAATAGTATGGACAGAATTCAAAATTAGCTCGATACAAAGGAAAATTCATTCCACGCCCTGTTTAATCCACCTAACAGCCTATGTTAATAAAGAGCAACATTTCCATTAGTCTGATATCCTGGGTTCAGGATGGACTTTCTGTCCAGAAAGAGACTCCAAAAGACCCAGAAGATCAAATATACACACCCTTCATATTAAAACTAAAAATAATAAATGGAAAAAGGAAAACGGAGAACAAGAAAAACCCCAACAGTCCTACAGCATGACTGGTGGGATAAGAGCCAACCCCATCTTCTTTGGAGTTGCCAGCCGAAATAAAACATAGCTGTAGTAGTTCAAGGGACAGAAATAAATAGCTTGAACTAGAAGATAAATATTCATGTGTTTTTGCTTCATGCACATCTCCTGAAAGCATCAAACCGCAGTGTTTCATCTCTGAATGAAAGCTTCAGCGAGGATGCATCTTAATTGACTCATGAAATGAGGTTACCAACAACACTGGATCTAAAACATCTATAAAAATTAGCCAAGAAGCCTATTTAATTGGCAATTTAGATACCCGCTGTAATTATTATGCACTTAAAATCCCTTCAACCAGAGAACAGCTACACAGATGGCAGAATCCAAATTTCATTTACCAAGTTAGATTTGTTTCCTACTCCCGAGTTTGAATACAATAGCATCTTCCACCGAGATGAAACTCACCCCACATCCACAGTAAGAGAAAAGCAACTTCCTCCTCACGTCTGTTAGGGTGCAGAGCTTGAGCGAAGAGGATCAGCTGCAGACCTGGCCCACCCTCACTTTTCCATTTCTTTGAAGAGTGCAGCAATCCACATGATCGGCCTTAATGTAGCTGGGACAGCTGAGTGCCTGCACTGGGTCCTGCTGGGATGGGGCTGATTTCCTTCCCAGCAGCCGGTACGGTGCTGTGCTTCGGGTTTGTGACCAAAGCGTGTCGGTATCACACCCATGTTTTACTGCTGGAGTGCTTACACAGCATCCAGGCTTTCTCACTCTGCCCCACAGCGAGTAGGGTGGGGGTGGACAGAGGCTGGCAGGCAAAGCAGCCGGGACAACTGGCCCGAACCAACGCAAGGGATATTCCCTGCCATATACCGTCACACGCAGCAATAAAACCGGAGGGGAGTTTTGTAGGGATTGCCATTGCTCAGAGACCGGCTCGACACGGGTCAGCTGACAGCGAGCGATTGCTTTTGCATCCCTTGTTTTTCTTTATTTTTATGTGGCTTTTTCCCCTGCCTTTTCTTAATAATCTGTCTTTATCTCTACCCCCAAGTTTTCTCACTTTGGCCCTTCTGATTCTCTCCCACATCCCACAGAGGGGGGAGCTGTGTGGGGCTCAGCTGTCTGCCAGGGTCACCCCACACCAGAACCAAAGCAGCAAAGCATCCTAAGCTCGTAGTTCAGCTGAACTTATTTTTAAAGCTCGTGAAACAATGGTGGCAGCAAACTGAACACCTTAATATTTAGCTTTGAACAAGGAGCCAAACAGACTTATGGCAGAAAGAATCCTGTTCTTTTCTCTCAGAAATACAGATTTGTGGTGATACGTCACAAGAATTAGAGCCAACTGAAGAGCTAAAAATCTGCTTTGTAACCGAGTTCAGGCTATAAAAACTGTTTCTGCATGAGAACAATCCACAATCATTACCCTACACACTAAGTAGTGCCCCCAGCACAAAGCCACAGTGCTGCTATCAGAAGTATTATTTATTGACCATAAAAATTGTCATGGTGAAACTGGACAGAAACTACCCTCCCAGTACACTGCTCACACATCTACGGACCCAAAGGCTATCCCCAGTTTCACTCCAGCCACAAATTCAGTCTGACAGCCAAGGATACTGGCTCACAGGACTTCTACCAAACAAACAGGAAGACCAAGGAAACTTGATTCCAACAGACTAATATTTTCTGATAGAAAACACTTCAGTAAAATTCCCACTCTGTAAATGTTCTCCTTTTTTACACTACATCAATATTTGAGACATTTCTCCACCTGAAAATATCTGGTAGAGCATTCTTTGGACTTTGTAGCCTTCCCTTGGAAACTGTTCCATTGCCCACAACGATAAGAGATCACAAAATTCCGTTTCATGTGCCTTCTCTGTCCACGATGCACAATGCCAGGCTTGATCGTAACTGATAAACCAGCTCGTTTCTGGCCACACTGTTAAAATTAGTAATTCAATACTGTATTGTAAAACTAATTACTTCTTAGTAGTTCCCTGAGGATTTGTTTTATCTTATTGTTAAGAGACAAGATGGGAAGTAATAACCGCAAGCAGAGTGGCTTTGGACACAAGTGTCAGTAGATATGTAATTAACACTTCTCTTTGAACCCAATCTTAGGCGAAGGTGAAATTAAGTACACTTGAATATTTCTGATCATAATGTGACCAGACCTACAGATTGATCCCTGAGGTTTATAAACAAAAGTAGACAAAATAAGATCACATAAATAAAGTTACTTGCAACTCTGAAGATAGGTACCATTTTTGTTTCCCTGTTAAACAACCATTCAGCCGTTCCACTGATGTTGTGCAAAACCTAGAAAGAACACAGGCACGGGGGAGAAGTTCTGTTCTTCTAACAAAGGCCTGGTTTAGTCCAGTAAACAAACATGCTGCTAGAGGGACCATTATCAATAGGCTGCTGACCTAACTTCTCTGTAGCTTTAACATGTACAAGCTTTCTAACTGCAAGAAATAAAAGGATTCTCGTTGTCACTTAATGGCCCTGACACACTGTAGGGAACAGAGTCTGCATCGGCCTCTGCCACCTCAGTGGCCGGAGCTGGTTAGGTCTGAAGCGAGTGATGTGAATCACAGATACCTCAGAATTCAAACACTTGCCATCTTCAAATGTACCACGTCATCGTTACTTCTGAACTATCCCTGGCATCAAAACCCAGTGAGATATATTAACAGATTCTTTTGGGAACCCTAAAAATCCAAAAGACTCAGAGTAAAAATAATGCTAGTAAAGTTATAATGAAGTTATCCATTCATGAAAACACATTTCTTGACAATTATAACCATGTAAGCTTCTTTGGAATACCCCAGAGGTCCATAGCGCCCCAACAGCCACATCCCTTATCTCATCTAAAACTCACAGGAACGCCACAGATCTAGTTTTCCATTCGGTCTAAGGCCAAGCACAGACGTGTCCAGCAGAGCAACATACAGTTTAAGTTTTGGCCTATAAACCCAAGAGGGACAAGATTAAAAAGACCAGATGTATTTCTGCAGCTGCAGGCACAATTCACCTTTTGTGCACGCTCCCACCAGATTTATAAACAATCACAGGAAGACAGGGCTGTCCAGCCTCCTGCGTTTTCTGAATGGAGGGCTGCTGTGATGTACTTAAAATCTGTCTCATTAAATTATGTGCATAATAAAATATACTGAATTAATCTAAAGGATCTGTCTAGACCAGCAAATGAATTTCCAATTGTAACTGTAATAAAAAAAAAAAATCAAGTCTAAGTAAGCTTGGTCTATTCTTGCAAGTTATTGATCCTGAAAATTAAGACATTATCTTTGTGCACTGAATCAACAATTAATTTTTGAACAGTATAACTGAAAGTAATGGCGAGCCACACTTGACACATTTTAATTGCTTGCTGCTCTCATGCCACTTGGTATTACAAGCCTTTAGGAATACAAAGTAAATAATTATGTTATCATACATTCTTCTGCAGAGTAATTAGTAAGAATTCGAGGACTGAGATAACCTATTCTTTAATTCCAAGTTCTATAGTGGCCTACTCCATAAAATAACAGAAACTATAAAGGACTCAAAGTAACACAATGCCTATACTTTTTTGCAACAGGAAAGTCCCAGATCTTCCAAAGTAGCTGATACAGGGTGAGCAACGTTTTCATTGCTCTCACTTTCCAATGTATTCAGCGAGGTGCAGATGCCCCTGTGATCGGTTACATATTCAAACTCAGCAAAACCATTCAAGATGTTGAGTGCTCCATGTTTTACGCATATGCCTTTCGTGCCTGGTTTTGTGCATTTTGGAAGAGAACCAACATTTTCGTTATTTCACAGAGAACAGGCTAAACACTAAGCACTTTAACACGTATTAGCATCAAATAGAGACATTTCTTCTGTCTTTGTGACTGGGGTGACAAAACTGATGCTGAGTGAAAGAACAGAAAAAAGTGCCAACTAGTAATGGGAAGTTCTAGTTACCAAGTAGCATGATGTAACATTGCATTATTCAGGGACAAGTTACTTCCAATAACAAGGCTAATGAATGATCTGCTTAAAAATTCAGTATACTTGCCTGCAATTCTTGCTTTCAAACAACAGCACACCAAAAAAAAAAAAAAAAATCACCTGACTGGCACTACAAACAATGATTTAAAAATATAGCCTTATCAAAGCGAGAAAGTCTGACTGGAATGTTTTCCAGCCAACACAAGAATAACAGAAAGCTAAGCTTTCCACCTTTGTTCTAGGTCAGCATGTGTGAATTTAACACAGCAGAATTCACAAGAAGAAAGGCTGAGAGGAATACCAGTTTCAATCATAAGACCTGTCAGCTTAAGCACGTACGTATCATAGAAAGCAGTAAGAGTATTAAACTTGATTTAAAGAAACCATCCAACAGTGAAAATCACCTCCACGAGCAGTTACCAAATCAAGCACATTTGCATAGGTGTTAGCAAACAAATAACCACCCGCACCCCACTGTTTCACTATTCCGTCAACTGAAACATTTAACCTATCTACTCTTCGACTACTTGCAGGCATAAAGTTTGTTGTCTAATCATCATTTTCTATCCTGGACTTTTGCCTCCTGTTTAGAAGGTTACAGTGGCATGGCTGAAGAGCTAGTTCTGGAGAAAAATGGCATATTTACTCCTGGACAGCAGATGTCTCAGTGTTTCCTTCCCCAGAGGTCATTACGAGGTGCTGTTGGTTCAGGAAAGCAACGCTAAGAATCACTCCTGACCTTATCCTAGATTGCCCTTAACTTTCTCTCACACGGTCAAACGTTTGTATGACCTGACAACTATTTTAAGAAAAAAAGCTCTGTTTACAGTAACTGAAAACCCAGGGGGTCACTTAGAGGGGAAAAAAAAAAAAAATCACTGCTTGGAATTTCTTGCTTCCATGCTAGTCTAGCCAGTTCTCCTACTTCCACCCCACAGTGCAGTGCTTGCTGTTTGGAAGTTACCCAAGTCACTGCTTCCAGAAACTGCCCTGAGGTTTTAGAAGTCCCAGAGGATACTGGTCTAAAGTTTGTTAAGACGATATATATGTGGTTGCCCCCAGATGTCAGCGTGAACATGGAGTTACTGAACTGTGGAAGGTGAAGTTGGAATGAAGCCAATGTATTTTTTCTTGCATGCATAACCTTTGAAGAGAGGTTCAGTAATGATAACCTACGCTGCAGATCCGCGTCTCCTTTTTTACTTTTCCTTTTTGAAACCTTAAATGAAGTCTACGTATTTTAATTGAGAAAATGCACAGTAACCGAAAGCAGTATCGGCTTGCATTCAATGTGCTTGGGCAGATACTTCTGAGAGGAAACACAGGGCTATGGCAGACATAAAAAAACCAGAAGGCAATTTCAAACCCACACCTGAAATTCTGGCCTGCAAGTGCTGCAGAGTAACAAGCCACTTCCAAAAGGTGTCCTGAATCCAAACATACAGATAGCACAAACATGATTAATATCCGAATTAAATAAATGGCAACATAACTTATACCTTTGTTACCATGCAGAAGTTCTGGTGGCATGTTATTTAAAAAAAAGCCTTTTTTGATGCTATTTTTCCCATCTTGCTTGTCTCCCTTTCAGGAGCTCTGTAAGAGAAACATGGGGTAGGTAACTGAAGAACAAAAAAAATAGCCAAACCCAGATAAATCCTAACTGCTCCCTGTGCTTCAGCTGTGGCCTAAAAGGCCCCGTGGGGCTCCTGCACCGTGCTGAAGCTGAGCTCCACACATTATCTTGGGAACTGGGTGTCCCTGGCTCCTTTGCTAAACCACCCGGTTCCAAAAGCAACCAGGGGAAAAAATAAAAGTAGAAGAATCCCTGCACTAGGTCTGACAGCTCCACTGACCTGCAACCCGCGCTCCGCACAGCAACGTCCTTCAGCCCCCGCCACCTGCCTGGCCCCGGAGGAGAGCCCCACGGTTGAGAAAACGGTTCTGCCACCCAGCTCGGGGCACCCGAGGGCTGCCGCCTCCGCGGAAACACGGGAGGGGGACATCGCTTCACTGCAACACGCTACTGACTCAGCCGCACAGGCCTCGCAGCGCCCGGAGGAAACGAGCGGGTCAAGGATCCCACGTCCGGCGGGGCAGAGCGCGCAGCGCCGGGGTGGCCGCGCTCCCCCGGCCCACTGACCGCCAGCCCCCCGCCGGGCCGCCCTCGGCCGCATTGACAGGACGCCCCGCGGCGCTGAGGAGAGCCGTGAGCGGCCCACCGGGGAGGGGACCCCCGCGCCGCGCTGGGCCGCGCCAGGCCCGGGCGGGGCCGGGGGAGGCGCTCCCGCCCTTCCCTCAGCGGGGGCGGCAGGTGGAGGGACCCAAGCCCCTGAGGGCAACGACTCGGCGGGGAGGGCAGAGCGGGGCGGTGCGCCCCGACGGCGGGCCCGGGGCAGGCGCGGCGGCATTACCTGGCACCGCGCTCCCGCGACGGCCCCACCGCAAACGACCCCCCCCGCGCCCGGCACCGCTGACACCGAGGCGGAAGTGCGGCCCTCTCAGCGCTGGAGTGACGCGCCGCTCCGCCAATCGCAAACCGCGACCTCGCCCCACCGTCGCCGAAGCGACGAACCAGCTTTGCCGCCCACCCTCCTGGAGGTGGGGCGAATGCTAATCAGGTGCCGAGCCTCACAGCCCCTTGGCGCACCACCGCCGGAGAGAGCGCTGGCCAATGGCGCTTTGGAGGGGCGTGTTTATGCAGATTAAGCGCGGTACCGGGATCCCCCGCTGCGCGGCACGGCCTCACCTGGCGGGTTTTGGAGAGGATGGTGCAGGTTCTGCTGCACCAATGAAAACGCTGACGGTGTACTGACATTTTCCAGATGTTGTTTGTGGGATATTTTAATCGTCATCCAGATGCGGGGCGTGAGCTTGCCTCACCATAACCTCTGTAGGATGAAGAGCCCAACTTACTGAGGGGTGAGAGGAGTGTGTCTTTTTGTTGTTTAAAACTTGCTTTGCTGTGAGAGGGTCACGGGTGGGTCCCCCCAGGGGTGCGCGTCGCCCCGGTGCGGCCTCCTGAGCCACCTGGGGGCGTTGTACCTGCTGTAGGTTACTGAGGAGAAGCTGGTTCTGTATTTGTCTCTCTCTTGTGTTGGCCACGAGGGCAGGTCCCTCCGAAAGGAGGTGCCTCGGAAAATTTTGCCTTGGTGGCAAAAGTATTGCAACATTAAAAGTAGTTAAAATGGGGGTTTACAGTGGAAAGTATTGAGCAACGGTCTCAGGCATAGGTGTACCCGTCAGCTCCACCTCTGTAAAACCCAACTGTTCCCCTCCTGCCGAGCAACACAAGCCGCTTGGAAAACCGATCCAGGCAAACCTTGTCACCGTGGCAGGTTTACAAGACCTGAATTGCGACAGAATAAGGAAGGGCAACGTGGAAAAACCAAACACATCGATCCTGAGGTCGAGAGGTAACGCAGGGAAATGTGGCACGTTACAGCAGAAACGCCGCTTGTCTTGCACCGGTTGTGTGTAAGCAGCGACAAGTGTCCCTCCTCTCCTCCCCCAGATAAGCCGGTGGCCAAAGGCCACCCCAGTCCCAACACGTGTGGGCAAGCGCTCACCCCTGCCACGGGAAGCTCTTTCCAGCCGATGACTCCTTGCCAGAGAGCTTCAAACCCAAATGTGTTCATTGAGAGTCACAGAATCACAGACTGGTTTGGGTTGGAAGGGACCTTAAACCCACCCAGTGCCACCCCCTGCCACGGGCAGGGACACCTTCCATAGCCCAGGTTGCTCCCAGCCTCATCCAGCCTGGCCTTGGGCACTCCCAAGGATGGGGCATCCCCAGCTTCTCTGGGAACCTGTCCCAGTGCTCCCCACCCTCTCTGGGAAGAATTCCTTCCTGGTGGCCCACCTCCATCTCCCTCTTTCCATTTAAACCCGTTACCCCTTGTCCTGTCACTCCCTGCCCTTGGAAAAAGCCCCCCCAGCTTTCTTGTAGGCCCCCAGGCCCTGGAAGGGGCTCTAAGGTCTCCCTGGAGCTTCCCTTCTCCAGACTGAACCCCCCAACTCCCCCAGCCTGTCCCCATGGCAGAGGGGCTCTAGCCCTTGGAGCATCTCCGTGGCCTCCTCTGGACTCGCTCCGACTCTGCGAGTGCTCCAGCATCCTCTGCCTGATGCTCGCTGGTCCCTCCTCTGTGCCCGCTCACCTGCAGCGTGAGGCCGGGGCGGGCAGCACACCGTGCCTCCACAGCCCCCTGCCTCCTGCGAGAGGCAGTTTCAAGGTCGCAGCGTTGTCCTTATGTGCCGAACGTGCCTGGAAACACTCCCACTCCTGTTTACCAGCAGCTTCACCTCAGAGGAGTCTGGGGCTTGTCCACACTTGAAAGCTAATTTGAATTAAGGGAGGGTGTGAATGAAAAGCACGGGAGCAAGCCCAAAATATCTCTGGGCAGATAAGTCCCGAGGGATCAAAACTATTGATTAAACGTGGCGTCACTAATTGCAAAATCACCAGAGAAGGAAATAAGAGTGCTCAAGAGAGAAGAAGGTGGCACAGCCTGGCACCGGGGAGGCTGGGGCAGGTTTGGGTTTACCCTCCGCCATCAACTACAGGGAAGTGTGGATGTGGAAGCGGGACGTGGGGAAGGAGCAAACCCCATAAGAGGCTGAGCAGGGCTGCAGCCAGCAGCAGAGCCCACCCCTGGTCATTGCCCGTCCGGTGGTCCTGGCTGTCGGGGCAGGAGCTCACCAGCCCAGGGCAGGTACCAGCGTGGAGGAGAGCGCTGTGCCCAGGTGGAGATGGTGGTTTTCACATCCTGTTCTCTGCAGTTTCCTTGTTAAATATTAATTGTGATTATTATGAGACAGCACACCCTTGTCACGCCGTGCTGGAGGTTGTGCAAACGTGGAATAAACCGAAACTTTCTGCCTTAACGAGCTTGCACGCAGAGGCTCTCCCTCTCCCCAGGTGAGAGGCTGCATCCAGCTACAGGGGAGCCAGACACCACTTTGCAAAATGGGAAACATCAAAATCTTCCACAACCTGAATAGAGCTTTTCTCCTATAGCCTGTCCCGTCTCGCAAGACAGACATTACGAATTCTGTCGACGGTGACAGTGTATTTTCAGTTGCTGGCACTGAAAAAGGGAAGATGCTGTGAAAGAGCTAGTGTCACATACATTTATTTAATATCAAAAAGATGCTTAAAAAACAAACACTGGTAATACTGATCAGGCTTTAGTGAAAAAAACTTGGTGACGCTGAAACCACATGAATTTTAACCAGAATCTTGAAGAAAAGCAATTCAAGAGAAAAAGGAATCCATAAATAATGAGGAACATGGCAAAAGCTGAATAAGTAGAAATAGCCAGCCTGTTAAAAGGCTGAATAAACATGTTCTTTGTGATGGCATGGAAAGGAAAAGACACAGCCTGTGTCGTCCGCTTCAGCGATGTTTCCCATGGAGCTGCACCCATTCAGCCGCGGGCAGCTCAGGGTCTGAGCCGCTTCTCTTCAATATGAAACAACATTTTGAAAACCTCCGTGCTCAGAGTTGTGGACACTTAAAAGCCGAATGCTGAGCGTACAAGGGGCTTTCCACAATAAGCCAGAAGGCTTCTGGCTTCTTAAAGCATGCTTTCTCACCAAGTCTAGATGTTACTCTCTGCTGAATCCCCAATTCTTTTAATTCCAGGTATGACTTCTGGCACTGGGAACTCCTGCTCCTGGAGCTGAGTAGAGGTGAGCAGGAGGTTGTGCTGGGGATAAAAATAGTTGGGCAAAACTAGGTCACTTCCATATCCCACCTCACCCTCCCTGGGATGAAAGTCTGTGGTTTTCCATAGCAGGGAAGAAGGGGACGGCTCAATCCCCCCACACACACTTGTATAGGGATTGGGAGGCACTGTAGGGGAATACCAGAGCCCCCTTGGAGCCCAACTTTCAGAAGCCCGTTCCCGTGGGTACCCATGAGCGTCATCCGTTTCAGGAACAGTTCTGACGATGCTCTATTTTCCCAGTGCCCATACGCCATCGTGGCGCCACCGGTTGATCTGCCAACAGTCAATGATGATTTATATCCTAATGGAGCTTTATTTGTCAAACTTGGCCACAAGAGCATCTTATTTAGAATTAATTACCATGTCTGGGTTTAGCTCCGTGTACAGCAGCATGGCAAGTTACCCTTGTACTCTTCGGACGAAATTTCTGTCTGTGGATGGCAGTACTTACATCAGAGATTAATTCAATGGTTTGTATGATGTTTTCTTGCTGGAGATTGAAGTCAATAGAAGCTAATTATACTTATTGATGCAGAATTGATGTGTGAGTAAAATTTAACCTAACTGAGTGCTTCCTTGGTAACTTATCTCTGTCTCCAGGATCTCACCCGTCACAAGCGGCTGAGCGGGATGGGTGTGCGCAAGCCAGGGTAAAGGGATGCTCCTCACAGCCCACAGTATGAGGGATACTTTCCTTTGGATACTCCCTATGCCAAGGCAGAAAATCAAACATATTTCCACCAGTGAGGTAATAGGGAGGTGTTGCTGGTGTTAGGTAAATGAATTTCCTTAAGTTATTTAGTGAAATAGATACTATTAATTCCGTAGTGTGGTGCTTCCCCAAGCCAGCACCAGTTCCCTTTCCATTCTGCCGGCTGGGTGCATGAACAGCCGGCAGAGGAGGTTTTTCTGTGCCGTGCACGTGTATTTTTCAAGTGTTGCTGATGACACATCTGCACTGTGCCCCACAGCACGGGGAAGAGCTGCCGGGTCTGGCAGAGGTCCCAGCACGAGGACAACTGCTCTCACACCCAGAGTACCACCTTCTCCTGGTGTCTCCTCAGGCGTCTACCAACCCTGGGAATGGGCTCAGGCCACTTCAGCTCTGCAATTGGAAAAAAATAAATTGTTGGATTTTAACTCAAATGCTGTGGTTGCCAGTAACACCTGGAAAAAAACCAGCCCAAATCCCAAAACACTGGGTATTGCAGACTGTAATCTTTTTTTACTGATACACTATAGCCTGTTCCAAACCAATTTGGCATGTAATTTTCTTTAGCTTTGTAAAATTAGCACCTTTGATCCAGCAAATATTTATATGCACATATTACTTGCTGGGACAGTCTCCTGTACTGAATATAACAAAGTCCTGTTCGCTGGTCCCTAGGCAACCACTAGAACAAACTAATTAGTAGCTACAAATTCACACATATCCATCAAAATAAGATCCAGATTTATTTTATGGTGCCTCAGTATCTTCAGTGCTTGAAAATCAGCATGAAAACTAATACTATTTTCAGATTGGTTTTAAAGTATTAAAAGGGTCTCATCATGAAATTCTACAAAAAAAAAAAAAAAGAAAAAAAAAGATAGGATATTTGAGCATGAACAAAAAAACCCCTCAGATCCTGTCCCAGATCCTGTCCCAGATGGAGTTGGGAAGTTTGGCTCTGGATCTGAAGTCTGCTCTACAAGCCATCCCCGCCAGGCAGACAAACTAATGTGCCTCCCTCATCAGCTTCTGTGTCAGCTACAGCTGACTCCATTTACTTTTAGCCCAGAGGAGGAACTGGGAGCAGGAGGAGAAGAAAAAAACCTTCATTGATATTCACAATGCTGTCTTACACGTCCAGCATTATTTTTGTCCAAGGCAGCTCTTTCAGAAAGTGGGAGAACACAAGAGACTAGTTGGAAGAATGGCTGTCAGGAGCGAAGAAAGGACCCTGTTGTGGAGGAAGGGGCTGTATTACTCTGTCCATTAAAGCATCATGAATCATTTTGGTTACCGTGTGTATATTTGGTAACAGAAAAGTAAGGTGGACTCAGTCTGGGCACTGTGGAAAAACAGGGCTTGTTACCTTAACGAAGGTAAGTGCCAAATTAGAAGTCTCTAATGATGAAGGCAGATGGGTTGAAATTGCAGCTGGCAAGTAGCTGTTCCCTCACCCTGATGGGCAAAGAAGGACAACATCTCTCCTTGTCCCCGTTTCCACGCGAAAGACACGGTGTCCTGGACCCAAAGCCCAACCCTGCTCCAGCCCAGGTCGCTGTGCTGAGGGTAAGTGTTCACCACGGGTGAAAACACAGCTCCGTAAGGAGAGAAACCCTCCCGGGGTGTCTGCCTGGCTGGGTTGGCCCTGGTTTTTCCCAAGTGCCGAGCACGAATGCCCGCATCCCCAGCCATCCGGCCCCACGGCCGCGGGCAGGCAGGAAGGAGCCTTGCCAGCTGGCTGCCTGCTAAGGGTTTCCAGCAGTGAGAAACCGCTCTGCCTGCATCCCTGCCCAGGGCCCCTTTCCCATTTCCATTTGTTCTTCATCACTGGGGCATCAGACCTGGCTGGGAGGGAGGAGGAGAAGCCACTTTACCTGTGTTCGGCCACCCTGGATGCAAAACACACTTGAATTTTCCAAGCCCTGTAATTCGGAAGCGGGTTTTGCAGGTGTCCTCTCTCATTTACACATAGGGAGGATTTCTCCCTGGCTGACAGAGCTTAATTTTGGCTCCAAGCATGGCATTTACACTGGTGTGAATAATGTCCAAGAAGGCACGACTCACAGGAAACTTCTAATTGACCAAGATGCGATTCATTAGCAGGCTCACACTGTCTGAATTAAAACAGCATTCCAAAAAAACCTCACTGAAACCCCCAGGCTGTCTGGCAAGCAAGTGCCCCAGTAACCCTGACGTGCCGGTGGGGATGGCCAGGCCGTCTTGCAGGCTGCTGTGGTGCCGGAGCCTGCAGCCCCCCGGTGCAGAGCTGGGGTCTGCCGATGGCGCAGCTCGAGCTGGGTCCAGCTGAGCCGTCCCCCCGCAATGGCTCTCCAGATGCAGCAGTGTCTTTGCACAGACCAGGAACAGCCCTTCTGTGGGAGCATGGAGGCAGAGGGCAGAGGAAGGAGTGGAGTGAGGAAGGAACAAGGATCAATCAGCCTCTACTTTCCTTAAATTAGTCATAGGATGGTTTGGGTTGGAAGGGACCTTACAGGTCACCTAGTCCGCCTGCCTGCAGTGAGCAGGGACATCGTCTGCTCAGAGCCCCGTCCAACCTGACCTTGAATGTTTCCAAGGATGAAGAATCTACCACTTTTCTGGGCAACCTGTTCCAGTGTTTCACCACCTTCAGTGTAAAAAAGGTCTTCCTCATATCTAGCCTGAATCTACCCTCTTTCAGTTTAAACCCATTATCCCTTGTCCTGTCGCTACAAACCCTCGTAAGAAGTCTGTCCTCATCTTTCTCATAAGCTGCCTTTAAGTATTTATGAAAGTGTTCCTGGAGCCTTCTCTTCTCCAGGCTGGACAACCCCAGCTCTCAGTTGTTGTAAACAGAGTGTATCCACTCTGGAAGTGCAGAGCACAGACCTGGGAGGGTTTCAGACATCAGGAAGGATGGACCTCAAAGGGAACCCCAATTCCTGCCTCCTAAAGGCTGGATCCTCACTCCTAAAGGCTGGAGTGAAGCTTGTGACTTACCAACATCTCTGTCTTGGTGAAACTCTCCACTCATCCAGGGCCTGCTGCGAGCTGGATCGCTTTCCCAGTCTATTCCTCTTCCCAACTATTCAATACAGACTCATGAATTTCGGTGTATGGCTCCAGACCGTGGCCCTGTGTATATCCCACCGCTGCTTCTCCAGGCAGCGTCGGAGGAGGGTCTCCTGCACACGTCTGCGTGACCACAGGCTAAACCAAACACTCAGAGGCAACTGGAAAGGCAGGCAAGCGATGGGGACAGTCAGGGAAGAAATCTCAGCCCACCAAGCGTGAGCACTCCCCCTCACTTGGGTTGTGCCGTACGTGCTCATCCTGATGATGCTCAGCAAGCTCAACCCTCTGTCCGGCTGTAGAGGTGAATAGATACACTCCCAGGAGAGCGACGTCGCGATATCGGGCTTTCCAGATTCGCAGGCACCGAGGTGACAAAGCACAATGGTTGGAAACCAGACAAATAGCCATCCCCGGCAGCGCTCGGATCAGCGCTGGGTGTTTTTCTAGCCCAAGAGGGATTAGTCCAGGGCGGCCCTACGCCAGGTGTCAGAGAGGAGACACAAGTGCCCTTTCAGCCATGATGAACTTTATCAGGTTTTCAGTAGGAAATAAAAGATGATCTGCTCACAGCAGCAGCCTGGTGAGGCTGCACATGTTCTCACCGCTTCAGGCAAACAGAAGTGGAAGGGATTTTTCCCATCTTTTGTGTGCGCAGCCGCTATTTAATGTTAATGTACTTACCAGAAATTGAATAACTCCCACGCGGGTAATTTCATACCCATCCAACATTTAAATTATGAATGCAATAATCTGCAGCACCACGAGTTACAAGGCAAGGCTAGAATTCCCAAGGCAAGAAGAGTCTATTTTTAGACCTTTCAAGCTGAAATTTTTACTAGATGTAGAAATTTGCTTCCTTCTGCTGCCTCTGGTGTTAATTTGCATTACAAGTTTCAGGGGTTTGCTTTTCAGACTTTGGGGTGGTGCCTGCTCAAACACCAGCAAAACAAACCAGCTACTTTCTGCCACCCATCACTGGGGTAAGAGTGCAAGAACGGGCAAGTGATTGCCTAACGGGGCTACTCTGAGGTCACCGGGAAATGATGAAATTGGTTGTTTCCCTCGATAACATCCTCCGGCTGGGACGTAACCTGTCTCAGGAGCTGTTTGTGTGCTCCTCGAGCAGGGGCTGTGCTAACCCTCGCCGAATCGTTCCAGTTTTGGTCCACGTACCCGGCAGCAGTTGTACAATGCTGCTGACTAGAGATTTTGGAAACGATGCTCCTGAGTCATATTTTCAAATGCCATTTAAATTCCTGGGTTATTTTCTAGCATTTTTGAGGCTTTTTTCTATTTGCAGGGTCTGGATGTTTTACTTGTTGCTCTTTTTCTGTCTGTGGTACCCAAGAGAGACCAAAACACAGCGTGAACCGCTTGTTACCTACTTGTGTGTGACAGTAGCAGAAATAAAAAAATGAGTGAAAAGGATTGGATACACCACCATAACCAGGAGCTCCTTTCTGCCAGGCCCTGCAAGGGGTCCATGTCATCCAGAGCACAGAAGAAGCACTGGTCTGGGGTGAGCAGCTCGGGGGTAGATTGCTTTTTGCTTCACATAAAGGCATTTATCAGCAGGACTGATAATCACTGGTTGGCAAAATGTGATGCTCCTTCCATATTAGGACTGTAGAGCAATGCCTTCCATGCCAAGCTCTGTCTGGGATTACAGCAGGGTGACAAATCCCAGCCCTGGCACTCTCTTCTCCAGACAAATCACCCCATTGCCATTTCTTAATCAAACACTGCCAAAATGGGCGTGTTAGTACTGGCTCGTCTGCCCAAACCTAGCTGTGCGGCAGCTCGGTGGCAAGAGCTAAGCATCGTTGCGCCTCTGAATGTCACACGTGGACCATGTACAGAAACAGATGGTAAATCTCTGTAGGAGCCCAGGTTCCCCAATAGGCTGTGAAAGGCTCTGGCAGCGTAGATGGACCTTAATTTCCTCCTCTCTGCGAGAAATGCGCTGCTCTCCCTGAAGTCACCAGGCTTCGGTTGTGCTTAGGGAAAAAAAAAGATATTGTGGCAAATGGAAACACAATTCTTTTAAAATGTTGTCTTTTTTGAGAAGTAGCAGCAACAAAAATTACAGAAAGATCAAAGAGAAAGGAGGCTGTACCCAGGGACAACTCAAAAATAATATGGGGCAGTTGCTGAGCAACAATCCGACGCGAAGTATTGCTATTTTCTGGTACCTCCCCCATCTGGACAAGAGGGATGGTGTCTAGTATCAGTCAAAGAAAAAGCCCGTGTGATTGCCTGAGTGCAATGAGATCTGAGGTCTCTGCAGACAGCGCCCATCAATCCACCTCAAGCCATTGATCTTACATCTAAAGCACTTATTGAAAAATAAATTACGCTTTTTTGATCTAATCAACTATTAAGGATTCGTTTCTTCCCTTTTGAGGCTGGGTAAATAAAGTTCTTCCATCAGAACTTGCTTAATAATTATTCTGGACACACAGTGGACCAAATCCTGAATGCAAAGCAAAGGATGACTCAGAAGCCAAAGGCTGATTTCTTTTTCTCTGGTCTTTTTCTGTTGGAATCGCTGTTCTTTAAGCAGGCATTCACACAATTTGATGCACAAAGCTAAATGCATTCCCATAATCAGGGGATTGTGTGTTATCTGCCCAGAGCTGCGCAGCACGTGCCACGGGGATCTGCCTGCTTCAAAGTGGTACCCAAGGATTTTACCTTTCTCCTCCGGCAGTTGGTTCATCCCTGTCCTGCTTTTGTGCGGCTGCTCGCGCTCAGTTCCAGACGCAAAAATGCTTTTATCCTCCGAGGAGGGGCGGCGAGTATCCCTCCATCGGGATCCTCCAGCATCCAGATTGCACTGACGCTATCAGTGTGGCCTCCGGAAGGGCCCGGAGGGGAAGGTGCCATGACAACTCCATAGCAGGGCTGGGACCTCAGTCAGGTGGTCGCTGTCCTTCGCTCCTGCTGGGGTCTCTGGGGAGGGGATGTTTAGATCCCTGATAGCCATGGAAATACATGGCTTCATCTCGTTTTGTCACAGAAGTGAATAAGCTTGAGGCTCTAAAATATGAGGAATTAGCAAGAGTTCCTTGGGGCTGACACGGGCGAGCTGGGCAGGGAGGCAGGTCTGTGTGCTCAGCTCTCTGCCAACGCACATCTGGAGTACGAGGCTGTGGCCCACTGCCTGCAACCCCTCGTTGCACCCAGAGTGACGCAGGGGAAAGGCCCAGAGCTCCCCTCAGCTCCACCCCAGCCGGAGAAACATGGGGACTCCACTTTTCCATCACCGTCTCCAGCTTCCAGGATGCAGATGAGACTCAACATCGCACCATGCACCCCAGGAAGGGTTCCATGAGTATCCCCATAGTGGGGTCAGCCACAGGACCCAGGACTGGCCGAGCCCCCACATGATGCTTCTTCCCAGGGGATGGACCCAAGGTGCTTGACCCACACTGGTCTCGGTGTGGCAGGGCTTGCCCTGCTACTTCCCAGTGATTTTTTGAAAAAATAGCCCTTTGAAAGCAGCACAGCCAGCTCAGCTCTGCCTCTTGGATGCTGGCAGGCTGCCACCCTTTAATTAAGCCTGCTGTTATGTCTAACGCTGGTGGCAGCATTTCAGGGCGGCAGCGCGGAGGCTGTGGGAATCGGTGCAGGAGATCAGGTGGCTGCTGAGCTCTGTGATGACTTAGGCATTCGGGCTAATATGCCAGAGTAATAGTGTCAATATTAGCACCCTCGCTGCTCAGATCGGATGGTGAGCAAGACCCGGCCATGGAAAAACTCCTTTGCCTGCAGGGAAGAAGGTGACGGGCAGCAGAGAGCATTGGTTTGGAACCCAGCTCCTCGCTTCATGGCACAATCTGTGGGGAAAAGTGCTGCCAGAGCCCTCTCTGAGGTCCCCTGGTACAAGGTGTGTGCCCGCAGCACAGGGATGGCTCCGCAGGCTCGAAGCCCCGTGCACCTATGCCTCGTGCACATGGGCAACCCACACCCTGGGGGCTGCTGCTGGGCCGTGCCCGGCTGAACTGAGACCGAGCTGAGCTCCCAGCCCAGGCAAAAGGAGCAGGGACTGAGGAAGGAGCAGCTTTTGCATCTCTCTGCGCTGGACACCAGACCATGGGTCACCTCAGGGTAGTTTTGCCTCCTCTTCTGGTCGCTCCACACCCAGCAGCTCAGATTGACGCTGTATCACACACACGATAAAATCAGAGTCTGTGACCCGCTGCATTTCACTGTTACTCTTCCCTGCCCAGTGCAGCTTTATTTTGCTGCTTTCTTCACCTTCCTTTCTCCTCGCACAGCCTCTCCTGCCCACCCAGCCGTTGCCGTCCGTTGTGCAACCCCAGGACAGTGTTTTGGTGCAGTGACCGCGCATGGGACACGGTGACGCGGCACAGCACGGTGCGTGCCCACCCCAAACCCAGGTTTCTAGCAGCCACCGCACTGCAACTCCCTATCCCCGCCGTCAGCCGTGTCCTCGAGAGTGTGAAAGCTGGAAGGGACGCTCTGCAAAATCAGCCTCAAGACGCTTTGGGACCTTGACCGGGATGTGGGACTCTGCCTCCACCAAGTGATGGGCAGGAAGAAGAGGAGAGCAAAGCCTGCTCAAGGCTGCCCTGGTGTATCTGCAGACTGGTGCTCAGCACCCTGCCATTCGTATTCTCCCTCTTGTTCTTCATCAGCTGTACCCCGCTGCCCTGGAGAAGCTAATCACTCCCTCATCCCCACAAGGCAGGCTGATTTGATCTGCTCTGCTTGCAGATAATGCCATAGACAGAGCAGTGTTGCAATTAAATATTTTCCCCGCTCTATGCTAATGAGCAGCAGGAAGAGCTAACAGAATGCACAATGGCAGATAATTACAGGCCAGCGATTACCGACACAACCCTCTCTCCTTGTCCTCGCGCTGCTTTTTCCACCGCCCCACGCTTGCCGTGAGCCTGACACGGTGACTGGAGCTGTGAAGATGATGAGCAGCACAACAGAAAAGCTTTTTGAAGCGTATCCCCCATCAGCCCTGATCATCTTTTCACGGTGTGTCTCCTGCAGGGCTGCGTGGCCAGGGCGGGCAGGGGGAGGTTGACTGCAGCTGGTCTGAGCTGCTAAAATTAGTATCGTTATAAAAAAATAAATCCTAATTGTGATAATTGAATTAAAGGAGTATTAGAGAATATTTTCTGCGTGTTTTCAAGACGCCCTGTAAACTGCTAAATTTACAAATCCCGACGCTGAAAATAGCGACTCATTTTTTTTCCCAATCGCTTTCATTTCTTGCTCAGTACCAAGTATCTTTTCCAAAACACTGTGCTCTTTGCACAATTAATTTGGATGTGAAAGCCTGCCAGGGTGTGCCGATGCCCACAAAAGGGCTGTGACAAGGTGGGGACATCACACGTAAAACACCGACGTGTGGGAACAAGCAAGGACGTTTTTTACACGGGCAAGCTGGGATGAGATTGCTTTGAAACTCTTTAGAAAGAAGCCATAATGTTCCTAAATGCCAAGTGCCATGTGAAATTCAGAATCACTTCCCTCTCCCTCCCAGCCTGCCTGCAAACAAGTGGGATCCGCAAGGCCGGGCCGTGGGCGCTGGGAACAGCATCAGCTGCGTGTGATGCATTATTAACCACCGGAATTATTAATGCTGGTTCAGAAAACTGCTCAGAACCAGCCCCGGTGCCTCTACACACAATTGTTTGCACAATGACAGGCTGTGATTTGATTTGGACGACTCACCTTGCACCTGAGCAAATGCGTTTAATTTATCGCCGTGCTCTGCGATCCCTCCCCCTTTTTTGTCACACCATGTCACGCCGTCGGACAACACTGACAGACAGCAGAAAGCAAAGAGAGGGGGAAATCGCATCTGGAGGGACAGGTAGAGCCTTTCCCACCACCCACCTAACTCGCAGAGTTAGAGAGGAGCAAGACAAGGGGAAATTAAAAGAGAAATTGCCCGGGGTCCTGGTCAGGAGACGGTGGCAGGATGGCAGGATGGCAGGACCGGTGAGAGGTGGGGAAGGCAAATATCCTGGCTCCTCACCCTCTGCCAAAGCTTTTACCCACCAGGGAGATACCAGAGGCAACCAGCACCAGTTTGGTCCCCTCCTCCGTTCCCAGTTGCCCTGACTGTGCTTCTCCAGCTGGCCCCAGTGTTGGCAGCAGCTCCGGGGAGCGTCTCTGCCTGTCTCTCTGCTTTTTCCTTCCTTCAGCATCTGGTTGGGAAACAGTGAAACCACCTCTACACAGTGCCCAGGGCGATACCTCCATGCCCTGTGGGAGCTCTATAACTGCAGAAAATCTCCGTGCCCTCACTCCAGATGCAGGTCTGCATCTCCTTCCTATTTTTGGTGCTCTCCTCTGTTTTCCAAGCAAATTATTCAGGAATCCTCCACCTGTCTAGCACCAACCCATCAGCTAATACCACCCACAAAAATTGCACGACAGCGTTTTGTGTCTGACATTCATTTTCAAGCTTCCTGGTGTCTCCTAGGCCCTGTGAAGGAAAGGAAAGAAGAACAAGAGAGACAGGTGGGGAATTATTTCTCGCTTCCCCTTCCCTGCTAACAGGCTACCTTTCACTGCCTCCGCACAGGGGAGAGGTGTGGGAAGCGACAGGGAATGAAGAATTTCCGTGGCCGCTGCTCTTGGGATAAGCAGGTAGGGTTTATCGTGTAGGCTGAAGGGAGACCTGGCTCCCAGCATCCCCCAAATCATCCTCCAGTAGAACGTACTCTTGCACTACACCATGCAGGAATTTTGCTCATTGAACATCATCCCCTGGAGGTGCAGGGTCCGATCTGTGACCCTGTGCTTTACTGGCCGTGCTGAGGCAGAGAATGACCAGGGGGATGATGGCAAATGCCCTCAGGAAGGGAGACCCTGCTCCCGCAGAACTTGTTTTCATAGAATCACAGCCTGGTTTGGGTTGGAACGGACCTTAAAGCCCATCCAGTTCCAATCCCCCTGCCACGGGCAGGGACACCCTCCACTAGCCCAGGTTGCTCCAAGCCTCATCCAGCCTGGCCTTGGACACTCCCAGGGATGGGGCATCCACAGCTTCTCTGGGCAACCTGTTCCAGGGCCTCCCCACCCTCTCCATGAGGCATTTCTTCCTTATATCTAATCTAAATCTCCCCTATTTCAATTAAAACCCATCACCCTTGGCCTGTCACTACATACCCTTGTAAAAAGCCCCCCACAGCTCTCTGGTAGCCCCTTCTTGTAGCCCCTATTGGAAGGTGCTATAAGGTCTCCCCGGAGCCTTCTCTTCTCCAGGCAGAACAAGCCCAACTCTCTCAGCTTTTCTTCCTAGCAGAGGTACCCTACCCCCCCTTCAGCTGTTTTCCTACAGCTCTTGTGTAATTCAGTCCCTTAATTCACACCAGACGTGTCTAATGTTGTTCCTCATCCTCGGCTTCTCCCAGCACCCCACCTCCCGTGCACCCTGGCAGGCAGAGGGCAGTGCTGGCGGGACATGATTACTTACTGCAAAGAGGAGGACTTTCACTTTTCCTTTTCTTCCCGTTATTTGTTCCAGGGTATTCTGAACTCTGCTGCGATCGCAGCTCCTGTTACATTCGGTGGCAGCTCTGTAACATTTGGAGTCCCTCGGGTCGGCTTGGCTGAGCGCTCTGTTTCACAAGGATCATAAATGCAGTCAGCACAATGAGAATCCTGTTACTTCCACCAGCAGCAAACTCCCTCTTTTTACAGAGGAACAGGCTAGAAACCGCGGCAAACACCTAGCTGGGTGGTGAGATGGATTTTTCTTCCAGAGAATGCTGTTCTCTGCAAGTCAGCCCAATAAGCAGAGCCGCTGGAGGTTTCAGCCCCTCTCCAGACCCAGGAGGGCTCTGCTTCCTTTGCCCCATACTATTTCTTTCTGCACAGATCTAACTCCCAGTGACCACCTTGTCTAGAGGCCAAAGCAGCTCCTGGAATATAGATTTGGGCTTGGAAGGTGAGGACGGCAGATTGCAGCCCAGGCAAAACACACCCTGAGCATCCTTGCAGCTTCGCCTGCAGTGAGCTGGTGCTTCCTAAATGCTTTGTCTCCCTCCTGCCACTGTGTCCCTTTTAATCCCTCTTCCCCATGCTTTTGTAGTTGGATGCCTGACATACTCTCTATTAGTCTCTGCTGCCTTATAAAAAACATCAAAAGGAAGGCTGAAAAGATGAGGAATCGGAGATCAGGACCTAGAGCGGTAGCTAACAGGAGAGAATACATTAGGCACACCAAGGCTCCCCGTGAAACACATTCTCCATCTGCCTTTGTTAGACACATCTAAGGGCAGGCTTGGCATTGTCACGAGCAGCCAGAGACGGGCTTGAGACAGGGGTTTTTAATGAGAAAAGCCAGGAGTCAGGGAAAATCCTTGTACAGATGAAGGTCTTTCTAAATCAGGCTGGTCTGGAGACTGCGCATGACGGGGGTCAGGCTTCGGAAGGCAACGGGCAGGTGGGGGGAGCAGCATCCCTCTGCTAGCAAACGTAGCTGAGGAGCTGAGCAGAATCCACTCTCTTCACACATGGAAAAGAAGGGTCACAGTGGCTCACAGGGTGAGACAGGGAACCCGGCAGAGCTGACGAGGGCTGGAAGGACAGGGGGACATGGGCTTGTCTCCCCAGGAAGGGTACCTTCCTTTGGAGAAAAAGCACTTGATAACTGTTCATGAAGCTGGTGGACATTACAGCCTTTCACAAAGCACCCTTGAAAGTGCTTTTAGAAACGCAGCCGCTAGAAATTCCTGCTAAGAGTGACATTAGCAGCGTCTCCAGTAACTTTTGCCTGCCCTTTGCCCTCAGGATCCGTTCAGGAGATGGATCCACGGGTCAGCCCAGGGTGCCCTCTGTCGAAGGTGCCAGTCACAGCCCGTAACCGTACAGCGACTGTTTGCACAGGGGTTGCAAAGGCAGCTTTGGTCCAGCCAAGCCAATTCTGCCTCCATCTCTGTTTGTACCTCCCAGCCTCTCTCCGCTGGGCAGCAGAGCAGCTTCCAATGTCCTGTCCTCCCCTCTCAGGGACAACCCACATGCTTCAGATGGGGTCCGCAGCCAGCGAGGTGACTGGTGACAAGTCACGTACCTGTCCAGGGCAGTGTATGTGTGGTGTTGGGCCGTTATCAGGGGCTGTGTGTGAACAGGAGCCTCTTCTGTCCCTCATGGCTGGCTGAGACCGTGTCCCCTACCGCAAAGAGGTGCAGCCCAGCCTGGAGGAACAGAAATTGCTCCGTCTGCATGGCAGAGGGACTTATCCTGGAAAGGGTCTCTTGGTGACTGAGAATGCTGTCCGTAGGACCTGGACAGATGCCACTGGATCATTTCACAGGAGCCACTGGAGAGGGAGAAAATAACAAGAAGCTTCAGTCCCTCTTGACCAGACACTGTCCGGCAGCCTGGAGACAGCAGGCTTCATAATCAGGGGCCTTGCAGAGGTCAAATGGTCAAATAAGCGAGTTAAAGCTAGCTAGACTGCTGATTTTCCTAATCTCATCAGCAAAGATCTAGTTTGCCTTCTGCTCTGCAGAGAAATACCTTTTCTTCTACGCTGTGTTGCTTTTACAACCCCATGTGCTTGGGGAATAAGGACCAGAGAGTGAATCCAGACTTTGACGTACAGAAAAGCCCCTCAAATATTGTGCCTGAAGGACCCTCCAGCTTGTAAGACACCGAGCACCTGATGGGAGGGTTTGGGCACAACTTCTGCTCTCGACTATGCCCGCGTCACGGTCAAGGAACTCTCTTGGTTCAGTCAAGCTGTGCGGAGACGAGCAAAGCTGTCCCCGTGTTTCTGCCTGGAGATGCTGTGGCAGAACGCGGGCTACGCGGCCCTCCCAGTTGCACACGATGGCTTAGAGTGGTTGTGTCTTTGTAAGGGAGGGGAGAATTGGTCCCACGTTGAGCGGCGGTAATGAATTAAATTTTGATACGTATTAGAGATATGTTAGTTACTATATAAAGTAATAAACTTAATTAGCCCAGGAAGTCTGTTAAATATTACATGAGGTTACCGACGAGTTCCCCGCCTCCGGGCCCCCGCGGGCCAGCAGGAAGCGAGGGAGCTGACATTTGTAGGTCTTCTCCCACGAGAACCTGGTGGTAGCTCCGAAGAAAGCCACGGGCTTCATCAGTGGGCTTAAACTCTACCCCTCTAATTGCTTCGTGTCGTGAAGTTTTATCAAGTTTGCCACCACGTGAAGGAGCGCTCCGTGCTGCAGCCTGCACCAAAGCCCAGAGAAACCCAGCCCGCTTCCCTGCAGCTGGCCCCGTTTCCCATCTGCCTGGGAGCAACACTGGCTCCCGTTAGAAATGTTTTAGTCCTTCCCAAATGTCCTCACGTCACCCTTAACCTCCGTCACTTACTGCCGCTCAGAGCATCAGGAACGAAGCCCAGCCCTGCTTCCGAAACCGTCCCCTGAGGAGCACAAAATTTAACAGACACCTTTTCACCAGAGCCTTAACATTCACTTCTTCACGCGGCAAAATGCTTCCAGCATCGCTGGGAGCGGCTGGATGTGGATATCGTGTGTCGTTATTCAGACCCCGCTGCCTCCCTCTGAAAACAGCTCTCGGTCCTAACAGCAGCCGCCAGCTCGGTCCAGGTTGACAGATGCTGGATGACTTTTGGGTTTATTCCCCTTGCGCTCTGAAATTTTCGTTTCAAAATGCAATATTGAATTGGCCTTGACAAGAACCAGGTGTTGATTCCGATCAGACAGTTCCTTCGTTACTAACCGTATTACTCCTCCTGCTCCGCTGCGTTGGCCTCCCCCGGAGCAGCCAAACGCAGCGTTTTCATGCTCCCAAGGTGCGGTTGGTTTGCACAGGACTAGAAATGTGACTTTCTGATGACAAGGTGATTTGTAATTTTAAGAAGTTAGTCCAAGGAAGCCAAAAGCAGTCACGGGAGTTTGGGACAGGTCCAACTACACGCACTCTGTGCGCTAAAGGGTGCAGTTTTCGACACTTAGGGAGCTGGGATTTGCAGGTTATGGCTGCAGCGGGGAACGGAGAGAGAGAAGGAAGGAGAGAAAAGAAGGAAGGAAAAGAAAGAAGTGCAAAGGTGCAGGGCTTTTTCTGAACACAGATGACACATACCACGCCCAGGCTGGGATCGATTCCCCTCCAGCGCTTGTGGTCCTTCTCAGGTGCCGGCGGTGCCGTGCAGTATGGCTCTCAGCATCCGCTGCTTTCGGAGCAGAGATGTTACTGCTCTTCCTACCTTTTGGAAAGCTGGTTCACAGGGTGTTTCTTACCATTTTTGAGGACTACCCTTGTCATCACTGTCTTTATCCAGCATTAAACTTGCTCAGTTGAGTCCCTTGCAGTATGGAAAGGAAAAGACCTCCTGCCACCAGCAGAAATCATTTTGACATCTGTCTGAGCGCAGCCAACAACCGATTTCACGATGCCCCATCCAGGTTTGGATTGCAGTGCTGTTTTCCTGACCTAACAGCTCCCCAAGTTTGACTGACAAGTTGTTGTTTTCATTTTTAAAAGTGAAATATATACCGCAGAGTAGCATTTCGCTGGAAAGGCGCCTCTGGAATGGGAAATGCTCCCCTGGCATGTTCTGTGTCCTGTTCTCTGACGGTACTTGTAAAAAATTTGTATCAGGGGTTGGCTTCCCCTTTTGCGCAGCAGCTCGATGGTCTGGCAAAGCAGGAGCTCAAGGGCTCCTCCGGAGATTTCATCCTCAGCCGCTCTGGAATCGCTTTTCTCTGCCGCGCTGCCCTTACCCTCACCTACGTGTGCTGGTAACTTGCAAGGGGATTTCAAAAAAGGAAATTTTCCAAACTGAATAAACATTTCCCATGATGAAAGGCAGAAGAAAAGGAAATAAAAGAAAGGGATGGGTTTCACAGTGACAGACACTTGTGTGAATGCCAGAGCACTTTCAACCCTCATCAGTAAAGACATGAACACAAAGAGGATTTTTAATCATTGCTCTCTTTAAAGTTTGTTTCACAGACAAACTGGCTCCATGGGACAGAAATAAGCAATGGAAAAACTACAATTCATGCATAGCAATAACAGCGTCTCTCCTGGAGGTTTGGAGCTTGCACTGCCCCCAGCCCTGCACATCCTCCCTGCCCCCTGGAAGAGCAAACTCCTCCGTGCAGAAGCTCTGCCTCCGTGGAGGTGCAAAGGCAGACGTACCTCAAAGACCAAGAGTCAGGAGAGCTCTCATTTCCCCATTAAGTGTGTCTTCTGATTTCCATAACTCTTGACGGGACACAGCTGTCCTCACTGTGCAATTGCAACGATGCGTATCTAAACCTGTACCGAAGTGCAAATTCCTCAGTGGGAGGGTGGGATGAGGCTGATCACATCCAGGGGACGTTACTTCTGTCCCTACAGATGACGAATAACCCTCTCGTCATTAGCACCTCATTTACCGGCTTTATTTGATTTATTCCAGGAGAAACAGGAGCTTCCATCTCTCCCCTTGGCAAAGGAGCAAGCGAGAGCAACGCCCAGACGAGCACACACGTGCCCCGGTGCAGCTGGGCTCACCCACGGGTGGGAGGCTTTGCCCACACGCCGGTGCCCCGCGCCGGAGGCACTTCTGGTGCGGGATGGTTCCAGAGCTGGAGCCAAGCACACCACTGCAAGCACTGATTTATAGATGTGCCTGGAGTCGAGGGGCAGTGAATTTTTGAGCCTTTTCAGCCATCTGCTGCCTGACGGAGTCGGGGGTATTTGCACGTGGAATTTGGCACCGGCCACCTGGGTTGGTTTGGACTGGGATGCGTGTGAAAGTGATTTCGGGTCATGTATTCCCCGAGGCAAACCGCAGGGAGACGGTGTGTACGAAGTATAAATTTGGTTTTGTTTTAATGACTCAGGCACGATTATCACTTCGTCAGCCGGAGAGCACAGTGTCTGGAGGTGGAAGATGCTGTCAATTACGTAGCGGTGTTTAATCAACCAGCTAAAAAGGAATATCCTCCTATCCTCCAGGTTTACTGTATAGGAGAGCCACCTGTGCCAAGATGGTGCCATCTTCAAGAAACCCTTTCATGTACTCGTCAGAGCTAACAAGGCATTTCATGGAATAAAATATTAGTGGGTCAGATAAAAATAACGAAGGTATCACAGACGTACCGACATGCCTCCCAGAGCGGGGAGCCATCCAACTCCTTGCATCTGGATTTCCTGGTGCCTTAGAAAGATAGGGAGCATCTACCGAAATTAAGAACCTGAACAAGCATCTCCCAAAATCTCAGCATCTCTGCAGCACCCCAAAGAAGCTGAAAACAGGGTTTGTAGCATGGTTCTCCACAGCCAGCGTTTTGGCGTACGCCTTGAGATCTTCATGAATTGCAAATAAAGGCATGGGGGCAGCAGTGACAGCGGTCCGCAACACGGACGCGTGTGTCATAGGCTCCGACCTGACATGGGGTATAGCACATGCCTTGTAGCACGAGGAATCCCTCGAGCGTTACAGTGAAACCGTCTTGAACAGGGCGTTTAATAAAACCCTGATGTTTTTATAATATGGGAATTAGGGGGTTTAATAAAACTACGGGATGCTCGATTTTAGGAAGGAGGAGAATTAAACCTGGCCCGTAGAAGGAGGCGCCCCACTGGGGAGAGCAGATCCCAGCACCGTGTCTTTGGCGGCCAGCATAATCAGTGCACTTATTTATTTGGATGCACCTTCTTGGGGAAGACAGAACTCCGTACCGCCTGTGTGCAGCTTGTAAATCTACGTGCAATTCATCAGTTCACAGGAGAAAACATAAATGAGATGCTGAACAGAGGAGACATATCTGTGCAAGGGCAACTCCAAATTGGTCCCTCTAGGAGCTCCAAACTAAAACAATAAACAACAGACACAGAAGCGAGTGGCACTCAGCCACACGCATGCAGAGCATGTGCATAACACCCCCCGAGTCAGAGCCGTGGCTCGTTTGCCCACAGTGACCAGTGCCGAGCAGAGAGGCGATGGTCACCAGCAAGGCTTAGCAAAGCCAGCAGCAGTTCGTGGTCCTCAGGCCCTGCTCTGTGATGTGCCAACACACAGACTTTGTCGTGCCCAAGACGCAGGATAGAGCCAACTGCTAAATTACATCCAAAGCTTGAGTATCCTGAACACCAGGAGGCTGCAGAAGCTGCCTCTTAGCCCAGAGGCTTCATATCATAGAGAAGCTCCCCAAAACAACCATTTTACAAGAGGGTTATTCACATGTTACTCTCTGCTTGAATGCAAAACAACTTTAAGCGCAGGCTTCTCTTCCAGTACAAAACAGCCTTAAAAAGCCACATATTCCCCTTCCCTCTTTTTAAAGAGAGAGAACATCTGCAGAATTCATGTTCAAGCTCAACGCTTCTCAAAAATAAAGTAGGGAAGGAAGCAGAGAGGGGAGGAGAGCTCCAGCCCCCCTGCTCAGGAACCCTCTGGGAGAGGTAATTGCTCTGCAGGCAGTGGCAGCAGGGCTGCCTCCAGCTCTTCCACCTTCCTGGGGCTTCTGGGACTGGTTTGCTAGCGTAGCTGGACCATGAGCGTGCGTTCGGGAAACACTGGATTACTATCTTAGCACCCAGGCTGTGAGCTGGGGCTCTCCCAGTGCCTCGCTGCAGCTGGCTGGGACATCCCTGCAGCAGGGCAGAAGCCCTCAAGAGTGGGTTCAGGTGGGTGCTCTGGGCTGAGACCTCTGCATCTGCCATCCCCAGTCCCTGCTTCTCAGTCACAGCCTTGGAATAAACAGAAACCAGGCTGCGGAGAGCTTATAGCTGAGCAACCCTCCGGAAAGGTCCCCTCTTGGCCCCGGTATCTGCACAGGGATATGCAGCATCCAGGCCCTGAGGCTCCAGACGCTGCCCAGTCCAGAAGACGACCCCACAGGCTGCCTGCAGGGCGATCACTGCTCCCCGTATGAACATGTTTAAGCACTTACGAACATACAGGACAGCTACATGTGGCATATGTACCAGGTAAGCCAGGCCAAAACGTTAGCTATCACACCCTCTGCTTGCATGCCTGTAGGTAATCTGCTGTAACGACCCCTGCTCGGCAGGGTGATTTCCTTTGGTTTGTTACCCAGATAGCACGTTTCCTGAAATATATCAGAATTATATTCGTCCTTGTGCTGAAGCAAGAGACAAACATCACGACCAGGAAAACTCTAGTCTGCTCAGCTCTGTCATCTCTTATTTATCTAACACTCCTGGCAAATTACTCTGGATAAACAATAAGGGAGATCTATCCACGATGCATTTTGCAAATCACTTTATAAATTACCTCAGGTACAAAGTACGGTTTCTGCTTTCTGTGTGGATGGTGAAAACTCTGAATAATGAATGACAGCTAACAAACAGCAAACGGCTCCTAGTGATAACGCTGCAACACGCACACAATAATTTGGGATTTGTAAACATTTCAATGAATACTAATGATTGTCTGAATAGCTAGAGACTACCAACAACACCAGATCGCAAACAGCCACAGAATGAAAGCGTTCTGTGGGTTCATTAAACGGGGGGGGGGGGGGGAACCAAACCCTTTCTCCATCACATCTGGGATGATATGCCCCAAATCCGGGTCCTGTCCATGCTGCAGCTGCATGGCCGGGCTGCTCACCACCCCGGTGGGAACTGTCGGGTGCATCCTTAAATCTGATCATCCTCAAAGCAGCGCTGAAGCCACACACCAAGTTCCTCAAAGCCTCCCACGGCTGTTATCCCACCCACCAGGAGTTTCTCGAACACGCAGCATCCTCTGCTCTCCCACCCGCGGCTCCCACGAGCCCACAGTGACATCCTCCGTCGGGACGCGGCAGTGACGGGGACCGAGCTCTGTGGAGTGGCCTGGGGACACTTGGCTCCCCGAGGAGGGGGATGCCAGCTGCCACTGCCTGCCCCCCGGCCAGGGCCTGCCTGCACTGCCTCTGGGCAAGTTAAGGGAGAGGACGAGGCTGGTCCTTGCTGGAGGCCATGCTTTGGTGGGTGCCACCAAAGGTCCCCCATGCCGGAGTGCTTGGCAGGCTCCCCGCTTGCGCTGAGAGGTGCTGTCACCTCCCGGCTCTGCTGGCTGCAAACCATTTACCGTGATTTAAAAGAGCCCCTTCGGCCTCCTCCCAGCAGGATCGGCATCTGCTATCAAGACAGTGGCTGTGGTGGTGTTGGGTTTGAAGAGGCTGCAACGGTTCCTGATGTGAAAATAGCTTTTGGAGTAATCAGAAGGTGGCAAGTCCCCCGGGGCATTAGCTTCATGCACGTTTCTGGGTTTGCACAATTTTCTTCCTTGGCTTTTTTGATCTCTGTTCTTCAGAGATACACACAACTTACCAGACTTCCTCGGAAAAAAAGGCTCTTGCCCAGGGTCTCCAGCCAGTATCCCTTTCTCGGATTCCAATGTGGCTGCTCCACACATCCCCATGCCATTCTCTAGGGGTGATGATTGTGCTGACCCGGTGACACGACGTCTCCACTCCCGCGGCCTGGAGCAGGCACGGCGCACAGGGCGTTCACAGCGCCCGGTGGCTTCACCCTGCGGTGTCACCAACTGAAGAAAGCATGCACACCCAAGTTACTCTCTTTAGCTAGGAAAAGCTGAACGAGTGCAGGGAGGAGGGAGCATTACTCACCCCCCCGGAGCTGGGGACCGCAGGCGAGGACTCCTGGCTTTGCAGACCCAGCGGTATGGCCACTTGGTAAAGAGCTGCCTGCTCCCAGGCAGCTTCACCTCTTCCTCCTGCTGCCAGTGAGGGGGACGGTCAAGGGCATCACCCACCACCCTCTCTCCTCTGCCTGCACTCCTGGCTGGCCTCTGATTAAAAGAGAAGTTAAGCCTTGACCTCCACTCCTCTCTGTTGAGGCACAGGCCCCGAGACAGGAACCATGAGCACTCCCCGTGGCCTTTATCTTGGGGGGATGCTTTGAGGAGGTGCAGGGATGTTCCTGTGAGGAATGCAAGGATATTCTGGGAGGATTCAAGGACGCTCCTGGGTTGAGGGGGAAGGAGGAATGTAGGGATGCTCTGGGGGCAATGCAGAGGGGTGCTCCAGAGGGATGCAGGGATGTTCCTGGGTTGAGAGAGGTTAAGGTGGGGTGCAGGGGTGCTCCAGAGGGATGCAGAGATGCTCCTGGGTTGAGGGAGGTTAGGAGGGGTGCAGGGGTGCTCCAGAGGGATGCAGGGATGTTCCCAGGTTGAGAGGTTAGGGGGGATGCAGGGATGCTCCTGGGCTGAGAGAAGTTAAGGGGGGATGCAGGGATGTTCCTGGGTTGAGGGAGGTTAAGGGGGGATGTAGGGACACTCCAGAGGGATGCAGGGATGCTCCTGGGTTGAGGGAGGTTAAGGGGGGATGTAGGGACACTCCAGATGGATGCAGGGATGCTCCTGGTCTGAGAGAAGTTAAGGGGGGGATGCAGGGATGTTCCCGGGTTGAGGGAGGTTAAGGGGGGATGCAGGGAGGCTCCAGGGGGACGCTGAGGGCTGGAGCGCCGGTCCCACCGGCCGCAGGGCAGCGCGGGGCTGCGGCCCCCCGGAGGGGCGGGGCGGGGCGGGGCGGGGAGGGGCGGCAGCCCCGCGGCTGCGGCGCGGCGCGGAGCGGGCCATGGAGAGCGGCGGGGCGCTGAACGGCTCCGCCGCCGCCGGGCGCTTCGCCGCCGCCGGCACGGCCGCGCTGGGCGCACTGATGGCCCTGCTCATCGCCGTCACCGTGGCTGGCAACGCGCTGGTGATGCTGGCTTTCGTGGCGGACTCCAGCCTGCGCACCCAGAACAACTTCTTCCTCCTCAACTTGGCCATCTCGGATTTCCTAGTAGGTAAATTGCCGCCCCCTCCCCTATCCCGGGGGCTCCGCGCCCGCCGAGGCGCTGCCCGGTCCCGGTCCGGCAGCAACTTCGCGGCGGCACGGGCAGGAGCGCCCGGGCTGCCCGCTGCCCCCCACCCGTCCCACCCGCACCCCCGGGGACCCCTACGGCGGTGCCCCGCTCCTACCTCCCGACGCCCTCCCGGGGTGCCCCCGGGGAAATCCCAGATCTCCCCGAGCATCCCTGCATCCCTCTGGAGCACCCCTGTACCCCAACTGAACCGCTCTCAACCCAGGAGCATCCCTGCATCCCTCTGGAGCACCCCTGCACCCCAACTGAACTGCTCTCAACCCAGGAACATCCCTGCATCCCTCCCTAACCTCTCTCAACCCAGGAGCATCCCTGCATCCCCCCTAACCTCTCAACCTGGGAACATCCCTGCATCCCTCTGGAGCACCCCTGCACCCCACCTTAACCTCTCTCAACCCAGGAGCATCCCTGCATCCCTCTCGAGCATCCCTGTATCCCTCTGGAGCACCCCTGCACCCCAATTGAATCTCTCTCAACCCAGGAGCATCCCTGCATCCCCCCCTAACCTCTCTCAACCCAGGAGCATCCCTGTATCCCTCTGGAGCACCCCTGCACCCCACCTTAACCTCTCAACCCACGAGCATCCCTGCATCCCTCTGGAGCATCCCTGAACCCCACTTGAACCTCTCTCAACCCACAAGCATCCCCACATCCCCCCTTAACTTCTCTCAACCCAGGAGCTCCCCAACCCTGTCCCCCCACCGAGTGTGGGGGGCTCTTGTGAGGCGGGGAAGGACCCGGCTCAGCGCCTGCAGCTCCCCCCGGGGGCAGCCTCCGTATCCCCGTGGAAACGGACCCCTCTGCTCGCAGGTGCCTTCTGCATTCCCTTGTACGTGCCCTATGTGCTGACGGGGAGATGGATCTTCGGGAGAAGCCTCTGCAAACTCTGGCTGGTAGTTGATTACCTGCTCTGCACCTCTTCGGTCTTCAACATCGTACTGATTAGCTATGACAGATTCCTCTCGGTGACAAGAGCGGTGAGTCCTGTCATGGCAGCTGAGAGGGGAATAACTCTCCTCCTGCGTTATTCTCCAGGTTCTCTGCAATAATTAAAAGCTCTTTGAATGCTCCAGAAATTATGAACCTCTCAGCCTGGTGAAGGAAAGCAATAATTATCCACAAATACAAAATTCAGCTGTGGTTTCAGTTTAGTATTCCTGGCACAATTAAATCATTTAAGGCTCAGACCCCTTTGTGCAGGTGTTCCCTTCCCAGATGACAGGATAGTAGCGTGCAAGCGAGCCAGCGAGGTAAGCAGACCTATTACTAACTTGCAGGGGCTTATCATCTCCAGGACAAACAAGAGGATTGCAGTCGGACTCCCAGCTTCTCCCTGCCTACCAAGGCAGTAGATAGCAGCACCAACTTGGGCAGGGCACTGCCCTGAGGTCTCGGGGTATGGGGTGAGATGAGAACGCTCAGCCTTTTGCAGGAGGTGACGAGCAACCGGCAGGCAGGTCAGATCCACTGCTCTTTGCTTATCCCCGGTGCCAGATACACCGCGGATGAGCTGCAAGGCTCGGGGAGAGGCAGAGCTAGATGCCTGCCTAGCCCAGGAGGTGGATGCATGTCTCTCCCCCGGAGTTACGGAGAGTAGCTGGGGACAACTCAGGGAAGCGGCAGGATGCTGCCGGGCTCCAACCAAGTCAGTACATTTCCACTAAGCGAAAGCCACATCTGGTTTTGGAGCTGCAAGATGAGGGTTCTAAGCCTTCCCTGCAGGAGTGTGATTTATCTAGCAATTGCTCCTGTTGCCTATGGCACACGCATTTGTTACGCTGCTGGGATACTGCCTAGCGACTTTACCAGGAACACTACGGGTTCATTTGTGAAGAGCCTCAACCAGTTGGGGTGTGTGGCTACACTTAAGAAAAGGTTTCCCCGTTGCAGGTCGCCTACAGAGCCCAGCAAGGCAACACCAAGCGAGCGGTGCTGAAGATGGTGATGGTGTGGGTGTTAGCGTTCCTGCTCTACGGACCTGCCATTATCAGCTGGGAGTACATATCAGGCCGGAGTATCATACCCACTGGGGAATGCTACGCTGAATTCTTCTACAACTGGTATTTTCTCATGACAGCCTCTACGCTGGAGTTTTTCACCCCTTTCATCAGTGTAATGTTTTTCAACCTGAGCATTTACCTGAACATACAGAAGCGTACCAAAATCCGCCTGGATATTTTCCACGAAGTGCACAACCAGTCCTTCACTGAAGAGATGGAAATGAGCCCAGAAGCAAAGCTTTCTTTGAAATGCTGTAAGTGGGAGCAGAAGGAGCCAGCTGAAACCCTCGACCTCTCCAAGAGCAAAGCTCAAGCGGCAGCCTCCACTGCCAGCCTGGGTGCCAAAGACCTGCTGTCAACAAGCTCTGAGAGCTCTGGTAAGCCTAAGTGTTGCAACAAAAAGAGCTGTAAAACTTCAGCATCCACTCTGTCCTTGGAGAAACGGATGAAGATCGTGTCCCAGAGCATGACTCAACGCTTCAGGCTCTCTAGAGACAAGAAAGTGGCCAAATCGCTGGCAATCATCGTGGGCATTTTTGGGATTTGCTGGGCGCCATACACCCTCCTGATGATCATCCGCGCTGGCTGCCACGGCCACTGCATCTCTGACTACTGGTACGAGACTTCTTTTTGGCTGCTGTGGATCAACTCGGCTGTCAACCCTGTCCTGTACCCCCTCTGCCACTACAGCTTCAGAAGAGCTTTTATTAAACTCCTCTGTCCCAAGAAACTAAAGATTCAACCTCACGATCCCCTTCAGAACTGCTGGAAGTGAAGGGTGCGGATGAGCATGGACAAGTCCTGTGGCTTCCTTCCTTGGAAGAACCTGGGAGCCCTGGTCTGGGGTGTGCGAGGAAGGCAGCAGTGAGCCCACTATTCATTTATTCTAGCCCATCAACAGCAAACCCACGCAGAATAGAAGGGTAAGGGGGTTTTGACATGAACCACAGACAGTGCAATCTGTGTCCTCCACTTGCAGGTGCCACAAAAGAGTTCTGCTGCCACCTAGTCAGCCAGAGCAGCACCAGCATGTCCTGAAAATACAAACTGAAAAAATAACAGCTAACAACAAATATCTAACTTAAAAGGACTGGACTAAACTACAGTTTACCTGCTTGCCGGCCCTGTTTTTCCCATGACTGGGAGGATTTTTTCCTTCACTTAAGTTATTACACGTATGTGATGATACGGAAAGAAAAGACGAACCTCAGAAGGAAAACACCTCATTTATCATTACTGCTACAGCCATAACCTAGATCCCTGCAGCGTGTGGTGCAATAGATGTCCTGTCCACTCCCAACAAGGGACAACTTTCTGCCCTAAAGAGCCTAGGGCCAGGCTCAGAGGCACCGAACATCCTGCAGCACCCTGTTGGCATTCCCTGGTCCCTGCTTCAAATCTGACCCGATCCACTTTGCACCCAGCCACGCACCGACCACTGCTGCCACAGCCCTTGGGAGCACTGCCCCCCCGCCCCGAGCTGTGCGGCAGGAGCAAGCCCCGTCCCTGTCCCGGCAGGATGCGCAGAAGAGGGCTGCTGGGCCGCCGGCGAAGGTGCCAGCAGGGTATTGGCTTCTCCACAGTTTCCCTCATGATGACCCAAAGACATTTCTGTGGGATCTTAAAAAGTCTCTTTTGGCAACGTGCTAGAGGATGACAAGCACTGGGAGAATTGAAACTTGTGTTCCTTCTTTTTAAATTCATTTCAGACCTCTTAATTTTAGCAAGTTCCAGAACTCTCACATGCTTCCTTTTAAAACACACAATTCGGAGACCTGGGTTGAGCTGATCCAGGCAATATAGGCATAATTTTTAAATTTTTTTTTTAAAAATCAACTGTTTTGACAATCAGAGCAACAGATTCAAGAGACCAGGGCTGTAGCCTCAGTGTTAACATAAAATTTTGGGCATTTTCTCTCTGCTTCCCATCTCGTGCTTCATTGTACTTGGTCATTCATTCTGTAACCAGTTTGGGAACAGAGGTGGTGTGACCATAAAGCAAAAGACTTCAGCTGCCCATCTCCGTTGGCACCGCTCAGCAATACAGTAATGCAAATATGTAATTAATTTGCCATGGCAAACCCTCACAGGTAACAGTATTGTACAGGGAAGCTCAAGATCGTAAATCTGAAAACTACATTTACAAATAGAAACCCAAATGCTGTAAAGTAGTACCCAAAAGCTTATGATGTTGTGATTGCCAATTCCACTTAACCGTTGTAAGCAAACTGCTTTCTGACTGCTGCTAGGAATCACAGAAAATGCTATCCAACTTTATTCCAGTGATACTTGTGGAGTAGATCAGTACTGTCCTCTAAGTCAGGTTTTAAATGATGTCTTGTTTTGTGTATATGATATTTCCGTCTCGTGACATGTTCAGTCGGACCATGATATATGTGTTAAAATATATCCTTTGAAGTATGTGTGCTAAGAATTGACAGGATGTACTGTTGAGCCTGCCTGTTCCTTTCCTTGTGTCCGTTACCTTCTGAAAACCCCAATAAAGTATTTTCATATGAAGTTTGGCCAGTATTTTACACTAAAGAGGCTGTTGCTGGAAACGATAAAATCCAGCTGAAAGTTTGGGTTTGTCTGAGGAGACAATTAAAGCATATACATTTTGCAAAAAAAAATAGCTCCCGCAACAGCTGAGTTTCTCTTACCTGGATTAACAGGTTCCTGAGAGCACACTCAGGGTGTGGTGAGAGCACATCTCTTAATTCTTTCCACCTCCAGTTCTTTTCCAGAGCATGTTACTTGCAACTTAGGCACGCAAAGGTTACATTAACATTAATCTTCTTGTGACTTACGAAATCCACCGGCCTGCTTAAAAATGACAAAGTCATAATGTGAACAGGGTACCAGTTTCCAGCTGTGGTTCTCTTCATTTGTTTAGAGGTGAGACTTCCCGATCACGCGGTCTGATGAAAAGAAACGCTATTGCCTGCATTATACCTTAAGGAAAGAGTGGAGCAATTGCTGTGTCTGTCTTTTTGGTTTTTTAACCTGGTTTTAAATTGTGGTTATCTACTTCACGTGCTCATCCTCCAGAAAAAGGGATGCTTTCTTCTTTTAAAGATTATCCTGTATCATCTCCACTGGATCAGTGGAAGGTCTCTGAAGCACAGGAGAGGCCCAAGTAACTGCTAAAATGATACTAAATTGGTTGCAAAAGAGAAATAGGCCCCATTTCATACGACCTTCCATCATTCAAAGAGCCAGCTTTCTCCAGGAAGGTTTTATCAGCTTCTGAAGTCATGCCCCAACACTTGCTCCGGTGCCGCTTCCTTTACCCGCACGTGACACAAAAGACTATTTCTTGTGCCTGCAGAACGCCCATCCCTCTGATCCCGACTTCTGCTCACCAGCCCTCGGCACGCTTGCAAACGAACGTTGATTGTGCGCCATCCGCTGCCACCAAAACCAGTATGATGCCACAGGTAGCTACTGCAAAGTCAAACCAGATACCAGTTAATTAACAAAGCTCCTAAGAGTACAGCCTAACGCACCTTGCTGAGGTCCTCCCCTTCTTCCACTGTTGGGGAGGGGGGTGTTTTTCTGCAGAAATGCCCCCAAACATAACTGAAAGCCCAGGAATTTTATTAGCACCGACACTTGTACCACTTCATGGAAAAGATAAAAGTTCATCTAAAGAAACTCTGGCAGCTTTCTGTGTTTGCAGCCGAATCTCTGACAACCTAGACCTGCAAACACCTTCTGCGGCCTCGTTACTTCTGACCTAACAGATGAACGAACAAAGCATTTATCAGTCTTTCCTACCTGAGGCATTTGCCTGAGCAGGGACTGGTAATTGAGCTTTCTAGCAGAATAAACCAGGAAGATGACCGAGGGGGGTGGTTTTCTTTTTCTTATTTTCTCCACATTCCAACATGTAAAAATGTGAAAACATTATTATGCAAGCAGACCAGGGCTAAGCAACAGGGAATATATACCGAGTTATTTTAGCAGGCTTTCCCCCCCCATTTCTATAAAATTCCCCTTCTTAGAGCTCGAATTAATTGAATCAAATTAAAAAAAACCCACAACACAATAACACACCTAGCTCCAGAACGGGTTTTCCTGCACACGATGAGCTGAGCAAGCAGCTATTTCAAAAGGGAGATGCAATTGTTTAAATTCATTACTTTTTTCCCAGATAGTCTGAGCCTCCGGTCTCGAATTCTCAGCTTAAGATTAAGCATTGACGTACTGAAGGCAAACAGCAGGACTTCCCCTACGTCCATTAGTAGCAACGCTGTTCAAGAGCAATGAGAGCAGCTTTAAGTTTCAAGGTGCCTTTGCAAGCACTTGGGCTAGGAATTCCTTTCTTCCACATGTTCACACGGTCAATGAGCTGTGAACAAAATACCCAGTTTTAAGAGACTCACAGAATTCAGAATACTCACGGGGAGTTGGTGGAGATTGGGTTTGATTTCAGAGACACCTGCAGCAAAGTGCAGATGCCATCTCTTAGGAGTTCCACTAGTGACATCAATATAATTTAAAATCCTAATAGTACTTTTCTCTGAGCTTTCAGAATCTGCTTTTCGTCTTAAAGTCCTTTCCCCAAAGAGTCAAGGAACGGGCACATTTCTTGTGAGCCTTTTGCACAGTATTTTTATGGTCTCTGACCTCCATATGGGCAGAATTATCTGAACTTAGCTGAAAGTAATTTTATTCATTGGCGAGTTTTTCAGGGAAGATATTTACATTCCTTCCTGAAAGAAGAGCCTTGCCAAATAATAAAGTAAAATAACTACTTATGCCTGGACATGAGGTCACACCAGAGCCTGCTTTTCATACTGAAAATGTTATAAGGTGGTTTGAAGTTTCAGAGTAGCTGATGACTAATTCAAATATACTTTAAAAAGTATTTGAATTCTGCTGATTTTTAGTGTTCAGAATATAAATGTGCCTATGTATTTGGAAGAGGCAGGGACTAGGGAGATTCTAGGCATAATCAAATACAAACTGTGCAAACACATTACCACTAGACAAGGCTTCTTGTCAACTAGCCTAGCAAAACACCTATATATATATGTTGGTTTTGCTGCCATACCTGCTAACACACATGCCCCGTCCCTATTGTCTAGACATAAACCGAGCAGGGAGGACTTGTTTTCAAAAACCATGGAGAAGGCTTGCTCTAACTCCAAATACGCATCAAGTATTTGTGGAAGCACACAGGCTTCCTCACAGAAAAGAAATCCAGCTATTTCCGGAGACCAGTATCCAGTTTCAGCACAGAGTGTTAGTAAACAACGTTCAGGCAGCTGTAAATCGTACCCAGGAGCTTCATAAAGAAACTTAGTGACTTCCCACAAGAGCTGTGGCAGTTCCCTTCTCTTAATACAAACCTACACTCCATTAACTCGAGGACGTAAAGGCCACCAGAACGAGGTCGGTGGTCCTTTCCTAGAGCGTCTGCATATCAGTAAACTACCAGAGAACATTTTTCAGCACAGCTACTTTCTTTTTGGCGCTGTAATGCTTCCTCCCTAACCACCATAATGAGAGAGCTCTTTACACAGACAGACGAACTTTGCTCCCACCGCCTCTTTTCAGCACCCTTCCTCAATTACCATGCCTTATTTCTTCTCTCCAACCTGTAGTTATATAAATTGCTCCATTGTTCCGGTGGCATCACTGAAGCTTCATTAGCTCAAGTAGGAGGCTAGAGAAGAAGAGACAACGCAAGAAGGAGCTTTTGTTGAGAAACACCTGTCTGGGATAATGAATGAGATTTGCCAAGAAGGACGGGCTTTGAAATCGGGAAGATGTGATTATATCTTGATTTGAAAGAATGCTAATGGTTTTCCTTCCAAGTTTGTAAATGAACATTCATTCCCACAGCAGAACTAGGATGGAAAGACAGTAAGTTAGTATCCTTGCTAGAAAGAAGTTTAACAACATGATTTCTATGAGGGAGGTTTACATTTTCATAACCCCAGCTCCCATGCAGTGACACCAGCACAACTTCGGAGTGTAGACCTGGTCTTGAAAGAGACTTTCTCCACTCTACAGAACTCATTCTGCAAACGGGTGGGACACAATAAGGAGTATTACTATCCTTACTTGTGATGTGGGAATTGGAGGCCAGTACAAAAACACTTCACTAGCCACCTCGGATGAGTGCCACAATAGGGAAAAGCTCTCTCAATTTCTAACACCACAAGCCTAGCCTTTCTCATGCAAGATTTCATGGATGTCCTTGAACACCCCTGTGTTCCCTTAACCTCAGCTTAAACCTCCTCCTTTCCTCCTCACCGCTGCACAACCTACTCTCCTGCCAATGTAGTTGTATCTGCAGGATTAAAGAATTATGGGGTTTAGACAAGCAACCAGGAATTCTGCAGGGTGGAAGGTACTATCCTTAACCTGGTACCACTACCTGGTAAAACTGTCATGGGCGTTCACGTCAACAAACCCAACTGCTCCCTGGGAGAGGAAGACTTGTACATACCTCAAAGGTCAGAAAACCCCAGGTCTGTCCCTAAACCTCTTGTGAGCTCAGGAATGCTGATGACTCATTAAATCAGCACCATTTGTAGTGCTATAGTCCAGGACACATGAGCATTACTTATTACTAGGTACTTAGAAGCCCTCTATTTTACTCCATAATTTACAAGCTGTTTGCACAGTCTGCGTACAAAAGGGAACTACCATTTAATCCAATTACCAAACGTTATAGGTAGAGCTATGCATGCACATTTGTGGGGGAAGAGCAAGACTATTATTTTTCCATTTGTAAAATTCTAGAACCTGAAACCATTTTTTAAATGACTCAGATGCACCGACCAGGAAGTTTTGTTGTGTTGTAAAGGCTTTTCTGAAACACCAGATCCCTGTCAGTAACTCCCAGGACCCCCTGCCACAACATACAACGGTTATATATTAGAGATGGGAAGGAAAGGGCGTGATGGTAGGTAGCTGTGGTGCATGTGTGTACAAACACCACAAATACCCCTCCTGCGCATGTAAATGCCCAATTCATGACAAAAATAGAGCTTTTATAGACAGACTATGCCCACAACTCAGGCATCTGTTCTTTCAAGCACAAAAATGCATCTGTGATCCAGCACTGACTTTTGAACGATTTTTAACACAATATCCTAGGATTTAGCAGCACAATTAACACTGAAGGAAAACTGATTGCAAAGTGGTTAATAATCTCGTTCAAGATATCTCTGAGCATTCACAAACAACAAGCTCTCAGCTAGAAGGGCAATGACAGCTCCAGCAAATCTTTTAGCCGTTAAGTAACAGCTCACACACAGCTTTGGTCATTAGAAGTTGTTTATTGAACAACAAGCAACAATGGGAGCTGCGTATATAATTCCTTGAACATGAGGTTTCACGTACACCCTGCAGAGTTCCTGAATTGATGACGGATTGACAAAGCAGAGCAATTACCCCCCATTATGAAAATAATTTCCATTCTAAGCAGCACAAATTTAATAGACCATTACAGCTAAAGCACTGTTTAATATCTTTGATAGAGACTGTATTCAAAATATACAGGGATAAAATAACATGTATACTACTTGCATGAAGCCCATGTCAAGCGCTTTGAGAACTAGGAATTAACCTGTTATTCCAGAGCTTTCATGAAAGTATCAAGATCCTCTCTTGTTGCCATTAATACTTTTAATTGAAATGAAGATCGCGAAGTACTGTAGAGAATTATATAGACAGAAGAACGCTGACACACAGCTCCTTCTAGAGAAAGGGAAAGATAGAAGTCAAACATGCATGGAAAATTGCCATTGCAAGTATACAGCAACAAGACAAATTAAAACCTCAGCAGAGAACCAAAACCCCTACATAGAATCACAGAATGGTTTGGGTTGGAAGGGACCTTAAAGCCCATCCAGTTCCAACTCCCTGCCATGGTCAGGGACACCTTCCACTAGCCCAGGTTGCTCCAAGCCTCATCCAGCCTGGCCTTGGACACTCCCAGGGATGGGGCATCCACAGTTTTTCCGGGCAACCTGTCCCAGTGCTCCCCACCCTCTCTGGGAAGAATTTCTTCCTGATGTCCCATCTAAATCTCCCTACTTTCAAATAAAACCCGTTACTCCTTGTCCTGTCACTACAGGCCCTTGTAAAAAGTTCCCCCCAGATTCCTTGTAGGCCCCCTTCAGGTACTGGAAGGCTGCAATAAGGCCTCCCTCGAGCCTTGTCTATCCTTTCTGAAACTCTCACCAGGAAGAACTCATGCAGACTCAAGTATGTGGAACAGTTCATCCATTTCAGGATGATAAAGAGATGAAATCCCTTAGAAATTCCCTCTCAGAAATTCCATGTGGTCCTGACCGCTGCTATAAAGTGGCCATCTCAGAAATGGTTTCTGAGAATATGGGTTTTATAGTAATTTTCTTTGAAAAAACTAGAAATACAACCTTCCTTCATCTCCTGAGAGGCTGCCCCGGCTAAAGTACTGAAGAGAAGACTAAGAACTGGGAAATCAACTATTTAAGGTCACTATGATCACCTCATGATCATAGTGATCACAGCAATAATCATGTTTTCACCTCACCCGTTAATTCCCCGACTACCACCACTATGCATCACTTCAGCAGAGTGCCTTTCAATCACAATTTGTAAGTAGGAAACAGTTCTAATCAATATTTATCACCCAACTGTGACATGACAAGTTATCCAATCAGCAGGTAATGCAACAGAATTGCCTCCTCCACACCAGAGCAACGCAAAACATGAACTTAAGTTAGTCTAAGTGCGACATGTATAGCAATCTCTGAAGAGGCATTTGTGTTCCAACAGGATCTACCAAACTGCCTTAGAAAAACAGATATATTAACTATCAAAGACAAGAACAAGCATAAAATATTTTCTGAGAAAACCTGAGCAAGTTCCTTCTTTATTCAGTCACATTTGTGACCCTCCGCAACTATTTTCTCCATTAATATATAAGCACTCAGGCTCCACTAGCATGAAAGTGGGAATATAGCTATCTTTTAGCTTGAGTATTCACTAAAAGCAAATTTCCGACTGTGCACTCACTCATCAAGCAACCTGGTTAGTTAAATGTATTATTGGTTTTGTTCCCAGACTAAATACATTAGGCAATTAACTTCTGTAGCACTCAGACTTAATTTAGCCTTCATGTGCAATCCTAGAGCTGTTCTGTGTTGATCAGTCTCATAAGCCACTTCAGTACATTTAATAAGCATTAAAAAAAAATCACTATCTTTAGAACATTTAATTAGTGATAATTTACATGAATTAGTAGCACCAGCTAATAAACTGTACATGTTTCACATGGTAATTTTTGTTAGCCATCTACAAATGAAGTTTTATTTACAGTGAAAAAAAATCCTGAATGCCTTTGGTAAAACCAGGAGATACCTTCAGTCAGCTCCCAGAAAGCTCCTGAGCGTGGAAACAGACTGCAGTACCACGAAGAGGGTCACATGGATACTGAAGGCTTTTGGGGAGGGCAGATGTGGAGCAGCATGCCGAACTGGGCATCTCTTCTGGGAGTCGCGTATTCCTGTGCGTCTCTGCCCACATTTAGGTGAAGCGCTCTGAAGCTACAAATGCAGATGTGACACAGATGGTGAGCTATACGTTAGGCTTGTAAAAGATACCTGGAATAAAAATAGTAGTGCTACACGACTAGCATTACACTGATTTTTTTTTCCCAATTCCAGATCCTCTGCCTTGGCACAGGTTTCCTATGTGACTCTGCAGGTCACCAGGGTCCAAATCCGAACTTTTAAATTCAGTATTTATAAAACTCAGTGGGATGCAGGATTTTCCCAGCCTGGCTAGATTTAGACCTCAGCCTGCTGTGATTCAGTTTCTACCAGTAAAAGGAGGTTAATAAATCACTCTCAAACATAAGATATTCTAATGCTTAAAAAAAAAAGGATACGATGTAAAACATGAAATGCTCATCCCTCAAAGCCATTTTCCTAATGGCAATAGATTAGTTAATGAAGCTAGAAAATTCCGGTTGATACAGAAAGAGAGAAAATTTAACTTAGCAAAATAAAATACATTTTTTACATCTTCAGTTCGAGGGGCCGTTAGGCCCTCGCAGAGGGGCCATGGCATAGGTGGGTAAGTTTCAAACCCACAGCGTCTGGCACCACTTTTTGTTTTTCTAGACAGAGCTCACTGTCCCAGTAATTGTTGATGTGAATTACTGTTTTAAACTTCCATTACATGTCTGGTGTGGGGGTGGGTAAATGAAGAAAATAAACATTTTCTAAAATAACGCAGTAAAAAAAAAAAGTTGATTTAATGGGATGACCTTTTACCAGGTTATTTTTTCAATGTGATAAATGTCTGTCCTGCCTGGACAAAGCAAACTAGCTGCCCCAACTCATCTTCCTGATTTGTAACAGAGGAAAACAGGAAATGAAGAGCCAGAAAACAGTACGATTTCATGAATAAGATAATCAAAATATGGATACTTCATCTGGAATATCACAGATGTCTTCTTGACAACCAGTGGTTTAGCAATTACATTGCTTCATGCAAATATTTTTCTTCATAAGCTTTTTTTCCACTTTCAGTGGAAGATTAATTTATCTAGATTCAGACAGCGAATAGAACTTCTCCCAGTGGTTGGTTAGTGCGTGTACAGAGGAAGCACTGGGTGGGGATTCACATGTCTTCGGAAAATAATGATGTTCCAACCTCAATGGCAATTAAGCACCAAGGAACCAAATGTCAAGATTCAAATGAAAAAAATCCTCAAAACTATGACCAAGCTTTTCCATATGCTAAAACCAATCCAATCCCCTCGATGTTCTTCTAAAATACAGACTTACCTACACATTGACTGGTGATTTCTCCAGTCCCAAAGACAAAAAGGCACCTACTGAGGATCTGAATGACAAAAGCCAATTTGTTCTGCAGTTTGTTTTCAGTCCTGCTTTTCCATCAGTGACAATAAGTCTGGATCTAAGCGCATTTCTAAAGTATGCTTTTTGAAGGTGATTGGGTCCGTATAAAACATTTTCACATATATGAGTAAGCACAAGGCTTTTCATGGCTTGTGTCTTATTTTACCCAATAACCATGACATAACGGAATCTGAGCATGCTGCACTGCTGCAGTCAGGTTAAAAACATAAACCCCGCAACCTGGGCCTGGGTCACCAATGCATTATGCCAGAGTGACTCCAATTAAAATTAACGGAATGTTACCAGAATAAAATGGATTGTAACAAAGTAACCAGCCATACCCATTACCTCTTACTGAGTATGCAGACATGAGTTGTTAGTTATTAAATCATAATTATAAGGTTTAGTAGCGTACCTAGCCCTTAATCTTCACTCATTCAGGAAACGCACGTATAATACACAAATACTTCCCCCTTGGTGACAAAAGAGTAGAGCACTAAGCAAAAAACAGAGCCTAACCAAGGAATTCGCACTTCAAGGAGTCAAAGCGATATTTCATATAAACAAGGGCAGAGAAAAAAAAAACCCAAACCCTGCGGATAAGAAATCAGACGCTGCTAAGGCCTCCTTGGACAATTCTATTTAAATCAGGAAAGAGGAGATGAAAAATTACTCTCAGTGGGAAAATGAAGGACAAACACAATCTCAATATTAAAACAAGGTTGATAAAAATCTCCCTGCCTTTGTCCTACCAGCTATGTTTTATGTCTCAGAAAAATGGGCACATACCACATAATAAATTTCAGAACCGCACAGAGAAAAATTGAGAGCACAGCCTGAAGGTAGCTTTGTTCTATTATCTGGAGTTGCAAAATCATCCCTTATCATTATTGGCACACACATATAACCTCCCCTCCTAATATTAATAACTTCAGTCTTTCCAGATCTCCGTAGTGCAGGCACAATTAATCCCTGTTTAACAAGACAGGGAAACTTGTTAAGGGGGAACAGCACTGGAAACTGCGGTATGGCAGAGAAGCGGAAGAATAAAGGCCAGGCACTCATCGACACTGGGATGAAGTTGGGCAGTATCAGGATGGTTTTAAGTTATATCACAATGGTGATAAGCTTTATTATTAACAGAAGTGGTCAAAAAACCAAAATAAAACTTCCACCGGAATGACAGGGCTGTAGCCCTACTGCAGAGATGCTGAGCTCCAAACTTCCCTATTCTCCACGCACACACTGTACAACACATCACCTTCTCCCAGGAAGCCTCATCTCTCAACCCATGTGCAAGAGCGATCTCCAGACGATGGGCTACAGTCTCCCCAAAAATAAGGGCACCCAAAGTCAAGGTGATCTTGCTACTAGTGAAAATCCATTTTTACACAACGATGATGTTTGTAGAAAGATTAAGCCAAAGCTTATGTTGTCTTTTAATTTCCATGGCAGAGTTAACGGTTCAGACACCACATTAGCATCCCAGCAGCCTTTCTGCACGCTATTTATGTTCCACCCGCCATTCAGTTGACAACTCATTAAGTTGCACACCAGCAACACACCTAAGCTCGGTCCCAACACCAACATTACGCTACAGGTGTCAGCCAGTCAGCCCAGTTCGCAACATCCCATGGGAGAAAACAGCAGTTATGGGGTTCTGTATCCAGAAGCTTGTACGAACACGTGCAAGGTTCCTGTTCTCCCAGCAGCAGCATCGCCAGTTCACTGCCATTCCTGTAATTTGAATCAATGTTTAAAAACAACAGGTTATGAGTTTTTAAACACGTTCAAGTCAGAGTACCTATTCCCTCACCACAAATTTACTTACAAAGACACTATGAAGAGGCTTAATAAATGCACATGCAATAGTAACAGGCATTTTCCCTGCAACGGAAAAAGAAACCAAGTGAGATGCAAAACTTCTGGCAGCCTTCACTTTTCACTGCATTGGAGAAACTGGTGACCTGCTGCTACTTAGCACGACTGCCAGCACACATTATCAGAACGAACAGAGGCAGACATCACACTGCATCTGGTGTCGCATCCTGCATCTCCCTCCCCTCGCCGAGGCCCCCGCACGGCCCCGCAGCACGGGAAGCAGGGTGGTGGCGGCAGGCCTTGCTCTCCTCCCAGCACGGCGCTGCAGCAGAGCAGAACCGCACAGTGCAGGGTCTCCATTTATCACCACTGGTTCCGTTCATCGCAAACACATTCCGATTCACCTCACAAATACTACATAATGCAAAAAAGTGCTTAACAAAAATGTGCAAGTAAAGCAGGTCGCAAAAACCTTAAACACACTGATTCGATGTTCCTTTCATGTACTGCATTGAGTCCTCAATATCCATAGGTTTGAAGAGTGTGGTCCTTTCTAATGCTTGTTTTTCCCTCCACAGTTCATTGTCTTTTTCTGTTCAATTGATTCCACCTACATTTTCCAAGAACTCTCCAACAGGGGAGAGCAAATAAATATATATAAAAATCCCAATTAGCACTAAAACACTCATATAATCATGTACTAAAAAAAGGTATTAAAAAGATGAGCACTAGAACTGTGAAGTGCTAAACAAAATTATGGCTTGAGCTTCTTGAGGAAATACAAAACAGACTGGACTCCTCATTAAAATAAGGCTTATTGTGAGAATGAGAAATGAAATGCCCCATCTCTTTCCTCTCATCAACTTGAAAAGCGAGGACAACATCAAAGGTTCCAGCAGAGGAAAGCAAAAGCTAGTTAAGCGAAGTCATGCAGAGGAAAGCTACCAAAACACCTTCAAAATCTAAACCAAAACAAGCCCACCACGCCAACCCTGGCCAAAAAAAAAAAAAAGAAAAAAAAAAAAGTGGGAAAAAAGTCCTACAGCACATAATTCTTCTCTGGAACAACTGGACATTCTCTCTCTCAACCTGATCATTTGTAATTGTGTTCCTAGGCACAAAACGAGTTTCCTTTGTAAATACCTTATTTTCAGCAGAACCAGGGGTTACTCCTCAGCTCTGTATCCCTGGAATGGGATGCAAGGGATCTTCATGCTAATACGAAGGAAAGCTACAGCGGAAGGCGACCCAAGCCGTGCACTCTGCACTGTGCCGAGCAGCCGCCCCTCTTGTTCAGCATCCACACAGGGACCTCTAGCGTGAGGCCACTTCATTTGCATTGATGCTCCAGCTCCCGCCAACATCGTTCCGACTCAAAAGCTGGAGCTGTTTGGCACTTTTCATGGACAGATGAAGAAGCATGTGCTCTTGTAACACCTCTTTGAACCCTGCAAGCGTGTGGTTAGGAACTTGATACTGTCATCTCGGAACAGGTGGCTGAAATGTTCAAAGAAACCAATTATATCATCAATAGGACACTGTTAAGCTCTCTAGCAACCTGCCGTGCCTCTTGCACATCTCTACACAAAATACTCTCCACTCCAAGAACTGAGGCGGCATGAGCACTAGGCAGTAAGGGTGAGCGTTCCAGTGAACACCAAAGCTTTTAAGTCACTCTCTGCCATTCTCAAAAACCACCAAATACCGAAACACAGCCAGTGAGAGCGCCAAGTATTTGCAGCTATCAAGTGATCTGCAGGGAAGTTGCACCCGCTTTTGTGTTCAGGCAGTCTTCTCCCGGTTTTATTAAATGTGGCTGAAAAACACGTAGCAAAAGAAAAAACACCAGCAAAGCCAAAAAATGCTGCACAAAACCAAAGCAGACAGAACTGAGGATTGCCTTCCACCTACTTCAGTTGGTAAATCCCAGGGATGAAGCAAGTATGACACAAACATGAGAGTGACTTTGGGATTTAAGATCTGTTTTCATTTTTTCATGATCTACTCATTATAAGTGGTGATTAACTTTCCACACCTGATCACAGACAGAATACTCAGAATTTAGGAGAGGTAATTACCTCTTTTTCCCATATTTTTATTAAATAATTCAAGCATTTGAGTTGACCTCGGACTTTGGCAGAATAAAAACCTGCTGCTTTTCAAAATAAGGAGTGTGCACCTTCTTTCTTATACAGGCAAAGTGAGTTCTAATTCATAATCACAGAGCTGATCCCTACACTGATACAGCACGAGGGTGTGCGGTGAGCTTTAACTTAGGGATTGAACAAGACTGCTCCTTTCCAGGCACAGACAGCCAGGGGAAAAACGTCCATCCGAGAAAGCCAGCCTTTTAAGGACGCACCATTCAGAGCAGTAGAGCATTACAAGATATCAAACATGACGTGCAGAGTCACAGAAGCGGAGAGAATTATCACCGTTGCTGTAGTGTATGGAAGCAGTTAGAGGCTACAGCTGACTTCAGTTTTTAAATCCACAGAGTAATTCCTGCTACTGCTGATAGAGCAGAAAACAGCCCATTTTAATTTAAACATGACAAGACTTCTGAATTCCTAGAGAACAAAATTTAAGAACACTGTCCACAAGACAACAGCGTAAAAAACAAAAAGGGCAGAGACTGTATTTTTCTTTTATTTGGAATATCTAAGCCCAGGATTTCTCAGAACATTGCTTGTGATTCCTCAAGAAAACTGAAGGGAAAAAAAAAACAACCCACAAACCAAACAAAACAGGAGAAAAGTTTAAGAGGAGACAACTGAAAGTGGTTACAGTATAAACCCAGATAAACATGGGACCACCTTTTCATTATTTTAGAATTTTTGACCAGTGAAAATTGAGAAGTCACTTCACTCCAAGTCAGAAAGCAGGCCAGCACCTTCTGCAGATCCAGAATTGCAGTCTTTTCGACTAGGTAGTTAATTATGGAATGAAGAGAATGCTATCTAACGCCAAACAAGATCCAGATATCCAATTCAACACCCATCGTGATTACAATTTTCAAATTTTATTGTAAAACACCTGAGACACCTCCAAGGTGAACAAACAAACCAACCAACCTTTCCAATGCAGCAGTCCAGAACAAATCCATGTGCTGTGCCCCGTGCACTCAAAAAAGTCCCAAACCAAACCACACAGATGCCATCTATAATCAAATTGCATTTTTTCTCCCGTCCAGCACAGTTCACAGTAGCTGTGGTTCCTACCATTTGACTGGGCTTTGCCCTCGTGATTGTTCTATCTTCACATAAGCGTCATACAGTTCTCTCAAATGCAACAGCAGTTCCTCTAGGTTGTCCCCTGTCAACGCAGACAGTGCAATGACCCTGTCATCTACCTGTTCTTCAAGGAGCGGCAGGTTGATCCTGGACTGAGCAAGATCAATCTTATTCCCGACGACAACACAAGGCCTCCGAGACAATCCTTTTTTATACTGTTCCAGTTCATATTTTAAGTCTTGCAGCTGAATCCATGGCTGAGACACAGAGAGATCCACCACGTATAAGAGAAAGTGGCAGCGTTCAATATGCCTTAGGAAGGCCATCCCCAGGCCTCTGTTTTGATGAGCACCTTTAATTAGGCCAGGAATGTCAGCAACTACAATGAGAGAAATTTCACAGTGAATCCAACATATCCACACCCCCAAAAAAGCCCCAAACCAACAACCAAACAAAAAACACACCCAAATTTGGATTAGTTCAGTGAAGACAGAATACAGATTGCTCAGATTAAGGGCACATACAAGGGAGAGTGAAATGGCCCTTCAGCACTGTTTTCTTTGAAGCTCTTCAGAACTAGCAAGAATTCTACAGAACTGCTAAACTTACTTCTGCAGCATTTCAAAGAATAACCCAGGCGACAGAAAACGCTGTCAAGGTACACACAACCTACTACAATTCTTACCTGCTACTTGTTCATAATCTTGATAGCGGATGATGCCGACGTGGGGATTGAGAGTTGTGAACGGGTAGGCGGCCACTGCTGGCTTTGCGTTGGAGATCGCTCTCAAAAGTGATGATTTGCCAGCATTGGGAAAGCCCACCTGGAACACAAACACTTATTAAAGCCACAGTTCTAGGTTAACCACGATTGAAAAAACTGTAAGCTTTTGCAGATGTGGCAAGGTTCTTCCAGCATGAACCTAACACCAATCATTATGCCTACTTCGTTCTGAAAAGCATCCTGGTTTCCCCTTTTTGTTTCCCCTAAACACCGTTTTATTTATATGTGTATTTTCTCATAAACATTAAATACATCAAACACAGAAGAGGGGTATATAACATCAGACATCTTTACCCTGAAATATTAGGACACTTTGTCTTGCCCTTCCCATTTCATCTGTGTTTTCTAACTCTGATTAATTATTTTCCAAAAGAATTCAGAATTGGCTTTGTCCCTCATTCAGTAACATAGTTTGGTCTATAAGTAACCAGAATGCCTACAGGCTTGGGATTTTCGTATTCTCAACATCAAATAATTAAATTGAAACATGGACTTCTGGGGAGAAGGCAAGAATTTGAACAACTCTGTCCCAGAAAGGAAGTTACTCTGGATATTCTACAGTTGACACATTATAGCTACATAGATGGTCAATAATCCTCAGATGAAAGTAGATCAAATCCTAAATTCTCCTATTTGCTGATGTCAGACACAGAATTCTTGTCAGAGGATATAAAGTACAGAACAGATTCATCTCAGATTTCCAAATTAGTGCCAAAAAGGTGAGAAGTGGATCGGAGTGTCCAGCTGGTCAGAGAATTAAGTGTATTGATCCACTAATGCCAACTTTTTTCTCGCTCTCTAAATAAATTTACTATATTCTGCTAGCCCAGTTATTCTGCAGTTGTTGAACTACAACAAGAACACTTCGCACCAAAGCATATTTTTAGCAGCTGGTGCTAAAACATTTCCATACTTAAAAACGAAATCAGCTTGAGCCCCAAACTGACTTGGCATTCATGTCTAAATAGTATTTTCATTTCAGAGGATGCTAAATCTGGAACTAACAAAGTCAAATGTTCAATACCTGTAAAAAGAGGGATCTTTAAAACATAGGGATGAAATAGAAGATAATTTGAACTTTACCAATTTTTATTAAACCAAGAAAGCAGAAACTAATTTAGAAGAACTCTCCATACTGTACCATTCATCTGCAGAGTCAGCAGACGAAGCTGTCGTACATCATCAGTGAGTCTGTTACTGATGAATCTTGCACATTGCTTTTCTATATATAGCTTTGATTTCAGCAAAAGTAGGATGACCTCAAGTAGCAGTAGAGTGACAGCGCTGCAAATCACTCTGGACACCCTTCTACCAAGTAACAGCAAGAAAGCATCGAGCTGCATCTCCAACCGAGCAAGCCAAAAGGCTAACAAAATGTTATCAAACATTATTTCTTCAGTCAGTCAAGTGTCATCCCACAACATTAAGAAGCTGAAGAACGACAGCGACACTCACCAATCCTGCATGAGCTGTTGTCTTGAGTTCCAGATGGAGGACCCTTTCCTGACCTGGTTCTCCTGGAGTAAATAATACTGGGGCTCGGTTTTCATTGGAAAGAAAGAAGCGATTGCCTTTCCCTCCAGCTCCTCCATAAGCTGCCACATACTCTTCACCATCGTGAGTGAGGTCAGCCACAACTTTCCCATCCTCCTTAACCAATGTACCTACAGGGACCTTAAAGTGCAAAGAGATGCAAGCATGACACTGGACCTCAAAGTCTGCAGAAGCTGCCTTCAATAGTTCCTTTACCGGCTGATTTCAGATTTGTTGAAAATAATTTTTCCATATTCTCAGGCTGAGGAATCCAAAAAGAGAAGTGTGCTTCATGAGGCTCACTTTCTGGGTGCAGCTCTCATTGTGGGCCCTACCTGAATGCCTCTAGGCGAACACACAGAGTACTGGAAATAGCCAAGAGGAGTTAGAGACGTGCACACGCCCGCGACACTGTGATCTTACTGGCATTGTGGAGATGTGGTGGGATGGCTCCTCTGACTGGAGTGTCAGAATGGAAGGATACAGGGTCTTTAGGAAGGACAGGCAGGGGTGTCACCTTCTCTATCAGTGAGTATCTGGAGCACATGGAGCTCGGCTTGGGGATGGATGAGGAGCAAACTGAGAGATTACAGGCCAGGATTAAAGGAAGGGCAAGGACAGGTGACATTGTAGGAGGGGTCTGCTACAGGCCATAGATGTGACAGAGGGACCACATGGTGGGTAAGGAATTGGCTGGATACTTGCACTCAAAAGAGCTGCGGTCAATGGCCTGACGTCCAAGTGGAGACCAGTGACAAGTGGCATTCCTCAGGGCTTTAAGGTCCCTTCCAACCCAAATTATTCTACGATTCTATGACCGGAACAGCACTGTCAGACTGTTGCGCTTCATTAAATGTTAACAGTATTGTAACCCTCTTTCTCTTCTTTTAAACAAAGAAGCCTAAGCACACCAGTGAGCTAAGAAACCTATTGTAGGTGTGCACCAAAACCAGCATCTTGAAAAAAAAAAAGAATGAAAGAAAAAAGTCTGCTCCTATTTAAGAAGTTTTGTGTTCTGACTGCTCTTGGCACATGACCCCTAGAAGTAAAGCAAATTAGAACTGTACATGGCCAGATGTACCTTCCAGAGAAGTCTAATTTTTAAGAACAATTTAAAGCAGCTTGATCTGCCGGTGTGCCAACCAGCCCTGTCTCAGCAGAGACAGCACACAAGGCTCCCTGCACAAACGCACATGATTTTTTCCCACAGTAGGGTCACCCAGCCTGAAAATCAGCAACGTTAATACAAAGCTAACACACTAGCAGGCAACCTTGATTTACTTACTTTAACATACACACAGGTACCATTAGCTCCATAACAGTTTTTGCTTCCTCCTCTCTCTCCACGAAAACCCTGATAGAAGGGGAGGACGGAAGAAAGTGATTTCATTTGCTGGTCAGCTGTAAAGGAAAATACGCCTATTTTAAACACATTGTTTTAGAACAGGCAGAGAAGAGCAACCTTGTGACTGTTCTTTCCCTTTTTTAATACTGCATGAATGCATATCCTATTTACTGTCTCAGCAGTAACGTCTCAGGGAAGACTGATATTAATGTAAATTGTGATGAAGTTTAACTGCCTTTACTTATCTGCATAGAGTTATTAATCATGAACTTTGTTAAGTGATCATTCCAAAATCAACCATTACAAAGTACTCTGGTAAGTTCATTTGCTACATGAGCAGATTTTGCAGCGGGGTGGTGGGAGAACAGCTTCATCCATCTATAAGAGTAAAATCAAATCTCAGCCTTATGACAGTATGAGGCAACAGCCACTAAATACCTTGATTTTCAAAACATTTCCTAAGGCTGTCAGTGTCATTTATGTCCCTGCTACCCTAGCTCAGGATAAAGTTTAAAAAGCAAAGACACCTTATAGACAAATATCCATTTTAGCATTTACATTTACCACCTCCTACCTTGCCTGCAGGGTCGGTTTTGCTGGGGGTGGGCTGTTAAGCAATAAGCCAACACAAACCAAAACAGAGTTAGTGAATTTTACCTTTCAAAATGACATGACCCCCATCACCTCCATTTCCACCATCAGGACCTCCAAATATTTTTCTGGGTTCGCTATGAAAGGAATGACCCCCAACTCCACCTTGTCCTCCAACCACACGCACTTTCCGGTGATCCACGAAATAGCGCGTCTGTAGCAAGAATGGGGTTTGTAACCTTTAGGTGCAGTGTACCAAAGTTGCCTTCCAACAAGTTGATTGTTCTGCAAAACTCAGCAATATATAAACCTGCTATTTTTAGTCATGATGAGTTCCATTCAGGTTTTAAAAAAAAGAAATCCGAACTCTGCTGCCAATCACAGATCAAATAAAACAGCATACTAAGCATAACTGTACAGAAAAATTGGTCTCATTTTTCAAGTATTTTTAAGAACCCCCTTAAAAGTACATGCCTGAGGCTATGCTGATATAACCTAATGCAGCAGCTCAGCTACCTGAAGTACAAAATTCACATTAAGGGAACTAATAACAGGAAAATTATCCAGGTAATACAGTATATAATGTTCAAAGGTAGCTCAAAACAGCTACCGCACTATAAGCCAAAATCACTAAGTAATGGTGTCCCTACTCATGAAAACAAGAATTAAAAAAAAAATAAATCTATATATATACACACAAACTTTGTACTTCTTTAAACTGAACTGGAATTTGCAAAAGGACATAGCGCATGGGCAGGAGAGACAGTCTCATACTGATACCCGCTTTCTATACCAGGTAATGAAATTAACGCAAACCTCAATCTTCTAACAATTTAGTATTAAAGACAAAGTATTTGCAAACAGAATAAGCAGCGGAAATCTTAATATAAGCCACAACCAGTTGCTCAGGGTGTAAAAAGATATAGTTTAGAAAGAATCACAGATCTTGTTCCTACTTCTGACATGAACTTAACTGACTTGGGGCAAACTGTGCTGCATGTTTCAGCTTTTCTGTCAGCAAAACAGGCCTGTCAATGTTGAGCTGTCTCTAGGAAGTGGGCTGAAATCCCCCAGGGAGAATGGTAGAGAAGTACCTTCATACAGGTAGGTGACATTGTTTACGTATCGGGATGAAAATAGAAAGTATTGCCCTGATTGTGGCAACACTCAAATTCTCCCAATAGCTAAGGGACTTCGTAATGACAATGAGCAACAGGGTGGCGTTAATCCAACGGCCCAAACAGCACGTGAGGGAGACAGTCGTATTAGTATTATGACACCAAGACAAGCAACTGAAAAAATACGCTGACTCTCGATAATTAAAGTGACCAGTGATTGCTTCAAAAGCCTTTTAGGAAAGTATCTGGCACCACCACACGGCGAGGCAGGAAGCGATGGCTTCACACGGGCTGTGGTTCATTGATGCTGAGAAAACAAGATTTTCTCCTAGACATGTCATTAGAAAAAGAGGATTAAGAAAAAGTTCGAGGTCCCTGCAGCTTCTCTGCCACAAAACCCTGTCTGCTTGGCAGCTGCCTGCTATGCAAGGCTAAAAAGAGTGAGGGAAAAAGCAGTGGTTTAGCTTTAAAACGACTTTTCGCTTTCAGCCCCAGAAGCACTACGGCTAAAGGCCAACTTTGGGCTACTACAACCCTTCTGAACACGGATGCCATCAGAGGGCAGCCTTATTTCCTCACTGTTCATCAAGTTCATCAGATTTCAGCCCCTCACACCAAAAGCCTCTCTCTGATGGCTGGAGACCGGCCAGGCGCAGGCACGCTGTCATGTAACGCACGCCTGGGAGGTGACCACCCAGCAGGGTTAACTGCATTACACACGAACAGCTGATTTACTCTAGAACTTACCAGCTTCCTTTCCGAAATGGCCCTTTTTCGCCTCAGCCGCCTGTCCTTCGAGCACCTCGCGCAGGTAGTGGAGAAGGATGGCTGCCGGCCCGGCAGCAGCACGGGGCTGAGGAGGAGGGCCGGCCTCCATGAGGGCCAGCCGCCCAGCACGGTCCAGCACCGGGGCGGCGTAGCGCTGGCAGCCACCGGGACAGTCCGACGGCCCAGCACGGCCCAGCACCGCGGCAGCATGGCGGCAGCAGCCTCCAGGACCGCCCGACCGGAGCGCAGCCGCGGCCCGGCCCGGCCCGCCCCGCCGCTAGGGGCCCGCCCCGCCCAGCGGCCGCCGCGCGCCAGCCCCGCCCCCGGCCGCGCGTCGCTGTGGAGAAAGCGCGGGAAGGTGCGTCGCGCGGCGGTTTGGCCGCTGTCCCGCCTCAGGCCGCGGCGTCCCCTCACGTACCGCCGCGTTGTGTCTCACGGCGGCCGCTGCACGGCGGGCCTCGAGTCCCGGGCTGTGGTACTCACTGTGTCCCAGCCTAGAGCCCCCCGCACGCGGCTCGCTCCCGTCAGGGTTGTTAGCCTGCGAAAGAGCGGGCCTGCGCAGGCCGGGAGGCCCGGTGTGTGTCCCTTCCCCTCAGGGCCGCGCCGAGCGGCCTGCCCGCTTCCGCCTGAAGGGTCGCTGTCCCGCAGCGAGCCCGGAGCGGCCGCGGCAGCTGGCGCAAGGCGTGTGCGGGTGCCGCCCAGTGGGGCTTGCTGCGGGCTTGGGGGTGCCTCGGCGCCTGGAGGAGTGCTGCGCCATCGGCCCGCGTGTCCCCTGCTCCGGGCTGTCTCTGAGGTGAGCTGGGCATTACCTACGTGCCCTCTGCACACACGGAGCGTTTGATCCGTTCGCATCAAATACTTTGAGACAAGCTTTTGTCATACTTAACTATGAAGCGTATCACAGAAGTAGGGGAGAAGGTGCGACTCGAAAGAATCCCTTTATCCGTTGTTTCCATTCAAAAAGTCTGTGTCGTAAGAAAAGTACCACGAACTTCATTTTCAGATCATTTTTAACCTAAACAATTTTCAAGCATTCTGTATTACAAAACAGAAAATGATACAATTAATGGAAGAAGTCAAAATGCTGGCATCACTTTGTTTCCACATTAACACATAAAAATGGACAACACATTAAATAAACACTTTGTTATTAACAATTAGAAATATTAACACCAAAAATGTATAAATTAGGAAGTAAATGTACAAACTATTTCCAAAGTGCTCTTTCAAATACATTATATACACAACATTCAAGAAGTTCTTAATGTAAGACATTTCAGATTGATGTAATGTTGCTGTTTCGTTTGAAGGTGGTGTTCGTCTTCGCTCAAAAGTATTTCAGCACTTCCAAAAACCACATAAAAGGCGTATTTCCAAGCTGGCAAAGAGCAATATTGCATTCTTCTGGCTACCTGTAATACTAATGTATTGTAAAGAAAACACTTCCTTTCTGTTCCTTGCTATTGGAGTGCATTATTTGTATGAAAACACCAGCAGGAGAGAAATGAGGACTGAGTAAAAAAAAAAGTCTTCTATTGTATCAGTCATTAAAATTACTAATGTAGCAAGGGCAGTGCTTGGACAACATTTCACAGTAAACTCTTAGCTGTCCAGTTAAAGACTTTCCTCTACAGAAAAAAAAAAAAAAAAAAAAAAGCAAAGAATTGAGAGATCTTTTTTCCCCCTTGTGGCTGGTTTTTCAAAATACAAAGTACTGGGGCTCGAAATCCCGGCAATACACCAGCTCAGACAAAGAAAAGAGGAAAATCCTACAGAGGGTGTACTTATATTGTAAATTTGCAATTAATCTCGTATTAAAAAATGCTCATGGAGTATAGTCATCCTAGCCTTTTGCCTCAGGGAAGTTTGGACATGGTATTTTGATTAGCACTTATATAAGCACTTTTAAAGTGCTTTTTCCCCAACACTTTGTAAGAACATATAAAACTGAATAGAAGTGACTTACATTGTTCATACTGGCTTTTACACACCACTAGTTTTTATTTCTAAATTCTCCCTCTATAGGTATTCTCCCACTGGTTGACCCCATTAATAGTTCCCCTCTCAATATGCATAATATTGTTTCACAATTAACGCTGAATTTAGTTGCTTATCTGTAATAAAGATGGATTCTTTTTTCTTCCTAACTATTTCCGTCAAGCTACGAGGGAAAAATAAAAGTGATGATGAGCTGTAAGAACAGTTGACCAAAATACTTGACCGTATTTACGGTTATCATGCTTGCTGGAAAATCTGAGCGAGGGCAAGGGAAGAAATGAGAAAGAAAGAAGGATGCCAGCCACCTGCTTGTGAAATTTGGCATGAAAATGTATATGTTATAAAATTTGGAGTAGCATATTTAAGACTGACAGATGTTTCTCTCAGCTAAGCACAATATGAAGCAATATTGACATCTAGTAGGCTGACACTGCAGATCTCAGTGCTCCCTTCTATTTTTTCTTTCCGTGATAGAAATACCTTAGTTTACATGGATATATAAAAGGTGCCTCTAGTGATTAACATTTCCTTGAATATAGGTTTTCATCCTCTTTCTGTACCTTTACAACAGAAGCGTGGACTTACGCAGATTACTGAATTACAAGACCCGGGTGGTTAGCCCTGGTAGGTACTGCAGAAGTGGCAGTTAATTTGAACATACAGCATAGAACTGTCTTCACATAAGGAATGTATCCATCCCCTTATTCTTAGGACGTAAAGTTAAAAGCCGTGGATTTCAGTGGCTGGCAGGTAATCTTCAATGCATTCAGCTAAAAAAGGATCAATAACCTACCAGAGGATACCTCCCTGATCTGAGACGTGACTGCATGGCTTTGTATTGAGCCAGACTGCAGAATAACCTGGCTGGTTTCCAGAACGGGGCACAACTGTGATCAAATGATCCTAAAGCTATTTAGAAACATCAAGAATGAGCCAAGGGGGGTGGGTGGGGTGTAAATGAAAAACTTCTGCATTGTATCAACATACAGTACTATACACAGCACCAAATATCAAACCATTAAAGCATTGTCTTGTTACCAGTAGTGCACTGCTTCATATCCAGCATGAAATGAACACTGTTCACATACAGACGCTGCTTTGTGCTAAGGGGTAACCAACATATTACAATTAATCAAAACTGCCTGTACATCCAGTTCAAAAGATTGAGATGAATCTGACACAGGATCGTATTCTTTTATTGCTGGTAATTTCCATACTGTCCCTGTAAAAAAGAGAAACAAAAATGTTGGAGAATAATCTATCAGAGGTTTACAAACAGCGAGGTAGACAATTTCTTTTGGTGTTTGAATTTGGAAAGACCCACTGAAGACCCACCAATATGCCTGCATCAGATGATCAGATTTATATGCAGAGCTAACATCAAATCTGCTTTTCGATAGCAGAGGTTGAGACAATTTACCTGCTCATAGCCGTAAGGCCTCTGTTGCTGAGCGGATGGACCCGTCTGGGAGGCTCTGTAACTTCCATATTGCTGCCCCTGGCCCTGTTGGTAGCTGGAATACTGCGAAGAGGCTCCTTGTGCAGGACCTGAGAAGAAAGTGAACCCTATGATTAAGGCTGGGTTGGCTGGGGGGAATACTTACGGTTAATATAATGTCAAACACGATGGTAACAACGTAAGCTCTGCGAGCATGAACTGAGAGTAAATTTTGCCTAGACCTCCCCTCTGGCTTTACACTAGAAAGTGTTAATACTAGGCACGATCTAGTTGCAGCAGTGTAAACTTCAGGTTTTAAACTTTGCTCAGAAAATTTGATATCCTTTAAATGATCTGCCCCTCTGAAATCTGTAGTAGTAGTATTATTACCTATGCCAAGCTACCTGGCCTTTATTTTAGTAACAGTTGCACACTGAAGTTCCCATTTAATCTGGCTGTGCCACCATAAGCACTGCTGATCAGGCAGAACCTAAGGAATCTCTTGCATATAGAGATACGTTTAAAAAACATGTACATCAGCCACACAACTGCACAGGGATCCTGATTTCCTTTGATTTGGGACTGTATGTTCTGTCTGTAGACTGCTATGTGCACTCACTTTTTTAGCACTGTTGGTGGATTTTTATGAAGAAGAACCTTTAAAAAGAGGAGGCCGGGTTTTAACATCATAAACTGAATTTTGGGGTTAATTTCAGAGAATATGTCTGGTTTGAATCGTCCAAACTATCTGCTAGTACTGCAGGGTCAGGTATTAAATTAACTTTTTAGTCACGTAGGTTCTATTTCATGAGATCTTACAATTTTAACTGGATTTGCTGTTTATATCAACATCAGTTTATCAAGTTTGGTTAACACTGCCAGTTCAGAGTACAAGTACCATCACATCTGGGAGATGTACCGGAAACCCCTTGCCTTGACGCTAGTATTTAGATTATTCCAATCTTTCCAGCCCCTGTTTTTGTAATAAATAACCAGAAATGGTTTCTTTCTCACAAAGGCTGCGGATACACACAGCTGCCTCCAATCGATCAGAAAACTCAACAGCAGCCATTGAACTCGGATTCTTTTGATGGCAGCGGGGAGCTCTGCGGCTGGTGACCTGGGGGGTTCAGAAGCCCTGCGCCAGCTTTAGCTGCATGTTCAAAGCACTGCCCCATCTTTCCTTTCGCCGCAGTCCCTCACCAAGGAATAAAACCCCTACGATGCTGCAAGCAATCGAGGTGCGGGAGTAGCGATCCTCTGACTACTGATGTTACGTTTTCATGTCCGATGCAGAACGTGTAGCAGGCCTGAGAATCCAGGCAGTGACCTCCTACTGACACTTACCAGGAAGTCAATGTAAGGCAAAAGTGCATTTTCTAAATTTCGAAAGAGAGAGGGATTCAGGATGCTAACACACCAGTATGGAATGCCGTGCTAGACTCATGTATGTTGCTGCCCAGAATCCCTTTACGTGCTATGCTTTTGGCTAGTTTTGGTATGTGGCTCTCCGAGGTTAATCAAGGAAATAGTTTACAGTGTGTTTTAGCTTAGGCGTGGAGGCGTCCGGATGAACTATTGCAAACACGTGACTGGTCGGTGACAGTGTTCTTACCGTATCCTTGCTGTTGTCCTGGGTAACTTTGTTGATTTGGGTATTGCTGCTGGGAATATGTTTGCTGTTGTGCAGCTCCCTGTTGGTATCCTGCCTGCTGCTGGCTGTACTGCGAATTTCCTAAAGAGGGAAAAATGGAAATAGCGTGGTTATAGATGAGGCGGGTATTTCACTGTACGGGTGAATCTAAGGAAAACAAAGGCATGAGGAGCCTCGGTCTGGAACTATAGACAAGTACTCTGTTCAGAAACAGATGATTGCATTTTGCCAACCAGGATGTGTATTTCTTCAGTGATTTTTAGTTCTTTTGAACAGGACAGAGTTGTTTGTTTATACACATCACTGAACAAACAAGCAACCTGTTCCCCAAAAGATTATTGTTTTACCCCAGAAGTGTTTCAGAAGAAAAACAGAGTCACAAAGATAAGGGTGCCAGGGTAAATTGTCAGCTTCTCAAGAAGGCCTCCCACTCTGTTTTCCTCTAGATAATGATGTTTATTCATATATCCCAGAAAGACCATTTATCTGGCTGTTACTGGTATTTTTTGAAATATCTGTGATGAAATTCCATTTGCAGTATCCTGAAACAACAAAATGAACGGAGACTATACAGATGACATTGCTTTTCCTCAATGCCACCTCGCTGTATCATAATTAAGTTAATATTTTACAGTTAACTTAGAGTTGAGATGATCTTAATAGTACCACTGAATTTACTGACATACTACTGTAGGGAGTTTTTTAGCGGTAAAATTGTAAACTCATAGTATTGATAATTTTCAAACAGTAGTTTCATTTAGCCCATTTTTTTTTCACAATCTGTAAGGTGAATTAAGTAAGATTAAAAAAAAAAGGCTGGTTCTGGAATTGACTAGTAGGCTGTCTTACTTTAGACAAATTTCCATTCATGGCAGCCTATTTTTTGCAGCTCTGAACCCCATTTCTAACTGCAGCACGTTAGTTGGCCTTTGTCGGCATAACCGTTTACTTTAAAGCAGCCATTTTTATTTCATGATAGAAAAACCGTGACAGTTTGTTAAACAGTTTTCTAAGAGTAAAGGGTACTGATATTCTGGAAGTCTTCTACTGCAAAAAAGGTTCAGTATCGATAGCCATAATTCCACCTGGCGCAGCTACAAGCAAGGATCATTTTTCTGCTGGATATGAGACTGCGCACAAGTTGTGAGTGATCCCACAAGGCTGCACAGCATGACTGCCTCACAGTGCCGTTACTGACATGACACTGGGTGTACAGGCTGATACAGTCGCTATAAAAAATGCTGTACGTAGCTAAATTGTAGTTCCAGGACACTCCTGAAGTCATAGCTAAGTAGCAGTTAGTGACGCAGAAACTGCAAGTCATATTTTACATTTTCATAAGCATTCATTAGTATTTTAGGGGATTAGAGCTCGGGATTACAAAGATTGCCAATATGTTTTCCTACCTCCTTCATAATAGTGTTGTGTAGAGTCGTCAAATGACCTGTCATAGCTCTGCTCAGTGTAGGATGACTGCTGATAGGCATAATCACCATGTCCTACAAGAATTGCAAAGATTTGTCAGATACACTGTTAATATAACTACCCACAGATTGTTGAATGACACGTTATGAAGCTGCTTATGCACAAAGATGAGGCTAAGAGGAAATACAGACCACTTAGATAGGAGGTCAAATACATGGCAAGGAAAGTCACACCTATGGATAAATCTCTTGCATTTACCAATCCACACTTGGCTTTGTGCTCTTTTTGAAGCAGTTTGGATAGCAGGATGCACTGATGCCTACGTTTGTGTACCAGGCTCCCATGCCCTAGAATTTCCTAGCATTTAAACTTGAAATGAATCGTGATGGGTTTGCCATGTCCTTGGCAGCCATGCTGGTCTACACTTCATCAGTGTTACAGCGGCTACAGCTCAGGGGAATTACCATCTGGATAGTATTGCTGATTCATAGGTTCTGATGAGCCTTGTCCGTGACTGTACTGTTCACTGTAATATTCCTCCTGACCCATGTACTGCTGCGAGGAACCTGCAAGGCAAAGCCAAGAGAAAGCAGACTGAGCCCCGTGCACTCCTAAGGGATGTTTTTTTCTTTTTTTTTTTTTCCAAAGAAAACAGTGTTTACATCTGGATAAGTAAACAAGCTGGGTATGTTGAGAGCAGTTACAAAGATGTTTTGCTCACTAGAAAAAGGAAATCAATTTGTATTCTCAGAAAAAGCTGGTTGAAACTGAAATTACACAGTGGTCAGTAACATGTCCTAAAACTACTCACTTTTGCAGCCATACCGAAAGTAATGGCTACATTTCACCCACTGATTTGAGTTATCAGAAAGCACAGAAATGTATTCCATGCTCAAGCACCCAGTCAGAATTGAATATATTTTAACTAATGTATTCATTTGTTTCTCAGCAGAATTCAGGTTATGTTAGAATCGGTCTTAGAACTTTTTCCAGGGAGGTCTTAGAGCATGGTAGTTATCCTCTGGTGTTTTCCTCTCCTTGGCCTAATTTTTCATACTAATTCCTGGCAAACTGTATCTTCTTTGCAGAAACGTGTTCCTTGTTAACGGCTGACCCAATACCATTTGAAAGAACGGAAAAGATTCCCAGTGCCTTGAGTGAGCTGTGTATCAAATTGTTATCTTTTCTTTGGAGATATATGATCCCTTTTGGACAGAATTATTTTTTTTCTAAATACCTGAAATAATTAAAGAGACAAATCTTGAAAATAGACTAAAGTTTATGTGATTGTCACGATACTTCCACCAATCGCCATTTCTTCTGTTCCCAGATCAGTTTCCCTGTTCATAAATGTGACTTGGAAATTTCCTTGACTTACCTACCCCACAGAACAGACCGAGTATCATCAGTCTAATAACAGTTACATCAATAATCCCGTCACAGGTCCTACCTTGCTGTGAAGCTCTGTAAGGGCCCATCGGTCGCTGACCCATCATGCTGTTGCCCTGGTTGCTCTGGCTCATCATGGCGATGGAGGACTGCCCCTGGTAATGCTGGCTCCCTCCTTGCGCTGAGTTGTAATGTGACGTTGCTGCTTGCTGGTGCATCATGGAGACTACAATGTACATGGAAAATACTGTTTTCTAAAAGGATGTGACAGTTCTCTCCCTAATCTCTTTGGAAGCAAGTTAAAACCTTCAATTAACATGCATCCTGATAATTCTTTGAATTTTCCACAGGGGGAGATGTTTTCCTACTGCACGCATTTAGCATCCAGAAAGGATGTTATTACATGGTCAGTTCTTGCCGTTTGCTTCAGTCAGACATTTGAACACACATCTAGCCTTGATTACTATTAGTTTATGTAAAAGAATGTAGTCAGTATTACAGTAGGATTAAAGAAAGAAGTAAGAACTGGTATTTGTTCCGTTCTACCTCCTGACTAATTCATTGCTGCACTTCTTTTCCAATCAACTCGCTTACTATACACCTGATGATTATATCGTTTCAATAAGCTGACATTCTAGGATTTATTTGATCCCTAAATTTCATATTGTCGAAAAACATTCTTAAGCATTGGACATCCCACTTGGTAGCAAACATTTTTACAAATTAAGAGATTAATTGGGAATTGTCTGCTAGTCTCTCCATGCCTTGAAGCAGCGTGAAGTATCAGTAAAATAACAGAAACGGGGTAGTAATGTACAAACAGTAAATGTGTAATATTCTCTGGCAGGCTGTTTCAGCCAGGATAAAGGTTCTTCTCAGACCCCTCCCATGGCTGGGGGGTCTGCTGCCAGGGGCTGTCAGACAGCGCTGCTGCACTTTCAGCTGACCCTCATTCCCCCGGCTCCTTGCTAACCCCAGCAAGTCGCTGTAAGTTAAAGCAAGTCTGGAACTGTTCTGACTTACACTGCAGCCTGACACCTTGAAATTCAGGATGTCTGAAAGCTCTCTTTTCCTCTTGTATGTTTGTCGCTGTCTACAGAAAATATTTACAGAACAAATTCATGTGTGGTAAACCTCTGAGGTCACTGAAAAGTCAAGTTGGCCCAGAAGGAGGAAGAGGGAGTTTACCTGGATTAGACTGCATGTTGATGTTTGTTCGAGAGACATAATTGCCTATTGACCCCTGGCCTTGCATTGGCACATTCTGAGATGCAGGCACTGTATGGCTATAACCAGGCCCAGTTCCATGACTGCTGACAGTCATACTCAGAGAGGTTGTGGGCATAGTGTTCTGGCCTGACTGCTGCATAGACACGTGATTAGGACCTAGAAAAATTAAAAAGAGCAACAAGAAAATCTGTGCTATTATTGGCAACGTACAGTGAGCATTAAAGCCCTTGCGGCCTTTCTAAAATACCTTGTGATAAGGCAAACCAAACCAAAAAAAAATCCTCGTTATGAGAATCCCCTGTTATCTCCAGACAAATTAAAACTGCCTGCTGGACAGCTGAGTGACCCTCCTCTTCCCGGCACCAAATCCAGGCTGTACCGAACTGCAGCCAAGGAGAACAAAACCAGCAGCAACGCCCTACAAGCAATTCCTCACAGAGAGCAAAATTAACAAATGCCAGTCGTTTCAGATACTTCAGAAAATGAACGGACTCTGGAAACATCCCAGCCTACTGAAATTCATCCTTTCCTTCCTCCTGCCCTGCTGTTGACTCCTCCTCCTCCCTCACCCAGATGGTGGCAGTGGGAAGGCACAGTAGTGGCTGAGAAACACTTTGCACGTTGCTGCATCCATTCAGTTCCTTTATAAACAACTAACCTTCTTAGCAGGGGCTTACGAAGTACCAAGAGACCCTCACCCCAGAGGACAAGCCTGTCTCTCCCTTTCCTGAAGTTTGACTGAAAGTACCTCAGACTTTGGGAAAGTAAATTTTCCAGCTCACCACAATAATCCCCGTTGTTATGACACTCCCTTTCCAGCATCACTCTAAGTCATTACCACACTGCTCCAATTATGTCCTGCTTTTGTATCATCCTGCTTACCTGGCAGCATCCTTATTTTTTAAAATTCTACTGCTGTTGGGTAACTAACATCGGGGAGAATCTGGTTCTTATTTTTGTTGTTTGTTGCTGTAAATACTTTTATGAAGGAGTTTTGGAAAGTTGTTGTCATTGTGTACTGTTACTGTCTAAACTGTGATAGTGTGTGGTGTTGTCTGTCTAAATTCAGCGGTGGTGTTGTCAATCTAAATTCATTTAGGTAGAATGGAAGCCATGCAGAACCCCTGGAAGAGACAGAACTATGCTGTAATGTTTAGATAACGATATTTTAATTCACAGTTATTATGTGTATCTACAGCCTCTGAAAAATGTGTCTAATTCTCTTAGTACAAACTTCATTAATTACTCTTAATGGTATTCATAGACATCAAAATGAGAACATTTGCTGTAGGTTATTGTATTTTCCTGTGATGTAGAGAAGCAGCATTTTCCACACGGGGTGAAGAGAGCCAGCTCTACTGAAGGCAGTGGAGCCAGGTCGCTATACTGCTGCAGAGATCTAGCCCTCTCTTCTCCTCCGGTTTCTGTATGTCTTGTAGAGCTGATACTTCTACTGTGCAACACAAGACGCCATGGTGTCTGAATGGAGGTAGCAGTTGCTTTGAGTGAGAAGTGGAGTGAAGGAAGTGCTGGTAAACCTCGCCCTGTTTGCATGGGGGAAACCTTGAGAATCTTGGCTTCTTAAAGCATAAAAAGTGTGGCTAATTTGTGATTGTATGGGAAAATATGAAAGCGTGACCAGAAGTGTTTAAATAAAAACGCTACAATGATAAAATAAATACAAAGCATTCAACCTTTTTCGTACTTTCATGAATCTCAGGCAGTTGGGGTTTTTTGAAAGGCCTCATTCATGATTTCCAAACAGTTAAAATTCTGAGTTGGGCTCAGTTCTGCCTGGAGACAGCTGAGTTCCCCTGGTCGGTTTACTGACGCCCAGGGGGTTGCCTGCAGGGCTGTGGCGTGAAGAATCACTGATTTGTGGGTGGCAGATTACTTGAAATCTGAGTGGGTTGTTTTTCAGCTTGTCCCCATCCACAGAACGATCCTTACAATTGACCGAGCTGCCGATACGCAGTTACCAGGTAGGTAGGGAATTACCTGGTTACTGGCCTGCAGAGGTGATGCCTGTAAAGTCCTGACTGAGGACAGCAAAGAGTAAAATGTAGTAGCTTCTCTGTCTTCTTCCCTGCTCTTCCCTCTCTTACACTGCTTTAGCTGTTCATTACAGACTTTCCTCTCTCTGCCATCAGATGAGGAATTTTCCCAAGTACTCGAGCCCATATATTTGAATTGTTTGTGCCTAAGCACTCCCACTTTCCAAAAAAGGCTGCCCAATGATTGTTGACCAACATGAAATAGTTTTTCAGTCTCAAATGCTACCTACACATAAGAATGCTGTGTCACATCCTGATAAAACGCCTGGCACTACCCAGGTGACGGAATGTCACAGAGAGTGACCGAGCCTGCGACCCCCACGGCACAGGCTGGGCTTTAGTACCAGGCTGGGGCAACGTGCGGTGAACTGCCCTGCCTGCTTCTGTTCTGCAGATGGCTCGAGTCTTCAGGGCTGCCCGTCTGGTTCTTTCAGGCAGCGCTAAACTACTAGAAAGAACTGGAGGGTGGGGGGCAAATAAGAAAACCCAGCAACAAAACCACTGAAAATGTAGATTTTTAGAAACATGAAACAACTTTTGCCTGACAGTATACTAGTTGTACGAGGTAATAAATCCTTCAAAACGAAGGCCCAGTTAAATTTAGTAAGTTCACTCGACAAGCTGTAACTGTTTAAGTAGGTAGCTCATCCATTAGTTTAAAAGGTACTATCAGTTTGACCGCAAAATGGTTTTTAAAAAGTCAGAGGTAATTTCATGGCTTGCATCTGCTCCAGTCCCCCTGCCAAGGCCTGTGATTTTACAATCAGATATTTCTATTTATAGAAACCGTTTTCTCTCTCTGCCACTCTGGGAAAGACCCACAGAAACAAGAACTCACTGAATTACTATGTACTACAAAATAAACAAACATTATTCATACTATAAAACGCACGGGGTAAAAAAAAAAATTGTCTTTCAGATTGTTTCCTTTAGTTGCGCGAACAAAAACAAATAAACAAAGTACATTATCTTACTCATGAAATGCCTGTGCAAACTCTTGGGCTAAGTAGCACAATCTCAGCAAGCTTCTGTTGAGGTCAAAGACTGAGGCAACACCAAATTATTGTCAAGAAGGCGTGGATGCAGGAAGGTCCGCGCAGCCTACCGGCTTGGTCGGGCAGCTGGTCATGCAAACAGCTCTGTCTCACCCTGGCCAACCCCGCTACTTTCAAGAGAAAAACACCACAATATGTATTTTTTCTTACTAAAATCTTGCACGCATCTTTACGCGGTGATTTTCATCACACATTTTTAAAACAGCGTTTCCAATTTCCCCTACAGAAATGCTAAGCAGACCGGAGCCCTCGCAGAGGCCAACATCGTTCCTGACTGTAGCCATTTTGTGGTGCTTTCAGCATGTGCCTGAAATCCCCATATGCCTGAGAGGTGAGTTAGGAGAGGTCTTTTACAGCTCTCTAAGTATATTCTGCATTAATGATTTTGTTGCCAAGCAACGGCAAAGCAGCACAAAGGGGACCGAAGCTCACCATTGCTAATCTGACTCTGCATGAGGGAGGAAGGAGGAAGGCCCGTCCCAATTGCATCACTGAGGTTGCTCTGTGAATGGAGAGATTGGCTGGATGCACTCTGAGTCATTCCTCCTGGGCCCAAGTTTATGTTTTGCGTTGGTGGCTGCGAATAACAAGGAGGAGAAGCAAATTTTTGATTAGGTTTTAATTAGAAAAATAATAACCCCCAAATTAGCCTGACTATGACTAAAATCTGCCTCAACGGAACATGTGCTTCCTTCACTTTTTGGGCTTGCTTGCGTAAACCTTTCTTGGACTACCATGTGTGAATGACATTCAGCATGATACCGCGAAGCCGGCGGGCAGCACTGGGAAGATCTTAAAACTGTGCTTCTAATAGAGCCCGGCTTCTGTGACCGTTCTTCCGCACTCGGATGAATTTCATCGCGTGTGGGTAGAACGTACGGAGGGGACAGAAGTGTGTTGACAAACCGACCTTTGTCAAGCGTAAAGCTATGCTGTGTTTTGTGTCATGTGCGATACCTCCAGAATCCACCCACTGAGCAAGAGCAACGCAGCGTTTAAAGACAAGCCAAGGCCCAAATGCTGAGTTAGACTTTTGGCATTTTTTCCTGAGTAAAGAATACAGTAAGAACAGGTGAAGAACAATGAATTATAACAAACGGAGGCTGTTCAGATCTGTACCACAGCACCATTGACAGTATTCAGAACTTGAGCTACACAGATTAACACCAATGTCCCAAAGAATGTGTTTTAAACACAGTAACTTTCCATTTGTTTCGTGATCTACTTGACCACTTCAAAACTTGGAATGGTTTATTGGCAGTGGTCAGTAACAGGTTCAAAGGCCATTTCCCTCTGGCTCGGTGAATGTGTCTGACACTGGTACTTACAGCAGGAAGCAGGGACTGCATATTCTGGTTAGAATCTGCTATTGTTGCCAAGTAAACCAGGTTTCTGTGCAAGATTTGTTGGTACCTGCAGAATAAGAAGTAAAGCTTATTTGGAAAGGGTTAACAATACAGAGAACTCCAAACCTTTTTTTGCTATCTACAAATTACCAGTTAGATTACATTAGCCCACTTCTCATGTGTCATAATAAACAGCAATGGTAATGCTCTCTATCTGTGCCGTGGAGCTTCTCATCGAGGATCGGTGTGTTCAACACCTCTTTTGCAAATGGGTAAACCTGGGGGAAGGAGAGGTAAAATACACTCTCCGTGGAAAGTACTGTGGGTGAACTGTAAAGCTGGGACCTCAGTCTTTGAGTGCTGACACCCAGTCAGCTGCTCTACCAATTGGCCACTTTTTCCTCCTCTGTTCAGCAAGGGTCCTAGTAGTAATGAAATTCCAGAACTCCAAACCCCAAAACCTGTTTCCCCTGCCAGCAGGCTGAGAAGAATGAGATTCTTTCAAGAGTGCTCGAACTGGAGTGTTTACTCAAGCGAGCACCACCAGAACCGTTTATGCTCCTTCACAGTTCCCAGTGAAGTGGGAAAGCCCATCATAAAGAACAGGAGGGCACCCAAAGGCAAACGAACAGCTGTGCCACCGAGCAAAGCGGGGAACCGGGCCGTTCCAAGAAGTCAAGAGACAATGCTTTTTTAGCACTGTTTTCTTCTGACAAGGGGGAAATGCCTGAGAAGTGGGACAAGTGGCAAAAATGAAGCCAGAGCTGTGACATGACTCCTTTAGCAAAGGGACCTTTTTCACACAATTTTTTTGAAAGTACTTTCTGGGTCCGGCCCCGCAGCCTGACCCTGCGTGGGGCAGAGCGGCTGTTCTCCCTGACCCCTGAGATGTAGAAAAGTGGTTTGTTTTCCCGATGAGCAGTGATACCAACGGCTATGTACACGCCATACTGCTGGAGCCACCGGTAACCACAAGGCTGATCCTTCACCTTTAATCACTTTCTGATGAACACGTGTTATTAACTTTGTACTGTTTCTACTTGTATTTAATGAGTCTGCGTAGAGCAAGTGGTCCGGTAACCGTAATTGTTTATAATTAATAAATGATCTGTTAACAATAGCCTACATACTAAATACTCAGATTCACAAACCCCCTCTGTTCCAAGAGCAATACACATTTCTTAATAGAAGCGAACCTAAAAAACCGGTCCAACTATTTGCTCGGTGATCAGGGAATTGTTCATAGTACTGTTCTTGGGAAAAAGCACACCAAACACTTCTAGCACGCTCCAAAACTCGTAATACTCACTGAGTACATTCTGCAGTTTTCCCCTTGCTCTGATAATCCATAATACATTGGATTAGGTGGTGATTTTCATCTAGCATCTGCATAAAAGAAATGCGATCAAAACACGTTACTACGAGAATCGTATTTTTGTGATCCTCCACGTTCACCCTTGGCGGCGGATGGTGTCCTGTGCAGTTTTGTTGCCTTGGGGTATTACACAGTACCTCCCCAGGACTCTACTGAGCCTCCAGATTGTGCTTTTCAAGTCACCCATTATGAACAGCTTTCTTTAGAGCAGCTGGTTGAAATACAGAAGAATTAATGGACTTACCTTTTTTGCTTCTTAAGTGGCAGGTAGATCTTTATGCTGAAGAAGGAAAAGGCTTTCACTATGAAATACCTCTGCCTCATTCTAAACTATCACCCAACCCTTTCCAAAACTTCAGGTTTTACTCGCATGCCTGCTTTCAGAGACGAGACGTACTTTGCAGGAGTTTAAACGGACTGGTTTTCCTGCAGAGGAATAGCGTGTGCAGACTGACGACGAAGTACACAGGCTGCATTGCTGGGTCTACCAAAACCACGTTTCAGAGCATTCCATCCCAGCGTGTCCTTTGGGGCAGTTCAGTTCAACACGGGGAGGACTTCAAATGAAAACAGAGTAATTCTCTATCAGTTGATTTATGTGTATCCGTGGCTGGCAGCTTAGCTTCGTTCAATAGATTCTAGTGACCGACTTGTTCCAAGAAGACCAGAGCTGCTGGACAACATGACCACTGACCTTTATGTGATGAACTTAGAATACAATTAAAGGCTTAAAATAGCCTTTGATTTGTTTAAGAAGCTCAAATACAATAGTTTGCCTCTTTCCCCCAGCTCTCGTGTGAATGCGGCAACCTTTCCGCAAGTGGATGGATGGAAACACCACAACAGTATTTACAAATCCAGATTTGCCTCTGGCCAAAACTCACTACGTGACACCGTCTGTAGGCACCGCTGCTACCGAGTGCTTGCAAGACCAGGCCTTTGAACCACTGTGCCAGCAGGATGGAAGAGCTCTTGAGGGCAGAATAACATGTTTGCGTAGGAGTCAACTGCGAATCAGTCCAGGTGGGTATGTGTTCTGATCGGAACAAATTCTTGACCCACTCAGATGCAAACAAAGTGTGAGATTTTAGGAGAATGAGCAGCAACGTCTTTGTGATGCACTTGCAATCTAGCTGGTTGCTCCCTTGGAGAACTCCTCTTGTCCTGCTTCTTGCTTGTGATTTGTGAGTTGCTTGTAACTTTGCTGGACACCCTTGTCCGTCACCGGCTCTGGCTGCTGGAATACGCAGCGATCCCATGGCGAGGGGCTAGAACAGGCGTCAGGTCGGCCGGCTTCTCTGGCGACGGCTGACAGGGAACGTCGGAGCCCTGTCAGTCAAGAATCCATGTTCCTCCCGCACGCGTGCCTGCGCTCACATGGCAACCCGGGTGCACCATGTCATTTTAAGAGGAAACGCTCCTGCCTGATTCACAGTGCAGCTCTTTGTTTCATGCTCTCCACTCACGGTCCTATAGAACTTTCACCCCTAAGTCTGTATATAGAATGAGCACATACAAACCCCTCCTTTTCCGTTTCCACGGCAGGGATTACTGACAATATTTTCACATTCAGCTAAGACACGTATCCCACAGCAGGAGTCCAAGCAATATCGCAGGTATCTTCATCAGAAAAGGGCCATGCTGCTACAATTAGCTGAAGAACATTTTGCTTACTGAAAAAGGCATCGGGAATAGCTCTTTTCCTAACTTGCTGGGGAAAAAGGACCGAGTTCTCGTCTCCATTACACTGAAGAAACCGAGGCTTACTGCCTTGCACATACTGTTTGATGAACTGTTTTAAAGCACCACCATCACTGCTGTCTCGTTACAAGCTCTAACTTCCTCTGTGTGGAATCTATTTTGGGAGTAGTTAGTACTGGAATATTAACAGCTTTGAAAGACTATCAAAATTGAGTTACTAAATAAAAATCAGCGGCTTACGTATTACAAACGCAAGCAAGAATAATCCCGGCTTTCAATGAGATCGGTATGTGTTCTAACAAGCTCACTTTCATGAGGGTTTTCTGCGTTCCAGCCCAGCACCTGCTGCTTCTCTCGCTGCCCAGTTCTGTACGTGACCGCGGCGCCCATCAGGCGACTGTGCCCGCCACTCTTCCGCAGCATCACCGCCTGTCAGGCACTGCCAACAGCCCGGCGCCGATGAACGGCCCCGAAGCAACACGCCAGCGAACGCACCTGAGATGGGAAGTGGTTTTCCACATTGTTGGTGAAGAAATAACATTTCGAAGCTTCCGTAAAGTTTACAAATAGGTGAAAAGGGCATGAAAATCAAACTGAAGGAACTTTGGCTGCCACGGACAGCTGTGGATACAGTCGCGGATTTAGGTACAAACTATTTGGATTACGGAGTTCTGTCCTAACCCCAACCAACCTGGAGGTTAGCGAAAAACTCACCGAGTCTGAAACACTTTCATATTTTAAGAGAGTCGGGTCACAATACCCCGTGTGCTGCAGGGGCCGCACAAACCGGGACTGGTTTCCAGACACTGCCCTGAGGTTCAGGTCACCTCTTCAGTCTCTCACAGCAGCTTGTTCTGTCTTACCCCCGGCTCTGTCATAGTCTCCAGAGCCACAAATCGGCACCAGGTATTGGCACCAGGTATTGGCACCAGGTACCGGTTCGGCCGCAAAACCCGGTGCTGGCCGGTGAACCGCCGCCCTGTCTCCCCTGGCCGCTGGGTAGGAACGGGCCGTGGAGGACGCACGCACCTCGCTCTCCCCGCACCACAACTCCGCGTGGACAAACCGCCTCTGCGGCGGGGAGCCGCGGGGAACACCGGGGAAGGACAAATGGCAAACTGCGGCCAAAGCGCAACCACGCACGGCTCCAGCCTCTTCCTCGCTGCCCGGCACCTGCTGCGGGAGGAAGGGGGTGTCGGGGCCGCGTGTGCGGTGCCCGCTGTCGATCCTGGGAACCAGGGAACAATAACTTCCCAACTAGGAGCCCTCGGCTCTGGCCTCCACAGGAGACCCGTGCGGGGATCTCCGCTCCGGAGGAAATCTTTCAGAACCTTTGTTTGTCATTAAACATCAATAAACGCATCACAAACGACAGTAACAGGAGATGGGAAAGACGGGGGAATGGTGCTCCCTCTGTCTTCTGAGAGATTAAAATTCCGCATCCAAATACAAAGAAAACCCTTGCGGATTCAGTCTTTCAGTTCATTTCTTTAGGCTGGATTTTCTGGGGCCAGCAGCTGACATGCCATCACCAACTCCCCGTCTCTTGCACGCGTTACTGCCATTTCCCAACGCGCCACTGGCAGCTTTTTTTCCCTCTGCGAGCGGAGAGAACGTGCCATCCCAATTTTCCTCCCTCAGCCCTTCTCTCCCTCTCGCTTCGCAGCGATCTGAACACCTTTGCTTTGTTCCACCTCCTCCTCCTCCTCCTCCTCCCCCCACCTCTCCCTCCGGCTGTCCATCTCTGCAGCCCTCGCGGACGCCGAGTTCTCCTCCTCGCCCTGCCACCAGCCGCCTGCCTCACCTCCAGCCGCACGGCCGGCACAATCGCTGAAATCGCCGGTATAAAAACATGCTTTTTTACCTTCTGGATAGTTTGCTGGGTGACCTCCCCTTTGCCTCTTGGGCGAGCAGAAGCAAAGGCAACCGACATGCTGGGGCTTTTTTTTTTTTGGGTTTTTTTGGTTTTTTTTAATGTGTCTGTGATATACCGGTTCCCGGCTCTAATAATATTGTTATTATCTGGCCGCTAGCGCCGTGCGAGGCTCCTCCGCAGCGCTCGGCGAGGGGAGGCGCCGCAGATGGTACGATCTGCGCCCCGCAATGGGCCATGGGCACCGCACCGCCGGCCGGCACGCGCCGCCCTCGCCCCGCCGCCCGCGCCGCCGGCTCGGGGCGGGGAGGCGGCGGCGGGGATTTGGGGAGGGGGCGGGAGGCTGTTGCCGACACCCCCCCCCCTCCGCCTCCTCCCCGCCAGCCGCACATGGTGCGTCCCTGCTGCCGGGCTTCCTGTCGCAGCCGAGCGGCATCTCCCTGCCTCCGCCAGCGGCCGCCCGCTGCGCCAACCGCGTAGGGCGGCCACCGGCTACGCCAAGCGCGCCAGCGCGGGGAGGCGGCGGCCGCTTACGCCGGCTGCGTACCGCGGGCCTCCGTACGCCAAGAGCGCAGATGGAGCCCCGCCTCCCGCCCCTTTCCGCGCCGGGTGCAGCGTTGCGCAGTTGGCGCAGGGGGCGCCGTCGGCGTGCCGCCGGGATGGTGCGCGGCTCCGGAAGCGGCGGGCGGGGGGCGGGGGGATGAGTGTGCTGTTTTGAGGGAGGCGGCTGGTTCCGGCCCCGCGGGGACGCACGGGCGGCAGCCATGAGCTACGACCGGGCCATCACCGTCTTCTCCCCGGACGGGCACCTCTTCCAAGTGGAGTACGCCCAGGAGGCGGTGAAGAAGGGCTCCACCGCGGTGAGTGAGCGCGGGGGAAGGGGGCGGCCGAGGGAAGGCCCGGGACGGGGCCTGCCGGGCCCTGCGGCTAAATCCCGGGTTTGGAGCTGCCTTGGAACTCGCCCCTTTCCTCGGAGCGCTGCCCCCGCCGCCCCCGCTCCCTTCGACGTCACTGCGGCCGGTTTGGGGGCAGCGCTGGCCTTGCCGTGCGCGGGGCCGTGCAGCGCCAGGCCCGGCGGGGGGGGCCGGGCCCGCGGGGGGGGGCGGGGACCCGGCGAGGCCCCCCCGGACCCCGCGATCCGCCGCTTCGTTACGCTGTGCGTGGGGAGACCGGTGGCGGGCTGGGGGGGGCGGGGTGCGGATCCCCGGTGGCTCCGGGAAGGTGTCAGCGGGGGCTCGTGGGAGCAGCTTCCCGGCCTCTAGAACCGGCTGTGCCAGGACTTGCTCGATGGAGGGTTTCTTCCCTTCGGGGGAGGGGGAAGACAGGGATTCATGCCCAGATAACGAAACACCCGGAAGGAAATTTGGCATCTTTGGGATGGGAATAAAAGCAACGAGAGTTAGTGCGGAGCAGACACTCTTTAGAAACGAGAAACGCTCTGAAAGCGGAACCAGCCCCTGACATAACGTGCCTTCGCCGTGTCTCTTGTGCACGGTGGGAACGACTGCGAAAGGTCAGCTGGGTTTTTCCCTCCCCGCTGTTGGAAAGGTACATTCAGTGTGTGGATTAGGACACTGGAATCACAGCACAGTTTGGGTTGGAAGGGACCTTAAAGCCTACCCAGTCCCACCCCCTGCCACGGGCAGGGACACCTTCCATAGCCCAGGTTGCCCCAAGCCTCATCCAGCCTGGCCTTGGGCACTCCCAGGGATGGGGCATCCACAGCTTCTCTGGGCAACCTGTCCCAGTGCCCCCCACCCTCTCCGGGAAGAATTTCTTCCTGATGGCCCATCTAAATCTCCCCGCTTTCAATTTAAACCCGTTACCTCTTGTCCTGTCACTGCAGGCCCTTGTAAGAAGACGTTGAGGCAGCAGGGTGCTGGCAGGCTGCTTGTAGGTTTTCCTTGGTCCAGTCTCCGGTGTTTTGGGTTCTGATGAGCACTGCCAGCGGGCCAGCTGCAGTGGTGTTGATCCAGCTCCTGGGGCTGCAGAAACGCTAGTGCTGGTGTTGGGGGAAACACTGGTAAGGGGGGGGGAATGTATCTCCTGGGAACCACAGGGATTTAAGCTGGTGTAACGTGGTGAAACCGCGCCCTGGAATCGAGTGCGAGTTTTGTTACGTCAGTCCTTCCCCCAGGTTGTGGCGGCAGGAAATACAGTACTGACTTCGAGTCGAGGTAGCGTTTACAGTGGGCACGGCTGGTTTGGTTGTTCCTACTCGTCGGTAAAACGACGAGGCTTTTGAGGCCAAGCTTAACTTCTTTCTTCTTCTTCTTTTAACGTGTCCAAGGTTGGAGTGAGAGGGAAGGACATCGTCGTTCTCGGTGTGGAAAAGAAGTCTGTGGCAAAGCTTCAGGATGAGAGAACTGTACGGAAGATCTGTGCTCTCGATGACAACGTCTGCATGGCTTTTGCAGGTATGTCATCCCTTCAGGGTTTTTGGCAGTTACTGGAGCACCTTTGGGTATGTTTCTGGATTCTGAGAACATAAAATACTCACGTAACTGGCTGAGGACTGTGGGACTGGAGTGTATGTCCACAGCTGCTTATTCTCCTTCAAGGAAGAGTAGCCTGCTGCGTGGGTGAGGATGCGGAGCGAGGCAGTGATCTAGTGATAGGAAATAATGAGTTAAAGTCACAGAGGTCCTCTAGGTTAACGTGAGGATGAAGCCTGAGAACTGATGTGTCATTAGCGCAGATACATCCTGCTTAAATATATATATAAATTATATGTCTTTTGTGTATTTAAATCTTTACATATTGTGTATAAACCACCAATATTAACACACATCACAGGAGCTCTAGGAGACATTCAGCAGTTACAGGGTTTTTTTCCCACATGCATCAAGCCAAAAAAGCCAAATTTTGCAGAATAACCCAGAGAAAAATCTCCTCTCTTAGTTCAGAAGAGAGAACAGCTCTGGATTTGAAGCATAAATATTCTAGTTCCACACTCTTCCTGTTCCAAATGCCTTAATTTCCATTGTTCAGAGCTTAAACAGGAGGTGTGAAAGCTAAAAATACCGATGTAAATGGAGGAAAAAAAAAGTATTTCCGGAGGTTTCTCCTCTCTTCAAGTAGTTTGGAATCTTTGTGTCGGTGTCAGCGGTGCCCTGAGGGGCGATGGGATTTACCGGCGGCAGTAACGGCTCTCAGGCGCCGCGTGCTCGGCTGGCCCTGCCGCCGCGCTCCCTTGGCTGAGGGCTGCGACGCGTGCAGGGGGGCTGCGAGCCTGGAGGAGAGCTCTCTGATGGAAACAAGGCTGCGCACCGAAATGCCGTCAGTAGCTAAAAAGCGACGTCAGAAGCGCGTTGCTGTGACCCTTCGTAAGCACCGTCAGTACCCGTTCTTGCTGACCGGCGTCGCGCTGCTGCAGCCTGGGCAGGCAGACGAGATCGCTCTGCGGGTAAGGCCGGCTCACGGCTGGGGGCAGAAACGAGCCCGGCGCGCGCGTTGGCTGTTGGGCGGAGTGCTGTCAGTCAGCACCACCCCGGCTGCCGGGTTCAGAACCGCCCGTGCCGTCTCGCTCACCAAGGCGAAAGCTGTAACCTAAATCCTCCGCTTCTTTCTGTTGCCGTAAAAACGCCGTTCGCGCTCAGCACGCCCGAGGACGCGTGATCTCTCCTGTGCCTTTTTCCCGTGCCGTTGACGCTGACCCCGTGAGCCTTTTGGGGCGGGACCGGCCGTTTTATCCGTGCTACGGCACGGAGCGCGAGTCTGTGGACACGCTGTCGTTGCAGGGCTGACGGCTGACGCCAGAATAGTGATAAACAGAGCGCGTGTGGAGTGCCAGAGCCACAGGCTTACGGTGGAGGATCCTGTCACCGTGGAGTACATCACGCGTTACATCGCTAGCCTGAAGCAGGTAAGTTGGACCGCGCGGAGATGCTTAAGCACGCGGCCTGGCGAACAGCCCTCAAGACTAAGGGTGTAGAAATGAGCGTAACGGACCACGCCGCGGCTGTTTATTGGAAACAGGGATGCGGGAATAGAAAAGGCGGATTGATCGCTGTCTGCTGGTTTTCCCCCAAGATGCAGAAATCAATTAGCACTTGTAAGGGCTGCGTAACTACGTTTGCGATACCATCAGGAACACGGCTCCACAGCGCTGGCTCCTCTCGGACCAGTGGTGCTGCGTTACTGTCAAAACGTCTTGGTGGCTCCTGTTCGTTCTCCTCCTGCTAAGCTGCTGCAGGGAGAATAAAAAAGGGGAGCAAATCAGTGCAGTACTTAGTATGTTTTACATTTGATATTCATGAATTTAAAATGAATTACAGCGTCACAATATGCCCAGCCGTGCTCTGTGATAGAATTATTCACTGGCCAGCGTATTAAACTGATCTTCAGCAACTAGTGGGGAGTAGAGAAAGCCCAAGTTACTTCCGCACGGTCGTGTTCGTATGGCGGTGATGACAATAGTGTAGTTCTTGTAGTAGTCACTAGCCTGCCAGAGCAGAATGCCCCTTCCCAGAGTGTCAGGGGTTGGAAGGGCCCTCTAGAGATCATCTAGTCCAACCCCTGTGCCAGAGCAGGATCACCCAGAGCAGGATCCCCCAGAGCAGATCACACAGGAACAAGTCCAGGCAGCTTTGGAAAGGCTCCAGGGAAGGAGACTCCCCCCTCTCTGGGCAGCCTGTCCCAGGGCTCTGTCACCCTCACAGGGCAGAAGGGTTTCCTCATGTTCAGGTTGAACCTTCTGTCTGCCAGTTTATGGCCACTGCCCCCAGTCCTGTCACTGGGCACCACTGTACCGCGGGCTCTGCCGCAGCGATACACAGAGGCTGCGGGGTGTCTGCTGGGATCGCTGCGGGGTGTCTGCCGGGATCGCTGCAGGGTGCTGGTGGAAACCCGTTTGGTGTCGGCATCCTCCCTTCCGGCTTCCAAACGTGTGCCGGAGCAGAGCGTTCCGCCTGGGCGTGCAGGCCTGGTGCTCTGCCTTCCCGCAGCCGAAGGACGTTCTTCCCAATAGACTTCCAGGGCCGTTAGGAACAGGGTTGAGCAGCCGCCCTCTTCCTGGCCGGCCGCGTGGCCGCTGTAAGACACAGACTCCCAGCCTCAGCGGGCAGAGAGCCCGCTATGAACGCGCCTGGTGCCTCTCCTGGCCCTAACTTGCACAGCGCCGGCTTTCCGCCCTGTAAGTGTCCGTGGAGCTGCTTCTGAAGGAAGCGTCTGTTCTCTCCCATCAGAGGTACACGCAAAGCAACGGTCGCAGACCTTTCGGTATCTCGGCTCTTATCGTGGGATTTGACTTTGACGGGACGCCCCGGCTGTACCAGACGGATCCCTCCGGTACATACCACGCTTGGAAGGTGAGCTGGTTCTTCTCCTGTGGAGGAATGAAATGTCTGTGAGTTAACGGCCCCTTTCAAGGGAGACCGTAGCAAGGAGATCTTGCTGCCCAGCCGGTGCTGGCTCACGGCTGCAGAAATCCTTTGTGATACATTCACTGGGAGCGGCAGCCTGCAGTTCGGCTTTCCTGGGGGAGTCCTGCCCAGGTTTCCGAAAAACACCTGTGCAGCACTTGGACAGTGACGTGGTCAGTCTCCTGAAAACCGCACGGGGCTGGTTCCCCATCATGGAATTGCACAACTTGTACCTCTTACTCCGTAGAGGAGCCTCTTCTGAACCTCCTTTCATTGTCGCTTTCCCCTCGGCGTTTCCAGGCTAATGCCATCGGCAGAGGAGCCAAATCGGTGCGTGAATTTCTGGAGAAAAACTACACCGATGAAGCCATCGAAACCGACGATTTAACTATTAAACTGGTCATCAAGGCTCTTCTCGAGGTGAGTCTGTTCGAGATCCCGCGTGTCGCCCCTCACGGGATGCCTGGCGTGAGGACACGTGCTGTCCTGGGACGGGCACCAGGCTTTCCCTGGGAGAGGATCTGTGTTCGCGGTGGGCCGTAGCCGTGGGCTGAAATTCGGGGTTCGGAATGGTCAGTGGCCGTAGGTGACGCAGAACTGACCAGCAGTGCTCTGGGGGGGAAGGGCCGAGAGGGGAGTCTGGGGGGGGACAAGCTGGGAGAGTTGGGGGGGGGACAGGCTGGAGAAGGGAAGCTCCGGGGAGACCTTAGAGCCCCTTCCAGTGCTGGGGGGGGCTTTTTCCAAGGGCTGGGAGTGACAGGACAAGGGGTGATGGGTTTAAATGGAAAGAGGGAGATGGAGATGGGACATCAGGGAGGAATTCTTCCCGGAGAGGGTGGGGAGGCCCTGGGACAGGTTCCCAGAGAAGCTGTGGACGCCCCATCCCTGGAAGTGTCCAAGGCCAGGCTGGATGAGGCTTGGAGCAACCTGGTCTAGTGGAGGGTGTCCCTGCCCGTGGCAGGGGGGTTGGAACTGGATTATCTTTAAGGTCCCTTCCAACCCAAACCATTCTGTGATGAGAGACTTCAGTTCTGGCTGTTAAATGCACCAGATGTGCTAAACCACATCTGGAGTGGTTTTTATATTGAAGTTTGAGATACAGAAACTATCACAGTCAGCCGGGGGGAGGATGAGGACCCTTCTTTTTGGCGAGTCACGCTGCTACTGGAGGGGAGAGCTTAGAGCTGACAAGCGAAATACTCCCCCACCCATCGCCGTTCTCTAAGATGACCCCGAAGGGGTCATCTTAGAGAACGGCGATGGGTGGGGGAGTATTTCGCATTGATGGCCATGCTCCTAACCCTTGTATCCAACTCTCAGGTGGTGCAGTCCGGTGGGAAGAACATCGAGCTGGCGGTTATGAGGCGAGACCAGCCCCTAAAGGTACCCTCTTTGTTTTGCCTTCTGCCCTTCCTAGCGCAGATCAACAACGGCGCTATCAGAGACGCTTAACAGCGGGGCCCCTAATCTCACATTCTCGCTGGCAAATACTTGTTTGTTATTAGCGGCCAAGGAATGTTGTTGTGTCTGTGTGAGGCGACAAATCCCAGTTAACTTTTCCGTCTCAGAAGCAGAAAAAGCCTCCACGTCGCCCTCGGTATCGTGAGGGTTCACCCGCCTTTTTTGTTTTAGATCCTAAACCCTGAAGAAATCGAGAAGTACGTTGCTGAAATTGAGAAAGAAAAGGAAGAAAATGAAAAGAAAAAACAGAAGAAAACCTCATGATGAACGAAACTCGAGTGTTTCGCCGCTGCTTTTTAATTCAAGTGATGGGTTATTCTGTATAGCCAACGTGTAGGCATTCCACTTATGCTGTGCCCCTCCTAAGACCTACAATAAACCTACTGAGTTGTTTTTGTTTTTTTTAAAAGCTGTTATTTTAAAGAAAAATCTGTCTGTTCCTTGGATTTTAATGGCCTGGGCTGACCTGGTTGGCTCCCCAACAGCAGCAGTGACCCATTAAAGGACAGAGACTTGGTTTGCCTTCTCCTCCTCCGACCCTTCGCGCTGTTGAAGGCTTGTTTTCAGCTGTTGGCTTCTCCCTTGTCAGCTCAAGTAGCTGGCTGAAGGGCGGTGGTACGGCCCCAGCAGGACCCAACTGACGGCATCGCGCTTTTTCTTCCCAAACCACCCTCAAGGGGCGAGGGCCTGGGCGCAGCCCGGCAGCGGGGGTTAGCTTGGCCCCTGCCGCGCAGCGCTGGGGGGTGATGCTGTGGGAGGGCCGTGTGAGAACGGGCTGCTGCAGCGCATAGGCTGGTACCTGCATCAGCTTCCTCCGCTTCCTGGGGCTCACAACCATTAGGGTTACACAGCGAAGCGCTGTGGGGGTGATGCTGGGGGGTGATGCTGGGGGAGGGCCGTGTGAGAACAGGCTGCTGCAGCACAGGGCCTGGTACCTGCATCAGCTTCCTGGGGCTCACAACCATTAGGGTTACACAGCGAAGCCTTGCTGTTGTGCTGACCCGGGGGGGGGGGGGAGAGCGAGACCCGGGGAGGGGGGGGAGAGCAACAGGCCTGTGGCTTCCTCATGCTAAAAGCAGCGACAAAGACCATCACCCCCCGCAGTCGAGCGGTGAAGCTCGGGGGGGTTGGACTAGAGGATCTCTAGAGGTCCCTTCCAACCCCCACCACTGAGTAAATCTACTCCAGCTTCTCCCGGACACCTCACCCACCCGAGCGGCTTTAACACGGCTTCTGGCAGAGCCTGTTCGCTGGTCCCACTCCCGGGGTGCTGTAAGGGATGGGGGCGCCCACCCCGCGCAGCGAAGGCACACCGCTCCCGCGGCGGGACGCGCTGCAGGCGCCAGCGTGCGTAAGGGAACAAGTACCTGAATTTGCGGGCGTCGGGTGGCAGCTGCCCACTCCGGTGCTTTAAAACAAGCCCAAAGGGGCCGTGACTGCGGCGGGGAGCTCGCGTCTGATCCGCGCCCGCGTTGCGGCAGCCCCGCTCTCCCCTTCTGGTCCTTGAGCTCTTGCCAGGCGACGCGCTGCGCCCCGGGAAGGCCGAGGACAGGGCGCTGCGGCCAGCGCCCCAGGAAGGGGCTGCGGCAGGAGCCGGACACCCCGCGCACCCAAGGCCAGGCCTCCTGCAGGCCCAGAGCAGGTCGGGGGGGCTGGCCCACCCAGGCAGCGCTCCGAGCTTCCAGGGAGAGGAACGCTGGTCACCGACAGCTCTGCTGCAGCACTCGCAGTTCTCCGGGCACAGGCCGCTCCCGAGCCGGTACCCACAGGACCCGGGACCCGCTCGCGATGGCAGTAGGTGCCCCCGTCCTGTAAAAGCTCCCCTGGCCATAGCGCCCAAGGGGGTGGAACGGGCCCAGCCCCTGGAAGCGGCGCTTCAGTCCACCCCTGACACGAAGCAGGGACCGGACGCAGCCCAGTGCCCCGCGAGAGGCTGCGCGAGCCCCTGCCCAGGACATCCCACCCCTGGCCCCTGGGACGCTGCTCCAGCGGATACAGACCCGCAGCACCCCTCGTGCCCCACAGCACCCCTCGCGCCCCACAGCTGTTCACCGCGACGCGTGGGCAGCGTCCCGCACGGGGCCAGGAGCTGCGGCACCTCTGCCCGGGGGAGCGCTGGGCCGCAGCGGCTGAAGGGGAGCCGCGGGAACGCCGCGCTCTTTGTCAGTCCTCGGACAGGAGCCCCAGACTACAGCTCGGGGAAGTTTCCTCCTGAAGCCACAGGTCAGGGATGGGGATCCACGTTTACAGATTTGTTGCGGTTGGAAAAGGCCTTTCAGATCACCGAGCCCAACCGTTAACCCAGCACTGCCAAATTCACCCCGCGCACCCCATCCACGCGGCTTAACCACCCCCCGGGATGGCGACTCCAGCACCTCCCTGGGCAGCCCTTTCCAGGAAGGAATTCTCCCTAGTAGCCAACCTGAACGGCCTCAAGTTGCACCGGGGGGGGGTTTCCTCTTGCCCCATCACTTGGGAGAAGAGCCCAACCTCCCCGTCTCCGCACCCTCCTGGGTCACCAGCATCGCTCCCTCCCGCCGGGAACTGTTCCACCTGGGCGTGCAGGGGCCACAGCAGAGCCCCCAGGCAGCACCTGCACGAGCCAAGGGGAAGGGGCCTTCCCATGGAGAGGGGCTCCCAGTGCCTGAGCTGTGCCACAGCCTCCCCTGCCCACACCCCGGGACCGCACTCGGCCCAGGGGGGCTGGGACACCCCCGGGGCACAGTCTGCAGTGTCGGCAAAGACCACCTGGGGTAACAGATCCGAGATCTGTCGTGGAAACAAGGGGAATTACTGCCTCGGAACCAGACCAGGCGGCATCACAGGGGTGAGCGACCTCTTTTTGCCACAGCCACCCAGGACAAGGCAGCTGACCGGCCGCACCGCTCCCCGCTGCGCGCCACGCTGGCCGTTGTGCCAGCAGAGAAAGCGGAGGCGTGCGGCAGCTTCCGAGGGAGCCGTTTCGGCACCTCTCCCGTTCCGCTGACACGGCCCAGATGCTGGAGGGATCCGTGGCCACTGACCCAGCAGCACAGTCGCCCAGAGCGAGTTCCCCCACCAGCCCGGGGACTGTCACAACAGCGACACTCGGGACTCCTCAGCAAGAGCTGGAAGCAGGAATGGGGGGGTCAGGGGCTGGATTAGGGGCTTGAAGCCCTTTTCAAATACCGTGCGATACTCTCCGGGCCCGCTAGAACTCCGCAGCACGGTTCTGACTCACTAGGACAGGCACCTGATGGAGTTACTGAGCCACCTACAGAACAGAGGAGGGGGGAAACATTAAACATGTACATGTTTATTATAATTACAATTTACATTACTCCAAAGAGCAGCCCCACTGCTATGTTCTAATTCTTAGCAATAAAGTCCTACAAAAATAAATCCAAGCTTTTACAGTAACCTAGGTCAACGCAGAACTAAAAAACCTCTAGCTATGTACGGGGTTCGGTCATCAAGGTGCTTTTTCAACCAAATTCCCTACCAACCGAAAAAGGGACACATGCCTATAGCAGTTTAACCCACTTATTCATGCAAACAGAGGCAACCCCCCTCCCAGCCCCTCTCCCCACATACAGATTCTTAGAAAGAAAAAGAAAAAAACAACTATTTACAGTATGGGGGTACAGAGGAAACAGTCCAACATGCCCCTCTGACAAGCTCCGTTACATGGACGCCCATCCCTACTTTAATGCAAACATCCCATAGTGTTCCACCACAGCCTACTAGTGTACAGAGAACTGTTTGCCTTCGGTACCACCGATGAGCGAGGTACACACTGAGGCACGAAGCCAGAGCTTCGGATCTCCTTCCCGGGCAGCCAAGCGCTGCCGAAAACCCCTTCATCCCGCTCCCGTCCCGGTAAGGAGCTCCAAGCCGGAGGAGCGCCCAGCACTCTGCAGCTCGAGGGGTCACGGCTCGGTGTAAACCTGTAGCACCGCCACATTAGTACCAGCCGACAAACAGTTGTACAGTCGTTTATGCTACTACATGATCAACAATCCAGTATTCCCAAGTGACACTACACACAACTCCTCAGCACCAGGAATCCATTCCTCCGGATACCAAGTGCTACTTCACACCTGCTGCCAAGACCAGTGGGACCAGCAGCACCAAAGAAGCCATTTGGTTACTCAGACCAAACAAATTATAGCTGGTTGATTCAAGTGAGCTTTGGTTCCATGTGAAAACAGCATGATTTGTCCTCTTCAGGGTTCAGAAACGGAGTCTGACTTTGAGCTTCGACTACAGCAGCCTTCGAGAGACCCAGAAAGAAGAACCACGGAAGTTAGTCTGCACTTAAAAAAACCACAAACAAAAAGACACCCTGAAGAAGGTACCCCTGAACACATTCCCTCTTCCAAAGAATACTCCAGCTGACAGTTGCTGGTCCAAAATAAGTCCAGGATATAAGCAGTAGTACATGAAGTTCTGTCACTTGAGCTGAGACAGTAAACAAGAAGAACCATTTTCCCACATTAGTGCAGCAGTTGGTTGTTTTCTTTCTATATACAGTTTCATCCTCTCGGGAGAGATGTTAGAACCTAGTCAGGGAAAAAAAAAAAAAGTAGAATTTGATTGGATTTTCTTCCCAACAAGAAGAAAAGCAAAGTTCACACCCATGGATCGACTGAAATGCTTCACTAGAAAGTCTCAGCCCAAACAAGCAGCTGTCGCTTTCACAGACACAAGGCTCACCCAGGAACACAACCAACACGTGGAAGAACACGCCAGAACAATTCACATTCCTTCTACCACTCAAAGGATCCATCAGGTACAGGAAGGAACAACTCTTGATACGTCCATGAGACCGGAGAGCAGGAGAGGGTGGGCAGAGAGTGCAGGCAAGGAGTAAGGGACAAGCCTGGCTCAGGCAGGAATTGTTCTCGCCAAGACACTCGCCTGTGCAGTTACACTCTGCCAGTGCCAGCTCTGTGAGTGGTTTGGGTCCGCCGTGCTGCTCCGCTACCCCTTCCACCTCGAAACCCACCGCGAAAGCTGCGGCCGCGAAGGAACCGTCCAGACACTCCGAACGTCTCCGTGTTGAGCTTCCTCTCCTCGGCCCACGTGGTGCGCCTAGAACTGAACAAGGCTGCATTCAGGCTCGGCGTCACACACCCACCCGCTCCTCCAGCCGCGGAGCATCACGCGCCCCGTGCTCTTCAACTGCGCCGCGACAAGAGCGGGCTGCAGCGCACACACGCTCCCTGACTCAACTCCTCCGCCAAGCACGGATTTGAGAGCAACGGCTCCTGGCTTTGGTAAGCTGCTTTCATACTGGAAAATTAAGGATGGGCCTAGAAAAGGGTCAAGCATGGTCTCACTAGCTTTTCAAACCCTGTTTTCTCGAGAAATACAAACTCCTAACTCCACTGAAGCCTCTCCAGAAACCCAGGAACAACTGAAGCTCAGACTGCTACCGAGGCAGCTCCACAGCAGCGCATTCCTTCCTTCAGAGCCTGCCTGCCCTGACAGCGAGCGCTGGGAGAGCTTTGCTGCAGGGAAGCAGAAACATGACCAAGGGGATTTCACATACTGACACTGCAGGGATGTCTGGCTTCACCAGGCAGCTGCTAACATCATTGTCAGCAGCAAAAGATGAAGCTTTCTTTTAGTATTCCCAACAGCTGGTTTACTGCATTTCCACAGACAGACCTGACCCCGCTGCCAGACTCCAGGCCCAGCTGCCTCCTGCCTGCAAGTCACACCATCTCCAGCGTGGCATGACCCTGATGCCTCCTCCCACAAGTGAGATAAGGAATTTGTTTAAAATCAAGGGGTCCAAAAGTCAGTACTGTGAAACAGAACTGGAAATTCCAGAATCCTAGTTTAGGCAAGTGTATCAGTATCAGCTGAAATCCTTGCTTTTGTCCATCCCACAGCATGAAACTTGGTTAAGCTTCACCACCCTCTTCTTCACAGAGAGGGAGACAGGGACAGGCTGCCCAGAGAAGCTGTGGGTGCCCCATCCCTGGGAGTGTCCAAGGCCAGGCTGGAGGAGGCTGGGAGCAACCTGGGCTGGTGGAGGGTGTCCCTGCCCATGGCAGGGGGGTTGGAGCTGGGTGATCTTTAAGGTCCCTTCCAACCCAAACCATTCTATGATCCTATAATACCAGCCACCATGTGTATGGCAATGCTCCCTTCTAAAGGCTGTTTTGCTGACCTTCTTGCAATCTAAGATTTTTCAAGAATTAAACCATGTGACATAGAATTCTAGACATAACCTAGGCCTGAAATTGGATTAAAAAAGGCTAGCCTTTAGAAAACACTTACCTAGATTTCAGTTCTGAAGAAATGTTGTCAAAGAAAGACTTGGATTTGTCATAATAGCAGTTGGGTCCCAGAAGGTCCTCCTCTGCACTGCCATCATTGTTTTGAGTTGCCACTCCAGGGTCCCCTTTTTCTTCCCCCGTCTCTGCTTTGTCATCTGAAGATAATGAAACACATTACACTGCCTTGACGCATACTGAAGAGCCATCTGCTCTCCTGCTCCCTCAAACAAGATCTGAGATGCTGCCACATGTAATCACGCAGTTTCTCAAGACGGGTCTATGCAGTGTGTTTACTACTAGCTCAGCAATTCATATTTAATGAAGTCACAAACCTTTAAAGTTCAGTTTCTTCTTGAATTCTTTATCAAGCTCCTCTCTGTTGAATTGTGCGTTTGCACTTTCAAAGTCAAAGTCACCTTCAAACTTTATTGTATTTTCCTTCACAGTAGTTGGTCTGTTTTGTCCTCTAGAACGGTTCCTGGTCCTCCTGTTTCCTGAAAGCAGGAGAGTTTAAACTCTTGGTAACACACAGGGAGGTTAAATGACTTGTTCAAGGCCAGAGGAAACCAGGGTTGGAACTCAGGAGTTTCTGGCTTCCAGTCCTGTGGTCAGGCCACATCTCTTTGGAAAGTTCAAGCCCTGCTGTAATGTCTCCTACAGCCAAGCTCAGGAGTAACTTTCAAAAAGCATTCCTGGATGCCCCATCCCTGGAAGTGTCCAAGGCCAGGCTGGAAGAGGCTTGGAGCAACCTGGGCTAGTGGAAGGTGTCCCTGCCCATGGCAGGGGGTGGGGCTGGGTGGGCTTTAAGGTCCCTTCCAACCCAAACCATTCCGTGATTCTGGTCAGTCCTACCACTACAGAGTACACCCAACCTTCCTTCCAGTGTGAGGAGAGGAAACCAGAACAAGTACTACACCAAGGAAAACTGAGTCAAGAGGGGAAAAGTATCTTTTCTGCCAGTTCATCTGCAAGCATAGTGCTGTAATTAGTCCACAAACTTGTCATGATGGTGAAGAGGAACAGGTCACTGATTTCAGAAAATCCAGCCAAGACTCATCTACCCACTAAAGGAGCTTGTACTTCGTACAGCTTCTGGTTTCCAACTGAGAACCTATCAGCTCCTCTCTGGAAACGCTGTAACCTCTTCTACAGTGCTGCCCTCAGGTACACTCTTTTGAAGACCTCACAGTCTGGAGTTTTGTTTCCTGCCTCTTCTCATTTTGCTTGGGCAGAAATATTTGTTTGAATTTAATTTCACTTTCTTTTCACCTGTGCTTAAAACAGCAGTCTTGAGAGAAAAACTCTGCTCTATGGAAGCGAGGGCTCCGTAGTGCCTCTCAGTTATGAGCGCTCTGGAAATTCTTAAACAGGCTGCCCTTCCCAGTAAGAATACTTCAGGCTTCAGAGAAATCTAGATGTTGCTGCCAACTCGCAGCATCTCTTCTTATAATGCACCTTCAGGCTGCTAGAAAAGCCCCTAGAATTCTGTCCCTGGAATGTTCTGAACTTCTGTGACTCCAGACTCTGTTAGGGAAGCATCTCTGGATGCTCAAAGACTTGTCAAGCTTTACTTTGCTCTCAAGCTTCCGTCCCATAATCCTTCACCGAAATGACCAGTATTTGGCTTTCTAAGCTAAAGCGACGGTTTAGTGTGAGGTTAACCTACCTGACCTTCTCCTCTGAGGCCTTCTGTTTTCATCATTCACCTGTCCTTGGGTCTGCGCAGGTGCTGCCTGAACGGCATCTACCGAACAAGAAGGACAAACTTCATGAAGCAGCACCAGAACAAGACCGAAACAGTTCGGTCGTGCTGTGCACCTCTGAGGGGTGCTTCAGAACAGCACCCGGAAGATGAAGAGGTGGGCACGTACCACTCGTCTTACTGCCACCCGGCGGAACCTGCCGTCCGTTGCGCGGGACCCCAGGAGTTACTTTCACTGGGGGTGGCTTTTGTGAGTTCATGTTGTCAACTGGGCCGGTCTGAACAGCCTGCTCCACCATGGGGCTTTTGCGGACGGGGTGCACAGAAGGAAAGCCAGCACCTGGAAAAAATCCCAATGACCAAGTGCCTCTCAGAAAACGTGCCAACGCTGCTCAAACCCTACCCACTTCTACGGAGAAACTGGTTTTGTCAAGCATTACTCAAAGCCTTGAGTGTTTATCGTTACACGCAACATTTAAGTGGCATAGACACTAGGTAAGGCGCTACTCCCATACAAGCTTCGGCTCTCGAATCCAGAGCCTTAAAAATCAGGAAATCTACCATTTATTTCTTAAGCCAAGTTAGATGCACACTAGATAAGCAAGCCAAGGCAGTCCCTTAGACGGTTTATACCACAATCTCATTTCTAGATGTATCCTTGGTTATGCAGGATTTTACTTCACGTTACTTTAAATCTGAAGCAAAAATCCACCACTCTGAAACTGCTCAGGAAAGCTTCCCCACTTGGTCAATAAAGTTTGGCAGCAAAAGCTTAACCACCTCAACTATATCCCACTTTGTAAGCCGCTTTTAGAGGTCCTTCATTGCTTATTGTTAGCTTTCAGACAAAGAAAACCTGAAACCAGACCAGGATCTCAAAGTTACCCTTTTAAATTCCTTCTTGGTCAAGGCCAAAGTGTTACCAAGACTTCTGTTGCTCTTCCATCCAGGCTTATTTATTCACACTACAAAACACGTAAATACTTTTCATGGTTTGGTATACCTTACACCAATGATATTAAAAAATGACAGTCTTCAGTACTGAGAAGAAACACTGCATTCTAGATTTAATTAGAAGTTTTGGAGTACTAGAGGTTTACGCGCAAGAACTGCTCGGAAGCGAACTTTAACTGAATGTACTTTAAGAGCAAGAAAAGTGAAAAGCTGAACAGTACACACAAACCAAGCCACTGACAATTCTGGGTCACCCAAGTCCATGAGATATACCCAGTAGGTAACATCATGCAGGTTCCCAGTTAACGTACACCTGGAAAACTTGCAAGGAAGACACATATCCTAAGGATTATTCAGTAGGAGAAAGCTGCTGTGCAAGTTTAACATGAGAAAGTTTCAAAGCTTAGCCAGAATATTGAGAAAGCGTGTACAGATAGATGGCCAAAACCAGGGGGTAAGTAAAAACAGTTTCATGCCAACACAAGCACACATGCTTAAATTAAGAACAGATTAAACTAATTACCATGTTTAAATGCAGGCTGCACCTGGTGTCTCTGCTCTGAGGACGGTCAGTCTAGTATCTCTACTCAACCTCCTTCAAAAGTTCTTACACACAGAAGCAAGCACCCAGAACTACGTTATCTCAGCTTACCGCAACTCAAACTGCTTACTGTTAGTCATGCTTTACTAACTGGGAGTCTTGACAAGGTACTATGCCCCATCATGCATGAAATCTACCCTTGTATTTCCTCAATTACACCAATTCTCCTGAATTTTCGATGAAGCTATGACTCTAACAGCAAGGCCACCCACAATTTAGGCAGTGTGCTTGTCTTTCCTGGAAAGACTAACTCCTCACCCAGGCTCTAACGTGGCACGTGTTCCCGGATAGGCTGCAGCACATCATCATCCCTAAACCTCAGCCCTCTCCTGATACTTACACAAGAGGATCCGCTGTCCTGTACTTTTTCTTTTCTCCTGTCTCTCTAATTGATACTTCTAGGACAGGAGGAATACTTCACGTAATGAAAGGCAAAAATAGCTGAGAACAAACTAGCTCTACTAGCATTACCCATATAAGTACTATCATTCTAGGAGGGGTTAACCAAGGACAGTGTTTGCAAATGCCATGCAGTTCTTCCAAATATTTGGAGTCCTCAAACTGCTGTTACCCTTGGAAGGGAGCTGATGGGGCTCTGAAGACATGTCAGGCTCTGAAACAGGTTGTGGAGACGGAGAAGAACTAGGGCTGGAAGCAGCTGCTGATGCTGGAGGGCTTACCAATTTCTCTAAAGAGATAGAGGGAAGAAGAGAAAGCAAAGATATATGGATAAGATACAAGGTAGTGAAACATCTGAAGGACTTGGAAAGACGTAAGAATCTCTAGAACAGCCTTAGAGCAGCTTATTTACAGTCCTCTCTGGGAATACAAATCCTTCTTACATGTGATGTATATGTAAGGTACATTGGGTTAGAAATTAACTGGCCTCAACTGTTAGGTATTCCCATTACTTTCAGAAAGAAGCTTCAGCTGTTCAGTTCCTTTCGTGTGCGCGTAAGTGAAACGCAGGCCTCCTCACAGTAAGGACATTGCACAAAGTTGTTAACTTATTCGCTGCTTGTTGCGGCCTGACACTTGGCAAGGAGTGTGGTAGCAGTGTTATTTGGTTTCACAGCAGCTGCATACAAGGACTGTACCTTTATTCTAGCAAGTAAAGTTTTTACTTACCTAAACCTAAGGAAGCGGCATACTGATGGCTAAGTAAAGAGCTGGCAGCAAGCTGGTTGTAAGGTGGCATACCTCTAAACGGGCTGTAAGGCACATGTGGCTGAAAGGATGATGTAGAGGCAGAGCCCAGTGACGACTGTAACAAGACAAAGTACATTTCCATTTACAGTGTCCAGAAGGCAACTCGATTTGGCAGTGATTCTCTACTTCATGTACAGCATTACTAACGCTTAAGTAAACACTGAGAAGGGTTAGTTTACCTCTTTATGATTTTTTTGCATTCTCAGCTAGGTAAACTAGCTCTGGCTTTTGTTGACTGAAGTCTTTAATGCCGCTGCTAGTTTAAATATTACAGTGAAATTCAGAATGCTTCAAACAATCTGAAGACTTCTGGAGTCACTTATTGGCCGCCTTTTTTATATGTTTATCCCAAAATCCAGTCCTTCATCACCAGTGTTCTATCACAGCTTTCTGTCAACACTTCAGGCTAACTTACTTGAACAATGGCAGGATCTTGTGGCAGAGTATGTTGAGCTTTTGGAGGTTCGCACACAGTGATGTCTTTGATGTCACTTCCTCGAAAAATAATGTATTCATAGATTTCTTCTCTCGGAGGAGCAGGTCTGTCTGTGGGCCGGTCTTCAGTACCGAAGGATCGCACTTCAGCATTAAAGAGATTTTTGTTAGTCCAGTATTACCACTGCAGCATTGTGGAAGGCAAGGTTGATGCAATTAACACATACTGTTGTAATACTTGCCAACTGTAACCCAAAAAAGTTACTTCCAGAACCCTGAAATCCCCTGTTTCACAGGGGAAACACCTGTTCCCCTCAAATGCCAACTTTTTCAGCAGCCTGTATAAACAGTTTTGTTTACATCAAGCTGTGAAGGTAAAGACCACAGACCAGCTGGAGTGAAGAATCCTACTCCAAAACCCAGGACTTCCCCACAGTGCTACACTGCCATGTTCCTTCCCTCCCCAGCACCTGTCCCACACAGGCATTCAGCACAAGACAACTGCCCCTGCAACAGACCACGGGAGAGGCTCCTGAAGCTGCAGGGGACAAGTCTCAGGCTTTAGAGCTCAAATTTGCACCTTCGGTTTCGTGTCTTTGTTATACAGACAGAGGTGAAGTTTTATCAATGACAAGAGCTTCCTGTTAAAATTCCCTCTATTCCATGCCACTGGTTTTATCATTAAAATCCATGACTTCAAAGCAAGTTTCAGTGAAATGTAAACGGGTGCCTACTGAGGCTTTCCCAAGCCCCAGCTATGGGAATACTTGAGCAGGTACTAACCAGTGATCCGAGTGGGAAAAAGGCTGCAACTGGCTGTGTGGCAGCTACCAGGCAGAAGTATAAATTACTTACAGCCAGTAAGAGGAAGAGGTCAGCATCAGACTTACAGGCCTGTTAGCGCAGGAGAAGAGGTGGCATAGGTACACGAGACAGACGTGGCTGAAATAGCAAGTGTTTGTACAAGTTACAGAAGTTCATCAAGTTCACTAGCCAAGTTGTTTTCTGTCCCCATGAGGCTTTGCCAGGCCAGATAAGCACCAGCACATACTGGTTGGATGTATGCTTTCTGCCAACAGAATTCTGTACTGGAATTGCAGCAATTGCTTCTGCTAGATTACCAAAGAAGTACTCAACCTCTCTGCCAGGACATGCCACGATTCCTGCAGTACCTTTACGAATTATACCCTTAGACCTTTCACAAGCTCCTGCCATGTCACAGTCTGTGGTGATGTGCCTGCCAGCTGCCACTCCCACTGCTCAGCTGAAAAGCTGTAAGCACAGACAGCCCTGTCACATGGAGGACAGGGGCACCAGAGCTTCCCCAGAAAGAGGGCAGCACAAAAGCAGACCCACCCAACCCCAGTGTTGAGCCCTCCTGGTATCCTGTAAACTAACTTACTAGGAGTTTTGACAGCTGCAGACAGGGCTACTCACAAGTCCCATTCTCAGAGATGAAAAGCTGTGTGCACATGGGTCCCCCCACCAAGCGGCAGTTAATGCTGCAAGCAGTCTTCACCTCTGTCCAACACGTGTATGAGCTCGCAAGGAGCAGCAGGACTTTGTTCCCACCACACTGATGCTGTTTAGCACCTCAGCTTACACCCAGCTGGAAGGGAATCTTAACTGGTGCTGTCAGTCACTTCCTCTGAGTGACCATCTTCCATTAGTTCCTAGGGTATATAACTCTCCAAGTTATTTTAGCTCTCCAGCTGCTGTTTGATCCTATTACAGCTGTAACCCAGTCAACTAGGAGCAGATTATAAACTGAAAGCAATGCTCGTGGCCTTTCAGACACAAACAGTACCACCAATCTCCCTGCTCAAGATTAGATTATTACAGCACACGGAAAAACATACTAAAGCTACACAGGGACTACTGCAGAATCTAGCTTGGAAAGCACCACGTCTTCCCCAGGCACAGGGATCAGCCTGTCAGCATCCACACAGAGAAACCGCAAAGTCTGAAGCTGCCCGGTCAGCTTATCAGCTGGCTGGTCCCAAGGTTTCTAACTGGAAAGGTGGAAAACCTTGTCCCTGCTGCAGACAACCGAGCAGCGAGGGCACCTGAGGGGGCTCTGGGAGCCGAGACGCCCACCCCTGCATTTGAAGCGTGTAACAGTTTCTGGCACATCACAAGGTACAGCGTTAAGATCCTGCGGAGCCCCAAAGGGCTGTCCCCCATGAAGCGTGACAGTGACTGTGGTTTACAGAGGAACAGCAGTTCAGTCCCACGCCACGCCGCAGCTACTGTTCTACAACACAGTTTGTCCTGTGTAGGGCTCTGTTGAGCTAGATCCGAGGGGTCAGGAAGCGCAACCAGAGTGACTGGGTGTCTAGAAAGCAGAGCTTACGTGGATATTTCTTGCTTACAAACTAGTTTCTTCAGGCTTCTACAGAAGGGGGAGTACGTTTCTAATGTTTGCTGCCAAAGTCAGCTGAGTAAGAGGCTGAAGCACATTCCTTCCTGAGGTCTCATTCAAACTCGATTTTGCTTTGTATCACTTGGCTGATAAACGTCCAGAGAACAGCACTTCCATTAAGGTTCAGACAACTTCAGTGTGTCAACAGTGGCATCTAAGGCTTAATAATAATTTACTGTCTGGATGACTTCAACTGCATGTCAGTAATTCACGGTTCTTCTAACCCTTCAGAGATGAAGTGTTTTAAACCACTGTCCCCCCCTAAGCACAGGGTTGATATTGCTGTCACTGAATTCAACGTTGTTGCGATGTTCATAATTCAGACAGAAATTTTGATGGGAAGTCTCTAAAAAACCCTCTGAGCTAAAATGAACAGCAAATGGAAATATTATAGAGCAGCACTTTAAGTGGGGAAAAACATCCTCCATCTATTGTAACAGCTACTTCCTAGGCATTTCAGTTCATCAAAACTGAACACTAAGAGACCAGTAAGTACAAGCACTGCCAGAAATACTACACAGAGCATGTACTTTCTCACACCATAAAGCACTTCAATCACACATGCCTTTGAAACACACCACTTAAACTCTGAAGTAGCAAGTGCTATGTGGAAGGCAGAACTACACGAGAAGCCATTTCCACTTGCTGCTGGGCGAAGGTGAAGACCCCCCCCCCACATACAGTAGAGGCATCGCATCCTCCCTGCAACCTCCCAATTACTCTGAGTGAAACACCAACATAAACAGCTCCATTTCCACACTTAAAACAGCAAGTTTGTGAAAACTCACACTTTTAACTTCAGAATACACGCTAATGGGTGTCAAATACTCACGTCCAGCATCACATACACATCACGACACTGATTCAGTACTGTGGCACAGGCCGCCTTAAGGACGGTTGAGAATCAGGCAGGTCAGCGTCTCCTGCCAGCAGATAGTCTCCCCAAACAAAAGATGTTTGGTTTGTGGATAATCTTGAGCGTTGCTGAAGGCAATGAAGGTGCCTTCCCAGAAGGGGGAAGGACTAAACTAAGGGAAAGAAAAAGCTGATGCACGTGAGCTGGAGTAGCCAAGCCCGACATTAAGAAGTACAGAAATAGGATCTTGTTCAAGAGACTAAACAAGACAGGACAGGTTTTTGTGAGAGTAAATATGGGAGTTCCCGGCACAGGTGACAACTAAATGCGAACAACACCATTTAAGTTGCAGATAAAGATCACTATTTCTACAGGAAAACAAGGTGCAAAGTCTGGATGATCAGCCTGCAAGGTAGGAAGAGCCAGACCCACGTGCAGATACCCCCCAGCCATCTGTACATGAGCTCTCACCCTCTTCACCTGAGCAGAGTCCACTTATTGATCGCGAAGGGAACAAAGACACATCAACAGCAACTGTCTTCCCCAGCACTGGCCTGGGGACCTGCTCAAGCCAAGCACCGAGGTACTGCCGGGCATCCACGCACAGACGGGAGAGGGGAACCAAGCCACGAACGGTGGTGCAGACCTTCACCCGCCCGGCTCTGACAACAGTACGAGAAGCCAGCACTGCTGGCAGCTCTCCCTCCTCTCCAGGGGACTGGTAACTTCCTGGGAAAACCAAGGGCTCCCCAGCATCCCGGGCCCTGCCAGCCCCAACAGCCCCTCCGGGGTGGCACCGCGAGCCCCCACCGCAGCCCGTGCCCGTCCCCGCGTCGCGCAGCGGCCTCCCAAGTGCTGACTCACGGAAAGCCAGCAGCGCCGAAGGCACGGGGCTCCGGCCCCGCCGCCCCGCACCCCCCGCAGCCCCGCAGGGCGGACAGGCTCCAGCCGCCGCTCGCCCAGGCCGGGCTCATTGTTCAGGGGACGGCGGCGGCGAGCGAGGCGGGAGGGCCCCCCGCGGCCCCTCAGCGAGCGCCGGGCCGCGGCGCCATCGCCAGCCTAGGCCCGACATCCCCCCCCCCCCCCAACTCCCCCACCGGGAGGGCTCCGCCGCGCCGCCTCACCCTTGGCCAGCGCCACGGTGGAGTTCTCGGTGTCGATGGTGTAGAGGATGCCCTCATAGCGGATCTGCGCCTTGGAGATCAGGCTGATCTTGCTGCCGATATAGGGGGTCCCCGAACTCATGGCGGCGGCGCTGGGCCGAGCCGGGCCGGGGGGGGCGGGAGGAGGAGGCCGCGCAGATCCGCCGCGCCCGCCCACGCACACTGCAGAGCCGGGAGCCCCGCCGCGCCCGGTTTATATAGGGCGGAGGGAGACGGGCTCACCGGAGACGGGGAGGGGGGCGAGCGGGGGGGCGTGCTGCTGTCCCGCCGCGCATGCGCCGCCACCGCCTGCTATTGACCAGACGGGAGACGGGGTCAGACGCGGAGGGAGGGAAGGGGGGGGGAGGAGGGGGGAAAGCCCGCGTCACGTGACCGGCATAGGCGAGGATGCCACGTGCGCTGCGGGCGGGGCGGAGCGAGGCAGGGCGGGGCGAGAGCTCGCGCCCTTCCCGCGCTGCACCGCAGCTGAGGGGAGGGGACGGGAGGGGAGAGGGGGGCGGCGGGGCCGGGCCGGGCCGCGGCAGTGACAGGCGAGGGGCGTGTCGCCGCCCGCTCACCCGTGCGGCAGAGGTTTTGTCACATAAACCGGGGGTGGGGGGAGCCGCCTCCCCCGCCGAGCCGGGCTCTGAGGGGAAGGTTTTCCCGCCCGGAGAGCCGCCGCCGCCTCCCCTCAGCCCGCTCCGCACCAGGCCGCCCCCCCCCCCCCCCCGGGGTTCTGCAGCAGAGAGGCCGCTCCATGGCTTCCCGCGGAGAGGCAGCGCGCTGACAAGGCGAACGAGGAGGGCTGCTGCCCGCCCGAGCCCCCTTTTCCTCCCTCCGGTGCCTGGGGGCGTGCTGCAAGGGCCCTCGGGGCGTGTGGGGGGCCTGCCCGGGGCGTGTGGGGGGCCTGCCCGGCGGGGCGCACCCCGCGCCTTTGTTCAGCGGGCGGGACGGGGAGTAGCCGCTGCGCCCATGGCGGCCAGACACATGGAGGCGGAGGGGCCACAATGCTAGGCCGCAGCTGGAGAATGAATCCGTGAGTGCAGCGTCTCCTGGGATTGCTCCGGCTCCCCTGCCATCTGCGGGTCAGTGAGAGACAACCGGTAGCATCTGGCAGACACGGTCAGAGGAGGTGAAGTCACTATCCAACGTCAGGGCGGATGGGGATCAGGCAGGGCAGTTCCATTTGGGGCAGCAGGTCAGAGTGCGCAAATCTCACTAATTTGTGTGACGCAAATGAATAAGATTCAAAACCAGCAGCTGGAGACAATACAGTGGGAGCCATTGTCTAAGTGCAAAGAGGTTTGCTGGAGCTGCCTGTGCCCAAGCCTTGGGTACATGTCTTCCATCAGTACTACAACAGCGACACAGTAGTATGCAGTCCACAGGTTTATCCTCCCGTCATGACCTGCTTCCTTGCACACCACGGCTCAGAGACTGTCCTCCAAATGCCTCAAGCTGTCCACCTAGTGACCTTAGGTGTTTTATGGTGCTACGCTTCCTGCTGTTTATGCAGCCTGGAGAGCAGATCTCCATGTCTGAACTGGGGAGATGACTTCCTTTTCACCCTCTCTTAAGGACACGCATGTGTCGTGACACCTCTTGTTAAATTTTCATAGTTCTGGCGTGGAGAGGGTTGCTAAAAAAAAAAAATAAATTATTTCATATATATTAATTGGGCAAACAGTATTTTTGAATAAGAAAGTCAGTCCTTAAAGTCAGTCTTAGGTTTTTAACTCAGCCTTAACCTATACAAAGCGAGAAAAAATGCCTTTTTTTTACTGCAGTAAACAGTGCCCTTTAGTGGGCAAATTACTGGTTAGTAACCTCCCTGATGAAAAACCTCATCTAGCTCCCCTGTATGAGGAGTGTCTAGTTTGAGAATGTGGAAAAGTACAAATGGAGAAAAAAGATAGGGCTAGAAGTAATAATAATACTAATATAATGCTCAGCTTGGGGCAGTTACAAATAATTATTTTGTATGGGAAAAATGATGTCAGTATTGGTAATGTAACCAAAGGTAGAGAAGCAGTACTCCCTCTTTTGGTTTATATTCTCCAACCCCACAGTATATTTAGCTCAATGTTCCTTATTTCCACTCTTAAAATATTTTTTAGAAATGGTAAACGGCCTTCCAGTTTTTTTTAGTTCAACACATCTTTTTCTTTATGCACACCAAAATGTCACCGATTCATAGCACCTCTAGTTCCAGTATTCTATTCTGTATTCAGCAAAAGGTATAACAATTATTTTATCCTTTCACTTTTTTTTAAATACCAGGAAAGAGAAAGGGTCAGTCACATGTATCAATACAGCAATGTGGATCCTGCAGGACGACTAATTAAAGCAATGTGGAAAATGAAGAATACACCACAGTGGCACGGACTAGACAGTGGTAAGGAGAGATATGCAAATTTGCAGAACTTTAGTTATAATCATCATGGCCATAAATTGACCTGCCCTCTGGAAGATACTCTTAGCGTAATGAATTTCCTCAGTATCTTCTCTTTGACAACAGTCAGAGATAACAAGTGATCAGCAAAAAGAAATTCGACATTTTAAATGCCCTGTTGGTGTTACTTATGATGCTAAAAAATACAGGTCTTCATCCATTCAGTGTTGAAAGGGGGAATGAAAGAGCATTTTTCACTGCATAAATGGATGACAAGTGTGCATTCCTGGGCATCCCTAGTATGGAGAGGGAATATTTGGCTTCGTATGAAGAAGCCAGTTGCCATTCATCATGCTACTAGGAAGAAACCTAGCAGAGTTGCCCTCACAATAACAGCAGAGACAACTTGCACTGAACAGCACTTTGGACCACCGATAACTGGTGTTTGGACACTGGCGGTAGACTACAGTCAGAGTGTGTAATCACATAGCTAGTTGGTTTACGGGAAAACCTACCTCGCCAGAACTAAGGAGACTCCCGTGGTGGTTGGAATGTGACGAGGTGCATTCAGGATGGTCATCACTGATAGATCTGATGACATTTCATAGCAGTTAAAAAAGAAACCTGTTACTTACATCAATGACAAAACTTTGTGGGGTGTACAGTGGCGAGAGAGCACTTACGTGGTGGCTGCTGGCCATGTCCATGGCAATGTTAGCTGAACTGACATCTGGCAGAGTTAATGGCAGGGGTCAGCTGTTGGAAAGACAGCTGTAACAAGCTCCAACCGTTGGGATAAGCCAGTCAGGCACTGGCTGCTGAAGCATCACCTCTTGCGCCTGGGGACAGTGGGAGATGTTTGCAGTTGGTGGCAAAGGAGAGGAGAGAAAAGAGACTAGCATGGCAAATAGAGGAGGTGAAAGTGGAACAGAGACTTGAATTTGGGTGTGGCGAACAAAACAAATGATACAAAGGAAGGGAGAAACATGTGAGCCCTAGAGGAAGAAAAGTTGGAAACATACCAGCAGTTTCAAAGAAAAAAGTGGTAGCTGCAGGGAAGGAGGGTAAGGTCACCAAGTACAGAACACGATTCTGTAGTGGTGTGGGGAATGGGTAGTAGAAAAGAGCCCAGGAATGAAGGAGGGGCTAGAAAAAGGTGGAGAAATGGAAAAGATGCAGGAAAGATGAGAAGGAAAAAAACCCTGATCCATCTATGGAAGTAGTTTCATTCTAAATAAAGAAAAGCAGAGAAAGTAAAGAAAAAACCATGTGAGGTCGACTGAGGGAAACTACAATAAAGGGAAGAGAGAAGAAAGGAGAATGGAATAAGGAAATGAAAACAAAAAATAGAAACATGAATAAGTAGAAAAAAATTGAAAACTTGGTAACTTCTATTAGATAATGTGTGCTTCGTACAATTAGTTTCTCCACTGCCCACAGTCTAAGAAAAAGATGTACAGCGATGTGTGTGGGAGACACTGCTTCATTACATTAGTTTGTCTTGCATCTCAGGAAATGGGGTATCTCTTCTGAAAAAAAATCCATGAAAACAATAGGTGTTTGCTTGTTTTATTCCAGAAAGAAATACAGAGACTGTAATATGTGTAATACTGTTCTGTCCTCTCTCCCCTTTCTCTCTTTTTCTCAGTTTTGAGTTTGTGCCTCAGACATTTCATTTTTGACATCTTTCATTCCACCCCCATATATCAATTTGAAAGTCAGTTTAACTCCTGGATTTAAATGAAATATTTTACAAAATGTCATAGTTTTAGGCTTGCGTGGGATTGGCTCTCTTAATTAGTACCTGACTGTGTACGTAGTGGAACTGGCATAAATCTGCATTATTCCGTTGCATTTCTCAGCAGTCCAAGTGCGTTGCCCGGTCAAGACAAAACATATTTTACCAATAAGGATGCGATGGCAGAGAGCTTAAACTTCTTATCCAGACCCACAAAGCTTGTGAGTGTCAGAGCAAGACCACAATTTGGGCATTGCTGTTTATTTCAGTGCTCTGTGTGAAATGGAAATAGGAGGAAAAGTTTGCATGGATTTGTGCAAAAGCAAACTTCTTATTTTGTATGGATACACAGTCTTTATGAGGTATGGTGTCAGTATCTGAGATTAATCTTTACATATAGAGATTAAAAAAGTAGCATTTTGAATTACCCACTAGATTTAACGGGCTCTTAATCTACACTTTTTAACCAGCTTTATTATAAGTACACTGACATTAAAATAGTGGATCTTTCTTTTCTTGTTCCGTGTATGCATTCAGTGCCACTTCTCCCACTGTAGTCAGTTTACTCTTTTCCCTGCTAAATCAGTCATTTTCTATAGGGAAAAACAGCTCTTTGCTATAACCCCAAATGATAATTTCTTTTAGTATTTGTGAAAATCCAGTGGTAAAATCACAAACAAAATGCTGGAGCATTTTCCTGTTTGTGCAGCGCTTCCATGTGGAAGGTTCGGATTACCACGTGGGGATTCAAATTATCAGTCTGACTTCTAAACTCTTGATGTTTTTTATCCACTTAAATGTATGGGATAAGCCAACGGTGCCGTTCTGACCTGCCCAGTCTTTGCAGTGTGTGCATCATGAATCCACAGGGTGACTTAGGAGAGCTGTGTTGGATTACCTGAGCCTGTAGAGGTTAGAAGTCATTGGCCCACTTTGGATGCAACAGAGTAAGGAGGGAACATACATTCACTTATTTTTATAAAACTGAAACCTTGGACGTGCCTAACGTCTTTTGTTAGAAGGAACACAAACTGCTATTCCAGACTTTTTTCACACTCACATCGCTACACTGTGGTGTCTCCTTCACAAGCTGTGAAAAGGAAACTGAAAAACCACATTCGGTACTAGACACAAGACCAAGAACACAACCCAAAATCCTGTTTGCTGCTGCAATTCATTTCCTCGTTGAAGCACGGGGTATGGAGCAGTTGGAGAAGTGCAAATACCTTTGATGCTGAGGCTTTCTGAATCACAGATGGTGAGATGAAGTTATTCTGGCTAACTGGGTGGTGATTTATTCACGGATGTGGAAGCTGGAGATAATTTTAAGAGTTCCTTTCATGAAGACAGGTAAATGGATGATGTATGTGATGCAAAAACCGTTGACAAAGCTGAAGTTTGCAGTCACAAAAATTGAAGGATGAAGTCTTACAAGCCAGACCTAGATTCTAAAAAAGGTGTTTAGGCATCTCTCTTCCATTCAAATGAGTAAGAGGATTCAGACCTAAGTTTAGAAATAATTAGGGCATAAAGAGAGATAGTCGTGTATCTGGGACAGTGGGGAGCACCGAACATAGCCTGAAATACAGAGTTCCGTTAGGAAGAATCTCTGACTCTGGGGTGTTGGGTTTTTTTTGGGCGGCATAGGCTGCGTTTTCTTGGGAAGCAGCACACTGAAGCGAACTGCAAGCCTCTGTGTATCCCTCTCACAGATGCACTGATGTGAGCGGGTGGGATGGAAGTGGGATTTCCTAAAGTTCTTTCAGGCACGACGTGAGCAAACGGCGGAGTGAAGGGCATGCTGCAAGGCGAATAGGAGATAATAACTGGGGAAAGGAGGCAAAAAATTATCCTTGAGGGATGAAATGCTGCAGGGGATTAGTCTTCAAAGACAGGTTTTGTAGGGTTTCAGGTTTATGCAGAGAGAGTTAAGAGTCTGTATGTTTAGCTTCATGCCCAACTTTCCAAGAGCTTCAAGAGCTGCAGTGATAACCAGTGGTCTAAACCCACTTCCAGACTGCAGAGTCCAAGTTACAATTGGACTGTCACAAGTGACCTACTTGGTACACTTGACAGTAGTCTCAGTGGAGAGACTATGGAGCAGATGGGAGTGCAGTGGGAGACAGCGCTCTGGAGACAGTCTTCAGAACAAAATGACATGGTTTGGAGGGTACACGTTGTATTCACTGCATACTTCAGACCCCTGCATGTTGCAGACGAGCAAATTTCACCATGGCCTGTACAGACACTTATCTTTACTAATTGTGTTTGGCTAAAATTCCAGAAGGCTTGATAGCAGTGTTTCTTTAAGAGTTCCTCCTCCTCTCTCTGTACCTCTTTCTCTAGAGTTATGGAACACGGTCAGGCTATCAGTAGTGAGCACTATTTCATTGGCACTGAGGCTCGAATGGGGTTGAACCAAGACCCTGCTGCCCAGTTCTTGCTAGTGCAAATCAAATCAGAGGACAACACGCATCATTGGGCTGAGAACATCAAGGAAGGGCTCCTTCATTAGATGTTTTAGTTCAAAGACCCCATTTGCATTAATTCTCTATCGTGGACTCTGTTCTTGAGACAAAGAAATGAATCTCCCTCTCCTTGCCTGTTTTACAAATGACTCGTAGATTCTGTTGCTTTCTGTTCAGCTAGGAAATGTATCACTTTCCCTCGACTCGACAGCGTGCTGTTCTTTCCCTGCATAACATCTGCTGCAGCTTTCATAGCTTGGACTTGTTTTAAAAGGCATGTTTTGGAAATGTCTTTGAGGATGTGAATTATTAGTCATTGTTTTACCTGCTAGGGTTTTCTTCCATTTATGTTTGTTATTTTGCTTTTTAAAATAAGACTAAACGGGCTTTGGAGTTTCAAGTTTATAGGTTTAGGCAACAGATACCAAGAATGGTAAGGTAATTCATCGCACCAGGATTTTAGTGCCGTTTCAGAGAGTAATTGATTTTTGTATGACAATAAACTGGCATTTAATCTCCTTCACATTTTAGAAGCTAAACTGTAAATCAATCTTCACATAAGACAGCAGTCTGTCTCTGGCTCGTCAGTTCTAACTTGCGCTTCTCCTTACTGCTATATATTTGTACCACATGCCCCTAAAAATACACCACATGCACCTAAAAATTCTGACATTTGTTGTTCCAAAGCCTTCGCATTATTTGTACTTCATACCTCATTTCTCTGTTACTTGATGTATGACAAGGGTTTTATTAGTGCACTTGTAAACCATACTTTTGTTCCCTTAAGTCACCTTAATAATAACATTTGAGATCTGGCATTTCAATTTTCTCACTTAATTCATAATAACATGCTTTTTCTTTTTTTCCCAGAGAGTCTCACAGCTTGGACTCCGCATTTTGCTCAGCAGCATCCTCAGCATTTGCTCTGCCCATGACATCACCTGTGACAAACTGCTAAAGGCTACCTGGGACATACAGTTGTTACTATGACGTCGTGAAGGCAAAAGGTTTGTGCAAGTATAACTCAAGAGCATAAAATGGTCTGAAGAATCTTAATTGTTGTTGATGGAGCAGAAGGAACCCCAAGTAGAGTTGAGGGTGAGGTTGTGAGTTAGAAAAAAGCGTATCTTCTTTTGTTCGAAGCTGAACGCCTGCAAGAGTGTGAACTGGAAGCCCAAAGTGACATAGTGCTGAATAACTTGTCAAATAACTATCTGAGCTGTAATGGGATAATAACGCACTCCGGTCTTTGCAAGGCAGGAGTCAGTGATTCAGTCTGTGGGTAATGCAGGTGGCTCACTGCTCCACCCAGACACAAAAGAGGATGGTGTGGCTCCTACAGCAGAGATGATCCTTCTGAATGAAAAAGTTTGAATTCAAAACAGCTAAAAGAAGGCAAATGGCAAGAGATGGTTTAAGGGTTCTGTTTTCTGTGAATCTCTAATGACAGGAAAGCTTCAGGAAAGGGCAACTTGGCCCTGCGCAGACTGGCTTTTGAAGTCGCAAGGATGTTGCGTTTGATGGTTCTTGCTGGGGATGAGGTGTAGCTGGGATGGCTTCAGGCTACCACATCGTACAGTTCCACTTAGATGGCTTCACGTCAAGGAATAGTAATGAATGAGTAAACTTACTGGCCCACTAGACTGTACAAAGCAGCAAAACTAGCTCCCTCTTTTGCTCTGCTGAAAATAATGAAGAGAAACAAGTTTTATGGTTTCATAAAAACAATCTGGCTTTCTTACACAAGAACATACTAATTGTCTATTGCCTCCCCAGCTCATCATCTTTCCTAAACAAGACGGTATATTTGTTGCCTGCCATTTCTGGTCGTTACTAAATGGTTAGTTTACAAGGATGGATGGCTTTACTGTTCTAGCTAGAAAATTAAGTGATAGTGACGGCAATGTTGTTAGGCTTCTGTGGCAATGGAAGAGCATTGCAAGTGACCCCATACAGACAAAACTGACAATAAGGAACAACTTAACATAAAAAACTTGGCCCTCCATCTGGGTGTGTCATTTCCTTTGGGTTGAAAGTTTCCCTCATCTTGTATTTTGAGAGATAAAATATTTGTCTGGCTTGCTTCAAAACACGTACAAGTTTCATCTGTCAATTGTGGGAACACATCCCACATTTAATTGAGTTATTGGATTTGTTTGGAGTTTCAAAAATGAGCCAGAGCTCATTAAAGGAATAGGGGCAAGTCCTTGAACTGTCTCTGATAGTGAGAATATATGTTAGGCAGTGTAAGAAAGTACCCTATAGTCTGGAATCATATCCCTAACTATTTTAGACTGCTGGAGAGTTCAGAAAAAACCCTTGAATAATAGCCTTTTGTGCTGTGTTTTCATTAAGTCTGAGGCAACTCAATAAAGAAGCTGCAGCATGATATATTTTAATCAGTTATTACAGAGAAGTCATTAAAAAAACTTGGCAAAATCTTGCTTACATACTTCCCGCATTCCAAATCCACAAAATGTTTAGATACAATCTCATTTCATTATAACCAAAACAAACCTCCTTTACGAGATTTCTTTCATTCTTTTCTCCTGTGATGATGTTTCCATACCTCTTCTGTCTGCACTGGCTTTCCAGGTCAGTGTCTTTTGCATCTGTTTTCTTTATAATGTCACTAAGATTAGTCAGGTTGCTCTGAGGAATCCTATCATCCCGCAAGGCTCGGTAAGAGCATTTGGCAGACTGTGAACTAGCGATGGAGTAGGGAAAATGCTTTAGCCATTTTTGTCATCTGAAGATGACTTTCAGAACTGCTTGCACCTGTGATCATTCTTCCAGTTCAAATCTACAAGAATCTGGATTTTGACTTACGTATTGTATGTACGCTGAAAGTTTTACCGACTGCATCCTGTTAGTTTCACTTGACATTTCTTCTTGTGCAGCTAAAACGTGTATATTCAGGCTGACACACAATCCTCTTTTTAAATAACTCCTCTGTTTTAAAAGAGGGGTGCCATGGGGCTATTGAATGATTTAGATAGGGACATAAGGACAAAGAATGTGCCCGGCTCTGTTCCTGTAACTTGCAGTCTGCAGGCATTGTGATAAATGCCTATCAAATTCCATAGGACAAGTGTTTTCATCTACAGCAACTGCTGTTTCACGACTGACATGGCATTAACTGTACCTGTTCTTGGCACTGACCAAGAACAAACCAGATGAAGATTTATTTCAGTTCTTTCATTTATTTTCATTTAAGTATTTTGAAGGTGAGTGGAGGGAAGCATATAAAGAAGGAGGATAACACTGATCGCCATAACTGGTCAGTTGTTAAACAAGTGTCCAGTAAAGACTCTTTTTGATAGGGCAAAAAGGCAATGATCAAAGGATGCTCTGTCGTGGTACTGACTGGAAAAAAATAAGCAGTCTTCAGTTTGTTAAGGAGTTCCAGTTTTAAGAGTGCATGCTGCTTTCCTCTTGATGCACAGAATGGCGAGAGGGATAGCATCACACCATCTAGGTTCTTATCTCCTCTGGCTTTTGGCTTCATGGGGTACAGGAGAGAGATGAGGAAGCAGTGCACAGCAGCATAATCAGAGAGAGAACAGTGAATATATTGACACAGACAAGGAAATTTTCTGTGGCCATCTCAAATTAAGTCACCCTAACTGCGCCTCTCAAGAGTGACCATTATTGTATGTCACTGTGAAGCTGGACAGGGCTGTAAGCAGACCAGAAGCTACCTTCTGACCTTAGCAGGCTACCAAGCTTGTGTCTGGAGGCAACTGACTGATTTGCTCATTGTTTTTTAAATTGTTGGAGGTGCAGAATTGGAATCCAGAAGAGGACTAAAAGAGGAAGAGTGATCTGGACTGCTCAAAAAACCAGTGAGGACTGGTGGAGAGCATGTCAGATACTGAATGATGCTGGAAAGCTTGGGGAAGAACTAGAACATAAGGACCCAGAAAAGTCCAGAACTGGAATATCTATGTGTTAGTATACCGTTTAAGTTGTTTGAGGGTCGATAAAACATCCCTGGCAGGGTAATTCTTTGCTCACAAAGAGTCCCTGAACAACTGAAGCAAAAAAAGCCAAAGTCACCTCGCACTAAAAAGAAATATTTCAAACATATTCCAACAAATCCTGACTGTAAAATGTGCAAATTGGATTTCCAGTAATGAGACCCACCAGTAGGCACATTTTCTTGACATATTCTGTCAGAGTATCACTTGGAAATAGCAATTCAATTTTCCAAAAGTTACTTTGCTTAGGAAAAATCATTTTCATTTTGCCCAGTTAGTTCTAATAATTTGCTAAATTCAAAATATGTGAAATTATTGGAGTTAGTTGTAGTGACCAGAGGGACCGCTAAACTTTTAATAATATTTTGTTTTCCCATGAATCACTTACTTAGACTTGCACATGAAACTTTTCAGGACAGATAAAACACAAATCTTTGTTGACATTCCTGCTTCTTGTCTCTTCCACAGACACAATTCTGGACATTTGCTAGTAATCTCCATTCAGAAGATTTGCTTAAAAAATTCTCTGCTGGGGTGCATAGTTGGAAACTTCCACCTTCTCACGCAAGTGCTCCTTTTTCTCAGTTAAGTTCCTTAGCTCTTCCCTTACGGATAAGTCTGGATATTGCTGCTTTCTATCTTGGCAGGCAGTAACAAGCATGACGAGTTAGATTAAGAGCAGTTGGGAAGGAAAAACAGTATTCCACAGCTCTTTTATAGTGTAAAGCCTTGAAGGCCTTTAAACAATAATCCTTTATCCCACAGTATGTTCTCTGGGCATCTTCTTTTGGGCACAGGATGCTGGACTTTGGTATGCCTCAGTATAGCCAGACTTAAATAACTCCCGTGTGCATTGCGTGTATGAGTGACAGAGTCTTCTGTCTGTCTCATAAAAGCTAGAGAAGATTGCCAAGGCAGTTGTGTGCTCAGCTAACTTTTCTTTTGGAAAATCAAGCTCGTAAGTGGCCTCTCTCTAACAAATACTTTCTATGTATTTCCCAATTAATAACTAGGTATTGTTAAACACCTTGTTTTTAAAAAGAGGATATCCCTTAAGCTTTCACATAGTATATTTATTCAATCATATCTCACTGTAAATAAATATATTTCATGAAAAGTTGGTTGTTTTTCTGCTCCGTTTCTGGAGTCCCAGTAACTGTTACGCAGATACAATCACTTGAAGTGGGTGGTTTTGTCACACATCTTCCATAGCAGCATCGTGCTAAGTGTTCTGTCCGGCACACTGAGTCACAGTCAAAGGGTTGGTGCTTCTGTAGCTAGCAGAGACAGTCGAGTAGGCATCAGGATGGACGCCGTCCGTAAGAGGAAATAGGAGGGTAGGTAGGTAGGATTATACAATAGAAAGGGCCTGTACTGTTACTTTCCAAATCTACTGTTTATCTCTTTTACATTCAGTGATGAAGACATTTTCCATACTTAATTTTGAATGTTAATCCCTGACTAGTAGGAGCAGTAGACTTAAGTGATTCGCCTAAGGACAGCTGAAGTACATGGGATGATTTTAAGAGCAGGACTTGAACAGTATTTTGAGATTCCAAGGAGACAGTAAAGCGCACAGACTGCAAGAAGCACTCAAGTTGTTTATCTGTCTCCATGTGCACGTCTGTAGTAAGACTGCATTTGCCCCTAAATTCAAAATAAAATACTTAAACCAGGAATACTTTTGCTATCGTATTTGAGATGCATATGAAGTCCCGCTGGTTTTGCTGAACACTTGTTAGTGCAGACTGACACCCACTTGCAGAAGAATCAGCACGTTGACTTTCAAGTTTACCAACTGGGAGCTTCTGCACAGGACCGCGTCATCTGCAACCAGGGCTGTTCACTTCTTTTGTCTCCTCCTGACACTCTGTACTTTCCAAATTGTCCATTGTGCTCTTGCACTCCTAGAAAAGATTGGAAATGAGGTACACGGCAGAAAGGTAGGATGAGATACTGGCTACAAGGACAGTGAAGCTTTCTGAATAAACCCAAAATTTGTGTGGATTCTGTCATCTTGTTTGACTAAACTTGCGGAGTCAAGGTACTACTGGTTACAACCCAACTTTCAGCATATTAAATGATCAGTGGCTGGGTAAGGAGCAGAGAAAGTGGCCGGAAAGGAGAACTAAAGAATCTCCAAAACTATCACTATCAGTTTTTCATCTATTTACTGATGGGCCCTTAGTATTCTGATGATCAGTTAAGTCTCACAGGAGCTGTGTACAGCCAACCAAAAGCAGTTCTTCTCACAAACCATCTGTAGCTTCTCTGACATGTCCCTTACTGCCATATCCCTGCTGCTGCCACCTCTGTCAGATGGTCCTGTAATGAATTTGAGGCTAACTACATTTTTAGAAAACAAACAGAAAGAGGATTGCATTACCACTTGTATCTTGAGACAGTCTCTGTGCCATGGTCTACACAGGCTAATCCTGGGGGGAGGGGAAGTGTTTTAAATAATAATCTACTAAAAGGAGCAGGTTAAAGGAACTGAGAGCACTGCATTTTCCCGTACAGCTCCTGCTAGCTTCTACCCTTTGACACTCGAGAGAATCCATACGTGCCTGTAACACTCAGGATCTTTTGATGTAATTGCCGATGGGTGAAATCCGTAGCACTCACTGTATACTGAGTATGACTATTTCTACACTAGCACTGCTAATTACCAGTAAGCCATTAATAGAATTCTTATGCAAGTTGCTCTTCTGTATCATTTAAAGCAGAAGGTGAGCAGTACAGTACAGAGGAGCTGGGATCCCAGTCCTGAAGAATCCAGGCTGCAAAGTTACTTCCAATGTCAAACAAGAGGCAGAGTATGAAAAGATAAATTATTTGGTAATGAATCCTGCACACTTATAACGCACAAGTTGTAATGAATCTCAGTTGCTCTTGTAATGTTGTGAAGTTGTTTACCTAATCCGGCAGATACGCCATATGGTACACTACAGAGTGTTAGAACAAGGACAGGAAGATTTCTAGGTTTTCATTTCTAGTTTCGTATGCCACTCTCAACTCCGTTCAAGCTGTCCTAGAATGCGAGCAGCAGAATACAGCCCACTCTGACCCTTCACGCTGACAACTGCTGCCACTTGATAATTTCATCCATCTCTCAGGTCACTTTCTCTTCCCCCATCACTCGGCAGGCACTGTGGCCCAGCACCAGGCCGTACTCCTGCTTAGATGCCGTGAAAGACTTGCAGCCACTCTGCACCTTCGGGCTGGTTTAGCTCAAGTCTAGCTTTTTTTACCCCTAATAAACCATTTGAGCAGCTGATGTAGATTAACTCTTCCACTGTTCAGGGAATGTGGCCAGACTTCTATTCTAGATTGTTCTTTGGTATGTTGCTTATAGAATTTCATCACAGCTAAAACTAGCGATGGGCTCGACTGTGGCAGCAGCGAACTGGTTGGGACTACCCTGCTTGAGGCAGCATTCCTGCCTCGGAAGAACCGGGCAACATGACCTCTCTGTAAACTCGCAGCAGCTTTGCAGCAATGTAATTTGGAAAAAAATCATAAAATGGAAGGTAAAAGTCAGAGAAGGAAAGGACATTTTCTTCCTCTCCCTTGAGTTTTGAACGATGTCTGAGAAAAGCTGCAGAGTACAAAACATTTGAGAACAAGAGATTAATACAAACCTTCTCAGAGGAGCTAGGCAGTCCCGCCAGTGATGCCACCTGGTGAAGTGATCAGTCTTAGAAAAGGCTCGGCCTTGTAATTTTTACTCAGCAGCCAAAAACAGCAGGTGAGAGGAGATGAGAAACCAGAACAGTAATATCCCTTACCATAAACCCTGAATTTCTGAGATTCTTGATTTACTCACCCTGTTATTTGAGGCCTGTGTGTTAAGAACAAATACCTACCAGTTTCTGTGTTTCCCCTACGAGCTTTTGGTGAACCGCTTCTCCCTGGTAGACACGTTTGCCTCTTTGGGGGCAGGGTGAGACTGTCTTCAGCACCCTTCCCATCGCTCATGGGGCCAACTAGCAAGCAGAGCAATTGGATTCATGCTACAGTACTCCCAGTGAAGCGATCACCACAAATATGTAACGCCGGAAGCGCTGACACCCGCGTTTGGGCAACCCTAAGTAGAGGAGACTTTGTCTCTGACCTACTTAAAGCAATCCCTTCTCGTAGGTAACTCATGGATCTCAATCTTCCAAGCCTTCACCGTCGCGGCCTTCAGGCCAGGCCATTCTGGGTGTCAGCAGGTGCCGAGCCGCTCCCACTGCAACACAGTTCCAGCCTCTAATTCCACCCATTCCCGATACATAAGAGCAAGGCTTATTTTATAATACTTAAATAAGAGGTGCTATTTTAAGCTCAATACCCCTTAAAACTTACCACGTGCTACTGTACCATTCGGTTAATATTATTCCAATAGTTCAGTTTTCTGGGAAAACAATGCCTGGCAGAAGAGAGCCTTTATTAAAAGGCAGGTCGTATCTTTACGTTAAACTACGCTGACTTCCTTTACGATGGTTGCACAACAAGGCCAAAGTGCAGCTCCCCAGTGTAAGGCCGGCGCCCAGCAAGACATGTTCCCCCGCAGCCAGCGCCAGGCTGAGCACCGCCGCATCCTCCCGGAGCCGGGCGCGACGGGGCCCGGGCTGGCCGCAGCCCCGCACGGGATGCACCGCCTCCCCGCTCAGCGCCGTTCTGCAGAGGCACGGCTCTACCCCCCCAAGGGTTAAGCGGCAGCGGGGGTGTAACGCGCGCTGACACACACGCGGGGCTTGTCCCCGGCGCGGCAGGCCCCCCGCCTCGCGGTGCCGGGCCCGGAGCTGCGAGTGGACCGTTTAAAATTGTGATCTCCCTCTCTTTCCCACCCCCCCTCCCCTCTCCTCTTCCTTTTTCCCTTCCCAGCGCTGAAATCGCAGCCGTCCGCCCGCCCTCCTCGGGCGCGCTTTCCCGGGGCTCCGCCGCAGGCCCAGCGTGCTGAGTCAGGCTGCTCAGGCCGCGGAGACCGCGCCTGGCGCACGGCGGCGGCGGCGCCCGCCCCCGCGGCCCGGACCGCGGGGCTCCTGCCCGCCGCACCGAGGGGCCGCGGCCGCTTACAGCCCGCCACTACCAGCGGCGGAGGGAGGCGTAGGGGCCGTCGCGCTCCTCCTCGCTCGGGGCTGGGCGTGGGGCCCGCCCGCCGGCCTTCCCCACCCCCCCCCGCCCCGTCCCCTCCCGCGCCGGTGGATCAGTTACACGCAGCTGGCACAGGTGTGGGGCGCCCTTCAGACTCGCGCCGGCGGGGGAGACCCGGACGCAGGGAGCAGCAGGGAAACATGCAGCCATTTTGGGCCGAGGCAGACAAAGGACCGCTGCCGCCCCCGTCTCTCCGCCGGCCGCCCGCACGGCCTCGTCCGCGCCTACAGCCGCGACCCGCCGGCCCCGCGCCGCCCGCTCCCCTCACCCGCCGCCCCCCCACCCCGGGCCGCTGCCGAGCCGCTGCCGCCCGACTCCCAACTAAGCTCCCGCAGCCATTTGCCCTGCCCTTTATAGGCGGTCGCCAGCCAATCGGCGGCGGGCGGAATCCCTCTCCGGCCGGTGATGTGAGGCTGGGCGCCCGCGCTTGCGCAGTCGCGCGTGGGGGGGGCCGAGCGTGTGTGTGGGGTGGGGGGGAGGGAGGAGTGAAAGGGGAGGGGGGGGAGGAGGGAGCAGCTCACAGGAACCCTCAAAAAAAAGATGGCGGCGGGCTCGGATCTGCTGGATGAGGTTTTCCTGAACACGGAGGTGGATGAGAAGGTTGTGAGCGACCTGGTGGGCTCCCTGGAGTCCCAGCTGGCGGCCTCCGGCCACCACCACCAGCACCACAAGGCGCAGGAGCCCCTGAGGGCCGCTGGGGGGCTGCTGGGGAACCATGTTGTGAGCAGCGGCAGCAGTAGCAGCAGCCCTAGCCCTAGCCCTGGAGGAGTAGTAGTAGGAGGCAATGCTAATGCCCAAACAGAGAGCAGCAGCAGCAGCAAGATGGGACTGAGTGCCCCAGAGATCACAAAAGCAGGTAACATGGGCAGGGGTGGGGGGCTCTGAGGGAGAGGGGCCCTCCCCTCCCCCCACTCCCCAGCTCCGGCTGCCTCCTTCCCTCACTGCTTTCCCCCCTTTTCCCTCTCTCCTCCTTCTCGTTGTGGCAGGAGCGGGAGTGCAAAGGGTGGTATCGATCATCTGGGGGAGAGCCTCCCCTCATCATGCCCCCCTCGGTGTGTATCCGCGCCTCTGCTCCCTCCCCTTTATTTTCCCTCCTCGCTTCTGCTTACTCGAGGGTGTTCGATGCTGTGTGGGGGCAGCCTCCCGCAGGATGAGCCGGCACTGCCCCTCCGTGACTGCCGGTCCCCTCTTCTCTCCCTGCCCTTGTTGCCAAAGGGCTCCCTCCATCCCGGGGGGCTGAGGGAGGCAGAGCCCACCCCCTCGGTAACGGCTGTGCCTCCCATGCCGGCCGTGACTGCTCCCCTTCCCTCTCCAGGGGTGGAGGTGATGGGGGGGGATTCCCTCTCGATAATGCCGCCTTGGCTGTCTGGGTGAATGCTCCTTCCCCTCCCCCTTCTCTGTTGCTGAAGTGCAAGGGGGTGTTATTAATCATGACACCTATTTCCTGTGGAGGAGGAAGCGAGGGGGGATTTCAAGGGGAGGAAGTCCCTCAAAATGCTTCCCCCCCATATCTCCCTGCCTGGATATTCCTCCCCCCACCCCCTCCCTTGTTCCAGGGGCTTGGAGGGGGCATTCAACACCTCCCATTCCTCCGCTGCCCTCAAGGGGGTGTTGTCACAACACCGGGTCCCAAGAAGGGGGGGAATTCAGGCCACAACACCCCACCTTGTACAATGTCTTCTCCCTCCCTCCCACCCACCCTCCGTAGCTACCTGGGAATGTTCCCCCTGCTCGTGTTGTGAAGATCGCAGGGGGATAGTGTGAGGGCTGGGACTGGGGGCTCACTACAGCAGAATGGAGGGAAGCTGTTTTTCAGGGGAATTAAAAAAAAAATGTCTCCCCAGGATCTCTCTGCAATTCCTCCCCTCCCCCCATTATATATTTTTTTCTTTCTTTCTCGTTGCTGAAGTGTAAGAAGATATTGCAGACCTTCTGTCATGATTAATGATGGAGGATCTCCTTCACCCTTATAACATGCTTCTTGGTATCTGTCTGTCACTATTCTTTTCCCATTTCTGTCTCCTTAGGGCCAGGACCTGGACTGTGTGTGATTGTACTTGTGATAACACCAGGCCTCATCAAGGGGCATGAGGATTATTCAGCACAAGAAGCTACATCATCTTGTCCCTTCTCAAAACCAGCTTTGCTTTTTATTTATTTATTTTTAACTATCTCTGGCTGAGGGAACTGCAGATCCAGAAGAACAAATTCTGTAATAAACGGAGGGGTCATCTGGTAACCTGCTCCCGGCCTTGCATTACTTCTGATCTTGCCAGGCTGACGTTTTCCTTTCCTTTCACTTTTTTGTATTTTGCTGTTGTTGAGCCTCCTGATCTAACTGACTTACTCTGTAGGAGATGAAAGGATTAGAGGGTAACGTGTGCTGGGCGTAGGGAACGTGTGTTATTAACGTGTCTTCCATTGCCATTTTTCCCTCCTTGCAGTTGCAATCTTGTTGCTAAATGTGATGTCAGGCTCTGTAGTGGGGAAGAGGTCTAAGATGAACTTCTTCCTCCCTCCCCCTGGTTCACATCAAATCTGTTTTCCCTGTTTTGCCTTACTGTAGTGTTGAAAGCAGGGGTGTTACGATTAATACTGCATCTGTCAGTCTTGGGTGGGAAATCGGAGGCTTCGAGCTAATGTCTTCAAAGCCATCTTCAGTTTGTGCTGTCCCGTTTTCTTGGCTCTAGGCAGGCAGCCTGGGAGATGGAGAAGACTTGGTGAGGAGGGGGAACATTCTGTCTTCGCTGGACTTCCCTTCTTGATCATTCTCCCTTTTTAACCTTCTTGTTGTTTTGCAGGAGCCGGAGCAGTGCAAGGGGGCGTTATTAATCATAACACCAGGTCCCAGACTTCAGCTCTGGATGGAGCCACCACAACGAGCACCAGCACCACCACTGCAGCAGCAGGAGGATCTGAAGTCACTGCTGCTCCAGGGACCCTCAGTCAGGGCAAATCGGTGGTTATCAGTACCATGGCAACCGCGTTGTCCACCAGGAACGGCAAGATTGGGACCACAACAGTGCAAACTTTGAATGGGAGTAACGTGGTGATGAACTCTCACCATACAGGAAGTGCTGCTTTCTCGGGGACTCCTGTGACTGCTAACCCCGCTTCTGCACCTGCTGTTGCCCCTCTCGTTAACAATGGACCCGGATCCGTGGGGAAGGGAAATACTGTTAATGCTGTTTTGCCGTCAGCTTCCAACACCGTCATCCAGACTTCTTTCCTTAATACTGCTGTGTCCTCTGCATCTTCCTCCTCGCCCACAGTTATCTCCTCGCAGCCACCACCAAGCATTGGAGCTGGGGCGCCTACGGTGACGCTTGTGAGGCCACCGATTCACACAGCAGGACCCGCGGTAGCTGCAGCTGGTGCAGCCACTCAGAACGGGAGCAATACTGTGATCAATTCAACCATCAGTGTGGGGAGTTTTCCTGCTGTTGCTACAGCCACTGTGGGATCTGGAGTTTCCCTCCAGACGTCGCTTGTGAACAGCCAGTCTGGTTCCACTGTGCCAGCAGCTCCTGCCACACAGGTCATCAAATCCGAGTCTCCTAAAACTATAGTCCAGGCAGTATCCCAGCAGCAGACGCTGGCTACTGGTGGCCAGCCCAGTACTACAGGGGGTAACATGATTATTGGGCAAACTATGCAAGCTGGGCTCTCCAATGTTGCTCCCAATCCTGGTGGGATACCTCCTGCAGCTCCTGGCACCCCCACAGGAATGGCTAAAGGCACTGCCAATACGGTGGCACAAAGCCTGCCAAGGACTCCAACAGCAACTACGAGTGGAATCAGAGCAACTTTGACTCCTACAGTTTTAGCACCTCGTTTGCCTCAGCCACCTCAGAATCCAACTAACATTCAGAATTTTCAGTTACCGCCAGGTAAGTCAGAGGATTCAGGGCGTTTGTTTTGGAAGTGTATGTCTTGCAGGAAGGAAGGTATCCGGGTAAGACTTCGTCTGTTTAATTGTGAGTTGTGGAAAAGGCATTACGTTTCAGAATGAGAATCGGCTGGTTTTGAGTAGTAGAATAGTAGTAGCATTCCACTACTTGGCAGATGATTTTGGGTGACCGAAGAAGTCTTTTCAGCAGTAGTAATTAGAAAATAATTCTGCCTGGTATCTCTGTTACAGCGTGAGTGCAGATGAAGCTGCAAACTGCCAGAACGTGACAATGGAATGTTATCAGAGGAAATTGCTATTTCATTTTCACGCAAGGCGTTTTGACTTTTAAGGCGGTATTGTCAGGAGTTCGCGTAACCTTCGCGTGCTGTTCGGTTCCCTCTCTGTCCCTGCGTGCCCCCAGTACCACAGAGCACTCATGAATAGAGAAGCAGCAGATGCAACACAAGAAAACTACCTTCTTTTGCTTTAAATACCTTCAAAGTCTGACTTAAAAACTCACCAATTTGAAGCTTGTGATGGTGTTTTTAGTCACTGGAGTGCTGATACAAAAGGCAGTCCTATGTCCTTACCTCACCCTGTTGTGTCTAGGGTTGCGGCTTTTGTAGTAGCTGGTCTCATGCTTAGTCCTGAACTCGGTGGATGAGTAAAAAGGAGGAAGAGAAGCATTTCTTTTCTGACAACTATTCTGTCCCTCCTTAAATATCCTGGAGTTGGAGATTTAAGGTTACATATTTGCTAATATTTTGAACCAAGCTTGCACTTGTATCCAGTTTCAATTTGAACTCAAAGAACTTGTGTGAACCTACACATGGTTTTCTGTCTTTTCAATAATACATCGTAATAGCTGTATTCTTGCTCTTCGCTGTTTTCAGGGCAATATGCAAAGAACAGCTAATTAAATTGTACTACTAGTATGGAATGAAATCAGTGGTGGTTGTGTAGCATCTATTTCTCATGGTCTTCGTAAAAATACGTCTGTTGAAACTCCCAACCAACCTTAAAGCAGCGCACCTGTCACGTCAGGTAGATCAGAAACCATATACACACCACTTTTCCTGTGATGTACTATTTATGGTGTGTAATGCTGTTTAGTTTGAAGTCTGTCAAACATTCTGTGTATCTGAAGTTTTAACAGGCATAAATATTCCTCATTCTTTCTTTGTATAGGTTATCCCCTCTCTGAGTAATTTGAATGACACGTGTTGCTCATGTAAAAACTAATAGTAAAACTCAGACCTTGCAATCCCAGTGCTTAATTTGAAGCTTGTAAATTGATAGGCTGGAAAAGCCTTATTTACTGATTGCCACAGTGCATGGAAGGGTTTTTCAGGTTTACAGCCTACTGCCATGTATACCTACATTTTCACTAATACTGCGCTATAAGCCTGATTATGGGAACAATACTATTCTTGAGTCCAGTGGCACCTTTTTTCCAGGTAGCTGATGTTTTCAAACTGCCACGGCATGCTGAAATGTGTTACTCTTAGAAGCAGCGTTGCCAGTCCTTAAGCATAATTGGACCATAAATTGCTCTTTTGGAGTTCTTGATAGATCGGAGTAAAACAATATAGGTTCTAAACGCTTGAAGGTTTGTTATTAAGTGCTCTTCTTCTCTGTCCTGCGTGTTAAAAAATATATATAACTTCAGAAGTGTAGCATGACTCCTAAAATAAGCAAGTATACATGGCTGAGGGCATAGAAATTGGAAATTGGGTTCTTGTATGATGGGACGCTTAATATTGGAAAGGATTTCTTTTTTAATTGCTTTGGTTTGTGTTTTTATACCTTGCAAAAGCAGCTAAATGCTTTGCATAGACCATTTCTTACCGAACACTTAAGAACTGATGGATGTTGGGCTCCTACAAACATCTCACAGATGCAAGGGCCAAGCACCTCTGAAAGTCTGGCCATGTGCAACTGCTTTCAGCTTTAGTAGGGTGCGTATACATTCATAGTGAAAGTAGAATCGATGACTGTGCTTTTGAAATTGTATGGCAAATTACAGCATCGTAGGCCAGATCTGTAAGGGCTGTTTGGCACTACGAAGCTGCGACTGCAGTGCCTGTGTGCTGTGTATCTACTGCGTGCATCAAACCTGCAGGCACGAGTTTGTTTTTAGAAGTTAGTAGTGCCTGCTAGTGCGTTTGTAGGGCTCAGTGCATGAAATAGCTGGAGATCCTACACTGCCAGTGTGGCTTTTTACACCAAGGTTTACAAACACTTAGAAAGAAAATCCTTTTGGAAGGTTTGACCAACAGCAGCACATCTGTCATAGTTAATTTCTTACCCTGTTCCTAGCTCTTTAAAATGCAGTTAGTTTCACATGTATGGAAAGCAGAATATGAAACGTTAGTGAGTGTTACTAACCTGGGACCTGAAAATTAGAAACCTTGAAAGGTTTTGAATGTTCTCTTAAAAAGAGCATGTGGAAAATAAGCTCCATCAACGCTCTTTAAAAGATGTTAATTTCGGAATAATGCTTTGTATTTCATCAAGGCCATCATGCAGCAAACATTGACCAAATTGGAGCTGTTTGAAGACCCAACTGGGCTGGATCCTGGTGTATTGCTTCTCAAAGAAACCAGACTATTCCGGGTATCTGTGCATTCATAGTGGTTTTCCACTACTGACATCTTTCAGGAAGGGGTCTGTTGCGCTTAGTCTTTTCTTCAGGAGCCCGTGTTTGGAACTTTGTGGTCTACTTGGACAGATCTGGGTAATGAAGGTCCCAAAATAACCTTCGTTATAGCTTCTTAGCAAAGATGTGAAAATATTGGCAGCTAATTTTCTAGGGGGTTGGGACACACGTTTCTCTGTATACAGTGCTACTTTAAAGGTAGAAACTTCTTTAGAAACTGTGACTGAAAATAAAATGTATGAAGCTCTTTGCTGCAGAGGACTTACAGCAATAATATCAAATGCGTTGCTTACAATAATCTGGTAAGAGGTAGGAAAATTTGTGAGTTTGCTAACATCTAAGTCATTGTTCTGCTGTTAGAGATGCTCGGAAAAGCCTGCAGAAAAGCGTAACTGCGTTTATGCCAAAGATTAATCTTTTGCAGTGTAAGAGTTTGTAAAGTGTCAGAGGTCATCGCTGGCACATGGTAGAAACATCGTGTAAAATGACAAAGCTTGTGTACTTGGAAATCACTTTTCAAAGTACTGTCTTCTCCAGCACTGTTACAAGAATTTCAAACCCAAGTCTGTGAACTTAGGCTTACTTCAGCAGTATTGTCAACTCGAGTTCAAAGAATCGGTTTCTGTTCTTGCAGATGCTTTAGGTTGTTACTCTGTTCTCCTTTACGTTTATGCACAATCATCTCATAATAAGCTTTTAGGGTGCCTGCTTAAAGCAAGGAGCAGGCTGGAGAGTGCTGTAGGTGTGCAGTAAGAATAAGAACTTTTTCTCTCCTAGCTTAGGTGAAACTGAAATCTGGAAACCTGTACTTCCCCATCCCTCTCTTTTCCTTCTCAGTGAATGTTAGTGCTTATGAAAATCTGCTAGCTTGATCCTAAAGACTAACTTTTCTGTTGTTTTCCTGAACACAGAAGATTCTGTGTCGCTCAGTCCTGTTCGAAGGTAGCAGACAGGATAGGTTGTCTTTAGGTAATTCTATTTTGTTCACTTCTGTGATCATGACCAGTAGGCTCGTTAGCTGCGATGCAGTTGTGCTGCTGTAGTAGAACTGCTATCACAGAATTGTTTTGCTTTGACTCTACTAATAAAGCTTCTTTAGTGCCTTCTCAAAACTCAGTTGAATCTGCCAGTCGCTGATGCTAGGGGATGAGACTGGACCTCTTCGTCGCTCGCTTTCTGGAGGCGTCTCCGTGCCATGTCTGTCGTGGCTACCGGATGGGCAACTGTGAAACTGATGGGGCTCCTTTACAGATGGCATATTCCAAAATTCTGCAGTACTACCACTGCAAATGCCCTGTTATGGTTGAGTTAAACTTACTCTTGGTGCTTTCTAGAAGCAGAGGATACCTGGAAGAGCGTTGGTGCTGTGCATCAGCAGATCCCGGCGGATGGACTACATCTCTTTGCACGTTCGAGGTTTTCTTCGTGGCCTCGGAGGCAGGAAACCACTTGGTGATAAATGGAAGCTTAACTTTTGTAGAAACCAATGGTTTTTAGCTTGTGTTAGCTATCTAAGAAGGATTCTAACTTAGGCCTTGGTTATAGTGGCTTTAGGATGGGAAAACTACCTGAACACATACTTAGTTTAAAGCATGGGTTCAGGTCTTTTCGACTTGAGCAGTCATACTTTTTGGAGCTGGAGTCACTGAAAAATAACTGCTGCAGGTGTAATTGTGTTTCCTTCAGTAAGAAGTTGAGGTGCTAGGCTGGTGGGCAAAAGAAGGTGGATAGGGAAAGGAGAAAGGTGGCAGGCTGAAAAGAATCTAACAATTTCTTAATTGTTAAACAATTTGTGTTACTTTTTCATACTGAATGTGGCATTCTTTGGGTTACTGTGTACTTGACACGGATAGCCCAGAAGTTCCTAAAGCAACTAGGAATATAAATAGATGAGGAAATCTACAGACTTCCATAATATAAGAAATATGGAAAGGAACAGAAGAAATACTATGAAGTAGTGGAATGTAGTTGTTTCTATTTCTCACTGACTAGCAAGCGAGTTCAAACATATCCTGATTGTAGTTTCCCTGTATGTTGTTTGTGCTGCCAATATTATGCCTGTTAACTGTGTTGGCATGGCTGTATTTTGTTAAAAATTGTGTCTGTAGTGCACAATGATAACAGGAGCTTCTTTCAGTACTTACAGTATGTTTTACTTTGAAAGCACTTTACAAAACTTAATCCTTGCAACGTGCCCATGTGGTTGGTAAATAAAGTAGTATGAACTCTGCTTTAGAGCTGGGGGAAAGAGCAAGTTAGAGAAGTTCTGACTTGCCCAAGGCCATGAGGGAATCGATATTTTGCCAAGATTAGAGCTTGGGAGCCCTATACTTGGCGTATAAAGTGGTATCTCTTTCTGAGAGATAACTGTGGATCTCTCCTGCAGAACTCTTCTGGGTGAGGGGTGGATTTTATGTTCAAATCATGCATCAGCAAAAGGAACATTCTGCTTTATTTGAAATCTGCTACATCAGATCTGCCATATGTCGCCAGACTGAAAGTTGTGTGTTCTTACTGCAACTTTCCTAGTTGAGGAATCCTGTGTGCTTAGCTCTGTACCCCAAAGAACTTCAGTCTCAGAGAGCTGTGCGATAGGATTTCTTTCAGTTTTTGCTAAAATGAGTGTCATGAGGCAAATCAGTGCCTCGTTTTGCACATCTGATAAGGGTATCTCTAAGGGATGGGATCTAATGGGGATATAATTGTGATTCCATTAAGCTATGCAAGCTATTAGCTTTGACTGCATATTGTTCAGCTCTGTTTTAGAAAATACTGTTGTACCCAACAGCCTTTGCAGAAGCACGTATGGATTTGTTGCAGATGCTTATCTACACTTCAGATTGTGGTCTTTATGGGGTTTTTTTTGGGTATCACTAGACTTATGCTCAAGGTGGTTGGTCAATGACCAGAAGCGAGTCATTTACTTCTTTTGAGTCGCTTTGCACCCTACTACTCCAGAAGGTACATGGTGTTTCTGTGTTCAGTTAGCCTGAACGAGTTTTCCATCTCTGGGAATCTTACATGGATTACTTCTAAAATGCAGTGTCTTGGTTTGAGGGCCACAAATTTGGATGCTGCCCAGGACCTGAATCACTTACTAACACAAGATTCTTCCCAGAGTTAGCAGTCTGAGATGAAAATGCAACAGTTTTGGGCACTGATAAGACACAAATTAGTAGGTATCACAAACTGTCTTCAAGTGAAATGTCTTGGTGTGTGATAACTCTTACTATTGTTTGTCTTCTCTGTTTTGGGAAGTGATATGTAAATAGATTCATAAAAAAAGGTATGAAGTAGTTCGGGAACGCAGATGAAAATACTGCTGTTTGCCGAAGTGGGTTTTAGCGAAGAGAAGAGATTGGCTTGTGGAAAGCTTGCTTTCTGCTCTCATAAAAACTGTGTGAACAAATACGAAGAGTCTGCTTGGTAGGAACTAGGCTAGAGACTTAAGAACACAGTGCGTTAAACTTATTTTTTGGTTACTTTCTGCAGTTTTTGTCAGAAATACTTGAAATCAGCATTTTTACCTGAAAATAACAACTCTTGTCAGGGGTGTTCCGTGTTGAAGCTTTATGATGGTTTATAACTCCATTTATCTGTCTGAATCTGCTCCTTGAATTTGATGCCATCGCTTGATGGCGTCAAGGCTTTTGCCATTTGGAAGACAGTAAGTGTTAGCAAGTTTAACTTTTTGATGCTAGGCACATATCTCTCGGGAAAGAAGAGTTGAAGAGGTGGTGGCATGAAAAAATAATTTTGAAAATTGTGTTTCTTACAACCAAAGACAATGATAGAAAGGAATTTTTAGTCGTACTTTGTTATTTCAGCTGTATTATGAACCGTAAAGCTGTATGTGAAGGAAGACCAAACTCCAGAGAGGGTCTCACAAGTCACAAAGGGCTTTTTCTGCGAAAGGCCGCAGGGATGTTCCTGTGTACAAACAGTGGTGTGATCCCTGAGCGTTGCCGGAGCTCCCTGGCACGTTTCTGGGACTGAAGCCTCAGTACATCTCTACCCCTTTGACAGGTTGCACACAGTTGTTGTACAGAGAGAGTGGCTGGGGGGATATTCAGGCTTTGTTTTTGTTAGAAGTTGTTAATGCATTAACTTAGTGCTAGTTTTAAACTAAGTCTTGCCTAAATGCGAAGAGCTGTAGTGTATTTATACTGATCCAGGTTTCTTGAAAGCTGTAAAACCTTTCTTGTCTGGATACAGTTTTGCTCTATCAGCCCTCTTGCATACTGCTTGTGCACAGGAGAGGGAAAAGAGCTTGTACAGTAAGCGTCTTTTACGATGATGCACTAAATTATTGTGGCAAAGTGGTCCCATTTCCAGCTCAAATGTTGAGAGAAGCATAAAAACTGTACACAGACCGGGTTGTAATTAAACAGGTGTAAAGACCGTGTGATCATTCATACTGCAAATTAGACGAGGCTTTTTCTTCATTGAGACCGTGGACGCATGAATAGAAAAAATGATTTATGTATTTGTTTATTTTTAACCTTTATGGGACAGTTTTGCCTCAGCCTAATGTGGAAATTTCTACCCTGCTTCTATTCTGTGGTAATTTCCATTCAGAAACGTTGGTTGTCTTCTGGAGTTGGTGGGTGTCTCAAGGAACTGAGAGCCAAGATTTTACCACAAAGTCTCCTGTCTTGGAGTCATTTTCTTCAGGTGTCTTAGGCATAATATTTAATGTAAACTGGAATAATTGTCCTTGAGGCCTTATTTATGCCTTTAACTAAGGGGTTATTAAACACAGATTTTTTTTTTTTGTGAGAACAAAACCTTGATTGTCATCACTATGCTGGTATAGATTATCAAATAATCAAGAAAGAGGTGATAATCATAAGATATTGATAGGGCTGCATCCTCTTTCTTCAGCGGGATCTGTGTAGGCAGAGTTCAGGATCTCAGTGGAGCTGTCTGAAGGCATTGTGCAAGTGTAGATAATCCTTGGCTCTGTCAGGCTAGAAATAAGATTTTAAAAAGGTGAGTTTCTGTACTTGTATTCTCTGTGATCGCAAACTTACACTTTGAACATAAAAGGCTGATTTTCAGCAAAGTGCGTAAATAGGTGATAAATCCTTTTACCCAAGGACAGTCCTTTTACTGTGTATTTGCACAGGATTTAGTGCAAGGTTTGACTCAGTTGCCAAGCTCTTTTTGTGGGATTTGGAAAAGTGTATTCCTAAAAATTGAGTAACTTCTTGTCAGTGTCGAACTCTGTAAAAGAGGACTAAGTTATGAACACCAAGCATCTTTGAAGTTTGATGCTTTTTTTTCCTCCTTAAAATGCATTACTAAAATATCTTTTCCAGTAACACATTGTACCCAGTACCTAGACAAATAGTAACATAAAACTTTTGTGTAGTAGTATTCTACATGGCCAGCATGACTGTTCTAAGGTGTGTATCGAATTGTTAAGCCTCTCTATTAAAAATCAGCTAACTTATCATTATAACTTGATTAATATATGCTGCTATGAGTAGTTGAATTGCTAAAACCGCCCAGTACTTTTGTACAGAGTCAAGCACATGCTGGACAAACTGTGCAGACAACCAGTATAGATTCAGTTGAAAAATGGGTGCTCTAGATAGCAGAGTATAAACAAAAACTGAGCAAGGAGGTGTGGTGTCATGCTCTAGTCCTTCCTTGCGGTGTGAGGGGGCAGCAGGGCTGTAGTAAGCTGTCTGCACACCTTCCTTCACTTGATTAATCAAGTATTTCTGTGAGGGAGGGTTAGATTTAGTGCCTCTCTCAGGAGGTAATAGCATCAGGTACACTCAGTGTAAGTGGTGGTGTGGCGAGTGGGACCAGTTGTACTCACCCAGGTCGGAAGTGCCAACTCCAGGGAGTAACACTGGGGAATTGCAGCACCTGTGGCAAAAAGAGTCAATGGAGGTGACCAGAAGAGAGTTTGCTGAGGGATCAGGGGAGGAGGTTGGAAGAAAAGATCTGGAGCAGGGAGGCTGAGAGTGGCTGAACTGCAGCAGCTTAGAGAGAAGCATGAGGAGCTGTTTTTAATGAACACGTGTGCAGCCATATTTGCAGCAGTGTTAAGGGTGGATTGGAAGATGACAAGTGTTCATGCCATGAACTTTAACCCCTTGTTTTCTTTAATTCTTCCTTTTTTCCAGTGTATCATTTGGTTTTCTTGCCTTCCCTCTCCTCCATGGCGGGGGGGGGGGGGGGGGGGAGGAGGAGAGAAGGCACTAATTATTTATAAGTGTTAGTCATACCCAGTCATTAAGCTTAGTCATTACTCAGGACTGTGCATTTGATGGTTAGTAAAAATCAAACCTAGATTTGATTTTGTTTAAAAGCTTTCTGTATTCAAGCTTACAGGTGTGAAAATACTTTTATTTCTGTGTTCAGGCTAACTGAAAAAGCAGTGTTGTTCCATCAGTGTTGCTATCGGCCAAATCGCCTGTAATATCATGACCACGTTGATAGTTTGTATTTGAACTTGCAGGCGTAGTGTTTGGCATGTTCTCAAAGCAGAGTAACTTCTGTATCAGCAGTGAGAGTGTCCTAAAACCACAGGCTGTTTCTGCCGAGGAGGATTTGAGGGGACCGTTTCCACTGAGGCTGCCCCGGGTAGCTTCAGGCGGTGGAATTGTCTAATGTCGGGTCTCCACAGCTCTGGGTGCAAAAGGGGGGTATCAGCAAAGAGTTTTGTCACTGCTAAAATTAGAAAGGGTGTATATACCTAGAGTAGGACATTCACCATTCCTATTTTGTCAGGTGCTTGAACACTAATGTTGATAGGCCTTGGTATAGACAAACTCTTTGCCAAAAACGAAGACTGGTTTTAAAATCTCCTGTTTAGAATAACAGATCAAAAGAATATAGTGGCACTTTCTTTATCTTCCTTTCTCAAAACCAAATCCGATTTTGGTGTGGCTGCATTGTTGTTTGATGTAAGTGTATTGAAATTAATGGCAGAGCTAAATCTGAATCACTTTGAAATCAATAATTAAAGTAATTGGTTCAGCTCTTGATAGTGTTTTTCTTCTTTCTGCATCAGACTAAAGACAGATTTGTGTGATGATTGGGTTGCAGTTTGACAGAGCACTCTGGTGTTTTGGCTTTGTATGCTTGACTAGAGAGGAATGTTCACACACTTTCAAGGAATATAGCTTTCCAGAAAAGTCAAAATAGTTTCAAATCACATTGGTGTTCAAGCATTTGTCAATTGTTGCTACATAAAATGTCGTGTTTCCTGTAATGCTCCTTACACGCCTCTTCAACTGAGCAGGTAAGGTTTTTTCCATGTGGGAGCACTGTTAAATACAGTGGCTTTTTGGCACTCCAGCGTGACATTATTCCTTTAACTATATCTTAAGACTTGTGACATCAATACTTTGCAAATATTCATTTCTTCACCTTTTAGATAGTACAGCAGAGTTCTGTGGTTTGAAACTGAATTCTTGCATAGTACGAGTAAGCAAAAGCTTTTACTGTGAAGTGTCTTGCCTTTTGCCTCCAATAAAAATCAAAAGCAGCTTTTCATAATGTGGACTTGTGTGCTTGGTCTGTACAAAATACTTTTTTTGTGCACTGCAGTCAGGATTCTTGATGATTTTTGAAACTATCTTTCATCTATGTTGGCAATAATCATAAATCAGCTGTTCAAGAATTAGTATTACACAGACCATAACCGTTAGTTATGATTTGTGATTTGCGTGTGCAGATTGGGCGTGTGGGGGGAGTCAGGACAGGCAAGTGGAGTGCTGTAGTAAACTAATGCTGTACCAGAACTCCTAGGCGTTGTACCTGGGTAAAATCTGGCTTTACTTCAGAGTGAAAGGAGTGCTGTGCCTCTGTAGCCAGTTCCTGTCCCAGCTCCTGTGCCATGCCCACCTTCTCTATGGTGTAATGCCTAGTCCCTGTCAGGAGAGACTCCAAGTGTTTGGTGTTGGAGGTGCTCGGAAGCGACCCCTGACAGTCTGAATTTTTCATGCCAAGTTGTAGCTCGCCTTAAGCGCAACAGATGCTGGTCGTTTAACAGCCCCTTTTGAGATGTGTTCGGCGTAGTGTGCGCTATGTGCTCTCGGTACAGTCGTGTGGAAAACCTCTGTGCCCATTGCTTTAGGGTGGCCGTTACTCTGAAACAAGACGTGAGGGCATCTGGTACGGCCTCTCAGGTTGCTCCAGTGTGCTGCACAGCTCTGTCAAGGCTGTTCTACAGCCTGCAGACCTGCGACTCGGCAGGGAACGTGTCTACTATTAACTCGTGTTTGGACAGACTGCCCTTGTCCGTGCCAGTGCGGTGCCAGTGGTGGGTTCATTTTCAGCTAGCTGGTTTGCAGGAGCTGATACTTGTGCTATCTAGATGTCTCTCCATAAGCGCGATGGTTGTCCTCATGGAGCCAAGACACTTTTACAGAAGTCACAAACCAACCAACCAACCACCTTTGCTCATGAAACTCAAGATTGCTGATGGTTCCAAAGACTTTGGCTAGAAAGTTCAAGTAGAAGTATGTTTTTTTCTGGATTTGTTGTGCAGCACACATCACCTGAGGTTCTTAGCACCTCAGCTAAGACAGTGCATCTCATGTGGTGGTGCCCATCTCTCACCAGGTACAAAATAACGTGTTTCCAGTGACATCTAATCCACAGCTGTGTTGCAATTTAAAGTTCTGTGCTGTTCATTGCGATGGGCAATTGCTGTTTCGCATGTGTTGGTGTATAGATTGTCCTTTGTGAGCTGTTACGCGTCTGCTGGTTTATTCCAGACGCTGTCTGTTGATGTATGCAAATAATCCTGAAGTTGTCTTGTGTTAGGCAAGATTCCCTTATTTACCCAGGCTTTCACGGAGCTGCAGTGTATTAGTAGCCTTTGATAGGTTCTTCCCCCTTTTCCTGGCCTTGCATTCGTACAGAGTGCGAACACTCTCGGGTGGGTCAGTTATCGTAAGAGGAGGAAAGGTGGATTATTGGACAGCGCTGATGTTGATACCAGGCTGTAATTTCCTTGTCTGCAATAAGAGACCCTATCATATATATCGCTTCTGTTGAAAGTTCTTCCTGTAGTTTGTATCAGCGGCTATCCTTTTCTCCAGCTGTCTCTCCAGTATTCTTCAAGCATTTTTGTATTGGGAAAATCCTGGAAACTTTGTCCTTTTATAAAGGTTTTGTCATTCCAGGGTCTCTAGATGGCTGGATCAGGCTATACACAGAGCACTGACTCATCCCCTTTGCTTTGTATGGGTGTTGTGGTGTGTACGGTATCAGCTTGCATAACCTTAGACACTTGCTTTCCTTTTTGTTGCAACAGAATCTCTTCCGACAATACAGAAGGGATACTGTGATAAAGCTTTCTTCTCCTAATGTGGCACAGCATGCTTATGATTACTGTCAGGTATTTTTTGCCCTGTCAAATGTTTGCAGCATCTTGCCACAAATGAGTATGTGCTTGAGAGCTTAAGGCACGAACTGCTTTGACATTAAGATAACCTCTTCGTGAACTTTCCTGGCAAATGTAGTTAGGGTTTGAAGATTTGTCAGATATTGGTGGACTTTATGATCAATAACCCTCTTTTCTAGGGATGTTTTTAAGGATCTTGGTTTCCTACACAAGAAGCATCAATCCTTTAGTTGTTCCTTCAGGGCTGGACGTTCTGAACATCAGCATGTGTGTGTGTTGAAGGTGATTCTTTGGCTAGCGGTTCTCCCTGACCCTAACTGCTTTTTCTGTGGAAATAGTGTTCAGTTACTTTTTTTTTTACTTGGAGAACTTCCTCAGGAGACTGGAAAAGGGTCTTCTCCATGCAATTTCGAGAGCATGCATCCATTAACTCTGCTGTCATGCCTTGGCTACTGAAAAAAATAGCTTATTAAAAGTTTAGGTTCCTTAGTAATAGTCCTGAATTGATCTGGATTAGACCATCAGCTACACAGTGAGTAGTGAGCAAAAACTCTAAGCTTGAATCTCTCTCATGTTCAGTATCTGCATCAGAGAGATGTCACTTGTGACCTGATAGGTTCCCTTCTAGGTTTTATATATTACAGATAAGCAAGGGTTTCATTCTTGCATGCTGGTGTGCCCAGTGACAAACACGGGCATACCTTTTAGTGGTCTTCACGTTAGGTGCTTGCTGTCTGAAGTCTTTCAGTGTGTCACCGACTGCAGGAATTGAGTCCCTGAGTAACGGAGCATTTGTTCTGAGAGGGTGACACCCGGATATGTTGAGTGGCTACCTGCCAGGTATGGTTGTCAGAGGGGACAATTTCCTGGACTCTGTAGTTCCTCCAAACAACAATCTGAAGATGCCTGCTATATCTGTGGATGGTTTTATCTCTGTCATTGCGAATTCTAGCTTCTATAAATATTACTAATTTAGGTTTACCCCGGAAAACTGGTAATATACCAGAAAACTTTTGGTTTGGATTCTTTGGCTGTAGAGGTTCCCTTGCAAGAAAGCTGTATGGCTCAGGTGTCTGCTGTATGGCAGAGCGGTCTACCCAGGCTACAAAATGTTTTATTCTTCTTCTCCCTTTATTATTCTGTTTGTTTTTTCTTTAATCATTGCTAAGCTAAACCATGCTTCAAAAAAAGAAGGAAGAGGGAAGGCATTAAAAAAAAAAAAGCCTGATTTCTGACATGTTGTACGGCCAGAGTTCTTAACTTTTTATTCCAGTGCATGATTTTACAAGTTTTATTAATTAAAAAATCAAAACAAAAAACCCCACCTCAGAAACAAACAAACCAAACCAAAAGCCACCCCTTTGTAAATGGAAGTGCCGTTAGCAAATGGAAAAACAAAGCGCAAGAGGCAAAGATGGCACAGTGTAGAATCATGCAGCTACATCACATAATAATGAACGTTTCCATCCAAACGCTCTCAAAACCAGGAAAGATCCGGGGGGGTCTCCACAACAAGAACGCACGAGATGGCCATTGTCCTAGTGGGAGCACAGGTCTTTTTGCCATGAGGAGCAATCCAACTCAATTTGGTTAATCCTTCATTTGGACCTGCGATGAATTGTTTAATTCAAACTAAAATATGAGCTTCTTTCAGGATTCTCTTTAAGCCTCTGTCTTCTAACAAAAATGGTAATTAATTTTAATTAGTTTTTTAATGAGAGACTTGGAAAGAATGCTTGAATGTTTGCATTTTTAATAGTGAATATGATTTTAGAGTACACATTTTCTAGGAAGAAGGCAGGGAGATATTTAAAATGGCTAAGTTTTATTGTCACCTTTTGCTAATTGAACACTTCCAATGATCTTTATAAGCTGTTTGCTCTCAAATAGCAATTCACCCATTTGAGGAACAAAAATCTGGATGGTAAACTTGGATGCAAAATACCTTTCTGTTTCTTGCTTTAACAATGTTGCTGAATTTAATTAGAGAAGTGAGATACTTTGGTATAATTCTAGCTGGCTTCTAGTACCTGGTAGTCATTTCTGATCTGGTTCATACAGCAATTGCACCCTTATGCTTTGGAGTTTGGGATTATGATACTTATCTGTATTTAAATATTTAAAATACAAGCTTTGGAACATAAGAGCTGGCAGCCCCTCTGTTTTTCCGTTGCAACAAATGAATCAAGTGAGAGATGGCTAATGTGTGTATGGAGAGTGGTGGCTGTTATAGTCCTACATTGACTGTGTTTAGAAGCGGGAAATAAATTGGACTTTTTTAATTCTTAATCAAGTTAGCTCCAATGAACTTTCTGAACTTCATTGAAAATCCACTTAATGCCAGCTTAGGTATAGTTTTGGGTTGCTGAGTGGGGTTTTTTTAGCTAATTGGGTTGGAAAAGAGCCTGTAGTTGGGCTGGAGGGAGAGAAGCTGAGAGAGCAGCTCCATCTCCCTTTTTAAAGAATTCTCAGCAAGGCTGGAGAGGTGTTGAGTGTTCAGTCAAAAATTACTTGCCCGCACACTGTATTACTGGGCAATTTCTGCACAAACATTTCAACAGCAAAGTTCATCACAGTCTGAATTTTTACACCTTTTCCGAAATCACCCGTATTACTAAAAAGCTACAATTTCAAGCAGGTAAACTGTGTTCTATCATCATACCATGATTAAAGTTTATGCAAGACTAGTCTGATGTTTAATTGTCTTTGTTTGTATATAGCCCATTAGGCGTGCAGGGCAATTTATCCATCAGTGGTAGAACCTAACTTAGAGATGTTTAGAAACTCTGTAAATCGCAAATAACTGCGTATCAAAGCCGAACGCAGTATAAAAGAACTATTTAAAGAGGGGACAGATATGAATACAGCTTTGTATGAATTACTTTTTTATTATGACTTCAGTACTTGAGGGAAGGTTCAGACTTCCCGTAGTTAGAAATCTAGCAGGATAGTGCTTAGAGTCAGGGTTTGAATTCCAAATGATTGTTTTGTCTGTCTGCTGCTAAAAATTGAACTTTCTTGATATGTTTTCTAAAGCTCGCATTAATACGCTTTTCAACTGTCGGTTTCGGCAGTTGTGCTGTGTTAATGTGTAGGCATGTTCTAATTTTGCGTGTAGCTCGGGGAGAATATTTCATTGTTCAGACATTGTGCTCGCTCTACAGGGGTAGTCAGCATTTTGTGGTTATCTCCCTCCTCTCTTCTCATTCATGTTTTGGGGCGCAAAGCAATGAGTTGGCAGTGCTGGTGTCCCAGGGGGAGGTTGTGATGTTGCAGGACACGAATGTGTTAGTGCAGACCTATTCTTGAGCCTGATGTGTATGGAACTGGGGACTGGACAGGTTGTATAGAGCTGTGTGCCAGTGCCTGGTGCTACAGAGGTGCTGATATGTGGGCGAGCTGCTTTGGGTTGGCACTTTCAGATAACCTTAGTCACTTTTGCACTGAGAGAGAAGTTTGAAAACCAAACACCCTCTCCCCAAACTAGAGTTAGAATCTCTTATGTTGCTCCTGGAAGGAAAAAGCCTGTAATTCTTGAAAGAAATTGGGTGGTGTGTTAGGTGTAGAATGCCTTGGGGAACTCCAAAGATGGTGAATTGTAAGGAAAAAAATTTCTTATGGGCTGCCTTGGTAATTCTGTGACGTTTAAGAGCTTCTGAAAGCACAGGCATTGGGTCTTTTCAATCGCTATGAACAAAATGGTAATCAACAAGCCTTAATATTTGACATCAACTGGAAAATAGCTCCTCCAATCAGACTACCACTGCACTGATGTTTTCAGTTCTAACAATATTGAAGACTTCCACTGATTCAGTGTTTAGCTGCTTCAGCTGATTATTATGAGGGATGACAAAAATGGGCAACACGAGTTCATTTCCCAAGGCCTTACGCTTGCACATTGGAAGAGGATGCCAAGTTGTGCCAAGTTCTGTTTGTACAGGAATGAGCTTGGTCTAGTAACAGGTCACTCTGTAGTCTTTAAAATACTGAATTTCTCCCTTTTTTTGTCAGTAGCGTGAGGCTGATGGTGAGAAAGTAGCGATGGTTCTAAAGAGGATAAAGCTCTGTACTCACTACTGAGGTGTTTTAATTTCTCGTCAGCTGTGATGGTGTATGGCTTTGCTGTTTGAATGAAAATGCTTCTCGCTGCGTAAGTTACAGGAGAAACGACCTTACTGTTGGAATGGCTTGGAAAATGGCTTTTTTTGGACTTGACAGCTAAACTAAGAGTATTTCTTTCTACAGTCTGCAAGTCTATAAATAAGCTTTCCCCCTCCTCCTTTCCTACAGACAAACAGTTTACTTAGGTATAACTGTTGCCTGTAGCACGTTGCGGTCCCCCTTCACACTTCTAAATGAGTCGCAACGGGAAGTTATCTTGTTGCTGTAAACTAGTTTAACGCTCTTTTAACAAAGCAGAGTCACACAGAGACGTTAATGTAGAGAACGTACGGAAAAAAATTAGGGGCAAATCAACTACTATAATGTGGTTTTCTTTTGAACCCATTTTTGCAGAATTTAGTATATGGATTTTTGCAGTTTAACACTAATTTTCGAACAGTCCAAGGAAAGTGGTTAAGGTGTTCTCTGTAAAGATTTCAGCACTTCATCTGAATAGAAAAGCAAATAAAAGCTTGATTCTTCTGAAGTAGTCATGCTCTGAGATGGCATAGACCAGATCTCCAGATATTGTTGGGGAGCGTTTATAGGCTTTTTATTCCCTGAACAACACTTAGGACAAACGTTCTGATTTCACTAGTGCCTCTTGATTTTCATGGTGAAGTTTCCTCCTGGCGTTTGTTGCTCGGAAAAGCTAACTAATTTCGAGTGACCAGTTTGTTTCCTTAGGTGCCTTTTTCAGAGCCGATGAGGTCCTGAGGCTCTCGTGGAGTGACTGAGGCGTGCTGAATGAATGAGCTCTTGAAAACCAGTTCATGTTGTCCAGATCCTCTGCGCCCTCAAGAAAGAGAGACTAGCATCTGAAAATCCGCCTGTTAAAATCTGGTTCCCTAGAGCTACCCAGTGGGGTTAAGCGTATTGGTCGGCGTGACTGAGCAGAGAACGACTGCCTCCTTTCCCTCTGCGTTTTATTTTGCTTTTGGGGTGTAGCATGGCACAGCGCAGTCTGCTGCAGATGCACATGAGAGAGATTATAATTTTATAGTCACTTTCATTACTAAATTTGTTATGGGAAATTTATTTAAAACTTAAACAATTGTGTTCCTGTTGATGGTGAAGCTTATGTTTGCTTATATATTTTTTCTGCTCTTAAAGGAAAACTAACAGGAATCTTGCCTAATGGGCAGATTTTTTTTCTCTCCAGTGTTTTGTGAAATAAATTTTTGGGTAAAGGGCAGGTAGGATTTTTACATGATTGCTGGTTTTAACCTCTAGTAACATGGAATTTTTTGATGGGGTGGGTACGACTCATTGTGTGTTCTGATGCACACAGTACTGAGCTCTTTGATAAAGAGTATTTCTGTAATTAAGCTGTGCTGTTCAAAATGTGATAATGCAGCGGGGTATTCTGCTTTTATTCTAAACCACTTTTATCAGCTCTATACGCCAACAGTACATTAATTCTGTATATATCCAACTTGGATAAAAACCCTGACAAAACGTGTTCGTTCATATTTGAAAGGGGTGTACGTTTCTTGACCAATTCCTTTTTTACCAGGCATGGTCCTTGTGCGTAGTGAGAATGGGCAGCTGCTGATGATCCCTCAACAGGCCTTGGCGCAGATGCAAGCACAGGCACATGCCCAGTCTCAGCCTCAAAATACTATGACTCCTCGTCCTGCTACACCTACCAGTGCTCCTCCAGTGCAGATATCAACAGTGCAGGTTAGTTCAGAAATTTGTAACAGTGAAAAACATAAGATTTTTTTTTTTTTTTCCCTGTGAGAAATACACCAGAAAGTAAGGTATGATGTTAATGATTTGAAGAAAGCATCGATCAAACTGGTGCTCCATAGGCTTTTCCACATGGCATAAGTGTTGCGTTTTGTTCCTAATTCTGTTACAGTTTGGCTGTTACTCATCAAAAATATTTTTACCTGGCTGAATCACATTAAGTTTAAAACTGTTTGATACAAAGACCATTCAAGACCATATATGGTTAACCTGTACAACTGCTTTCCCTAAATAATTATTATTCTTTGTAAGACTAAGAAAAAGGTGGATATGGGTGTATGTATATGAGATCATCACGGTTGCATTAAGTTCCAGACTAAAAATCCTTCTCGCATTTCTGTAGTGGTCCAGATGTGTTCTTTTGTATCTGTAATGATGGCAACTATCCAGAGACAAGGCTAGATAAAGTAGATTATATTGAAATATAGAAACTAATGTGTTTTCTTTCCTCTTCTGCAGGCTCCAGGAACACCTATTATTGCGCGGCAGGTGACACCAACTACTATTATCAAGCAAGTGTCTCAGGCTCAAACGACGGTGCAACCCACAACAACGCTACAGCGTCCTCCTGTTGTGCAAGTGAGTTTGTAGAAAAGTAATGTATATATGAGATATCAGTTGTTAAGATTTGCTGAAAACCTTCCTGAGGCTGCCAGAAATACAGCAAATGTAATTGCTAAGTACATGGAAGAAGTATTGTCTGGATCATCCTCTCTAAAATACTTGGAGATTGCAATTTCTTTTGTATTTGGGATGTTTATGTTTAGCTTTTAATAGGTATATGCTTATTAGTTTCTTTCAATGTGCATATATATTTAAAACTATCCTGTTGTTAGTTTGTATAATCACAAAACTGACTAAAATAAAATACCTTTATGCTTTTTACTGTAAGAAAGTGACACCAATTCCCTCTGGATTTGAAGCTCTAACGTTACTCTGGTGATGAATCTGTTTTCCTCTTACATGAGTCTCTGCTTGGGTCTGTGTACTTGGGGAGATTCTGCTAACTCGAGGATAAGTAGAGATGTCTTAGTATAGCGATAATAGTGATATCTCTTCATATATCTTCATCATAGTGATGATAGGTTTTCTTGTAGATTTTTTTTTTTAGGAGGGGTGGTGGTGTGAGTTTAAAACACAGCGCAAAAGTATGAAATTCTCCACATGACTTCCAGGCAACAGTGATACAATATGATTGCTGTCGCCTAATCTGTTTCACTGTGCTTTCTTTATCTTTTGAGTAGGCAGGATTAGAGGGTTTTAATTTAAAACATGCAGGTTTTGCTATGCATCCAGTTAACCTTTTTCCCCTCAGAGAGCCTTTGCCTATGCCAGTGATCTTTACAGATCTAAGAGTTAATTTACCTAGCTAAGTCGCCTTAATTTGCACTGCTGTTATACTGGACAAAAAAAAAATCATTCCATCTGCATATTTTTTGCTGCAAGGAGCATACCGTGGACTTCATGTATCCTGATTTCAAAAAATGAGGCAAATTAAATCCTTGTCTCCTTTTCTGTCTTCCAAAATACCAATGAAAGTTAGCTTTGGCAGCACCAGGGGCTCTTTACGTGCACATCGTTACACAAAGAGCAAGTTTACAAATGATTTGGGAAAATTCTGAGAGCTGGCTTTAGCCTGGTAAGAATTACTGTCTTTGGGTTGTCATTAGTAATTAGACTGTGTTGAAGTCCATGAATGAACCGTGTACATGAAAAGTTCTTGTTTAAAACGTTGATTCTTTAAAGGTGATATTCCTACTTTGAATTACCAACTTGCTTACAAACCTAGAAAAACGTTTTGCCCCATTATTCACCAAAATCAGATTAAGACCTGAGCGTTTGTGTCCGTTGTGCTTTTTGAGAAGTTCTTCCCTTTGAAAGTGGTATTTAAGGGAACAGGCCAAAAAACCTATTGCATTCACAGAAATTTCGTACTTGTTTTAATTGTTTTGAAATCACAGTGTATGAGGACATGTTTATGGTATTATTTTGCCATGTTATTCAGTAACCCAAAATCGTGCAGTTGGTCCTCAACCCCGAGGGTTTCAGTTCTGACTGCGTAGTGTTCTGTGCCATCTGGTGGCTCTTTCTTTCCACTGCAGCAGATGCCAGATCAGTAACTTATTCGACTGTCCTGTGGCTCAGTTTATCTTTGATGCAGCAAAACAGGATTTGGTACGTTCCAAGTCAACTAATTTTATGCTTGTATTCTCTGCAGCCTCAGATTGTTCTGGGTGGTACTGCACAAACAACTACGTTGGGGACGGCAACAGCTGTACAAACTGGAACTCCTCAGAGAACAGTGCAAGGAACGACGGCAACCTCCACTGCGGCCACAGTAAGATAGCGAGTGCATTTGGAATCTTTGGAATCCCTTTTTGTTCGTTCACATACACACGTGTGCACGTACATACATGTATATATACATACACAGACATAAACAGATTTGAGTGGAGATGCAGGAGTTCTGTGAACTAATGGTCTTGAAAAGGTAAATTTTTAGTAGAACCGTCTAATTTACAAAATGTGAATGCAGGCCACTTGAATGCTGACAGCTGTCAAAGTATTGATTTTGATTTCTGTAACAGTTTGTAAAGCACTGCTTTTAAAAAAATAGTAGCTGTGTCTTACAGAAAAGTGAATTGTTCAGCACTGCAAAGTAGAATCAGTATGAGATGGGATAAGAAGCTGGCACCGACTCCTTCAAGATGCATGTTTCCAGGACAGACAACAGGCAGAATCTGTGCACTGTGTTGTGCACTGAGAAGGAGGAACTTAGTACTTGTTGTCCTGCTGAAACATGTATTTTCCCGTACACAATGTGCCATTCTTAAAGTGCTTGTTGTTTCCTAACTTCATTAAGAATGATAATACTTTAAATTTTGATGTTAAAAATGTACAATACATATATACATATGAAACACAAGAATAATTTCAGTCTGATTATGTCTTAAGCGGTGAGGGACGTGAATCTATACATAATATTCTGCAGTGGTGAACTAAAGAAGGGCTTTATTTCTCAGAGGATACAGTCAGATCATGTACTAAAAAGAGTTCATCTTCCCTTCTCTGACTGTTTCCCTTCTACTTCTCTTTCTCCTGTAACAGGAAACTATGGAAAATGTGAAGAAATGCAAAAACTTTCTGTCCACATTAATAAAACTGGCATCATCTGGGAAACAGTCTTCAGAGACTGCAGCTAACGTGAAAGAATTGGTACAGAACCTCTTGGTAAGAAAAGTTCATTGGAAGTTGTAAGGAACAGTACCTGAGCAAATTTAGACTCAAAACTGAGGCTTTTTTTTTGGAGGAGGAGGAGATTATAAAATTGGAGATAAATTGAACTGAACCTTTGCTTCCTCTGAATTAAAACATACACATAAATTTTCCTTTAAGCTTGTAGACATTACCGCTCATATTGATGCGTGAGAATGTGAGTTAAATTGAAGTGCAAGTAATATAAATGGTGACTTTAAATTCTACATGTTTTTTATTGATAAAACAGTGAATAAAACAATGAATTATGTACTTGAGGAAAGACCCTGCAGCTAGTGCAGTAGCTGAGTGTAGAAAATCACAAGCTTTTACAAAAAAAGTAAGTAATATTTTCTGAAGCTGATGTAAAAGCTTGACATACTTAATATTTATAGGATGAGTACTAGTATTGCTTAGCCTAGTTGTTAGTAACCTTCAAGTTGAGGTAGAGCTGTGTGTTCCAGATGTTATCTCATGATAGCCAGAAGTTGTCACAAGACCAAAATTCAAAGTGTATCTTCCCATGGGGGGTATAAATTCAGTTTTGAGAGAGACATCTGCCTTTCTGGCTTTTGATGGGCACAGCTTTAGTTAGTTAGTGGAGGAACTATAGTGCCTTCGGAAAGGAGACCACCAGAGATGGGGCTGCCCGGCTGTTCTGAGCACTTGACAGGCGGCTGACTGGAGGTCACAGGAAGTATTCCTGTAGGTTCCACCTGGCTCTTTGATCCATAGCTGGGATGTTCCTGTAACAGTGAGAACTGCAGGTGTTTCTTAAAATTGACTGAAAGAGAAGGCAAGAAAAGATGGGACTAGGTTTTACTAGTTGAAATTTGTGGTAAAATTAGTTACTACCATAAAACTATTGATAACTAAAAATAGGGAGGAATGATGAACCCACTCATTTTCAAGAAATTGCTAAGTCTTTTTTTTTTTTGTTGTTGAATATCTGTAAAAATTTACATCTACAAGTTTGTTCATTTGGATTTTCTGTTTTGAAGGATGGAAAAATTGAAGCAGAAGACTTTACCAGTAGGCTGTACAGAGAACTTAATTCTTCACCTCAACCTTACCTTGTGCCTTTCCTGAAGGTAACTTGTGTTCACTAGCCTTTCTACATTTCTGTACTCACCTATCAGCAGCAATGAACGCAAGCGCATCTCTCACAGTATAGATGGATTTCTGTGGTGTAAATGGAAGTTTTAAATGGTGCCTGGTTAGACTGTTGCTCCCTTAAAAAATATTTCTCCCTCTTGGTTCCAAGAGTTTGTTAGTCAGGTTCATTGTCACAGTCGGTAGTGGAAGTTCTACCATAGTGTCACATTGTAGCTCTTCTGAGCAATCTGAAAGATTTCTTTCTATGACTGAAAAGCAGTTTCTTTCCATAGCATCAAAACCTATGAATTGATTTATTATCCTCTTTTTAGTTTTGAAAGGAAATAAGAGATTGATACAGAAAACTGCGCCTTCTGGATAAAAATCACACTCTTGCCTATGCTGTATCCCTGTTTGTATGGATAAACTGGAAATTTGTCACCTCAATAATAAATCCCATTTGTCATAAATTCTGTAGTAATTGGACACATCTCAATAATTTTTATTTCAAAACATTTTCCATCTGAAAGTCAGAAGTACAACAGAGCTGTACGGTAAAAGTATAACTCTGCTTGACTAATGAATGATTAAGGGATATAGTTGTAGGGGTGTGTTGACATTTCTGGGTTCTTAAATCCTTGTTCAACCTTGAGCTGTTGATGCGGACAAAAAACTCTATCATAAGAGAACAACTAACGTAAGGATGTGGTAAAACACTGTGGTCTCTGAGCTATTCTGAAACCTTCACCGGTGACCGGGATGTCTTCTAAGCCATCAGTGTTACAGCTTGGTATATATGTAGGAATGCAATCGAGTAAGGCAGCAGGGGCTTGGGTTGTTAAATACATACCAGGGGTTCCAGGTAGGCTTGCATAACCTACACACCCATGGTGTCCGAGCTTCCACAACTACAGGTCCTGTCACTGTCTGGCTGTCAGTGTGAAGTGGCATGGTATCGCTGCTGTCTCTCAGGTGTGCGCAGACTGGTACGATGGACTGAAACAGAACGCGTTGCTTTTTACAACGAATGATTTCTTGTGTGATCTAGGATTGAAATACTCCAGCAAATTCTTTCCTTTCCTCTTTTCAGAGGAGTTTACCTGCCTTGAGACAATTAACACCTGACTCTGCAGCTTTCATTCAACAAAGTCAACAGCAGCAGCCAACAACGCAAGCAACGATAGCAACGATTCCATCCGCAGCGGTGCTCCTAAGCTCCTCAGTTCAGCGCACAGCAGGGAAGGCGACTGCAACTGTAACGAGTACTCTCCAACAACCTGTAATCAGCCTAACTCAGCCCACACAAGTTGGTGTTAACAAACAAGGGCAGTCTACACCACTGGTATGTCACCTGAAGTGCATCATCTGTTGTCGCACGTGGGGGTTTTTTTGATAATACAGTGACTTTTCTTCTTCAATTGGTGGTTTAGCTCAATTGGAGATCTTTGACCTCTTTAGAGAAACTAGCTACTAAGAAGAAACAAGTATGATTTAAATTCCATTCTTGATTAAAGTATTACATTATTTCCTATTCTAGCATGAAACATTGGCAGATTGTCTCAATCGCTGTGTATCTGCGAGAGAGCAGTGTTCTGGAGGATCTTTCCTTTCCCATTTCCCAAGTCTAACAACACACTACCCTGAAAGAGGAGAAGGAATAACTTTCTCAGGCCTGCACATAAACCAAGTAACAGTGTAATGTGCAGCACCTTCTTTTTAGCTCTTCTTGTAGCAAAGCATTGTCTGAGTGCAAACTTTTGCTAGGATGCATATTAATTAACATACATTATTAAATTACAAGTGTTTTTTTGCTACTTAGTACTTCAGTGTTCCCTGTAGAACTTCTGGCATTCATGGGAGCTGCTCTGTCCAGAAATTTTTGTACAAAACGAAAAAGAGAAATCTCTTTTTAGCAATCCACAAATATTTTTCACTTACCTGGAGAGAGAAACTGGTGATTATATGGATCTTACTGCCCTCATAATCTAGGGCAACTTCTTCCAAAGAAAGAAGTTAGGAACCTAGGGAAGGAATGAAAGCTGAACATTGACTAGTTAGGGCTGGATTTACAAGCAAATAGTTTGGCCTTTAACTTAAATACATAAAATAGTAGCAGAAGTAGCGGAAGAAAGACTTGCGGAGCTCTGTGGAGCTTGCAGGATAGGCAGAGTTGGTTGATCTCTTTTCAGTAGTTTGAAAGTAAGTTTCTGAAAGCTAGTTGAGGGCAGAAGGTGAGTTTGCATCAACGGCTCCGACTGTAGCCCTGCGGTGTAACCCTACTTGTACGAGTTCACGTTCAGGAGCAGTATGGCTGAGGTGCTTGAGACTCGGTCTGAGCTAACAGTCCGGTAGTACAAAGCTCCCCAGTGGGAGTTTCTGCTGGGTGTGGATGAAAACAGCGTATGTAGAACCAGCTGGATTGTCTTTATCCTGTCTCTATGAATTTTAGCTCTAGAATTTGTTCAGGCAGATCCAGTTTCTCTGTATCTCGAATGTAGATACTACATGTAGAAAGTTTTAACTGGACCTTTGTGGGGTTTTTAATTTACTGATCTCGTTTTTGTATCACACAAAGTCAGATATTAATTTTCCTGTAAGGTATAATCTACATAAAGAAACTCAATGTGCTAATTCTAGATCAGTGATGTGTTAAAAGGATAACTTACAGGTTGATTATTAGGGTTTGTTCTTCCCACTGGATTCTTAGCCTTAGTTATTTCTCAGATTGTTTACAGTTGTGTTTTTCATATTATTTGCAGGTTATCCAACAGTCTCAAAAAGCAGGGGCATTGATAAGGCCTCCACAGGTAACGTTGACGCAGACACCGATGGTAGCGTTGCGGCAACCGCATAGTCGTATCATGCTCACTACACCTCAAATTCAACTGAATCAACTTCAGACAGGTAAGAGGTCAAGATACTCGCTAGATGCTGTAGTTGATAGCATTAACAGAAGTCTGGTTTATGACTGTCAGTTCTGAAGTACCCTGTAGCTTTGTGGTGGCTGTAGTGCTGCTGCTAAAATCTTCAGTGCATAGTGCCACGTCAGGGCAGCGTTTACAGTCAGAGCAACTTTGGGTACTGGAATTGTGTGGGAGGGTCCTGTTTTAGATGATTGAAATGCTGACAGAAACTATTGAGGGGAAGCCTTTGCAGCAGACCTGTTGCCATCAGTGCCCACGGCTGGCTTGTGAATCCGATACAAGTCTGATGGAGTACAAATCTTGTCTCTTTTCTTGCAGTACCTGTGGTAAAACCAGCAGTATTACCTGGAAACAAAGCTATTGCCACTGTTTCGACACAAGTAGCTGCTGCTCAGAAGAATAAACTGAAAGAACCTGGGGGAGGCTCTTTCAGGTGAGGAACCGCATGCTTATTTGTGCTCGTGCTGCCCGGGCAGCCTGCTGAACTCTGTGTGCTCCAGTGGGGCTGCATCAGGCTGGGTAAACTCGCAAGAACTAGAGGTGGATTTTCTGTGGGCAGGTTTGCTACTTCCAAGACTTCAACAAACAGCTGTGGACATACTTGTGCCAGGCTGGTTTTAGCATTTAGCTGGCACTAAGGATAAATACCAAACCTCACAAACAATTCCTGCCTGAGCAGTCAAATGGAGTTCATTCCTTCACTCCTCCCAGCTCTGCTCAGGTTATTTGGATGTACAGCCTTAGTGGTGCGTGCAGTTTGTTATTGTTTTGGGGTAGTGATGTGTCTGCTTTCTTGTTTCTCAAGGTGTTGCAACATTATGTAAGAAAGGATCTTGAGAAAACACTTAGGTGGTACGAAGCGGTGAAAATACTTTCCGTGCTCTTAGGAATCAATTCATGTTAGTTTTATCATAAAATAAACGCAAATAAAATGCAGAAATGAAATAAAGTATTCGGGTTGACTGTGGAATTCATTATATGCAGCTGTGGTATTGTAGCAGTGTGTGCAGATAAGCGCTAAATGTTACGATTATAATGAGTTTTCCTTTCTTAAGGGATGACGACGACATTAATGACGTTGCGTCAATGGCTGGAGTCAACCTGTCAGAAGAAAGCGCTCGGATACTGGCAACAAACTCTGAGCTAGTGGGCACATTAACGAGGTCCTGTAAAGATGAAACCTTCCTTTTCCCAGCACCTTTACAAAGGAGGATATTAGAAATAGGTATGCTGATTTTTCTTGAACTTTAAATCCAAGACTAGTGAAATTTGTTTAATTAAAGACATTTTTCTGAGGAATTGATTTTGCAATAGTGTAAAGTTGCTGGAGTTACCTTTTGTAAATGCTGATGCTTGTGGGCAATTGTTCAGCTTCTCAGAGTAGAGTAGGGGTAAGGGATGGCAAACCTATGGAGTTGCCTTCTCAAATGATGACAATTTAACATCAAAATTACTGGACCCTGGTTGAAATTCTGACTGTATAAACTGAGAAGGTGTAACAAAAATAATGACATTTGTTTTTTAAAAAACAAATCCAGAAACACTTATTTTTACTTACTGGGTTAGAATTGATGGTAGAACCAAAAAGATTCCTCAGTTATTTGTTGTACTGTAGTATACAGCATTTATTAACAGATTGTAATGTTTTATCTTTGCAATTGCCTGTTTAATGCTTGTCTGAGAAATACCCCAAAGCCTTATTCTGCAATTAAATTTCCATGTCTGAGATTAACCAGTGTGTGGAACTGTATTGTAAAATCGTGTTTGACAACTGACTTCTGTCCTGATCGTAGGTAAAAAACATGGAATAACAGAAATCCATCCTGATGTAGTTAGCTACGTATCACATGCTACACAACAAAGACTACAAAACCTCGTGGAAAAATTATCGGAGACTGCTCAACAAAAGAATATTTCTTACAAGGTAACTGTGCTTAATTGCACAAGTACAATGGCACAGTTGCACCAGTTCAGCAGGCTGTCCTGGCTGCGAGGTGCCACTTAGGTGTTCTGCATTCTGTGAAGGTCGGTTCTTTATTCTTTGACTGATTGGTCTTACATTAAGGTGTTAATACACACTGGTGACTAGAACTCCTCAGCTTGCATACACAAAATGTTCGTAAAACAAATGGAGAGAAACCATACCCCCCCTTTATTATGTCAAATGTTCAGAGTGTGAGTGTGCCATCAGATAGGCAGATAAAGGCCCTGCTTTGAATTCTCAAGAGACTGCTATCTGACTGACAGGTGTGTGTTCTTAATAGATGCAAATGCCTAAACAGCACTTAAAAAAACCCCACACAGCTCTGTGAAATATGTTTGTGAGGTTCGAGCTGTGATGATACTAGTTCAGAAGTCAAAATCTGATGATTCATGGAATAGAACAAAATGCTTTTAAGAATTCTAGCTCGTTTGATTGGTGTAAATACACGCTTGCTATTTGTTTGAAAAGGACAAAGTGAACATTTGAGCTTTAAATGTATATGTTCTTCTGCAGTACAGGACAAGTTAGCAGCTTTGTTTTTAAGGAGTGTAATGAGAAACGTATTTGCTGTGTTTTCAGGATGATGAAAGATACGAACAAGCAAGTGACGTTCGGGCGCAGCTCAAGTTCTTTGAACAACTTGATCAAATAGAAAAGCAGCGTAAAGATGAACAAGAAAGGGAAATTTTAATGCGTGCAGCAAAGGCAAGTGCTTGGATTTCACACATGTTTGCAAAGTGTCATTTTTGACGTCAAAACTGCGGAGTTTGGTTTAATTCTAAAGCCCTTGCAATGAAGGGGAAGACTAATCTTCAAAGATGGAGCTTGATGAATGTGTTCTGTAGCTAGAGCTCTGTTCTGCTTTTCATGGCAAAGCATGTGAGACAGCTTCTTTGCCAGTCTCATTGCATGTTCCCAAATTAAAGTATGTCTTAAAATTTGGTTTTTGCACTTTACGTTGCAAAAAGGATGGATTTTATAGCTTGTTGTTACTCTTAAATGGAATAAAGAGGTTATGGGTATTTTGAAGACTAGAAATAGAAGTCAGAAACGTTTTTACAAGTTGGAGGATTACAATAAGTAGGAAACAGTTGATGTTAGCATTAAACCTTGGTTTTAGTCAGTGACCTGAACATAGGATGAATATGACTAACGAGTCAGGAGCACTCTAGAAATAATTCGTACAACAACCCAAGGTTTCTGTTGGGTTTGTGATCCGGGATGAGTTGATAATGTCAAAACCCAATTTTTGGAGTGCAGCGTTCACAAATAAGTTGTGAGCTAACACCTTCATTTCAGTTGGGTCCTGGTAGACCTGAGCTGGAGGAATACTCCAGCCAGTTTTCAGGTCCTACGCCAAGTAGACTTCAGAAGGCAGGCAATTCACAGGTTAGAAGATGTGACCTGTGAAGTATGGTTAGAGAATAAATCCATTTACTTCAGAAGAGAAAAGACTGGGGCGAACCATAAATGTTCATGACTGTATCCTGCATATTCGTGTAATTCTTGCTGTGCCTAAAGTGCAGCAGCGAAGACGTAGGTCAGTCATTAGGAAAAGGTGACATTTTAAGGGTATTTGAGCATTCATTTAAAATAATTTAATGTGTCTTTTGCCTGAAGAATGTATGGGATGAACAACAGTCAGGGTTTGTTTGAATAGAGTTGGTCTTGCCTTATGTGAGAGCATGGCTGAAAGACTGTCTTGAAGTTTTTCTGGTTTTCTATTTGTTGACTTCTTTGGAAAACCCAAGAAACTAAGAGAATTGGTACATGTAGCAAAAAAATGAATTGGGAAATGTGTGTTAATAGTATTAGCAAGTAAAGTTTGCTGAAGTACTGCGTTCTAAAGTGTGATATGTACAAGAAATTGTGGGTGCCAGAGCAAAATGGACAATTGCTAATGTAAATGTCTGTTGGCTGCGGTTTGTTCAAATGGCAGCCTGACTTGTATGTGTAGGAGAAAGGTGTGTTCTTACTAAGTGCGTAGTTAAACAGCAAGGGGAGTGTTTTCCAAAAATACAGGTCTGATTCCTTTTCTTATATGCAAAGTGTGTGTATTTCAATTCGTGGAACTGTAATTTGTGTCTTGTAATGGTTTTGTTAAGGCATAAACGCTTAGCTGTTCCTTTGCTGTTTGTAACAAAGCTGAAAAAGGGGATGCTTGTTCAAAAATAGATCCCTGAAACTAAGAAATGAAAAACTGCTTTTAATTTCTAAAAAAGATTTTCACCTCTCGTCTCCTCTGGGAGTGGTAGGTATTCTCCGCTTCTGGCTGAAGTTTTTCTTAAACTTTCATGTACGATGTAAAACTTGCAATCTGTAACTGCTTTTGTAACTGAAATGGTTTTTTTTTCTCTTTCTTGCAACCATTCCACGTTCATCCTTTATCAACATAGTCTCGATCTCGACAAGAAGATCCGGAACAGCTTAGGTTGAAACAGAAGGCCAAGGAGGTGAGTGTTCACCTTAACGTGAACTTTTATTTTGGAAATGGAAAGAAAAATAATTAACTGCGCTTGTTCTGGCAAATGCAGATGCAGCAACAGGAGCTAGCACAGATGAGACAGAGGGATGCCAACTTGACTGCATTAGCTGCGATCGGTCCCAGAAAGAAAAGGAAAGTGGATTCGCCGGGATCTGGATCAGGGACAGAGGTACAGTGTCACTGTAACTTTCTATTTTGTTTCATCAGCCTCTGTAAAAAACCTTTCTGTTCAGAGCTATTTCCCTGGTTTGTGGAAGCTTTCTGAGAGGCAGAAGTGTGTTTTGTGTTCAGACTGGCTTGCTCCAAGGCCAGGATCAATTTTAGCATCTGTGTAGCGGCATAGGGAATAAAATTTGGGTTGTCATTCCCTGATTCATGGAACTGGAGGAATGGTAGAAAAGCCATTGCTGTTCTTTCAAGTCTCTGCTTTTTTGGACCTCTAGTTTTGGGAAGAGCTTGTGGTTGTAGCCAGTCTCACTAAACAAAGGCAGAGAGTAGTGCAGCTGAGGTGGGTGCAGTGGTAGAATTGAATCACTGCTAAATTTGACAGCAGGAGCTTCAGATTGTAGGAACTTGCCTAATTCTTCAGCTGTTGATTGGCCTTAGTTTGAGTATCTCTTCAGCAGATCAGCCTGACCAGTCCTGTCTGATTATGATGTTCTTGCGTATCCTTTGTACATTCCACTGTTTAATCTGGCCTTTTCAAAATTTCTCTGCAGGCCAAGTGTCAGTACACTCGATCTGATTAGTTCAATGTTCGTTTACCAATCTACCTGAATTTAAATTAACTGCTGTATTTCTAAAGTTAATAAACATGAAATGGTATAAAATTGCTTTCTGCATGGAAGACATTCAGTGTGGGTTTTCTCTAGTGTTTAGAAAGAACAATATCTTCTTGAAATTTGCCATTTACAGGGCCAAAAGCTTTCTTCATAATTTGAGGATTTTTCCCCAGAGTTTTGTGTCTGAGAGCAAGTGACAGGATAGTAATAGTTTAATAATTCTGGTTATTACTCCCTGAGCATTCCAAACTTTTAGTGCTGAAGCATTTATGCTGTAGAGAAGCCTCTTGTTTCAAAAGTACTCACCTTGTTTCATACTGAATTCCTAGAAGCAATAATTAACATGTGCTTGATATAAAATGTTAGAGAACAATCTGAATACTGGTAAACGTTGTTTTTATTTATAAAGCAAATCCAGCCTCTTGGGCATCTCTTGAAGTGATTTTGAGTTTGAAAATTTATTAAAATGCCTGTTGCTGATAGTAAGACTTCTATAAGTTAACAAAGTACTGTATTAAAAGTTTATAAATGTGGCTTAAAATTCTAAGAATTGCCGAATGTGGCACTTTATTTACCAAGATAGATGTGTATGTAAACGAAATCCTCTGAGGAATACGCTGAGGTATCTCATGCAGTGTTAATGTTGGCATCACTTACTTATGCATGCTCAACGTTAATAGTCTGTTAATGTCACTTAGGTTATGGAACGTATTTTACATCTACTGTGAACACTTGTTTGTATTTCATCTAAATCTGACTAATTTAGTTATCCTAGATTAATCACTTACTGGTTAACCAATTAACTACAGGTTCCCCGGAAATCTAATCTTTTTGTCTGTTTAATTAAGAACCAGCTGCTTTTGATCTGATAGACTCACAGCTGTGCTTTCGCTGCTGTGTCACTTGACATTTTTAAATTGAGCTCCACTTGTCACCATTTGTATGCAGTTTGTAGTTAAGGCGTATTACAAGAAGTGTGGAAAATAAGGTTTGTCATTACTTCGACACAGACTTGTAAATGTAAGCTGCCGATGTCTGGGCATGCTGAATCTTAATTACGTGTAAAATCACTTTGTAAGTACTAATTGTACTGTTTTGTTTCAGAATTCAACAAAACAGGTTGCTGTCAGTGTTAGAGTTTTATATAAGCGCGATTTTATTGAAAGTTCCCCAAAAGCTTCTTAACTTACTCTGTGCCTACAGGAGTAGTGTAGTTCCGTGGCTTTAAAGACTCCTGAAATTTTACCTGTGCTTTTAAAGTATTATAGTCTACATGATAAAATGAGGCTTGAGCTTCTACGGAAGAATATTTAAAAAAACAAGTGTTAAACCCCCTTCCAACCGTTGTTCCTATTGTCTTGTTAGTAGTCATAGGTGTGTACTGGAGAAAATTTAGTTGGTGTCACTCTCCTGCATCTTCTAATTCCCATTGAAGAGGATGGAAGTCAGGCCCCCAAGTGGTGCAGGTGCCTTAAAATACCCCTTTGAAAGCCCAGCCTTTAAACCCTTCTCACTACGGGGTTTCAGGGATTCGATGCTTCCTGGCCCAACAGGTAGCTTGCTTGAGGAACGGGAGTCGGAGCGCACTGGATGAATGTGGGGGAAACAAAGGAAATACAACCTGTTCCCAACCAGAACACCTTCATCATTTGCCTAAATACCCAAAGAGCAACAGGCAACTGCCTAAAAGATTCCCGGCTTTAAAATCTGGGGGGAAAGCTGGCTTTTTCGGTCTGCGCGTGCCATCTGCTGGTGGCCGTGCCTTACTGCTGCCGGCCGGGAGGAGCGGGGGGATGCTGCAGCGCCCTGGCTCGCTGCTCTGCTCAGCCCTGCTGGGCTCCCTTCTGCCCGCCTGCAGCCAGGCTGCACCCCCCTCACTACCGAGAGGGGTTCTGGTGCGTGTGTGCAGGATGTGAGCGAGTCCAGGTCTCCACGGGAAGAGGGACCTTGTTACTGGATAGTATTCCTGCCGGTCCTGGGGGCTGCTGACCTTAAAGTGCTCCAGGATTTCCTTGCTTGTATAAAGGAAAGTGTAACAGCCATAGAAGAGCTACAGTAATCGGATGTATCCTATCAGGACTGTGTTTCCTGCAAGGGAAAATGCCTTGGAATTCACCCCAGCAGACTGACTTTATCACTCGCTCACCAGGCAGTGTACCTCTGGACCGCTGAAGGGTGTGGGTACCTGAAGATATCGAATGACTTTTCTGCTGGTATTTCTAAAGTGACAAATCCAATAATATACTACTTGTTTATCTTGCCAGTTGTTCGGAAAACTACCGGTGTGTACCAGAGGGATAAGTGTTGCTGAATGATGGAGAATTCAGAGATCATTAGAGATGTCTGACCGTGTCTAGGATAGCTACTTGATATAATCCTGGGCTTGGTTACAGCTGTTGTCACCAAAAGGAGGGCTCGTGGCACCGTACCATGAAGTTCAGGGGGGATCCAGGACATTCATCAAGGTCTCACAGTCCAGGGGGATAGGACTGCTCCCCGGTTCCTCAAGAACTCCAGGGCTACTTGGGATCGGCATGCTGACATTCCGAAGAATACTGTCTCTTCTGTGTGTTGGGGATGCCTGCCGTTAGTGCTTTCCTAAAGATAAGAGCAGTGCTTAGGTGGTTTTTGTCTATGTTAAATATCACCGCAAACTTCTGATTGTTGAACTGTTTTTTATAAACAAGAATTACAAAGCAATCTCTGATCTGGTAGCATCCAGCGTACTGTTTGGTAGCTTCCTGTGCGTAGTCTCTTAGTTCTTATCTCGCCTGTTGTCTCTGAAAAGTTTAGGAATACCTGGGGGTGCTGACATGTTCTGATTTGTCTCTCCTTCTCCCTTCCAGGGATCTGGATCGAGTGCAGCAGTCCCAGGCAGCTCTGGAGTTGGAACAACCAGACAGTTTACGCGACAAAGGATAACGCGGGTGAACCTCAGGGACCTCATATTTTGTTTAGAAAATGAGCGAGAGACAAGCCATTCACTATTGCTATACAAAGCATTCCTTAAGTAAAATGGAAAAGATCAAGGTATTTTTGACGGAGAGACGCCTGAGGACATTTTTTATATATTTGCAAATTACGCCTTTTTGTAACAAGCAAATGGGATATTGTTTAAAAAACAACCACCTCTTTACATGGAACAGTTTTATATTCCTGTTTATAAATAAACTCTTCAGTATAAGAGAAATACATTTCTGTAACAGTGAGGATACTTACAAGGCCTGTGGATACTATAAAAGGACAATTAAATTTTAACTCATCTCTTGATTGAGTGGCCTTCTTGCCAAACAAGCCATATATAAAGACTGATGGAATCGTTTAGCAAATAACTAGCTACCCTGTCAGCCCTGTAGCAGTTTCGACATTAATTGTGCATTTTAGTTCAGTTTTACTCAACTAAATCAATGATATAGGCATATGTCTACAGCAGATGACCTCATTTCATTTAGCTTTTTTTTTTAAACAGTCAGTTAGCAAAGCAAACTGATTTTTTTTTTTAAAGAATATTTATCTTTCCCCAAAATGTTCAAAATCTAGAGGGATATACAGTTAATTTTAAACATAACCTCAATTTTAATCACATTATTGCTTATTAGAGGCCCTGAAATCCCATAAAGGAGGGTTACTTCTGAATGTTTTAGCAGCATCTGTAAAAATGCATTTTATTTGCTCTAGTTTGTAAAGCTGTAAAGTAAAAAAAGGAAAAAACGGAAAAAAAGAGAAACCTTTTCAGCATAAATATATTTTACTTGCACTGTGTTTTTTAGCTAAAGTGAAAGCTTAGATTAAATAAAATCAAAGTTGAGAGGAATCATCAAAAGACTGTTTCTCAGTGTGAATCAAGTGTTGAAAAATGGTTGGTGTATTTTGTCAGTAATTGTACATAATTTTTGGCACATAACATAAAAATGGCTATGTAAACTATAATTATTTTGCTAAAAGACTGTATGCAAGCTGTGGGCCTACTTTAAAGATGTCCAGAGCAAAGTCCCTTCTTTGTACCTATTTTTTTATTACAAATATACTAATTGGTTCTTTATATTTTCAGAGGTTATTGTATTAAATTGTCTATTGATAGTACTTTTATGACTGTAAATACTTTGGCTTTCTTTGTGTGAACTCTCATGGTAGAATTTAACTCTCTTGTGTGTAAACTGAATGCTGATCAGTATTTTTATCAACACCTGACAACTGTTACACCCCTCTTATTTTGTCTTTTAGGAAATCCTGTCTTTCCATTTTTTTTCATGTAAATTTTGCACAGTTACTTGTTCATATGTAAATATTTTACTTTCAAAAATGAAGTTTTTAATTGCTATTGTTTTATATAGGATTGAAAGAAAATTAACTCCTTTATTAAAAACAAATTTATCTGTATTTGCTAATGTATTTTTCTCTCTAAATCTTTTCTCCTCTTGGATTTATTTTTCCTGGTGCGGTAAAGGATGAGTCTGCCTGAGGGGTGCATTTTCCTAGAGAGATGCACTTTGGGGTGTTTTTGCATTGTTTTGGAGGTCTGTAACTTTATGAATCTTGGACGTTTCATTGTTGGAGGGGTCTTGGGCTAAGATTAGTCGTGAGTGGGTTTTGGGTTGGTTTTTTAAGTAGGCAGTTTCTGAAGACACCTTGAAAGTATTTTGGTTTGGTCTGGTGAAGGTAGAAAAAAAACCCCTCTCCTTGAGGGCAACCTGCTCCCTCAGACACAATTAGCTACGCTGGTTTTCAGAAGAGGGTGTGACTGAAACGGCAGAACCTGGAGCACAGCTGTGAAGGAGTATGATCAGGGCCACACTCTTGGGTGTTAACATGAAACCCTGAGAAGGTGCGTTTGGGATGCTCCGTACTGAAGGTTACCTGCTTCTTAATTCCTCCTCTCGTGGATGACGACATCATTCACGGATGCGAGGCCCTAACCCTGCTGTTGGATGAATAGAAAACTCGCGTTCCTCTGGTAGTTCTCTTGCATGCTGACACATCTGTCCGTGGGCTACGGCGCCAAGCACGCTACGGTGGAACCGGCGCTCAGCCCGGCACTGACTTGGTCCGCGTCAGGAGCCACTTGTCTCTGCAAACACGGACTAGCTCCTAGAGCGATTGACCCACCTGACACCCCGTATGACACTTCCTTGGTGATTTTAATTGTTTACAAACTCCAAACTGCCTCTCAAATCCTGTGATGTTATTAAGTGGGAAGAAACAACACTGACTTTTGGCCAGGAGGCTGTCATAGCCTTGCTTTAGCTCTAACAGCATTGGTTGTGCGTGCTAGCCGCCCCCGGCCACCCAGCGACCCAGCAGAGCTGGGGCAGGTAAGTTGGGAAGAGACTGACCTTTGGGTGTCGCTTCCAGTAGGGAGTTGGGGGTGAGAAGCATCTGGAAAATTCACGTTCTACGTGGCGTGCTGCACTCCGCGCTCCCTCTTCAGCAGAGGTAATAGCTGAGAAATATGCTGGAGGGGCCAAGGGAGCCTGGGGGAGGCAGAGATCTGTAAGACTGTAGCTCCTGGTTTTGGTTTAACTAGCGTGTTTAGTGCACAGTCAGCCCTTCACTCCGTGTAGTTTTTCTCAGCTTTTACAAGTTGCTGTTCTTTGACGAGCTGGTGTGGGGCTGTTGGCACTTTGTTAGTACTGGAGCGAGCGCTGCCTCCTGGGGCTGTTGTGCTTCCGAGGAGCTGTTCTCGTGGCACATCACTCGCTGACTTCGTGGGTTTCTTTTTCTGTAAATGACAAAAAAGGTAACTCTTTCGGAAGCTGCTCAGAAGCTTTATGTTTCAGAGCAAAAGGCACAGCTGGCGTGTACAGGGCAACGCGTGTGCAACAGCACGTGGGTGTTGGTGACCTGTAAAGAGAGAAGCTGATTCTCTTCTCTCCCCAGAGCTTGCACAGCTCCCCCTGAGAGTGAGGGCTGAGGTGCAAGGGGACTTACTGTCCCTTTCCTCGGACTGATACAACTTCTTCGTAGCGCCCCGAAAACTGGAGGTGCGTGCGGTGAAGGTTGTCGCAGCGGGGAGGCTCTCCGTGTGTGTTTATTACGCCTCTTTTATCACTTCCAGCTCTGTGTCAGGGACAGGTTGCTTCTCTCTTGCCTGTAAGTTTACCAGCAGTTCTGTGTGTGAGCCAGAGGTGGGCTCTCTACGCTGTTCACAGAAGCCTTGGTGTCTCTGTAATTTTAAAGACCTTTGATTAGATACTGCATAGCTGTCACGTTCCTGAACTGTCGATAGAATTGTTTTTTCTAACGCAAAAATTCCCCGGCACAGATGGGGTATAATCAAGCACTCCAAATTCAGGCTGTTTTCATATTTCACAGGTGTGTAACTAAACAGATAAGCTTTCAGGGGACCTATTGCAATACACAGTGAGGTGTGGGCATGAGTGCTCTGCTAAATCCCATCAAGTTCACAGTAATTCAGATTTTATTGGAGACTTCTATCTGGTCCAAGAAGTTTCCCTGTATTTCTGAGCTTGTCTCAATGACAAGCGATGGTAAAAGTCCAGTGCAAGGATAATTTTAACCACTTTCTTACGTTTACAGTTATTTGCCCGTCTGCAGAGAAGCATGTTAACTTCTGGGGGTAAGCTGGGGGGCACGGCAGCTTGGTTGGGTACCTGGAGCTGTTTTCCTGGAGCGTGTACATGGGCCCGTGTGTCCAGGTAAGTGTGCAGAGATTACAAGCTGGGAGGGGGTCCCTTTAAATACCAACAGTGGCCGTGCAAGGATTTTTACACATCGGGGCTTTAGGCAAGTGCAGGCCAACCCAATTATTAAAATGTGGTACGAAGTGCGGTGAGGAAAAGGTTTAGGTACAACAGGTTGATCCTAATCTTTAGGTTTTTGGAAATTTCATGTGAGCAGCACCCTGCATAGGACTGGCTTCTCAGTATTTTGGGAAATGTCTTAGCAAGTGATGTTTCCCTATTTGTAAAAGCTGCCAGGCTGATAAATTTGGGAGATGCTTTTGTGTTAAAGGGATAAGCAGGGAGAGCAGCACATGAAGGCCTGCTCTGCCTTGCTGGCCTGCATTTAATTTCCCCAACACGTCACCTCTGTAGGCGAGTGTCCGACTTCTCCCCGTTAGAATACCTGCAGGGTATTAAAGTTGTATTTTCATAGCTCAGATCTGTCCTCCCCAGCGCAGTCACTACAGCCAAAACCTGCTCTCAGCATTCCCTTCGCCACCCTGGGCCCCGTTTGCACTGGAGACCCGGAGGGGCAAGCCAGGGCTCCTTCACTCTTGGTGTCGCCGTTACTACTCAATGATGTCCCGAGCCGTAAGAAAGGGAATAAATCCTTTCAAACTTGCTTTTAGGAATTCAGTCACGGTCCTTGTACTTCTGTGGCTCCTGAGAGAAACTTGCTCTGTGCTGCTGCGGACGTGGGTGCGCGAGCGGGACGTTGCCAACGCTTCGTGCTTCATAGCCCGTACCTGGTTTTACTTCAGAAATGGCTTTTCTTGTGACACACGGTGTATTTTCCCTTCGTTCTCTTGCTCAGCTTATTTACTGTTGTTTTCTGTGAGGAGCCGGGCTGCACCCCCTTTGGTTTCCTCCTGGGAGCCTCCCCTGTTCTCAAGTCAATCGCCAACTTGTACAAACAACGCGAGCAGCGTTTGCGCTGTGATACGTACCGCGCTGCTGCGAAAGCACTGAATAAATGCATAACAAATCTCGCTTTTACCACCCTGCGAAAGCACTCTGTGAGCGCTTCCGTACAGTTCCGTGACAAAATTAAGTTGCCAACAAAGAAAAAAGTTGGGAGTGCTTTCTAGTTCGCGGCGATGCGTTTGGCGCTCTGGTTTCGAGCAAACACGTCGGAGCGTTCCCCGATTACTGCAGGTCGGGCTTTGAAGAACGATATATCTGATTTCCCAGGAGACCAACGCGGTGATGTTCGGATGCAGCCTCCTCAGGAGAAAACGGAAATCCTCGTGTCGGCTCAGGCGTGTCGCTGTTCAGCACGTGGGCTCCTGTGTCCCGCTTTGAGAGGGACGAGGGAAAGATCCCGGTGAGTCGTGGGTGAGGGGTTTCAGCTGGGGATGGAGTTGGTGGGCTTGATCATTCGTGTTGGAGAAATAAGAGTAGTTAAGTATCTAAACAAATAAAAATGAGCTATTATCACAATTTCCATGCTGATGTGCAGCAGAGGTGTGTGATTTGATGTTGTGGGGTTTTCCTTCATGCAGCTTTCGTTCCTCCTTTTTCTTCTTGAACTGTGGGAGTATGTTTTGTACCTGTGTGCTCGCGATGCAGATATTTCAGGGTCCCTGTTTAGAGCAAAACCCCAAACTAGTTGTGTTGGCAGAGCTGAGAGTGCTGGTGGGGGTGAGTGCTGTTCCCATCCAGCTGCTCTCCTTCACGTATCCCGGCGGAGGCTTGTCCCGCCCTGTCCCAGCAAGGCCAGCGATGCCATGGCTGGAGCCCAGCAAAACTCCCCAGAACCTCCCGTTCCCTGACGTCAAAATGCCCAAGAGCTCGTGGGGAGGGCTGAGAGCAGGAGCTGGTGGCTAGCGAGGAGGGACGGAGAGACCTTCCCCTCTCCCCAGCCTTGTACCCCCTCAGCAGGCTGGACGGCCGAGCTGGAAGCTCAGGGGGGCTTCACCCCATGGGAATGTGCCCAGGGCTGTGCCCACTGATGACGTGTTCAGCCAGGCTGGTTTAAATGTGAGAGAAGCTGGTCCTGTGGCATAGTCTATGCAAATAAATGTAAAAAATAGCCGTGCCAGGCCCTCAGTGCCCACCCAACACCCGAGGCCGGTGCCAGCATCCCCCAGCCCCTTGGACACAGGAGTCGGGATAGGTGAGCGGGGCCAGCCGGGCAGACAACCTTGCCAAGGGGGTGAGGAGAAGGGCTCACCCCCTGGCTGCCAGCATCCCCTCCCCAAGGTGTGAGCGGCTGCTTTGCCAAGGTGGAGGAAGGTCAGGGGGTGCTGTGTGGCCCCGGCTCCTCATGGCGGGGGCTGCTCCGTGCCACTGTCCGCAGCCGGGCTTGCAGCTCCTCTCCCAGTCTGCTCTATCAGCTCACGTGTTTATAGTCACATGATGTACGTGTGTATATATGTTTTGGTATAGAAGGTATCTATATTTGTATATAAATCCACACAGGGGTATATAAAGGCTGCACGGAAGCTCCCTTCTTGCACGCTGGGGTCTCCTGTGTCTCTAGTCCTGCCTAAAGCTGATTTTTCAGAATCGAGGAGTGTAAGTTGTCACCCAAAGCTGCTTAGAGGTGTAAGGGGGGATTGTTCTGTAACTGTGTCGCGAGGAGCCTCTCGCGCGTTTCACCCCACGCTCGCTCTGGGGATGGGAATGCCGATGCTTCAAGGAAAACTACTGGGCTTTTTTCCTCCTGTATCCAGTGAACTTTTCTGTTGTATTTTCAGGCTGGATTTGGGAGGGGGAGGAAGAGGAAGTGTGAGAAGCTGAGGGAAAAATAAATATCCAAGTGTTGGGGAAGTAGTTCAACACTCAGCGTGAGTTTAATGGCAGAAAAACCAGGGTCAGTGCGGAGTCGGGTGGGAGGGAGTGAAGAGGTCAGCGCTGGGGTTGCAGTGCCCTGTGGTTGAGGGAGAAGGGAATAATGATTTCTGGGAAAAGAATCCCAAAATAAAGGGGTGCGTGTGTCATGTAGGTCCTTCCCGTGCCTTCACCGTCAGAGGGGATGAACACCGCATCCCATTCCTGCCTCAGCTGACCTCCACTGACGGAGCACACGGGAACCCGCAGCCGGGAAATGCTCTGTAATTGCTGTTATCTCGTTAATAAGGGGCCGTGTCCATCTCTTCCCCGTGCAGGGAAGGGCTGGGAGCTGTGCATGGGCGGCCAGCTCAACTCGGCGAGCGGCAGATGGTGCTCTGAGCCTGGCTACGCCGAGTCCTCCATCCCTCCTCCATCTATTCCTCCTCCATCCCTCCGCCCTCCACTCCTCGGTGAAACACAGTCCTGCTGAAATCACAGGCCACAGTGAGGGGAATGCTCTTCTGCTTAATGCAAAGTATAAATAATTCATTACTGAGTGCTAAATAATAGAAAGTGGGAAGGGGAGAGAGGGGGGGATGTAGCTTAGTCGATGTGGTAGGAAAAACCCCAAACCTCTAATTAAAAAATAAAGAAAAAATAGAAACGAGGACAGCCCTGTGTGCTTCAGCAGACTTTGATCAGAACGGGTGCCTCAGACTGTTTGTTTATGTATTTCAGCCTTTTTGGAGGGCACGGCTGCTGCGGGTGGCAGATGTGTGTGAGTGCAGAGGCAGGTACAAGCCGGGGGAATCAGTGGAGGTGCAGAAGAAAGCGAGCTGCCGATTAGAACCGTTTACGGAACAGGACACAGATGTTCAAAGGGAACTTGTGGTGATGGCAAGATGTAAGGAAATCAGTGTCAAAAAGCACGGAATCAACATCTTAACTGCCGCCTCCTAATTTCCCCCTTCTTTCAAGTGCTGCAATTTCTCCAAGTTACAAATCTAGACGCTCCCTGTGCGATGTGTTTGAAGAGGGTCGAGCTAAGCTGGCACCGGGAGCTGGGGCTGCTGGAGGTAGGAAATCCCATCTGTCTCAGGAATGTGCTCTGGGAGGGCACCGCTGCGGAGCAGGGTCTGTCCTGGTTCTTGTCCAGATGAGCTTTGTCGCTGCTTCGTGCCTTTGCAAGACCGGTCTGTGCAGGGAGGAGCCGGTTGGTGTGGGTCTCCTTGGTGCCCCGGTTTCAGCTGGGCTCCCTGTGGCTCTTGGCCCCAAGTCCCAGTTGATCTGTGCTGAGCTGAGCAGCAGTGGAATTTTTTCCCTCTCATCCATCATCTGGGGATGGCATGATGGGGAGAGGTGGGCCCCGGGCAGGGCTGTGGGGGTGACCCTTTTTCCATCCCATCCACGCCAGCAGCAGCAGGCGGAGGGTCAAGCCTGCCCCTTCTCCCATCTCCCTGCGTGCCCAGGTCTCCGCAGACCTCTGAGATGCTCCCCAAGCCACCCTCTAATGTCACCCCACGGCTCGAGGGCTGGCTCTGCCCCAGCTGTCAGCGTTGTCATGTCCCAGCCCCAACAACCGCATCGATTCCAGGTCAACCCCCCCATGGGCAGTGCCGTGTCAGGGAATCTGTGTTTTCTAGGTCGTTAAGTCCTTTGCTCTTTAGTTCTTTGCCTCGTGAACACCCCCAAGGTATGTTATAATCACCCCAAAATGCAGCCGTTAATTGTTCGGTGTACCCCGGGGGGAGGAAGAGCAGAGTCACGTTAAATCGCCGCAATCAAGAGCTGCTGTAACAAACGAACTCAAACCCACTTGACAGGAGGAAGCGGAGGTGCCGCCTCGCGCTCTGCGAAGGGCCGTGTTTAGCAGTAATCTTATTTGTAATCTAATCAATATGTTTACTGAAGGAGAGAATATCATCAGGTATTACTTTAAGACGCTTAGGGGATGTGACACCGTGCACAAATCCAGGGTAAACACCTTACCTGACTGCGTCTGCTGACAGGAAACCCACGCTGTTTTAGCAGGACTGTCAGAGGGGTTTATGTGGGAGGGGGACAGCAGGTTACCCCGTCTGAGCCCCTCCCTGGCTCCTGCTCCCACCACCTCCAAGTGCTCCCTGTCTCTTGCCCGGGCTGTCACCTCCAGTCCCCTGTGGCTGATGCCTGCCCTGAGCCAAGCCCATGTCTCCCGTCCCATGAGCCAGGAGCCACCCGTCTCATGAAGGTCATGCTGAAGGAGTTTATTTTTCCGTAGGAGTTCAACATCTGGAGTTATAAAACTCCAACCAGCGCTTCCCACTGGGGAACGACCAGTGGCCGTGCCCTGCCTTCAGCCTGTCTCCTGCTCGGACTACCACAGGGCAGTGGGTTGGGCAGGGCCACCTGCGCCAGGGGACGAGGTTTGAAGGGATCACCTCTTTGAAGGAAGAGGCTGCTCGTGCCCTGGAGAGGCGGAAATGCTTTTAGGAAGTGGGAATGGTCCAAAGGGAAAAAACATGTTTGCTCTGTAAGTTGCTGGAGAAGGGAAAGTTGGTGGCTCTCCCTGGCTACGGGCAGAGGTCCAGGGGAGCCTGCTGGGATCGTGTCCCTCCCTGGCAATCTCTGCGGGAGCTGGGATCTCCCATCCACAGTCCCACTGGGGAAATGCTCCCACAATCCCAGGGCTGTGCCATTTGCTGCAGGAGCAGGTCCTCAGCACCCTGCAGCCTGGCTCAGCAGGAGCGCTGCGGGAGAGGGATCTCGGTGGGCTCTCGGGAGGTGCATTTTCAAGCCCTGTCCCCTGGGCAGTGCCAGCTGAGGCAGGAGTACCAAGTATGAAAAATCAGACTCTTTTTTTTGTGTTCAGGAAACTTTGGAGGTTTTAGTAAAATCTTAGAGGGCAACACATAACATCCGTAACAAACAATTAGGCTCTAATGCACCCAGAGGAGGAGTTTCGCACTCACCCCAGGCAGTTAGAAGGTGCCTTTTATCCTGAAACATGAGGGTTATATATATAAAAGTGTATAATATTTTCCTTATAAAATTTTTATCCTGCCTAATGTATCCCAAAGCTCGTTAAAAACCGGAAAGACAAACTCCAGGGGTTTGGCTGCACTTGCAGGGGAAAGGGATGGGTGCTTAGTTCAACACAGCCCCTGCAGACCGGCAGCAAGGAGGGGGACGTTGTGTCCTACCAAGGCAGAGACATTATCCGAGGGAGGCGGGATGGAACCATTCCAATGGTTCGTGTCCAGATGTGCCGAACTCCCGGAGCATCTTTCAGGGCTCAGAGACCATGGTATCACACAGGGATGCACCCACCCCGCTGCTGCAAAGCACCTTAAATCTGAGCTAAACTGACAAGGAAGCTAGTAGGAAAACAAAAAAGACACGGAAAATAAATGCTGCCTGTTTAATTATTTAAATTAAGACTTATTTGAAAGCTGTGTTTGCAGCAAACACACCCCCCCCTTTTATTTTTTAATGAGCTCCAGTGCATTGCAAGAGGGGAAAAAAAAAATCCAATAAACTCCCCCTTGCAGTTTCTTAACATGTTTAATTAAACAGGTAGGAAAAACCCCTCCATCCGCTGCTTCCAAAACAGGCGGCATCAGCAATCCTTCCCCAGCACGTTATCTCCCACCTGCGGAAAAAGGCCCCAGAGGGCTTCCAGTGGGACTGCGGGATCCCTGCTACGACTTAGGAGGGGTTTGGGGGTGCAGAGCAGAGGGCTCTGCTCCTGTGAAAGGCTTTCCTGCGTCCCTAGCGCAGAGGATGCTGCAGAGGAACAGGCTCAGCCCTTGCCTAGGTCAAAGGAAAAAATCACGGAGGGGAGCGTCAGTCATTCCTACCCTCCTTTTGTCATTTTAATTGAATTGTGTCATATTGCTCGGCTTTGCTAAAAATTGTTAATTAGCAGCTCAGAGCAGCGGGAACGGGGAGGTCTCGTCTCCGTGTTAATGCGGTAATGGTGGGGCTGATCTGGGGCGTCACATAAACTGAACTCTCTCGGGGAGTAATGAAATAGTTGGAGATGGCTGTGCAGGAGGAGGGGAGGAGGCCAAGTGTGTGAGTTAGGGCCAGGGAGGTTTGCAGGCTGCTTAAGGTCGGCTATTTGCTGAGCAGAGGTGGGCAGGTGGGTTTAGGTGGGCTTTGGAAATCGTATCCCCATTCCTGCTGCAGCCTGATGGTAGGATGAGCAAAACGCAGCTGATGGGAGGTAACAGAAAATTATACCTTTTTACTTGCTTGTTCTCATCTTTGCCTTCCTACCTGGGTTGTGCTGTGGTCGTCTCTGGGAAGGGCCCTCTCCCCCTGTACGTGCCTCGCGCGGTGGGGGAGCCACCGTTCAGTGCTGTCCTGCCCATTATTAAAGAGAGAAGATCCCAAAGGGAACCCTTTTGCTTTAGTTTTACCAAGTAGAGGAGGGCAGCACAGGGGAAAAGGGGAAACACTGGGATGTGTAATAGGGATAGTCTGCTTGGTGCCTGGGAAAGCCTGCACAGCACAACGAGGTTGGGAAAGCTGTGGAGGAATGATGTCTGCAGCCCTGCAACGCCAGATCCATCTCTGCTCCCTCTCCACGTGCCCATCCCCTACGGCAGCTGCCCGCAAGGCTCATCCTGCTGTCCATCAGCCTGGGCTGGGGGAGCGCGGAGGATGGGGGTTGGTGTCTGTCCCTTGGGCTGAGTCTGGCCCCGCCACGTCCTGGGTCACCGAAGTGCCTGGAGCTGCTGCGGTGGTGGTGGTTGTGGTCAGTTGTTTCCCATCCCAGCTGGAAAGGTGTGACCAGGGCTCCTGTGTACTTCCATCACTTGTGCCTGCATGTTGGCCATCCTGTGGCTCAGACGCGGATTCATCCATCCGGGAAAGCTAGGGATGGGGCCTTTGCTGCAGCGAGGGCAGGACCCCGGGGAGCTGGCAGCAGCCTCGGTGGGGTTGCAGCACTTGCAGAGTGAGATGGACTGGGCTGGCAATCACAGCCCAAAGCCCAGCAGCCCTTGGGCATCAACACACCCTTCCCGTAAAGCCACTGTGGCTGCAGGGGCTTGGCTGTGGCTGGTCCACCTGCACAGCTGGAGAAAAACAATTCAGGGAGGTGGGAAGGACTGGGTGAACTGGTCAAAACATCTGCAAAATGGCATTTGCTGAGGTCATGGGGAGGCTGTGCAGGTGGTGGGTGCCCAGGCATCTGGGCCATGTGCACCCCAGGGCATCACCTGTGTGTCCAGTGCTAATGCTCCCAGTGAACACAGCCACTGCTGCACTGTGTGATACATGCGGAGTGCTCCTAAGGTGGCTGTCTGTGGTTTTTTCATTCTGGTGGTTTTTTTTTTTTGGAAGCAGCATATTTTTATCTGAATAACATGAAGAGAAATTAAAAATAGACCCCACTCATCACAGATGACAGGGTAGTTATAAAATCCAGTGTTTCAGGAGAGAAATGCCAACACAACAGCCCCCAGGCATCTGGAAAACTGATGGGTGAAGGGTGGGGGGCTACACGGGGGCTGGTGCCTGGCACCAACCTGGGCTGTGAAGCCACTTCCTCCTGCCAGGGAACAGGGAGAGTGAAGCGGGCGGTGGCGTGTCTGGCACGGGGAGGTGCCAGTCCCGGAGCTTTCGGCAGGGATGGGTGCGTGGGACACGGCTGTGGCCGTGTCCTTCACCTGCTTAACATCACTGGGGCCCATGGGACGTGCTGCCCTGAGCCGGATGGGAGCAGAGGAGAGCCACGAGTGGGGGGTGGGTTTCCACCCCAGCACGTTGTATGGATGCTCTGGCAGAGTTGGGTAAATGTCTTCGCAGCTTGTCCCCCTGAACACTGTGCTGCTGTTGCTGTTCCAGCCGTCAGGAGCGAGCTCAGCGGAACTGGTCCCTTAATTTAAGGGGTACTGGAAGGGTGCGATGTTCCAGGGATGTCTTTCCAGAGGACCTGTCAGAGACAGGCAGCCCGATCCCCCGTGCTGGCTTGGATATGCTCTTTCCTCCTCGTCTCCGCTCACCTCCTGCTGAACCTCCCCACAGCAACAGGACTGTACAACCCCGAGGAAGCCGTGAGTAGCCGCTGGCATCCCATGCAAGGCATGGAACTTGTCTTCTTGCTGCCTGCAAGCAGGGAGCAGTGTCCCCACTGGTTTCTCTGCAAAGCTCTGGCTGGTGTGTGGTGACACTTCCATAGTCAGAAACGTTGTCCCCGGATGCCCCGGCCACAGTCGCTCTGTCCCTGCCCATCCTTACAATGCGGATGCTCTGCTGCTCCTCCACCCACTGGCTGGGAGGGATCGGTCCAGGTCCAGCGTACCCGGAGCTGAGCGCCGCTGCTGTCTCCTGTGCAAGGAGAGGGCTTTGCTTTAACTCTGTTGCTCTCAGATAGACTGAGTCACGCCAGGACAACGCTGCAGATATTGCAGTCTGTTTGTGCCTTAGAAAGATGTATTTGGATGCCAACGTTGCTGGTTGTCACCATCCTATGAGAAATGTTGTAGAAACAGAAATGGAGAAAATATAATAGATACTTCAGATTTGCAGCCTTAATAGCTTTACAGCACATCCTAATTATTACATATCTATCACATCAGTATACTCCAGCACTCCTGTGGTATTTTTATTTAGCTCCATCTGGTGTATGATAACATCCTTCTGATACCAAAACAAGCACGAATTGGGAAGAAATTTAATATCTAGTTCTGCAGAGAATTTCCTTAAAAGATCTCCTAAAAGAAGCATGCGTCGCTTAAAAACAGTGCCGCGGTTTGGACAAAGAGAGCACTTCTGGGTGAAAAGGAGGGACGGGAGCAATTGGAGGTGCACACGCACGGAAACACTGGTCCAGGTTCCTGCTGCAGCCTGCAGGTTGGACATCGGTACGGTGCTTGCCTTCATCCCAGCGTTTGATGCCTGGTGTGGTACCCCACCGCAGCGGGGGATGCAGGGTGACTGCAGGTTTTCTGCAGCTTTGTAAGAGGCACAGGACAGGCAAGGGGACGCTGGAGACTGAGAAACAGGATGGGAACGGGCCAGCAAAACACGCTGTGAGTATGGGCGATGGGGAAAGGCATAAATATTGAACAGCGAAAGGAATCCTGCTCGCTCTTGGCTCCTCTGCCAAGAGTTTCTGACTTCCTCAGCTGTGCGGAGGAGAAAATAGCTTTACTTAACTGGCAAAACCAACAAAATAAATTCCCTGCTTGCTTCCCCCCCGCTGATGCCGGCCCCCCTGGGACAGCCATCCTCTGCCAGCAAGCGAGGGCAGCGGCGTGCGGATGCTGCCAGCCATCGCAGCACCGTTAGGCGCAAATGGAACAAAACAGGATGCGTTGCAGGGGGTGTGGTACGAGGGAGGAAGGGTCTTTGTGGGGGAAATCCCTTCCCAAGCTGTGCGGGGTGAAGGAGATGATGCACGTGCCTCGCTGCCAGCGTGCCATGCTGGGGAAGCTGCCTGCAGCGTCCCTGGGATGCACCAGTGCCGAAACCCTCTCTTCTCCTGCTCTTGTGGAGATTCACCTTCCTGCCCTCAGCCGTGCCCTAGAAAACGCAGCCGTAGCGAACAGCTCCAGTCACGACCTTGTGGCTCTGCAGAGAGTCGGTCTGTAGCCAGGCTAGCAATGAGCAAGTGTTAACCACCCGGTTCTCTGTAGCCCTGGGTGCCCTCGGAGCACGCTGGGACGTTGCACTGAACCCTCCAGGCTTCGAGGCTGCTTGGGGAAAAGCACTGAGAGGACAGTGGTCACGTTTCTACCAGCGAGGAACCGCGTGAAGCTTTTGGAGATTGCTCGTAAGGCAAGGTGCGGTACGTAGGTGACACAGGCGGGTGAGCTGACACCTTCCCGTTCTGGCATCTGTGAGTTCAAGTGGGATTTTCCAAGGCATCTCACTCTGCCTCCATAGCAGGACATCAGTGGCTGCGCTGGCCCAAGCTCTGAGGTCAGAAAGGACGATTCTATCCCACGCTGCTGTACAAAACCAGCCCGTCGCTCCATGCACCCCACGCAGAGGTGTGCTTGACCAACCTGTGCTACAGCAGGTGACTGAGGGGCTGTGCTATATTTACCTCTGGAGTACTTTTAATTGCATGTTTTCCTCCAAACAAAGAGTTGCCAGCTTGGTACTTAGAGATCAATGCATTTTACTCATCACCCCCAGGCAGGCACCGTTTCCTATTAATGTTTTCCCCGCTTTAAGTCTAATTAAGGTCGTCTGACCAGCAGAATGCTGCTGTGTCTGTTTTAAACTACTATACCTAATTATTTTTATTAAACCTTGCGTGGAGTAGCCTGTGTCAGTCCAGCACATCCCTGCTGTGGGCCGGAGGCTCAGCATCAGCTCCCTCCTGCTCCAGGGCGGGAGCCAGCATGTGTGGGGCCATTGCACATGGTCTCTTGTGATGCTTTTCTTTGTTTTTAAGATTTGGGAGCTCAGGAAAGGCTCTGGAAACTGCTTGGCATTGACCCAACCTTTTAGCATGGGTGGGAGCAGGGCACCTTGCCATGGAGTGAGCTCTGAGTGGTGGGAATGTCCGATCCAAACCCAGTGATCCAGAAACACCCCAACAGTGGTGCATCTCCCGCAGTTTTCTTTGATGTCATCCCCGCGCTCTCAGCACCAGTGTCATTGAGCTTGGCTTGGTGTCACATCTGATTTGGTCACAAATAACCTCAAAATCCTTTGAAGGGCACGGCTCCCCCTAAACAGATTGCAGGACCTCCACCTACCTCTCTGCTACGTTTAAATCAAACTTCTCTGAATACATTACGCCGCGGAGCCATATGTTCAGTGTCACTTCCCTCGGCGTGTCACGTATTTCACCGGCTATAGGCTTCCTGAGTTATATGGACAGTGCCAAGAAAGGGAGCGGTGGACGAGCCCTCCCCCCGCTGCAGCTGGAGATGCATTTTGTGCTGGCTGGGGAGGCGGTGGGGTGGGAGGGGGCTCGGTGGGCGACCGCTAAATGCCACGTGTGAGCAGGGCCCCTAAACTTTGCTCCGTGGACCCTGTTCTGTGAACGCTGTGAGGATGACCCTTCGGCTGGCACTGGTGGTGCTCCCCCTTGGAAACCTCTGCAGCTTTCTGCATCTCCAGAGCTTTACAGCAGCACCCCAGAGGTGGTTTTGCCACCCCACCGGGTCTCTGCCCAACCCCCTGCTCCTGCCGCAGTTGCTGGTGCCCCTGGGTTTGTTGGGTTTTTGAGTCTTGCTGTGCCCATCCCAGCTCGTACCCGATGCCTCAGTATAGCCCTGTCCCACTCGGTGTTTTTATGGCTTTTCAGTTTGCCTTTCCATGTAACACTTGGCTGGATAAAGAAATCGGAGTGTGTCGGGCAAAAGGCATCAAGGGCATTAATAAGTTTTTGCTGCTGTGGGAGGACAAACATGTTCCCTTCCCCTCTGAGGAGAACTGGCTCTGCTAAAGACCTGCCCAGGTTTCATCTTCATTGATACTGGCAGTTGCTAAATGGGGCCCTCGGGTACCCATCCCTGTGGTGGGGAGCATACCTCCTGCTCTTCTCCCAGCACCCCCGGGCTGAGTCCCTCCCTGGTTCTATTTTGCAGCCTCCTTTCCCCCACCACCTTGGTTTTTGCACCCCTGAGAGGGGCTGTGAGCCCCAGGGTGAGGCAGCCACCGTCTCTGGGGATACTGGGTGCGGACGGAGGGGCTGGCCCCCGGCGCTGGGCCGTGGGGGCTGCCTGGCTCCGTGCCCAGCAGCAGCTCCAGCGCAGGCAGGGCACTGCCAGGCCCTGCGGAACGGGTGCCGTTGAGTGCAATTACGGCTCTGAAATGTACTTTCCTGTGAATACATTCCAGTCCTGGCTAATATATGCTCTGATATTGGCACCACTGCCGCTAATATTCCTGCCAGCGAATGCTCTGCTCTGCTTGAATATTCATGGGAAGCGAATGTGAAGAGAGGCACAAGCCTAAATGAGGTGAGTTCATTTAAAAATTCAGGCTCAAAATTCAGTGGCTATTCCTTGCAGCACTCACCCAAGCGTTAGCTCCTGCACTCTATTAATTTGAGTCTGTGTTTCGGACTTCTGAGCAAATTTTCTGTGTTTCTCCCTCACTGAATCTGCAAACTCTTCCTCCCCTCAAGATCAGTAGCTTTGTATAAAAACAGCAACTCTCTGTGCTGAACTTTGCAGTCAAAGGATTTGTTTTCCCTGACTCTTATTTAAATTATTCTGCCTTCACCTCCTCGTGCATGGTTCAGAGCGTGCGGTGGCTCTGCGCTGGGATTGAAATGATTGTTGCTTAGGCAAACTCTCATTTGAACTTGTCAAAGGAATCGGTGTGTTTGTAATTAAATGCCTATCACACCTTCTTTAACCTCGCTTACACGAAGTCAAAGCGCTAGAAAAGCCTGTAAGAGGCAGGAAAGGCTCATTTGCACCTTGAAATGCCCATGTTTTTGGAGATCAATGCTGTCTGTAGGGAACAAAACTATAAGCAACTTTCAAGTGCTTTTTTTTTTAATGTAGTACCTCTTTTACATATTGGATTTCTGTCTGATTATGTGGTGACGAAGGTGCAAGATAACAGGAAAGCAGCCTCTCATGCATTAACTCCTTTACACGTGCAGTGCCTCTAGCACGGCTTGGCTGTGCTTTCTTGTGCTCCCTCTCTCCTAAATATAATCACACCCAACCAGATGATGGAAAAGAAACTCTACCATTACAAAGCCAAGCGTAGGAAGTTTAGACTGTATCAGAATTAGGGTAATTAGTGTTTGCATTAGGCTGTTTCTCAGCTGTATGTGGGAGCGGCAGGGGAGGCAGGAGGGATTTGCTGCTCTCCTCCTCTTCCTCACTGGAGGTGCCATCAAGACGGGACGATCACCCAACCCTGTCCGTGCCCTCTGGCTCCATGGTGGCTCGAACCACGCTGTGTCCATGAGTCTACGTTGAGCTGGGAACTGAGTAAGCCCAAGTTTTTCCTGGCTACTGCTCTGCCCGCGGTGCTGTCGGGTCAGCTGGAAGCAGGTACCTCGGTTCAGCCCTGAGCCACTCGTGACAAGTTATGAAATTTCTGATTAGCATGGAAAAAGTGTAGATAAGCATTTAATTCTCAGCCCACATTGAACCAAGCATCCAAGCACACTCTTCCCTCACCACTGTGTTACATCCACCACCACCATCTCCCCTCATCATCGTTTGGCGTGGGGTATTTTTCTTTTTAATTGGTGACAAACATGATCCTTCTTGTTTAAACTTTGCTAGCGGATGGAAGGAAGGGGCTGTCTTCTTCATTTCATGTGAAGAAAGGCTTTGCTGTTGTGAGGGTCTAATACATAAGGTTTAGGGGGTTCTTTGTTTGAGGTACAGCACCACATTGACTCGAGAAGTCCTGGTTCTGGCCCGTCAGGAAGCTCTGCCAAAGCGTTAGCATTAGAAACGCATCGACACTGCTGAACGTGGAAAACCTAAGGAATATTAGTGGATCATTCATTAAAACTCTCTGGCTCCATTTAGGATCCCGTAGAGGTCCCGAGGACATTAGAGCTCAGGAGACAAACTGGTGCGGTTACATATGCCCCATCGAATTTGTGACACCAGCTGGCTCCGGGCAAGGGACATCCCACGCTGGGTGCCCACGAGGAGGGTCAGGCACCCGGTTCTGCTGTGCTGCTGATGGCCCCCAGCCAAAGCCCCAGGAGATGCTGAGTGCCACACAAATTGGACAACCCGCTACAAAAATAAATCAACGATGCATCAGGCCTTGGCTTGCCCCACTGCAGCAACATTTTGGGTGCTTGGAGGTGGCATTTATAGAGGTAGGTACCCATGGAAACTGTCCCTGCTGTCTTTGCTCAGCACAGAGTGATCCTGCCCTCCCCACCTGGAGCGAGTGCCCTTTCCCAAGGCTTTCCTGATGTGACCACCTTTCAATATTCAGCACACAAATCCCAACAGACTCTTTTCCATTGAAGTCCGACCCATTATGAAACTGTGAAAAATGCCCGAACTGCAGGGATGGCCAGGGAGGCCGTTCCTCCCCAGCTCTGTTACTTTCCCAGTGCTGGGCTCCTCCGAAGAAGCACCAATCAACTGTTCTCTGTCTACACAGCAATTGCTCCTAATTGCTGTCTCTGTTGTGTGCCTCCTGGTTTCGAGCGTGGCTAGTGGGAGGTTTGGGCTTGGCTTGAAAGGATGCAGGCGTTTAATGATCAGAGAAAGCATCAGTGAGCTGGAAGTTCACAAGACAATGCCCTTATTTCTGATTTCCAGGGTGAACTTCTCCCATCTGTGGCTTCTGTGATTTAATAACGTGGGGGAACCGAGAGCTGGGTGGGGAGGTTGCAGGAGGGATGATGGTTCAGCTGTGAAACCACGGTGGGGGTGTTCAAGAAGATTTTTGGGAGCAAGTGGTCATTGCACTGGGGCTGCTGGTGGTGGTAAAGCGTGTTGGGATGGTGCTTAGCAACCTGCCTGTGAAAAGCTGACCCTCTTGCTGTACTCAGCACTCCCACCACCGTGTCGTCTGGATCCACCAGCTCTTCCCCAGTGATGGATTAGCAAATACTGGGGCAGGCAGGAGGGTCGGGTAGGCACCAAAACACTGGCATCTACAGCAACCGCTCTCTCCAGCACAAACGTCTCCCGTGCGGTGGGACAGTGCGGTGGCATCGCGGTGGCATCGCCATCGCCTGCATTATGGCAGAGGGTTGGCTTCGCTTTGGCATTTGTGTAACAGCAGGTGAAACCCAAATCCTGCAAGAAGGTCCCTTATGCCCAAGAAAGATCAGCTTGGGCGAGGTGGAAGCAAGGGTCAGGTCAGACTGTCCCGAGGTGGCCTTTGCCAGAGAGGACGAGAGCGTTGGTGGGACAGCCCAGTGAGACAGACAGCGATGGCCATGGGTCGTGGTTGGGGCAGGACTCCAGATGGATGTGTCAATGGGCTCCAAGGGCAATGTGGAGCCAATGAATTGGGATCCGCCAGGACCCTTGGAGGCAAAGCCCTGTGGTGGAGGTAGAGGGCTCCTCAGCTCAGGCTGAGCTGAGAGGAGAAGGTGGTGTAACCCACCTTCGTTACCAAGCCGCTACTCCACCCATGTGTCTCATTCGGTGGGATGGGTTTGGATGTGCTGCCTCAGTCGGCGAGGCCCGTGGTGGGACAGCGAGAGGCTGGGAGGGGCTGGAGGAAGGGACTGGTGGCATTTTCCTATGTGCCAGAGGGGGAAGCATTGCTCCCATGGCTACATACCCTGATTTTTGTGTCTAGTTCCATGGGAATGGGGATGATTGTCCGTGATGAACTGGATGGGTTTTGGTGGAGAGCTTTGCTCCTGTCAGAGCGATGGAAAGGGGAGAGAGTGCGAGGAAGGGAGTGGGGAGGTGAGAAGTGCCGTCGAGATGCTCCCAGCAGACTGGGAGGAGGTGATGGGTGCAGGGGCAGATGTCTCCCACTGCTGCTCAAATAGGCAGAGGGGGCACGGGAGCTTTGTCCCGTTCTCGGGAAGAGCTTTCTCGCAAACACAAGCTGCGATTTCCATTGGTACTGTCAGATCAGCCCCTGAAATACTGGCAGAAAGGACAGTTTGACATCAATTACTGTAGCCCTGTCTCTCCCTGGTTTCGCAGCAGCCCATGGTGTGTGTTTTGGAGAGACGTGTTTGACTCGGAGACGTGATGTTGAGTAGAATATTAGACAGTGTGTTGGGCTTGGTGGTGCTCTGGGTGTTTTAGTGGGAACTAAACCACTGAACGAGCTGGAAGCAATCCCTCAGTGAGGGAGCGACAAGCTGCCCAAATCCCTCTTTGGGGGGCAGTGACCCACGCAGCCGTGGGGAGCTCTGGAAATACTGACCAGCAACACTCAGGGCGTGTGGATTGAGCAGGCGGGTGGCAGGCTGCCAGCCCTTCTTGGACCAGTCGCCTTGTACTTTTACTGAATCCTTCCAAAAGGAAGCATCAGGCACCCACGGGTTGTTAATAGCAGCGCCGGGCAGGCAAATCCCTCGGGAGCTGAAGGATAAATAAACATGATGCAAAATAATTAATATCAGCTCTCCCTGTTGACCTTCCTCTCTTTGCAGGGGAGAGCTGGGGGGTGCTGTGCAGGTGGGTCTCACCTGCCTCTTCCTCCAGCGCGAAGCCCAGGGTTATCCTGCAGCTGCCACCGTCTCACCTCCCGCTCGGCTTCCCCGTCTGCGGTGCATCCCGGAGGATGAAGCAAAAGGTGTCTGGATCAGATCCTTTTTGTAAACGTGACCTCGACATCCCCACACTTCAATAGCGCGTTTCCCGTTCTCTGCTAGAGGTTTTGTAGTGAAGGCTTCTAAAAAAAAGGGAATTTCTGGCATTATTTACATTCAGAAAGACTGGGTTTGACACATTTATGGCTGAGACAGTAAACATGACTTACGGCAAATCAATTTACTGCATTTGACAGCAACATCCGCGCTGCCAGGGATTTGATTGAGAATTGACGGGGTTACTTGCTGGAGGGCTGGGGGGTGCCACCACGTCAGCGTTAGGGCCGTCTGAGGTCCAGGCTGGAAAACCTCGAGTGTCCCCGCGTGCCGAGGGCGCAGCGACCCCCACCATGCCTCTCCTGCTCTTCCCAAACCCCGGCAATCGCTGGCAGGGGCTGGGGCGGGATGAGGCTGGAGAAGTCCCTTTGTGCTGAGTTGGCATTTTCTCAGCTTTGCCAAACTTTTGGGTTTGTTTTCCGACCCTTCCCCCTTTCCTTAGAGCCCATTTGGATATCTGAAAAAAAGAACTGTTGAAAACTGAATGTATGCTGCAAAGCAAAGTGGTATAGATAAGGGGGGGTGAGGGGGGAGCTAGGAAGGCAGCCTTTTAATTTTTTTTTTTAATTTTTTCGCTGGTGGCAAGTTGTAAGTATGTTTTATTTATGTATTCAGAGATCCACCAACGTTATGTTTTTCTCCTGACTGATGCATCGGCTGCAGTGACAGCTTACACCGAGCCGGCTGTGCACGAGGCTTATTTACCCTCCACAGACACCTTCCCGAGATTGACAGTGAATTATTCTGCACCTTGAACTGCTACTCAGTTAATGCAATGCAAATTTTGCCTCTTTATTAAAAACCGATTTTTTAAAAACATGCAGATTATTTTTTCAGCGAAAGGGGCTAGAGGCTTTTCCGAGATGGGAAAAACAAGCCGTCTGGAAAAATTTTAGTGAACTCTACCTTCTCCCTGCCTTGCTTCCCCCTAACTACAGTGGCACTGGGGGTGTTAGGTGAGAGCCGAAGGATGGAGGTGCCTTTTGCTGTTGGCGCAGAACTGGATTGGGCAGGGCTGCTCGCCCTGCCCGCGAGAGCTGCCCCGTGCGCTCCCAGTGCCCGTGCGCTCTCCTTTCCAGTTACGCTGGGGACAAGTCATTTCTCTGCTCCTCTCCCAAACGCTTTCTGGGGTCCTGGTGGTCAAAACCAGGCAGGAGAAAAGATCAAAGCAGAAAACTAGAGGGGAATGCCCCGGGGTGCTGAGGGGGTAGCAGCTAGGCTGGGTTTGCAGCCGTAGGAGCTGCTCGTCCTCAGGTGCGTGTGTGCGTGCACACACATGTGTCAGGAGAAGTGGTGACGCTTTGCTCATGCCACACGGCTCTCCCCACCGTGGCGTGACTTTGGGCCCGCTTCAAGCTCAGCTTGGGAAGTGCTTTGGCAAAATCGTCGCTAAACGAGGTTTTTAGCAGCGTGTGGTATGGAAGGTATCCAGGGTTGCGGTTTTCCAAGGTAACAGCCGAAGGAAAGGGGAAAAAAAAAAGGTAAGACTGAGCTTTTGTTAAGTAATTAAAGAATTCAGGCTTGCTGGAAAGCCCCAGGGCTGTGCTTCTGCGGCTGATCGGGAGTCTTTGTTTGCACGAGGCTGGTAAACAATTTGCAGTTCTTGGCAATAACCTGAATTATGTTGTACAAAAAGAGGAGTTGAAAGCGCTGGGTTTATATAGTTATTTCAGGGCAGGGGGAGGAATGAGGGAGGAGGTTTCTGATGGGGGATGGCGTTCACTGAGGTTGCTGTGAAGATGCCCTCGCTTCTCCAGCTCTGTCCATGGGACGCTTTGAGGTAAATAAATAAAGTTCAGCAAGAGCGGAGAGCCCAGGATTAATCAGCGCTGGCGATCCTTCCTTCAGACCAGGTCTAGTCACTGCTTTTTAAACAGCGGGGCTGGATGCACAAAACATTAATATGCTCTGTATGCATCCTGTCTGCGTGCTTACAGCCTGGAGATTTGCATGCTAAATCTATGCTCCTGGAGCCTCTACACCCACCTCTTTAATTAAGCAATGCCCCGTGTTTCTGCTCTATAGGATAAGTGAATATATGCAACTCTAATGCACAGGAGATAATTTTGTAATGATTTTGCTGTTTGTTTAACTGAGGAGGAAGTTAACTTGGTGGGTTAGCCTTACCGCAAGCTATGCTTCGGTGGGAAAATATATAAATAAAGCGAGCTGCAATTTCCCAGCTGGCGCGAGCTGCCAAGACGGCACCTGCACCGGAGCGCGGGGAGAGGTGGGTTGCTGGGGAGGCTGGAGTGCTGCTCTCGTCCCCCCTAGGTAGGGGTGAGCCCAACTCCAATGGTCTGCGCGGCTTTGGCTTCGGGCACAGTAAGGGTGAAAACTGGAGTAAACCCAAGAAGCACCTCTAAAACACACATGGCGTTGCCCAACCCTCCAAGTTTGCAGCGGTGGCTGGGGGAGCACAGCCACCCTGAGCTGGGGGCACCCTGGGCTGCTCCAGCCCTGTGTCCCTGCATCCCGGCTGTGCTGTCTGTAGGGTCCCCACCGGTGCCGGGCCTGCCTGTCACGGGGGTCCTGCCTCGGGTTTGGGGTGGCAGGTGGGTGGATGCTCAAATCCCCTTCTGTCCTGCAAGTGGACAGAGAAAGCTTCGTGGACATCTCTTAGGATGAGATGCTTCTAGGAGAGTCTCGTTTATAAATACCGTTGTATAAATACTTGGCCCAACCTTGGCCCAGGCTGTGTTTGATAGCGTGGTAAAGGACACCTACTCCACGGTCTTTGAAAGCCACAGGAGGGTTTTTTTTTTTTTTTACTAGACACAACCACTGAGACTCAAAAAAAGCTTCTAGAAAAGTGGCACCCTTACTTTCCACTCTGCAGAGAGGATCATCTGAATTAACATGAGCTTTTTGGCTATTAAATGGAAATTTTAAATGGGAAGAAAATTCTGCAGTGACTGCTAAATTGTGTGTCAGCAGAAAGGGAGAAAAAGCAACGTGTGTCATTCCTATTATCATCTTGAAATCCATCTTCGCTCTACACGCCATGACGGTGGATAATCCCCGATACGATGCCTGCATCCCTAATAATTGCAGAGGCAGGATTCCTATTTTGGAAGACTTGTGCTCTGCATATCTTACCCCCCACCATGAAAATATGGCTTGAAATTATCTGAGACGCTGAACGTGCTGTTTCTGGGGGGTGGATTTTGCCACGGGGGCAGCAAACTGGCCTCTGAAGGCCAAGGTGTCACGAGCTCACGGGGATGAGGAGTCACTGCCGGGGTGCGAGGACAAGGGCCCTTTCTGCGCTGAGGTTTGGGTACGTTGTCATGTCCTTACATGCTGCGTGTCCCGCTGCGGGGCGAGACCTGCTGGCAAGGAAACGGGACATTTTCCTTGTAGGAAAGTGGGGCTATGCCTGCTCAGGATGAGGGCGAAATGGCAAATGTGAGTATCCAGGGCTGCAAAGAGCAGCTTCAAAAAGAAAATCTGTGCTGCTGCTTTCTCGCCAGTGGACGAGCACAGGGATCAGACTGGAGTACCAGGGTATGATGATTTTGCAGCACCTGTGTTTTCTTAACCTCCCGGGTTGCAGTAGATGCGATTGGGTGCATTGCTGTGACGGATTACGTGTAAAATGCATGAAGGAGATGGAGGGGTCCTCGTTGCGGAGATGGGGCTGCGTCTCCCACAGCTCCTGCTCAGGGCAGCGAGCCCCGGCTCTCCCCGGGGCTGTTGTTGGCACTTTGAAGGTGGGACAGCCCAGCTCCAGGGCAAGCTCACCTCTCCGTAGGGTTTGCCATGGTCGTTAGCCAAGTGGCATGGGGTAGGCAGCCCCACACTGGTGGGAATTTAAAGCATGGAATCATAATTGAGTGGTGACGCACTGTAGGGGTCAGTTTGCCAGCTCTGGGGCTCAGTCATGGTCCGGCACAAGTCTGCAGATGGTGGGTTGCGGACAACGACCCACCCTTGGCCTCCACCCCCCCCTCCCATGGATGGGCACTGAGGCAGCTGCGCTCTTGGTCACAGCTTTGCCTTTCCAGGCCAGGCTTTGGTGCCGTCACCGTGAAACAGGGCTGCGTGTGCCGGATGTCACTCATCGGGCAGGTTTTGGAGACTGGTTTGGGTGCTGTGAGTTTGCACCGACACACGGGCTGTGCCAGAGGGATGAGGATGGTTTTGTTTGCAGTTGGGGGTCAAGACAGGGGAATGAAATGAGTGGTGGAGAACCAGACCTTGTGAGTGCACATCTTTGTGACATTAAAAAGCTCTCAAACAGCTACCTCCTTCAGCAGAAGAGCCTCAGCACTAATAAATCTCCACCCCCACCCCCCAGGTCCCCATCCTGCTCTGCCTGACAGGCAGTAGGAGCACAAAGGTGGCCAGGAGGAGAGAAGTGTGGAGGCGGGGGTGATAGAGGGGGGGAAAAACCCCCAAGCTAATGATGTAGACATTTGTGCAGAGGTTAAAAATGAAGCAATAAAACCTTTACAAACTTCCAAATGCTTCTGCAGCCACACGCCACAGCTCAAAGCGGGGAATAAATAAAGGAAAGCACAGCCGGGTACGGGCAGGGGGAAGCTGACAGAGCCATCACTCCTCCCGAGCACGCCGAGACGCAGCTTCGGCGGCAGCAGCGTGAGAAATACATCCCTGCAGTGTCCCCGAAACACATGGCCGCTGCTCCCATTCCTCCTGGCTGGAAGAGCAGACGCCTGGGGTTTCCTAGTGCCTCCCGATGGGTTTAGGCCATTGGATGGGGAACATGCGCTGAGTTTGCCAGGACTCTGCAGCTCACAGCGGACTCCCTGTGTCTCTGAGGGGAGCTCTGTGGGGGGAGCAGGGCAGTGGGTGCAGGTGGGACATGTCCCAGTTGGATTTGAGTAAAAGTGGGAAGGGAAGAGGCAATTCTTGGGCCTCATGACTGTTCTGCTGTGTTGGTTGAGGGGAAGGGCTCAGCGGGGGAGTGCACTGCAACAGAGGTCGGAGGCTGTCGGGTAGCCCGACCCACCCCGGGCCCCCGTGGGTGCGAACACCCAGGGGGTTCAGCAGCTCCCCAGCCATCAGGGTGCTGGGATCTTCCCTGAGATTCAGGGTGGGGAGAGACAAATTCACCTCACGTTTCCTCCACGACGGTGCAGGGCTGGGTGCTCGAGGCCAAAGGGCTGGCCTAACGCTGGGTCAGCACAAGGGGCTCCCCGAGGCTGTGTGCCGTACGGAGGAGTTTTGCACAGGAACCACCCGGGAAGCTGAGCAGGACTCCTGGGCAGAGAGAAAAACCTGTGTGTAGCCAGGAAGAAAAGCCCCACGACCTGAAATCCCACAGCACGTGCTCCTGGAATAAAGGTCAGTAAATGCGGGGGGGATTCCCACCCGTGGGGCAGCTGGCTGACGGGCAGGTATCACCGTTATCTTTCAAATGACTTTAAGTGGCTTAGTGTAATGGGACTGTTTTTATCCTTTCACTCTTTGCCTGGGGAAAGGGTTGAGCTTTGTCCTTCCTTGTGAGCTTGAGAAATTTATGTTAGCTAACTTTCTGTCCTTTGGGCTGATTTCCTCCACTTTGCATGCCTTCAGGAGATGGTTTCCTTCATCTTTTCCTTCTCTGGCACCATTTCAGTGCGTTCTCCTGCCCAGCCTTGATCATGGTTGTGATGGAGGAAAGCAATGATGAAAAATTACATTTTCTGTGTACATATCTGTTACTAAAGCTGATGCATGGAGGATCCTTCAGCACTGCCTTTGCTTTGGCTACGTCTGGAATGGGGATGCTGTGGTAATACGCTAAAGCCCATCGTTTTGCTGACCTACAGCAGCTCTGCGTTGTGGATTCCTCCACAAAGAGGTTATCCAGATGCCAGGGGACAGCAGGAAGCAACACATGGGAGAACAGGGATGACTGTCTCCCCAGGCTTTCATGTTGTTTGCTTCAACAAGAATTTTCTTAGCTGTGTCTCTGATGAGAGGTGCCAAAGATGATGTTATTGCATGTTTGAGTTTCCAGAGGCAGAGATCTGCTGCTGGGAAGGCAGCTGGACCTCCCTGGCTCCCTGTGTGTGCAGCCTCCCTTCTCTCCTCTCTGGACTTCTTTTCCAAGGAGCCGATGACACCAGGCACCCCCTGTGCTACGGCAGCACAAGGCTGCCCGGAGAGGACAGAAGATGGGAAAATGAAGCTTTTTATCCAAATGAGCTTCAGTGCAGAGCCAGAGGTCCCTCTGGTCCCTGTGCAAATCCCTCCTGGAAATGCAGGCGGAAGCACGAGCTCATCCTCCCACCCGCGCTGTGCCGTGGCTGCCGACTGCGAGCCGAGTCCAGCTGCGCTCGGACCCTCCGAGTTATAAATGAGGGTGTAAAAGAAATGTGAGCGTAATGCAGCTTTCCAGGAAGTTATTCTGCAGCCTCTGCAGATGAACTCACTGTCTCCTTAGCTTAAGGCCTGGGTAAAGAACTAATTATTTGGACCTAAGCTTAAATCTGTTTCCACAAAGAAGGATTTGTGACTCTTGCCAGCTTCCCCTAGAGGATTGCAACCTCATTTTGTTCCTCATGAACTTCTGCTGAGGTGTAAAATAACAACAATCTTGAGAGCTAAAATCGCTGAAGGATGGATTAAATTATAATGCAGTCGGTCCGAAAGACCTTCTGTCTGCAAGCAGCAGCATTAGGCTGTCCCGGGAGCGGGCAGCGCGCACTGCCTGTGCCGGATTACCCAGCCTGCGCCGGCCGCTTTGTCTTCACCAGGAAACTGCATTTCTTGGGCAGAGAGATTACATTATCAGCCGCTGAGTGTATTCCTCGGGTGCCTTGGCATCACCCCGCCTAGGCCAGAACTCGCTCTGAGAAGAGCTATATAAACCCACGACAAAAAAAGACACGGACGGCAATGAATATTTTGAGGACTGCAGCAAGGATTGCTTCTGACTTGCCATCTAAATCACAACTCGAGAAGCAAGCCCCGTCTGGGGTCTGTTAATATGTGTTTGTATAGGATTTAGCATAGCAGGGCTCCAATCCCCACTGAGACTTTCAAGAATAAGCTCCTATAAATAACTAGGTCGGAGCCCATGGGATGATTTTTCAGACGCATGGGGTGTTTGAAATACCCTGGGCCATGGAGCCGCAGCCCTCTCACAGCTCCAGGAGCAGCTGGGAGAGCAGGAGCCTGCTGAGCTCTGCCCTGCTCCCCGTCCCGCCGAGCCCTTCACCCCGGGATCCCACCCCCTGCCCCTCCAGACGCCCTGTGCCAGGGAAAACGGGGCTTATTTCTCCCGCAGCACTTGGCGCTCAGTGCCCGGTGGGATGCTGAACAGTAGCCTCGTAGGAAGGAAGTCATCTCACAAGTGCCAAGGCAAAGAGACGTTGGGTTCCTCGTGGTCCCTCCTGGCTGGCTGTAAGTCCTCTTGGAGGTTTTATCCCTGTTCGGGGCAGGTTTAAGGACTCTTTGCCATGGAGACTCTTTTCTGCCTGTATAAATTCTGTTTTATCTGCTCCTTGAATGAAGCGTCTGAGCTGGCAAAGCTCTCCTCTGGCCCCTATTTTTTCACAAAAGGTTCAGGGACTTAATTATCTTTCTGGCTCTGGCCAATTTAGCTGCTCCTCGTCAACGAGTTCAACCGTCTGTGCGGAGCAGGAGGGAAGCGGATGCTGGCAGAGCAAGGCTGCTTTTTCTTAGGAAACGCTGCTAAAAAGACATCTCCTTGCTGGAGGTGACCCGGTGTTGCCCTCTGCTCCATGCGCGGCCCGCAAAGGCGCCTCAGCATTGTTCGGCCATGCTCATTAGGATGCTTTGGGAAAAGTGAGCCTTGAGGACCCTGCCCTGAGACTCCTGCAGAAGGTTGGCTGAGCCTGGCCGCGGTCCTTTGGCTGTTTATCTGTGCTGCTTCTAGGCAATGAAATGGAGTTTCTCTTAAAAAATAACGCTCTTCTGCCTGGACCGAAGTCTGTAGGTTTTTTGCAGCCTCCCCTGAGAAGGAGGGAGCCCAGACAATGGGGACTGGTCTTCCATCTGCAGGGGTGTGGCATGGCCTGGGGCTCCACCCACGGCTGGCCATCATTTACAATTTATCTGAGGTCTTGCATATTTGCTTCTGGTTAAAAAGTGTATTTTTTTGTAAGGCTGGGGTGTTTTTAGAAGAATTTTTCTTTGTGAAGAGGTTGCTGTGCTGGAATGTTGCTTTCTTTGCAAAATGGCAAGTTGAGCGGGGCCCCCGCTCCCCGTGCAATAGCCTGGGTGCCACGGGGGCCCTTCTGTGGCTGCAGAAGTAGAAAAACAAATGGGAGAGACAAGCAGTGAACCAAAGCAGGACAAATGGAAACCCAAGATGCTCAGTGAAATATTTAGCGAACCATTTCGAGCAAGGAAAAGGTTGTTCCTCTTCTATTTATTATAAGGCTTGGAAGCGAGGCGCTGCCTGCTTGCAGAGGGCTGACTACCTGCCTTGCTTTCTATTTGCACGTTTCCTTGCATTAAGGTAGGGAAGATGCTAAAATGCTTTTGATCGGGGGCACTTAAATAGCAGAGGTCTCCTGTAGAAGCGTGTTTTCCTGCTCGGATGTACTCAGGCGCGTGACTCAGCCAGGACTGTGACAATGCACGGTGCATGGTGCCGGTGGCATCGCGCGCTGGCCGCTCCTCGGGAGCGGGAGGTAATGCAGATTTCGTGTCAGCCTTGTCCCGGCTCCCCTGAGCCAACGCGGCCGCTGCGCTGCAGTGATGTTTGGTTGTTCCAGGATGGATATTTGCTCTCGGCTGCATGTCTTTTACAAGGGCACAAATGTAATGTCAAAAGAAACTACTTTGATAACGTCCTCAAAAGTTAAATATTTTACACAGTACCATAGTAATGTGATGTATTGCTGCCTTGACATAATTTGCTTTTCGTCCGAGGTCTGGGACCATTTGCGGGGCTGGATTCCTGCATCCTCTCCTCTCCGGGACCTCATGTGCCTTTCTGACAAGGCTCTGAATTTCTTTCTGTCTCTGCAAAATGGTAAGAGCAACTCAATCCTGGAAAACTGTGAATTCTGATTATACGATGGTTATTGTTTTAAGCTCTCAGGATCAATAGTGCTATATTAAAGCAAGGTACTTGGTCCTTCTCGAAGCACAATGTGAAAGGAGATTCATGGTGATAAATGTACGCCAGCCCGTGTGCCGGGTGCCAGGGACCTCGGCTGGGGAGCAGCTGGACGGCACAGGCCGGTGAGTCTTCACGTGAATGTATTTGCGCTTACCGGTACCAGCTGTAGTAACTGGGTGAGGAGTGTCTGCAACCCAAAGCACCTGCACAGCACCAACCGTCTCACCGGCACAAGGCATTGTCAGCACTGCCCGGCGCTGGCTTTTATCCCACCTCATACGTCCGCCTGGGGAAAGCCGAGTGGGATACGGCAAGACACCGCATCCCGCCTCGCCGGCGCCCGGCGGCGGGGTGTTAAACCCCTGATGCAACGAGCTGGGGAGCGTGCGTGGAGCAATGAGCGCTCAAAGAGGGGTTTTGCAGAGAGCTACGAATGCTCCTCTCGTTACCTGGTGGTTATGTTCCAATCAGTATGGTTTTCAGAGACCAGGGTTAGTTGTGTCACCTTTTGTACCCCAAGGTAACTCAAAATGCTTCATAAAGCAATGAGTTTAGCTATAGATAGCACAGGTTAACGCTGCGGCCATTATGAACTCAGTGATAAAACTTCCATGTGGCCTCAGATAGTATAAATCTGGTTTATTAAGAATGGAAATATTGACAGCGACCCTATTCTTTCTTATTCCTTCTGCAGCCTCCCAGGGATTTTTGACAAGCCACTCCCGGCAGCTTCCAGCGCATGAGACTTTAACCTCCCAGGGGAAAACTGCTATTTTGGGGTGAGTGTGAAGCCATTGATCTATATTTGCAAACATTTGCCAAGGTTTGGAGGCTGAGGTGAAGCCAGGATAAGCATAAACCGGAGGGGTTGTGCTAGTTCTCCAGACCAGATTAGGTTTGAGCTACTTTGAAAGGATGCTGGACACGGCCAGCCCGGCTCTCCATCCTTCCTGTCTCTCCCCCCAGCCTGAGCATCGCATGGGGCTGCCTGGCTGAGTTTAACAGCCACTGAGTGTTACATGATGATTCTTCCATAATCTTATTACCAGATCTAAAGGCAGATTTTGAAAGGCATAAATGACAAGTGAGCGCCTGACACCAGGAACATCCATGGCATCGGATCTTGCTCACCAAGGAAAACATTCCAGGAGCATCCTACACAGAGCAATTTAATGACTAAAAATGCCCCTGATTGCTTTAAACCGAATTCCTGCAGGAGGTGGAGGCTGGGCTTGGTGGCCAGGTGTTTTGCAGGTGGCCACATCCCCAGTGGGAGGAGGAGAGGCTGCTCAGGAGGAGGCAGGAGCCGGCTGCTTGCAGCCTCAGCCAGGCTTGGGCAGCCCCTTCCCATGGTTCCTGCCGTTACTTCTTATGGTCTTCAGAGAGGAAGAGCTCCTGGGGGAGCTGTGCCATCTGCTCCCAGTGTCCGTCGAGCCTGCGCCAGCACTGGCACTAAGGTATCGCATTAGTTGTTACTGACCCTTTTCTTGCCTTTCCCACCATGAACCGTGTGTATAAACACCCCCCCAGTTTTAATCCTGGCTCCAGGACAGGGATGGAGTGTGATTTAGGGTTCATGGCCCCATGCTCAGCGAGACCCTGGCCCCAGGGTGTGAATCCCCAATTAGCTGGGGAGGGACAGTATCCTTTTCCCTGCAGGTGGAAACGACCCTTCCTAATGCCAATTAACAGCAAACCATGGCGTTACTTAGGACCGAGGTTCCCCCTCCCAGCCCTGTCAACTCACCAAAGCCCCCAGGCGTTTCAGGAAGGGTTTGGGGTCGTTTGGGTTAGGCTGGTTTAAAAACTCCCTTCTCCAGGAGGTGGATGAAAGGGGTTGACTGAGCCGTCCCTCTTCCCGCTCCCCTTATCTCCATCAAGGGGTGGCCAGATGGTGGGCAACAGCGAGGAGGGCAAACCTGCCGGCAAGCCACGGCCTGGCGGCACAAACCTGGGGGGTGGCTGCGAGGCTGCATTAGATTTTAATTTTATTTTTATTGCTTGGCCCTGGCCACCGCACGAGGCCCTTGTCACCGCTCTGGAGGTGTGCTAGATTGCAGCCGGGTCCTCGTGTGCCCATTGCGGGGACACTGCCATTACTCACAGCCACCCCCTCCGCCCCTGCTCGCAGAACAGCAGCCCAGCAAAAAAATAAAAAATATTTTCTCATTAAAAAAATAAAAAGGGGGGGTTGGGGGAGGGTGAAACAACGAGCAGGGGAGATGGATTGTGCTGTGGCACGGAGATGAGTGCGGGGAAGCTATACATTAATCATCGCGAGAGGGGAGGGAGGGAAAATGCATACAGCTCTATCAGGAGGAAGCATTTGCTGTTGTGAAATGATGCTGCTGCAAAGGTCCAGGCATGCCTGCTGCTCGCTCCGGGCTCGCTCCCTGCTCGGGAGCCGGTCCAACCGCTGCTGGATGGGGAATCCCAGCTCCCAAGCTCAGGGGTTCAGGCTGGGAGCACCCGACCCCTCTCCCCTTGGCATCCTGTGCCCTCTCCGCTTTGCATTAATGTACAAATCTTTAATGTCTCGTTAACCCTGTTCCCCACCCTGCGCAGGATCTGCCCTGGGTGGGAAAGGAGGAGGTTGTAAATCATAACCCGAGCGTCGCTGCTGCCATCGGAGCAGAGGGCAGCGCCAGTGCCAGCACCGCCAAAGGCCGTGCCTGTGGGGTACTCCCTGCTCCCCAGAGCCTTTCAGCTTACACTGGAATTAAAAGGGATGCTGCTGCTCCGGCTAATGAGCACGTGTGGCACAGTGCTGCTGTGGCTGCGGCTGGAGGAGGCTATTTTCAAGGTAAGTAGTCAAAGGAGCCGCTCAGCTGGGCACGCGGTTCTCACAGGTGTCTGTATGTCCCACTGTCCCCCGCCCATCCCACACACATCTTGGTCCTTCGCAGCACTTCAGAGCCTGCTGGGAAGAGGGAGACTGATTGCTGTGCAACAGAGCTGGTCACGGGGTCTTCTTTACAACGGGTTTGCATAATAATAATACTAATAGTAATAGTGCTGAACATCCAGGAAAAGAAGCCAAAGCTCGGTCTCTGGGCTCCGGTTAGCGCCAGCCCGAGCTGAGGCTGGGCAGAAGGGATGCGTACGCTGCGGGACTGTAAAGGCAAAAGTGCTCAGCTGAAGCATGTTCCAGCGCTCACAGGACCTCACGGTGTCATTAGTCACAGCTGAGAAAATTTTTCGTTATACAGGGAAAGAATTTGGAAAAAAAGAAGAGGACTTTGGGTTCTTTTCTCTCTCTTTTCCTTTTTAATTTTTTGAGGCAAGGAGACAGCGTGGCCAGTGGTTAATAAAAGCATTTAATCTTCCTGATGCTTCCTCCACCCACCCGGTGGCTGTTTCACAGCAGTGTAACATCTCATATGGAGTTTGGGGGTCTGGTCACCCGTAACTGCTTAATGTGTCTGTAAACGCAGGTTTTGGTTAAAAGACTGCTCTCTATTTAGAAAGATCTTGGGGAAAAAAGGTCTAGATAATGCAAAGAGAAGTTCAGTTATTTCATTTATTGAAAAAAGTCCCTGCATCCTTCGGTTTGATCCGAACCCAATTCTGTTGCAAATTCTGGCATCTGCCTTTGACTTGGGACAAAAAACCCCCAACCCAAGAGTCTATAATAATTATTGTTATTATTTTTAATTTTGGTACAAAAGTCCATGGATTTAGGGCAGGCCAGCTGTTTCCATCAGCTTAGTAAAACTATTCACATGGTCAAAGTTAAGCCCACAGCTAAACCATTTGCGGAACTAGACTTTCTGCAGGCAGATAAGAGTCTAATAACACGATGAAGAGAGCCCAGACTTCCACAGATAGCAGAAACTAATATTTGTGATGCAACAGTCTTGCATTATTCAGTAGTTAAAGATAATTCTAAGAAACAGAACAGCTTGAGAATTAGCAAAACTAGCAATAAAATATTCTTAGCTGACTCTGGGGGGAAGTAAATTGCCATGTACAGGATTTGCATTCATCTTAATGTTTATTAAAAATGAGACAGCGCTGCTTTCCGCATGCTCGGCTGGAATAGCTCCATGGCTTGCTGGAACCACACGTCCTTCCCGGCCCTTGCTCAGCCCCGGGCGCCTGCAGGACCTGCTGAGGCCGCTCGCAAACTCATGGCATATGTGGGTTGGTGTTGAGGTGAGGATGGTGGATACCCTACTACCTGCTCAGGCCCCACAGAAGTGCCCGGGGTGCTGCCAGCACTAACTGGGTGCTGGGCAATCCCTGCTCGGCCTCGCAGCGGGGTGTTCGTGCCCCCTCCCAGGGTTCTTGGTGAAATATTAAGGGAAGACCGACAGGCAGGAAGCTGATGGCCCTAAAGGAGGTGCATGCAGAGTGCTGTGCTCAGTCATACTGAGGTGAAGGAGTTTGTACACTCTTTGCTACGTGCACAGCAGTGTCTGCAATCGTGGCTTTGCTCCTGCAGGTGCAGAGACGGTGGCGAAATACAGCAGGGAGCAGCGCGCTCAGGCTTCCTCCGCTGGGCTTCAACGGCTCCAGGGTGCTCAGTCATTCCCTGGACTTGTTCGGACCGTTCCTGCTCCCTGGCAGTAAAAGGGCTGGCTGCTCTCTGGAGCAGGGTGGGTAAGCGAGGGGGCTGGACATCCTGGTGCAGCAGCCGTGAGGGTCACCAACGTGTTAGGGGGAAAAAAAATCCCTGAATGTGCTTGAATTGTGCTAAAGCACAAAGACCTTGTGTTGCAGGCATGAAATCACCACCCGACTGATTTGCACCAACAGTTCAGTGCAGCTCCGTATCGGGCTGCAGGGGGAACCTGCCCGGCTGCCCCCAACAACTAGGACAAGAGGACATGGCCCCAAGTTGTGCCAGGGGTGGTTTAGATTGGATATTAGGAAAAATGTCTTCACTGAATGGGTTGTCAGGCGTTGGAACAGGCTGCCCAGGGAGGTGGTGGGGTCAGCAACCCTGGAGGGATTTAAGAGACGTGTGGATGTGGTGCTTAGGGACATGGCTTACTGGTGACTTGGTCTCGATGGTTTTAAAGGTCTTTTCCAACCTACAAGATTGGAAAAGATTCAAAATGATTGGGCTGGGGGCCAAGCAAGCAGTTCTTGCTCTAATGAATGCAAATTCCCACCACCAGGCAAGCGCAGGAGCAGTCGGGATCTCCGAAAACCCCACCGATGCCTGTGTCCGTGGACCCACGCGCGCAGCCAGCCCGCTGCTTACCGGCTCACCGCGGGGGTAAGTCTGCCGTTAGCAGCCAGTGAGCTGGGGGGGGGAAGGAAAATGAAATAAAAGAAGGCAAGTGAGACTATTCAAAAGGGGGACTTTATTTTTATTACACTGGAGCCAGGCGTCGGCGCGCCAGTTCAGCTTTGATACACAATAAATCAGCAAAGCTGTCAGTTTGGAAACCAAGATTGCAGTGGCACTAAAAACACACTGAAAACATTGACTTTCTTCCCTTTTTTTTTTTTTTCCTCTTTTGTTTTTGGTACAAAAATGGTACAAACAACAATACAAAATATTTGTGCTGTTGACGGTTACAAAAAAAGGTTTTTGAACTGGGTTAACGGACGCAAACTGCTTTTGCGCTTCAGCGTGAATACAGCGGAACAGCAGAGGTCTTCCTTGAGAACAACCACAGTCATGCGGGCTGCTACACAGCTTCTCCATCGTCAAAGGAAACATGCAAAATCATAATTCAAATTAAAAAGAAAATAACGAAAAGGAAGAGAAAGTGCTCCAATCGTACATATATGTCGTTTTTTTTTCCCCTATTTGATTTGTAGCTTCAAGCACTAACTACATTATGTACATGTGGTGTGAGCGGTTGTACGTGGGGTCGGTGTGCACTGGAGAGAACTTGCATTTTCCCCATCAAACCCAGTTAACTGTGCGTGGGAGACACCTACGTTATCTAGCTGCGTTCGTCGTCATATGGCATTCCCCCCTCCCCCCCTCTTTTTTTCACACTCACAATGAAGAGCTCCAGAAGACGTCACAAAGTCCCGTATTTTACCTTTAGTATGTTTTTTTTGAGACTAAACGACGTTGCAATCTTGGCATGTTGTGTTGTACAGACCCTGCACTGACCGTTACCGTCCGACGTCTACCCTGCGCGAAGCAGCTGCAGGCGATACGGCCACCTCCTAAGTCCCACTTACTCTCGGAGGCTGGATTCAGACCCAATTAGCCCTAAAACCCCCTGGAAAGCAGCCCGAAGGGGCTCAGCCACAGGGGCGCATACTCCCCACCACCACCTCACAACCACCAACGGCATCGCCTGGTCCAGCCAAAAAAATAAATTAGGAAAACACAAAAGCAGAAGCAAAAACTGTGACTGGCGCCAGGGACACCGCGAGCAACTTGCCTATTTACCGTCATTAATTACCTGCTGAGTTTCTGCGTTGCCTTGCAAAGCATGTCCATGAGCGATGCTTCTCCCTGCTTACAGGCTACCCCCTAAACAGACCGGTCGGGGGCTGCAGCGAGGCTGGGGCCACGCTCGGCAGAGGCGGCTGTAGCAGTGCCGTCGGGACTGGCACGGTCCCCGGTTTGGGATGTGCGATCCTCGTGCCCCGATGCCCTGGGAGCTCATCGTCCCTTAGAGAGCACGGAGAGCTGCGGGGGTGTCCCTCTGGCAGTGCTATGGGGGTACTGAGAGGTGACACTTGTATTTCGGGATGGGGTCCCCTCCACTTGCTTGAAAGCAGCTCCTTCCCCACTGCCTCGTGGCGTGCAAAGAGCGGGGGGGTCCAATGTGTGGGCACCACTTCTGTAATTAACTTCAGGGCACAGAAGGGTTCTGGTGTCGAGGCATTAACCACCTCTGTGGCCTCTAAGACAAGCAGTGCCTGGGTGTTCAGCCAAAGTCGCTGTTTCCCTACCCCAGCCCCTTGCCGTCACCGTCACCATCAGCATGGACGGCAGTGTGGAGGGGACGGCCATGGCACAGCCACCTTCTCCGTGGGACCCCCTGCGGCAATGTAATGTGTTTTCTTAGCTGGTCACTAACCGCAAGTAACGTTAACAAGTAAAAGCTCTGCAAATGATCTGTTTTCAAGGCTCGCTGCGCTCCTCGCTTACCTTCTGCCTGTCCCACTGCGAGGAAAGGGGGCGACGCTGCTGCTACCTGTGGGGCTGTAAAGCTCAGTGGGGGAGGATGCAGGGAGGAGGAGGAGGAGGAAGAGGAGGAGGAGGAAGAGGAGGAGGTCCTGCAGAGGGAGACTGAGCAGAAGTGGGTTAAAAGACAATAATCGAGTTGGTTTGCTTTATAGACATGTGGGGCTGGAATGGCTGGACTGTAAATGCTGCAGAAAACATATCCACTCATTAAAAAGTCTGCAATGGAAACAGGTTGGTTTATCTTTAATCACCCAGTTTTGTTTGACTCAGGATGCATAAATGGTCTCAAAACCCTGAAATGTTTCAACAAGCTGAAGTCCCCCATGGCCAAGAGGGAAGCAGCTCCCGTTCATGGCACTGCCCATCACCGGGTGACAGGGGGAGATGCTGACCGGCCCCTACAGCCCCCAGCCCTGCAGCAGCCATACCGCACCGCCACCAGCCCCTTCCTTACCCAAAACCCATCACCCCAGCCAAGGCGGCAGCAGACACCGGACCCCAGGTGCTCTGGAGCAGGGATTTAGCTGGTGCAAGGGGTAAGCGGTGCCAGGTAGAGTGCACGGCATGGCTTACCGTGGAGATGCACCTGGTTGGCATTCTGGGATCCGCATGGGCATCCCAGGAGCTGTGTGGAGCTGGCAGGCAGTGGCAGCAACCCACCTGGGCAGAGAAGAGTTGGCATCGCCCCGGCCCTCGAGCCGCAGCCTTCTCCTGAGTCGGTGACGAGGGTACGGTGACGGACACAAACACCGACAGGACGTCATCAGCGAGAAACGCTAAGTGCGTGTTTATTATTCACTACTGCTGACCCGGCAGCTCCTGCGGAGGTGCAAAGCCCAGATGGTAAAATACTCCAGTCCGTGGCTTTTCCAAAGGGGGAAGAATCCCGAGCGCCCGTGGGAACCGGGCAAGGCTGCCCGCCCGCGCCAGAGGACAGGGGCTGCGAGGTTTGCCGAGGGCGGCCAGGAGGAGGTGGATGGTACATGGCAGAAGCAAACTAAGACTTTCAAGGTGCTCGCGCAAGACAGCTGAGTTCCCAGCTACGGAACAGGAATTTGGAAAGCGTCAGGTGCCGGCAGTTTGCCAGGCACCGCGCTTCATCCCGGCTGAGGCGCGTGCTGCCGGCCTCCACCCATGGAGCAACGTCCTCACCTCGCTGCTGCCATCAGAGCCGTCCCTCTCCCGAGGTCCGAGCCATCGACACCATCCGGGTTTCCTCAAGGAACTTGGCTGAGCGTGTGTTGGCTCTCCGAGCCGTGAAAGGACAAACTGACCCGTCGACTGACTGACCGACCAAGACAAAAAAGAAAGGTCGCATCCTTGGTAGTTCGTAACGTACCGTAACGCTGGGGTCCCCTCGGGCAGACTTTTACCACATTCCACTTCATACAAGACACATTTCAAATGCTCATTAATTTACAGAAATTGCATTTTATAGAAAATATGATACAGTGAAATATAAAATGCACTAGGAGCATTTCAAAAACCTAGAGAGACGATCTTGCAGCCTAGAATATACCCTCTGAAACGACGTCCACTCGTCACCGCAAGCTCTCGTCCTCTCATTCTCCCGCTCTCTCGCGTGTGCGCGCTCGCTCCCCCCGCCCCTCCCCCCCTTAACTCTTAGCATTCAACTTGAGAATTAATCGAGATATCAAAAAAAAAAAAAAAAGCGCGATTATCCCCTGGATAATCACCTTCCAATACTGTGCACGTTCTTGGATTGAAATGAAAATATATCTAAGCGCTTTTACAAGTTTTAGCGAACCCACTGCAAAATCGTCTGCAGAATATAAAACACAGGTAATCCAAGATCTCATAGCACATTAATTAAGTGGCTCATAATCCATTAAATGTGGTTTATATTACACATCCATGCAGTCTAAATCATTTTACAAACATTAGACATAAACCCACTAGTCCAAATCAGTAAAGGAAAAATGTAATAAAAAAAGCTAGTAACTATTTGTTATTGGTTAAACTGACCCTACATATAAACTAGGTAGTATGCTACCATTTAGAATACTGATGTTGAATTACGCCTGGATGCTGCAAAACCTCTTGCTTACTTGGCAATGCTTGAGCATATTAACCACAAGATACTTAATAGGCCCTCGTTGCACTTCTTCTCCAAAAAAACACACTTACTACAGATAGCAGCGCCTACCCATCAAAGAGAAAGGACACACATTAGCTGAGTTACACGATGTTGTAGAGCTTTGGCTACTAATGCTCTGAGGCATTAATATTGTACTAGACTAAGTTCGTACTTATCGATGGGAAAAGTGCTGATGAACTCTTCCTGCCCTTGGCGCGGCCTCGAGCGGCGCCGCTCCCCAAACCCCGCCCGACGCCAGGGAAACGGCTTTCGCGCCAGCAGGCATCCTCGGCGACGCGGGACAGCAGCACCTAACCCCGCCGGTATTTACATCCCTCCAGAGGTCCCGGGAGCCGAAACGCGCCGACAGCATAAAAACAAACAAACGGGCCTTTGGTCATTTCACGATTTACTCTGCAGGGTTTAGGCAAGGGCTGTCGGAGAGTTCTGTGGCGATAACCAAAGGCTTTACCAACGCTATAGTTCTATGCAGCTACATCGAGTGTGAGCGGGCGACAGCAGAGCCCCCCCGTCGGTATTTTGCATCTGATAACACTGAATTATATACAACATGATGACTTGTTCACCACCTGCTGAGGCTTAAAGATGGCTGTTTTCGACTCAAAACATATCCCCCCCCACCCCCCCTCCTCTTGTACCCCACACTGAGTCACCCCCTTAAAAAAAAAAAAAAAAAAAGGCAAAAAAGAAACAATCTCCACAGTTCCTTTTTTTGTTAACTCCTTCCCAGCTAGAACTGGCTTAGGGTCACAGGGAGTGCTGGCCAGGATGGTTGTATGTTTGTTTTCATCACTCCTGAGATTGAAGGGAATCTGATACATGCACCAAAAGGCACTTTCAAATATATATATATATATATTTTAAAAACAGTGCTTCTGTTCTAAGAAATTCAAGTTAAGACAGAGTGCCTTTCACTCTCTTTAGTCATAAAGCAGATAAACGAGCAATATCCCAGCTGACATTAAAAAACCAAACCAAACCAACAACAACAAAAAAAACCTGCAGCAGAGACAAGTGTTCATGCGAGACAGCTCAATATTCTAAAAAAAAAAAAAAAAAGAAAAAAATTGGAAAGGAAAAAAAAAGGAAAAAAAGAAAGAAACCTCCTAGATCACCACTAAAAATAACAATACAGTCAGCAGGGGATATTAATTAAAAAAGCTGCCACATCTGTACAGTTCTTGCTTCTGCATCGGCTCTTTTTGTTAATGTTGTCGTCTGTGGGTTTGTGTTGTTTGTTTTTTTTTTAAATTGGTTTTATTTTTCTTCTTTTTCTTCTTCTTTTTTATTTTAAATAACGTGAGGTCAGTTTAATCTTCCTCGCCGCCCCCGTACATGTCCGCCAGTTTCTTGAACCTGGGCCCCCAGTCGTTAAGGTAGTCGTAGTCCTGGTCCCCGGAGCTGGAGGAGTTGAGGGAGCTCACGGAGCCGGCGGTGGAGCCGCTGCCCTCGTAGTCAAAGACCAGGAGGGAATCGTAGGGGGGGGCCGTGGGGTCGTTGTCCGCCGCACGCAGGCCCTTGGGGGGGCAAACACAGGGCGTTAATACCTGCCACGGGGTTTTAGGGTGATGGTGCTCGGAACGGGTGGTTGGGTAAGGGTCTGGGCCGGTGGGATGCTTGGGATCCCTGCAGCAAAGCAGGAGGAGGAGGATGATGGGGACAACATGAGGGTCCTGGGGCTTCCCTGTGCGTGGCTGCCCCTGCAGAGACGTCACTGACCCCCAGCACCTCTGTAAAAGGCGGATGGAAGGGGGGGTGTTTGTTTCCAAAGATCCAGATCTGGAATGCTCTCAGTTCTGGACACTATGTCTTTGCTGGGGCTGCCTGTTCAGACTTCCAGCTCGGCCAGCGAAAGAACAAGCAGCACCTACCAACAGCCATTATCTTAATTTTGGTCATTTTGATCCCTCTAGGGGAAGAAAACAAAAATAATCACTCCTAGCAACTTTTTGCAATTAGGAGAGGCTTGGGGTGTGAACTCCTGGGCAGTGGGTTGGGGAGCACGGCTGTTCCTGTGCGTTGTGGGCAGCAGTGCAGACGAGCCACGGCAACGAGGTTTTGCTGCAGTGAATGGCAGCCGGAGCGTGAGTGGGTCTTCACGTGTGTGGATGTCTGTAAATGTGCGCGTGAAGGATGGGCAGGAACAAAGGAAGAAGGAATTTTAATGATGAAAATGAGAAAAAGCACAGCAGGAAATGGATACAGTAATAGAATTAAATCGCTGTAACATTTATTCTTCCGACTTCGGAAATGGATGGTGTGTTTTGTCTCGGAGGAAATAATGCATTGATTGGTTTGTAACCGCTCAATCACTCAAAACTAAAAATGAGATAAGAAATACTAAATGGATAGATATTTGTACAAGCAGATAAAGGAGCGGCAATCTAACATAACATGAAGAAACCCCCTCTGATCTGAGATGAATCTCTCTGTTCTGCAAACTCTTTGAGGTTTTAGACCAAACAGAGCTTGCTAGGGGAAGGCACAGGCTGGTGAAATAATTACAAACCCAGGACCCAGAAATGGTGCCTTTGGCTTCTGGCAAACCCTGCAGCTGCCTTGCCATGGCCTCCCCTCAGGACAACACTCTTTCGTCCCTGATAGGGACAGGGACGTCCCTTCGTCCCTGACAATGTTTTACTGAGAACTGCAATATTCACAGTAGGCCGAGAGAGTGGGATCAGGTTATACTGCCCAGATGCTGAAAGCATGGGGTTTGTGATATCCACAAGTCAGCTATCTTAGGCTTTTTGTTAGCACTCTGGCTTTTTACAGGCTCGGTGCCTTTATCAGGCCAAGTCCTGCATCCTTTGCTCACGCCTTATATTCCCCTGGCTTTGATCAGACTCCTCACGTGAGTAATAGCATCATTCGGTCCATGCAGCCAGCAAAACATTGCACAGCTGATGTTAGCTGGCTGTTCAAGCTTCTAGATGTGACACAGAACACCCTACGGAACATACCTCATTAATAAAGTCACCAATATCCCCTGGATGTGGGATTACTGGTCTTATAGGATACTGTGGTTCAGCACCAATAGGTCTTTCATCCACCCTCCTGACTCCAGGTGTCTTGTTCAGCACGTGATCCATGGTCTCTGGCTGCTGGAGCTGGCTTAAATCGTAATCCTGTGACAAATGGAGAGGCACAGAGTGAAACCAAGAGCTTTTCATTCAGATCACCCACTCACCCAGTGTACAAACAAGTCGAGAGGTCTAATCCTCTTTCAGCTGAAGTTTGATGGCAAATCTTATCCCCGGGCATGCAGCACCTCTATCTATTTAAATTACAGATGAACCTGACCTCTGAGCAGCTCATACAATTGACCTCCTAAGAGTGGATCTTAAAACAGAAGTTAAATCAAGTATTTAAATACTCTCTGAATATTTTACACGGTGTCTAAATCTTTGGGATAAAAAACTGGCTGCGGTCTGCAAGTGCAGAGGTATGCACATAACTTTTTGATGAAACACATAATATAATGTAAAGACACAGCGTTGGTAGACATATTATTGCAATTACATTTGCACGGAAATAAAAACATTAAAATGTGTATTGCATTTATGCATGTAGGCCTTTCAAAGTAATTATGTTCTTCCTGCTTGTGAAAAATCCCCACAGAATAGGTTTCTATCAAGGAATGAGAACCAGGTAATATTTCATTAAAAATGTATTCGTGTAGGTAATGGTGTTTTGCTGCTCTTCCTTTGCTGTTATTTTTAACGAAACCTTTCTAAAATATTTAAGCCTACAGTGTAGTTGCCTGAAACCAGATACTTCAGGTAGTTTGAGTACTTACAACAGCACTTTGTTCTACCGCTGAAACTATTCTTATGCTCAGATGGGGATGATGGAACCTCCGGGAGCAACATTTATAAATAACTTGTCAGTGACAAGAAAAAAGAAAAGCTAATTACAAGGATGTTTCTGTTGAATAAGAACTTCCCAAGTTTTGGGCAAAGTCCCATCTCCCCGCGGTGGGTCTCGCCAGGCGCACCCGCTCCCCTTCAGACGCTACCGGGACCTCTACGGCAGGACGCGCTGCCGTGCTTTCATCTGCTCCTTAAGCACCAGCCCAGCCACTGGCCTTGGGGCTCACTGACCCAACCGTGCACACAGCAGCCTCCGCACAGCCCCCTGAAGCACACAGTCCATTTAAACACGCCAGAATAAAGCCACTATACGCTGCAGAGTCGCATCATTCGGGTGAACATCATGTTTGAGAGCGTCATGGGCTCTTGTGTTAGGCAGGAATAAAAAAACCACAGTGACCTAAACAGGAGCAACCAAACTTTGCTGTTTTAGCTGAGGAAACACATCCGTAGCAGAGGGACGGCACATCCCAGGAGTGCAGGCTAGGGAAGTTTTCATGCAACACCAGCATTGGTGTCTGTAAGGCGGCGGCACCGCAGAAAAGCTGACGCGTTCGGGCAGACTGTGGCTCAGGGCTCTGCCACCAAGCGAAGCTTTGCCACTGCACGCGTCGCGGTGAAAAAGAAAAGCTCCAAATGTATTCAGACATTTCTCACAAACCACGGCCAGAAATTAAAAGCACATTAGAGACGATTAAGTGAATGCAGGGAAGCTGCACAGAAGCTCTAGGCTCAGGCGAATGCCTGCAGCCACAGGTCTGGAGTAGGGTGGTAGCTGCTAGCTGGGTTTACTACCCGGATGGGGAATGGCAAAATACACAATTTTAATGACCAAAACAGCAGAAATAGTGTTTGAGCATGAGTGTCAGATTGATTTATAGTCCCTCCCCAGGACGCTGGCCCAGGGGGTAGCAAAATCCATGTGGCACTGGCCTCCCTGCACAGTCCCCTTTGCACAGGAGAGTGTCCCAGTGACACGCTGGACACAAGCCAGCTCTCACCCACGCCTGTGCCACAGTGGGGAAGCCAAGAAAGCTGCCTGGGCATGGACAAGGGTCAAAGCAACCCTTTGCGAGTAGTTTAGTGAAAACAATGGGGTTTCTGCCTTTTTGAGAGTATAAGATTGCACAGCTGCTCCCTGGCTGTGACCTGCGGGCTCCTCTCACCTGGTCTTCCTCTCCACCTCCCTCTTCATCGTACTTCAGAATATTGTCCCTGACGTCGTCCTCGGGGTCGATCAGGAGCTGCTTGGTATGGCGTTCCTTCTCCCGGCGTTTCATCCACACCACGAACAGCAGGACCATGGCTGTAACGGAGAAGGAGCGGGGTGAGCCTGGATCTCAGACGGCACGGGGCCAGCCTGCGTGTGTCAGCGTGGTGGTGGCCCCTAAAGCCTCAGCTGCCCTCTTCGGCTGTGGGGAACCTCGCTGGCTGCTAGTAAGAGGAATAAAATGTCATCCGATTGGATTTTCTAATTTATAAGGGAGAGATCAGTGAGAGCTGTAAATACTGCGACAGGCGTCCACTACAAACATTCCTTTAAGATCCATCATGAATGCTGATGGAGCTGATGTTTATCAGAAGTCAAACACACAATCAAAGGAAAAGCAAACAGAAAGCGTGAAAACTGAAGCTTTCTGAAAATATTTGATCTAAATCCTGAATTTTCAGGATTAGATTTCTTTTAGATTTAGATTACTTTTCTTTGATTCAGAGGCATAAAACGAAGGTGGCGGACAGAGTGCCGCAGAGGTGCCGAGAAGCAAACAGGTACAGAGGGCCAGCACCTGGGTACCAGCCCAGTTCCACCAGTGACACGGCGATGCCCGTTCCTGTCACGAGTCCTGGCCGTGGCAGCCGTTCTGCTGTTTGCAGTATGCCATGCTAAACTGGTTTGGGGAGGGTGGGTAATACGGGGTTGTGTAATCCGATTTGGGCTCACTTATACTCCTTTTTGGTGAGTGAGGGAGGGCCTTCTAGACTTCCAAGATCACATTAGCCAGGGCATTAGCACACGCATTTGACCATCGACTTGCAAAGCAGATCTAAGATCATTTGAAATCCTTTCAGAGAGCAGGGCTTGCTTTGCAGAACAAGGGAGAGCAAATCTGGTAGCACACAGACAACCTCCTCAGGCATCAGCATCTACATGCCAAGCCCTGGCTAATCTCTCTCAGGACAGTAACAGAGAGAGATGAACAGGTCTTGAACCATGAGACATTTTCCCCCACTTAAACCACTTCACCCAAAGGGAACACTGGCTCCCTGCTCCACAACCTGAGCCTTCAAAGGGTCACCCACATCCCAGAGGCTGCGCGCTCCCCGTGACTTACTGCATGGAAGTCGCCCTGGGAACTTAGGTCTCCGCTAACATAGAGGGACCGGACCTTGTCTTCTTCAAGAACCTGTCAATACGTTAGTTTTCATTCTCATACTCAGTAGCTGCAAATAATGCCATCACAACTGACATCAAGCCTGGGCAGCTGATGCAGTCACACCTCTCTGTGTCTGCCTTCCCTCTGCTCCCCACACAAGCCACGCACGAAGCTGTGACGGTGGCAGTCTGCAGAAGAAGGGACAGATGGATGGACGGTGGAGGCGGAAACCTGCGGCTGTGGGAACATGTTCCTGTCACTTAGGTCAATCCTTGACTGTGCCAAAACAATTCAGCCAACACAAGTGAACCCAGGCAGGACCTAAGATCCCAAACTCTCCTCGTGTGTTTTAGGAGAACAAGCCCTTGCTGTTCCCCAGTCTAACACTTCCCAGGGTTTTCTTTGCCTCTTCACGAAGCCTTGGAGTCACTTTACCGAGGGCAAGGACGGAGAAGAGACCAGACCCTGGGGACACGGGTGGGCGGCCCAGCCTGCAGCCCCACTGCGTGGGGAGGTGCTCAGGAGGGTCTGAGTTTTTTCTCCCAGCACCAAAGTATTTATACCCAACAGGAATTCAGTGAAGTGAGCAGAAGAGGACCGGACAGCTAATTACTGCCATTGTGGGCCAATTGGCTGTCATCCCTGCCTGCCAGCTAACAGAATTGTTTTCAGATAGTTCAGCATTTCTTTAATACTTATCCTAGATCTATTCAAGAGAGAAAAAAGAAAAGGAAAGAAAATGTAACTCTTATCTGCAATATAAAACCTCAGCTATTTAGCAGCCTATTGAAGTCCCTTTCTCGTTGCTCCTTTTCAAGTCTCTCACAACAAGATACCTGCCTAGTCCACAAAGACAATATTATAATGGTTACCAGGGTTTATCTTTTTCTTTCCTTTTTTTTTTTTTTTAAATGCTATTTTTTCATGCACTTGTGGAAAAAACTGTGCCATTAACGCCTTTACAGCTACCTTGAACTAAAAAAAAAAAAGACCTTCAAAGTGTCAATAGCGGATGTAGTGCACTCTCCTTCCTTTTATTCACTCTGCAGAATGGGAAGTGCTATTACTGCTGTTAGACCCATTTTCACTCTGCATGTAGTTTTCCTTGAAATCTATTGTCTTCACCCTTCACAATTTTTTATTGCATTGCTCTTCTAAATGTGCTATTCGTGCAGCTGATACACCAGGTATCAGGAAGGGGAGAAAACCTTTGAGCAAAGGTAAAACCAGAAACTTCCTTCACCTGAGCAACCTCAGATCTATCCTCTTGCTGCTTCTTCCTTTTAAAGCCACCAAACTTTGACCTGCTGACTCTAAAATGGACAAATAGCACAAAAAATCCTACACCTGCCTTTTTGCAGGCTATTGTTCAGAGGTCACGATATAAAATGGATAGAAAGGAGGCAAAACACTGGAAGGATGTAACTGGAAAACTGCTCATCGCAAATTACATATTTCATCACTGATACAGTGCTTTGCAGCTCTTGAAGATTAAAAAAGAGTCAATTAGAATTACAATGAATGTAAAAATAAGCTTTTGTAATAAACCCCATAATTTAAAATGGGATAACGTATCTGAAAATGAAAAGAAGAATCTCTTAAATCAAATGTCCTTCAGCTGAAGTTAATTTCGGTCAATAGGATTTTCAACTGCTCAGATCGTATTTTAGCACTGGATTTACACGAAAGCAGCAAAGAGAAGTCTTGTGTTTTAGTCCCTCCGGGGCTTCCAGCCGCCGGGCAGCAGCACGCCCAGCGTACCAAAGGTGGAGGGACTGACAGACACCCCGTCCTCTGTGTGTGCCGCTGGGCTGCATTTGCAACAAATGCCCTTGCTGAAGGGAGCAGCCTGAAGCATTTTGCTACTGGGACCCCACACCCAACGAAGGACAGAAATTGTGCGTCGCGGGTAGGCACGGGGATGCTTCCACTGGCTCCGATGGGCTGGATGAGGAGCGGGGACTGCACCGCCACAAACACCCTGTTTTCTTGCTCGCACTCCAGGCTGAAATGGTAAATCAATTATACAATAATACAGTCCCATCGCTGGCCCAGGAGGGTGGATGTTTGCTCAGAGATGACCCATTCTCCTAATGCGCCATATCACAATCCACATTAGGTGACATTTGTAGCATACGTCGCTCTGTCTGCTCTCTGGTTAAACACACTGGGGGTAAATATTAAATGTAATTTAGCACCATAACTGCCATTACTTTTAATGGGAGTCCCAGGGTTTCATCCTGCGTTTCTTGATGAATATTTACCTCATTGTTCATTGCAGCGTTCGTTTTTATCTATTCCTACTGTGCCAACTCCTGCTTGAAGTTATAATGGTATCATTTTTATTTTTAAGTGTGCACACATGGTTATTTGTAACGCTCATGAAAGCCCGGGACTAACTGTTGCTGGGCAAAAGGGATGGCTTTGCCTCGAGCAAAGGGATATCCAGCCCTTCTCTGCGATGCACCCCCAGCTCTCCAGTGCTCTGGATGAACTGGAGATCCTTCCTCTGAAAACGCTCACAATCCACCAAATTCTCCAATCTGTTATCATTTTACGTGCAATGGGACAAACTACCACTCTCCCTTGGAACAACCAGAAAACCACAGCTATGCACTGGCTCTGCCAGGGACTAGCCAGACTCACAACCAGTGCATCTGGTACTGGGAACCAGTATATCCACAGCCACCCAGGGACCCGAGAGCCATGGGGGAGTCTGCCACGGGATTTTGGACAAGTCCTTCAACTTTTTCCCGCAAAATGTGAGGAATCGTTATCACACTCACTACCAACAAGATGTTGTCAGTGTAATGATGTTTGTAAGGCTACCAGAAGTCCAACGCCTGCAGAGCGCTGCAGCTCGTTCTGCTGACACTGCAGCAAAGGAGCCTCGAACGCAGACGTGTGAACCACCCCCCACAGCCTGAAGCTCACGGCTCTGTCCTTCGTACGGAGTGTGCATGGCTTGTGAAAAATACCACCTACAGAAACGGGACAACGGGGAGCAGGATGGGAAACGTGACGTCAGCCCCGGCGGTACTCACTTAGTAAAATGATGATGCAGATCAGGATGGCGATGATGGCCCCCGTGCCCAGCCCCGCCGCGGCCACCGCCCCGATGGTGGTGCAGTCGCCGTTCTCGTCGCACGGGCACACCTTCACTTTGATGACCGATGTGTTGTACAAGGGGGGGTTTCCTGAGTCCGTCACGATGATCGGCACATCATACACACCCGCTTCCAGGTACATGATTCGTAAACTAAGCTGGGCGTAATCGCCTGGAGAGACCGAGACAGACAGAGAGATGACAGACAGCCTGTACAGCCACACTGGTACAGGCAGGGGTCCTCTGCCAGCGCGGGCTTCTGAGTCCTGAAGAAAAGGTTACCGACAACATACCCGGGCAGGGCAGCCTCAGACTTCTGCCCCAACAGTTTGGTCAATCACCAGCCTGTGTTTTGCAAAACACCGTGTGTTTTCCCTGCTGCGCTAACCTACCTTGATGCCGTTTGCAAATCCAGTTGCACGCGATTAAAATGGCATGAAATGCAAATACTAAAGCATGGATGATGCTCCCTGGGTCTGGGCTGTCCCTGGCCACTGTGCAGGCTCTCTGCTCTCCCACCTCAGGATTTTTGGGAAGCCCATTGCCCGTCAATGCCACGCTCAGCCAGGTAATCCTTCTCGTGTTCCCTCCCACTGCGATACAAGAGCTGTGGGACTGAGCTCTGAGCCGCGAGGGCTCAAGCCGCTGCCCCTGGCCAGGCAGAGGGTGCCAGACCTCAGCAAGAGAGACCAGCTCTGAAGCCAAAACCAGCCCATGGCTCCACGATATTTTCCATCCTCTGCTGAAACTACCAATAAGAGGAGCAATTAGGGCCATTTGTGGTTGCATGCTGCAATATAAAAATCTTCCACATACTGGTAATCTTCACACTTACCTAGCCCTCCTGGTTCCATGGTAAATTAAAAGGCTGCCTTTATGCAATTATGGTCAGAGAAATGAACATTGATCCTGACTGTGGCTTATGACAATTACACTGGAACATAAGGAAGACTGATAGTAGCTTTTTTCCCCTTGGCCATTATGGATGATTTATACTTTGTTCACTACTGATAACTGTTCATAATTATGAACTGCATTAAAAAAAGCCAAGTGCCAAGGCTCTTAGAGTTATGCTGCAGGTCTGATACAAATCATTTCTGATTAACTATCTTGTCTATAATGTCAGCTATAATGTGCTTTAAAAAAATAAAAATCAGATAAAAAAAGTAGGAAAGTTTGGAAGTTTGAAACCGCACGTGGCCTCATTAGTGAATCAGAGCCCAAATGTCCTCGGGATTGCCTGCCCCATTTACCATTCAGCCGTGTTATGGTCCAGTTCTTCCTCACCGCAGATGGCACACTTGGCAGCTCGAAGACAAAGGGCCCAACGTTTGGATCGATGTCAGCATCCGCGGCTGTTATGTTGATGACATTCAGGTTTGGCTTTTCACAGATCTGTGCCTCCTTTGGCAGGAGCTCAGGAGCATTATCGTTGATGTCGATTAGGTAGATCTGCAAAGTGCCAGTGCCGCTTGCGGGGGGTATGCCTGAACGGGAGAGGCAGAGCCAAACACGGACCCATCACCATCACTTGAGAAGCAGTGGGAATGACAACACGGTGGACCAGCCCCCTCTCTGCCTTCCAGTTTCAATAAACCAGGATTTTCACCCTCCCTCCTTGGACCTTATTAGGGACATACTGCACTTTCATGGTCCCTTGCTTTAAGAGGTATTATTAAAACTTCCCTGAGACTCTTACCGTTGCTGTTTTTCACTCCTGCAGAACATGGAGGTTGAGCTCTGCAGATCTGTAGCCTACAGCAGTGTCCTTAGTCAAACTCAAAATACAAGGAGCTGATGCCAAGCTGCTAGGGCAAATTGTGCTAATGGCTGCTTTGAAGGGGAAAACCATTAGAAAGACAGCTAACGAGGAAGAAGAGGCCTTGGAGGGAAAAACCCCTAAGTAGTGTAATACATTGGTCGGCACTTACTGTAACACCTGCTAGCCAGGTTTTAGATTCGCAGGCTATTACACTGCTTCAAAGAAAGCCCAATTGTCCAGCTCACCCCACCGCTAGCTCTAGCGGTGAAAGGTCTTTGCTCAAAGCCCGCGGTACGAGCTAACCATCACCAAACACGGTGGGTGATGCTACTGGCCCACGGCAGCAGCAGTATGTCGCAATGTACAGTTCTTCATCCTCTCTACATTCGTCCCAACCGGCAAGGATGCCGCAGCACAGCAGTGTTGGTCCTCCAGCCCCTTACTGATGAAGAGCCACATTTGTCTGACTAACGACCACTTACACAAAGTAACACCTGACCTGGCAAGAGAGAACAGCTTTCCCAGAAACAGCTCGGTGTTTTTAATTTCTCTCCTCACAAACACATCTGGCATCTCCGTGTTGGCCTGCCCGCTGCCTCCCTTCTCAGCCAGCGTTGCTTCAGCAACTCTTTTTTAAGTTAGTATTTTCAGTCCTGGCACTTTCTCTTGGTGCTGGATATACAGCTACACAAAACACTTCCCCAACATTGCTTCTGCTTCCACAGACTTTTCTCCCTACATTCCCATCTCATTTCTGCTCCATTTTTCAAGGGAGCCTTGCAAACTCTGATGAAGCCCTGAAAAACCTTCTTTCATGGTTCTTCCCTAAGCTCTTCAATCATTGATCTCATCCTTTCATCTAGTAAGCACGGGGTAGGTCTCCCTCTAAAACAATGTCTTTGATCAGCCTTGAAAGTTTCTGGAGAGACAGACAGCCCATCAGGATACTGGGGCTGAACATGAAAACTGACTTTTGGGACCCAGCAAAGCGATTTCACTGTTTTCACGTTACCCAGAATATCTTCGGGGATGAACGCAAGGCTCACGTTCTAACCTCGGAGATAGGCTGAAGGCAAACTAGCAGTCTGAGAGGCACTAACTGGCTTGTGGCTGAACTAACCTGCAATTGCCACACATACAGATGGAGTTTTGTGTGGGTACTGCGCATTGTTGGCTCCGATTCACGGTATTTTTTGGTTCTATCTGCTCCCGAGTGCGGTTCTGGTGCAGTCTCAGGTGAAGTGAAAAGTAATCAATTTTTTAAATGTCCAAGTATTTCAAACCATGGAACATTTCAAATTATTTTGTCTCTTATGTGGAGAGAGCAAGGATGTGGCTAGAGCAGGTACTGATATACTACAGAGGATCCTGGGACTTTATGCTCAAGAGATGAGGACTACCATAGCACCACTGACTCCGGTGGAGAAGTTGGTCTGCTCCCTAAAATTAAGACTGAAACACTAAAGAGAGTATTTTAAAAGAAAAAGGAATATACAAGTGCTACATCTACATTTAACCTGTATTCCCCATCACTGACTTTTGCACAGTGCCAGCACTCCTGGAACAAGGTACAACCCAACAGGCCCTCGTGTTCAGCTGCACGCAGGAGTCACTCCCATCCTGCTTGTGCAGAAATTTCTAAGGAACTGGGGCCACTGTCCTGACAAATGATGGCAGAAATGCATGAAACTGCGCCTGTGACTACCTGGCATCTTCTTGTCCTTGTGTGCCTGCGATAAAAACGGGAACCTGCATGCAGAGGCATTAGTGCAGCCTGGTTTCCTCTGGGATTGGGCCCCAAAGGTGAGTTCCCATGGGGTGTTCTGATATCGAGGAAGGGGCAGGACCCTGTTTCCCTCGGTTACACGGTCTCTCTCCCCTGTTCAGCTCCCTGTTTTATGAAATCTGTTGGAATATGATGTATTTGAGTTCTCGGCTTCCCTGCAAGACCGTCTGAAGGGTTCAAACACTGCCAGGGTCCACACCTGTGGAGATACAGTGTGATTGAAGAGCCTCTCTCTCCTCGAAAACTGGGCTAAAATTAGACTGTTGATTAGGATTTCCCCTTTCCCCCCCCTTACACTGCAAGCCAAGACTTTTCTTACAGCGAATGTCTCTGCACTGTAGTCCAGGGAGAGAGAGAGACAGAGCACGTGCAAGGAGTATTTGGCTAAACTGCTGCTTTATCATACACTGAAAACAGCAAAAAAACTTAAGGAACCAAGATGCTGCTGCTTCTTCAGGAAAGAAAGAAAAATCCCCACCAAAACCCCCAACCCTAAACATTTCTTTGATGAGTATGTGATGCTGGAGAACCTGGAACTTGGGAGAAATGTGAGAAGAGTCTATTAGCCTAGATGAAACTTTAGCTGTTATCCTAAGCACTCTAGACAGAATATTAAATAAGGTGTTGCTTTATGTGCATTTTAATGGCTGCAATATACCAGTGATAGATTAATTTTTCAGAATAAAGAGATTTATCTAGGTCCTCACTTTCTGAGCTGCTGAATGATGGATGTGCAGGCGCTGATGCAGTGCAGCACCAGCACTGAAGCCAAGGAAAGGGGTTAACTCCAAATCACGTACAAAGAGTCTGGGATTTGCAAGGTCAGATGGGGAGGGTTCAAGCCCTACCGCTGCTTTTACGAGTAGGCTCAGCCAATTTATTTAACTTATTTTGCCCTGGGGGGCGGGCAAAACACTGCCAGATACCCTTGGGATTATTTTGGATTACACTGTATTGGCTGTCTTCACAGAGGGGAAGCTTGGGATGGGGCGGTGGGACCACACCAGTCCTACCACTGATGGCACGAAGAAGGGGCAAAATTTGCTTCCTGGAACTGCTACTCAGCATGGGAACTGTCACATGAGTTTGCCTCGCCTATGTGACCCAGAATGCGATGACTGAAGCGACGCCTGAAACCCCAGAGGAAGCAAGTTTTCATTAGCCCTGCAAGCATCTCTCTATCTGCTCATAATGGACATGGCACCCTTCAGCCTGAGGGATGACAAGAGCTAATGCAGGAACTGTCCCGAAAGCACCTACACAGTATAAGCAACATACTTAGGTGCTCACACCCAAGCCTAGGCTTGATTTTGATGCTGAATCCTGGCCCTGGTTTGATGTGAGTGCTCAGCACCCTGCAGGGGAAGGCGAGGGTGGGAGAGGGGAGGAAGGCCCTCTACTTGCCCAGGGAATGTCCTGAGCCCTCCACAGAGCCTTTTCCACCTGGAGGAACGGAAGAATGAAGTAACAGCATGGCCACATCCAGGTATGGTTAGTAAAAAAGTCGTTCTAATCAGAATTAGGGAGAGAAGTGCAGGGCGGCAGCAATGGACCGCTTGCCCTTGAGCGAGGCCAGCACTGAGGTTCACAGTGCTAATTTGACCAAAAGCTCTGTGTGATCTTTAATGAGTAGAGAAGAGAAAGCCTTAACAGGACTTCTCTGCGAGAAGATCTGTACTGGCCTCAGCGACTTTGATACTGAAGTACACCAGCATCCAGACGCTCTGATGGTGGCTGGCCATTTCAGAAATGGGAGCGGACGGAGACAGATTAGCCCTGATGACAGACGGAGAGACACCTTTCATGAAAGCCACAGCAGTTCAATGGGCTGGTTTACTTTTAATACCCTCCCGCCATCCCCTACAATTATTCTGGTCCCCTGATGGAAGGCTTCCCAAACGCTCTGATCAGAGCCTCCGGGACGATTACCAGGACTGGTGTGTTCCGTAGCCCTTGGAGAGCACATCCCTTTGATATTTTTTTAAGTTCAGGCTACACCGCTACACTGAACTCCCCAAATCGATTTTCCATTTGCCCTCCCTTTCCCTTAATAACACTCTCTGTATACTGTGCACATTTAATTTACTCCAGCAATTTCCCGTCCCACTTTCACATTTTTGACCATAAAAACCTGGGAAAAAGATAACTTATACTGACAACTCTGTCAGGGCATCATTTCTCTTAATGCATCACATTAGAGTCTTATTGAAGCATGAACAATGTGAAGCCTGGGCTCACCGTTGTCAGCCGCCAAGAATGTGGCCTCGTAGACATTATTCTTAATGTAGTCTGACTCTCGATCAAGGACAGCAGCAGTAGTGATCTGACCATTTGTGGCATTAATGTTCAGCCAGTTTGCAGGATCTGACAGCTTAGAGTATCTACAGAGAAAGGAAATAAATACATGGCAGTCTTTTCACTGACATATCCTTAATACTGCTTAAAATAAGGTTTTTCTGGACTCCTGACCCATGATTCAAAGGACCTTTGGATAACTGGTTTTGTTGACAAACAAAACGCTAATTGACTATCTGGTTTATGACCTCTACAATTATTCAATTTTACTGTTTCTTTCATTTTAAAGGTTTTTCTTTCCACTAAGTGCCACTTACATGCCAGCTTCCTGCTGCTGGGAGTGGACACAGCCTGAAGTCTCTGCAGCTAAGAAACGGGGGTCTGCAATGACCACTGCATTTGTACGCCTGCATTAGAGGATGGATTCCTGTTCTCTCCTCTTAAAGCTGCCCTTCCTACAATAGCACTTACTCTAAAGCCACGGATATTCCTGCTTTTTTACCTGTCACTAATAAACAACAGTTTGGGAAATACCACACTGGAAGAATGGCTGTTTCCAGGCCACCCTTTTGTATCAGGATCACATCTTCAGCAGCAATTGCTCTGGGGACACTATAAGGGGAAGTCACAGCTGTATTAAAGCACGGACCCAAGGGTGAAGCAGTTTTAGGTCTGCTCTCCTGAAGCGTTTTCATATGCTCCTGAAATAGCAGGTAGGATGATACCATGCATGTGGGAGGTTGGAAGAGAGTAGAGACAAGGGTGTCCTCCCCTTGTCAGCCCCTAGTGTGCCCTGGGCTGGAACGACCCAGGGGCAGACCAGCCTCACTACTGTTCAGTCAACTCACAGCCCAAGTTTGTTCACGTCCTCCGCAGCCAGTTATCAACATGGCTTGTCCTGGGCAAACTTTATTCATGCTCCCCAGATCAACAGGTTCTGTTCACCTTTCTCACTTGTTTTCTTGGTTTTCTTTTATTGATTGCTTTTGATTTCTGTCTCTCAGTTTTGTATGGTTTGAGTTGAGATGGACTGTTATTACCTAAACTGGAAGCTAACACATGGGCAAACTACACATTGCTGAAATAAGCAAAGAAAAGATGAGCATATTTCATGGGTTACTCAGACCTGCTGATAATTTTATATCAATTTTTTGTATTTATCGACACAGGCAGGAGAATTTCCGGCTTCTGGTGAATATCCCTTTCCAGACACGGGCTGTTTGAAGCTGAAATGTGAAGTGAAACTTGAGCTGTGTGAATCCCTGTGAGCAGGAAAGCAACAAAACTGCTGCACAAGCCTCTGCCAAAGGAAAGAATTACAGTTCATGGAGCTGGACTCTTTGGGATGTTTTCATTTCTTTTTATTATCACTGCTGTGAGTCTCCTGCCCTTTCTCTGCTAAATGGCCAGGGGTCCGGTTTCAAAGCTGGCTTTGTGAATGCATCTGTGGCTAATGAGGGTAACGTGAGGTGTGACACTGGCCACGCCAAGCTGTGCCTTACTGGAGATGTTCCTGCTTCCTTATCCTCTATTTGTAAAAACTCTGTTTCTTCAAAAACTATTTAGACAGAGATGGAAAACTGTATGCAAGGCTCTAGCAGCTGTATCAGCCCTCTGCAAAGTGCTTGTAGGCTGAGGTTTCTGGGTGTCTTTGTTCCTAATTCACCAATCCCAACTGTGAAGAAAAAAATCAAAACATCCTTTGCATAGCTCACAAGGACAGGACCCCAGCTGCTTTTTGCAAAGCCTTGGCATTGGGCTGTCCTGGTGAAAAGGGATAAGAGAGATTGTACATGGGTTTAGAAACAAAGTGCTTGTGGATACACAAAATGTGTGTCCTGGGAGCCCTAGGAAAAAACAACTTAAGTAATTTGCTGCTCATATTCACAGAAAGTCTTCCAAAACCCTGCACACGCACTGTGCAATCACAGGAATGGCTCAGCAGAGCCAGTTCTTCTCCCAGGAACGGCAGAGGCTTGTTTGAATTACAGACCATCCACCTCCGGGTTAGAGGGAGTATTCAATCAGAAATGAGCTGTTCTCTCCTCTGAAAACCAGCCTGGCTAGACGTCAGGGAAATAAAGACCCTTCAGAGGCCAATATTTCAAAAAGAATGTAAGAAAAACTGTCTTGTTAGTTAGGATGGTCTCTCTCCTCAAAAGTCGCAATACCTGTCTAAAGACAACAAGATAAGGCAGTGAATAAACTATCATTTTCTAGACCAGACAGCTCTGTGCCAGGTGAAATATTTCAAACTCTTCCTGACATGGAATGTCACAACAGCTGCAAGTTAAACTGGCCTTGGCCATGGTCACATCGTACACTTGCATTTTGACAAAAACACAGACTGGAAGAAAAAAAGAAACAAACTTCTGCGGAGGCAGAAGTCTCTAAGAGCAGGAAATGCACTTTTTGACTGCACAGATGGAGACTGAAACACTTGTGAAAGGTGTGACGAGGACTTTCATTTTCACATACACTTCTGTGACAATATATTTCCTGGTGGGAAGGCTTGTGAGTAAGGTCCTGGACTGTGGATTCAGTCCCCAGTCTGCCAGAGTGGGAAAAAACACAGCCAGTGACATGATCCCGGTCACAGCATGGACTCAATCCAATCTTAAAACTGCTAAGACCAAGCATCTGGCTTTTAGAAGGCTAAAACTTCGTCAGCTGAATCCCATTCACAGCAAAAGCAGTTAACGGGGAGGTTAGTTTGGCAGTTGGGCTGAATGGAAAGGGAGGGTCAGGACAAATCTGGCTGACTGCAGAGCAGGGTGCTTTATATGGACTGGCATCAGTCAGATAAAGATGGTGTGCCAATGGTATGTGCATGAGTGTTTGACTGCTCAGGCAATATTTAACCATATGACATCTTGAAAGCCTGTTCAGAGCTGTTTGTAACCAGGCAAGCCTTGCTCTGACTGGGCTGACAGCTCCTCTCGCACTCTGCTTATTAAGCCAGGTTGAACCCAAATCCCCTGGAACCAACACAAGACAGGATGAAATATTCTACTAGTTCTCTTTGGGAATCTAGCTCTTTCTGTGCCTCAGTTTACTCCCTGTAAAACAGAAATTACAAAGCTGCCTTTTTTTAAACCTTTTGTATTTATAAAGTGCGTGGACAACATCGGTCGAAGCATCCTTGACGAGGCAGACACAAAACATTTCGTACAGTGCAGCCCCAACCTTTGCAACAACACAGGGACCCTTTGCTATTGACTGCTTCCATCTGAAGCTGAAAACTGCCCCTCTTCAAGCCAGTAATGTGGGATCCAACTCGGCCTGCCCTCCCAGACCCAGCCGCTCGGAGCCTGGCTTACCTGGCGGGAGGAGGATCGCAACTTCACGAGCCCCTGGGGTACCCTGCAAGCTCTCCACTGAGGGGGAAAGCAACTGCCAAGCGTTTTACTCATATTGCGTCAGTTAGACTGTGAATTAGCATTTCAGCTACTTTGCTCCCCAAAGTTCCGCAGCTGAAATCCCCCTCCCCCTGTACAGGAGCTCACTTGGGTGCCTGGTCTCCCACCTTACTGCCTGCTGCATGAAGCGATCGGGATCCACTGCTGAGAAAGTCGTCAGGACTGTCCCCGTAGGCACTCCTTCCTCCAGCCTGATTAGCTTGTGGTTCGTGGGGAAATACGGTGCTTCGTTGACGTCCGTGACTGAAATGGTGACTCCTGCTGTTGACTGGAAGGACATCTGGATGCCACTGGCCAGGGGAGCTTGGTTTGATACCATCACTGTCAGCATGAAAGCTCTGTTCATCTCGTAATCGACTGCCTAAAACAAACAAACAAGCAAGAATAGAGCCAAGCAGAGAATAAATTCCACCTTCTGGCTGAAAGCTGCAAGATTTAGAAAAGAGATGATATCAAAGTCATTGCCTCATCTCATTTCCTCCTGAGCTCAGTTCCTTTGAAGGTGTAAAACCAGAGCAGCTTCAAACCATTGGAGGATTTGGCTTTCCAGTATTTGGAGAGTCAAACAGTTAAAAAAAGCCCACAAAGTAAAAACTGCACACCGTAGGGAGGATTTGCCCTGTGTTTCGTTCCAGTGCTAAGTGGTTTCCAACAAAGAAGCTGTCTGTGTTAGGTGAGCATTGAACGAGCAAATCTACCATGGACTGCTCTAAGTGCAACAGGTAAAGCCTGTTAAGAGGGACTGGACAGGTACTTAACCGTGCTAATCGCATTGAAAGCTGCTGACTAAGTAGCTACGACAGCCTATGTGGACTCATGAGCCTGAAGTGCTCTTCATTTTTCCTCTTAAGTGAGTTTATAAGCAAAGGTGGAGCTGCAAGGAACAGCGCTTGGCCCTGCTAATCGGTCGGTCCCTTCCAGCGGGACCTCTCATCCTCTCGCAGAGCACCTCGTGATGTCCGGAGCTTGCCTGCACGCTCCCACAGGTGCATTATGCTGTTGGGTGGCCACTGATCTCTTTTCAACAAACACTTAAAGACGTTGTGTCTTAGGAGCCAGAAGGAGTGAAAAGCCTTTGCTGGCACAACTGACTGAACGGCAGTATAACAGTAATTTCTAAACCATCCCACTAATTATTATGAGGGAAGTCGCTAATCATCTGCCAGGGAGGCTTGAATTATGCAGGATCACACCTCTGCTTGTTAAAAAATGCTTTGCTGTAATTTATGAATTTAGAAGCGTAACCATTCTCCCTAATTCCTTCTCCAGCGCTGAGTCTGCAAAGCATACTCTTGTGGTGTAAAAAGCCACAGTTACGTGGACTTCGGCAGAGCTGTGCTGATTTACATCAGCAAGATCTGGCTTCCCTGTTCTGTTTAAAACCCAGTATTGTCAAGAGAGAAATCAAATCATAGGAGGCTACACGAGGGAAACAAATTTCGGGGGCAAAAGGTAAAACAGTGGAATCTCAATTCGATTGAAGTGCAAATGTTCCCATTGCTAAATAATTTCCTGACAGGCAGGGCCAACATTTAATAAATAGAAGGAAGCATAAAGATTCCCAGTACACCCACCAGCACTGACTCATGGACTTGTACCGCATTCAAAAAAGACGCGTGGTACACGTTCCCATTTAAACACGATTCTCGGCCTTGAAACAATTTGACTAATGCATTTCCTCAATTTCTTTCACGCTAATTTATATTCCTCCAGTCTTCACTTTTTTTTGATGTGCTGGCCTGCTTGCTGACCTTGCTCACAGACAGTCTGCACCTTCCTCCCCGCAGGGGCTCAGACGGAGCTGAGGGGATGATTTGAGCAGCCCCAGGGGGGACTGATGTGGGAAACCACTGGGCTCCCTGCCTGTTGATGCACAGCCCACCCTGACCACACACATGGGTCTGCTGGGATGTGGTCTGGTGCAATGGAGTGGCGTTTTTTCCCCCAAAAATGTAGAGTTTTTTTACCTCTCTGCTGGGAGCAACAAAGCCAGGGCTGCAGAAAAGCAGTGCAGGGAACAGGGTTGGACCAGGATCACCCAATAACGCCCACTCCACAGACTGTCCTGGGGACATCAGTCCCACGTGCTGGCCCACGGTGACACAGCATCCGCTGCGCTTCAGTCTTCAAGAGTGAGCCTGCCTGCCTCTTCAGTGCTCGTCTGAGTTCCATTTCACACGTTTTGTTGAAAAGGTAAAAGGAAGAGCCCGTGCCTTCACGGCAGCGTTTGTGCTGTTGTCCCCTGCAGGACAGGAGCCTCTTGCAGCTGGATACAGTCCAGCCCCAGCAGAACTTCTTTCACACCGTAATAAGCAATTTTACCAGGATGGTTCATACTTCTGCTCCCTAAAACTGCCTCCCTCTGAGGGTAACAGTGCACAGAGCACACCGTGTTCTTCCCACTGCACTAACCCTCCACGCATCTCCCTGAAAACGCTGCGTATCAATCAGGCCAACAGAAGGAGCAAAAGCGTATGGAGCTGCTACATCCATGACAAGGAGGTGCTGGACTGCTGTCTACTTTATAATTTCATGTCCAAGAAGCAATTTAAAAAGCAGCACCTCTGCAGATACTCCTTGTTGGATGTTGAGTGTCTGATCTGGCACAAACAGCCCCGAAGCATCCCCTGGGAGATGCTGGACATCCTCCTCCTTCACTAGACGCTCCAACCTGGATGCAGCAGAGTGAAGCCGAGGGCTTGCCACGTGTCCTCCTGTTCTCAAGCTACTTTTAATGGAAGAGAACAAATTTGCCTTATGTTACTGTTGAGGCAAATAATAACGGAAGCTTCGGAAGCACCTCCATTATAAATCCACGGCTCTGATCCATACAGAGTTTATAATAACATTTTACTTAGCTGGCTGCCACAGGGCAGTCACTGCTGCTCTTGGAGCTTGTCTCCAGACTCTGCAGTGCCTCATCCGAGTGGGAAGTTGCTCTCTCCCCTTGATCAAGGCTTTCTTTGAAGATTAGGGTCTTGCACAGTTATGGAAATGGTTTGGAAAGGCACGAACAGCGAAAGGAAATGTTACACTTCTAATGATTGGACTGGAGCTGCAGATGGGGCTTTGCTGAGAGCGGCTGCACAGTGGCCCCCACGAGCTCCAAAGGGCTTCTTGGTTTGGAAGCTTTTCTGGCCCCCAAGTTGCTGGGGGAGGGGTGGTATACTTCACAGAACGCCCTTCTCTGCGCCGTTTCTGTGACTGATGTAGCTCAGATGCAAACCCCTTTGCTTGCAGCAGTGGGGAGTTATGTGTAAGCAGCTTCAAAGAGCCACATGAAAATTCAGCTGCGTAGGGTCTGTAAATAAAAGGTTTGTAATCTGACTTAATTTTTTACCTGTGTTTTCAGTCTATATCAGGGATCAAACCAGCAAGAGACTGCTCCCACACCACAAGGAACACGCTCCGACCGGCCACCCAGTCTGACGTGCATACATTCCCCAAATCTTTAAGCATATTCACTTATTAACAGAGAACAAAATATTTCAAAGAAGAAGGTGGAATCCTAAGAGTCTTCCCTTCTTGACCATGAAAATTTAATCACAAGCAATTTCACTCATACTCCTTGCTGAAAATACACCCAAAAGCCTCCCGGCTTGATAAGGGTAAGAAACTCGGGGTGAGCAGGAGGATCAGGTGAGGTTATACAGTGAAGACATTCAACGCAATTTCAAGCTTTGAGCTCAGCGTGACAAGATGGGATTTTCATGTGGTTCTTTGCATTGTGATCACTGTGGGTTACACAGCAGTGGAAAGTCAACACCAGCATCAGTGGTGTCTTGACAAATCTGCCCGGCTTTTTGCCTGCCAGTTCTGAAGAAAGGAGGGTTCATTATGCACGAGTCCTTGTGTAGCAGTGATGATCATGTAAATCCCCTGTTGTTCACTTTGATGTGTCTTTAAACTACAGTTGTGACACTTTACTAGATTAAGAGTAAGGGGTCCTCCCCAGCTCGCAACGTTGGCATTTCAATTTCAGACTGGCTGCTGATGTCAGTGGAAGGTAAATTGTTGCATTTAATGTGCCGCTTTTGGTGAATATTTTCTGTTTAAGCAGAAAAACATATATGTATAGATACGTGTATACTTACCTATACACATGCACCCATACACACGTATCTAGAGCTGCTACCAGGCTTGGAGAGGTTTTGTAACGTTGCACCAGATAAGGTTGTCAACCGTCATTACAGAGCATTAAAGAGCGATAAATCAAAGCGCCCTGCTGAAATACCATCTAGCAGGTAAGACGATGTCTCCCTTAGAGTTTCAGCAAAGCGGCATCTGCAGACACACAGGCATAGCCCAAGGGGCAGAGAACAGGACAAGCTCACACGTTCCTACCAGCTTCACCTCACTGGCATTTCACTGATGTCATTTTTCCTAATACGCAGACTGTACGTATTAGGAATGACTGCAACTTATTAGCTACAAGGGAGTGGGGCTCTTTTTTTCAAACACTGAGCTATTCTTAAATCACGATGCTCTTTAAACATTAGGGTTTCATCCTAAGTCGTTGATTAAAACTTTCTGTTGGGGAAGGCCAGCCTCATCAAAAGATGCAGGCTTTGTCCACCTCAGCACCTATTATCCTGTTTGGGTGCAACGCACAGTGTGTGCCGTGCGATCGCCGACAGGTCGCAGGAGCCTATTTGTGACGCCTTCACGTTTCTGGTAGTCAGAGGGAGCATCCATAGCTGTCTTATCTGGGAAGAGATTCAGTGAGCGCTGAATGGACCTGCTTATGTTCTGGCTGTGTGTAATGACTGCAGAAGCATTCCCTGCCTGGGCTGCTGGCCTCAGCCACTGAATGGGAAGTGAACGCTCAAATGAAAACAAAATCATGTTCTTCGAAGGCAAAGCGGGAGACAGAATTCGATGCTTGCTGCAGATACCTTGAGCGTTCCAGCTCACTTAAGGCTGCAGGCAGTGGAAAGAAGGGACGGTGGATATTTAGAGTCTTATCTCTCAGAGCCTTTGGACAAGCTCCTCTGCTGATGTGACCCGGGGAGTGCCTTTCACTGGAGTGCAGCTATTCTGAGCTGAGGATCTGGCCCACAGTGTGTTTATTGCTTGATGCTAGGAAAAGGAAAATTTCCTCAACTTTTTTCTGCCAAGCAACTCAATCAGAGAAAAATCTCTCCTTTCCTGCTGTTACCAGGAAATTCACTCCTCCTGAAATCTCTCCTGCACTCCCTGCTTTCACAGAGGATCACTTGACTGATCCCCTGCAGTGAAACACTACTCCTGATTCACAGCTCACGGGGAGACTTCTGGCTCCAAAAGCAGAAGATGCATCCTCTGCCCAGGCCTGCCTGGCAGGGCATGGCTGCAAAGCCCCGGCGCCTTCCCTCCGACAGCGCTCAAAAAGCTAAGGAGGAGCAGGGTGTGGAGGTCAGGCTCAGATGCTGCGAGGAGCCTTCGGCATCTGAGGGTTTATGACAGTGTAGGGTGGGCTGGGCTGAGCTGGGAAGCCAGAACCAGTGGCGTATGCTCGAAGGAAAAGTATTCGGGATATCCGCACAGAGAGATGGGAAAGAACAGGTTGAGCCCTCGTATTCCCAGGCAGAGAAGGCATGAAATAACTGCAGACTTCTGTCTTCTGGCAGTCCCTTAGCTAGCTGAAAGGGTGACAAGCATGGATTCGCTTTGGTTTTCCCCTTACCTTCACGACAGTTACCATGCCTTCGTTGGTGATGGGGTCTGTCCGGATGGTGAAATGGCCAGAGGGGTCCCCGCTGATAATGCGGTAGATGGCATTCCAGTTGGGGGAGTGAGGCTGGTCCCGGTCCATCACCGTCAGATTTGCCACCACAACCTCCACTCTGTTTTCAGGAACTTCTCCGGAATACTGCAAATGAAAGACAGAAACGCTCACAGTGGGAGCTTTCTGTGGGTCCTCATGGCTACCTCCCCTCTCCCCTCCATCAACACACGACCTGGCAAATCAGTCCCGTGAAGAGAACCACGGGGTTGTATGTTATGTGCGACACACCTCTTTCTCACTTCTGGTTTCCCAAACCTTCCAAAGCCTAGTCTCCCCTCTCAGCCCAACAGAGACTCAAGGAATGGTTTAGGTTGGAAGAGACCTTAAAGACCACCCAGTTCCAACCCCCCTGCCATGGGCAGGGACACCCTCCACCAGCCCAGGTTGCTCCAAGCCTCATCCAGCCTGGCCTTGGACACTTCCAGGGATGGGGCATCCACAGCTTCTCTGGGCAACCTGTTCCAGTGTTTCACCAACCTCTCCGGGAAGAATTTCTTCCTCATGTCCCATCTAAATCTACCCGCTTTCAATTTAAACCCGTTACCCCTTGTCCTGTCACTACAGGACAAACCCGCTGTCACCCAGTCACTGCCCAAGTTTCAGCAAATGCTTGAAGTAAACGAACAAAGGATGTTCTTGATATTGTCATTCAGTTAGAGCCATCACAGAGTTAACTGTGAAGAGCCACTAAAAATGGCAGACTAAAATGTGCATTTTTTAGGATGAATATGTCCCTTTAACCTGAGGTATTTGCCTCACTCAGATTTCTGTGATGGCATTTTATTGCTTCTTCAGTGATTTTACCTCATTTTCTTTCTTTCTTGCCCTCGATTTGATTTTGTCTCATTATTTAAAGTGTTTCTTGTGATTTTGCTACAGCCTTTCCTGGTGTTTAATTCTCTCATTTAGCACTGATTTTCATGGAGCATGTCCAGTTCAGACACATCCTGATGCATTAGCTGCATTCTTTTCTGCTTTCCAATCCTTGATTTATCACATGGCTGATCAGGGATCCTGGCCTGCGAATATTTCCAGTGTTTGGGGCTCAAAAGCTGCCAGTAAGACACATTCCCACATTTTCTGCCCTCATCTCTCAGCCTCGCCTATTAGCAGCATTTGCAAATCAACACTCTGATTGACATACGGCAAATTAAACACTGGGGAAACGATGGGAGCGGCTGGCTCCGAGTCTGCTACTGATATCCTGGCCCCAAACTACAGGACCAGAGCACTTCTGAAAATCTGGCCTTTGGTGTGCACAAATGCCAGGTTATGTAAATGATAATAAATCATCCCTTTGTTAGCACAAGAGTCCCTTTCCACTCCTAACCCATACCCATCCATTGGAGTCTTTCAGTTATATTTAGTATATATGATTCCACCACTGACAGCAAAAATATTCAATCTGCCTTATGTTAATGTAAATCTGAATTTGCCCTTTAGTGGCATCCTGAATGGCATTTTGCCCTCCTTTCTGTTATGCACCTGTCCTAAACAAGTTTTCATTAGTGAATGCAGATGGCATCCCCTTCCAGCCATGCTGAGTGGTGAGGAAGAACAGTAGGAAGCTGCAGATAATTCTAGTTCTAGTACACGCCACAGCTCTCCTTTTCTCTTTATTTCCCATGATTTCACTCGTTCTTTACCCATTTTCTTGCCCAATTTGGAATCTCTGCGGCACACAGCTTAAGCAGGGGAAATATCATATGGAAATTTATCAAAAGCCTCTTGCAAAAGCCATTAGATTATGTCACATGTACACTCCTATTATCAACCTTGTCTGAAGCCTGCTCAAAAGAACTCAAGGAGATTAGTTAAGCAGGATCGTCTCCTGGTAAATCCACACTAGTTATTGCCCATTACATTAAATCAATGTTGTATGCGTGCCAGCAATGACAAGTTGATGAGCCCCCAGTCTCTTTTAGGAGGCGGCTGCCCTGCTAACGTCAACGCATCGTATTATAACTGCAAGAGAATGAAGCACTTTGTGCGACCATCTCAAATCTTTGGCCTACCACAGGTTTTCGTCCGTTACTGCTGGGCTTGTGCCTTGCAGAACCAAGGAGAATGAACTCACCAAGCCACCAGCTGTATCTAAGACACTTAAGGGGGTCAGTCCCACAGGTTGCTGAACCCCTCTAGCAGATCATAACTCAAGTGCTGCCAGTGAGCTTGGGTTACACGGAAAATTCCAGCACAATCGCCAACAGATTTTACAGCAGCTTCTCTAAAACCCCTTACAATATCCGTTGTCAGCCCACAGCAGTAAAATTTACTACAAGACATATTTGAAAAATATCAGGTATATAAAAAATTATAAATACACAAGCATATCTCAGTATAAAGCCTGGAAGAAGACTGTAACAGTCTATAAAGCTTTTCCATTAGGTAAAAATCACAATGCTCCGTGCACACTGCAATCCAGTTGTTGATACCTGTTAGGTACAGTTAGGGAACGATCGGTCCCATGCAGCACTGAGGGCGGATACTGTCTGCTATGCTTATAAAGCCAAATATTTTTCTGATAAGAACAGAGTACAAACACAGGAATCAAAGGAGACACCCAAAGCTACTGAAGTTAAGAAGGTGCACCATGAAGAACAGAACAATTTTCATCAGCTACAGATCAGCTACGGGGAATCCAAACCAGAGCCTGTCTTTCCTCCTTCAAACACTCCCCCACTCTCATTATTATAAGTAAATGCCGTAATGTGTATCGTCCACAACTGTCTTTACCTTTAATAAAATTAAGTAATGACATTAAATTACATCTGCTAAAGGAAGGATGGCAGCTCAAAGCTACCCACACTTCTTTAATGTCATTCCCTCCCTGCCGTGGAGTAATTTAGGATAATGAACAATGCCATCTTTCACCGTGCTGCTTTGCAGCATTCCCTGCGCCGTAAGTTTTCTTTCCTAAGATTACAATTGATTTTCAAATAAAGAGAAGCATATCTATTCAAACACAGTAAAACAATGGGCAACGGAGGAGCTGCTGGAGTAAACAAGATTGATAAGGAAGTGCTTGACCCACGCTTGCAGCATTCACTCATATTCCCCTGTAATTCATGTAGCTTCACTTTCAATGGTTGCATTTGAAGTCCTTAATTTCCAGACTGCTTTTTTTAAAGACCATTCACAAGGATTTCTAGGGCTGATTGTTACACACTCCACTTTCCTTCTGAGATAAGGATTTGTTCTGAACCTGGCATGTTCTTAAACCCTTAAATTCTGTAGGGTCTTTTTCCTCCCCTCCCATAAAACCCGTGCTGGCGAAAGTCCTTCTCTCATTCCTCCGGAGCTGGCCTACCTGGAGTCACATCTTGTTGAAAAGGTAATAATTAATTCTGACTTTCAGGTTGCAACAGATTATACTAAAACTGGTTAGTCCCACAGTTTGTTTTTTGTCTCACTCAGTACCTGACAGCATACAAACACGCAGACAAATATCACTTCCGAGAAGAAAGGGATTAATGTGGGGGGACAAATGATGAATTCACACAATGACTTGACCTTGCGCGATAAATCTGGAGTCTGGGCGGTGAAGCCACGCACAGCAGAGTAAAACCAATTAGCTCGCTGCAGCCACTCCTAGGGAGGTGTGGAATTGAGATGGATGAATACAAAGATAATTATTCAGGCTTGCTTCTAAAGGGAATTCCTTTTTTCCAATATTCTTACTTTTTTCCTAGCTGTTTTGGCCAAGAAGCTGCAAAAGCAATCACTCGCTCACGTGTATGTCTGCAGGCAGGATTTCTGTGTTGTCTAAGATTTGCTAATGATGATGCAATATTTGTTACAGGCAGAAGTCGTTTATGAGGGCTGAATTGCCTAGAGAGTGTTTTACGACCTATAGCTATGGATTAAGTTGGAAGAATAAGGGCATTTTAGTCCTCTTATTAGACTCTGAGCCCTTCCCCTGACAGCTACGAGTGCTGCACAGTGCTGCATCTTCTCTCTAGGTCCCCTCGGTCGAGAGGAACCAAAACAAGAGCAAGTGAGCGCACATATGGCACAGGGTGTCCCGTCTCTCACCGCTTCCTGCTGCCGGGCCTCCCTGGATATGACGTGATGTGAAGCCGGGGAACGTGCAATCCACGCAAACTGTGTGAACAGGCACCCAGCCCGAGTACCAAACCCCGGCTCCTCCATGCTTAAGGGCATACTCCCAACCAAGTCCTGGCGCGCGAGCCAACTGTTTACCTTTTCCTCACGATATTTAACAAAGAGGTTCGAATAGCAGGCAAATTAATAAACAACTGCAGTCTGGCTGCAGCAATCTGCGTAAAATGGAAAAAAAACCAGATGAAAATCTCCTAATAAATCATTAATTGTGATGTGCCTGCCCAGCTGCAGCGCCAAAACAAGCAAATGCCACCCTAATTGATTGCTTCTTATTCCATCTTTATAGGCCTGCATTTTTTATTGTGAGGGTTGAATAAGCCCAGAGGTGTAAAAAACCTCTAGATTGTACTCTGTGTATCTGCCAAGTTGATATTTAGATCAATAATCCTCTTCCCCCCCCCCGGCCCCCTACTCCTACTACCAGTAATTTAGCTTTTCTTCCTAGCAGCCTAATTGCTGTTTTCTTAAGCCTTACTATCAATTCTCTGACCTTTAATTTCCAGTATCGTTTGCTCTATGGATGGCCGTACTAGGTCTGCAGGTTATCCTACCCCCTCTGCGCCGTACAGGTCAGACCTGGGTATCAACATCTCTGACAGTCAAACAGCGACCTCCAAGTTCTTGTTCCACCGTTCACCCGCAGCAGAGACCACAGTCTTGCTTGAATCGCCACAAAATCTCCGTGAAGTCAACCGCGTTTTGCGTTCTCAACCTGATTTTGAATTTCAAAATTTCGCTCATTTCTTAATCACGTTTTATTAAAGAACTACTCACTCCGGTGTGGTCTCGAAGGATAATCACCCTCGTCAGTACCGGTGTCGTCACTTTTTTCTGAGGCAGCCCACAGCACCCCTGCTCTGCAGTAACCAGCCAGCAACCCCTATGTAAGCCTCGTTACTGTTGTTTTTTCAGGCTCATGCCCACAACACCCCCTACACTGCAGCGTCCCTGCTTCAACTTCACTTGGATCTACTCCACAGTCGATCCACGTATGCGTATCATACTTCAGACTGGTTATATGCCATGTGGCTAATGCTTCCCAAAACATTATCTATAAAGCCCAACGCACTCTTGCCAGCTCGCAGTTTTGCTCCGCTGGTACGAGGCCCAGCTGTCACGGTGCTCGTTCAGAAATGAATCGCTCGGGCTGCAGGCTTGCCGCCGTCGGGCAGGAGTCAGCCTCGCCCAGCCGAGCGGAGGGAAGTGCACGGCAAATAGCTCACCGACTCCTAAAGTTGCTTTGGAAGTTCTGCCTTTATCTTCAGTGGTCTGTGCTCTCTCCTCTCCCCGGTATTCAGTGACAGGACGCGTGGGAAAGGTTTAACGCTGTGCCAGGGGAGGTTTCGACTGGACATTAGGAAGCATTTCTGTACCAAGAGCATGGTCAAACGCTGGGACAGGCTTCCTAGAGAGGTGGTCGATGCCCCAAGCCTGTCAGTGTTTAAGGGGCATTCGGACAATGCCCTTAACGACATGCTTGACTTGGTCAGCCCTGAATTGGCCAGGCAGTTAGAACCGAAGTATTCTATTCTATTCTACATTCCAAAACGCCTCACCTGCCTGCAAAGGAGCTCTCATAGCTCTGTGCATGGTGTGGCAGGGCCAGGCCACCCGCTCACCCACTGGGCGGTTCTACAAGGAATGGTGAGCGACGCTCAGTGTGAAAAACAACAGCAAGCCCTGAACTTCAGCACTTCCAAAGCTGCTCTTATGATGGCTTGGAGACAACATCCATCGTGTTCCTGCAGCTGACAGCAGCCACTGGCTTTATGCTTTGTCTTCAGTGGGGTTATTTTGTCAAAATCTCAAGCAATGACTAGTTTTGGATTAAATGACAAGATTTACTCTTTGAATATGAAGACAAAGCAGAACAGAGAAGAAAGCGATACCCTTTCTTTCAGAAGTAGCAGAAGAAATCCCTCTCATTTCAGAGACTCTGGCGTGAGGAAGGAAGGTACAGGTTTCACCTTGGTTCAAAGACTCTCAGAGTACTTGCCAGGAGTTCAGAGACAAGAGCAAGTAATAGAAAAAGGATATTAAAAAAAAAAAAAGAAGTTTGCATGTCTGACAATGAGCACTAATTTTTTTTCATTATCAGATGTTACATTCTTGTAATGGTATGAAAAGATGCCAGAGAAATGATGACACAAGACACTATTCTACTGCAAGATAACCATTTCCAGATAAATACATCTTATGAAACGAGGTTCTAAGTTTGCACAGAAATTTAGATATTTTATAAAAATGCATTACAACACAAAGGAGCTTTTTACAACGACCATATGAAAGGTTTAAAAAGAGATTAAAATTATGTCCTTGGAAAGGCATATAGCCTTGTCAAGGAAAAAAAAAAAATCCACATTAACCCTGTGTAGGAAAGTTGTACTTTATCTGTATTTCAAAGGCTATAAAGAACCACTTTAATCAACCTACTTGACTTTGGGGACTTGCACGTCTCACTGAAACTCATGAAATCTGGCATAGTGTGGTTTCCAGAACACAAAAGCCTTTAATCTGTAACCCGGCACTCTTGTACATTCAAATCTGATACTATCTCCTTGTTAGGAAGAAAAATTGTGAATTTATCCAAAATGGGATCTCATCTCGTCTAAATGATGTAGCCTTTGCAGCAGTGACCTTTAACAATGGTTATACTCAACAATAAGAGACTTTATCTCGGGAGCCAGTGGAAACAGTATATGTTAAAATTCTGATCTGATAGCGCAGCCTTTTATTTTCCAGTTTTAGAGAAGAATCCTTTGAACATTTCATTGCGCTCTTGTCTAACATACCTTTGTTTCTTGCCTACAGAATGAACAGCAGGAGAAGGTAGCTGATACCTTCCTGCAGATTATTTGATTGTCAGGTGTAATTAGCAATGCCATCTTTTAAATAGCGGCATAGATTTTAGAACAGCTGGAACTGCCTACAAAGCCTCATTCTTAAAAAAAAGAATGTATATACATACATTTATATAATAAAACGTCCTTGCACAGACATATCATTGCTTTACGATGGTTGACAGCCCAATGCTTCCCTTCAGCTGCAGAACTAAAGGCTAGGTGACTTGCCCGCCTCTCCCAAGGCAGTTGTAGAACTGGCGCTGGAGCCGTGTCCTGCCCTCTGCTGCCTCTGTTTGGGGCAGGATCATCATTAATTCATGCGTTACTTGATAAATCCATTAGGTCAGCCTGGATTAGTCTATCGATCTCCCCAGTGCATTGCCACGTAGCCTGCGATCCCCGCTGAGCTACCGAGATGGAAAAACTCACCGACAGGACGGCTGCACAGACTGCGTCGCTCGTCCTTACTCTCTAAAATACCCACCTTCCTTAAAAGAGAGTGAAATGAACTCATCTGTTATGCCATCAAGCCTCAAATTTCTTTCTCTTTCTTCAAAATGCAAAGTAGTAAATAACAGTGCTATTCTGAACAAAACTTTGAAAACATCTTTTCTTCTGATTTACACATAAACCAGACTAACAAAACCTGTGTGACAGAGTTCAGGTCCACAGTGAGCAAAACCTGCTCCACTGGTCTGACTGTATTTGTTGGCGAGATGTGTATAGAAGAGGATGTTTCAATTCAGGCACCTGTAATAAAGTTTCATAAAGAAGGGCCTTAAGCTGTTAAATTCAGTTTAGGATTTTCTTATTAACTGCTCATTTCTCATAATGAGTTTTTAATTTAATTTTTTCAGATTTTAAGGCATATAAAAGCTGCTCATGTGCCTTTGGGATCTGAAGATGGGTATTTGGGAAAGGGAGAATTTGAAGAGTACTGAAACTGAATTTGTGTACGCTACAATCCCGGTACTGAGATATTTATGTAGTGCATCTCAGCCAGCCCGCATGCTGACTCCAGCTCAAACCTCCTCTGGACCAATTGAAGTCGCTGTTGTTTCCAGATTAGTCTCAGAATGAGCATACAGGAGGATTTATTTCTTTCTTATGACTAGGTTTGAACACCACGGTCAGGTGCTGGAAAACCCACACGGTCTGGTCATAAACAGGGTTCCTGACTGGACAGAGCATCCTTGTAGGAGAAAGGCATTGAAACGGGTTTTACTGTAAAAGTGCTGCTACTGTCGTTTAAGGATGTAATTTCCGGAGCCGGTACCACGATGGCCAATTTTTTTACGTCCTTATTGCTGCGTAAAATGTAACGGCAACGCCTGTCGGCGGGGTGAGAGCTTCCACCCCCAGGGAGGTTTGTGTGCCCTCACCTGCTCCCTGGGCTGTGGTTTCTCGGGGAAGGGAATCGGGAGTGGGGGACGTGTCTCACATCGCAGGGGTTGCTGAAGAGCCCCTCCAGTTTGCAGACAAACCCAGCTCCAGCCCTGTCCCCAGGCCAGCAGGGGAAACCTGCCCTTCCGAGCTCACCTCCCGATGGAGGCCCTACAACCGCAGAATGCTTTGGGTTGGAGGGGACCTCTGAAGGTCATTCAGTCCAACCCTCCACAATGAGCAGGGACACCTCCAGCTAGAACAAAACCTGGCACTACAGAAAAATGCCTGCCTGCTTACCGTAATTCACAGCATGGAATGAAGACTAAATTAAAGGGTGTGTAATTCATCCAACTTGCCATGAGAAAGAGACTTCTAGCTGAAATTTTGGTTACAACAGGAAAGTCAAAATGCACATAGCAGAGAAGAGAAATGCAGTGAGAAATGGGAGCACACTGGGTCAGAGAAACAAAGGAGACACTTGGTGACAAGTACATTTAAAAAGGAAAACCTTTTTATTTATTCTCTGCTGTTTTTTGGTAATTAAAACACGTTATTGCCCTAAGCTGAACAGTTTGAAAAACTACCATGCTCCAAAAAACTATGTGAAACCTTTTAATCATCCTCTCCGATTTTAACTCTGGCTGTTCTCTGTGGTCTGACCCTTTCTTCTACAATTGGGAAGTGTTATGACATCCTGGACAGCCAGAAGTATTTGATAAGAGGAAACTCACAGCACTACCAAATGCTTTGGTAAATCTCTTCCCCCCGCCACTATGTCACTAAAGATTTCATAAGTGAAATGTGCTTAATGAAATTCCAGATATATATCCTCTTAAAACGACATCCCTTGGAAGCAACTGTTTTTAAGGCAACAGAATATTGAAGAATTAAAAACCTGCCGACCCAAGGAAGTTAGCCAACCTCAGACGGGGATTTATTTCAGTGCGTTGCAAGAATGGAGTTACAAAACGTATTTAAATTTCTCAGCCTCGCATCAGTGCCTGAGATGCTGTGTACTTTTAAGATAATGAAATAATCCACTACAAATGGGTATTTGCCTGGGACATCTGGCAGACGTGGAGACGTACCTGCCAGGGCTGTGCGCCCACCCTGCCTAACCAGGGACCTCCTGGACGGTGCTGGGTGTCTACCTTCCACCACCCAAACCGAGCACTCCAAGGACAGGTCTGGGCTCAGGAGGGGAATTAGGGCACTGAGTGTATCCCACAGCAGAAACAGGCACATAAGCTAGAAAAAAATCATTCAAATTTGAGAGAAATGCTACAGATTGATAAATTTCAGAAAAGAAATTCTGGTGTGGGTAGACATGTGAGATACGGAGCATTAACGTCTGAAATCTTAGCTTGACTGACACGCCAGAGATTACGGGAATGGTGTCTAATCCACACACACGTATCACGTGGTGGAGACCTGTGTGATTTCCATCACAGCACATCACACAGCAGGAGGGGTTTTTCTCTGTAGACATTTCCTTTGACCGTGGAGGCTCCGTCAGCGACACCTCACTGATTCACACCTCGTTGCACACACACAGTGTTTCCCTCACCTCCTTCTCTCTGCACAATTCCTCCACACCACTACGGAAGGCACGGTGTGGGGACGCGGTCTACAGCTTCTCCTTCCAGACCCCATCCGTAGGAACCAGGGAAGGAGACGTCCCTGCCTAAACGCGACATCGCACCGGGATACACGGCATGGCCAGACGTTGCAAACGAAAACTACCCACGGCAAACGATAGCCGATGGGTGCTGTCATACCGCATGGGTCAGGGGTGGTCTTGCCAGTGGATAGGTATCATCTGTGTTTTGACAACATTGACCCAACTGTGTAAACCAACCAAACAGCAGGCTAGCAAATCAAACTAGTCAAAACAAACTATTACGTATCGTACCTGGATTTCAACCGCTTACGTGTGAGAAGCGGGGCACGAGCAGCGCCGCCGGCTCTACCTCCCGTGCGGTGCTGTAGCTCTCACTGGCTGAGATTATTCTTGATTTTACACCAAGCAGTACATGTGTCCAATTTGAGACAGACCAATAGAGGGTATATATATATTTTTTTTGTGACAGGAATTGTAATCTGTAATGAAACTCTCGCTCCCATTTTTTAAGTCACTGGTCTTTGGCAATTCTAAACTCCAAGGTCTGAGAAATTCATTACTACTAACTTCCATCAAGGGTGTTCCTGAAACCAAAATTACTTAATCAACTCAATTTAGCTTCTTGTGTAGACCTAATTCAGAAAAACTTTATCTTCTTGAATTGTTATTGCAATTAATTTCCCCCCCTTCTTTTTCTGCAGCAGACGACATTTCAGTAATTAGATATTTTATAAAAATGAGTTATCCATTCAGGGTAGCTTCACTTTTATATTTGATTAATCATATTACCACTGAGGTCTGGGTTTTGTCTCCAAGGAAAGTTTAATGACCTCATTTTAATCCTTCTTTTAACCACCAGGCAGGTATCAATGAAGAGAAATAACATTATCCTCTTTTCTTTTCCTCTCTCTCTTTTTTTTTTTTTGGCAATCTCAAGATTACATTTGATGTTTTTGCTGCATGACTGACCCATTTACAAGGAATAATCTAGCTGATTCCAATTAGGTTCAGGACAGAATCAGGCTCAACAGAGCCTTGAACTGTGCCTTAATAACTAATGCTCAGTGTAACGGAGAGGAACCAGAACTGTTCACCAAACAGCAGTTGGTTTAAAGCACTGTACATGATTAATTTGGTTATAATTTGAAAATGAATGTACTGAAAGGAAATAAACAAAACAAAAGCCACTGTAAATTTAGGTTTTGATTAATGGGGCCTATTAGTAAGAGACTTCTATCAAGGAGACCACATTTTTTTATATCAATGCATATATACCCACACAATGTAATGGAATAATTCACAGGAACCACTATTTATTTGAGAGTAGAGACTTGGAGATAATTGATGACTGTTTGCCTTGTATCAGTATCTAGCTACGCTCTGAATCTCGCTATACGCGTGTCTATATTTGAGTATTTGTACACACACACCTATGGTTCTATCTATCCATCTTGCAGACTACACTAAGTACTCTCAAAGGTATTTCATCCTTGCTGTCATATGCTACACTGGTGTAAAGACTTAACAAAAATCAGGGAAGGGGCTGATGCTGTTTTCATTAAGACACAGGGAATTACTGTTTTCTCATAAACTGAGAAATATCTTCTGTTTTAGATGAAAGAGGTGATAGAATGAAGAGCAGAAGTTGAGTATTCACAGAGTATGAAGCACGTCTTGTTTTCCATAGCATCGCATTGAAAGGGGCTCCAGGCACTTAAAGATGCTGTGCCTGGGAAGAGCCGTACTGCTCACAAAACCCTGCACCCCGACCTGGGGATCTCCCACATACCTTACCAGAATCAAAACTGCGTAGGTAGGCATCACATCTCCTAAGTGCCGTTGGGCAGGCTTTGCATTTAGGTCGGGATGCAGACCCAAAGGCGAGTTTGATTCAAAAGGCAGGTAGAGAGGTAAATAATTTCTATGAAGACATAGATACTTCCCTAACCGCAGCTAACCTGCATGTCTGCCGCAGCAAAGCCCAGGGCACTAGAGTGGTGAGTCCTGGGCAAGGATGCACAGCACAGGAAGGAAGAGTATTGCTTCAGTTTGCTCCCTCTGTTACCCCTACCCTGTGGCCTAACATCCTTAGTCTAATTCACTGCTCATGACAAAGGCTTTCATCAGGACCTGCAACGTAATGAGAGGCAGAAAGTCCAATTTATAAACACTGGATTCTTATTTAGGAAAACTCAACTGATTTGTTGTTTTTAGACTTCACCAACTATATATTTAATTGAAACACACAGAGAATTAGGTAAACGCTCATGTACCCGAATGCTAGCGGGCATATTCCGTTCACCTGAATACAATAACTTATTTCAGTTAGACGATGACAGCTCCATAACAGCCCAAGCTTTACCACGCAGTTCAGCTGAGCTTCGTTTTGATTGGAAAATTGCAAGCGAATGCAGTCACCTGGGATTTTCCATGAAAGCACAATTGATTTTTAACGATAAATCCTGTCTGCAGGACTGTACAGAACTCCTGGGTTTGTTTTCAGCTGTAAAACAATGCAGTCCTGTAAATTTTCTCACCACGGCATTAGTTCTTTCCCCTTGCCAGCTCTGACCTGCGCTGTTCACCTTGATTTCTGCCTCTTGTAACAATTGCCTCTAAATTATACCATGGGCATAATTTTGATGATTTAAAAATATCGTAGCATCCAGGCCAATCTACATTCAAACGTCACTGCAGACTTTCCGAATGGCACAGGTGTAATAACGGGGACCGTGAGAGCTGGATGAGCAACTGCATAACGCAGCTTTAGGCTGTACGGTGGGAAATGAGGTGCACGGCGCTCAAGATTTAAGCCCTTGATCTTTGCCAGATCTGGACATGCGCCCAGGTCCTGCCAGATGTCCTGGCAGTCCTACCCACTTCCACTGGTTTTCCCTGGATCAGCTGTGATCAGATCTCTTTTTAGGAGAGCCCCTGGTAGGCATCCTGGTCCAGTTTTCTGCCTGTGGGAAATCCCACTGAAATCCTGTTCCTGCTGCGTTCTCCCCTCACAGCACAAGATTAATTTGTAAAAGGGATTTCTCACAACGGAACGCTTCCGGATACATCTGACTATAAACGTGCTTCGGAAACCCCAAACCGCTGGCAGGCTGACTTGGTTTCCAATTTTGGTTTCCTATCTCCGTCCAACATAGTTTCTCCAAACTAGAGCTATTTACACCTTTGCATCACGGTCACTGGGAAGTCAGTATCTTCCAGCCTGAAGGAAAAGCTGAGGGATATTTTCGCTACTTGGCTATTTCTGAACTCACCGTTACAAAGAGCTCAGCAGGATTCAACTCGGGGGGCTGGAGATCAGGTGAAGGATTCACCTCAAGCTTTGCCACTTGCAAGTCACATTTTTACAGCTCACATCAGCTATTTCTGCAGCACTGAACAGCGCTGCTCTTGTACTGGTTGACGCCCAGCTATATTTTGTCCTCAAACAGCATTAACATGAGAACAAGTGCACACGGAACAAGGAATAAAATTTTGGCTTATGCTTGTTCGCTTTTCCAAAATTTTGGCAAGTTCACAGAGCAGGAGGACTAGGGGGGTGCTACGCCACGGCTGTGAAAAAGGCTAATTTGACCCTTGGAAGTATTAGCGCTCTTGTTCAATAGGCTGAAAAAAATCTCAGCCGGATTACTAGATACAAATCTGGTCAAAAGAAAGAAATCGGAGCAGGGCCTGGTGCCCAGCAGGGTTAGCAAGATATCTAGGGGAACGGAGAGCTGTCACGTAAAGAGGGGTTGGAGCAGCCTGGCTTGTTTAGCTTCACAATATGGTGTGCAGTAGTACAAATCAGGACGGAGCCTGGAAAGAAAGCGGAATGGAAATATCAGAAGGGGAGAAGGAAGAGCTAATGATGGCAAAGGACAATGCTAGCGTGGCAGCGATGCACTGAGAGCCTGCTTCACTTTCAAATTTCAAAGCACTGTTCGGAGTGGGCTCATTAGCATTTTCCACAGCACTCCAGAATTCCTGCACAGACTAAGGTCAGACGGTTTTAGCAGTGCAGTGCCAAAACCAAAAAGCCCTTTTAGCTTGGGTCTCTCCCCATGTCGCTTTGCTCATGAAACGCCAAGCTCTTCACTCCGCAGATTTCACTCCTGACCGAGTCAGCCCAGTACGAGCCAGGTTACTAACTCAGCCCTACTGTAGCAGCCAGAGATGAGTCTGATCTGACACTATTAATTAAACAGCCCGCTTAAAAACTGGCAAGAACTGCTTTTTCCAATGTACTAGCAAGTACTTGCTCCTCCACTGGTTAGCCAAATCCACTCTGCAACAAGATTAACCTTACCCAGCAACACATCCCCTCCTGCTAGCCTGTGAGCATCCCTCTGCAGAGTGCTCTTCTGCACCGGCTATCCTGCTCCGAGTTCACAGCAAGCCTTTGGCCGGACTGCCTTTCCCAGGCCAGCCAGAGCAGGCACTGTGAGCTGGGGAGTGCCAATCCATGCCGATAGTCCGGTCCTAAGCCTTTAGAGCTGCTCCTAATGGGAGCTAGCACTGAGATTAGCCAGCAAGGCAGGGTGGGAGAGAAGGGGACGTGGTCCTAGAGCTGCCTCTTTAAAACACGCTCCACCGGATTCAGCCTCGGAAGAGGAGATTCTCAAAGCAGTGCCAAAGGGCAAATATTAAAGTAGCTTTAAATAAGACCTCCTAAGGCTCAGGAGCTTAAAGAACTTGAATAGCCCAGATTCTTTTTTCTTTTCTTTTTTTTTTTTTTTTTAAAAGAAGAGGTTGATTGTCAGGCAGGTTTTCCCAAGAATCCACAGGCTCAACTAATCATGAACACTTCAGCCCTGTGAAATAATATTTCCCTTACATGGGCTACTATAAAAACAAGTTCTGCACAGTAGGCAAATTTAAAATAACTTTTAATTAACATTTAAGACACAGAAGTCTGATCATGCAAATTCATCTGCGTCTCCTCTCTGCGCCTGATTGTTCCTGATTGAATACGATAAAAATAGACTTTGTATGAGTCAAGTGTAGGCATGGATTTCTTTAACTTCTCCTCCCCTCTGATTATGCATTTCCTTAGATAAAGTGGAAACCCTTGGGTGGCTATTAACGGTATCACGGGTCAGACCGGAAAGAGCATCCTGCTTGATAGGAGTTAAAGATCTCACTGGAATTAAAGGCATTCCTTCCGTGAGCAGAAAAGATGCCTCCACCTTGCGTAAAAACTCACCTGAGACTATCACTGTTCTGCCTCAGCTGACTTTTAATCTCTGAAATACCAACAATAATTTTGGAGTACCTCCCCCCGTAATCGGAGGTGAGCATCTGGCCAGAGGCTCAGCCACGAATCTGTATGAATACTGAACAAGCACAACTCGCCTGCACACAAGAGATAAATATTTGAAGGGTGGCAGAGGAATTTCCACATAATTAAGACATGTCAGAGGACATGACCTTGTTATGAGTAACAGGGACTCTGGGTAACAGAGGGCACACTGATACCAGCACCTTTATCTTGTAACAGTTATGGAGCCAGTTTCCCAGGAAAACTTACTAGAAAGCCTTTGTAACACAGTCCAGTTAAAATTTCACTATTTTATACCAGCTGATGGTTTGGCAGATGCAAAACCCACCAAAAATGCCACAAAAGTGAACCAGCACAGCTAATTGCTCCCTAAGGGCTGTGGAAAACTTGGGCATGGGGGATTAAACTACCCTTTTCTACAGCATCTGCCCCGGATCCTGTGGGAACGGACTGGTCAGGCACACCTTGGAGACAGCGTTACCGCTGTTCGCCCAGAATTCCTATCTCTGCTCTTCGGCAGGGGGAAAAATTGCCTCTCTCTATTTATTTTTGCTACCAACAATGTCACATGAAGAACATAACACAAAGAGCGAGCTGAAGTCCCCCAGCTACCCAGAAGAGCTTTCCCTGGGTCACGGTCCTGCACTAAATCATTAAAATTGCTCGGAATAGTTGCCTGTGATGTTTATGGCATTTCACAGGATGCTCCACTCCTCTGGTGCGGCTCTGATTGCTTCCCACTCCGGGCAGTCTCTCACGAGACATTTCCTCACTGTTAGCTGCTCTCTGATGCTTCTCAGCACGGCCAGACAGCATCGCAGATCAAGAAAATATTCACCATCGCAAACACAGAGCTGGGAAGGACTAGAGGAGGTCACCTCGTCCTTGCCACGACCCAGCGCCACGCAGTTTGATGTGGGAAGTCCTGGTTGTGACTATCGGGACTAGTCATGACTCTTGCTGATGGAGACTGGACTTAACAGCAGACTTCAGTTTAAAACTGTTTCGTCTGGAGACTGTGATTTTTTCCCCCTCCATACAATTTCAGAATCCTTTGTATGAGAAGGTGGGGCTGCTTCTTCCCCTGCTATTGTGCAAGACCTTCCCCTGGCCTTTCAGGTAAGGTATGAAAGGGTATGAAATCCCCATGGATCCACTGTCAGGTAAGCAAGCAATCACTCTGGAGTTTTATCAGAGGAGCTTCGATTTGTACATTTAAAGGATCTGTGTGGTTTTATTGCTCTTTTCCCACTTCTCATCCAGCACTACCTTTGGTTCGCAGCCCATCTGTTATCTTGGATGTCCGCTAACCACCATACCTCGGCGGGTCATCCGCTCCCGCGGACGTGTGACTTTGGCTCTTGTACGCCTGCACCTGAACGTTCACATGCTCCGTGCACGCAGCCTCTTCACCCCCTCCATGGTGTGCCCGACTATGGACGTGATCCGACCTTCTTGACCATCGCAGTGGCTGTTTTCTTCTCTCCCGTCCCGTTGTTAAAGTTTTACACAGTCACATTAATCCCCGCTGCTGAATACATGAGCTGTGACACCAGCATGGTGCGGTGTCCTCCTGAGCTACATTCTTATCCAGAAATGATTAAGTCTCAAACCACCCTGGCTGAATGACAGGTAATTTAGGAGCGCTATAGGGTGGGCTTTTGTATGTGTCTATGCTGAATACAGGCGCCTGAGTTCCTTTCGTCTGGCAGCTTTCCAAGAGCAAACCACAATTTCACTTATTCAGCCTATTTTGGTTTCACAACAGCATCTCAGTACAGAAGTATTTAAAACAAAAACGTACCGTCTCTCTCCAAACAGTCCCCAGTCTTAAAAGAGACCATGGGCTTTCTTACCCTCCCAGGAGCTGTAGATTTTGCTATTTTTTAGGGGTGTTAAAATGCAGATCAGACTATTTGAGGACAGCAAGGAAATTCAGCTCAGGAAGAGACTGATCAGCCAGATGCTGTTCTCTCTGTCAGTCAGGGAAAAACATATTATACTTTCATACTCGTGTGAAATTCATCCTGGCTACACCCAGGAGTATATCAAAGATAGTTGTTTCTACAGAATCAGAAAATATTCTTGTAAAACACCCTTGGTTTTCAAATCTTTATAAAGTCCCATTTGCTACTGTGTAAAAGCCCTTTGGCCCTTGCAAAACTCTTTCTTCAGTGATCGAAATTAGAGAAATAATGGGACACATCAACCCTGCTTAGAAGAAGAGTAGCATTTTCTAATCCATTTAACACAATCCTAGGGGTAATTCTCCTGACGGCTTTTATTCCTTCTAGGTCTAACACACAGCGAGACATTAAATACTCGGAATTCACCTGAAAGCAAATGTCCATTATCTCACCTTCCATCAGATTCAGCTTTGGAAAGTGTTTTGGAAAGACATTAAAACACACCATGTTTGCAGGGATGCTGCCCTCGGCGTGCGTGTGTGACTAACCCTGAGAGGGCTCACCCCGCTACCCAAAACCTCAGCTCCTAACTTGCATTTGGAGACAGGGACCACGCAACCCGGGTCATCTGGAGCAACCTGTGCTGAAGTGACATGGCCACTAGATGTCATTCCTTTTTCACTCAAACGTAGGTTATAGAAGTATTTGCCTGGCAGAATAAGGTCTCCCCCAGACTCCAGCAAGCTGGGGCACAGGTACTGCTGAGGTGAAAAGTCCCATGGCCTGAGAGACACATAACTCCAGGCTGGCTGCTACAAAGTTCTCAAGAGAGAACCCTCCCATGCTGGCAGGAGAAAGGACCCCACGGCCCAAGACTTGTAGCAGAGTTTATGGCTCTTCACAACCGTACGTATCACGCTTAAGGAGATATTTAATGGCAACTTTACGACACCAAGTTCAGCGTATTCACTGTGACAGACACGAAGCACATGTGCTGCTGTTAAACCCACCCTATACTTTCTGCAGACTGATGCCCAGAGCTGAAAAGGCGTTGGGTGCCCATTTTTGTCTGATTCAGGAGGAATTTAGCACCTTCCCTTTTCTGAGAATCTAGGTCCAAATCACTTGGTGAGAAAAAGCTGGCACTGCTCGGGAGCTGAGCACATCACGTCCATAAACCCAGGTCCTGATGGGGATGGGAGAGAAGGACCCAGACTCCAGAGCTGGCACAGGGCTAATGGGTCCGTGCTGGCATGAATTGGTTTCTGCATGAATTCCTTGAGTTCTGATACAAATTTGTAGTTTGTAAGGATATAACTACGGGGAAACTTTGGTACTACATTTCTAAGTATTTGCAGACCCTTTAAGATGGCATGAAAATTCAGAATAATAAAACCATTCCTCAAAGTTCAGTGACTAGAGCACAATGCAGCTAGATTTCTGTATTTTTAAAGATTTGCTATCAATTTAAGATACGCTATCTACTGCTCCTCATTGGCCCTCATATGGATATAGATGGTGGATACACAGATTTCTCCTGTATTAGCATGCAGTCCTGTGTATGTCTCTGTGGGTTCTAAGATTACTATGCACGTTTCAGATGTCTATGGACTACGAGGGCTGGAAGGAATCAGACCACATCATTTCACCTTCCAACTCTTCATTTTTACCATAATCAGCTCTAAAAATTTGTCATTTGCAAGCTATATTTCTTCCCCCCCTTGTCCCCCATTAACAGCAACTTGGAGCAGATGAGAACAGAATAGAGAAATGCTGTACTAATGTAAGAAAGACTTCAACTGATTAAAACCAGATGCACTGAAGAATGTCTACACGTTTACTGCCGGCACACACAAATACATCTGTTAGAGCTATCAGAGAAACAGGAATTTTACCGGATACCTGTTACCATTTAGAGTACATAATGCTTCCTTGAAATCATATCCGAGCTACTAACCCCCCAAATCTCTTGCTGCTCAGGATTTCACTCCTAAGTAATAACAACTCCGGTATGTCTACAGCCAGTTGCTGTGAAACAACTGTGTCTTCTTTGGTGCAATCAGACATAGTCTGTTTGCCACATTATTTCAGCTCCTTTAGTGCCTCAGTGAAATTGGTCGCCAAATAGTTTTGCTAGTTCAGGAATCATTACTCTTTTCCTTTTTTCGCCCTGAAAGTCTACCTTCCACGGTTATCTATCAAGTTCCTCCTATCTGCCAAACGAGCTAAGAGAGATGACGGATATAAACATCCCTGAATTACACACACGTTGTGCGTCCATGCATCACGGTGCTGATGTATTGATACTTACAGTGCTGGTAGTGAATTCGGGTGGGTTGTCGTTCACATCTGTCACCGTAATGATCGCTGTAGCCGTGTTTGAGAGACCATAGTTAAGGTTTCCTTCCATATCTGTGGCTTGAACAATGACTATATACTGCTGAACTTTCTGGAAAAAAAAAAAAAGAAAAAAGAAAAGATGAGAAACAAAAATGCACCCTGTAAAAAGCCGTGGTTTATTCTCCGTATACAAGCGTAATCTTTAAGCAGACTAAGTGAATCGGATTCAAACTGTTACTAAAACAGACATAAAATTTTCTATCTCTTTTTTTGCAGGGATTTTTGCATGTTTTGGAAGGTATCACCTGTTTCATGGGAAAATAAAAAACTTATGGGTAAAAATCTTTGGTTGAAACAGACATTTTTGTTAATTCTAAAGCATTTTTGGCAACGTTAATTTCCATCTTCTGAAAACCAGTAAAAATTTTGCTAATGTGTTTTCACTGAACATCACTAAGAACATTATACCCCCCAAATTGACAGCAACACTGCCTGGTGGCCCTCCAGCTCATTCTGCTCACACCCACAGAGCATTCTAATGCTTAAAATACTCTCCATGTTTCAATCCTTAACACAATCTTGCTAAATAAGGAGAATTTAAGTCCAGTATGGGGGAAAAAAAAATATTCAATGCAATTAACAAGAGTTCATTGGAACTGATTTAAATTGCTGAGCATCCCAAACAACATGCCTCTGAAAGAAAGAGCCTTCCAGAGCAAAGCATAAAACCCCCACAGATGAAAGCTCCTCTGAAAGATGCTGTATGTCAGTGCAACTGGAAAATAACCCTGAAGAAAATAGGAGAGGGTGTCTGATCTTCCACGTGTGTACATCTCCCAGGGATGTCTCTTTACTCAGGAATATCCTTTCGCGTGCCGATGTTACAGGCGTGTGTAAGATGTCAAACGTCCTTTGAAATTTCAAAGGGCAAGGATTAGGTCATTAGGTCTCTCTACTCGTGTATAAACATTCTTGAAGTGCTGTGACAGGCCTAATTCTTCAATTTCTTAATTCTTCTGAGTTGCTAGAATAACAGAGAGCTGAATTTTAGCTTTATCTTGATTCCAGGACTTTTAATTGACAGAGATTAACTTCCTAAATTGACAAGACATCACACACAGGGATCCATCAGCATCTTGCAACTTGAATATATTATGGAAATGCACTTTCATTATCTCTTGCTACCTTGTATAATAAAACATGAGGGAGAAACTATTGTTAGCCCTTGTTTTTCCTCACAGAAAAAGTTGTCGTTCATTACTCCATTTGTAAAGCGCTGGGTAATTGTCAGGATGAAATGTCCTTATTAGTGAAGGCAATTTCTATTTCATATTTAGCTTTTCCTTCCTTATTCTCTTTTATAGACAACTTGGGAGGCTGACAGAAGTACTCCCGAACAGGCCAAATTAGGTTTAAATCATAGAAGGGAAGGGGAAGATATTTAAAACCGTACCGGCAATCAGATTCCCCACAGATTAGAAAAAATGGGTCGGAGGCCCACGGGAGAGACTCGATTCCAGCGGTGCCTGTAAACGGCAAAGCCACCCCAACGGGCTCACCTGGGGAAGGTCCCGCTCAGTCTGTAGCACTCATTCATCCCAGACCCAGCCTGCAAACCTCCCTCCGCCTCCAGCTGGGTTTATTCACTTCTTAACCAAAGCTGCCCCTGGGAAAACGACTCCTCACCCACAAGAGGAGCAAGGGACTAGAAAGTCTCATTTTAAAGTTTAACTTCACCATTTTACCGCTTATTAAATCACACGCACGCTGCTGCCACACGCGCGTGCGCGCGTACTCGCAGACCCCGTCTTGTCAATCTCAGGTTTGCAAGAACGTTGTTTTTGATTTAACAAAGCGCCTCTCGCTGAGCATCGCAGCACAGCATTAATAAAGAGCCCACAGAAATTCAGAACACTAAGTTAAAGAAATTTAGAGAAAGATTACATCAATCAGATAAGACAGTGACAAAAACGAAAACGCCCAGAACTGAGCAACGTACAAACGCACCAGCCACAGAGAGCTGGTGCCTAAGGACAGGGAGAGGGGAAGGATGGCCAAGGAGCGCTGCACGTGCACAGGGGAGAGCAGGGAGCCCAAACCTAGTGGGAATACGTGTGGAATTGCAGCAGATCTCAAAAGGATGGAGCGATCAGGTAGGATCATTTCCGGAACGCACACGTCTGAGACAGGCACGGCATCTCCAGATGCGGGAGGCGGCTGCGGCAATCAGGGACACGTGAGGGGTGAGCTGCTGGGGGAAACTTAGAGACGCCGCCGATGTTTCACTGAGACATAACCACTGCGTGTAGAGCAGAAGCGCAGTCTGACAGGGAGAACGGCCTCGGTTTGTACGCAAAGGTGTATAAACCACAAAAACGTGTCAATCGTGGAACAGAATCAGAGAAACGTTCAGGTTGGAAAAGACCTTCAAGACCATCGAGTCCAGTCGCAAACTTAACACTGCCAAGCCTGCCAAACGGTGGACTACAACTACCAGCAGAGATCCACCAAACCTTTAGGCACTGGCTTACGATCCACGTCCAGTTCCAACTGAAGGGCTCCGGTGTGGGCACATAAGGGTGGTGCTTTCAAGTACCTAACTTTAGCCGATAAGTAATTCACTCCTCAGTGAGATCGGCCCCAGCAGATAACAAATTACGGATTTCTTGTTTTTCTGTAGCTAACCTTTTTACTTCTGTGCATTAAGCTGATTTTATTGAACTATTCAATCAATTTCAATTTCAACATGTCCTTCCAATTTGTCACAACATCTCCAGGGGCATCTTAGTTTGTTGTCCTAATATTATTATTGTTACAACTATTAAAGAAAAAAAAAAAAAAAAGGCAGCCCCGTGCCCTCAAGCACAAGAGACATTTTCTTGATGGCATTTTGATCATACGGAAGAATCCTCATATTCTCTTCCTTTACAAAAACGACATTTTAAATAGCACAGGGCAGAAACTACAGCGCAGAGGTAACAAAATGGTCCTAACCCAGAGAAATGGAACAGTTACTACATGTTTGCTCTGATGCTATGGAAGTAAAGAAAAGAGCCTCTGTCCTGAGGGGCTCCAGACCAAAAACCCAGCCCCAAAGAAGTCCCTGGAAGATCCAGTGGCCAATATTTTTAATAAATCTAACAAATCTTTACACTAGAGGAGAGTAAATGTGCTGTTTCTACCTAAGCCAAGGAGAAAAATTCATCTTGGTAAGTGCAGAGCTTTTGGTCTGACCTAAAAACCTAAGAAGGGCTTTTGAAGGAAAATATTATAAAGGAAAGAATAATTAAAGGAACTGTGGCAGATCTAATCTGTCTGCTCTTCTGTCAATCATCTGATACAGTGCCAAGAAGAAATACATCAGATAAATTCCAGAAGATGGGAATTGGTTAAGCTGGTTAAGGGGAAGTTGATGAAGGGCTTGGTTAAAAAGACAGCAGTGCCTTGCACAGGAAGAAGTAACAGCTTGGAAGTAGGTTAACCTGACAAATAACAAAAACAAGATGTGATTTAATAGTAGAAAACAGAAGATAATGCAGCAAGGGACCAATAACACAACTGTTATGGAAGCTGGTTTACTGGACACGAGCAAGGAGGACAGGCACCACGTCGCACCAGCTCCCTGCTGCTGAGCAGGACGCCAATGCCGTTGGCAAACGCATCGTGTGCGGTATTAGCATTGCAGATACAGTAGCACTAATTCCTTGTGCCAAGAACCGGTGCCTCATCGGGATGCTGTGCACAATCCAGGTCCCTCGTATTCACTGCTGAGTAACCCGGATCCAACCAGGTGCCGGCAGTGAAGAGCCCATCACCGGAGAAGAGCCTAGAAGAGCTTGGCTTGTTTAGTCTAGCAAAATGAAGGCTGATAGCAGATATGATTGCTGTCTATAAATACATCAGGAGGATAAACACTAGGAAGGCAAAGGAGCAATTTAAACTAAAGGACAATGTTGACACAGGAACAAATGGGTATAAACTGGCCATGAATAAATTTAGGCTGGAAATTAGTAGGTCCTGCATCACTAAAGGAGTGAGATGCTGGAGCAATCTAATACAGGGTCTGGGAAGGAAAAACATTCAAAGGAATATATTAAATTAGGGATAAAATCCTTTTGGCCTAGGTAGAAATTATGACAAATTGAACTAAAGCAGAAGTCAGATCTCTCAGCAGCCTCTGTGCACAAACCACTTTTTAGGAAGAAAAAGAATAAAACCCCTTTCAGTCCAAATACCACAATATGTTTGTGTGAAAATGGTTTAAGACTTAACACTGATGGATATCACTGAGCCAGCCCGTTCCATCGGCACACACAAAGGAATAGGTGCCCCAAACAAAATTACAGCTATCGCAAGTGGCTCTCCTCAACAAGATACAGCATCTCAAATCCCTGGCTGAGCTGCACACGGTCTTGCCCAGAGGTTATAAATAAAACCAAATCATATTTAGAGAGAAAGTCTAAAAGAACAAAGTATTTTAAAATGAAATCCTAGTAATGAAGTGCTGTCTGTGATCCCAATTTTCAAACGTGCACGCACAGTATTTTTAGGAATATGGCTATTCCTGGTTTACACATGCAATTATTATAAATCACACACAAGCTGGGTAACTGTGCATGCCAAAGTCCAGAAATGCGGTAATTATGTGATTAAATTAATCTGCATTATGGACAAAGGGTTTGCAAAATTAGGACCTACATTTTCAAAGCTCTGTACAAATATTGTCCAATTAATTACCACTTCCTGAGAAATGTATGACTAGCTAATTTTAGCACCACGTCTGGTAAAGCAAATAAGGTTACCAGGATGTTGTTGCAGGATGTACTGAGTAGGAATCTATTGGTGAAGGAGGTGGAGAATCTAAATCCTGTTTCCTTCCATGGCTATTCTCATGTTTTCTTTATGTGTTTTTCCATCTCCCCTTACTTTTGCAGTACCAACGAGAAGAGTATGGGATGTTCCTCTCTTATTTTCCCCAAATAATTTCTTTACACGCTAGTGAAGTTTTGATTTTCACTTTTGTTGGTGTAAGATAGCCGATGGTGAACACATCAGTAACAAACATTATACCAGAGCCAGGAAAACCAATTTGAAAACAAATAAACAAACTCCCCCTAAACATTCACTTGACTCTAGCAGAAATACTTTCCCCCAAAAGATCCAACTAGCCATCATTTAAACAAAACTCACGAGCAGACCTTTTAAAGCATTCATCCCTTAACACTCCCTACTTCGCCATGGTTAAGATTGGAACATGGAACACAGATTTCCGGAAGAAAACCCTGTTCCGGGGGCTCAGTGAAGGTGTCAGCTTTTGCAGAACAACCAGAGCACCTGACACCTTCTGCAGTTCCCCCAGAGATGGTGGTGGTGGTGAGTGAGCTTTACCCATGTGCCAGAGCTTAGCGCAGTCTTTGATCTAACTTGACCTTTTCGTTCCCTACATACGTACGCAGCACCCTCGGCAGACATCAAACCCTGGGCCCCTGAATCTTAATGCACAAGCAGCTGCTGCCTGAGCTGAAAAGATGCAGCTTTGCTCCATCTCATCCTCGCCGTACAGGTCCAGCTACTATTGGAGGTGTTTCATGCTCCTGCTAGGGCAGGGCTGTAACAGGGGAGGGGACCCCATTTTTAAAACAAACCGGGCTACTTACTCTGTGCTGCACAACCCTGAACTGCAAAGCAGACAGGTTTATCTTCTCCACTTGGCTGGGGTTATATCAGCTTTTCTTCCAGCACGGCACAGTGCTCCCCATCCACAAGCATCTGGGCATATTTGATGTTCTGAGCTACCTGCGACTGCGGAGCCCTTGGGCAGGGGCAGTGCCCTGGTCTAACTCTAGCAACATGTAGATCACTCTGGAACAGCACTCTGTTAATTAAGCTGGCTTTTTTCCTTAATGAAGGTGTCAATGTAAAACATCCTGGCCCCTGACATGCAGGTCAGACCCCATGAACTCCTGTTTCCATCTGACCAAACCTGCCTGTCATCCAGATATCGATAAATGCCTCCGGCTCAGGAAAAGCCCCTGTCCCAGCACCCACCGCTCTCTGAAGCACGCTCCCACTTCTCTGAGGTATTAAAACCAAGGCTGCAGCGCTGCCCAGCTGCTCACGGCACTGCATCTCTGCCCGGTGGTACCGCACGGGAGCCGGTGGGTGGGAAAGCTGGCACACACCGAGCCAATGCCCGTAGGAGGTTCTCCCCTGCTACTCTCGGCGGGTGAAGCACCCAGCGTGCCAAGGGCTACCCCCGGCTCACACACCGCGCCGCTCCCACGCGCGCCGTGCTTAACCGGAGCGTACAGGGGAAGAGGGGGGATGACTTCTCGTGCTAACCCTCCCCACGGCGCAGGATTTCTGCCAGCAGCGCTGAACGCGCACAACTCAAAGAGGAAAGATAGTGAATCAGGAGCCATTGTGATGAGCACGTCCTGTAGTTGCTCTGACTCACCGGCCGAGGCGGCTGGCACCCACACCACCAGGCTGTAGGAGCTGTTCCACAAAGCTTCCGAAACCAGCCCAACACATCCCAACTTTGGTCTGAGACAAATAAAGGTCTGGAAGCCACAGCCAACCTCAGGATTTCCGTTTGGCACTGCCCCTCTGCTGACAATCGGCCTTTAACAGCTTTCACCTGGCCACCTGATTAACAACCAGCAATTAGCTTTTTTTTAACACTTTCCCTCTCAGCACCTGAGACCAGTAACCTGTGGGATCTCACACCTTGCACTACTCATCTTTCTCTCCCTTAAGCTGCTGCGCCTTAAGGCATCTCCCAGGGTGGGTGTTGAACGGCCCACGTTGGTGTAAACGGGACCTGCTCCAGCTGAGCAGCTACTTTCTCTCTTGTGTGGCAGCTTCTGAAAGCGAAGCAGCTTCTGGTGGTGGGTACAACACCCAGGAACAGCAAACTGAGCTTTCATGAAAGCACGAGGAAGTGCTTTAAAAGTTCCCTGAAAGAAAGCAAAGATGATCTTTTTATCACAGAGAGGTTATAAAATCAAAGAACACCGGCAAGCCTTTCAGGAGTCTACTCTGTTTGGCCTTTTAGTAGTGTGAGACCAAACAGTTCAGCGGCTGTTGCCCCCGGCTGCCTTTTTTTGTGTTATTCCGACAGTGAAAGTGGTGGAAGTGGAAACCTTTCCAAAGGGCATGCAAGGTACAGAAAAGATCCTAGCAGTCATACTGAAAGCCTTCCAGCACCCTGGCTCTATCTTCCCGTTGCCCCCAGGACAGAAGATACGTGAACCAAACCGAATTGTTCATCCACCTCATTTCATGTGGGAGCCAGGATTTTGCTGAACAGCCAGCTCCGGGCACGGTGTTATTGACTGAGAATCTCATCTCAGAAAGTGATCTGCTAGTTGTCAGGGATACAAAGGGAAGCTTAGAAATATAAAGTCCAAACACTAAAAAGCCTCAAAACAAAACCAGGAAAAAAACCCCAGCAGACAAATAACTGGAAATGGTAACACGGACCAGGGATCCCGGTGAAACATCTTCACGATTTTCTTAGTGCCTGGTGCTAGCAACAGCCTGCATAGGCAGGGCTGTATTAAACAGGCACTGAGATGCTCTGGAGTGTGACGTGCTGCAACCACGTTCATCTAATATATACATGCATTTCTGAGTGAGTTTTATTCCTGAGGGATCAGACACTGAGCCTGGGTTATCAAGGTTTTGAAAAAACACCCAAGCTGAAACCCCACTGCGGTGAAATACATGAGGAATATCAATGGAGCAGCTTCTGTCCAAGGAAAAGACTTGGAAAATACATCCACCAAGTTGGTCAACTGACCCGAACGCACCGTGCAGAGGGTTTGCCACGCTCGGAGCCCAGCTGGCCACCACTCCTGCCAACAGCATGTTCTGATGTATGCTGTATACAAGGTTAAGAGCCAAGTAGGGTCCGTTTAACCTGATACTTGTTTGAGATTTCAAGCTGCAAAGAGGGGGGGAATAGAGGTCACAAAATCTTTTATCACACAGCTGAGCACAAATGTTTGTCAAAACTTGAATGTAGTTGCTTGAAAAACTTTTAAGACCAAAGATTTTTTTTTCACATCTGAAATAGTACCTTAAAATTGCCCTCATCCTTCAAAATTCACCCAAAATGTAACCAGTACTGCTATATTTAAGATCATGACAGTATTTAGCAGTTTCAGGAAATTTTATAACATGAATGCAACATTTGTTGGGATTTTTTTTTTTTTTAATGAGTCCTGGCAAATAAGACACAAAGCCTGGGGCAAACACAAAATAAGGACCGGGCTGTTTTCAAAAGATAATTATGAAAACAACAATAACAGCAGAAAGAAGCCAGTGTTCTGTAGCATTTCTTTTTCAGTCTTAACGTGTTTTACGTACTGATGCTGCCACTGAGAAACCTGACAGATATCCATGCCTCACGGAGTCCCATAAATGCACCTGGCTCAGGCACAGTCCGTTGAAGCTATTCCGACACTATGGACTGAGCTCAAAATTATCAGAATTATGATCAAAATTGTTATCAGAAACCCCCACTGTAACAGTATTTCTGTCCTTGGACAGGACTGACTTTCCTGTTTAGAAAGACTGTCAGTTAATGAGCTTCTCATAGGGTTCTCTCATTTAATGCTAAAGTTAGAATCACAGAATAATTAGAAATGGGTTACATCTCATTCTTCAGTGATCCAAACTACAGATCAGCTGTATGTCCACGAGGAGAGAAATGAGGAAAATGAATTAAATGCTTCTGATTGCCACCACTGATAGTCATGCAAGAGGGTGACAGTGAGCTGGTATGAGCTACAAAAAACACTCATTAAAACCCCCCCAGATATGACCAATATCTTTGATAACGTATTTCCATTCTCACTACAGCCACTGAGTCGCTGCCAAAACAGAGCAGGGTTGTGATTAAGGCTGCAGCTTGGAAGACCTGGATTTCTTTTGCATTTTTCCCAAACACTCCCCAAGTGACCTTTAGTAGGTCATTTAATTTTTCTGTGCCTCAAAGAAATTGAAAATAACACTTCAAAATGAAATGAAAACACTTTCTTATCTCACAGTGATATCGTGAGAATAAAAATCCATTAGTTTGCCGAAGCACTCGGCCACTCTGCCGAGGAGAGCTGCAGAAGTACCCATCTCCGGCGCCCTTCCCTCCGCCGGCACAGAACTCGGCATCCTCCTGCATCTCGGCAAGAAGCAGGAGCAACTCAGACCCGGCAGATGCTGCTTTCAGTTCCCGTCACTATTTTGCAGGCTTTATGCCCCAGAGATGCCAGGTCATCTTGCAAAGCACTTAAATGGAGACCCGAGGAACAAGCCTTCTAACTTCTGGCTGAGGCAATTTCTGTAAAACCATGAAATTACATTTGGCTTTTCTTGGACAGGAAGAGACGAGCAATAGTTCAATGTCTAGGTGGTCACACAGCAGCCGCCGCTGCTGAGAGCTGCCCTTTGCTAAATATGCCAGCAGTAAATTGATGCCGCTTCCAGGTTGTGTCTGCCACTTTCTGACAAGATGAGTGAGTGCTGAGAGACAGAAAAAATCCAAAAACCCCAGGCAGACCAAGAGAAGGGGAAGTAAACAACAATCTGAGAAACAGTTTTGAAAATAAAAAATGACCTGCTTTGGACTCGTGCAAACCAAATTCTTCCTAAAGTGTGTAACTTCTTGGTGATTACCCAAAGGCCAGGCTTTGAGAAAAAACAAAAATCCTAGTTATGTCCACTGCGCTCTAATAATCCACAAAACCTCTGCTGTCAAATGCTGCCAGAGCAATTTAATAAACAGGGAGAATGCCTTAATGTATTCTGAAACCTGAAAACCACCCATCATTAGCCCCACATGCTGTTTTCCTACTTTCTCTGCTTTAAGCCATTTAGCTGCTACAGCTGTTTTTCTTGTAAGTCTGACTTCTGTTTTTATCAGCCTGATTTGTTTTCTGGTATATCTCGCTTGATTAGAAAGAGGAAGAAAAACCTTTCACAATTCAGGTAAAACTGCCTCCTTCTTTAAGCTCTGTCTGGCTGGAAGCTTGAAAAAGATCATCAAGAAGATCAGTGTAGGTGAATAAATATTCATAATATTGCTCATAATTTATACTTGGTCTCATTTTTGCAGATAGGTTTGAAATTCCACGCTTGTGACACCGCTGTTACAGTCAGACCCTTTATTCGTAGGAGCATGAGGTTTTCAAAATCCCACCAATGCAGCAATGAAAAGAAATAAAATCAATGTAATACATTCAAGATGATATATTCAGACCCTTTCTTCTAATCCTATATGCATACATGTGGTGTGTACAACACAAGGAATCTGGGTTTTAAAATTAACGGCAGTCGGGAGCACAACACAAGTCTTGGGAATCGGTAACCATGTTGACTCCGTATGGTCTGGATAAAATAACCATTTGGTGTCATTCATTGCTGAGAATGATTTTAGGAAAATAGCTTGGCTCAGTCCTTGCGAGCTGCGTATCGTGTGCCTTCACCATTATGAAGTGAAGGGAACATCCAAACAGTGAAGGAACAGGTTATAGCCGGGAAAGCAGCTGATTTAATTAAATTTGGCAGAATGAAAGGTTAGTGGAAAACAGTCAAATAACCGAGAAGAGATTAATGCGAGATGCTCCCTATTGTATTTCCCTTAAGAGCTGTTTTACCCAGTATGGGTAGGGTCATGTTGTGTCGATTTGCGGAGAGAGAATGTGATTGACAGAATTACTGGAAAAGAAACTCAGTTTGGTTGTGAAGTTGAAAATACTAATGGGGGCTTCTGTCAAAACCAGCTCTGAATGCAAATGGCTTTGTTTCCCTGGCTTTGCAGAGGGCTTCGCTCTTCCAGGTGCTGCAGACAAATACTTCAGACAGGATCAACTGGGCAGGTTAAGTCGGTGTAGGCTCACCTGGAAGACCCCCTGTTTAAAAGCCATCATGGGTACTATGCCTTTTATGCATCGTTACAGTTTGGTGTCCTGGATCTGCACTGGGGATCGAGCAACATGGGACGTACGGCAAACAGTCCTGCCTCCTCCCCTGGGGACTCCTCCTCTGCAAGCTTTGACCCCCAAAGCCACGGACGTTTGCCAACCGTTTTGGTACAGCAGCAATCGTAGCGTTGCTTTGCACGGCACCGAACCGACCCCTGCTCTGACTGCTGTGGGGACGACACCTGAGCTAACCTGCAGGTCTTGCTGCCCGTGGAAAACTCGGGTTTTATGTGAAAAGAGGTGCAAAGGAAGAGATCTTCAATGCCGCGGGAAGAGTACCCAAAAGCTGTGAGTAAAGGATTTTGAGCTGGCCGGGAATTCTAACCCGTGACACAAAACACTGAACAACAAGAAGCTTTGATCTCGTTCAGTTTGTGATATTAATAACACCAACAAAATAAAGTATGCAGTTGATTCAACACTTGCTTGCTGTACAACATCTTGGTGTAGAAAGAGGGACATAATTCAGACTGAATCTCATAGAAAAACCACGCACGTCCAGAGCAAAATATGGTAATAAAGACGGTGATAACTTACCACTGCAACACAGCTACAACCACTTAGATGGTACAAATCACTCACTGAACAAAATCCAGGATTAATGGAGGATAAAATGCTATACTTCTGGAACGAGGCATCTCAGCTGTTTTTTAGAAACTAATGATCCTAATGTTTATATGTATATGTACAAGATAAATATAAAACAAAGGGTTTTTTTATTAAACATTGTATTAATGGGTTTGAGTAAGTCATGATTATTATGTATACCCTTACAGAAGGAAGGCCACCAAAATAAAGGAATTTTCACAGAGAGTGGTCTTAATAGCGCGGAGCTTCCCGTGGAGCTCGCTGATGCTCTCAGCAGTCACTGCTCTCTGGGGTACCACATTTGGGGAATGAGAAACAGAGATCCCAGGAAATATCCATTGCTATATGGAGCATTTGGGTAAACAGCTTTGGTGATGATGGCTTCATCTTTTGGGTCCAATTGTGCCCAAAGACTCAGCAGCAAAATACTACGATGAGGTCTGGAACGCAACCTCCGGTGACTCAGACTCTTTGCAGGTGCCTTTTGAGGGACGTGATGCCCATTCAACGGGCATCCAGCTTCAGCAGGACTTCACCCAACCCTCCAGGGTACGCATCTTCTGCTTTGGGGAGCGAAGACCTCTACAACTCAATATACTGCCTGCTCGGAAGGTTTCAGACGAGATTAAACTGGGGAAGTGAGGAACAGGAACGAATGGCTTCACGATAAACTGAAAAACTGCTGCTAAACTAAAGGACTGAGAAGCCGGCCTGGCAGAGTGCCACCGCGAGCATCCGCTGTGATGAGCAGGGACGTTTTCCTTCCCATATTGGGCCTGTCAGCCTTAATCAGCTCTCCGTTAGCAGAGCCACTGTACGTCCAGGTGAGACTACACAAAGAGCAATCGTTATCCTCCAGGAAAGGGGCTGCTCAGCGCCGACGGCAGGAGGAGAAGCTCTGGTCAGAATAGTTTAACAAGTACTCCACAAGAAGTGTATTGATACACAAAGCGTGAAATTTAAAGGCCGTGGTTATTAATTTGAAGGAGGGAGTGGACCAGGAACGATTTTCGATAATCCTAAAACGTCCCGGCTGACAGGGGTACCTTCGGCAGGGAACGGGCCCCTTCTTATAACCGCATGTAAAGTGAGGATGGAGCAGTAGCCACAAGCCATTTCAGTAATTGAAGGCAGAATTTAATTTTCTCAGATCAGGGCCTTAATCAAGCAGCATTTAATTTCTATGCTTTTTGTCATCTAAGGGATGCACGGGATCTTTGCAAGTGTCAAAGGCCTTTAAGTGGCCAGGAGCAGGTTCCATCTTAGCAGGGGAAGTTTTATAAAGGAGACAGCACCACAGAGATCCCCTTGACAACCTCCCGGGTTCTTGTAATAGGGAATTAACTTCACAGTGCCACAAGGTATGAGAAAGGAACTTGCCAACCATCTTTATGTGATAAAATGTAATTCTTGCCGTTAAAAAATTGGAGGAATGCAGCAGTTTCTTGGTTATTAGCTGCAAGAGGGAATTTCAGCATTTCAGTTCTTTCCAATTTTGGCTACTTTTCCTCTTAAAAAACATTTACATATGGAAGAGCTGAATTTCACACGAGAAGCAAAATAACCCTGAATTTAGTAGCCTACGTTATAAAACACTGAAAAGTAACAGACTGAAATGAAAAATCGCAAAGCATAACTCTGCCAAGATAATTAATCCTTGTTAACCCATAACCTGGTCATGTATGATGCTGCTCTGACGAGCGTACTGAAATGCTACAGATAATGCTGGCATATTTTATTTTCTTTGTAGGTATAAATATTGACAAATTCACACTCATTAAACTTCTGTGAGCTGGGAATTACCCCTATTTCTCAAATGGGGAACAGGGAGAGGAATGAAGAATTTTTTCAAAGGCATTCATCAGTTTGGGGAGTCCAGTTGGAGATGCTGAATACATTTTTAAGTCGTCTTTAGCCACGTAAGTGAAGCTATACTGATGAAATCCATACTGGCAATGTTACCTCCTTTCCCCCCACCCTCCGCTAAGCCCTGTTGCTATGTGCAAGAAAGTCCTTTTGGTGAGATGCACCAGTTTTCCGAGTGGAATTTCTTACAGCAGAATCAAACTTTTTGCCACTGTAACTGGACCATAGGGTTTGGGCAGCAACTCATCGGTTTATACTCAGCGACATAACTAGCCCAGCAAAACGTAACTGCAGACTAAGGATACAGGTAGGTAAAAACATTATTCTGAGACAGCGGGGGTATGGATTTACAGTGCCTTAAAGGATCTGTGTGCATGCCCCCCTTCACCCGCAGTAAGCCTGGGCTATCTTCTCCCACCTCAGGCTACCACGTGCGAGCTGTGATTTGTTCAGGCTACGCCAGCTGCCAGCGATAGTCCTTATGCTCCTACTGACACTTTCTGACAATTAGAAAGGAAAGGGTATACCGTGGTATGAAGAATCCCTCAAAATGAAGCATTTTTGCTTTGGTCGTGATGTCGAATTCACCATCTCAGCTCCCTGTGCGCCACGAGGGAAACATCCCCAAAACTGCACTGGTGTTCAGAACCCAGTTTAACGTCTTACTCCTGCAGCAGACACAGAAGGGGCTGATGAGATTCCAAGTTTAAGGCTCTCCTAAATGCTGGTGAGACTTGTACTTTTGGAAAAGAAAATAAGTATTCCTTCTACTCCTACGGCAGTATATAATGTTAAACTTCCACAGAGCTGCTCGCCTCAGGTTCTGGAGGTGGTGCACGAAACACTAAGTGTTGCCTGTGTCTTGCATTATTTCCTCCACTTCCCAGACAAAACTGCTGTGAAGGTACAAGGTCTAGAAGCTGATGTACTTCATCACAAGCAAGAAGCAAGGCAGTAAGACCGGGCATCCTTCAGGCAGGATGTGAAGGGATTTAGGGCTCTGGTTCTTGGCCTCTCCTAAGTTGAAGCTGGAAGCTGTGACAGGTATGTGTTAAGAATTTTGTGAGATGGATTAACTCCCTGTGGGGAATAAGGTGAGATCATGAAATGTATTTAATTTTATCATGAATTGCACTCACATTTGTGTCCCAGAGGTGAAAAGGTTTTATCTCATCCCACTACTGCAGTGTTTACCTCACTCTCAGTTAATGGGAGTTGTATGGATTTTTTATTTCTCTTTTCTCATAGCAAATGTCAGAACAATCCAGGTTTAGAAACGTTATTATCTGACAGCAGAAACAAAGTGCTAACTCAAACCAGCTGTAACAGGTCCTTACTTTGAGTCTTTAAGGTCTCTAACTAAACCATTAGCCCATGGGGTCATTGATTTAGAGGACAGACCCTTCCCCACATAAAGTCGTCCCTGTCACTTTGAAGGGGTAGAGTGGAAAACACATCTCAGATTCCATTTCACCGCTCCACCTGAAACAGAAGAGACCGTCCTGGGCTGGCACCCTCCTCCAGTCGGACGCCGCCAGGTGCGCATCCCAGGGAGGCGGAATTATCCAGGTATTACAGCCTGGCCTGTGGAGAGAGGCCGTGAGCCCAGGGTCCTTGCATGCTGCGAGCAGGCTGGAGCAGGCATGGGGAGGTGGGAGGATGCAGGAGCATCTCCTCCAGCAGGTCTCCCATTTGCTTTATCACGCACACCAAGGGGAGCCCGCTGTTCTCAGCTGCGTGGGGCCAGCTCAGCACAGCGCAGGAGCAGGGAACACCTGGTTGTAGAAAATCTCCCACTCTCTCCTGCAAAGTCGTGGGGACTAAACAGGCCCCTGGCTAGGCTCCTGGGGCACACAGCAGGTGCCAATTCAGGGATTTATGGCTCGGCCTCTGGAGCAGCAGGTGGGGTTTGGGAGGGTTTGTACATTTGCCTGATGTTGTTATTCAGATTCTTTTTTGAGTGGAAGGGGCCATTCAATCCTGTGCACCCAGTGCTGCTCCCTGGGGCTATGTGTGTGGCAGAATTGAGCCTCGGAATTTTCTAAAAGGGGCAAAAGCAAACAAACAAAATCAACAGATGGAAAACCTCAGATGGAAGGGGACATACTGGTTATTTATTTAAAGAGCTGCTAAGGTCTAATGGAAATTTTCAAGAAGCATTCCATTTAGAACTAGCAGAGGTTTATTTAGCCCATATTTCCTGTTTGTTTTCAATCATTTTTCATAGGAAAGAACATTTGTTACGAGTACTCATTCCTCGCATCTTCAATTGTGTATTCCCCAGCATTACCCTGGTTGCTACGGAGACAACTGAGATGCCACAAACAAGAGCAAGGCTCTTCTGGGGTGGAAGCAGTCCACCAAGGAGAGAAATATCCCTCGGAAACACGACATCTTCCAGCCCTTGTACACAGGCGTGGAAAATGGGGGAGAACTATAGGACAGACAAATTGCTGGACACTGCGTCTGAACAAAGTGTCTCCCCAACGCTGCTCCGCTGTTGCCAGCTGCTTTTCCAGCAGCACAAAAGCCACGAACCTTATTACTCTAGACTTGATGGCAAAGAACATTTTCTACCTGGATTTGAATAATGTGAATATATTAATTAAAGTTGATAATGGCTGATAATGATTTCCATCAGCAGTAGAATGATGCTATATTTATAATTATGAGATTCTCGTACCTAACTGTAATTTATACAGAGAAGACTTGAAGTAACGTGACTTGCCATCTCAACAACTTTTCTGACAACACCTTTAAAGTCACAGAACGTTGTTTTCTCAGACAATGGAGTTTCTTTCTCAGCACATGTATGAAGGCAAAGAGAGGAGATGAGACCCCCAGGCTTTGCTTTGAGCCGCTTACCCCTGACAAGGAGTTGATTTTGAGATTGGTCACAGCACTGGCAAAAATCTGAGACAATTCAGCACTTGTATGGACACTGCTTTGCAGAACCCCAACACGGTTTGCAGATACGAGCCGGGCTTCAATTAAAGGGAGATGGGGAGAGGGAGAACAGGAACTCTGTGCCTTGGTCCTTTCTAAAACTCAACAGGAGATACCTCCAAGGCTGGGGAAACTGCACCCCAGCTTCCCTGGCCCCAGCAGCACTGCTCAGGCTCCGCTCCCCTGCACGTCAGTGGTTTGGGGTTGGCAGTCCTCACAGCTTCTGCTTGGACTTCTGGGAAAGAGCATCTCTCCTCAGGCTGTGCTCAGGGGTCCTTTGAAACGGGGGCTTTGGCAGCAAGAAGGAAGAAATGTCTTGCCAAAGCCAGGGAGGATGCAGCAGGAAGACGACTGGACGATGTCTTCTGTGACCTGGCTCCCAGGCTGGAAGGGTGGGCAAGGACTGGACGTTCCCTCAAGGGGGAAAAGGAGGAAACAATTAGGTTCCACCAGAGAAGCACCCAATTCCTTATGCAGTCGTGGATCACGAAGGCCTACAACCCAGTGGGGTGAGATTCATGGGAAGGAGCTGGTACTGTCTCAGTGTGGACACAGGCAGCGAACATCAGCCCGTAACGATGCTTTCATGGCACTGTAACTTAAAACCAGCTAAACTATCCCCGACTTCAAAAATTCTTTTTATACTGGGTCACTGGATAGAGACATGCTGAAACGGAAAATTCTGGGAATAAAAACCACATAAGCATTTCTATAAACCAGGACATAGTGATATGAAATTCATAAAACATGAATTCATAAAATATGCAAAAGATTCGTTTTTAGCTGGTACGGCCAAAACTCAGAAACACTGGTAACTGACACACAGGGGTCAAAACAGTTTGCAAAATAAAATAGGAAAAAACCACCTGAGAACTTCAAAATGTCTCCAAACCGATGACATAACAGCTCTTGGTTTCAGCAGACCTAGACTCAAAGAGAGAACAACAACAGGAATCTTCTTAAATATTTGTTAAGGTAAATCTAAAATGATTGTCTAGCACAATGTTAATTACATTGTACAGCAATCAAAACAGAGGCGCTGAGTCTAATGAATCCCTACTCTCACCTTTGGAACAGAACTGGAGTGTCTTGTTCACCTCCTTATTAGCCCATAAATATTCTAATTAGGAAGCAACTCCAGATGAATAGGATTAGCAATAAGGACATTTTAGACTAGGTACACAAGAGATACTCAAAACTCTCATGTCTTATCTAAGGCTCTCCTGACATTTATAATCATGTAGAAACGCTAAATTTACATAGCTCTGCCTAATTAGACATGGTTGCAATTATGTTTGTGGGCTTCCTTTTTTTTTTTTCCTACCCAAGTATAACTTACACTGTCAAAACAGGAAGCAGGAACTGAATAGAAGCTCAGCAAGGAATAGAAGTATCTTCTGCTATTTATTTTTTGCTGGTTTTAATTTGAAATTTGTATTTCAAAGCCATTTTTTTCAGATCCCAGGCAAGAACTGGCTGTTACAGATCCAAGTCCAGATCACCACTACTTTAGATGTAAAAAATGTGCTTTCTTTAGATCAGCAGCATCTCAAGAGCAGGCATTAAACCAGGCCAAATTCTGAAAAAGGTGATAAATGCCTGTAGTCAGTGGGTCGCTCCTGCTCTTGATGTGAGCAGGAAACAGACATTTGCTCCCTTTGTGGACCGTAAGCTCTCTGAAATTCTCATCCTGTCTATGTATTTTGCTGACTGCCCTGTGGTTTTTGGTTTCAGTCCCTCTCCCCAGTGTGAGAGAGCCTGAGTCTGACATTTCTGAAGTAATTCTGTGTTTGCCTTCCCTGGCCTTCAGAAAGATGGTGAGAAGCAGGTAATCCATCAAGCCATATTTTCTGCACAGCAAATGCTGGCGTTATTGGATAGGGATTTGATAAATGATGTGTACATTATAATAACTGAATTTCAATATATTGTCTTTGATGTCTATAATCACAGATAGAGTTCTTTCACCTTAGCTCAAACATAAATCAAAGGAAGTGATACACACTCAATTCAACATGCTTACAATTTTCTGTTTCAGAACTAAACCATAATCACGCAAACTCATCTGCGTCAGCGGACTTCACCTGCACGGAGCTCAGCCTGGAGCCACGGCAGGTGGAGGTGGCCAGACATATGCATAAACTCTCTGGACTGGGGTATTAGGAAATTCTCAGTGCAAACAGCCACAAATCCATTTTACTGACTGCCTAAGTTCAAATTCTCTCTACTCCTAAATACTTCGTTTATTAGAAAACCAGCATCTTGTTTTGACTCCTCTGTCACATTTCAAGCTCCATGCAAACGATGCCAGGGGATTTAGAGAGCCCTTTGGAAGTCAGGCTTCCCGGTGCCAAAGGTCAGTGGCCCTAAGCACAGCCACACTATAGAATACCATCTTAATAAAGGCTCACGAGGAATGAGGAACAACCAAAGAACAGTCCTGAAAACCTCCTGTTCACAGCTTCACTGCTTGGAATGTGGGAGACGTGGAGGAACTACAGTTCTGCTCGTGCAGGTTTGTAAAACCCAAAATGGATCAGTTAAGAAACCAAGCATCTTCCTTCCAGCAAACTGAAGAAGAGCTGATCGTGCAGCGAACACTCACGTGAGCACCCTCAGTCTGTTGAGTGCACAGCCCAGAGCAGCAACATCCACCAAGTCTAGAGTCAACTCAAAACCAGCTGAAACCCAAAGCCTGCTGAAGCCCAACTGCAGCCTGCCAGCGCATCTTACACTCAGGCTCCACCGAGATAGAAAGAGCTGGCACTTTTCTGAATATCTGCATGAAATAAGTGCAACAGTCTGCTTGGAAAAGGGCGCAACGGGCAAGTTTGCCTTGGCTAGGACATCAGCGTCACGCCTGCTTTCTCACCAAGCCTTCTGATCCGGACTTGTATCAGTCAAGATAGTTGGATCTGAAAGCACGATGACAGCCCAAAGAGTTGAAACAAAATCAATAACCATACAAACACCACTCCCATCCTCTGCTCTGCTATATTTAAGATCAATCAATATGCATAAATGACTAGCGCCAGGCACATCTGCACTAGTCTAGCACATAATCAACTTTGTCTTGTCTCAGCTTAATATAATTTTCCACCATATTAGCAGTCTCTATGATATCCTGTCTTTTCAAATAGACATCATTCAGAATCACTACATAGTTCAATTGGATTGAGTCGCGCACAGCCCCACACTCGCGCACACACACACAGATCCGCTCTTCAGTGACAGCCTCTCTTCCCTCCACTGCCGTTGGGATTATAGCCACGTTTAAAGTGCTTGCAAGGAGGGGACATTCGAGGCCACAGACAGTTTTTAGCAATGCCTCTGGCAGAAAAATTTATGTGTGTGTGTATACGTATACTCGACAGACTGGGAAAAGAAATGAACAAACTTATCAAATGCCATGCTGAAGCATCCATTAAAAACTGCACACACTTTTAATGACTTGGGTGAGGGTTGCTGTTGCATAAATTTATTTAACGTTAATGTCCCTTGTTTGCTGTAAATTTCCCACTGTGAAATTACCAGGGCAATTCTAATGGAGCTGAAGCCTCCAGCTGCACTCTATGATAAAGGAGGAAATAATTATGAATTCCTCTGGGAAGCAAAAGAAAGTCAAAGATCTCCTTCAAAACTGCTCCCAGATGAGCTGCTCATCAGCAAGCCCAGGAGGTGCAGAACCGCTCTCCAGAGCCGGGGGAAACAGAATGAGCAGGACGCTCATGCTGAGGATGACTCCGCCATCAACTGACATTTAATTTGAAAGGATTGAAAGCTGGCGGCTGCAACAGCTTCTGCCAAGAAGCATACGAACAGTCAAGACAGAGCATGGAAGTGGTTTTGTGTTCCAAGTTATAGGATGATACTGTGTACTTTTACATCTAATCACCCAGTGCGAGACACAACCACCAAACACACAGCTCCAAGAGCTCGTGCCTGCAGCTCTGACAGACGCCCGTATTACGAAAGGATGCTCAGCCACGTGGGTTGCCCCATCTACAACGGCATTCTCTATATCCCTTTGAATTCAGAGCTTAATGCCTCTGCCAGAGTTTACGAGAAGACTGGAAAAAGGGCAGAAAACAGTAACTGCAGAAATGATTCTCATGATGTACAGAAAATAGACAGCTCCAACCTCTTCCTTCAGCGGCAACGTCCCGGCTATGCTTCATTGTTACTTGACTTCCCTCCAAACAACTGTGAGTGCTCACACTTTTAATGGGATCTTAGGAGTGCTCACACTTTTAATGGGATCTTAGTTTTCTTCCTTCAACATAAGACATCCTACACTACCAGCACCAGTTATTTATTAACCAGATTGAATCATTTTCAAGGCTACTTATATCCAATCCCCAGAGCGAGTAAGCGCTAGGCTGGTTTTGGTGAGCAGATGCTCCTAAGCCTGACTAGGCTCTGCTACCAACCCTCTCACGCCAACCCCCTTAATCTTCCATCCCTGCAAAGGTCTCCTCCTCCTCTTTCTTATCTCCACACTTGTCTCCTCCCCGTTCCTGGAGACACAGATGTTTCTCCCTTCTTCCTCCACATCATTCTGGGATGGCCTGGCCCGGCGTTCTCCCCACAGCTGGAGAGCCCACCTTGGCAGCGAGCAGATCGGGGCGCTGCTGGAGAGCCCAGCCCCTGCCTGCTGCTCACCACCACGCTCCCTCCCTGGGAGTCAGCATCCTCCCTTCGGTCAGCTTTGAATTCAGACCCAGTAACGAGTGACCTGATAAATGGTCAGGCTGCACCTCTGAAATGAGGAAACAGCCCATTCCTGGTGGGGAAAGCAGAGACACAGAAGAAACACCATCACCTAATGGAACAGACAGGCAGCATTTATGCAGTCACTCCCCGTGCATCACTCTCAATAACGTGTTGCAGTGCACTTCAGGCTTGCTTCCCAAGAACAAATATAATTCTTATTTATAATGCAACAAAGGATAAAGCAGGTTTCCTGATTCTGATAAGTGACTCTGTGATTATTTCTTCAATAAAAGACATCATGTCTTTCAGATTATTCTTTCATGTTCTATTCTGGTTCGGAACAGAGAACTCACAGACGAGCGTCTCAGCGCCTCGAGTCACCGTGTTTATTTTCTCATTTATAAAACGGGGACGCGCTAGAGAACACTTTAGTGGTGCTTAAGGACTTTTGAGCACTGGGTTGAACTTCGTGGACTGGACATACAGCAGCGTATAACCAAGGCACGGCGACGGAGAGCGTCACCGTTTATCAGGTAATTGCATCCTGCAAGATGACAACGCAGCGACGGCGGGCTTGCGGCGTTATCACCGCAGATCATGACATAGCGCTCTCCTTGAATAGCAATCATCTGGCCTTCCAAATAAGCAGTGAACCAATATGCTGCTAGGAAGCCTGTCAGCAAAACGCCTGTACAGTGCATCAGCATGCTCCACACGTTGGCTTGCTGTACCAAAAGGAGGTGAAAAATGTTAAATGAAATGTAATCACCCGCTTGGGCCTTCTACTTACATTCAAATTCCTCTAGCAAAAAACATACCACGTTATTTACTGTGTCTTCTTTTAAGGTAGCTGTCACCATGGGATTTAGAAACACCAACACACTAAGAATGGGATTTTCTGTGTCAAAGTGTCCCATCGAAATTCAGACACCTCCTTCTCACAGTCTGTGCGATACTGCGAAGCAAACAGGGCCTGGACCTCATTGGAAAAAATCCCCAAACAAATTCTGTGTTTATGTAATGCTGTATTTATTTAGGGCCGCTCCAAACAGATACAGCTGGTTAGACTCGAAAATAACTGCCTGTGAAAACGCAAACAATAATTTCTGTAAGTTTAAATGAGCTTTTGCAAGATGTTTTGATGCGTTTTCCCTGAATGCTCCCCCATGCATCTGGTTATTAAGTGTGTAATTTAGCCTACCTTATTTTTCCTATGGACACCGTAAGAAAAGCACCGTGCCCGTGCTCCTCTCTAAACCTGCCCTGGAACAGCACTGGGGGTCAGCACCATAATGCAAAATCCATTTCTCAAATCTGTCAGTCAGCCTTTGAAGATGCTAATACTGCAGGCAGTGGTCACTCCGCGTTACGTTAATAGGCTCTTACTGCGAACAGCGGAATTAGCTTTCAGAAGAACATCCCTAAATACCCATTTTGCTACGGTAGGTTGACAGCAGTGGCAGAGACCATATAGAGAGCTGAAGGGGCCCGAGGATGAAAACTGGTGGAGATTATTATGACAAAGTGGTTTTTCATCAGAAGATCCCAAGAGTGAAACTGCTCCCAAGGAATGGCATTTGAAACCCTCCCCTCACTTGGAATTTATTTTTACATTGCAAAATAGTCCCTTTTACAATGGCTTTAATGGTCTGAGATAACTTTGACAAAAATTGATCTTTTAAAATGTCAAACATCATTTTACAAGACCAATATCAATGTGACATTTTTGCAGCTATTAAAGTAAAAATGTTGATGCTCTCCAGATATTTTTCTGATTGATAATAACAATTAAAAAAAAATCATTATTTCGGCCTAATCTGGGGATGGGAAACTCTTGTGGGACATTTCCTCCCTAATCAGGATCATCTACATAAATAATTGCTGATGCTTCAGATTTTACTCACACAGATATAGCTGAGAGACTCTCCAGCTCTCCAGTTTGGGGGTTCACAGGAACGTTGCCGTGGCAAAAGGGGCTGCAGGCGGGCCACCCACCCAAAGATCCATCCAATGTCCTGCAGATTTCCCTGGATTTCAAGCTGTTTTACCAGCACCAGTGACGCTTGCTGGTGGACAGGCGGTTTAGGTACGCCGGTACGCACCAGAGCCAGGGCAGCGATTGCTTTGCAAACAGCTGAGATGTTGAATTCGTGCGGTCATTCAGTGCCTCTCCAGCGCACGCTGATGGAAGCTGCCACCGCTTCTCATCCACAGGGCAGATTTTCTGATAGTGAGGAGCACTGGTAACCCTTTCAGATGTTCTCTTTATGCTCGAATATGCATTCATTCAGCCCACATCTAGCAGCTGATTTACAAGCAAACGCTGTTCATTACCTGTTCTGTCAAACATCATGTCTTCTGATATCAAACATCAAGGGGGGGAAAAATGCACATAATTTACAAATCTAGTAACGCATTTCCCATCACACTCCTCTGCATTGCCATGGCCACAAAAAGATGGAATCAGCCAAGATGAAAGCATTTTCAGGGCTGAAGTTTAATGGCTAAAATAATTGCAGAAACATACACATCTCCAAAACAAATCACTTCCAGAATGAATAATGCGTGGAGTATCCTCTCATCTACTACTTCACCTCACCTCAGTACAAGCTCCCCTGTGAGCAAAACGCAAACAATAGATTGCAGGATATTCTGAACACTGCAGATCCCTGCAGCCGGGCCAGCTCCATTCTGCTGCAAACCACAGGCTTTGCACCGAGTTAGCGAGAGGAGGATGCTGCTCTTCTTATGACTCGGAAATTCACCTCCAGAAGGTGAGAACAATGCTTCCTACGAAGGCATTTTATTTGGCATATGCTTGCTTGGGCGGCATTAAACCCTCCCCTTAGAAAAGCAGATATCTACCAGAAAGGCTTTACCAATTCTACAAGAGTCACTCCCTGTTGACTTAACAAACCTTCCCATCCTCAGGCAACAGAAATCAGCCTGGCCACTGTTCGAGTATCTGCCCAAACCTTTAACCATTAAAACAAGATTCTTCCCTTATAAACTGATAAATTCCACGTTGGTATGAATGCGAAACTACAATCTTTTTATTTTTCAGAGAGCCGTATAAATTAAGACTGTAAAGGCCAACTCATTGAATGGACAGTATGAGTCACCACATTTTTATCCAATTAGTTCCCCTTCTAAATCTTAGCCATCAGATTTGAGGTCACTCAGTACGTGACCTGTTTACTTTAACTGAAAACTACATATATTTTTCTAGAAAGGCATTTGGAACTGAAAGCATTTTAAGTGCAAAAAAATGAATAGCTTGAATAAAACATCACTGTGCTGACACGTACTCTGCTTAACGAGGATTTCTTACACTAAACCCCCACAATTTTTGAAAATTAGAATAACAGAACAACAACGAAAGGAAATTATTTATCCTAAAAATTTGGAGAAAAAATGGTGAGGTTACCATGACAGAAGAACAAACCGCCTCGCTGCCCTGCTGCTACGAGCTCCTCGATGCTTTCTGGGAAAAATAACACACGGCTCCTGCCTGCCTGCACCTGACACCTTGCTGGCCTTATCCAAGAGACCCTGGCTCAGCCTGTCGTGAACGGAGAAGATCCCAAACCTTGGTACCTGGCACTGTCATTATTTACAGCCAGTCTAGTGATGCTGGGAAGTGTCTAACAAGAACAGTTCTCCCTTCAAAGAGCCACCCTCTGGGATACTGATTAGCGCAGAACTCAAGGAATTAGACAGTATTCGTGGTGCAAAACAGCAAGCTTCCACGTTTTTGTCCCTGTGCACACATTTCTGTCTTCTTGGAAGCATTACATCCCCAGCAACTCCATACTCTGTGATCCTGACACGGTTCCAAAGCTCTGATGAGGTGCACTGTAAGACACCGGATATATCACCACTTTAATTATATTTTACAAAGCACATCCTAGTCTCCCCATTGTTTACACTGATGACTTTCCACCTTAAGGATACTTTCAGAATGCAAGACTATCACTGGTCTCCCGTCACTTACATACCTTGGCATCTACACTGCCGCCTTCTTATGCTCTGTCACCAGAAGTAGCTATTGCAGACTGAAACATCCTCTAAAATCATTCATGCTCTGGCAAACGTGTCGACAGTAATATTTTAGTAAGAAATGTAGCCAAAGATGCCTATAGGAATGGGTTGTGTTACTGAAAAAACACTACTAGGTCTAGGAAGGAAGAGTTAACAAAGTCTCTCTTTAAAATGCTAATAACAGACAATGGTCTGTGGATAAGTTAATTAGTGGAGCCAGCTTGTGTTTAATTATTTCACTTGACCTGTTGCAGATTTAGACAATAATCCCTTTAGAGAGGGGAAGGGGCTGTTGGAAAGTATGTGATGTACCCGAAGAAATACTTCAAATCTGCCTGAGCTGAGCAGGTAGTCTTCTATCGAAAATTGGAACGATACACCCTTTTCCACTGTAAGACAAGCTCAAATGGAAAAGGAAATGCAGGTCTGAACCAGAGAGATTATGCTAAGGACCTGGTGAGCTTTCCACTCCAATACTTCATTCCCCCCCCCCCCCCCCCCCAATTCAGCTGGGATTTTACTACTGAATAATGTATAAACCAACCCAGCGTAGTAAGAGGTGGGATTTCATGAGCAACTTGAAACAAGTGCAACCAGACTGTACCAGAACTCTCTGAACATACTAAAATGTGTGTGAAGAAAGAGAAGGGTCCATACACTATTAGTATGTGTGGAATTTACTTATAGGAGAGGCTCTGAAGATTTCCACATTTTAAAAAGAGAACTGATTAGGTTGGGTATTAGTCCTATTCTTGCTCAGACTCTGTAATCGGATCCAATTAAACTCAAAGGTTTGTTTTATCTGAGCAGGTCAACCCCAAATCATGTAGCTTTTCAATTTGGTAACATCTCTTCAATAGCGTGCCCAAATACGAAGTCATTACAGTTTAACATGTGAATCAGCACAATCGCCTCCAGAGACTACTGCATCTGAATGCCAGCAGTACCTGAAGGAAGCAAGGTGTATAAAGGAGACTTAGCCAAACGGAAAAGAGAGAATTAAAGAAACAAATTGGGAGCTACTCTGGCAGGCAGTAAATAGCTCCATATGCACTGCCTGGGTGGGAGGAAGCTCTGTTTCAACCAAAGGGTAGGACCCATTCTTAGTGGAACCAGCTCCGTCGGAGATGTACACTGGCTGTAGGTTTACTTTTATACACCGGTTCTCTCTGCTCCATGGTTAAAGCATCCTTCTGCGGGCATCTCCAGAAGGGACACACAGTGCACAGGGACTCGAACTGAAAAACGTCAGAGCACAGCTAGGCTGATAAAAGCAGCACCATTGCTCTATTTGGTCCTCTTTATTAAAAACATAATTCGATGGGGAATGAACTGCCCTTGGACAGGAGCGAGGCCAAGACAAATGCAATCTGTGTGTGGCAGATCACCTTGTCAGGTGCTGGGCTGGGCCTCATCAGGAAAGATGGTTTGCGAATGTGAAGCCAAATTCTCCAGAGGATCAGCACAGCCACAAAATCATGGGTCCTTCCTCACCTCTCCTGAACAGTTCTGATGTTCTCCTTCAAAGCGCAAGAGGAGTGGTGAAGAAGATGCAGCATGTCCCAGCAGTGAATAAGGCCTCTCGGCAATGCCAAGAGCAAGGCAAAGAATTGCTGAAGAGAAGCTCAAAATTAGCAGTTAAAAATTGGTAGGACTGCTTATCCTGGCAACAGGTTGAGCATGATTTTCTGAATCCCAGAGACTTTGTGTTGCATAGACTGAAACAACAGGAAGAGCGTGATGAGGTTTCATGGAAACTCAGCCCGAGCAGCTTGCTTAACCACACAGGGTCTGCCCTGCCATGGTCTTCCAGGACATGCAAAGTGCTCCTTCCCCAAAAGCGGAGGTGTCAAGGATCAAATGTCACACATCTATCGGTCAAGGATTAGCAATGCAGGCAGTCATAAAGCACGCTCTGCCTGTCCAGGCAGTATGATTAAATACGTGTTTGTTGTGCTGTCTTACTTCCTTCATTAGTGTTTCTCTTTGCTCGTCAATGTTATTAACTTCCTAAACCCCCCAGTGATGACAGGGCCATTAGTGTCTAAGAGGATAATGAGTGATCGTGTGCGGAGCAAACCACCGCTAGGCTGACCTTACACAGACTCACATTCAGACAGTGCCAACACATCATCACGATTTGCAGAACCAGTTGGTCTCCAGCCCATTACATTGGCACCCTGATCATCTTGCTGCTGTGTTTTTTTGGGAGGTAAATACCATGGCTGTTTTCCTATCTACTCATTGGACTCCCACAGTTTCCAAGCTATTTACCAGCCTCTTTTTTTCAAGAAAGCTCTTTTGCTCTTTAGACGTTTCTGCTATCATCTCCAAATACTCTTTTTTTTTTACTGAAACACATACTTATGCTATCGTCTTCCAAGGCCCATGGCTCAGATCCCTTCCTCTATCCATATGACATCCCACCTAGCTATCAGGTTTTTATCAAGGAAGAATAATAAAAAAAACCATTTCCATATACATGAGCTCTAAAACCTCACTTTTAGTGAGTTAAAGCAATCATGCTTAAGACCAAAAGATACAGATGATTCTGGAAACAGCCACCAGAAAGACACAGCCACTGCTATTCGAGAAAAGCACATGGGAGGGATGGGACGAGGAATACTCCTTTCAGGTACTACAACAAAGCTTTGGAAAGAATGACATAATTCCCTTTTTAATCAAAAAAGGTGTTATTTTTATGACAAGGCTTTGCTGACATCTTTCCCTTCCTGCAACAAGGGCTACTGAGGAACCCATTAAGCAATGCTGGACCAACAGTGCGCAGAGCAGACTCAAGCTCTCCCCATCTGCTAATTCCTGGTATCTCAAATTACTACAAGCGGCACTCCACTGGGTGCACGATGTGTTTCCAAAGACACTAAATGGGGTTAATAAAATGAACCTTCTTCACTGATGAGTGGTAGCGCTCCTCACCATAATTTGCTGAAAAATTCTGGTCCGTAATGAGAAAATGAAATGCATGCTGGAATGATGGAGTGAGCTCAAATCAGTCCTACGTACAATGTGGAAACATAAACCAGAATCAAGCATTAATCTACTGGCTAAATTCAGCTTATGGCTAATCAGCTCTTCCTTTGACAGGATATGCTGCTGTAGAAATGGGATAATTTTATAACTGAATAATTTAACCAGTTTTATCTTTAAGTAATGATTTCAGGCTTATTAATATATAAAGCTTCAGTATTTACATTTTTGTTACATGGACCTGAAAAATTACAAGATATCAGGAATAACACAGAATTCAGTGATAAATGACATTTATAGAGTGGTTTTCATCCCCTAGAATGACTCCTTGCTCCACAAATCCCTGGGATGGCGTGTAGCAGCCGGGCAGAGAGCGAGGGCAGAGCCTGCTGTGAGACAGGGCTGGCGAACTGCTTCTCAACAGCACAGGGAAACTGTTGGAAAGGTTAAGACCAAGGCTAGAAGGGACAAATAAAACACCCCGACAGACCTGCTGTACAGAGGATGCTACAGTATTTTACCTGCTTACCTTTGTTAAGACTCCAGTAGTTTATGTCTGGCTTGAAGACATGTTCACAAAGACTTCCAATCATTATTTGAATGCCTTGAGAAGTGGAAAAGCCACTCATCCTTGGAAGTCTGTTACAGTCCATCATCTCAGTCACTGGAAAACACTTTGGGAGCCTGTGAGTCTGGAAGCTTAATACAGGGGCTTGTGGTCCAAGTTCATAGAAATGGATGTGCCTCCCTACAAAATAATTGCTAATTTTTCACTCTTGTTCTCCTCCTGCGAGTTCGGCTGTGGATGCATTTTTCTGCACATTTAAATGCAGTGATATGGGAATTTCATCTTTATAAGCAAGATACCTGTGGCTCAGCAGAATCTAACAACCTTGGTTTAGTTCTTCTCTGGAAAAAATAATGGAGAGAACATGAAAACCAGAATCCCTCTCACTTTAAAGAACTCCTGTAATAGATACAAATGGCAAATACGGTGCATGCTAGATTGTGCCTGTCAGAAGGTGACATCCTCTAACCAATTTTGCATTAGTCCACACTGCTCCGAGGAGATGGCTAATTTGAGGGAGGAAAATGGGAAACAAACTCTTAGGATGCAGGCAAGACATTTACATGTCACTTTCCCTCATTCTTTGTATTTTGTCAGTGCACACACACGACTGATAATCTGCACAGATTCACTCATCTATCACTCGTATCGTGTCGAGATCCTTCAGCCTCACGCTGCAGCAGATGTTCCTCCAACCCTGCTCAGAGGAGGAAGCGCAGCTTTGCAGAACATCGCATTGATACGCAGTGAGGGGAAATAATTAATACAGGCAACCATAATTTAGAACAGAATAAAATCCTTTTGTGATATTCCAGGGGCGGAAAAGGGATTGAAAGCTGCTGGACTCTCCTGTCAGAGGAAAACTTCCTGGTACAGAAAGCAAGGCTCAGCCTGTGTTACCTGTTGGCTACGCTTAGAGTATCGGCTGGCTGGAAGGGCCAAACCCAGGTTAAAACCAAAGTATTTGGGTCATCTTGTTGTCTATGGGACTATTTCACAGAGGATGAATTATAGCAGTCCCAATGGATAAACTAATTCCGATCACCAGCATAATGCCGTGTTTACTTCCAGCTCACATTTGAAATGAAGCAACGAGGAGGCACTGAAAAGCTACTGCAATGGCCTGAAGAGAAATGAACCCAAACTAGTTACTACAGATGGTAAAAACCAACCCCAGCTCAGAAACAGAGTATCATGATTTTTTTCTAACATAACATTTCGCATTTCTGCTCTATCACAAATGTCTAGTTGCACCAAAACCTGAGTGTTGGAAAAGAATTCAACTGTCTCTGCCAATAAGAAGAACTTTTCCTCTTCTCCACAAAAATCCTGCCATTTCATTCATAAATAAAATAAGCCACTAACTCAGTTGTTGGCAGGCTCTCCCTTTTATCTTTCACTCACTTGAGAAAGACTAGCAACATCACGTTTTCGGAAAGCCAAGTGTAGTAATCACAGAATCGGATTTCATGTATTTTTAAAAGCGTTTGCAGCAGCAGAGCTCCAATCACTTTTAAAAGAAATACAAACATACAGAAATTCGGAAGCAGCAACTCAGAGCTCCTGCCTGCCTTCATTTCTTCAACGCGAGATGAACGTGCTGGGAAGGGACTCTTTTCTAAAGGAGATCTCAAAAAGTTAGCAGCATTACACAACAAGCGCCGCAGAGCCGAAATACTTATTATCTCAAATAAGCCTGGATGACATCTGAGATGTCTCGACATTTATTGGCCTGCCAGCAGAGTGGGGATCAACCACCTCCCTTCTCTCATTTCCTTTTTTTTTTCCCTCCTGCTTGCTCGAAGTCCGTGTTCATAAAATATTTAGGGGAAGCTCTTCAGAGGATGATGTTGCCTATACTATAGCCCCGGTGCAGGTTTACTGTGCTACTGAGACAGATACTCTGCCACTAGAGAAATCAGGAGAGCTGATGGGGCTGAGTGGCTGCACCGGGAGCTCACCGTCGGGCTGACAGTCTGGGCTCGATCCCCGCCTGGGATGCGCAGCGGACAAGAAGGGCTAACACGCAGAACAGATCTGGTCTCTTTCGCACGGTTACAAGGAAAAATGTTACTTTTCCAAACGGAAAACAGAAATATGAATGTTCTGCTTGTTTCTGAGCCCCAGCTGGGGACAGCTGACCCTTTTTTACCTCTTGTTGTTTTCTTCCCAGTGGAAAAAAAAGAAGAGCAATGAAATCTGGAATTCAGATGCGCTGCTAAATTAAGCTATCAGTTGGGTAGCATCTGCTAGTAGTACCACCCATTTCTGCAGCCGCCTGCCATAGATAAAATAAGCTAGCCTGGTCCCCTCCTACCTCCTGAACTTAGTAACAACCTGTCCATTTCCTATGTTCACAGTCTTCCCTATTAATCCACACATCTTGTGCTCCCACCACTGTTTGATCTTTCCCTCCTAGCTTCATTAAATCAGCAACAGATTTCCTACATTTCCCTGATGTTTTCCTGTACTACAGCAAGTATCTGCTTTTAACCTTTTTCATCTAAGCCTGGCTGTCGGAACGTACCTTTGAACCTCTGGCGCACTCTAAATCCCTATCATTTTCCCTATTAGTTCAAGGGATAGATGTTCCTTTGTTCCACCTTTGGCATTTCTCACCCTTAGGCATCCAGGAGCTTAAATCAGGCTGTTGCTAAACTGTCCTCCTTTAATAATTTTTATGAAGTGCAGTCCAATTATCTTTATCTTCCTCGGGGATCCATTCAATTAAGCACAGTCGTAATGAGTGAATGGACACAGAGCATTGTAACCGTATTTACGTCCAGATTAATGGGAACCAGGTAAGATAACTTTAAAGCCATCAATATTTTAATACCTCGGCTTTTCATTTTGCTATCTTCAGTGTCAGACATATTTAGAGAGACTAGCACAATTTGAGAGGCTGAGTTTTTAATTTCCTCCTTGGTTTGTGGAAATGAGGGTTTAGAAACAGCAGCAAACTGCAAGAATTTGTCTTAAAATACGTTCCTTGCAGGTTAACTGTAACACTTATTGTGACACAAAACAAGCTGGAAAGCTTCGTCCAGCTTCTTGGACATGTAAAGAACTAAAGGTAATGTAAGAAACCAGTAAAGAACCAGTATTTAAGTGGAGGTGCTGAGAGCACTGGGAAGTCTTATTTATTGAGCGCACAACAGAAATGCTGAGCTAGAAACACCAGTTCTGAAGTGACTTTCCTCCCCTCTGGACGACAAATGCTGGATTTGGAATGTGGACCTGTCTCCTGGATACGGAATAGCTTTGACAGTTATTTTTGCACCTGCTTTGAGGCGCCTTTGCATTGCAGGAGCAAGGTAGAAGGTTCCAGAGAGACTGAAACCTGGTTCTGTTTCAACGTGGCTTAACATGGTAGTGTCATGGGCACTGATAAATGTGTCAATAAGCATTTGGAGAAATAACTGGTATCCAGGGAATTTATCTTGGTTGTAGTAGTTTCAACTGAATAGGTCAGATTTGTTAACATTTTAATTTACACAAATTTGCATTCCAAATACTGCTCTTCGGCTCCTTTTCCTAACAACAAGAAAATGTCAGCAGCAAAACCAAATTTACTCCTCTAATAGCTTCCTCAAGATTTCAGGAAAAACAAACAAAAACAAAAAAACAATCTGTGGTACTGTTACGGCAGTGCTTAAACACAGTTTTCACTTTAGACCTAATACAATTTTCTGTTAATAAGCCAGAAATTTTAGCCAATTCCAGATGTAATCCTGAAACGCAGCAGAGAGCCCTGGGAATCAGCATGTCCCGTAGCTTCAGGGCAGCCTCAGGATTGTGCCCAGAGCTGGTTGTTCGGCCTCGATCCAAGTGTCCCTTGCCCTGGTACTCAGCTGTGGGATGCTCATCGCCATGTTTCCATAGACAGCGTGCCAGCCTGCCTTAGTTTCCCAGGCTCGGTGCAACAGGGGAACTAACGTGAAGCATATGGTTCCCCTGCAAGGTTTTAAAATCCTTCAGACGCAATGAGATAAATCTGAAAAAAGGATGACCATTCTGCCTTACCCTTTCCCCCTAATTATCACCTGCCTCTTTTTTCAGCTGATTTGCTGAGATTAAAGCCTCTTTCCCACCAAGCCATCCCAATCTATGTCTCTGAAATGAATATAAACCAACGACCTTTCTCTACCCGTAAAGCCCTACATTAAAATGCTGGCCCCCAATGATGTCAAGGGGGCAATAATAGTCCTGCCATTTCCATAAAATCAGCATTTTCCTGCCAGAATTCCGATCCCTCCTCCGAGCGCTCTGCCACCATCCCCCGAGGGCTGCCAGCAATCTCTACAGCACTTGTTTCTCCTCTTCGACTGCAAGCGCGCTGCAGGCTTCAGCATCGCCTAGGATAATCTACCTGCTTAAGATTCAGCTAACTCCCCAGTTCTCTAAATAAAAAGAGCAGGGAAAGGTCAAACCCGTCCTAGGTTGCGCTTGCGAAGTCTGCCACGTCAGGGGGGAAGGTGCAAGCTGTGGTTCTCCTCTTGCTCTCCCAGCTCTTCTTGTCTCCACATCTGGAAAGCTCTCTGCTCACCCGACCTTCTCCTTGGAAAGCCGTTTCATGCAGCATCTCTCCCCGGGTCGGCTCACCCTGAAACTGTGCCTTGGGCAAACCCCAAACCTGCGCCGTTCCCAGCTGGCAGCCCCGGTTCCTGTGCTGGTCCCGCCGCCTGCCCTGCGGCCCGCACTTGCTGCTGAGCTGCTGCCGCTGCTTTTATCCCCCTCAGCAGCGGCTCCACAGCTGCGGTTGGGATTCCTCCCAAAGCTGACGCGCAGCTCTGAAGCAAAAAAGCAGCCCCAGGCACGCAGATGAGATGGGCACAAACCCTGGCAGTGCAATGCCCGTGAGCTGGGCCCAAAAGGTGCCGCCGGGGCTGATGTGCAAGGGAAAAACATCTCTGAGGTGCTGGAGGGTTTCACCCCTCCGAGTTTGGTGTCCCAGGCAGGAAACCCACACACTCGCTCGGTCCCTGCCATCGCTCACGGGGGAGCAAAGGAGAGAAAGGAAGAACAAAACTAGTTTCTGGTGACTTCTCTCAGAAATGCAACATATTGGGTTCTTTCAAAATGGATTTCACTGGACTCATTATCTCTGGGGAATGCCTGAACTTAAACATCTGAGCCTAAGACTAAGTCCTTCTGCAGCTGCTGCACAGTGATACTACCTGGGGCTGGCCGCTCAATGAGCAATGCTCCTTCCCATCACTCGGTTGATCAAGATCTCCTAATTTTGTTGGACAGGTGACACCCCACAAACCACACAGTCCAATGGGAAAAACCCTCTCTCCCTTCACACCTACTGACCCCTGTCCGCTCCTTCCCAGGCCACTCCAACCCACCACTGACTTTGCTTTTTGTTCAATGCTGGGCGTATAAATGCCCTCCCCCTGAGCCGTGTTCACAACTGCAGAAGGCAGAGCTCGAGAATCACGCTATGTAGCTTACGCTAACAGGGTATGCTCCTGCGTTTGGAAAAGAGCTGTACGACGTAAAATGCCAGAAAGAAGAGGTACTAAAGGCAGAGCCTCACACAAACCCCAAATCACTGGAAGACATTTTGCTAGCTTGGAAGTGACACAAGGATGCTATCACGAGACAAGCAAAGTGTGTTGCGTAGCAGCTGTGTCGCTGCTTCCAAAGATGGCATGCAAACAACTAAGCAAGACAGGTCTAGAAAGTGCTATCGACATCTGGCATTTACTCGTTCCCCGACAGAAGGGGAACACACGCTAGTTTATACATCCCTCTGCTCCTTCTGGAGTATCTTCTACATCTTTGAGTTGTACAAAGTTACTCAAGGAAAGTATCAGCTTCTCGAGTTTGAAGATTCTCCCAGGCTTTCATCAACCGATATGGATTAAGACAAAAATATCACATCAAAGCCACGATGCCCCACAGTTGCTGCAGCAGCAAAGACCACAATCTCCACGCTGCAACTCAAGCTTTCAGAGGCTTTGCATTTGAGACAGGATTTGGCTTTGCAAGTCAGCAACCCTCAACAACAGGAAACCTGGTCCGATGGCTTTTAAACTCACCTCTCGGTCAAGTCCAGCAGCCACAGTGACAATGTCTCCCGTCTCGCTGTTAATAGTAAACATATTTTGCGATGGGCTCTGTGGGGTCTGAGTCACGATCCGGTATCTCACCATCCCGTTCGCTGTAGTACCATCATCTGCATCATTTGCTGTCACTGTCATCACGTAGGTACCTTGGAACGAGAGAGGATGAAATATCAGGACTGTGTCATTACAGGGCAGATTGCAGCCCCACTGACTGGGGCTCACGCACTGTACTCAGAAATGCTACGGAGCAGACATCCCATTTCAATCCAGCCAGCTAGGCAAGGCAAGGATTATGAAAACAGCAACACTGCTGAGACTAGATGATCTGTAAGGATACTGAATACGCATGACTGGTATACAGCGAGGAGTCATACGAGGATATCTATGATGAACTTCTAATTCTTTCAGTGATTGTAAGTTTTAGGGCACCAATTTTTGTCCTGCAATTTCATATAAATTCTCACAGGAGGGTTTTGTTTTCCCATCCTATCACTGCATTCACATGCATCCAAAAGCAGTTTAATAGTGAAAAGCCCATGAGACTTCTCAACAGCTTCAGAAGGACCCCATCAACAGGTCTGTGCTCAGTGCCAGATTCAACTACCTGCTGCCTCCAGTTCTTGAAGAAATGTTCACCTTTCCAGTCCCTTCTGGAAAAAAATCCACATTTTTGAAGAGCAAATGGAACAGCTGCTGCCCAGCAGGACAGAAAATCAATGATTTGGTATGTGTGGTCAGTGATGTATTGAATCATTGGTTTGTTTCTTGCTAATCATCAGTGTCTTCATTTGCCTTGCAAAAAACAATCCCTACTTTCTAGATACGGTTGGGAGTGCACTGATGCACTGACAGGCTCATTATCACTAGAGTTTGGCAGCAGGGTGTTTTGCTAAAGTGGGAAATTATCATTATGAGGGTAAAAGATGTTACTTGATTGGATGGACTCCTGCAGCTGCATGGTCCTGTGACCCCCCTCGAGCTCACAGGGCCCAGCTTTACGCTTGTTATATTGGCAGAAGAGAATGACTAAAAGGGCAGACACATACTGCTTACAAAAAGGAATCTGCAACAGTGGATGCATCTAATGATAAGAGTCCCGAAAGGAGGAGTAGGAGGCAAAGAGAGACTGTGAAACCAGATATAACCTCATTTAATGACCATCAAAACCCAGGAGCATCAATGGAAAGATGGAAGGTCCTGCTTGAACACTGCTCATTCGGGAATTCTGAACAGATGAACCAACTTATGAGCCTGCTGTGCTGGAGGGGATGCAAAGTGGTCCCCACAAAAACCTGAGCTGATTCGAGACGGAGCCACATGTTGTTTTACAGAGCCGTGTTCGTTCTGCCCACTTGGTTAGTTGTGAGCCACTGGCAAACTCGAGTACGCTCGACATCAACGCTGCATCGTGTCTCATCTGGTAAACCCAGGTCCCCAGCTTGGTCACGCAGCTACCAAGCTTCCAGCCCAGAGGAAGCAGAGAGCTGGAGAGCTTGTATCTGTTTGCAAGAGCTTAAAAACCTACCCCATGCTCTAAATGGGCAGATCTACCTGTGGCTGCAGCATGCCCAAATTTTGCATCCTAGCCAAGTGTCTTTAAGGCACTCAGCACGTAGGCAACCCCCCCCAGTATCTTCTCCAGCCTTGGGGAAACAACATTCCTCAGCACTATCAAGAAGAGGCCTCATAAGTTTGTGTTTTTGCACTGTGGAAAGTGCTTGGCTGGTCTCCTTCCATCTGGCTCAATCAGGCTCTTTTTGTTCTCTGTAGTGATACATAACCCTCTGAGTTTTCTTAGTTCAATAAGAATTATAGATTAAAAAATAAATGAATGTGTAAAGCAAATTCTAATGATGAATACATTCCTATCTTTCTGCAATAACCCTGATTCACATTTGTGAAATGAAAACAAACTATTCAACAACTTTAACATTTTTCCGATCAATAAACTTCAGGAGAGGGAAGGAACACTGAATTGGAACGTGGCTACGCAAGCAGTGAATTTTCTCCTTTCTCTTCAAGCTTCCGTTTTTTGCTCTTTTGCAAAACCAGTTATCACGAGACAACTGATACAAATAAAGAAGCCAACCCTTAGATAAGTACAGGGGAAACGTACAGGAGAAATTTAAATAGGAAATATGCTGAATGAGATGTTTGATTTGGAATTTATGTTATCTTAATGCATTCTATACTGAAAACATCTCTGAACAGAATGTCAAAACCTGGGGCTAATGAAAACAGAAGTGGAAAACAGAATCTATTTTAGGACACGCAGAATCTTAGGACATATTCCAAAAAACAGGTGCTAGTTCGTGATTCACTCCACTGCAAGAAACAGCTTGGAAAGGAAAGTTTTGGGGGCTACTAAGTTCAGACAAGAGCAGCCTGCAGTTGTGGTCCCTCCTCACCTGGGATCTCTCAGACTGCACTGTAGTTTCCAGAATAACCCGGGATGTGTGGGAGCTGGTGGGTTCCCAGGCGGCAGCGTGGGGTGAGCTGACAACAGCTACACTGTGCTCGGAGTGTGCAGTAGGTCTCCTTCACTCTTTCCCTGACCTTTTTGCTTCTTTCCTGCAGTGTAGCACTGTACTGAGCACATCTGCTCTAGAAAAAAGGACTATTTCAACAGCATTTGACCTACATCCCCATAAAGGGAGATGGGACTGGACAAATGAACTGAGCACCAGGGAGCTGTATTTCAAGAGGCAATCTGCTCCGATCTCATATCTTTCATTTGGATTATTGTGGTGGGTTGACCCTGGCTGGAGGCCTGGTGCCCACCAAAGCCGCTCCATCCCTCCCCTCCTCAGCTGGGCAGGGGGGAGAAAATATGAAAGGCCCGTGGGTCGAGGTAAGGACAGACAGGGATCACTCACCAGTTACTGTCACGGACAAAACAGGGATGACCTGGGGAAATTAGTTTATTACCAATCAAATCAGTGCAGGACAATAAGAAATAAACCCAAACCTTACAACACTTGATGGGCTGCCGGGGAATCTCTTCTCCAGCACCTGGAGCACCTTCTCCCCTCCTTCTCCACTGACCTGGGGGTCTGTGGAGTTGCTCCTCTCACATTTCTCTCTCTTTTTCCCCCCCTTGTTAACTACGTTATCCCAGAGGCACAACCACCGTCGCTGATGGGCTTGGCCTTGGCCAGCAGCAGGTCCATCTTGGAGCCGCCTGGCATTGGCTCCATCAGACATGGGGGAGGCTTCTGGCAGCTTCTCACAGAAGACACCCCTGTCACCCCTCCGGTACCAAAACCTTATGAAACCCAACCACAGAGAAAATAAAGAGAGGAACTTGGCATTAATTACTAACTTGTAACTTAATAAAGCATCCTCTGCAAAGGGTCCTGTGTGGCTGCAGCACTCTGCAGCGCGTGATAGAATTGCAGCAGCCGCTTCCTTCCCCGGCTCTCCCTGGGGCTGCTTGTCTGACCACAGTCTGCTGTAAGCCGGCTGCAAATTACTTCTTCCTCTCTGCAGTCTGGATGGCGGCTGATCTCTCCGTTCCCGTTCCTATGCACACACATTTCCCACCTGGCCACGTTGACCCAAGAGCATGACAGCATCTCCTGTTACCCGTGCTGAGGGGTCCCACTCCGAGGACTGCTCCCAGGGGATCAGCTGGTGTAACCTACATCACCGTCTACGTCCCACTCGGTGTTCTGTACATTTAGTCTGTCTTTAAGCAAGACGTATCCTCTAGACACCTGTGCGCTGCAGTGAATGACATACACATATATCTGCGCACTAGGCTATCCGGCAGAGAGGTGTGGATATATACTGCTAGTGTCTAACATCTTCTGGGCGTTATATGAAGCCTTCCACTTACTAAGAAGGTTGGTGATGATTTACCTGTTACAAATTATGTCATGTTTTACCTCCTATGCATGGGGATACATCTTCATGTACTTTACATTAAAATAAAGGAAATACATGCCCATATCCAGCCCCTATTACTACACAGATTAGGCAAACACACAGCGGCAGACTGCACGGCTCTTACACGTTTGAGGATTGAGGCTGTTGTTGTTAGGATTTCAGTGAAACAGTACAGCCTGCCCGATCTGGCCTGCAGGATGTGTGTATGCAGTACGTGGAAATCAAGGTATTAATCACACCATCTTTAAATCCCTGTTTCCTGCCCAAGCAGAGACTGGTGGTAGTTACTACGGACCAGAAACACTGGGCAAACTCCTCCAAGTCACACTGCAGACCCCGCTGCTGTACTCTGCCATTTCTGGGTCAGACCCTGACAGTGGTGACAGAGCTGCAAGAGGTTTACAAACGAGGGAGTAGAGACTTTACGCTTTCAGTGTAAGAGAAGGATTAGCTTCATTTTTCTGCCCTGAAGACCTTGCTCTCAAGCCTGCTGACAACATTAAATGAATGCACCCAGTGCTGAAACTCCCGCGTTTGCCCCAGTCTGCGCAGAGCATCACACAGCAAATACCCAGACCAGACGGTGTTGGATATAACTGTGTTCAACTTCGGACCTGGCCTACTAACTCACGTAGATAACCTGTTGAATGAAAACCATCTCTCATCAAATAAGGCACATGGTATGTTAAATAAAATACCTGACCTAGTACATCATGTCAATATTAAATCAAATTTGTTGCATGTTGAACAGCCCTTCCGAGAAGCAGATTGAATTATCATGCACAGCTAGTGATGACAAGATTACTGTGCATTAGCTTTCATTAACTAACGTGCCAAGTTCATATATCACCTGAGTTAAAATTAATACATGGCATGACGAAGGAGATCTATCAATAAAAGGCAAGACCTCAAGAATCTGCAACTTCACAACGCGTTCCCTTTGACTTCCCAGAGACTGCAATCTCCTAGATGCTGTTTTGTCAAATGAGATATTTTTATTTCGATCTAATAACGGACAAGACACGAGAGAGATGCTTGAAAGCGTCCCTTACGGAAAATATTCCCATTAGATTAATTAAGCTTTCTACAGGATAGGCAAAATAAAACCTTACAGAATCTGGGGAGATGGAAGCAAAGGGAGATAATTTTCACCTGGATATTCGGTTTTGCTTATCAATTTTAAAATTAATGGCATCTGCTTGTAAAAAGACTTGTAAAAGGTTCACTCTATCTCGTTTGATCTGTACATGTTAAAGCAAAAAAAGCAGCAAAACAAGAAAGATAGCTGCCCTGTGTATGTACGAGCAGATAAGCACACAGTCGTAAACAAATGTCCCCCTAAAATCGCTCTGGAATCTGAGAATCAGCTCAATTCTTCCTAGCTCAGACAGTCCCAAAGCATGCCAAGGACTGCTAATTCTCATCACGTCGTCTGCAATCTCTGCTCTCCCATCTCTGCAACTTCATTTCTCAGTAAAGACTGAGCTTTCACGGGCTTAAAGCATACAAACAGTATCTTAGCACAGTTGTGCTCCCAAAGTCTTTGTTACAATTGCTTTATAATTACCATTTTTCTAAGCTGGTTTGATATCCATTAGTTAGATTTAATGCATGTGAAAAGAAAGAGCTAATGGGCACTTATCAGGAATCCAAGTAAAAAAAGACAAAAAAACCTTTCACATTGCCCTTTCTGCTACGCATCACTATAAAAATACACAATCCTCTCTGTCTACTCATGTGATATAAACATAAAAAAGCTAAAACTTCATCCATTTTTCACTGATAATGCTGATTCTCCATTCAGCTTTACCTTACAGTTTGTTTTTTAATGGCTGGTAAATGGTTGCAGAATCATTAGAGGTTGGTTAACCTTCTCAGTCTAATTTTGACCTACAAGATACTTAATTTAATCATTCCCCCATAGAAAAGGATTGAATCATTATGTGCAGACATGTGGTGATGGCCATATTACATTAGATCTTCATTAACCCAAGTTAATAATGGCTTTGTACTAATGGAAACCTCCCCTTCCTCCTAATTTTTTTTTCACAAATTGGAAAGCTCACGTAGTGAATACTCTGCATCTGATGCCAGATAGAGAGACGACCGTAATCGTTGATGGGAGGATTAAATACTGAAGAGCAGTGTAAAATTCAAAGCATTTCCTAAAAATACAATTTTCCATTCGGAAGTGTTTCCTGATACTAGTTTTCTTCCCCACAGAGGATGGGAATCTCATGCCCCCACTCACAACAGGAACACTTCACCCTTTCCGTGACTTCATTCCTTGCAACGAGGTCTCAGGAACAGAAAAGCACAGACGTCAAAACCAAGGCACAACGAGACGTACGATGGGACCCCGAGCAAGTTCCCAGAGTACATCTACACACGGAATTATCTCAATACAGCTTCCCTATGCTAAATACGATCTTTCTTACCAACGAACATGCTCAAGTGTGCTTGTGCTACTTGTCTCTTTAATCGATCGATAAAACTAACACGATTCTTCCATTCCCAAGGCGGGGAGGCGAGGGGTGGGACGGGGCTGTCTCCAGGTCCACAGGCTGCAGTGCTTCCGAGCCATCCCACGTCGGTTTTCCTTTCCCTAGCCGGGGTACCAGTAGCAGCAACTGGCACAGCACAGAGCCCCTCACGGGGGAATTTACCTTGCCAGTGAGTACGAATTTGAGGACGGTGTTTGGAGAACTGCTGTAGTATTAGACACTAAAACATCCCAGTGAACAAACCCGTGTCAAGTTAAAAAAGTAAGGTGTTTTCAACAGGTGATGTGGAGCAGTTTCACGCACTCATTGTTAAGGGTTTCAAATGGAAAAGGAGGAGCTGACTTGCCAATGGTGCCGAGTGGATTTATACAGGTAAACAGGAACGTGTGCAAGACATCAAGATGACAGAAGGGCCCGAAACTCCACTGCAGATGTAATAAATTGCAAATATACTTAAGTTAAACTGCATCACATGTTCTGGATAGAAAACTAAATAGGAACAGCACTTTCCTTCTGAATGATGTTCCTTCAGTCATAACTACTGTCATACTTTTTCAGTATTGTTTTCGTAATCATTGGAAAATTCTGACCTTTCAAGCAGCTAAGCTAATTCATAAAGGATGCCACCTCCTAATTAGCAGAGACTTCAGCTCCTCAGCCTCAAACAAGGCAAGAGCCAACCTAATGAGAAGAATAAAGAGAGCAAGTGGGTCTGGAGAGATGACTGAGCAAGTCAAAGAAGCTGCTGTCACCTGGCACTGAAATAACACCTTTTTATTGTTAAAAATATAAGAAATCTCTTGGGAGACAAAATGCACCGAACGCAGCATACGCATGGGCACGGCCAGATTTGAAGATAACTCCTGCACAGCAGCCTGGAGCCTACCGAGACCCCGCAGAGGAATAACAGAAGTAACACTTCAAGATGGGCAAAAGCGCGTTCAGCCTCTGAGCGGATAGTTCTGACTGCATAAATCAATGAGCCTCAGCTCGGCTGAGCTCCCGCAGATGGATCCTCTCGATTCCCAGAGGCAAAGGAGGAAGTGTGACTTAGGACAAGATATCCTGACCACCGCCATCAAACTGGGCTTAAAAGTATGGCTAGGTTTCCTAGGAATATGCAACCAGTGAAATCACGCAGACCTGGCTGCACAAAACCTGAGCCTTAACACATCTTCCACAAGGCTTGAACCTAATCCTTGAGTTTTGACAGTATAATGTAATGCAATATAATACAAAGCAATATAATAGAATGCAGGATAACAGATATTCTATAATATAAATTACAGCATATTATTTATAAGTGTTGGTTAAAAGAAGGCAGCGAGCGCACTACCGCAGTGTTGTAACTCCCTTCTAGAATGGTCTCAGAAATTTCCACATTTCTTTTCTTTATATCAACTTGGCCATTTTTTTTTTTTTTTTCTGGAGGGAAAACCCATCAGTCTGGTGATTTGCATTTCTTTTCTCACCTACAGTCCTATAATTCGCTTCCTTGCTCTTGGGACTGGATACTTCTGGAAAGGAAATTAAGAGCACAGATTTCATAACCACTCACCTCGAAACAAAATGGAAAGCACTACCACATGTGTCTGCAGAAAAAACCAATTTCTTATCTTAAAAACTGTGCTTGGCTGAGCAAAAGAACTCAAAAAAGGATATTGTGAGTCTGTGTGTAATGTGTGAGAGAACAGTCAGGCTGGACATTTCCATTGTTAACAGCATACGAAGCGCCAGGGTGAGAGCAGCACCTGCCCAAGCTGCAGAAGATGGGACTGCACCAAGGCACGTCTTTAGGCTTGCGATGAACCCGGATGTAATGCACCCAACCTGGGAAGAGCTCTGGGATGACTGGGAGAATCTGTTGAGACCTACTCTGACTCTTACCTTTCCATGATCTCTCAGAAACATATGGCATTTGCATTACTCTACCTTCTAGTGCTATCAGCAGGAATGGGCACCTGGCATGGCCCGTGCCACATCCCCGTGGGCAGCCAAGTTAGCCAAGGTCCATGAACCTGTTCAGGTGTTCTGCTGAATTAGGACCTTCCTAAATAAAGAGTACTTAAATCAATCCAATTCCAAGCTGGTAAAAGAATATTGAACATTTTAATTATGAGCAGCACTACGGCGTTTCTGGAATGGTTTCTAATGGAAAAAAGGGCGTTCACTCGGTGTCCTATTCATTTCAAAAAATGAAGCATCATCTCTTCAGATCTCAGGCATTGCTGCTTTCGTTTCCTCCCCTGTCACCCAGCAACACCCGCCCCGTTCCTTCACCGAAAGAACAACTTGCAGGACACGAGCCATTCCTTTATGAATTTCACTATCAGGTTGGAGGAGAGGAAGGAGCCAGAAATGCAGAATCCAAATTCTCCACATGAATATATATATATATATATATATATACACACAAATGCAACTATATGCCTTAAAAGATTAATTTCACAAGCCTTAAATTGCAATTTAATTTGAAAACTAATTCAGCCTCATAATTGGCTTTCCGTTCAAATCACTGAGGCTAAAGATTTAAATTCTTAATATTCAGATGACTTTCAAGTTTCTGGCCCCATCTGTGCATTAGTCCACGGTGTTAATCTCTGAGGGAATCTCTGCTGGCATAGAAATAAAATAAACAAACTGGGACACTAGTAGAATAATCGGCTTTTAAAATCCTTGGGTTTTTTATATACTACTTATTTTTATGAGATTTCTCTAACTCAATTTGCCACATATAGATTTGGCTCCCAGCTATTTAATTTTTCACGTGGCATGCTATCAACAATTATTGTATCAGAGTTCCATGAAATCAGGAGGAGATGGGAAAATTTTAAATTACAACATTTCTCATGTAAGAAATACTAATATTCCTTTGCTTTGGAGAACTGTCCATACTTAGCACTCTTTCACACCACTCGCAGGGAGGGTGGAAGGAGCAAACTATCCTGCACAGGCCTGTGAGAAAGGAGGAGCTGGATGAAACCCTGGTTTAAAAGAAAGCACTTGGACTTTTGCTGTTGACTTGAAGGGGACCAAGATGTATCCAGAGTTAGTGAAGTGGAAAGGATGAATGGGAATCGAAAAGGCCAGCCTGACAGGAACAAATTGTTTTGGAGAGATGTGTTAATTTTTGACAATCTTTCTGTTAAAACAAAATAGATACAACCGAGAGCAAAGCACTCGAGTCACCGCGGAGCATTTCACACTGACCTTTTCAGAACTGAACACTTCAGTTAAGTAAGACATCCACATCCTACCGTAAGGTACATTTTGTGGTGGTTATATCAGAACGAAGCTTCTGCGGGGATCAAAATAATCTTTCTCCCTCACATTTCTGTTTCGTGATTAAGTTCCCTTTTTTCTTTTACATTTAAGCATTTTCATTCCATCTAATCAAACAATCTTTTCTGGAAACTGCAGAATTTGTTTTGAAACAGCCCTCCCCAAGCAGACCCCTGGGATGCTGCGAGCCCAGCGGTACCCAGGCAGGGGCCGCGCTTGTGGCTGGCAGTAATCGGTGCTGTGCGGAGGGGAAAACGCACCCCAAGCCCCAGCTCCCTCCTGCCAATAAGGTGCCGGAGCTTGCGTGGTGCGGCTCGCAGACGTGGGCTTTAAAGGGTAGCAGAACCCTGGCAGGGCAGGCGGCGCTGGGCAGCGAAGCTGTGCAACCCGTCCCGCTTTATCAGCACTTGAAAGGCAACTTCTGCAGCTCCAGGAGAACTTTGCTGATTAAGGCTGCCGGAGGGACCAGGGGAATTTCAGCTCGAGCTTGCAGCTGCATTTTTAAAACTTGGCTGTGTTCTTCATATAGAGGCAGAGTTCAAAGAGGCAGAACATTATTCAATATGAGTAAAACATGGTCTTTTAAGATACACTTTCAAACAGTGGCATGTTAAATCAAAACAGCTCATGGAGGGGGAGAGTAAGGAAGAAAGATGGTCCTGGGGAAAAGAAAACCCTGCATCACCATTCCTGCTCTGCATTTTGGAAGGGGCCTGCATTTACACACGTCAACTGCCCAGCTGCATGACCTTAGGCTATATAAGCCAGAAATGCAGTAAAGTATTTTCCAGAGAGTATCAGAAAAGGAAAAAGCAATGCGATTCAGTTTAAGAGCCAGCACACACTGAAGGATGTAAAGGGGCCAGGCTGTGACACACGTGTTCACGCTACAGAGAACTTTACTCCACCAAGAATGAGCTCCTGATTTCAAGAACACTATGCTGCGGTGTACGACACTGTTTCAATTAAGCTATTATAATCTTAACCAGCAAAAACAACCTATTATAATTAATAATACTTGATGATTTCTTTTCTATTCCTGTCAAGGGTTGCTTGAAGGTGACTTGCACACTGCAGAGAGCATGCTCCTTGGAAACCCAGGCAGTCTGAGTGCTCTGCAGTCTGGGAAGCCCCTTCACTTAAACCCCATCAGACTGTCTCTAATGAGCCTCTTCACATTGCTGCCAATTCTTCCAGCTCTTGGACAATCCCCTTTGAAGGATATTTGTATTTTAGGCTTAAGGAAACTTGCTTCTTCATGGGAGGCTAAGTGCCCAGCAGTATCACACTGTGCTGCCGGTTGGAGTACACATACTTCCTGCATTCCCATTTTCTTGGTTCACTCTATCTCCCCTTGGCTTACTCACTGCAGAGTCAGCAGGTCACATCCTGACCACCCTCCATCGCCTGCCATGGCCAGGCACAGTTTGCAGCTGTCCTACAGGGTCGGAGATGAGGCACGGTGGTCTCTTCCAGCTCACTGCATCCCGGCTAAGCAGGGAGCAGGCTACACCGCGTGGCGCGGCATCCTCCAGAGGCACAGCCCTGCCTGCGCACCGGATGCCTTTGCTGTGCCCCGTACCCAGGCGTGCTGTGAGCCCTTTCCTGCTCCCTTGGAACGGGATCCGCTCTATCGATCCTGCTAAAGCCTTCCAGGGGCTTTCCCCGCAGCTCAAGGTCACTGTGCACTGCTCAGCCTGTCCTCAACAGCAGGTTTTTGATGGTCTTGCTCTGCAAAATTTCCATGGGTAGAGCTTGAGCTCCATATGTCCCTTTTTTCTTTTTTTAAAATATGGGCAAAATTCCTCCTGACTTCAAGTCATTGGCTGCTCACATTAGCTGCCCTCGGAGTCAGCATTTATGTGGGATACTCTAATACTCTAGCTACTCCTCCTGTAAGAGGGGTGCAGAACTATTAAGAACATTGCAGACACTGTGGCAATCGAGTAATACTGCATTTTTTAACTGCACCCATTATAAATGGGCATATGGAAGATGTGAGAAATAACAATTGTACAGGATACCCAGGGAAGCATTTTCAGCCCTGAGGCATAGCTCAATAGCAACCAACAGTGGAAAATGAATGCTGAACTCCTGTAACATAGAGTAAGATTTTTTAGTTTGCTTGAAGCAAACCTGCACTTTGCACATGGATATACACACAGATGCACATATGTATTTATAGATGCACATACGTATATAACGTACCATTGAATCAATACGGAACACGTTTTGCTGTTACTTCTAAGAACACACGATGCCTTCCATTTGTCGACCATGGCCACAAACAATCATGAATTCTGGCCAAGTATTTTTTCTCCTGCAATGGCTTCTGTGGTGCCTCTTTAGTTACTATAATACTTGGAAGCATCCTAAACCATAAAGAAGTTTCCAAATCTTGGCAGGATCTACGCTTAGCTAAATATATTGTCTAGAGTTGTCTCTGCACAAACCAGGGATACGTAACCGAGGCAAACAAGGAGCACGTGGGCACCCACAGAAACTCTATGACCTCTCTATCGCTTTCTCAAAGACACAACATCATGTTTATTGCCAAGTACACGGAATTAGGGCTTCAGATACCCAAATTCCCAGGAGGTTCTACAAAAGCAAAGAACAGAAATTCAATACTAATATAAACCTTTAAAAGAATACCGATTAAACAGGAAAGAGGGGGAAAAAAAAGCCCAAATACATCAAAGACAAATGTAATTGCTTTTGAATAAAACCAGATTGCTTTCTACCTACCTGCCTTAAAGGCAAGCACTCCACTCTGGGATACAGAATACAAAAAAATCGCAGGTAGAAGCAGAGGCACAAGTATTTTGTAGGCAAAGTTATCCTATTCTGATTTAATAGCTCAAAGGCTTATCCGGATTTCAGACAGGAAGAGGATGCAATTTACTGCTTCTTTCACACAAACGAGCAGAGCTAGTTAAAACATTTGGGAACACTTTGAATATTGATCTGTCCTAGAGTAAGACATAAGAAATTTGATTTGCTACGGAAATGTTGTATCACCCTTCAAACCCTGATATGCCCCAAAGTGGCCTTCAAACGAAAGCCGGAAAATCCTCTGGGAAGATGTCACTAGAGCCACTGGCTCAGGGTCTTCTCATGTCCCCTCTGCTAACCGGGATCAGCACTGTGAAGCTGGCACGTTACCACCCAAAGCGTATCAGGAAGGAAGCTGTACCTATTCTTCCCTCAAAAATAACGTCATGTTCTGCCACCACTGCGTGTCACCACTGCAGCTCGTTCCTCATAACGCTGAAAGACCATCAATCATGACTGCGAATCACCTTGTTAAAAATAGTGGCCACCGGAGACTTTCCTGTGACACCGCAGGCAGCGGAGAAGCCGTGATGAATGTTGGCTGACACAAAACAAAGTCACGCAGTATTTAACCCCTCAGCTGGTAAACAACCCAGGGTAAAATCTGGCTTGGAAAAATCTCCCTCAGATTTTAGGAGAGTACAAAAGTACTGGTGACAGATTTCACAACGTAATTTCTACTTAAAGAATGGATACCCTCCCATTAGTTACGTTCAGCAGTAAGCTGCAGCAACGCTGCTACCATATTGGAAACCGCATCGTTTTGCCACACTTAACTAACAAATCAGCAATATCACTGAAAAGAAAACACTAAAGACACTTACAAGTGTATTTTCCCAAGCATATAAACGAGTTCAGGTTAAACACCATCACTTGTATTCCAGGTACAGCTTACACCCTCACTAATTTTTCACCCATTAATTTTCTGAAATTCTACTTTGCGGTTTTTCCCCCTTTCACTCTCTGTAAGGGAAATCACCGGGGACAGAGCGAGCAATTCGATGAGACAGCAGTTTCAGTGGGAATATTCCCCCTTCAGTAGGTTTGCATCAGGCCCCGAATAAGGAAGTATTTTCTTTACACTTTGGGACACAGACTTCATAGGAGTCTGACTGGGTGCCAGATATTGAGTTTGCAAATGACTGGATTAAATATCAAGGAGTCAGATATTCAGCATTTCAGGCAGAGGGTCAGCGAAAGGCCACTGCCAGATTGGCTTTCAGTGCCCTGCACTTAGAACAACAGCCCCGTATGCGTGTAACCGGCTCACGAGAACGGCAATACTGAGAATTACCCTACTGAACTGTTGCTTTTGCAAATTCCACGTCTAGGAAAGGACCACCGGGACCCTGGTTCCCTCTAATCCAACTCTGCACTTTCCCTACATCCAGAGAAAGATACACCAGCTAGATTGTCCTCCCCTCCATCAGTCTTCAACAAGGAGCCAGCAACAGCAAACCTCCCCTGCATTCCCACCATGCCAAGAGGAGGCCAAGCCACGGTGCCAGATTGATGTTTGAAAGCTGGTGATAACTTTAAGACTTTTTTTCAACCGTACCTGGTTTAGAGCCTTCATCAACAGATCCATTATAGACTTGGTTTATAAACTCCGGCCTGTTGTCATTCATATCAATCACATAGATGTAAAGGTCAATAGGATTCTCCACCTTGTTTCCATTCATATCCACCGCATGAGCCCGGAGCTGGGAATAAGCACAATGAGAGAATAACATCAGCAATTGGATTTGTTGCAGAATGAGAGACCACGTTTTGTAGGAACTGAGTTCACCTCCTAAGTACTTTCTCGAAATTGAGCTGAGCGGGCATCTAATGCCGGCAGAAAGCAGCAACGTGGTTCATCCAGACGACACATGCAGTTTTTCAAGGCTTAATATAATATTGAAATAATATTTTAAACCAGCAATTGTCAGTGGAAACATTTTTACAGTGGTGTAGTGATGCTATCTCCTTCACTGCTAATAAACCACTATATTTTAATTTTTAAGATGTGGTGAACCTCATCTGACAATATGAAAAGCAAATTTTGCTCATTTCCAAAGACAGCGAGGAAATGAGTTTGACTTGAGAGGTTTCTTATGGGAACCTGCAGCCTTTCCTACCACAATAACGGATTAATAAGTGAAGAGATTTCAGAATGGCATTAGTACTGTTTATTCTTTCTTTAATCACCGTCTCTAGCACAGCTACCGACCCCATTGCTCTATGCACCACAATATGCATTAAAAAAAGTCCTTTTCCTTCAAATGACAGGAGCCCCTGTGGCACTAAGAATGAAATATTTTCCTCAGGCTTAACTAAAATATCCAGTGATGAAGCATTACGATAACCAGAGTCACGGTGTTAAGTCCTCAGTTCAAGTGGAACTGCGGCTTTATCTTATTAACAATAACCATCAGTAATAATGCTCAAAAACAAGAGCATCTGTTGTCTGAACAAAAGGGACAGATACAGCATGTCAAAATGAGTAATTAATAAAACAAAGCAATCAACAATAGTCTGGAACAATCAGTAATCAGGTGAAAAAATGGATAGCTTTCTCATTAAAGGGAACAGATGGCTACTCTAACGGTGTGCGCGCCGAACGGAGCTGCCGATGTCGGCTTCGGAAAAAAACCCAGACAGGCGAGGAAAGGGCTGCGCAGACCCTGGCGATGGCTGGGCAGGGGAGAGGCATCGCATGGGTGCGAGTGCTACCGATTCCCTGTGTCATCCCTCTTCATTTCAGCACCGGTGAGCATTGCCGAGCCTCCCTGTGCCACGGGAACTGGGGACGGCACTCCTGCGTGACACCCCGCAAGGCTGGCGGGATGAAGAAGGAAGGCTTCAGGGGATGGTAGCTTGGTGCGAGGGCTGGCCGGAGGAGCGGGGCTGAGGGACAGGGGACCTACCCACCACCCTGCAGTGAGCACTTTGCATGAGACGAGCCCTGCGAGCATGCTGACACACGCCAGCTCGTGCCTTCAGAGGGAAGGAAGGAGGCCTCTCCGGTCCCTCCCAGCAGCTCCCCGGGCCATCGGGATGCTGCCGGGAGTTGGAGCTCCTGTGCCAACGAGGTCTCCAGCTCCTCTGAGGCACGACAAATAAATGTGCTAATTGCATTAGCACTGGTTTCCGTCTTTCGCTCTCGCTGTGCCGTGATTGATGCAACTTTCTCCTTCATGTATGGCGTTCAGAAGCCCAGAGCTTAACAAAAGAAACTGCATGCTATTAGGATGGGCTGGATTAGCATTTAATCAAGCAAAGAGAACAAACTGCCACGTGAAACGAGCTGGGAGAAAAGCATTTTTTTAAAGGAAGTTAAGCTGAACTTTTTAAAGACCGAGTATTCGGGCTTCGTTTTCAATACAGGACGTACCATTTGGATTTCATGACTTATAATGCTCTTAATATCTGTATTTCTTGCCTGTGTACAAACTGCTCTGGCTCTCACCTGTTGAGCTATCCTTCATCACGTCAGATGTAGCAATTCAATAACTTTGCCAGTCAGAGGTCAGACTGCCTTTGAAAAAAAAGTAATTCGGAGCTAAAATTAAAGTTATTATCTTCAAACTGCGGCAGCGCTGGGCTCTCTCTCGCTGCATTTCCAGCAGCGGAAACGGTTCCGCTCAGAGATAAAGCACAGAGCAAAGCTGGTATCTTCCCCCTCAGATCTGACTCTCCCCCTGCAAATTTTTAATTACATTTGATAGCTTTTGTTTGAAATCTCCAGGAGTAAGAGATTTCTCACCAATGCACATCTATCTGCTTGTTGCAGTCACTAAGCACATGTACCCACCAACGCGCCGCTGCCTGCGCTCAAGGGGAGAAAAGATTCAATAAGCAGGACTGCAGGGACCTCGTCAAACCCGCGGTGACACACACGGGCGTCACCTCTGCTCCAGCCCAGCACCGGTCCCGGCCTGAGTTAGGGAGGGAGGATAGTGCCTGGGGACACGGGCACTGGTGCCCTGACTAATGGCTTTTTGGCAGCCGGGAGGGCACCCGCCCCGCAAGCCCAGCGCAGCAGACCCTGCGCCTTCACCTCCTGGACGTGCTGGTGTCCGGGTGTCCGTAGCTGCTCTTCTCCTGCCCCCCAAAGCAGCTGTTACTGCTGCCCTTTCTGCACACCCCTCTTCTCTCTTCGCCTACTTGTTTGTCTGACTTCAACGAACTTCCCTTCTTTTTAGCTCTTGTACTCACTCGCACGAATTTCCTCTATTAATATTCTTCTGACGTTTCTCTTCACGCCTCCGTATCCTTCCACCACACGCTGCTCCTCGGTGGTCAGTGCCAACCGCAGCAGAGGGAGACGAGAGGCTTGAGGCAGAGGGCTGAATCTAAACTCAGCTCAGTGAGAGCTCTTCCTTGTCAGAGACCAGTCCTCGTTAGCGACCGTTCCTCATTACACCATTCCCAGTGGGAGCAAAGACAGGAGGGACTCCAGTGGGGAAATCTGCCCACTGGGAAACTAGTTGCACCTTCAAGGTAGATCAGACACTACATTTCCCTTCCTTAATTCATCTTCTCCCTATCCTCCTGCCCTGCTCTTTGTACTAATGATACAACCTCGAGCCAGGCAACACGCTTCGACCTGGAGTCGCTCTTCGGACACCAAGACGGGGCTCATTTGCGAGGTACAGTCGGAGTCTAACACGGTGCTGCCGTCTGCTCCCAACTGTGACCTGGGGGCTCTTTTGGTGGTAGAGGGATGGATGGATGAAAAGCAGATGCGTGCAAGTGCTTTGTGGCACAAAATGTGATGGCTGTGCTCCGTCAGACACGCAGAGCTGGGAAAGCCACCACTGGAAAGGCCAGTGGGCACAACCTGGGCCACGCGACACGTCACGCCCAGGTGTTCAACTGGAAGCTGCTGACTAGCTGGAGACACAGTTAAGAAACAGGGATAAAGTTGGTTTGAAATATTTACATTGCCCCAAGAGGGAGAATGTGACAGGAGTAGAGAAGGAATAAATAAAATCAAATGAAATATCTTACAGAGGATTCTGAAAAATTAATACGAGTGTCCGGCTAATCTCCAGCTGGTGTATCGCTCTCCTGTACACCAGCCAAGGAGCTGGCTCGATACTCCTTAACAAATATTCTTTAAAAGTATGACAATCACTGCTGTCATATTCAGCAGCAGCTACCACAGGTCTCTGAGGTTTTTCTACTGACAGTTTCCAGTGTAAATGTAGCTGTTGGCATACAAATGATTCAGTATCATGATTACTGATTACACTGGAGGCTGGTGGTATCTGAAGGTAGTTAGTCAAAGTCAACACAGTGAACTGTGTTAAATATGAATATTACTTATGCACTAATACTACTAATACAAATATACATTATCAATCAGTGCCAGAGCCTTTAAGCAATAAGCATACAATGTCATGCCTAATTTGCGTGCTCTTAATTGTGATTAAAAGTTCAAATTATTGTGACACAAATGGCTGGTATTACTCACTAGGACTTGGTTCAAAATACTGGAATTAGCTGTTGTATCCCTTTAATTTCTAGTACTTTCTTGTCTCCTTGCACTTCAAACAACTCCTTCCCAGACTATAACCAACCTGACCTGCTCCAGCCATTTCTCAGACAGCATTTCATCAGCGTGACGCTGAAGGCAGACACGTGTGTCTGGGACTGCATTAGGACTGGCTTCAGAGTTTCCCCATAATGCACATTACCTAAGTATCATAAGCAATGACTCCTTACTCACACGTTTATGTTGATGTCTTTTGAAAACAGAGCTTGAAAAATGTCTTGGGAAACTAACCTGCCAATTTCCTATCCCTTGTACTCGCCAGGCCTAACTGCAGCTTGATAGGAAACCGGTGTCTGGATCAGAAAAGACATTCAGAGTCACTAATTCTGTCAGCAGTACAAACGGGACTTTGGGAACACAGTTATATAAGGCCAAGAGAACTCATGCATATTAAATATTACTACCTGCTGAAACTTATTTGGCATGCAATAAACATTAAGGGCTGACTACAAGGTGAGATGGCAAAAACACGCGCCTGCCACAGCGAGACGGCAGCAAGGGAGGGGGGACGAGCTCGTGCTGGGAGCGTGACTCAAGGTCGTGTCCCCAGACCCGGGCACTAACGCGGCCGGAGCGGCTCCCACGGTGTCGCTGTGCCACACGTGCAGTCCTGCTCCGCACCGTGGTGAAGTGGCCGCAAAGCCCTTCTCGTTTTTCTCTGCAGCTGACTCCGCGTCTGGGATGTCCGTGAGGTCCCTGGAGAGTCTGTACTCTGGTTTGTGGTGCAGACGGGAAAGGAGATGAGGCCAAAATCCAGCGGAACCCGCGATCGCTGCCACGGCCGGTTGAGTGGGAGGTTACCGCAGAACGCCTGCACACACTGCGCCTCGGCGGACACCGCGTCCCAGCGGCGTATACATCTCTGCGTGCATCAAACTCGGAATGAGCCTCCCTAAAAGTTCACGAACCATCTTGAAAACGTACGGGGAAGTTTTGCCGTGAACTACCAATCTAATTAGAAAACTACGTTTCACCTTAGGGAAAAAGATAGATCTCATCAGACAAATGGCTTGCTAAATGCGGGGAGAGTTAAAACACTAGTGTTTTAAAATTGGTAGTCCTGAAGCGGTACAGATAATTATGCATAAAGAAAATATGTGTTGAAAACGTGGGAGTTAATGAAACAGAGCTCTTCACATGTAGCCTCACAAACTCTTGCAAATTATGATTTTTTTCTTTATAATTAGCTTTTAGATTACCTGGGAAAGAAAACAGCCAGGACAACACTCGACAGTGAGAGAGATGCTGAAAAGGCTTAATCTGTTTAGGACTGCAGCAAAGCTGAAGTTGTCCAAAAGCACGTGCTGCAGCCAGAGCAGCGAGCCCGTGTCGGACGAGGTGGCCGCGTCCTGCTGGGTAAAAGGGCCCAGGGACGGTGCCCTGCAGCTCCCCAGACACCCTTTACCCCAGCTGAAGAGCTGAGCCACTAATCCAAGCTAAAGAATACTGCAGCAGATGTCAAACCAATGTAAAGATGGCCAAGCTCTACCGCTCAGATCCAAGCCTACACCTCAGTCATGGCGTTTCCAGTGCTCGGTAAGCCTTGCTCCAGGTCTGCCTTTCCTTTCAGTCAGGGACCCAGCTATATGAAGTGGCATAAATTCACTGACTTCTCTGCAACTTGCAACAGCTGAGGCTTCAGACTGCACCTTCTTTCTGGAAGCAGGCCTAATTTTTTCCAGTTTCTAGGATTGTCCATGTCTGAGTAAGTTTCTGCACTAGTGTTTGGGTCATTGCTTTGTACAGGGTGTATTTATAAATGCTTTGTAAAGGTTATTAAATGAACAACTGATGGCTCAATAAATCATCAATTCACCGCTACTGAGGCTGAAGGATCTAAAGGTCATCACAGCCATGACTTAAAATGTTCTCCATCACCTTCTACTGCTCTGCTAACAAAGATTTTCTATCACCCACTATTCCTGTCTATAAGGCCTCAGAACACCCTTACCAGTTATTCAGTCTCTATAAGCTGCATCTGCCTGTAACCTTCAGTGTGAATGTGCTTGTTTACATATGGATGTCACTAGTTCAAGGTTTCCGTAAGGAACAGAAAAGGCCGGAAATCCTGTGGTGTGTTCAAGGCAGACTTACCCAGTCACCTTCGCCAAGGTGAGAATTCAATTCGCTGAATTCGCTGTAACCAGCAGGTCAGGTTCGTTACCTGGGGGCACACGGTTTGTTATATGGAGGGCAAAATCTTTTTCATCTGCTGTTTTTGAGTGAGAGTGTCTGAGAGCAGACACCACAGTGGCTCCATCAGAAGTGTTAACTTGTGTATTGTATTGTTGACTACACTGTTACAGTAACCTGGCACTGCTGAAACAACATCAACAAGGCTGAGATGACACTCACTATACCTCAAATATTCCTTTTTCAAAACAGCCTCTCTTCATATTTTCCTAGGCACAACAAACAAAATAATTGTTCTTGTTCACAGAGGATAAAATAATTTTCCTTCAGATCTTCTTTTACCCAGGGGAAATCTCTTTTTCCACCCAACTAAAGTGGTAATCTATTTTCTTCATCCTTCCACCCCAGTCCAGAAGCTGTGTCAACATGGTTAACTGGATACCTGATAAAGCTGACAGAACGTGCATCTCCAACGGCGCAGTTAGGAATATGGTGTCAGTGGAAGTGACCCATACCATTTCACTGACATTACAGCATCCCTGGGAACGGCTATTACGATGCCGATAGATGCGGCTAATGCTGATACAAAGCAATCCATGAAACAACCTTTCACAGCCACTCCAGGAGAGAACTAAAGCGTAGATGCAGAAAGCGTGTGAAATGTTGCAGGGCTTTCATGCAAGGTGCAACACATTTTTTTACCGATTTGTGGGACTGTATCTGCTGTGCAATTACGCTGTGCCACACAGGGGCTAGGATTTATATCAAAACCTAATGGCCAATTACACTCTAAGTATTCTGCAGGTAGAGTATTTTATGAACTAGGATAGCATGAGGCACCACTGTTGAGTGTAATTAATCTTAATTAATTTCCTCATATTTAATATTAGTCTATCTGCATATTTAAAAATCTATCTGACACGCCCCCATCATACTGCCTGAACATCTCCTAGTGATTTAAAATGAAAAATGACTATACCAATGATTGCATGTTTAGCTGCAGCAATGATTCTTAAATTAGTAATTTCCCAAGACATGCTAATGTAGCAACTGGTTTCTCATGGATTTGGGGGGTTCAGTCCACAGATTTGCAGGGATTTAATAAGCAGAGTGAAGTTGCACCACTTTAGACTAATGTCTGAAACGTGCATCAGCCTTAAGGCTGCTTTGCATGGGTTTGGCTGGTTTAGCAAGGGCAGGTTACACTAAAGGAAGGAAGAAACAAAGCCACCATCTCCATACACACACAATTGCTGTGGCAGAGTGCGACTGCGACTCACACCGTTAGTTAAGCCCCAGCACGCCTGTGCAACCAGCTCAGGTCTCTGCTGACACAGGGAGCCAGCCCAAACTGTGAACTGGGCTCCAAACAGAACAAAACCCCTGGTCTTCTCAAAGCTGTGCGTCCCTCCTTGAACCCAGCGATGCCGGTTCAGTTTGAGCTTTTGAACCTACACAAAACTCAAGATGCTTTGTGCTTACATGGTAGGAAGCTCTTTCTTCTCTGTCCATGGGGCGAGTCACATACATCCTGCCAGACACGGGGTCAATACTGAAGACTTCCATCGGCGGCTGGTCGGCTCCCACTCCAGTGATGCTGTATCTGATATGGATCTCTTTGTCCTTATCGGAACGAATCTGGATGAAACAACAAAGACAGCAATTGATAAGCTTTGGACAAAAGCCATATGGATGTTTAAACAACTTCAAAGATCTGAGCCTGAAAGCTGCATAAATGAAATACCGCTGTCAATTTTGACAAGGGAGCTGTATGCCAAAGGTTTGGGGAAAAGCCAGGAAAAGTGTATTCCACATATTTTCAGCTATTTTTCTCCTCTTTTATTCATGATGACGCTCTAGGAATCATTGAAATGCTGACTTTTTGCCTTAGATGTGGAAGAATCTATATACACAAAAAATGCTGGTTACGTGTTATCTGGGCACCTTGAAGTGCCCGAATTGTTCAGCTGTACCCAGAGTCCCCCAGCCATTAACCACTGCTGAACACGCTGCCTGCAAGCTCCCACCTCACGCTCTCAGTCCCTGCGACCGTGCACATAAACGCCCCCATGGAATTCAAAGAACAGGGCTGTTTGCTCCCTCCTTCTCCAGCCCTGCTGGTTTGACGAGGCAAGGCTGGGAATGCCCGGTGGGATGTTACCATTTCACATGACTGTTTGTCGAGGAAAAGCGTGCTTGGCACATTGCTTTCGAAGCCCCTTCCCTCCCATACCTTGAGAACACCACCACAAACCGAATACAGCGTGACGAACTACATGAACCTTGGATACAGAGCTGAGAAAATAGAAAAGGGAGGTTAATATGTTGTCCTAGCAACCCTGACTATCTCTTTAAACCCAAATTTAATTTTCTGATCAAATGCCGAAAGAAGTTCTTGCAACAGCATGACTATTCTTGAAAGAAAGTGCAAGGTACAAATAAATTACCACCCCCCGCACCATCGCAAACTGTCTTGGCAGTGTAAAAGCGACGTGCATAAATTTTTCCCTAACAGGTCTATGAATACAACAAAGTAGTGGGAAGATAATAGAAATCTTGTAGCTGAGAGCATGTTAGCATCTCTGCTACAGCAGCTGCACGCTCGGAGGAGGCTGGGGGGGCTCGGGGGGACGCAGGAAGCCCCTCGTGACCCCACAGCAGCCCCATCTGGGGAGCAAAGGTGGTTTCCCAAGGGAAGAGGAGGCTTTGCTTGTCAGGCAGAGGAACGGGGATGGGGCTGTGGGCTGCTCTCACACTCTTCCTACTGCTATTTCTTCCTCTCCTGATGCGGGAGGCTGACAAGATGCTGCACATGTCGGTGAAGAATAACATCAGATGCCCTGGATCTGAGAATCTCCTTTGATGCCTTTGTCCAGATCGTTACCAAGTTTGTACGCTGTTTTCTTTGCACAGCCTGCACCAAATAGTCCGCTCCCGTTAAGGGCTAATAATGTCAGTTATTACTAGACACTGCCAGGATTGATTCGTGCTGCACCTACACTTCTGGAGCTGAAGGTCAGGGAAGAGAGACAGTTTCATCTGTCTTTTCTCTACAGGATTCACTGCTTGTTTAGGCTATTAGTACCAAGGAAAACTGATTGGCCTTACACCGGTATAATCACTTGAAAGAGGTACTGGGGACATTGTGAAAGTGCCCTCATGCTGCACACAACGCTTTATCCAGGTTTTTGTGGGCCCAGTGTGTATTTGTAATAGGGACCCAAGTAGACAGGCATGAATCCAATTTTCATTAACAAAACCGTGGGTGAAAAACAGTATATTAAAATCAAGCTTTGCTTGCACAACTGTGGTTTAATGACGGCAACCAACATACCAGTTCAATAACTGAAGTTCACAGTCCCCATTTTCAGAAAGCCAGTTTTCACCCTGCCAGGCAGAAAGGGCTGAAAAGTGAATTTGTGTGAACGTCTGTGCAAATACAGAGGTCAAGTCAGGGAGTTCCAGTCCTAAGCCACTCCCTACAGGTTTGTAGCTAGGCTCAAGGTCAGCGACAACGTCGAAAGCCACTGCTGGAACTCCAGCTTTGAGTTGGTGTGTGGTACCCACCCTCAAAACTAAAAAGAAAGGGAAAAAAACCAGTAACCTGCACAGTTGTGTGCCTGTGTCTATCAACGTGTGCCTGCACAGCTCCAAAGGACCTGCAATGAGTCAGGGTAAAAACAGCCCTTCATCCTTAACAAAGTGGGAAGGAAAAAACCAAACCCGAGGTATCTGCACTTCTCCTGCCTTTTTGCTCACTGGAGCACGGGAGCGTGTCCTCAGCCCAACCGTGGCCGTGACCTGAGCTCAAGCACCAGGCAACAAACCAGTCTCCCTCCAAGGAACTATAATGGAAGCAGGTTTAACCTGAGTCACGGGAAGGGAGAGTCTGTTAGTTCTTCGTGGATATTTTTCTGCTCTATTTCCTGTTGCATATAGTACCCAGATCCCATTGTGATAGAAGCATTAGGAATGCATAGAGAAACAGAAACAGGGAAAAGGAGGCTGGATTTAAATATTCAGTGCTAAAGGCACTATATTTTATTTTCAGGAAGTGCAGATAAACAGAAGCTCTCTAAGAAAGCCATGTACAGTTTAATAAAGTGTATGCTATAGGATGTCCTTGCAGCACTTTTATTAGCATTAATAGGGCCTAAGCTGTCTGTATGTAAATCATTGCAGATCTAGGAGATGAAATACATCATAGGACCCACACGACTTACTCAATTATACTAAGAAAAATCCATGAGCTAATTATACTGCATTGAGCAAAAAAAAAAAAAAAAAAGGAGGATAGGGGGAAATATGTTGCAAGTATTCCCTTATTTGTTGTTAATTGCCACTGTACTACAATGCTTTGCCTGTTACCTGTATTTAATTCCATTTCCAGGAAGAATACAAGGATGTGAAGTGTTCAGAACAAAATCACGCAAGAAGTAGCACTTGTCACAGAAAGTTGCAGAGACCATTGACAATGAATCGTAGTGAGTTACTACCAGGGAGATATTCATCGCACAATGGCACATGCTTTTTATACTGGAACATGTAATTTTAGCACTCTTAATGAGATTTAAAAAAAAAAAAGATTTTTTTTTCTTACAGTAATCCTGTAACATTTTGACCAAAGGTTTCATTTGCATAATTCCCAGGGTGCAATTTATTAAATCTTGTTGAGAAGTTAAGAACATTATCTGAATACAATGTAAGGTTTACTTCTTTTGTTAAAACCGTTCCCGGAGCAGTTTACCGTAATAATAATAATAATAATGAAAAAACCTCTATTCCCAAGAAGCTCACTAGATCAGGAGAAAAAAATACCGGTTGGGGGAATGTACTGGCTCAGGAGAGCGTTGCCTTTTCATTCATTTACGCCTGGGAAGTGAGAAGATGGCACCATATCCGTGTGACAATCTGACTGGAGAACCTACACGTTGGGTTTTTTTCCATTACTCTTTCCTTTTATAATGCAGTCGAGAGTTATGCAGGGTTCTGGGTTACAGAACAGATGGCAGAAGGAGAGTTTTCCTTAGCTGCATTTATACATTTTCTACTCTGAGAACCCTCAGAGCTTTGAGCTCCTCCGGCGCCAGGCATGGTACAACCCTGTGTATGATGATGTGAGGAAGATGAATGATGATGACTGTTGACTGTCAGAAGAGGAATTTGCTTGTAAAGCAGCTTTTACTCTCTAAAAAACCTTTGGGGATGGAGCTTAGACTGGATTGTTACACTGGTGAGGGGAAAATGCCCCAGACAGAAAGGTAATTTACGGTGGAAGAAGATCCCCTGATCCTCTCCTATCTCAGGAATACAGCTGAAGTTTTCCACGCAGGAACCCTGGGATGCTGAGTATCCTCACCTACGCTGACAGACACAAATGGAATATCTGGGAACTCTGGGAAAAGCCACCAAATCCACAGAGGGAAGACGCAGCAAAGCCAGGCACCAAACTTGCACTGCCAGACCTCCGCTTGGCTGGGGCAAGGACAGCGCGGGCTCGCAGTGCAACAACGAAATAGGGATCTGCGTGGGGTGGTGTCTGTGCTTGAAGCGCTGATGCACCATCCAAACGGAGCACGAGGGCTGCATTCAGCATTCACAACCCAGAACCAGAACACCAAGAGTTTGACTCAGCTCTTGTTTCTATAGAGTCACCCAAGGAACAGCAGAACCCAGTGCGACGTCACAGAGGGGCATTTTCCACTGCAGGTTCTGCCATAACACTTCAGCTCTGTGGAAATTAACATTGCAACTCTTGAGAAGATAGAGGGCTAAGCCCTTCAGACCTGGCTTTCTCCTTTGTAGCAATCTCCCATTTAGATGGGCTTGAAAAGCAGCCTGTGGTTGTGACACAGGACTGCATCCCGCTGAGATAACATCTCAGGGTTCATGCATCTCCACCACGAGTAACTGGGTAGCTGAACTGTTCCTACAAGTTTCACTGATAAGCAAAAATGAGCTCCTTTGAGGTACCAGATTTTATCACTCTGTTTTGCTCCTGTTGATGCACATCCTTCTTGTGCTCTTGGCACTTCCATTTCTCACTGCGGGGTTTTGAATTTACAAGCCCTCTCATCCTCGCAGATGACAAGAGCCACAGATCCCCGTCACTCTCCTGCGCCAGGAGCAGAGGTAATGCAGGCTGTGGAAAGCTGTACGGTCAGCAGATTGGAGGACACCTGTGAGTCCATAAATTACACAGTGTTTGGAGCATGACATTGCCAGAAAAAACGTGGCCCAATGGAAATTGTTTAGATATCAGTAAAGGAAATGCCTAGAAGCCTAAAAAACCATGTAAGGAAAGGCTGAATGAACAACAACTGAGCCTACGGAACAGAAGACGGGACTGTAACAACAGTATTCCTGTACCTAACAAACTATATGTAGAGGATTTCACTGAGCTGTACATGGACTGGGTTCTGCCCATCACTGTGGGCTGGTACATGGAAGTGCCTGGGAATGGATCTAGAGAAAGCAAAGCAGGCCCCTTATTCTCTGTTGCATTTTCTATTCACAGAGCAAACTAGAAAATAAATTTCCTTTGAAGTTCTCCAACTTACTCAGTAACATATGGAGTTAAAAATGCCCTTCAACAAATACTTAGTTTCCCATCAAATTCTATGCAACATTTGCACTAACATGACCTGGGGAGACTTAGGCTTGATTTTTTTGTTTTATAAAACCCATTATAATTATTAATGAACACATAAAATAATGTAAATGATAAGCAGTGTCTTTTATTATTAAGCTCTTAGCTATTTTGCCCATTAAGAAAACCAAATTAAAATAATTGAAGACTATAATCTGTCATGCATTCAAAATGCTCCACAGAAATTCAGACAGGCAAACATATTCAGAGTCTTTAAATGAGCACACTTAAGAGTCAGTCTAAGCGCTTATTCCAGGATTGGCTCATTAATTTTAGTGGAAATATTTTAATTCAGCTACTCTTACTGCTTATTGAAATCCTTGCTAAGGACTGACTTATTTATTTTTAACTGAATCTGCAATATGTTTAAGACTCATTTGTATAAAAGTTCTTAACTCTTATTTCACAGTTGTTTTAGAAGCCAGCAGAGACACATCTCCAGCCCTGTATTTCCAAACAAATTACTGCATGCTGCTTAAAGAAACACATATGGTTTCAATAAACAGATGCAAAAGTCAAACGGGCAGAGAAAAATTAAGACAGATTTGGAGACCCAACCAGGTTAAGGTGGTATTTACTAAGTTATGGCCCCTTTCATCACAGTTGCCAATCATCCCAAGCTACTTCCCAGAAAGAAAGGAAAAAAGAAACCAGAAGACTCTCTATAACACTCTAGCCATCTTCGGAGGAAACCACCTATGCTGCACCTTGCGGGGGGTGCTTGGACACGGCAAGGGCAGCTGTCACATTTGAATAAAAGGAGTATTTCCACTAACTACAACACCGGGCTTAACAGCAGCCTGCAAGCCTCTACCCATTACTGGACAGGCAACTATCAATTGAGCTAAGTTTCCCAGCAGCAGTATTTGCAAACAAGGTTAAGTAGGAAAAGATCTCTATTGGCAAAGAAAGGAAGGATGGAAACGATCATTTGTAAGTGTGGATTTCTTTCTTCCCCAACTGGGACTGGTTTCATCCCACACAATTTTCTAAAAACTTTGTATCTGGCCTAAGATAGCCAGATAAACAGAAGACAAGCAAGCCTTTCCAGATTGAAATCCATATTCCTGTCCTGAACGCTTAAGTACACATCAAATTTCCTGGAAGAGGTGGTTTTCTTTTTCCACATATTGTAGTGAGAGAACCGAGACCCACGCTTAGACCAGATGCCTAATTTTTACATAGTTGAGGTTCACTGTGATAATGCCATTCTTCCTGCAGTTACAAACAGCATTTAGCTACTATCATTACTACTACAGAAGAGCTTAAGTTTCTTCCTCTTTAAAATACAAGTCCAAAGCCAAACTATAAAAACATTTCCGCTGTCCCAATGGTGGGATGTCTCTCATAGGTTAAATCTTCCTCTGCTCCAGTTGAAATCTGTACAAAGTGATTTATAATCTATTTATTTTGATGATAAGAGTAAAACTAGTATGTGAGAGGGATTAAAGCAGTCACATAAGTTACTGATGTAACTGATGATGCAGCCTGCATTAGAGAAAGAAATGAAACTATACGATGTTTGAACCCAAAAGAGCAGAACCTCTCCCGCATGCCCGGCTCGTGCTCCGCAGTCTGCCGAGGAACCGGTTCCCAGCCAGCTTGCCTGCTTCTTACCAGGAGGAGTTTGCTTCCTCTGCACTGACCCTGCGGGTGCTTGGCTGAGGCATCTCACCAAATGTTCAGCTGCTGAAAGCTTCCAGCGTTTCACAGGTCCTTTGGCTTTCGCACGGCTCCCTCTGTCCAAGGGCCGTTCTCCAGCGCAGCAGCTCCCTCCAGGCCACTTACGTCCATGTGGATACGTTTCTCTGGAGCTTTCCCTATGCCCATCGGTAGCTTTGATAGTCTTCACTCCTTCTCTCCCTTCTATTTTTTTTTTTTAAATTGTTTACCATGGTTTTCTCCTTTACCTGGACAAATAACATCGAGCAGATGGAGGACAGGAGAGTATAAATCAGGTTCAACAAGGAGACGTAATGCAGCGGGAGAGAATTTCTGCCTGTGATTCTGGCCGATAACCGTGTGCGAGCCCACATGTAAGTCTGGGATGAAAATGAACTTGTCAGACTCACGGTCCTATTCCAACCTACCATTATTCTGCTTGGGAAAAAAGCAAAGTAACAATCCCTTTGCCTTGGAAACCCAGTTTTGCACATGATCAGATGAGACACTAAAAGCACAGAATACCTGGTGTGCAGCAGTGCAACCAGGCTCAGGATCTGCTGCATTTTAACTTTTGCTTTCCTACCTGCTGAAGCAGCAAAGAATTTATGTTTTAGCATGAGTTGTCTGGACAGAAGAAGACAGGTCTGTCAGATTTGCAGGGCCAGACTACTCTCCAAGTAACCCTCCAGTTGGGGCAAGTTTCCTGTGGTGACTTGGGACTGACAGCAGTTTAGATGATGGCAGCCCTGCCAGGTCTTTACCAGTGAAAACTCAGTAAATTGCAATTTGCTGCATGGTCTTCATGATTAAATAATTAAGCAATTTTCATTACTCGCTATTATGAAGGTCAAGAAGTTAATGTGCCTGTATCAGGAACTGGCCAATGCTAATGGATCTTCCACATCTAATGGTAATTGATACGGCAGAGTAATATCAAAGCAACACGTGCCTTTCTTCAGGCCTCCTGCACCCGTTCAGTGTTTAAGTACTCCACTGGGGAAATGCTCCAGACTGTAGCAAGGTGAGTGAGAGGGAGGAGAGTGGCTCTGATGGGAAGAAAAGATTATTAGGGATCAGCAGAATAGCACCATGTGACCGATGCCTTATCGCTGCCAGAACATTGATAGCAGAAGGGACAAAACTCGTTTTTACTACTCATAGCTCTTTTACAAGAGAGCACATCCTTCAGCATAGTGACTGAAGGCATCCCAGTGGAGTTGCATGTGCTGCTACTGGGTGAATTTTGGCCCTGAAGAATTGAAGCTGGTTCATAAGGTGCAAGATGAGAGTGGCTGATATCAACTAACTGGGATTGGAATGAGATGCTCAAGCCCTGCTGCTGCACAGGATGCTCCATGACAAAAGGTCAAAGTAAATATCCCTGAGAGTTCAAAACACACTGTTCTCATTCCTGTGCTGGAGGAGTCGTGACAGGCAAGAGCAGATCATCCTTCATCATCTATTTATGAAGGGCTACGCACTGCTATCCTGACATAGGGTACCATTCTGTAGCGCCTTCTTGCAGCTGACCCTACTGCTGTCTGCTGTGGGTGTGCCTAAACGAAGACTAAGTCAAGAAAAATAAATCCCGGTAGTGGGACTTTGTCCTGAAGCCTTCCGCCACGTCTGCCACAAAGCCAGCTTGGCAAAGAGAATCCAGCACCTTTCTGGGTAAAACTGAGCAGGAAACCTGAGTGCTCAGTGCGGAAGATAAACAAGGGTAGCAAATACTGACCTGCACAGCAGTAACCTGATCACTGTAACTAATGATCGAAGCCCTCAGCTGGTATAAATCAGTGTAGACTCACTGGCTTCAAACAGAGACATGCTAATTTATTTCAGCTGAAAATCTGGTCCTTGGCGTTTAAAAATCAAGCTGCACAGCAGAAGAACAAGTGAAGAACGATCTTTGTACAGCGACATGCAGCAATTTAACACAGCAGCGTTCCTCTCAGTAGGACAGTGAGCTTGGACACAGGGAAAAAGCATTCAGTGGGGAACAAACACACTTACATCCTCATGAAGGGAGTTTTTCCCAGACTCAAGGGACATAATTGGTTTCCGTATGACCTTTGCTTTTGTAATGAGCTCTGGCTTTCCCAATCATATATAGCCAGACACTGAATTCACATTTTGCACGACACCTACAGATATTACTGATCACAGAGAAGCGGTGTGGTGGCATGATTGCGAATGCTAGTCTCAGCGTAAAATTAAGCTTTTGGACCCGTCTGCAAATAGCTAACAATAGGGAACAACAATAAAACCCTCTAGTGTGTATATTCTGGAGAACAAAATCTGCTGAGGATCATGTTTGAGATGCTACTGTGGGATGCTTGCAGAGCGGGATTTAAAGCTCTGCAGTTCTCAGAGTCTCTCTAGTAAGTTTAATTATAGGAAAAGCAAACCCATTTGTTTGTTCTGTAGGGTAGATTACATAGCATGGTGTACACAGAAGGTATTTTGATGGTCAGTAAAGAGGAACACCAACTGTGAGGAGGCAGAAAACGAAGCTCTCCATACGTGCTACAGGAGCAATGCTAACGGGCATCAGCGCAGGTCTTAGGTCCCATGAACCTTATGGGTCCCTTCCAACTGGAGATATCCTATGATTCTATAATTTATTGTCCACTGACCAAAGCCTGTGTGGGATAACCTTGGTCCTAGGACGACTTCTCACGTGTTATTTAGACAAACTGTTGGATCCTCTGTAACTTCCTTGATGACACAATTCTGCCCACAAATGGATACATCCATCAGCAGCAGTTAAGCAGGACATCAGAGACCCGCGTTATCCTTCAAACAACTGCTAAGCAAGACACTGCAAGAACTCTGTGCTGAGGAAAATCTGGCAAGGTAACAGCAAACAGGCAGAAGTCAGCCACGTGCACCCCATGCCATGCAGTCTGGCACCGTGCCCACGCGTACACATCTGGTGTGCACGTACACACACCCTGCACCAGCCACCCGCGCCAAAATCCTGCGGACCAGCTCCAGGCACGCACTGCCACGTACATGCCAGCTCCGCTCCCCACCACCAGCAAGTGTCGAGCCACCCATCCCTGCCCCCAGCCAGTTCCCCTCTACCCCAGCCATCCTGTCTCACCTCCCTGCAGCGCAGTGGCTTTGCTAAGGGTCCCTCCGGTAGAGCCAGCTCTCATGGGTGTCCTCTGACCCGAACACCTATCCTTTCTGCAAATCTGTTTCAGGCATCAGGGACGGGAGATTCCCTTTTAGGAAACTTCAAATCCAGCTGAACTCTGCTCATTTGGAATGAATTCACAGGACTGAATTTTTGGCAAGCTCTTCTCTTTCATTAACAGTGCTTCTGTGCGCGTTAGATCCAAGACCCCTGCTTACTCTGCCGTGAATTCACGTTAGACACGTTGATGTGACTTACTGATGTGCTTCCTGTCCACACGCTTTTAACACAAGAGGCAGACAGGCCTGCCGAGGACACGGCACCGCACAGCGTAAAAAACCCAAACAGCAGCAGTCAGCTCTGACATATTTTAGAGCTTTTTCACATCTCACATCCCTTTATGGCACATTTTTTTTTAATTTAACCCCCCAAGGCCAGTAATGGTCCCCCGAAGTTACAAGCACAGACACAACCACAAGCGTCCCACCCTCCCAACAACCCCAGTAACAATGACCACGTTCGCACAGGTGGTTCTGTGGGCAGAAGGCACACAGCCCAGAGGCCTGACTGAGCGGCTCGTCAGCCACGCTTCGGAATGGGTATCATGTCAACACACCTGACTGCCGCACAGGCAGCCGGAGGGGCTGGGCTTGCGTGCACCAGCACGCACGGCTCCGCTGTCCTGGAGGTGAAACGCACTGCAAGGTAGCCCAGAGCGCGACTAATGCTCCAAAGCCCAGTCTCTTTGTAGGATCTCAAGAGGCTCACAATGACGAGTGTTCCTATTACTAATAATTTACAGGGGGGACATTAATTTGTTGATGCCATTTGCCTTTCCAAGCGCTTCCACGATAGGTGCGAGGTGCAAACCACCCACGCAGATTTGCTCTGCAAACCCGCAGCTCTGTGGACTTGGCTAGCAAGGACGGCGGAGCACAGTCTGATCTGGGATGCTAGTGCTCGACTGCCTTTTTAATTGCAGACACTCTAACAGACACACTGAATTTCTTGTTTAATTTTTTTGCAGTATTATTAATTGATAATTTAATTTCCGATCTGGTGAATTACACGCAATTCCTTCACCATCAGTTAAATGACAAGTTTAGAGCAGAATAGTTTAGGTAAGCAGATTGTCAGTGCTTATGGCTGTAAGACATAATTATGTACAGCCAACTGTGTAACGCGCTTGAAAAAATTATAAGCCTAGGCACAGAAATTAAAATTATTTCAAGATGAAGTTGTACAAATACAGCTGCAAAAAGCTGCAAACCCCTATTAACTTATTCCAACTGTAGTGGGTAGTGCAGCAGGGTTCCAGCCCCTGCCACCCTGCCGAAGAAAGTTTAACTATAACACGCACCTCATCAACGGCTGGATGTTTAAATCTAAACGTGGCTCCAGAAAACTATTTCAGCTGTTATTTACGTACTCATAAACCTCTGGGCGTCAGCCGGTAACTTGGCAGGATGACTCCTCAGCGCGTCAGGGCAAACATTAGACGCTGAATTACCATATGTCAGCTTAGGGTAGTTAATAATTCTACCACATCTTGGACAACTTGAAGGCTTTTCCGAAAACGCTCTCAAATCGAATCTTTCCTTCGATCAATAGAGCAGCACAATGAAATACGTTATTTGTGGTGTCTGAGAGAAGAGATTAGCAAAATATTGTAAATGCACCTGGCAGGGTCTAACTCCATTTCTTAACTGGAGATCCCCAATCTGCCCATCAATGCTTTCAACAAGGCAACCCACACGAGGAAACGGCACCTGTCTGCACCTCACCCATTTCCTCTGTCACGTGCACTTCTGGTTTGCAACCAACCCCTCCGACAACCCCAGAGCTGTGTGTTACCTGCAGATCTAACAGGCAGCAGTTAATTACGGGAGCAATGTTTGTTCCACACTGCTGGGTCTATCAATTGCAGCCGGAGGAGTAAAATAGAGAAAGACTGCAAGCATAGAGAACACGTCCGACCTTCTGCTTGTTTTCCAAGCTGTGTAATAGAGATATCTCTGGCAATACTGAGAATAAGGACCAGCAGAAATCTCTGGGAATAGCCAAATAAGGAAGGAAATGCACAAATCTGTACGCTGGGCTTTATTTAAAGGGGTACTACCAACCCCAAATTGCACTTCTGCCACTTTTACTCTCAGTCAAGTACAGCTACAACTAACACATGCCACTACAGTAAGTAAAACTGATTGGAAGGAAATGTTATTTTCTCTGTGTGTTTGACAGCATCAGCGACACGTTTCAAGATATTCAATACCAGCAAATCGGGGCCAGATTGTCAGTGCAATTCTGTTCCTGCCAAGGCACCTGAAATGTAAGTCGATTTATTTCTAGGGCTTGCTACACATCTTACTATGAATAAGCGGGAGATCTGGCGCTGGCCTCCCACAGTGCAGCCACGGGGCATTTGTAGCCTCTACAGGACCCCTGGAAGGGATTTTTACTTAACACAAACCGAAAGCAACGGCGTGGCATCACTGACAACTGCGCAGCACCCAGGCGGGTCCTTGCTCCTGCGCGTGGCTCTCCAAGAACAAAGCTGGGAAACCCTGCTCTAGGTTCTTCCTTTGAAAAACAAAATCTGAGCTCTTACAACATTTCTGTGTTTTCTCATGCTCTTTGGTCTGTTCACTATATCCAGTGTCGTGCTGGATTGTGTAGCTCAGCTCTAAGCCAGGAATACACCCTCCAGGTTTTACAGATCCACCCCACCCAACACACACGTCTTCTTAAAGCCCGTTGGGGACTGGTGACAGCAGGAGCAAACCCAAAACACTGTGGTCCCCAACGACCTTTAAGATCACATCAGCAGTGAGTAAAGGAAAACTGTATCTTACAGAACATTTTTTTTAACACCCTGATTTCTTGTAATTCAGGTCACTCCACCCGATTCTCCGTCGCTGATAGATTCAGTCGTAGCGGTTGTTCTCAGGCTGCCGGGCCCCGAGAAAGTGATGTGAAAGTCGCTGGTGGCAGGAAATTGCCTTCATAATACTTTCAATTTAAAAAAGTTGATAATGACGCAGGGAATAGGTCCTGTGGGAACCAGGAGGGTTGAAAATAATCCACCAGTGTCTGAATTGTGCACTGCTGACTTTCAGCATTTAATTGGGATGGAATTACAGGTCATCTTCCTCCATCAATCCCATACATACTCAAAAGGTGATAGCAAAGAGAAACAGATCATTATTATTATTTCCTACATTAGCTGTTTTTTTATCAGAGGAAATTAAAAGAAAACAGTCTGTCACATCAAAATCACATGGCTGCTTTATAAGCCATGCCTTGCTCTCTGAGCTCGTACAAATCAGCATGGCTTCTTTTAGTTCGGTGGCTTTACACCGATTTCTACTGGCTGACAAGCTGACCCAGTATTTCTGTAGTGATTAGAGTGGGATATCGCTTCATGTTTATTTCTAGGAAGGCTCAAAGTTGGCTCTTGTGCCTTTGAGAAGCTAGATGTATGTGGGGGAATGATGTTCCTTCAAACTCTAAATCTTCAGGGCTTTTTTTTTTTTCCTTCTTTTTAATAAGAGGCAGGAGGAAGATTTCCTGACCCTCTGAACTATCCCTGGTTTTGAATACGCTACATGGTACGCCTGTAAACAGCAGAAGAAGAAAGCTCTTATGTGAAACTTCTTAAACTGCAGAGGATGACGGACAGTAAATGGGATGCAGGCCAAGGAACGCGACAATTAGCACTGAGAAAGTTTCCAGGGTTTATTCCATCAGTCAACACTTAAGGAGGCTTTGAAGGGGAAAAAGCATCCTTTTATATATTAATCCACTACTTCTGCACTTTCCCCCTATTCTGTGGATTTAGCGCTTAGCTGCTAAATATCTACATGCAGAGGTTTATTAAGAGGAGTTGGTTTACTTTTTGAAAGATTCCACATGCATTAGTTTATAGAGAAAAAAGGCAAAATCGTTTCGCCTGCTGCAATACCCAGAGTTTAAATGACAATTTACTCTTCCCCAGCTTTTAGTATTTAAAGATGGGGACGAGAGAAGAGCTAGAATTTCTGGCAACTTTATTTCTGGTCACCACCTTACTAAAAAGCCGGGTTGTGCAACAGACGATAAAGGAACTCAGTGAAAATTCCCCACATTTCACCCCCAACCTGTTCTGCCTTGGCAGACTTCACATCTGAAGAGGCACCTTACTGTTCCAAGATAAAATATTTTCTTTTTTCTTTAAAAAGAAAAAGTTCTCTCAAGCAAGAAGTTGGGCAACAGCAGGGGACAATGCCATGCCAGTATTAATTAGCAAATTCCAAATGAATCATAGTTTGTGCTTAGCGGGGTATGCTTGAAAGCCATGTGAACTTTTAAAACGCTGTGTTGAGCATAACAGTTGCAGCTTATTTTTATATATTTTTTTAATAAGACTAACAAAGCAAGAGTCGCTTTGGAAGGGCATCTTTTTAATTCCCTCCATGGCCTTGTTCCCAGGCGCTTGTGCTCTTGCCCATCTCTTTATTCAGAGGATGACATCCTCCTTAGCTCATCCCTTTTGGTTCGAGGCCACTCCTGGGGCACAGCATTTCTCCTCTAATTAAGAGGTGGCATATGCGGCTGTCCCCACTACGCCCCGAATCACCTAGCATGGGGTGCACTGTGACATGCCACACTTGTCACTTCCATGGCCCTTTGATCCCGAGTCCCCAGGACTCCAAAGTTTGCCTTTCACGCAGAGGAGCGGTGCTCCTGCTGCCTGCTGCCAGGCTGCCTCCCCGTGCCAGGGCTCCCACCGCGCTGCAGGTTGGTGCTTTCACGCACCCAACTCCCAGTCTCAGCACGGGAGGCAGAACCGGGCTGCGGTTACCTGCGGCAGCAACCACAGCGACAGACTCTGATCTTAATTTCAGGATTATTTAGGTTGTGATTGAGCCGGGGCACCTGCCTGTGCAAGGCTCATCAATTCTCTTTGATTTGGAAGACTCTGCGCATCCGCGCCAGACTCTGAACTTCAATTCCAATGCGGAGCCTTGTTGCTCTTTTTCCTTTTCACTTCTATATGGAGTTGAAAAGACACTGGTGCACCAGTACGGGGTGAGCAGTACCGGGAGGGGGTGAGCATTCATTCGTGTGGCGTGCAAGGAGAAAAGGATGCCCTCGGTGACCCAAGAAACACCAGCATTTTAGCTCTGACCTTCAGGGCGACGGTGAACAGACAACAGATCGGACCGAGAGCACCTCTGACTGCCTGATCCAAATTCCGCAAAGGCTCGGGAAGCCGGTATCGAAAGGTTTCACTGGCTACACTTTGGTGGATGGCAGAAAGACCACACAGAAACCCAGGACGCGGCCAGACCAAGCCACGGCCGACAGGGATACGGTGCTGGCGACTCAGCTTTGGAGGGGAGGATGGATGGAAGCCCCCGGTAGTCCTTACTGCTGCAGGAGACCAACGCCACCTTCCAGGGGAGAAGCTCTTTCAAGGCAGGTGGAGGCAAGGAGACACTGCGATTTTAAAAGGATTATGGTCTAAAGACAAAGAATGTTCCAGAGCAATAGGAAAACTCATAGAATGAAACACTGAGTTTTTTCTAGGCCTGCGCGTTTCTTGAACCAGCTGAAGAAGAGCACTCTCAGGAGCTGTTACTGACAGTGTGCTCCTCTCTTGGCTGGAGGAGGAAGGAAAAAGGGAAAACAAAACACAATCCCCTCCCCATTCTGCGCCAGGATAACCCTGCTGCTTGCAGAACGCAGGCCGCGGAAGGATTCAGCCACTGAAATCCACACTGCAGAGTGGGGTTTAGCTTCACTCAAACCTGTCCACCACGATTCAGCAAGAACGGTGATAACTGTGAGGCTGACGTCTCCTTACGCTCTCCCTCACCCTGGCAAACACGATTGACCGTGCACAGAAAAGCTGGGGGCTATTGCAATCTGAAGAACAACTGCAGCGTCCACTGGGATCCAGAACATTCAGAGCTATTTTAATCAAATTACTATCGATTAGGGACAAACGAGAGTCTATTGAAGTTAATGGACAGATTTCCATCGACTTCAAAGGGCTCTGAAACAGCCTGTAACATAGCAAACAAGCAAGTATCAAAACGAGAAAATGCATTTTAGCCTAAGCCTAATTGCATGAGATGAAAGAACTGTTTCAGCCAAAACTTTCTGAAAGTATTCTGCCCGAGACAAACATCAAACATCTGAAATGGTTGAAATCCAAAGCTACCAGCGAATAAGAGTCTGGTAACTCAAGCGTGGGCAGCTATGGGTACCGGAGACCTGCAAACGGAAGTACTGGCTCTACCGACAGCCACGGGAGACCTTTAAGTAGGGAAAAAATCTTTGCAATTTTGTGCATGTATAGATATATACACTAATTTATTTTACTTTCTACTCAAATTTATTTTCTCTTAGAAAGAGATTTTTTTTTTCTTTTTCCCCTAGAAAAATGTTAGTGATTAATTCCTCACTACAAATATATAATTTGTCCTTTTGTCTTCACAGGACCTAATCATCTTCTCTGAGGGATGAATACGAAATCATGACACAAGCAATTTCTTTAAACTAGCCTCCCTCACTGCCTAGAACATTTAGTTGACTTTAAAGCTATATATTTATGTGACAGGCAGGCATCCATTAAAACCCAGAAATCTTAAGGCTGAAGAGGTATAAAAGAGATTTCTTATTTTAAATGTTATAAGGAAAAAAATTAGGGCAGAATACTAGGGGGGGGTGGGGTCATGGCTTTACTGACCTTCACAGCATTAGGTTCTTCTCAGAGTTGGTGTAATTAAGTGTTGAGTCTGTGGCAGAAATAAGTTTTTTTCCTACTAAAGAAGCTAAATTGAGAGAGCACTTTAAATAGCTCGCAGAGACCAGCAGCACCATATTGTTCTCAACTCCAGCATTACACTTCCCCAGCTTTCATTGATTCAAGAGGTTTAGCAGGTAAACAGATAAATTCCACTTGAAGTCACTTGTGCTGTGGATGGCAGCACAGGCTGTACTGGCTCTCTTGATCACACAACAGCTGAGAAAATTTGAGGCAGTAGTTAAAGGAAAAAGTATTTTGGGTTTAAATGCTCCATCCTGTCTAGTTCCTTCTTCTGTCAACATTCCACAGGACTTTTTTCTCAAAGTATATCAGAATTTGGCCATATATGCTTTTTTTGATGGACAGATGAAGATCCCAGCACCACCATTACCAGCAGGAGAAGAATGCAAACATCACATTGAATCACATCACAACCAGAGCCCTCATCACATTGTCTTTTGGTAGAAAAGGTGCCAGAACATTGTTCACCACAGGCGCAGGCCCAAAGCTTTCCAGACCAGCTCTTCCTTTGTAAAAACTCTTTGAGAAGTGTACAGAGCACAGCAGTAGCTGCCAGCTCTTTCTCCAGCTATGCTGCCATTTCAAACCACAGTGTTCAATCAAGGGAGCTGCTGTTTATCACTTGCCACCAGCCCCCAGCGAAGTGTCACCTCAGTAGACTACGTCACCGGAGCACTGGTCAAAAAGTGTGTACCTCCACGCCGCTTCAGGTAACCACGACAGACTGAAAGATATGGTTCAAGCATCTCTTAATGTCCTATTATCTGTGGATCACTGACAGGGTTGATTATAACAGTCTGACAGGACTCCAAAGGAGCTGTTATGGTCTATGGTATCAATAGGTACCTAGGGAGCCTTTAATCCGCAGATGCGTGTGTAATAACAGCATACTAAAAACACAGTGGGTTTTTTTTTCTTGAAAGTTGCTACTGCTAAAGCAGCGAGAAGCAGCAAAAAGTAACGTTCACTGTAAAAATAAAAAGCCCTGTCATTTTTCATATGACAAGAGCACAAAAAAAGTCTGAAACTAAAGATTTTTCCCCTTTCAATTGTAATATAAAAGTGATCCAAAATGTTTATGCCAGGAGACAATTTGGAATGACTTGTTTTCCTGCTGAGCTATAATCTTGGTCAGCGGGAATGCTACTGATGTGACTCGGGCTGTATTGCTGCTGTGGTGTGAAGGAAAGAAGGGGTGAACTGTCATAATTCTTAAATTAGCAGAAACGTTTTTCTGTGTGTATGATGTGCTCAACTACGAAAATAAGTATGGGGGAGAACTGTTTGTTTCCCTTGGAAACTGCTAGATGGATGTGATTCAGAAAAGCCTACTTCCATGTTAGGTTCTCATGAGGTTCCTGGATACTGCCGAGACAGGCGTGGTGGGAAGGCACACACACACACACAGATCCTGTTTTAGCAACAGAGTTGAAGCGATACTTAGAATATACAATTATCATTTATGAAGTCATAGGCTCTTGCTTTTTTCAGAGCAGAGTCTTTCAAAACACTGATTTGTGCAGCGAGGTCTGTGAGCTGCCATACACCCAGAGCACTGAGGCATTCAAATCTGTTTTCCTGGAAAACGCTGTTAAAAAATGATTTGCTTAAAAAGGATTCTGTTTACAAGAAAGGAGTTTGAAGATGCTTTGGAAACATTTTCTCATTCTTTAGGCATTATCTTTTTGCAGATACAAGACCGTTTTCAAGAGAGGGTATAAGGTACACAAGCACCCAGGATCTCTGATGAAAATGCCAACCGTTCGATCCTGTTCCCGTTTAGTCCCAACGTTCCACAAGAAGTTTTGCAAGAGAATAAACATTCATTATGCCAGCAATTAAATCCTTACTTGTACAAGGGTCTTAATGCTTCCGCTGACAGTCGTGACAGCGGAGTGCTGCTATCTCCTGAGAATTTTAACGATGAACTCCTGAACGTAGGGCTGCCCTTGTGTGCCCTGGCACACTCCAGCCCCCGGGTCCTCAGGGGGAAACACAGCTGGGTTACAAACCCCGTAAGATAAACCAACGTTTGACAGTCTGTTTCAAGACATCATTTAAACAGAGACTTCTGTGGATGTTATTAATGCCTTTAATATGGATCCCCATCTCCTCTCCTCTTTTTATTACGTTTTGTGTCTTTCTGGTTATTTAAAGAGTTGTGAAAAGAGCTGGTCAGCACTTCAGAGCTCCCACTGCTCATCAGCGACAGATGCCGACCATAAAGTTACAGCCAACACAAAACGAACCCCAGCCCAGAATCCTTTTTTCTTCTCTCAGGGGAGGGAAGGCAAACACATCCATACCTCCCTGTCCTGATTTTCCCAACTTCCTTCCAGAGAGCAGCTCCGAGCCAGCACTGAGCTCGCCGGCTTGTTCTAACTTCAGCATACGGGAGCACCAGCTCTTGGCAACTATTAAGCACCATATTACCCGGACCAGATCTGCTGTCCATCAGCTCCCAGGGGAGTGTTAGAGAATCCCATGAGAACATCCTGCATCCTCAGAAGATGAAACTGCAGGTGCTTAAGCAGCGTGTGCCCCCTCCCCTCGTGCTGTGCTGCCCTTTCCGGGGGGTAACAGCTGGCTTTGACAGCCTGTGTGTTTGATGGTGTGGATATCATACACATGGGAAAAGGGTCACGGTTTCCAAATCATCTGGCGGAGTAATGGGAGGAGACAGCTCCCCAGCAGCAAGAGCCAGAACATCTCTGCGCTCTGACATCGCATCAGGACACCGGGACAGTCAAAAGAACACCAGAGACCTCCCGTGCCCTGAAACATCTGGTCACAGACATCAGACCAGTGGTGGTGTCAGACTGTGCCAAATGCATCTGAGCTCTTTCTCGTTTGCTTCATCCTCTGCACCTTCAATCCAAACTAATTCAAAGCACCGCTCAGCTGGGGAATTTTTAGTGACTGTGAAAAGCTGGGACCATTAAACACAGGCAGAACAGGGCAGATACAGTCCAAGGCTAAAACACTTCAGTCCTATCTTCTAATATACCTCCTGGTGTAGTCCCAGGCTCTCTCGGTAACAGTTCCTTATCCTGACATGCCGAATGTTTACGTAAGGTTTTTCACAGCAACAGCACTGCATGGAAACAAAGAGGCAGACCGTTCATGTTCACAGGCAAACTATGTATAAAAGGAGATCCAGGGACCTAATCCATCTGGAGTCTGAAATCAGATCTCTGGGGATGCTTTAGATTACTGACCCACAGGATGCCTTGAGTTTTTATCGAACTTAAAGGTTTTCCTAACACCAAAATGCTACTAATGAATAACATGGCTGGATGAAAAAACTTCTTAGAAAAGTCTCTTGCAACTGGATTAAGTGTATCAAGATGTTTTCTTTGATATTGTCTTGTCAGTTCTTATCAAGCGACTCTTCCATGCTTTCATGTCAGGTAATTCCCAAGAAATTCATGGCTACAATCTAAAATAAACGTGTGACTTTCAAATCAGCGAGAGCGGAGTGATAGGAATTTTAAATTGCTGGGATAAAACTGCTAGCTACTTCACAACACTCATGCTGCTTCCAGATTTAATACCTGCCTTTTCAAACACTATCAATTCACTTAATATGTCAGTGGGGAATAACATTATTTTATTTTCCTTTGCAAGGATCATGAACCATTTTCTCTTACAGAAATGTACCAATTACCCACATGCCAATTGTCCCAGACACACTCTGATCTTCCAGCATGGACATTCAGTTCAGAGGCACACAAAGCTTTCTGATGCTACAAAAGAACCACTATGGGCTAAATTCAGGACTGATGTAAGCAGGCAAATTTCTGCTGACATCAATGGAACCGCACTCCCTAACGCAGGTTCTGAGTTTTGCCCTCTGCCCTAAGAATCCGACAAATGCCAATGGAAGTCGGAAAGAAACCTTTCATGTGAAAAACACCTAATTTAAGGAATTAGCAGAGCAAAGCCATAAAAAAAGAGGCTGGAAAAAAGAGACTGTATTGTTCTGCTTATGCTGGGATAGGGAAGCTGCGTCTTACCCTGCTAGCAGGGCCACTGGAGGATGGGGAATACCCGCAAGGCAAGGCAAGCAGTGTGTGATCCCGCCCTGGCCAGGCGGCATCACCCGGCATGAGGGTGCCATGGGAAGAAGGGAGCCAGCCTTTGGGAAAGGCTGCATCCCAGGAAACGCTGGGAGGTCAGGTACATGCAGTGGCCCAGCTTGGCCACTCAGTCTGTAGCACTAGATGCGCTGTTGACAGGGCACTGCGAGTTAGTGCCAGAACTGGAAGTCGTGTCGCTAAGCCTGCCCTCGCTAAGTGGTCCTGCTGAGGGTTTGGGTACATTAGCCAGGGCAGAGCGCCACACTAATGAAGCTGTACTGCTTCTGGGACGGGGCTGGTGGCTCTGTAGGGCACTGCCCTGTGCTAGGCACATTTTCCGGGCTGCTCACAGCCACCATGGCCATCTCTACCCGCTGCTGCCCCGCACTGAGCTGCCGTACCCTGCAACTCTGCCACAGGTAGCTACCAGCTCGCTTCACCTTTTGCAGGCTCCCGTGGAGGAGATGGGGCACTGCACTTCGATCCTAGGACAGCTGTAATACTGAGAACTCTGCAGCAGGTCCCTGCACATTTATTTCTGTTAATGAATTGTTCCACCGTTTCAGCATTGTTTACAGTGATTTATTCGGAGTATATCTGCATATACATTATATATGCAGCTCTCACCAACGCTTGGTAGACCTTATTCTGCATTGATTGGGATGTGCTGGGAGATCTGCCAAACACAGTTAGCAGGGAGTATCACATTGTACTTGGAAGCATTTACCTTGAACTTACCAATGCCTTTCGGCAAGGAATACTCACTCTCCTCTTCTTCTGAGAATTATTACTAAAGCTCCAGTTTAGGACTTTAACAGTTATACCACTGATGCTAACAGGTTACAGACAGAAGTACCACTCTCAGTGGACTGATGAGCTAACTGTGATATCCTGAGCACTGGGGGATAGCAGCCCAAAGAAATACTGTTTTTTAGACTTCAAATGTTTGAGATATAGGTGATACATTAAGAATTGAACTGTAGAAAACAGCATTTCAAAACCAAACGTGCTTTGCTCTTGGGGACCAAGCACTGCATGATATTCTTCAAGGGTAAGAAATGATGGGATTCTCAGACTGATACCATCACAGAGCTACGGTCAAGGCTCTGAGCTCATACGGTGTGCTCTTTACCCCAGCAAGATGCCCTGCATCTGGCAGCTCATTTTTATGGCATCTGCAAGAACAAATGCAACTCTACTGTGAAATTTGCTTCAATCAACTGAAAGGTTAAAAACAACTGAGTAGACTTCCTTAAGAAACAGGGCTAAACCGAAGTCACACTAACATTACTCCTCTGAACCGGAAACGTTCGGATGCTTCACGATGACCAGCCCAACCGAGCCGACGGTGATCTAGCGAGCGCCTCTCCAAAACCCCATGTTACCAACCGCGCTGGAAGAGCTCTCACCGAGTTCATCTAACCCCGATCTGTAAGGCTGGTAGAACACTGAGTTCACGGAGCAAAACGTTAACACGAGTCCAATACTGAACCAAACTACACATCTGTGTGATTCTGAGGCAGGGCAAAATTAGGAAGAAGAGATGGGAAATAAACCAGTCACAGCCACGTGATAAAGGAGAAAGCCCTCGCTCTGTGTGCAGACTGTAGTGTAAAACCTCTATGAGTCCGTTGGAACGATATTGATGAGCATCAGACAAATCTAATAGGAGGCATCGAAAGCAGAAACCAAACAGGATGCAAATAATGAAAGAGAGTAACAATACTAAAAATGATGGTTTATGTCTCTTGGACCACAGGTAACAATTTGATTTGCACTGACCTTCAAGGCGCAGTCACAAATTTGATTTTAAACAAGCAGGCTACAGTGTTAGTGCTCGTTCACAGAGCAGAATCCTTCTTGTCTCCTCTCTTAGCGGCGGCTGAAGATGAGGGATCGAAGGGACAATCTCCTCTTGAATTTTTCAGCCACTCCTGGCAGACCCAGGCCAAGTGACAAACCCCACAGCACTGCAGGAGCCAGGGATGTGTTACGGCTGACTTGTACTCCTACAGTTGTCTCATGGCACATTCCTCTTTTTAACAGGTTGCTCTAGTATTGATTCAAATCAGTGAGAGCTGCATTGCTCCCCCAAAGGGTTTGAGTGTTACATAGGAAGAAGATTCAAAAGACCTGATCCTCCTTATTTTTCACACTTATTCCCAATGATGCAACAGAGCAGACCTTGAGGCTTCCTCCGTGTTCCTCCCTTCACTGCTATACCTTAAAAACAGTTCAAGAAGTTATCCTCGGCTGGCAGCAGCATATTGGGCAGCTGAATTTCTCCATGTAAAAACCAGCCAGCAATCTCTCAGCATGGCTTTCCTGGACGAGTGCCCTCCGCGCAGGCTGGCAGCCCCCACGGCTGGCAGCCAACCTCCCAGGGCTTCTGCTTGGATGGGGCCCCTCTTTGTTTTATTGGCCTTCATTTCATTTTCATTTCAACACGACGGTAAAAATTTTATCCGATAATCTAAACAAGGTAGTAAGTTTGCGCTATAAAAGCGCCTGTCTTCTGTTGTTAGTGCCACCATCATATATAGGAGAGTAATATTTGCAACATTAGACAAAATTGTTATTCTATTAAAATGATAAAATGGCAGCGGTTTTATTACATGAGTGATTTTCCAGGCACCGAGATGCCCTTTACTGCAGACAAGAATAATAAACGTATTATTCACCAACACATTAGGGAACAATCCTGTGATTTTGGAAAACAGTTCTAACAAACAAGTAAGTTATTACAGCGTCGTGCTCGGGAAATGTAGCCCCAAATCTTACCTACTGTAACTAAATGCTGCTAACAGCCAGGGACTGTGCCTGCTCTGCACTTCAGCACTTTGTTCCCAACAAGTTGGCAAATCATAAACCAGACACTGAGAATTGTTCACGCACTTTTTTCAATCCCATCTAATCCAGGCCCTGGGATTTTAACCCTTTATTCCTACTGAAGTATTAAGGATTTACCATCTGCCGCTGCAGAATCCGGCAGATGAAGAAGGGGAAAGGATTAAATTAATTAACAAATTCTAATCCTAAAACAGCGTTGGTGATGTTAGGGCTCTTTGAATTCTAATGAGGATTTAAAGTAACGCTGACTACTTCCCCATTAAAAAGGAGGAAAACAATGTCACATTATCACATCCCCAGCCTCTGCCCACCCCGCACAGCACTCGTGGAGCGTTTTATCTGACGGGGTCTATTACAGGGATCGGACAGTTATCTGAGGCACCTTCCCAGCCACGTCTGCAACCAGGAGCACAAACACATCTGCAAAGGTCAGGGACCTGTCAGGCTGTTGCCTGAAAATGTTATCAAGGTTATATATATTATTGTACATCCTCTAAGCTTTTTACAAGGTAATCCTAAATCAGAAAATACAACCTGATATGACCGACCGGCAAACAAAGCTCAGATTTTATTCCCTCCCCTGCTCTAACTCAACTGGGCTTGCATCCACTGCCACCCAGAACTGGCCGACAGTCTGTGTCTGCAGGTAATGAACAGGAAGGTCAAAGCATCATAAATACACATCTGAGATGTCTCAGGTCACCAGTGCCTCCAGTTTAATACCAGAACAGTCAACACAACATGGGAAGGCAAAGCAAAGCGGGGAGAGCTCCAGGAAGGAAAACACATGTTTTGTTTTTGTCATAAAAATCACACATGGGATGAAAGTGAGACCATCACTTGCACTTAAAATGATGTCTGTCTACATGTGATGTACAACACACCCTCTCTGCAGCAAGCCACGCTGCGATGTGGAACAGAACAACAGCGCACAGCCCCACGCACCATTAAAAACGCTCAACTTCTTGGGGGAAAACACAAATTTAAGCCACACTGGGGAGGGAATTTCACTGGGGGACCTGGGCCCTTGGCGCTGGGAAGCAACTTTACATTTTCTGACATCGCTATGAATTTGGAAAGGAAACATATGGAAACCAGATGACATGTTTCACAAACTGCCAAGCAGATTTTGCGTGGTTTTAGAGAACATGTACTCCAGGGACTGTCCACAGCAACTTGATGGTCTTGATGGCTAACATTTGTTTTGCATCTTCATGCAGAAGAACCGAGACACCATCATTCATCTGTCTCGTGTTTCCATACAGGTGCACGCTTCCCAGCCATGCTAGAAGGACAGATGTTGCTAGCAAATGCCTTTTAAAAGAAGGAAAATAGCAGGAGGGAGGGGGAGAGTACTGAAGCGGCTCAGAGGTTTGGGCTGCTCTCTCTCCCCGAGAGCTCCTCTGGGTCACGCCGATGTGCTGGCTGCAGCAACCGCTCCTTGGAGCGCCGGGTCTTCACGGAAGCCGTACACTACACTGCAAATGAAATCAGTTTCCTTATTGGACTCCATAGTGGAATAACAAACTACTGAATTCATAATATCTAGAGACCAGTGGCTACATTTTGATTTCCAAGCTTTTGAAACCTCTGTGCGCAAACAAACTCTTCAAAACAAATGCAAATTTGGCAGTTTATGCAACAGTGAAAGCCACTTGGGGGGATTAAAGGCTGATGTATGATCAGCTGAGAAAATGAGTAACCCTGAAACACAGAACTAGAGCTTCGACATTTGTGTATTGATCCTCCATAAACTAGTGCTGCGAGTAGATTCTGAAGGACACCAATTCCTTAGGTTTTAAGCCTCTTTTTTTTTAAGGTAGGAGGAAGCTGAAGAGATTTGACTGTTTACACATCGTGAATCCCCTTTTCACAAGCAGACCCAGAGTTTTAGAAGCACAGCCTGCAGCACACAAGCTCCAGATTACGTTATTATTATGTACCGATACCAAACCTACCGAAGCCAAAGGGAGCTTCTGAGGCCCTGTCAGAAGTTATGCCTGTAGTACTTTATTTACATTCTGATGCTCGCCTTAGAGGAACGATTCACTGCACAACGTGATGCATTTGCAGATATTCCTCCACCTCTGCGCTTCGAAAGAGGTGATGGGCGATGGAGTTGTCTGAATCTTGACCAAAGAGAGTATTTGTTCTTTTCTAAGGATCGCTCATCAGGATGAGAGCACGTAGCTGCCAGCGAGCTTAAAAACATCGTTTCAGAAACTACAGAAAAACGTAAGCAACAGAAACCTGAATCCCATTCAAATTAGCCCGTCTCCTTTGAGACATACCGCTAGCCCAGCAAGAATAAAAAACAACTTTCCCTTCTGTACACCGTGCTTCAGAATGCTGTTATCTTTAAGACATTTTGTTCACTTCCTGAGAAGGCCTTATCAGGGAGGCACAGTGTGTTATAAAGACTTAGTAACCATGCACCCAAAACGCGTGTGTACGTGTGTGGGTGCACATCCCACTGGCAGAGCTAAAATAGGTTTAAAAATACTTCCACATAGCCAAACAAAGCTGGAAGATGGGCTGGTAATTATATGTGCATTCCAAGTAGACTACACACAGTGGGGGGTGTAAAACATTCATATAAATTATACCAATCAGCACAGAAAGGAGGGAAAGAAACACTGAGGACATCAAATATGACACTTTGCTATAACTGATACACACGAGTACTAAATCATGGCAAAACAATGCCTTAGAAAACAGGGACTAAAATGTCATCCTAAAATGAGTTCCATCTACAGCTTGGCTGCCTCCGTAAATGCATATGGTCATCTTAATGATGTATTTTGAGAAGACATGATAAATCACAGGAGTTGAAAGACCCCATGGAATGTGAATACACATGGAGATTTTCTTCTGAAGGTAGAAGTGTATTGCAAAGGAACTGGAGCTCTGCATGTTGCACAGATAGTTTTAATTGTGTGGTTAAACACGGAGGTTCAGGAGTTTCTGGGGTAAGAAAAGGGGTTTGCTAAACCCCATGCAACCAGCACATGGGATATGGGGTTCTGGAGTGCCTGACCTACATGCCAGGGAAGCCAGCGGACAATGTTTTGTTAGGAAATCTCCAGTCATGGTGCCCTGGGACAAGGGAATTAGAAAAAGAATTAGGATAATCTCTCCAGGCAGAAGATTTAAAGTCTGCTACAGTTATTCTCCATCGATCCCCAAAAGATTGCCAAGAAGTGTGTATCTTAAAACTGCTGCTAATTAGGAGGTTTTAAGACACTGTTATAAAATACCTTCTGCTTGGCTTGTAAGGGAAACCATTTAGGCTAGTAGTACAGAGAACAAAACAGTCATAAAACGTTATTTGTAGCTTCTATTATATTACCATTACACTATATTATCACCATCACAGTTAAATACCTAACATAAAACCATTTAATGAAATGCTTGAACTTTCAGGAGACTTACTGGTAACCTCCTTATTTTTAGCAATGGGGATGACATTTGTTGTTTGCTGCAAGACAAACAATAATAATTACACACAGAGATGCTAATGGGGATGAAAACTAATATTTAGTGCTGCTGTCTGTTCATGAGTACGCACACAAATACACAGAATCCAGGATTAGTAATTTAAGAGGATTTCCCCCCCCCCTTTGTATGGGATGCTTTTAAAGTTTACATTATAGCAGTGACAGACATGCAAGAAGGCTGCTTAAACGAATGCACGCGGGCAGACTCAATTTTGCAAACTGGAGAACTCAATGTTCCGTTTATTCCTGTAAGAATGGAACAACCTTTAAAAAGTTTTCACGATCAATTTGCACTCTGTGCATTATGGCTGTTTTAAAACATGTATTTGGAATACGTCGCATCTAAATGCAAGCCGTGATGTTGTCTGAACATTGATTTTTCTAGCCTATAAGATGGCTAATCTTGTCTGGCCAAATTGCATGACCTTTAACTATTCCTTAAAGAGAAACTAGCGAAAGTCCATCCCAGACAATTACTGGAGATGTCAATATGAAAGGTAGAAAAAAAAGAATCATAAAATGTTCCCTAATTTTTTCATGCTTTTCTCCTCCCTTGAGTTATCTGCTCTTTCCTCCTTTCTGCTTGCTTCTCTGGATTTCATTAGCTCACCACAGGCTTCTGCTTTTCAACTCTGGCATCAAAACTTGAGTTTTGTAGGATGGTTATGGTCTTTGGTATTAATGCTATGTAAAATACCACTTAAAACCACCAGATGTGAGAATAAAATCAGAAATAATATATGTTGTCCCAAGAATTGATTTGGGGGTGGGGGTGGGGGGTGTTTGCAGAGGGTTTATTTTATTTTCTGTCTGCTGTCTTGCAATGGCTCACAGAAATAGCTTTCTTAAGACTTCTGTAAATGGAAAAAGAAAAGAAAGTCGCAGGTTTAAGTAAACAGAATTATGCCTGATCATAACCCAATTACAATGTCCCATTTCTAACGCGTGAAGAGGGTGCAGACAGCAGGTCTGACTTGACTTTCCATTTGAAAGCTCAGTTACTCTGATGTCTTTATGCCTCATTTTTACATGTTTTCTCATGATAATTTAGGATTAGCAGCTTTGAGAATCAAAACCAAGAACAAAGTTTCTTGAGCTTAAATTTAATTCTAACTTGATTCTGATCCAATGCCTTTGTACATTTGCCAACTGTGCCATGAAACATCACCGAGTGGAGGATCACAGAGTGATCTTTTAGGTCTTGCAGGTTTTGGTTTTTTGCGTGTTGAAAAATGAAAAAAGATTAAGAATTATGTGGCCTCAGCACATTTCTAAATATTTGACTAAGAGTTTAATATTACAGGATTTATCCCTTCTCAGATCCACTAAAGCGATTGTGTTTCAATACTGAATCCTTGAAATCACCTGGTTTATGAGAGAGACCGGGTCAACCCTTGGTCATGAAAAAGCAGTAAGATTGACAAGCTTTGTTATTGCGTGGCAGTGACTTACAGGTGTGCTGGCTTTGCTTTAGGGACCACTAGAGAACAAAAGGAAAAGAGAAAGCCCATCCAACACTAAAATAATATCGCACACAGATGTACGAGAGATTAGTCAACTCATACAATGATTTACTGATCACCTGGACCGTAGCCATAAATTCTGGGGCAAACCTCTCCTCCACCTTGATCCAGAACACCGGCGTGTCCCGACTCCCTCCCTTCGACTTCATGGCCATTTCCCACTGTCGCTCCCAGGGGTGAAATTAGCATTAGAAATGTCACTGTGGGCGACAGCTTATTCCATTCTCACAGTGAAATACTCCTTATAGAGCGTCTGTGTGCAAATAACGAGGGTACAGTAAATTCCCACTCTACCCTACCGCACGCTCCCATTTGATCTGTATTAAGCTTTTAGCCACAATAGAGGAAATAAATACTCAAGCAGCCATCCTCCTCCCCACTGAGGGATGATCAACCTGCTATAAGACATGATCAAAGCTGCTCCCTCTGCAACCTCCCTGGATGTCTAGCTGTATGAATGCCTCTGTACACCCCCGAGAGCCTCCGCCTCCAACACACCAGAGCCCTGCGGTGCTAAGCGTGAGCTGGGGACGGGTTATGACAAATAGGAGACAACTTGATCCTGAAGCAGCTGGAGACAGGAGGGAAATTCAAGCAGGAACTGGGAGTCTATATGGAGGAACCTATTTCAAGTGGGATCAAGGCTAACCCTATTCCCTGTGGACACGCACTTTAGCTAATACCACAGTAAGGTAGAAGGGGAAAAAAAGCAGAGCCTGCTGGATCTGGTAGAAGGAGACACTGCTGTGTGTTAGGGGGAGGCCACAGGAGTGAAATTGTGAAATTCAGAGGGAACACTAGCTTTCTGTGAAAAGGATTAATGCAAGAAAGCCATGGGTTTAAAATAGCCTAATTGACCCAAGCATAATGTAGTTCAGAGTCACATGGTGGAAGTCAGGCAGTATTTAAAAGCCTCCTCATCATTTAATATAACATTTCTGGTAATAGAATATTTAAATCCTATTTTATCAAAATCTCATCACTCAAGTGTAGGAGCCTTCTCCATTGCTGGAGCATACAGTGTTATAAATTCATGAAGGTCGTAATTATGAGCAGCTTCAACATCGCAAATGTGTTTGGCAAAGATATTATGTCCTTTCTAAACAAGATGTGGGCGACTCCAGCACACATTCAGAGTTACAGGGTTTTGCTTTTTATGTGCCTTGCAAGCAGCAGACTGTTCCCTGTTCCCAGGGAATCCCATTTGGCTAGAAACATCCCAAAGCCTTGGGGTCACCACAAAACCACCGCTGTCACTTAACCCAGTGAGCAGGTACAGAGCAACACTCCTTTCTCATGAAACTGGAAAAGTAGCATGTCCAAATCCTTATTTAATTCAGCCATTTCACATCTGAGTAATTAGTCAGGCAAGAGATCATTTCCCAGGATACAAGGACTGATTACCCGTAAGTGAGACTCGAGCTTCCCCAGACCAGCGCTGCTGGGGACTCGGCGGCCGCAGCTCAGCCTCTGCAAGCTTTCCTCTCTCAGGAGATAACGCTCCCTTTGTTCACTTTTTTTGATAGGGAAGCTGCTTCTCTGCCCGGATCTAATATGAGGATGTCCCTCCAGAGCCAGCGCGGAGCTCTCGCCGTTTCCAGGCAGTGCTCAGATCAGAGCCAAGCCCGGGGCTCCTGGGTCCCTTCCCGGCAGTGACTATTTAGCTCAAAACTTCTCCGTGATGCCGGGATCACGCAACGCCCCGCTTGGAGTTGGACATCTGAGCACTTCCTGAAACACTGCAAAACGTGATGCTTGCTACAGATCCCACTGTGACCAGGGCTGCTCGCAGGCTGGAGCTGATGGAAGCATCAAGCGCACCTGACAGGCCACGGTTTCCTCTCTGTAATACCTGAGCAATCTAGAAAGGATTCACTGGGGGCAGTTGAGCTGCTCTGCGTTTACACTGTAAGGAAGGAGATGAAACTCCTGCGACAGTTTTGTACAGGGCTGGCTCTGAGCAGGCTGCTGCACAGGGACACTGGTTTGTGAGGCTGTGACAAAACCAACTCTGCTCCCTCTGCCCTCATCTAGCTGTTTCTGAGCCCTGGAAAACCAGTCTGGCTGCTACTCCAAAAGAGAAAAATCGTGAAACAGTAGTGCCAAAGCCCAGGGCAAACATTTCCATGTTCCATGCACGTTCGTCTTTCCCTGCAGAAACACAGCTCGGCACCTCCCAGACTGCCATCCCCTCTCCCGCGGTGGGAGCAACCAGCCACTTCAGTTCACCCACAGCACTGGGAACCTTGAGCTCGGGTTTAAGCATCCTCCTTAAAGGAGGTGGCAGATAGTTGTTTGGGAAGAAAAGGAAAAAATAATGCTTAAGAGTTCTATTCTTTAGCTAAAGCTACAATTCTTTTTGAATAGGATGAATTGTCCTTCCACAGGGAAAACTAACCAAGAGGTTGAAGCTATCTGCACAAAATTCAAAGGCAAATCAGTGGCAGAGTCGAGATTACATTCACAGTGATTAAGATCATACATTTTTTACAGCTTTGTGCATTTAAACCTGTGCACGAATAAAAAGCGGCCACGTGATTTTCCATGCTCCCCAGTTGCTCTCTGTGACCAGGTCAGGCAAGCCAGTCAGCATTCCCTCAGGGAACATCCCTTGGGAGGTGCTCAGAGCTGCTATTTGACCAACTCCAGTGCAAACAATAAACCCATCAATTCGTCTGGCGAGTAAAGCTCTGCATGCCGTTTGTGCTGTGCAACTGGCATACCATGGCACATCTCGGTACCCAGCCCTCATCCCACCAAAACGTACCATCAGCTGTACCGGCGCAGAGCACGAACAGTACAACGTCATACTCAGGCAACCAAACTGAACGCACTTAAAACAGCCCCTGTATATGGGGGTACACAAGAACAAAAAACACAAGTCCACGTGTTAGCTGAGAAGTTAATGTCTGGCATTTAGCATTACGCATCCTCATCACCTATTTATTTTACCAAATGTTCCCTTATGTTCATCAAAACCAGTTTTTATACAGTCCTAATGGCAAATTCCAACCATTTTCCAACTCTACAACTGCACTAAGATTACTGAAATCAGTGTCAATTCTCAAATGACGGAACCAGAGTTGGACTGGATCCTAACTGGATGCTTTTAATATCAATTATCCCCTGGTTATCACAAAGAACTGGTTTTATCTGCAGAGGGTCATTGCCAAGTAAACCAGATAGAGTAGGATTTGACTCATTTTCCTACTGACATACCCAGCAAGCTTGATGTGGTGCAGTGTCAGAGGTGACCGCCCTTTCCATTCAGATCTTCACTTCTGTGCACAAGCGTCACGTATATAACTTTTCTATTTCTACCGTCAACGGTAAAATATCTCATGAAACACAATGAGAAATCACATTTAAGATAAGAAGATCTGCAGAAGTAAAAGGCAGCATACATAAAAGCTACCGTACTAGGTTTTTTCTTCATGGTCATGACTTCTAGGTTGCTTTCCAGCAGGATATATCCTTAAAAGCCTTTTGTTCACATTCTCTATTCTCTTCTTACTTGCAAACATTTAACAAGAATCAAAGCCCACCAGCCACACAAAGAACATCGCCAAAATGCTCAGATGCAAATAAAGGTTTGAGATATGTATTTTTTTAATAATCAAAGCAAGCTTCTCAGGTCTGAAGTACAAAATTCTAGAAGAAAATGAACCTAAACCTTTGGTATCCAGCTAAAAACGCTGGGCAAGGGGACATAGGCTGACAAGAAAAATATTGATTTATACAGAGCCCTTGGTTAATATTTATGTTCACCCTCTAGATAGTCTAATATAATTGATCAGATCTGCACTTGAAGACAAAATTATGAACGTGGTTTTCACAATGGGTCTCTCTGCTGAAAGATTAGGTTTTATGAAATGAAAATATTCCACAGTTACGTTTTGCTTACAGAAAAGTGTCCACAGTATCAAGCTCTTTGGTCACTTCTCACCAGAGAGAAAAGAAAATTCAATCTAACAACATCATCAACAACAAAAAGTCATCCAACAACATGACCTTTTTGATTAAAAATGGAATGCTTTCATCCAACTCTGCGTCCCCAAAGAAGATGCACTAACACACCACGAGAACCTGTTCCTGGGGCGAGGTGGCTGCAGTACACGGGGAGCTGGATTAGCATTCCGAAGGGGTCATGCACACAGACCATGGCCCGTCCCTTGGCAATTTCTGAACCATTTGTGCTGGGACTGGGCGTGCACTTCGCACAGATATACTCCCAAAGACGGATGGTAAATTGCGTGCTAGGATGAAATGATTCAGAAGGGACTAGGAAGGGTGGAGAAGGTCTCCATTTAACCCTTTCTTTGTTAACCACCAGCCAGCACTAAGCACAACCGCTGCAATTCTACTCTACCATTAAAGTGGCTTTTGGAAAGCTTTTGTATTTATAAACTTACCAGAAGACAATTCCAAAGAAGGGAGTGCAAGTAGTTATACTAACAAGACAAAAACCAACATAAGTCACTGAACTTTAGAAGCTGAAATCAATCGAAGCCTTTCCATTGACTTCAGTGAGAGCTGGATCAGGATTTAAAGAGATTACAATTCTGAAGTTCATCTCTGTTGCAGTTCAGAATTTTTTCTTTTGTTTCACATCACATTAAAGATTCAGCATCTCTTTTCCTAATGCTCTGAAATACAGTATGATCTATAACAGAAAACAGAACTAAAGGGGGAAAAAAACCCTCCTACACCTCATTAAGATCTAAAGTTTGTCCTTAATGTGCCTATGAACTCAAAATGAGTGTCTAAATGGAGACATTTTTTTCTGCTACAGGGTAAAGTGATTATAAATGTCTCTTTGTGCAAAAGCTTAGTGGTATTTTATGCAGCTGGCACTGCAGAGTTTGAAACAAATCCAAGAAAACAGATTGTATCTTTAAGGTTAGAAATCAAACTTTCCATTGCTGGAGTGCACATTTCCTGCTAACGGGCTAAGCCTTGACACCAGAAGCTATGCAAACGGGATCTCTGCTGCTACGTTAAGTGTACTGCTGGCTTTATCCCCTATGGCCTTTTTATCTATGCACTCCACTCCCAAACCATCATTAAATGGACGTTATAAAGTCATTTTTTGCAGTTTTCCCTTTTTGTGTATGTTTTACCAATGCCCATTCAGAAATCTGTAGGTGTCCCTTTCCTTAAGCTTTTTAGCCTACATTTTCCTATAGACCTGCCAACACCATAGGTGCCTTTGTCAACCAGCAAAAGCAGTAGCTTCAGTTTACAGGTAGAAATATCGCATGCTGCTGAACCTTAGCTACAATAAACCTCGTGCAAAGGTAGAGAAAGCCCACATCCACGTACCGCGATCCTTCCCAGGCTTTGGAGGCATTTCAACGCCAAGCACCTGTTTTGCATACGTTCTTTCTACTCGACTGACTCTCAAAAGCTTAAGAAACCCTATAAAACCACATAATGAAATCCCACCTTGCCTTCTCTTCTACACCCTCACAAGCCCTGGGCGAGAGCAGAAGTCTGCAGACTCCCCGGAGGTTCCTGCTGCCGGGCACGGCAGGAGCAGGAAGGAAGATGGAGCAGCTCTGGGAGCAAGGATCTCGGTCTCCACCCCTCAAGCAATCTGTGTTCAAACCGCTTGGTGATGTGTAGGTTAAAAACAGCCTCTCGAGGTTCGACTCCTACACATTTGTGGAAGCCATGAAGTGGTCTGCTCTCCGTGTGATGAACTACCCAACGACTGGCAGTGGTGTTCTAATTTGAGCTCCCGACTAGTCCTAACGAATAACCTCGCGTACAGCACGGGCCGCAGAGAAAGGATTGGTCTCCTACTCCTAGCTAGAGGCAGATGAGGAAAAAATCCTATTTTTGGCTACAATTGCTGTTTGATCTTCCACAAGCAGCCCTGCTTCTAATAAAACTCCACACTCAATTGCGCTCAGTAGGGACACCGCAGCGAAGAGCGGAGGGCATGGAAGATGCAGGCTTGGAGAATGGCAAATGAGTCTGTGAACCAGCTGGATTTATGACCCACAGTTTGATCCAAAGTGGTTTGTGGCCAGTAATTCCTGCTGGTACTGTACAGTACTGGCTTTTCGCTCGCTCCGTGCTACTCTGCAGACGAGGGGAATCTATTCTTTCCAAGATCTGTGATTACTGCGAGAAACTTCGTCTGTGCTGTCATCTCGCCTCTAGAACTTGATCAGGTGCATCCAGCACGGGCACAAAGCGCATCCTCCGCTTAGGCACGTATAGCAGGGAGAGATTATACTCTTGCAGCATACTGCTATTAGTATTCCTCACGTATTTGTAAATGTCTGGGTTCAGAGAGTGTGTCAGGTTAATACATAGCTCTGTGACTAATATCACTGGAGTCGACGGGAGCAGCTTCGCGATTACTGTCTGACTCAACACAGGTACCACAGCAGCTGCACGGCCCAGCCCGGACCCACGGGATGCCCTCACAGGAGCATCCGTACGGGGTACTGTTCTCAGCACACCATATCCCCTAACTTAAAACCAGCTCCACAAATTCGAGTTTCCCTGGAAAGCACTCAGGGGAAAAACAAGCAGATTACATTGGAAGTTTACCCACTTGGCCTATGACATGGGAAAGGCAAGTGCAAATACGCTGTATCTCCCTGTTGGCATAATTCAGAACTGCAATCTCCTGTCGCAGATACCTGCTCAAACACGACCTTGACTCAGTCCCTGGCAGCCGTGTGCCACTAATAACTGATAGACAAACAAGCATATTTACTTTATGTTTACCTTTCTCCTTACCTCCGCTGCACAGGCTAATGCCACAGAACCAGGCTCCCGATTAGTTCTGCTGACTGCAGTAACCCTGTGGCCCTCATTAAAGAAAAGCATTTCAAGAAACTGTATCCATTTTCCATCATCAGTCCTTTGTGAAAGCTGGGTTGAAAGCACCTTGGTGGTAAACCTACCTCTCCCAGAGGTAACATGCAAAGAGCTGAGAATGATGCTCACCAGCAGAGAGAAGCAATGATTAAGGGATGGAGAGAGAGAGAACAGAGGATGAAATGTTGCCTTTACGAGATGCTGGGGATAAATATTGAAATTCTTCATTTTCAAAGAGGTGCTTTTGTTTTGTTTTCTGCTTCAAGGAAACCAACAGTGCCAGTCCCAAAAGCCACGGCATGAATTAGCCTGTTATCATTGGGCAATTGAAGACAGTTCCCTACTTATGATAGTGGGAACTTCACTGATCCTACTAATACATTTCAAATATCTGGATCTTCCTGTCATATTTAGTATTCACATATACTGATATTCTCCTTTAAAAAAAAAAAAAGAGGGAAGTGAGCGTTCTGGGGGGTAGCAAAGATTAAAGGCAGACTGTCAGTCTGACACTGCCTGGTTTGTATTTTCACTCCAATGAGTGGAGTGTGTATAAATAATGCCTTTGATTGCTTCAAAGATGGGGCTGGTGTCGCCATGGCATTTGAATCACGGCGCTTTCTCTTTGTATCGCTTCTGTCAGTCAGGAACAATATAGAACTTTTTTGTTAAAGAAGCCTTTAATTTCACATAGTAATTACCTATTTGATCAGACAAAAGGTGCTGTGAATGAAAGTCATTTACTTGTTTGATGTGACTGAGGCTGAGTGTCACTACAGCTGCGAGACTGTCAGAGAAAACACTAGTGGCTGATTAGATAAGCAGTCCTGCACGGAAAAAAGGGAGGAAAATGGAATGGAGGGGAAGTCAAGTTCCACCTGATTTAAATACAAGGAAAATGAGAAATCCCTTAGAATATAATTGATGTAATTATCAGAAGATGCCACCCCTATACAGCTCCATTGAGGTAAACCTTCCAGCCAGCGGGTAAATGCCCTCCTCTCTCCCTCCACTTCATCAGACAAGGCTGATTTACAAAGCAACTAATGATCGGCTTGAAACTTGCTGAACACCTGCTGCTGTGTCACCCGCTCATTCACACGGCAATAGAAATCACTCTGCAAGGACACGGAGAAGTATCATCTGCTTAAGCCAATCTACTACTATTCAGATAAAAGCTTTGTGTTTGAAATCAGAGATGTTGTCTCCTTGCCAAGCAGAGCCTTTTGGTACCTTCTGGGTCACAGCAGTAATTCCAGGACACAGCAGGGATGACTTCAGCTTGGGAAGTCTTGCTGGCCTCCCCTGATGAATTACATCAAGAAAAAAAAAAAGAAGCCTATGGGTCTTAGCTGGACTTCTGACTCACCCAGACCTAAGCCCTGAGCACCTCCCTCCCAGTTTCAGCTTTGGCTCTAGCACAGACCCAGCAGCAGCTGGGAGAGGGACTCAGACCCTGTCATCAGATCCAACACCCTACCCCACACACAGTCATTTGTCTCCCAGTATCCAGGTTGGGCTCATCTTTAATCTCTCTGTACCATTATCAGGATTTTAGGGAGGGAATGACCGTCTTCTGGATAGGAAACTGATGAACTAGAACCTGCAGGATGAATTGACTCTTGTGGTCATCTCGACTTCATGCCAACAAAACCCTTACTCCACGGCAGCAGAATCATCTCTCCCTTTTGTACACAGGAGCATGAATGAAGCACGGGGCTGGCTGCTTCAGCTCCCATAAAGCTTTCCCTTCCCTCCACTTTCCTCTCCCCATTCTCCATGAAAGTGGCAAATGAAGGGACTGCAACTTTCAGCGGTTCCTTGCTGGTAAGCGTGAAGCAGGAGCAGCTTGGGATGCAGGCTGTCTCATCCGTGCTAGCTGCTGGCCTCTGCACTAGCTGGTTAGTGCTGCACATGTTTAAAACATCAACTGGAAATATTTTATTCTGTTGGATAACATATCAAACAACACAGCAGTGAAACTTTCAAGGGCTTCGAAACTGCCTGGAGGTACTTGCAAGGTCCTGTGGACTCCTTCAGCAGCACACTGCCGGGTGCTGCAGTACAGCCCAAGAAAGCCCAGGATGGGGCTTTCCCCCCCCCCCCCCCGTGTCTTTAAAGTGACTCAACACGAGGGACTCGTGTAGCACACAGCCTGAACACCTTAATTTCTCTTTCTACACACTCTCAAACAAGGCAAAGGGTAGAAGACCAAAGGAAAGCCCTCAGCTAGCTGACAATTTAATACTGTTTAGTGCATCCCAAATGCAGAAGGCTACTGGTGTGACATGGGAAGGCTGGAGCCCCTACAGAAGGGTCCTTGTAGCCTCGGCCAGGTAGCAGGAGGGTCCTCATCTCCACCAATGCCAGGAGGGGAATCTGTGCCTGCTCCTGCCCTGCTCTGTCCAGCATTGCCCAAAGCACTCACCTGTCTTGCATGATCCAAGGTGTCCCCGTTGCCTTGGCCCCATACCAGGCGGTGGCTGTGCTGAACAAAGGGGCCCCTGCGCTGATGGGTGTCTCCTCAGACTGCACGCTCACCCTCCCTAACCTCTGCTGGAAATGATTTTGAGGAACTGCTCTGGAGCTACAGACACTGACAAAGGCAAAGCCAACACCATGGGAGCAACAGTTCTCTAAAAAAAAAAAAAAGCAAACAGATCCTTTATTTCTCTTTAAAGCCAGCTCTCAAATTCTAATTTCACAGTATGATCAGTTGCTGTGCTGGAATTACTTGTTTTCTTATTTGAATAGCATAAAACTGAACATATTAGCAAATACTCCTCCTAAAATTCACTGGACAACACAATGGAAAAAATAACACCGCGTGAAGAACTAGGTTACAGAAGTTACATCACCATTCAAATCAGATGTAATATGCATCAACCCAGACAGCCTGTGTATAGAATTAAAGAAATCATTTAATTTTAAAGTAATATTTTATTCAATGCATCCCTCAGCGCGTGTAACTGCTGAATGAAGTGCACTGCATGCTCTACAAACACATCATCACCTTGTAAATGAAATACCCACGATATTAAAACTGATATAACATTTATTAAAACCATTATGCAAAGAACAAGGTTGGGTACTTGAACTGCTGAAAGCAAGTGCTAGTTCTGGCCTCTCAGACGTGCACGCACTAAGCAGCTTGTGGCTCTGAAATAATAAATGGAGAAGTCTTTTCTAAAGGTGAGGGTCCACTCTGTTGGAAAGAAATCCGCCTCTCCTTCCGGAGACGAGTGAGGATACATGTCGGCCCCTCGGCCATGCAGGAGCGGAGCCACGGGCTCTGCTGAGCAGCGTTACTGCCCCAGCGTAGGGCACCAAGGCATCTGCTGCGTTCCACATGAGGTCACTGTAAGAGCACGTTAAATCCTCCACAAAGCTGAGCTATTGGGTTTGACATCGTTTCTTCCCTCTAGACTAATAGTAAAGTTTAATAGTAACGTGTTTCGGAATCAGACCGTGACCTGTTTTCTCAGGAAGGCAGGAGCTGGAGTACAGAGAGGATTTTGTCTCTCTCCCGTACAGATCTGCTGTGATAGCCAAGGGATATTACAATCCCCAGACAGAACAAGTAAAGGAATCATTTATGGAGAGCCCCAAGTGGACAAGGAAGGGCTGAGCAGAAGCTGCATGCTGGAGGGAACACGGTGCTGAACCCAAAAGGGTGATGCCACCTTCTCCGGAGCGGGTACACAGCGGAGGGATCTGGACCACCTTTTTGCTTCCTCGCAGAGCATGCTTGCTGGTTATTCTCACTGTATTTTCAAGACATTTGGCAAGTTTTTCAATGCAGCCACCTTTACCATCTTCTCCTTTTCAAAATCAAGCATTGTACTGCTAATTAATCTGTAGGGGATAGGTCTGACTGCTTTAAAAGCACAGCTCTATTGTGAACGCTCGAAGCATATTTTTAAAGGAGAATCTCAGAATTTTACTTTATACTATTACTTCATTCTAGCCTATGACATTTTTAGCTTTGCACAAAGGATGCCTCTCTGCAGAACGCTAGCAGTTCAGCCGAGTTACGCATTATAAAACCCTTCTATTTGTCACTGTCTTCAAGCCTCTTCAAAACGAATTCTGGTTAGGATATGCGAGTGGAAAATGCTCTTGTTTCCTAATGAAGCGCTTTGAAACGCGCTGTAGGAGAAGCTTGATTTTACCCTTCCGCAGACACAAAGAGGAGTTCTTGCCTTTAAATGTTCTATGCTAAAAGATGAATTCACATAAACCACATAGAGCTCAGGCTGCCAGAAAGGGAAATACAAACTCTCTTCCCCATCCCTTTCAACAAATCTCAGTCTAGAACAGAAAGAAATGAAGCATACATTTAGCAAAAAGGGATTAAAGGAAAGACGAGGGGAAAATCCTTTTAAATACTAATATCCACTGAAATTAATCTCCAATCACATCACAACAGATACAGGTTCTTGACAAAAACAGAAAAAAAATGCGCCTGGATATACTTCATGCTGCCAGCCCTACATCTTTCTCCAACCAGCACTACAGAAATCTACACGTACCTATACACGCACGTTACCACAACCCCAGCGCGAGCGTAGGTACCGTACGCTGGGCTCCACTTCTGAGGTTGCCAGCACTCAGTTACCAGAACAAGCTAAGCAGATGCAAACCCCATCACGGTCACTCTTACAACCAAGGTAAACCTGGCATCTCCACCTTGGTAACAAACCGGTTAGGGACCTAACGGGGCTAAACAGTTTGGAGAGGCTTCACCCTGTGGTTTGCACCAGTTTATGTCCGCAGCTGGCAGTGGCTGAAGCGGAAAGGTGCACGGCCCGTGATGAAGCTTGCTTACTGTGCAGCTCCTGCCTGAGAAACATCTGCGCCTGCGTTTGAACTGCCTGTCTGGCACGCTATCATACACTGGATCGCCTGCACTATTCTGGCAGGGAGCTGCCAGGAGTTTTTTTTACACGTGTTGGAGGCAATGTCATATCAACTTTGTACAACCCTGCACAGGAGCGGTCCCCCGGCATCGGCACGTTGCGGCGAGGCAGGACAGCCTGACACCACTCATTCCCAACGACCCCGGCTCGTAAGCAAATGACAATTTCCTAATTCTAAGCAAAACTGAACAACAGAATTAAAACATTTCATTTGAGAACACAAGGTTAAATTTAAACACTGCATGCACAGAAGGATGAATCTTTTTGACTTTCAAATATTTGAGTATTGGGAAATTATCCTGTAGAAAAGGTGCCTGAACTGACTTCTCCAGCAGCACCATCATTAGCTGCTTGCTTTCATGAGTCACACGCCACGTCCTGAAGTGCTGGAGGTTTTCTGGTCAGACATTTCTCATCTGATCAAGAGCACACCATGACATTTCGTATGGTAACACACTGATAAAAGCTCTCCCACACTTCATTATGTAAACAGGTATAGCTGCTAATTAATGAATTAAAGTGGAGAAAGAAACTGCTGGCAAGACTGGAAACTTGGCCCAAAATCTCCCTGGAGTGACGTTCAATCAAGTGAACTAAGCCCTGTTAGTGCCTGCTGGCAGGTGCTGCTTTAGCACCCACCGAAGAAAGCAGATTTCTTTGCAATATTCACATTTTTTCTTCCCGCTTTCCAGTTATTAAGAATTTTTAAAGTGATTTTACTTTACTAGCACACAGCTGCTATCATTGCATATGTACAACAGCGCTCCACATCAGGCATGAAAACAAGGAGTTAAGGGTCAAACTGTACCTCTCCGAAGACGGCACGTATCCGAGCGGTGCCATCTTCTCCTAACCTCCTGCCATCCAAACACGGCAACATGTTCAAAACACAGCGAAGCCGTGAACGCAGCAAGCTGTTCAAACACGGCTTGGCTGCAGACAAATCTTAAGGAAATTAAGGATTCTTTGGATTCAGGCAGAGTTTTCACTATTTCCGTGCAGGAGGGAGTGGGACAGAGTTATGAGACTGGAAATCTTTGGACGGTGGTAGGGAATACATGCTGCTACGCAAGCGGTAACGTGTTAAAAGGCGAAGTGTGGAAACCAAAACCATGCTGCTTGGAGTAAGGAAAAATTACTGTCTCTTAACCATGCCTAGCTTTTATGCGACGATATGCCTGTTTAGTTTAGTGGCACTATTTTAGACATGATGAGGATTTCAGAAGTGCAATTAAAGCTTTAGCATCAACATCAAGACCAGCATGGTTCGCCCAGTACTAGACTTAAAAAAAAATAGCGATTACTATATTCTCACTGAGGAAAGCGGTTCTATTTTCAGTGCACAGAATTTGGAGACCTGACATTAAATGAGTTTGAGAATTACCAACTAATGTTTCAGGAGCACAAAGCAACTGTAGGCTAAAGAAAAGCTATTCAGATAGTGGGCTTTTTCTTTATCTGCAGAAAATTAATGAAAAACAAAACCCATATAAAAACCAGAATCTTTATTTCAGCCAAAATAATCACAGTTTGAACACTGGTGCCTTCGTTCATTATCAGAAGTATGATGCTGCTGATAACATGGAATGTGAACTCTCAAAGTTAGCTTTATTTTGGCTGAATTTTAATTTTAAAACTAGATTTTGCAAAAATATCTACCAGCAACATATAAACAACTCCAGAGCAAATGGAAAAATAGTGAAGTGGGAGGATTACACTGGGGGATTTGGGAGACTCTGATCAGTTCTCAGATATACCCTGGATTTCCTTTCTGACTTCTGCCAAGTCATTTAGCCTCTCTCAGCACCAACAGCATCTGCGCCCGCAATCCAATTGCGAATTGAAGTCTGAAACCACATACTATTAAATACCTGAGAACAAAAGCCAGGTAGCTAAAGCTATGGATTCAGCCACAATTCAATTTGCAAGTGAGAGAACTGGAGGCACAGGAAGAGAGGCTGGACCTCAACCTTTTTGGATAATTTACTGCTTAATTTCTATCAGTTCCTCGTTTTAGATTTTACCTGGTGTCAGGCATAATTCAGTTGCAATTGGATTTTGTGTACTTGTATTATGAATATGCTATGCACCGTTTACTGCTCAAGAACAGTAACAGCAACTTGGATTTATACATCATTTTAGCATATCTAGCGCTTCAAAGAGCTTAACAAAAGGGGATAACTCACCAGGACGGCAAGCCAACCTATCCATTACAAAATAAATAAATCAGTTTTAAGTTCAGACTTCAAAAAGGAAACGGTAGATGCCCTCTGAAAATCTCTGTAGGCAGGGGGCTTCCACAGAGCAAGAGCCGAGCGGCTGCCGCAGCAGCATCCTTGGGTGACACATCATGGTCCGTGCCCAGCGTAGATTAATGAACAGCGGGAATGGAAACGCTAATAATTAAGAAAAGGTTAAAATGTTCCCACTGTGTGAGAATGATGCATAAAAGGATACAACTGCTAAAAATCACTGCAGCAATGCAGGTTTTTTTTCAGAAACTAAATTCCAACTGGGAATATATTTAGAACAAGAAAGGAATCCTTAGAGTAGAAAACCAATGTGGAACAGCTAGTGAAAACCAGTTAGCTCTGTGGCATGGAGGCACCATACACATCATAAACGAAAGCTCTAATCTGAACCAAAAGCCATCTGAAAAACAAATTCAGAGAAACATCCAGACCTGTCAAATCCTGAAATTACTGTCTGAAAGTTATTTTACAAAATCAGACATTTTCCATCTGGACAGCTTGTAGCATTTGTCCCTTAAAACTCTCCTAATATAGCTCTAATTCAGACTAAGAAACAGGGCTGAATTTTCAAGACACACAGTTGGTACAACTGGTGATTCCAGCATCTCAAACACACACCCAAGTGCTCAGCTGTGCATCAATCTAACCAGTCACCTGTGTGGTCACTGCCCGTGTTTCCCTACTTACCGTGCAGCCTGTGTACCAAAGTTCACACCCAGATTTTCCAAAAGAATTTGCATGCAAAAACCGGACAGTTTGGTCTCAGCTGTCCTTAGTCTCTTTAAACTCCTGCAAGGGTATTAATGCATGGGAGGTTTCTCTTGCACAGGTTAAGGGTGGCCCAACTCCTGCATTCAAGAGGGATGTGCTTCCCAAGGCCTCTCTCTGCTGTGGCACCTATGTTTCGACAGGCCCCGTGAAGCCACAGCAGGTCCGCAGAATTGGGCGCAGCAGCGCTCTTCTGTGCGAACAGCGGCAGATAAAGTTGGCTCCAGCTGCCGACCCACACCCTGGAGGAACATCAGTCCTGCTGTCCACAGGACAGGACTTCCTTCCTTTGCAGCCAGCACAGAGACCAAAACCTTGGCGAATGTGTGAAAAATTCTCTTTGACACCCCAAGGGTCAGGAGACATTCCTGTTGCTTCACAGCAAGCACTTGAAGGGTGACAGCAATAGCTCCAGGCTCATCCACCTTTAGCTGGCACCTGACACGCAACCTCTAGGGTCTCTGCTCTGTACAGGCTGGGAAATGAATTTTTATTTTTTGTCCATTTTAAAAAACGTTTGAAAGCAGAGAAGATAAAATTACCCAATGCTGATATTCTCTAAGCTGCTGGGTCAAAGCCCCATCTTCGATCTCTCAGCAGTTCAAGACCTTTCAGCTACAGGGAGGAGAATAAAGTCACAGACCCTCAGCCCCTGGGCCACCCCTCCACCTCCCAGCAACTCCTGTGGCTCTGGTCCGACGGACCAGCCCCATCACCTCTGGGCTCACCAGGACTGACACTTACAGCCCACCATGGTCATGCACAGCCACATGGGCTTCTCCATTCGCCATGGCTGCCTCCAGATACACGCTTCATACAAATGACTGTTCCAATCCATCCTAGCTGACGCATATGTTTAGAAGTGGGCTTTGCTGTATCCACAGAATTCACTATAAACTGGCTGTTAACACACTGAGGGACAGCACTATCTGCGAGTTGTACCAGACTTCCCTTCTTCACGTTACTTCCTCCTCCAAAATTCGTCAGGCACATTCTGCTACCCATGAACCGCTTTTAGCAACACCACCTAAGGAAGGGACTTCCTATAACTAGTAGAAACGTAACATAAGGAATGGCCATGGTCCTTCTTCAGACAAGTACATTGAGATTTTATGATTATAATTTTGCTGTTGCTTTCATAAACTTCTCTGAGATTACATGCTCATCCTAAAATTTAGTTTTTACACACACTGAGTTAATTTCCACTGGCATAACAATTGTTTTTTGCAAACCACTAGTCTCAAACATAGAAACCATCATATAAAAAATTTTCTTCAAAGATAGTATTAGGATTGTACCAGAGACCACCCAAAAGGAGAGCAGGCCTGTAGAATGTGGGTCGTCCCCACCTGTCCAAGGGATTCTGTCAGCAACTTGTTTCTTAATCACCACAAATTCATTTCCCATTTGCTTGCTGCAATTATGCTACTGAAACCTGCAGGTCTGGGTTTTTTCTCCCTTCCCTTACTCTAACCAGAATTCATTTTTAATGTCTAGTGCAGAAGGCCAATATGATACAAAAACCCCAAACATTTCACTACTCATGCACTCTTATTCATAATATCACATCAAATTGCTGAAGTAGTACCATATGGCGCTTGAGCACCAAGCCAGAACAAGTTGTTCAGCTTGTCATAATCTCAAAAGCTGCATGAAACTTAAATAATTTCTCTATGAAGTGGAAGATCTTTGGGTTTAATATAACTCATCAGAAATGGATTCTGCATTTTCTTCCCATTATTTCTCATGTTTTCTGTGATTCACATTCCATTTTCCAGTGCAAGCTACCAGTATAAGTGGCTACAACTACAGGGTTGAAAGGCTCTAAAAGCATCCTGTCCATGCTTTCTTCTTGATCATTCATCATCAAATTGAATGGATAAACATCTTCTCAAACAGACAGATATATAATTAAAAATAAAAAAGCTCAACCAGAAAGACTGAATGAAAAAGATTAATGAAATCTCCCACGCTTAGATCCAACCCTTAAAGCAATACCCTCAGCTGTAAGATGTCCACACTTCCACCCACGCTGCCTCTTAAGAAAGCACAGGAGCCTTTCAAGTGGTGGCATTTAATTGGGACGTAAATCCAAGAAGAGACAACGGTGGGAATTCTCAAGGTTTCATCATAGATTGCCGTGCTTTACACTCTCAGTTCTGGAGTCACTGCAAGTCTACTGCATTTTATTATGGTTTTTATTTTGAAAAAATATTTCTTACTCTCATGCCTGAGAAGAGAGGTTTGGAGTGGGAATGTAGGGATGGGACTGAAGGTGCAAGAACTAGAGACAGACGAGATTTCAGCTGACCTTAGTTTTCAGGGATTGTGACCGACTCTTCATTTCAAACTGCAGAGCAGCAGTGTGGGTACCATCTGAGATGGAGAAAACACTCGGGGAGATCTCCCCAGGAACGCACACCAGCAAAGATGAAAACGTGTAGGTAAGACCCAAACTCGAGAGACAGGAGACAAGTCTAAGGGGAGCACTGGGAATGTCAGGACTTGAGGAAGGCAGGTACGTAGCCTATAGGATTGCTCTGGAGGGGGAGAAGGGCATTACAGAATCCTCAAAGGGAAGGCTTATTTCAGCAGCTGCTTCGTCAACTGAGGAACAAAAAGGACAGCACCAAGTCAGGCAGAATTTCCTAGCCCCCCTTAGCGTGGATGTTCAAGCCTGGTTCACATATGGGATTAAGACAGGCAAGAACTGGTGCTGGGAACTGTAGGCTGGCACAGGCAGTACAGAGTCAACTACTACGCAGCCTTTTGCTTAAAAATAAAATAGAACTGGGACATGTCTTCTGGAGCTAGCATGTACGGGGAGTTTCCAGAAAAACATTTCTGTAATGGTTACATATGTGATTGTTCTTTTTTTTTCTTAGCTATATGGAGAAAAAGGGACTTGTCACGAGGCCAAAGGGAAAAGCATTTGGCTGCATGGGAAGACAGGACTTGTTACATCTGTGGCTTCAAAGAAGGAAAGGAATAGCTCTTTAAAAAAAGCAAGAAGTGCAGAGAATATCTAGGATAAATAAGCTAAAGGAATTAATCCTCCTTCCCTGATGAAAAGATGACGCCTGTGGTCTCCCTTATTCTGTCTTACTGGGAGAGCACTGGAGGGGCTCCTGCTGATGTTCCCACGCTGCTACGCTCGCTCTTTCAAGGGCTTTTCCCTTAAAAAATCTAAAGCAGCATAAAGAGTCAAGGAGGACCATTCCCACTTTCTGTTCTTTATCCTAAGGGCCTATCTCCCGACAGAGCAGAGAAGAAATGGAGAACAGTCCTAAGCTATAAAGATCCTCACTTTAAAGGCATCTGGCACGAGGCAGGATTTGCTAAGGCACCCAGGTATCCAACTCCCATTGGCCTGTAAGGGAATCTAAATCAACAAGGATTAATTCTTTGCTGTGCCCGGTCCTCCCGCGCGTACTGCCCGAGGTAGAGATGTAGCTTCCATCACTGCGCCGCTCCCAACACGGAGAAATACAGAGACGTGTTTGTCTTCACAAATCCCCCGCGAGGCACAGTACTGCTCCCACCCTGATCCTCCAGACAGGTCATCTGGGCGACGCGGGTCAGTGCTGTGACCGAAGTCAGGCTGGCTGAGTCTCTGCAGCCCTTGGATGGGGAGCCCTGTCCCAGGTCAGGAATTTGGAGGGGTAATGGGAGAGGGAGAGAAAAGGAATTACAGGAAGGCAGCAGCAGAAGGGGTCTGGGAAGCAGGATTATGCACAGCCCTACTATGTGCAGCCTTCCCTTGGCCCCAGCAGCTCTTTGTAGCTCCTAATAAATATAGCGTCTCCAAGAATTATTTTTTTAAAATCTGGACAGGGTAAGAAGGAGAAAACAGAATAAAATATTCAGTATGAGCTGCTCTGCCATGCCTCAGTGTAGGTCATCGGTACAGCCTCGAGGGAATATTACAAGCAAGCCCACAGAAACACAGAGTGAGCCTGGGTGGCTCGCTTACAGCGCGCTTGCTGGCATCAAGGGCTCAGGGAACAACAGTTTAGGCTACTTTAGACGGTGTGTTGAAAGCACCTTACCCCACAGAAGAAATAAGGAAATGAAAAAGCAGTTGTGTGTAATTAGCAGCTCCCTTTGATGAATCCTTTCCAATGCTACCACCTTTCTGCAAATACTTTAGTTTCTTGAAGAATGAATTTGATGGAGCCGACGCAGGCAGAACTTCAGAACAGGATTACAAGAGAGAAGATGAATTGTGAGTGACAGCACCCATTAACCTGGGCCAGAAAACTCGCCCCAATCCACATTAACTCCTCCGACGCCTGAGGCATAGTTACAGTGAAGACCCATCAAAGGGAAACTCAAGTTTTCCTTACTTTAAGATCACACCATTCAGCATTTATTCTTCTCACAACAATATACACACTCGGTGCTCAGTACTTATGAATACCCTCTATCCAATTAATACCCCATTAAGCCGCACGCCCGCAGTGACTTTATCCTCAGACCACTGTATGGTAGCTTTTAACTCCATAATACCCTGGCATTATTACCATATTAGACTACAAGGGATTGATCCAAAGCTCACGGAGGTTAATGAGGGCTCATTAAACTTTGAATTAGGCCCTAACTGCTCGGCAAACATGAAGCGAAGTGAAACAGCACGTGTCAGATAAGATGACAGAGGGTGTAGTAAACTTTAAGGGGAAATAGTGAACACTGATCATGACAAAGGCAGGCAATAACAGGGAATGTGTGCGGAAAGCCACCGTGGGAGAGAATTGTGATTACGTTACAGCCGGTATCAAGCAGGACAGATTTGTGCCGATATAAACAGATATTGCCTGGTCTGAGTGTGATGTGATTTTGTCATTGTAGGGTTAGACACAGCATAATATTGAGATTATGGCTTTCCTTTAGATTTTAGTTTCGAATTTCAGCTGGAGAGTATGATCCTAGAGACTTGAAATCAGTGTGACTCCTTCCCTAATTACTGATTAATCAAGAGCTAAGGTTGCTTACATAAAGAGTCATGGGGAGAAGGAGGAAGTCTCATTAGGAACAAGAGGTTAAAAAAAAAAAAAAAAAGGAGGGGGACATTTAACAACTGGATGGATACAGAAAGAGAAGAAAGAGCTGATTTCCTAATAGCATGTTACACCTGAATGTTAAATTTTGTATTCATGTCTAATTAAAAAATTATAAGAAAACGTTTTAATACTTGCAGATACCATGGGTTATGGTTCAAAAGGAATAACAGAAAGTTTTTTTTCTTTTAATGACTTCAGAAATACATATACATTGTGTCATTCTGTCCCTTAGGTGCTCAAAAGGCCTAGCAGCTGTTTCATAAATTTTGAATTGCCTTTTCCTTTAGCATACAAAAATCTGCACCATAAACATAACACCGTCTGAAAAATATTCGGTAAACCCAGACAGTTGTTGGAAATGCTTCCTCCGATATTTAAATTCCTCTCTTAACAGGAGTTTCCCTGCAAAAACAGATGCTAACGAATAGTGTTTTTGCCATCAAGCTGAATGCGAATGCTTTGGTGCAGCATTTTCTTTTTTCCATGGAGACATTACAGGGTGCATTTCCCATCACTGAAAGAAAACTGCCACCTTGCTTCTCAATTCTTCGCTTTCAAATAATAAATAACTGCTATAATCTTCCGTAAAAGATTTATGCTCTGATGATATCTGATTCTTCCACTCTAATTTCTTTTTCTTAGATGCAGTCGGATGCCGTTTGCTGGTAAGTAAATTGTGTCATCATTTCACTGCAAAGCACACCATTGAAAACGTAAGCTGGACAAACATTTATTTTTGTTTTCCAACTCACAGAAATCCCTCAGAGGGCTGTGGATTAACTAGCAAGTTCTTAGTGCTGATCCTTAATCTTAATTTCCTTCCCTCTCTCCACTGACATGCTCCTTTCCAGTGATGTGTCTTCAGAAGTAACTCCCAAGGGCTAACAGTGCGGTCAGAAACACTGCCTTTTAGCTGCCACGCACAGCGACGTGGAAATACAGCCAACTGGCAGTTTCCACTGGGTTTTTTGTAGTCCTGCAGTAACGGGGGTACCACAGCTCTACATCTTCCCCCAGAGGAGTTTCATTAGCAGAGGGGGCTACTGGAGGGCCCCGGATTGCCAGTTCCTCTACGCGGGCGAGCCACAGGCTCTCTGTCCAATCTTTTCACAATTCAAGGTATGGCTTTCATTTTTTAGACAGAAACAACAAGCCTGCACGGCCTTTCTCCTCCCTTAAACTGCTCCGCTTTTTAAAACAATAAAATTAGCTTATTTCCTTAAATAAATGTTATAGCTCACAGAGCCTTGAGGCACAAGTCAAACAAATAAGTCAAGTGCAAAACAGCCCAAAAGGACAGTAAACCCAAGTACAGACGCAAATATCTCCTCAGGTCCTGTAATGTTTTGATTAAAATGAGCAGAGATGATGAGTGGAAAAAGGAGTCAGGAAGGTGAACCATTCCAGCAACGCCTGCCAGCACTACGGCGTTTAAGGGTCCGTCAGTACTTCCAGTAGAAACTTTTAGTTTTAGGGGTTGATAAGTCAAAGAGGCTTAGTCTTGGTCTCCAAAACCTGACCCCCAAAGTGGAATTACTCAGGCAGAGCCTTGCAGGAGGTGGCAAGCCCAGACAGTTCCTTGTGACAAGGCTGAATACTGTGCGTGACTTCTTTTCCAGCTATAACTTATATCTATACACATACACAAATCCCAGAAGCCACACACAAATCTGAGGCAGGGAAGAGACCCTTTATATGCACCATGTGAAAGTTTTTTACAACATCTTACAGGAACACCAGCCCATGCTGACTCCTCATACCCCAGCCATCATCTCCCCACTGGCCTGTCAGCATCCAGGAATCGATTGGCTACAAAGCACAACCCTGGGCAGCGCGGGGCCTCACGAGCCCTCCATCAATACGAAACACCACCACAAAGCACACCAAATACTCATTTTCACTCCTTTGCTAGCTTACCCTCTTTTACACAAGACACTTGAGCTCTGGTCCTTTGCTTTCCCCTCCAATCCTGAGGGGAGCTGAGCCTTGCACCACACTCTAAACCATTCACTCACCTTGAAAACCTTCACCAGCACATCCACCTCATCCTTAATGAAGCATAAACAGTCCCTGGCCTTCCCATAAGCTTTTTCTACAGAGTACCTGCAGTCTGGGTCAGCTGTGGCCAAACTCACCTCATTTCTCCACCCAGAAGAAGAGAAAACCTCCTACACCTGTAGCCAAACCCCCGCCACTCTTAAAGGGTGAGCTCCCCCTGCCCAGCCCCTTTGAGGGAATGCACTGGTTAGTTCATGGAGGGAGGAGAAATTCAGCTCTCTTTACCTAGTGCCAAAAATACAAACACCAAGCTCTACCAGCTGGCTTTTCCAGGCAGGCTTCTGCTTTGGTGTCTGCTAGGAAAAAATGGAATATGCTTGTATGACATATGCAAAGGCTTGGATGTGTGTGTACATCTGGTTTCTGTATGCTTGCAGTACACAGGGAACTGTAAATAAAACTGGGAATCTAAGAAAAAGCTGTAAGTGTGGCCAGAGGTTGGTACCGCATAATGCTGAATGCGTGGTCTTAACCCAGCAAGGGACTATTTGCGTCCTTAGTTTCCAGTCACTAAATAGACTCAGAAGAGCCACTGGAGCTACTTAAAGGCTCGAATTTAGGCACGTACTTAAAATCTCTGCTGAACAAGGGCCAAAATGTTCAGTACCATCTGCACATACCCAAACTGCCTTGGGCAAAATGTTTCCCTTAATATAATCCAAGGTTTTGTTTGTTTGTTTTTAAGTTGTCTGAGTGTTCGGATAGGAGGAAAATGTCCTTTAAATTAAGGAAATTAACAACAAACATGAATGTTATTAAAATATGGTAATTATTAAAAATATGGGAAAGAACAAATTGCAAAGAAATGGGGCCTTCAAGGGAAACCGTGGTAACCTGCTGCACATCCACTCTGCTGCCCCATCACTTGACCATGGCTTACACCTCCCATCACTCTGCATTAGAGAAGCTGAGAAAGGCTTTTGATGGTGACACCTTTATAACTGAAAATCTCAGCTTTTATAAATAAAACAATTAACTGCAGCACTGAAAGCTTACAATTAGCCCAAGAGTAAAATCTCTAAAATCTTAAAAGCTGATGTCTGAAATTCCAGGGTGCTGAACGTAATTCTTCAGCCGTGCAGACTAGCAAGAACACATGCAGTAGTAAGGAAAGAAAAAATGCGGATGGTTTTTTTTGCTTCCTATCTTATTGCAGCCTGATACAGTGAATTTCAGCAACAGCCTAGCTGTCAGGGTTATATCTGCACCTTCATTCTGCAAATCCAAACTCACACCCACACAGAGCCACTGTGTCTTCGGGACTCCATTTCAACCCATCAAGGAAGCCAAGTCCCACAGTAACCTATTACTAATGTGGGTGATGAGTGTTAAATAATGAACCGCTGCAGCAAAGAGGCAGATTGCAAGTTCTTCGTCTCTGTTCGTGTCTCAGCTTCTTTCATTATTACTGTTTTTCTTTGGAAAAGGCATGAGCAAAACCAAAACTTTTTTTTCTTAGCAAATTAACCCACCGTTTTTGTGTACAAAAATCTTCGCAGATTTTCAATAGCTTTCATGAGGCTCTGACGATGCCCTCCTGTCTTTGCCTCTACACATAATGACAGCCATACCGAGCGGCTATTACAGTTATCTCACTTTCTGGAGAGGATGGGGATGCAATGATATGTTGCAATATGTGCAATGGGGTATTGCAGCTAAATACTCTCTGGAGTGATTGATGAACTATTTTGCAGTGTGCCTGGCATGACGGTTCAAGGCGAGGGGTACTTATCCTTCTGTGCTTCCTACATCTCCTGCTCCCGAGGTGAACTTGGAGCAGGAGCTAAAAGGTGAAGGCTGGGTGAGGGGTGGTGGTGGAGGAATCGACAGAGACCCAGCAGAGAAAGGGAGCTGCTGCTTAGTCCCCGGATCGTGGCAGACAAACACCTTTGGAGCACTGTAAAAACAAGCCTGTACATTAGCAGACCTGATGCACAGATGTAGCAGCTGAACTCAGACACGGAATGAAGTGACTGAATATAACCATCAACAAAAGATTTCTGAATAGTCGATAAAGCCCGAGTCCATTATGAGATTCTTCAAATAACCCAAGGACAGGCCCAGATGCCGATAACCAGAGAGTGCTGTTCATGGCCATGGCAACAGCACTGTGGCGGTGAACAAAGCCACTCATTCTTTCTGCCTCGCTTTCTTATTTGTGACAGACAATCCTCACTCATGCAAACAGGTTGAAAAGATCAGATCCTGTACAAAAAAAATTGCTTAAGCAAAGACCATGCAGATCTAGCTCCAATTGCTATTTATTTATTTTTAACAAGTAGCAGTTGGTGGTAGGGTCACAAATACCTGCTGGTATATCCCACCCCACTGCCTCAGGGGACTCGGAATGACTACGAACCAGTTTAAAACACCTTATGTGAGGGCAGAGCAAAGGTCTGTTATCCCAGTGCCTGCTGGGTCTGACTCACTGCACCCCAGATTTTTGACGTCCTTTGGTTTTTTGCTGTCCTACGTTCTTCAGAACTTCAGCTTTCATGTTGTGTGGGAAATTAAAAATTGGTTCCATTTTTTTCATGCAACTGGTACTATATTTGATGGCAATTTATCACTTCCAAATCACATGGCATTTTATGATGTAGTGTTCTTTTATAATTTAATGGGGCTTTTTCCCACTCATGTTACTATTCTCAAAGCATCCTGGAAAATGGCAAAACCTCAAGGGCAGAATTTTAGCTCAACTGGGCAATTGGATTCCTTGATATTTGTCTGCAGAGTGTCAATCACCTTAAAATCCCAACTTTGCTTACGACGGTTCTCCTTGAGTAAGTAACAAGGCTGGGCTGGCAAAATGAAATTCTTCAGTAATACACCGACAAACTCAGAACCACAAGGCACCAAATTCCCCCTCCGTCTGGATTTGAATGCATAAATAAATTCGGCTCTTGCATGTATTTCTGCTAGAAGACTGTATTATTCCATTCTGCAATTATGGAAAAATGCAGAGCACAGGCAAGATTTAGTGTCTGAGCTTTTGCTGCAAGACTTATGTCAGTAGAAAGGCATTTGTGCTCTTGGGAATCAAAGTGAGATTCACCCATTTGTGGCAGGTGTTTTAAGCACTCAGCCTAACAATCCACCCACGCACGGCACTACAGCAATTCAACGACTAAATTAAATCTCTGAATATTAAATTAATGATGGAAATCTAAAATATTAATATATTCTAATTGAATATTCTCCGATAAATTATCTAGGCATTCTCAGCAATTTGATTTTACTTTCATTTCTTAAGGAACTTTCAGCTGCATAAATACAGCTATTAAGGCAATTCAAAAAGGGAACATTTTCTGCTCAGACAAGAGAACTCTAAACACAAAGAATCTAAAAATTTCTTTCATATGATTGATTAAATCATAGAGCCCAAGACAGCTGAATCATTAAATGACTGCTTTCCTTCAGTCCCTCTGGCTTTAGCAAGGACAATATAAATTCCCCATGGGTCTGAATACAAGGAAATACAATATGTATAATTACAGTATAGGCTTGAATGCTGTTCTAAGAGATTTTCAAATGGAGCATTTATGCTGTAGCTGCACTTTTCAATCCATAATGCTGTGTGTGCCTGTAAAGCCCATAAAGCACTGGGCATCTGCTTCCTTCGACCTAGATTCCCAAATGGTACATGCTGGTGTAGCCCCACCATGCAGAGATGTATTTACATCAGGATCTGGCCTTCTGTGAAATGTTGGAGATTAAGAGTGACATCTTCATATGCCAGGGCGAAGGCAAACAAAGGAATGTCGCTTGAGAAATATATATAGTGTGTTATTTGTTTAGGAACCTGCTTTAAACTGCATGTTTATAAGAGATGTCAAATGGAAGTGTCAAGAAGGTCTTTCTCCATTCACATTCCAAGCGTGCCAAGTCCTGGCTTGGTAACATGCACATAGAGGACAGATCAACACCAGCGCCAAGATCACGGCATCACAAATGTGTAATGAATCATCTTCCTGCTAATCTTTCTCTCTTTTGTGTCAGGTTGGTTTGTGGCACGAAATCACAGTCAGGAGCCAAGAGCTGTTGCCATCTACCATCCTTTAACCAGCTTTCAAAGGAAGGCTGTGCCTCTGCAGAGCAACACAACCTGCACAATTCTCTTTCCCTCTCCATCCTCTGGGCTTGCGCCTTCCTACCTCCGCCTGACTGTCACAATAAAGACCAAATCGCTTCCTTTCCAAATTCCAGCTGGTGATGCTCACAGGGGCACCAGAGACGAGAGGTACTGAGAGCCAGAACTACCAATTTTACAGATTTATTTTTGGTGGTTAGCAAGGCAAAGGAAAAACGTGTTCCTGTGAAGAGCAAGGAAGATCTAGGTCTATTTGTAATCAAGGCTGTCCGCGTCCCTCTCAGGAAAAGTAAGGTCTGATGTGCTTTGGGAAGCATTTGCAAGGCGTTTTCTCAACAAACCTTCTCTCACTACAGACAGATGCCATCTGTCTTGCAGCTGGGAGTTAATGGATTCTGAACTGCCAATTTCACAGCAGGAAACGACGTGGTTGATAGAGGAGGCATGAGGGATTTCCTACAATAAAACTATTTAGAACAGAGCAAAGGTGCATGCTGAAATAGCCATGATGAGCAAAGAAAATGGCAATACTGAGGGTGATGGTCCGAGCTGACGGGGATTTTGCAGCTCAGTATACCTTCCCTGTATCTCCAACACCGGGATTTTAGACTTTGGGAGAACTGTCTCACTACACCAACTTCCTGCACCAGGATGGGCTACAGCACACAAACAGACCATGGACCTCTTGAATATGCTATCAACTTTCTTCATACTAAGTACCCAATTTAGCTTAATGTGTGCTAAACCCACCCGTGACTCCACCGCGGGTTTTCTAGTGTGCTAGGAAGAGGTCTCTGCTCCATTAACATGCGCCGTGCTGCACAAAACCCAACCAATCAAGGACACCTCTGCTAAGACGCAACCCAAGAGTCTTCAGGTATATTGTATTCCGCCAACTTTCCAAACCACTTCAGGGCTTTCTGATTAAATTTACATAAAATGCATCCCTCCCTCTTATTCCCTGTTATATACATTTGATTATTTCTAGTATTCTTGTGTCTGAGACTACCAGCACTCGGATACAAGAGGGCATGAGCCTGCAGCACGCCATCAAGGCCGTTTGTAAGAACACCAAGATCCTGTCTCGGCCATCCTCTGTGGATTTTCATGCCAGTGTAATGAGAATGAACAAGTTATTTATTGTAACAGATCTAATGGGCAAATATCACATTGTTCAGTTCCAAGTTTAACACAGGCAGGCTGGAAAAATTAAGGTCTACACAGATCAAGTTAGAGACAGGTCATTCCTAAGAGGACAGAAAGGTGCTGGAGATCAGGTTGGAGGTTTGGGGCATTAAGAAAGGTGAACATGGTGTCAGTGGTTGACAGAGGAGCTTGTTATCTGAGCGTGTCATGACCAAAGACCAGTCCTGCACAGGACTTTGGTCTTCTAAATGGATGATTTTCATGCAGCCCAGTGAGATGGACCAAGACTTCAGCCTTGAAAACCGACTCAAGATTCCCATTAGAAGAAGCTAGAGACTTGCATGTGGATCCAAAACTGAGCTATTTTTGAAGTTCAAAAATGGATGAAACACAAGATTAGCTAATAGATAATTAGATAATAGATAATTAAGCATTAGCTACACATGTAGCTGAAAGGATGAGTCAGTGAGAAAATAGATGATACTCAGCAAGGGCGCAACTATTTAATATATTATCTCAGTTTATCAGTGTGCCTGCATGAGTCATTTGCTTGGGGAAGGAAAGGATTTTCATATTGTTTTTGTATTTTTAATAGGCATTTTTATGGACCTCAGAGTTATAATAATGAGACTACCTGACAATTAGTAATGAAATTATCCTCACTACAGTAAAATATTTCACAGCATGTAAAATATTTTTTCTTAATACAAAAGTGGAAGTGAAGCACAAGAAAATTAAACCCAAGATTTCCATAAATGTTTTCAAAATAAGTAAGCATATATCAATAAAATTTGATAACTGTTTTCTCAGCTCAAAGAAAAAACCAAAATTTGTAAGGCATTTTTTATACCAATAAAAAATATTTTTAGATCATACGTGTCAGATATTTATTTAAACTCTCTGAAGAACAAGTAAATCTTTTCAGCAGCCAAAACTAATCAGAAATTCTTCTTCTTATTTTTCAGATATTATTTTTCTGATTTTCTACATTCCCTTGTTAGTGTGGTTGATACATATGAACAGACACGGATGTTCCTTTGAAAGAAAAACCCTGTAATTAACAGAGGGTTTTTTTAGCAGGGATAATGTGACGTCTTCCTTTTTTCTTATTTTCTAAAAACTTTTTCATTTAATGTATTTTATCAGAATGAAATGGTTTAATGAGCAGAGAATTATAGCTGATCCCAGCTGAACTACATAGGGCTGCATTTCAAGGTATGTGGCTCCCATCAAGCTGCATTCACCTTTGCTATGATTTAAACTTCATTCAGGCACAGCCTTGGTAAAAATACTGACAAGTAACTAATCAACTTCCATAAAATGGAATTTTTACCTTCACAATAGGAAGCAGGAGTAGGAGGGAACCCAAAAGATTTGCCTATGCATTTCAAATTAGTCTGACCTATAAAAACGCAAACAGCAAGCAGTACTATGAAAATGTACTTCTGGTAGGGCTGTTCGGTTTTTTAATATTCAGATTTTTCATGCCATCCCTTCCTCTCCTTGGAGGTAACCAGAACCAAAGACAGCATAATGGAGGGACTGGTTTCCATTAGTTCTACCTATGAATGTAAGCTCAAGCAGGACTCTCTGGACCGAAAAAACTTGTGTCAGGAACTAGCGTTAGGTTTGAACGCTTTATATAAAGGAGCAGAGAAAACTGTGACAGACTCGCCTCTGCACAAATGGGATCTGAGCTGTAACTTCACATGCGCGCTTCTAGCTCCAGCTTATGAGCAGATGGACACAAAAATATTCAGTGCCCAGTGAGCAAAAGCATGGGAAATCAGATCAAAACGGTTACCTAGATCTAGGCGACAGCAGAACGCTGCAGGGCAATCTGAAGATAATGTGGATGGAAATAATCAGATAGTGCTGGTCTTTGAAGATGTTGATTTGTCCTGTTCTGGATAATTAAAGAGCAAAGTCTAACAGGGGAAGCTGTAACTCCTGATAGGAATCACCCAAGCTGCACTTTCAGGGGCCAGCAAACAGGCCAGATGCTGCAGATGAGCATAAACTCAACCCAAGCCTGAAACATCGTGGGTCTCACGCTTAATCAAGTTGCACTCTTTGTATTTGCTTCCTGGTCATGAAGATACTTTCTGTATGTCAGGTGAAAACAGCCCTTTGTAAGCCATTTCTTTCTTACCAACCCCATTTTTCTACCTAATTTTCAGTTTTTCTTCTAGCACTTGTATTTAAAAACTGCAATGGAATATATTGCTGAAAATCTGGGAGCTCTGTGTTTCCATCAGCTAGGTTATCTTTCCAAGGTTACTGGTAGTTTAAGTGATGAATATCAATTCTTCAGAACCTATATAAAATTTATTATTTGTCACTTTCATTAATACTGGAGTTTTGCATTCTTCAGTCCTTCCGTTTCATCTCCAGACTGTATGGGGAGAAAGTGCCACAGAGATTTCAGTCCCTATAAATCAACAAATCTGCCAAGGTAAGGTGGTGCCAAGCTGTCCTCTCGCTGTCTAGTCAAAGCTCAAAAGAAATCAGCAGGGAGTGGGACAGGGCGTAAGTTCATTTTGCCAGTATTCTGCTTATTTTTCACAGAAATTCAGGAGAGGGACATTTTACAAGGGCATGTAGTGACAGGACAAGGGGTAATGGCTGTAAACTGAAAGCGGGGAGATTGAGATTAGATATCAGGAAGAAATTCTTCCCAGAGAGGGTGGGGAGCACTGGGACAGGTTGCCCAGAGAAGCTGTGGATGCCCCATCCCTGGGAGTGTCCAAGGCCAGGCTGGATGAGGCTTGGAGCAACCTGGGCTGGCGGAAGGTGTCCCTTTGGGTTGGAAGATCCCTTCCAGCCCAAACTATTCTGTGGTTCTATGAATTAATCTAAATTATTAAACTGGTTTAGGAAGATATTTTTGACACATTAGGTTTTTCCCCTCTTCAGACATTTCTTCAACTTAGCAGCACAACACATGAACAGGACAATCCCTCCCTAGCACTGCTGACCACACAAAGACTCCTTAGCTTCCCTCTCTGTTTTTCCAGGACAGACAAAAACACTTGCCACCTCCTACTTTTTTATTCCTTGTCGTACTTCCCTAATTGCACGAAGAAAGGACACCAGCGATTCAGCTCCACCCAATATTTGCTGAACTGGGAACATGCACCTTCAGTCATTGCACGAGGCATTGCAAGGTTCACCTCAACTTCTAAAGGACTTGGCAAGTTCCTTTTTTCCTCCCAGACACGGGCTGTGCAGCAGCGTATCAGCTAATCTGTGTGAAACAGGTAATAATGACAACTCATTTGAATCCAGGCACTGTTTCAAGATGATTAGGTGAACTTCCTGAGAAGGGATGCCAATGACACATCACTGCTGCTCAAAATAAGTTCTGAAATTTTATAATTGTCACCATTTTCATCCTGGAGAAGAGTTGAAAAAGTCTGCCTATGGAATTCTTTTTTTTACAGCTAATCTTTCTACGGCTCCAAAAACCGAAACCAGCACCCGCAGGAGGAATAGCAACGTGCATGTGTATTTTGCTAACACTTATCAACAGCAATAACGTCTCAACCAAATGTGTCTGTCAAAGGCCCCTTTTCCCTCCTTTTTCTTTTCCTGTCATCCAATAATCACCACAGAAAACCACACGGGGAAACTCGATCTCAGAGATCATCCTTGTAAAGAAAGAACCTAGCAGTGTACAGCGGATGAGGGATCCATCTGCAGCGGCGGCAGGCAGCCAACCTCCTCGAGCCGCGCCACGCATCTGTACTCCGGCTCTGCGAAGGAAGGGAAGGATGCAGCACCCCCTCGTCGCTGGGTGTCACCAAGCCCAGCTTTACACCTGCAGCCGTTTTCTGGAGGAGAGCGTGGGCAACGTGCCATCTTGGCAGCAACGCCAGCGTCTCCTGAGGGACCGGCTGGAAGGAGGCGATTAGGCTGCCGTTCAGCGGGGGGAGGGAAAACTGGGGCAAGTCGCTTTGGGAAAGAAGCGCTCCAGCAGCATGTAAAAGGCAGCTTCTCTTGCACCACAGAGAGCCTGGGTTTGCAGCTAGACATCCCGTGCCATGAGTTTGCTCCACACCGACCACGTCACTAGACCCGCAGCAAGATTTCTGTTATTATTTCTATTTCTTTTTCTAACTTACCCGAACCAGCTGCTGCGGAAAGGGTCCTCTGGAGTTTTCCGGCACGTTGATGGGCGGGATGACCCAGTCCCGCTTCTGTCGCCGCAGGCCGTTAGCGCTCTGGTGCTGGCGCCACGGGAGCAGAGTGTCGCTTTGCTGCTGCGCCACCTCTACGGGCACCGCCTTCCTGCCTTTGGGCTGTTTTGGAAACAAGACAGCAAACCCAGTTAGTTCCTTCCTTGCTTCTTAGGACTCCTCCCAACAGCAGCGCTTCCCCGCGTGCCAATGGCCACACGTAACTGTGAAAATTATTGCTATTAACGTGATAGAGTTCCGTACCACAACGACACAATATGCTTTACTGGCAACTCTGCTGCCACTTCGTTTTCACAAATATATGGAGCTGTCACTCTCAAATCAAGACGTCTCCCAGAATATATCGTCTTCATTACACCAGCTGCAGGGAGCTTTAGTGGCACACTGGGGTAAAGAGCTTCTGCAAATTTCTAATAAATGCAACCTACAGAACACAAAAAAGGGAGATAATTCCTTTACAGCCGATGTCCCGGGCCTAGTTTTAGAGGATGAAGTTACCCTGCTCCTTGGCTTTCACAGGGTTACAGTAACCTGCAGTCTATGCTTCTGCAAGCGCATCCTTCCAAACCAACCACAACCGGGGGGAGCGTCGGCGCCGTGGCCGCAAAGGAGAATCAGCTCAACTTCTTAGTGCTTCCTGAGGAATGACCGCTTTATCAGAGCTGGGTTCTGAACAGAAATCCCAAACACCCACCTCCCCACGCAGCCTGGGAAGTGTAACACATCTCAGTCAGTAAACCACTTCATTATTTGGCGTGCTTTTGAGTCCTTTCGTGATTTTTTTAAATTACAGATTCTGCCCACGGCACGCTTTGGTGTTGGACACATTAAAACGCTGTGGCCTAAGAACAGAAATGGTGAGACCATGGTTAGGACTAGAGTCTGGTCTAAGTTTACTAGAAAATTTCTGCCTTACACAACAATGAATCAATGAAATGTAGATTCGGAGAAGCTCCTCAGAGCTTACCCAGTCCCAATAGTTAAATTTTGTGGCCTTGTAGGATTCCCGGCATTACTTCTGGGAAGTCTGCAGAAAAGATAACTAACAAAGCCTTTTTAACCATATGGTGACCTGCACTCCCACCAGAAAACCTTTAAGCTTTCAGAAATCAGAAAGCTTGCAAGCCACATTCTCTTCATCTGAGGTAAGATCCAGTGGGGTTCTCTACGTTTTACGATTTTCAGCTATTTTTTTAAAAAAAACCCCAACATTCCAAAACCCAAGAACACCATAGGAACAACCGGTGAAGTAATTTTTGAGGGTCCTACAATTTTAAGCCACACTGACTTGTAGTCTCACTCGACATGTATAAGCTCGAACAGCCTACAAACATTCGCAAGCAGTTATCCGTAGGCACTGATTTCAGTGGGTATCACTGCTCCGGGGTTTATAGCTGGATGTAAATCCATCCATTAGTACATCTCAATTCTTGATCTGGAAGTGCAATAAAGCGGGCAGCCACCTGAACACTAGACAGTACGTGAAATCTGAGCAGTACATGGAACTGAGTGTTGGCTCCACAGCTGTGGGGACCTTCTGGATGCCAGAAGTTGGACACTGCAGCAAGGAGGCCACTCATACCGCTCGACCATGGCTCCAGTCCGTGCTACCTGTGCAGGGCAGACATCCACTGGCTGCAATGGTTGGAAGCGTTTGTGGAAAGATGCAGCTGTTTTTACTGCAAACCTTAAGAATGAGCCAGTTCCAGAGCTGAATTTTCACAGAACAGATAAATGTGGTCTTTTTCAGTCACACACAGCCACGTTTCTCAAACCCTTTCTCACGCCAACTCATGCCACCAAGGTGACTGCTGTTTTGTGTTTGCCTGAATGCTGTTTTATACACCTTCAACAAGCATCGTCACTAAGCTGCTGCAAGATCACTACACTGCTGTTCAATATTTAGATGTTTTGACTCACTCTAAGTGTATAATGAACAAAAAACCAGCATCATGATGGGGCAGTGGGAGACTTTCTCGGGCTGTTCAGGATATTGGTAGGTACTGCTGAGCTCATCCTTCCTATGGGATGCAATATGCTATATCCGCTTGAGTTTTCACTTAAAGAGGATTTTGTCACTAGAAAGGTATCTTTGTTTTCATCAGCGTTCAGCAATGTTATCTAAAGAAGATACCCAGAAATGAATGTCAACATGAAATAGGACAACCAGACATGAGATACAGAAAAGTGGATACCCCCCTTTTTTTTAATTGCCTTGTGATTCCCAGATGGGGATCCTCTGAGAGCAGGTATTTGGATCAGTTTATATAATTGGCAAGCGAGCATGGGGACAGATTATGAAAGGATGGTCAAATAATTTGTGCTCTGCTGCGTTTACACAGTGGAATGAGTCTGAACTAAAGACAGACTTGAGAATTAGCATGAATCCCAAAGCTCCATGTATACTGAAATAATTAGTGTCAGCTCAGCAAGGCAGTACCAGCCTTTTTAGTCTTTATGAAATATTTGCTGGCAGGTGACTAGACAGTGACTAGCTTGCTTGTCACTCTTGATGATGTTTTCCTACATTAGAATAAATCATCAACATGACTCTGAATTTGGTATGAAGAATTTCAAAAGCATCTTGCAACAACAATTATTTTTTTTTTAAAACAACAGCTCTTTTTTATCTTCATTTGTTGACGATGCATTCTCATGACCTTAATTTCTCTGGTGTTGTTTAAATACGTTGTACATGCTTCTGCTGTTTAAAAGCTGTGAGGCAAATGCAGTAACAAAGTCTGGTGAGTACAAATGCCAGAACTATTCAGATCTCTGACTGAAACATCCGAGAACATCTCTGGAATAACAGCAACGACTAACCGCACGCCCTAGAAAACTCTCCTGTACTTCCGAGAGTGCAAAGATCTAAAGTTCAACATAATGTGACACCAAATTAAATAAATTATAAAATACAGCTTCCCATTCTGCTTTTGCTGAATAACAGTTTTCCCTGAGATAACAACTGCTCCTTCTCTCACGGCCTTACTGGCCATATGCTTTCCAGAATCGCAGGCAGAGATTTTCAAAAGATAAAATATTCCTCTATCTTTTACAGTGTCATCAGAACACAATCTGTCCTGAGTCCTTCCCACAATCAAATCGAGCACCTCTAGCCCTACTGCTATGGGGTGGCTTCCCTCCCGGTGCTTTTGTGAGGTGCCATCAGCCTCTCACGTACGGCGAAAAGATGATGGGCGTTTGCAGCACGACAGAGAAGCCGGTCCGTGTAACGTATGCCCAGTGGAAAATTAAACCCGCTCTCCGTTCTGCAAATTACACGGTGGCATTTATGATTTGTTATAACAGGATCAAACACCAAGCATGGGACACATGAGCATGGTCTTTGGCAAGAGACAATTAAACGAGGATGTAAAATATTCAGATAATTTAGTAATCATGCTTATTTACTTTAGGACATTGATAAGCTAGAGAAATACAGCTGAACCAAAACAGATGAAAACCTTCAGGTTCAAGAAGAAAAAGTGATTACAAAGTGTGGGATGAAAAAAACCAACATGAGAAAAGATCATGCTGGGATGTAAATTTGTTCTGAGTTTGGACTCAGTATGTCGAATGCCTCAGTATGCACGAGGGCAGAATTTTTTAGCGATGCGAATGAAGCGATGTAAAGCGTGCCGTGCCGGCGGCGTTATTTAAAGCCCACATTCTGCAAACCTGCGACCAACACTTCGCTGAGTGGTCCAGTGTCCCTTCCAATGGGCCGGTGGCCCATAACTGCGCCGTATGTACGCACAACACCAACGTGGCAAATCATCACGCGGCCACTGCGTCTTCTGCCAATAAAACACTTCTCTGGAAAGTACCACTACAACATTCGCTGTCAGCAGTTGTAGGACAGGGGAAGAGTGTCTCAGAGACCATCCTCTCTGAGTTGGATGAGGAAGTCACATCAATGAGCTGAGGATTAACTGCAGTACAGTGTGGCAGAACCTACCCTACAATTCCCCTTGCCAGTGTTTTGGGGTGTTTTTGGCTATCAACATCAATTAAAAACAGACTGAAGTCAACAGGAAACCTTTCAGTGAGATGACAGGTCAAGCTGTTAGAAAGCAATGCGAGGCTGAAGGAGGTGCAGTCTCCTCCGTAAGGATTGGGCAAAGATCCTTCTTCTCAAAGGCTGCTCCACAGAAGGTACAGGGCTTTCTTGAAGTCCTTCTCAGTGACTTCAAAGCCATCTTACAGGAGTAATTTCCAACCCCTTCTCAGCCTAGGATTGCATTTAATGATGGTGAATGCAACTTGCTGCATTCAGAAAGGGACACGGAGCTAAACCTCTAGGGACTGTCAGACTTTAAAACCAAACAGATTCATAGGAAGCCTCTCTCCCAGCTGATGAGGCTGCATGGTGCTCCAACTAACTCCATTTACGCCATGCTGTTGAGAGCTCAGGGAGGTTCTCTGTCTGCGTTTAGCTCTGCAATAAAAGGTAAGTCAGAACAGCCATCTAGCTAGTGACTGTCTACAAGCTCCTGCCACTGTCAGTCCACGGCCATCAGCCTTTTTCTTCGGTGGGAGACTCGGGCTAAGCTCAACCCCTACTCACAAAAGAGGTCAAAAAGTAATTCACTGAAAGAAGAGGACACGTGGGATACCTACAGCCCCCAAGCCCCATCTCTGCTCGTGACAAGAAGGGTGCGAGCCACTGACTTTTCACTAGTCCACAGATAAAACCAGTGAGTGTGAAGAAAGACCAGCTTCCACCTTCCGCTACACTTAGCAGTAGCCAGTCTCGCCAGCTGGCGCGTCTCCCCTCCCAGCCAACCTGCCTTTGATATCCGTCAGCCTCTGGCTACAGAGACATCTGGAAGTTATTATCCAGCAGAGCATATCACAAACCCATTTACATAATATAATATCATATTTTGTGTTCCTGCTTAGCTGAACATTTTGGATCGCTCTAATGTTTGGGTAAATAAGGTACCATTCTCTGCATATAAATAACAGCACGTCTTAGGGTACGTTTGTTGGAGGTTATTAACTTTATAGGGCTCAACCCGCAAAAGGAAATGCTCTAGATTCAGCACTAAATATATTATTCTTGCACTTGGAATAAAAAGTCCCTGTGATTGGAGTAGAGGCAATAAGGCTTTTATTTCCCAAGTATCAAAATTCTTTACGATGTAACCGGTGTTTTATTTATATGCTAGTCTTTTCATTTTTACAGGATCTTCGACACTTCACACTAGACATTTTTCAGGAGAGAAATGATACTTGGCTTGCTTTGTTTTACATGTCACTCTCAGAGTTTAACTGAGGCTTTGTGGTTTTAATATATTTTTATCGATACAAGCCACCCTCAGTCCACTGCTCAAATGTATTCCCCTTCGTCTCCTATATCAATACATATTTTGAAAACTGGTTCCATTTTCTACCAAGGGAAAAAAACCCACCAAACTTAAAAATGTTTAATCTGAAGCATTTTTGCTTGTTTCCATGGTAGCTGCGGAAAGGACAGGAAAAAATGGTATTTACCAAACAGAAAATAAGACAATGAAAATATAGCTTAGTTCTTTAACAAAGGGAACATGAGAGCGCTGCAAAATAAACATTTGCATGAATTCTGTTCTAAGGAGACAACATTTTGCTGACATCGGGGATGGCAGTGGAGGACGAATGAGCCTTTTTTCCCCAAAATGCACCATCTCCCCATTTTTTGATCTTTTAGCAGAGAGCGATATTTCATTTTATGTTCTCATACAGTATAATGAAAGGGTTGCAGAACAAAAGGCAAATTTATTTATTTTAGGGTAATTGATTCTTTTCTATTTAGGTCATCACTGAATTCGCCAAAGTTGGAGACAGGAAAAAAATAGCTTTAGGAAGATCAGGCTTTTTTGTTTTAGATTTTGTTTTATTACGGTTGATCTATGTGAAAGTATTCTTTAAGAACCACACAGGTAAGGAATCCATAATCTGTTTCTCTCCTTATCCACCTTCCAGAAATCTGTTACGACTCTCTACATTGGCTCTATTGACTAATAGTTGTAAGCTGTGGTAAATTTAATCAAAGATAGCTTCATGTCACGTCCCATTACCATCACAGCATAAATTGCTATTCATGAATGATTTGTGTCAAAGTGCTCCAAAAACTAGTGTTTTACCAGCAAGATGTTCTGATGTGCACAGTTCTTTGGCGGGGGCATTAAATTAATGTGTTTGCAGAGAAGCCACTAATTGACAATGAGACGTGATTTTGGCAGTTGACTTCCACTGTAAAGATAATGAACAGTGTTTGGAGACAAAGAAGAACCCCCTCTGCTCCTAAAACCATACTAATGATTTCTGGTATAAACAGGAATAGAAGGAACCAATCCGGACCGGATATTTCGAGTGCCAAATCAAGCTGTTTGATCATCACGACTTACAAAAGCAAACAGTGGAATCTCAGCGTTTGTGACCTTTAGCAAATCTGGCTACATACAGTCAGGAATGTTATGTTTGGTTAGGAACTCATTAAACAAAATTACCTCTCCATTTATAGAAACCATACAATTACAGTATAAAACATTTTAATTAAATCAGCTAGTTAAGCAAAAATTCATAACTTTTTTTTTTTATCAGCTAGCAGTGGGGCTGCATAGAGCAGTTCGCATTAGAGTCAATTAGTAAGAAAAATTGTCAGATTTGGCAAGTGCATGAGCTTCCAGAAGACATCAGCTGACAGGGAAGAAGTTGTTTGACTAAAATTTAGCAGACTTACTGCCCCCAGAGGAGAATGAGCCATGTGAAACCCACACACATGCACTGGCCATGCCAAATGCCCCTCTCTCCCAAGGAGTCTGTGTCAAAGCTGAGCAACCGCCTGCACGCACACTGCTCCTTGACAGCTGAAAAATGAGGCACGCACGCAAGTTTAAGGTTCTTGGGTATCTGGCTGGCTTTGCAGATTTTTGAAAATTTTATCCGATATCACTAATAAAATGCGATCAGTGTGACTGAGGAAGCAGAATCGGCCCTTAGTAGGGCTGCAAAGTGAAAAAAGCTGAAGAAAACTAACAGGTAAAAGCAGGAAATTTGTAAACAGGGAGAACACAATACTCTGGTTTGCAAATCAGGCAGGAGAAGATGCTTTCCTTACAAAAGCTGCAGCAGGACCTGTAGCGGGCAACTGCAATTGAACAGTCTCCAGAGACAAGAGACACCCACAGCTCTCGGCACAACCCACAAGGTTGACGCAGAAGACTCTTGTTTAAAACAACACAGGTTATTCTTTGATCAGAAATCCTAACATGGATAGCGGCCCAGATAAGGACCTTGCAGACACAGGGGCAGCTAAGGTGCAAGCTCGTGACCCCGCTGGGACAGATGTTGATTTCCCTGTACAATTAACTGAAATTCAGAAATCTCCTGAACTCACCCAAGCCTTCTCTTTGCCTAAATGATTGGTGAATTGTCACCCTTTTAAGTGGAAATCCATTAAATCACCACTTTAAGTTGAAATCGGGCATGTCGCGGAGCACTGCGCTACACTCTGCTTTTGCATTAGCAGAATAAGGACACCTGAAGGCGTCGCACGCTCACGCTCATTACTGAGCAGGCGTGAAATGCGAAAGGTATCTCTAAGGTGAGGGAAGTTTTGGCTGGGGTGGAGAGGCAGAGCTGTGTTGAAACTTATTCTGCGGTACCACAGGGCACTGGTGATTAGCGGTGCCTCCTGAACTGCCCACTGCTTTCAAGATTTCAGATGATGCTCTTCCTCTTCCGTTTTCTGGAGGAATCACATTCCAAAGCAGGTGCATAAGAAATCCATCTGCCTTCAGTGGAATCTTTTATGGTTCCCTCAGGTTTCAGGCACCTGTGATACTCTTTCTTGTCACTGTCAGGCTCTGAATATTGCAAGAGTCTTTGACGAACAGAAGATGATGTCATCCACAAAGCACAGCATTTGATGTACTTTTCTTTCTCATTTTAAGGCTTGAACATCTTATCCCAACGTGAAAAGTTCTGACGAGGCTGTTTCCTTGTAAAGCTCCCCACATCAACTTGACCTTTTCACATTCCCTTTGTAAGAACTCATCTCTCGGTGCTTCTTAGGTAGGATTGTTTAAGAAACATCTAAATTACTGTTGTACTCTACCTTCTAGTGTTTACAAAAAGACACTTGTACCTTCAAGTCAGTATCATTCTCATAATTGGAAGAAGCCATACACAATGGCTTCAGAACTACAAGTACTTCTCAAGAGCATGGCTATTAAATTTCAGAATACTACATACTTGTTACCTGTTCGGTTACCTACAGGACAGGAATAAAGGTGCTAGATCTCATCATATACTCTGAAGTAAAAGCGTTACTGCAGCCATTAGCAACTAGCAGTGCTCTCATGCTGCATATCCTGCCAAGAAAAACGTATGAAATATCTGGGCTAGCAAGCTGAGTTCTTCTACTCAGATAAAACTCATAACAAATAATTGTTCCAAACCTCATGTCTTTTGTTTCTAGAACTCAGCCTACTGTGATTGTTCTTCATCACAGAAAGAAGCAGGAACAAATCTACCCCTTAACAAGCCTGTGAAAAATTGTAATCTCATTTTATTTTTCTAAAGCCATGAGGTTCAAAAGACAGATGAATTAAAATAATCATAATGAATTAAATGTAACAATACCCCTTCTCTCCATAATGTTTGCAAGTAAAAAGATCACAAGAGATTTAAGAGATCACAAGCACCACTGCTACTTTAGCACAAAGCAAAGTAATTCATTCTGGTACTTCTCCCCAGTGCTAGCGTGCGAGTTTGCCCTTTCAAGTTGTCCTTTGGTTATTTCAAGAGGCTCTTGAGAAAAGGCTGTTCTCCTTTTATTCCCCAATTCCGGAGTGCACCTAAGCAAATGCTTAAATTTGAATACGCGAACACATTCAATTTCTCTCCATTTGCATGATGAAATTTCAGTGCGTGTTTAAACGCTTTGCTGGACGGAGACAGCGTCTGTAAGCCCACTCCTCCCTGGTGCCATTGAGAGCCCACCCCATCACGCTGGACACTCCTGCCTGACTGGCTCCTCGCTCCTTCGGCTGGCAGTGCCAAGGGGGCAGAACGTGATGGAGCTGCGCTACCGCGACCCCCGTACAGCGAGCAAGGACCTGGCCCACCGAGCTGGGGGGAACCGAAGCCCTTCCTCACCCTCAGCTTATATCTACCAAGCTGTCTCAGCTCTCTGGGCCGAAGAAAAGATACGTGGGCACTCACAGCCCCTAAAAACGTTTATTGTAATAGATGCGCCTGCACAAAGTGATTTTTGTCTTCACCCAAACTCGTGTTTGACTCACGTAACTGTCAACGGATTACCACAGCAACGAAGGGATTTTTAGGAGATTCAGTCCAAAATATTTTTGGAAGTGGCAGTCAGACTTCAGGAGTTAACCACAAAGGATATGAAACCGGAGGTCAAAGGCTTTGATCTTGCAAGGGCAAGGCACACATCACAGGCAGGCACTACGCACAGGCCAAGGGTTTTGTTTTATCAGAAAACACTTATTTGTGCGTAGGCAGTTCAATCCGTGGGACTTCTTCTTGTTTGAAGGAAGACAGATCTGCAGTGAATTTCACTTATGGATGATCTTTTTAGTACGGCTTTGAGCCTGACCCTTGGTAAGATGCTGACTATTTAAGAACCAAACGCAGCAAGTGCAGCACTCAGAAACTTCCCGTCTGAGCTGACTTTCCAAGGCAATGAGCACCTGTATGTCATCTCTCACCTAGGCTTCCGTGCAAGGCAATGTGATTCAACACACCTGAAAAGCTGGCCAAGTAAGTTCACATGTTTTCACAAACAGTACTTTCATCTCATGCGATGATTAAATGCTAGATGTTCAAATTCACTTAAGCGTGAGTCCAGACAAGGTCACCTGATGCATCTTCATTAGACAATTAACACGAGCAGTCTCACTGGTAACAATTGTATGATGTGAATTTATTAGTCATCTGCTTCCTGGTCTTTTCCACTGGTCTGAATTGTTAAAACCCCAAACAATGTCTCACAAGTTCACAGAACGGCTTGTGTTGGAAGGGACCTTAAAGATCATCCAGTTCCAACCCCCCTGCCGTGGGCAGGGGCACCCTCCACTAGCCCAGGTTGCTCCAAGCCTCACCCAGCCTGGCCTTGGACACTTCCAGTTACCTAAGGAAAACAGAAATCTCTATATCTGCCCTTACTGAACGTGACCAGTCAAGGCCTTGTTTCAGGGATGAGGGTACAGAAACAACAATGATGCCAGCTGCCATTTTACTGGAATTAGTTACTGCCTGGGATCCCCCCTCAACGTAGTCAGATAGGAGACCAAGTGTAACAACCCTGCACTTAAAATGTGCATAAATATGGCCAGAAAAAGGCAGGATGACAAATTTTCCTTCAGGCCCTCACCACCCTGGTGCCATATATAATATCTCATCCCAGCGCAGGGGAAGGAAGGAAAGTAAACATGCACCAGCTTTTTCCCGTTTCTGCCAGGTGCACCCACTTGAGAGCATCAGGAAGACCCGGAGCACTGAAAGCATAACTTCCACTTAAGCTGTCATTTTATTCCATCAAGGGGAGGCTACATCTTCATCGCTCCCCAGCCCCACGCAGAGCATCCTGGCTAGCACAATAACCGAGGTCATAAACAAGATCAGTGCTGAATAAGCCTTTCCTTGCCCAGAGACCTTTGTATTTGTGATCAGCAATAAAAGGCTGTACTGGAATTTAAAATCTCAGCCAGGTAAAATGCCAGAGATGATTATTTAAAGGCTTTAAATAAAAAAACACATTCATATTGTATGGCTGTGGACTCACACCTGGGTTATGAAAGAAGCCCAAAATAAGATGAGATGTAATAAAACACAAGCCGGGCTTAAGCCAGGATTGATTTCTCAGTAGTTTTCAATGTTTTAAACACTACCTGCATACCTACATATTTGCAGGATTTTAATTGCACAATTCCCAGTGATTTAACACTGCAAAAATTTGCATACTTCCATGATCAGAATTTGAGAAGCTAAGACAATGAGAAACTTAAGTTGACATAAACAGGATTCAAAGAAAACTGTTTCTTTTCCTAAAATAAGTCACTGGCAGCTGATGACTGGCATCCTACATGTACTGAATATATCCTGAATCTCCAAGCTCTTCTCCTATGAATTCCTTTCTATGCTGTATTTCCATGATCCTGATTTTAACTCATGAGATCAGAACTACAGAAAAATACATAAACTGGTAAAGAAGAAAATTTGCCACACAAGCCTTAACATGTTTAGACACAGATAGGCACTGAAAAATAATAAAAGAAAGATCAACATGAAAGAGTGGGCCAGAACTTCAGATGGGACAAGCCAACAGAAGGAATGGAGGATGCTGATTAGCAGGGAGTGACAAGGAGGTGCTCGGACCGTATGGACACAGAGGGTAGTGTGGGAAGTGATGGACAAATGGTACATATCCATCCACGTATTTAAGACTTGAGTTTCTGCAACTAAGAAACAGAGGACACTGCAAGGACTGAAGCCTTCAGCAATGTCACTGTTCATGACCATAATCTTCATTTTTAGACTTTTGGCTACATCAATATCCAATTGTTTGAAATAACAGCATGCACTCTTAAAAAATATGACATTGCACTGCTAATTCCAGATAAGTCTGGCTTTGCTTTGTTTTCTTCTGGAGCATTATCCCACTCAAGTTTATCTTTCATAAATGCTGACACAAGCTACAGGACTTCATACTGTTTCATAAAAAACTTATTTCTTTTCTTTTCTTTCTTTTATTCTTTCCAAATTATACCCATCGGTCCGATTGATACTTTCAATTACAACAACAGGCAGCCAGACAAGAACAGTACAAGAAACTTTATCTGACGTATTTATTGTTATGCTAGAATATCACTGTTTCCTCTGGGGTAATTCAGCAGTCCTGTGGGAAATATGTGACCTCATTTACATTTTCTAATTGAATTGCTATCAGATTTCCTGCAAGACTGAACAAAAAAAGTTCCTAGAGTTACTAACATCGCTGGTATTAACCAGAAGAAAGTTTACGTTCAAGTGTTTGCTGGGGAGGAGGGGAAAACGTATCCTTCAGGTATCATAAAATACATTTTTAAACTATCTACCTTTGCTACCATTTCATCCTACTGGCATTAAACTTCAACGCAGCAGTTAGATTTCTTTAATTACAGTGGTTGCCAGCGCACATTTGCAGATTTGCCCACGTTATTCAGTTAGCTGAAGCAATTAGCACATTTATAAGGCCAACACTGTGAAGGAGGGGAAACTGTCATTGTACTGGGTCACTCGTCACTCACCACTAAAATGTCAGCGAGTAACGGCACAGATGTGGGACCTGAGCACAGGTATAGACACCGGAACCTCCGAGTTTGCAAGGAAAGCACAGAAGGGGACAGCTAACCCGACAGGAGACGTTCCGAACTCATCTGCCACCTTGAAAACACGCTCGCCACCACCCAAGTTCTCAGCCCATTACACAGGTTTTCAGTCTTACGTACTGTGGATCATGAATCCAAAGGATCACGTATTGAGGGGTCGATCCTCTGCCCTCTTCTGGGAAGCAGCCCACTGCCTCCATACTGCAGGCAGGCTATAGGAGACAGTTTGCTCCCCCCCAGATGCACCAGGAATTTGCAGCAAAGCAGGGACCTCACTTCTGATCCTGCCTGACTGCAGCCAGTATCCCAACAACGGCCACTTCTCCTGTAACATTTATTCTGCATTAACCTCCGTAATAAACTAAATATCTAATAATGGCCACTCCAGGAGGGTTAATCATGTTTTCATGAAGCTTTAATCCATGGATAACTGTGAACTAATTCTGATTTATGCTTCGAGAGGTGATTCAGAGGGGCAGCAAGCATCCCATCACCTGGGGGGGCTGCCCTCGCTGAGGACCATCAGTCACAGAGAAGCCTACAGACACACAGAGGATGGGCCAGCGAGGCAGAAGGACTTGTTTGTGCTGTAGGTGCCAGCAAACAGGGATCAGTAGGTGCAGCAAGGCAAATTTCATGCCAATTATTTTTAATGTCTGGGAACTGTTCAGCATTTTCAAAAAATCAGTCACAAATTTACAAAGTAAAATGGAAATGGATGTATGCGCCAGAATAGAGCTGGTCTCTCTCCCTCTCTCATGTCACCTCCTCCTTTCTCTCCCGTATTTTCCATCTCCATATCCTGAATATATCATAACAGTCTGAAATGTCTTTAAAAAAATTATGTGGTTCTGCTTGAGTCATATTATACTCTACAAAACCAAATGCAAAATCTGTTTCTAGTAAAAGCCATGAAATGTAGTATATTAGGGTCATGGCCTGAAACACACTGAACTGAATATTGTTAGGTTTTGAGGGTTTTTTTTAGCATAAACACTATTATTTTTTAAAATAATCTTATAATCATATTTATTTCTTTAGTAAACAAAGGATTAGTTTGCTTGCAAAAAGCATAAGCATTTAAATAAAACACAAGTTGGATGCCTGCTATAGGGACCCACAATAAAACTGCTTATGACCTTGTCATTAGTCTTGTTTTCCATATTTTTCCAGCCTCAAACTACACACTAATAAGGCTTTTAGAAAGGAGGGATATGAATTTTAAAAAGCTTAGCTCTCTCTGTTTTGAACCAGAGTTCAGCTTACATTAACATTAGATGAATTTCCAACCAAATATTTTACTAAAACAGAAATGTGTGCTTATTCAGTTTTCTTTTTGCTACACTGTGAAGAAATTTAAAGCAATATATAAGACACCTTACTCTGTTCCTTCAATATTTAATTACTTTTAGAAGGAAGCAGTATTTCTTTGGTTAGAAAATGGCAAATACAGCTGACATAACATACAGGGCTTAATTATATCTTGCACAAGCCAGAGCCTTACTGAAGAGCATCAGAAGTGTATTTATACGACTCTAAGCCACACAAAACCTCAGAGGTCAGCCCATTGGGCAACTGCTAGAGTTAAGTCTCTCCAAGTCTTTTCTTTCTTGTCTCACACGTGGCAAAAATTCTCCCAAATGGCACAGACTCACACGGCAGCATTCTGACAGTACAGCACAGAAAATCTCTCCCTCTTTCCCCGCCCAGACCTCTCTCTGCCCAAGCACTGCAGAGAAGAGGAGAGACCAGTCTTGCTATTTTGACAATTACTGTTGTGCATAAATCCAAACTACAGCCACGGCCAAGCGACCTTGCCTGTCCCTGAACTAGCCATGACTGTACCCCCGTGACACACACCTTCGTCCTTGCTCTGCAGGTCTTCAAGATCCAGCAATAAATCAGGCTCTTCAGCCAGTTTCCTGCCAAATCCTGCTAAATGCAACCACCCAACCATCAGAGAACTGGGTTTTTTGAGTAGGCACCAGACAATATAACTGCGTTTACTCAGGATCTTCAGCCCAGACTCACTTAAAAGGAAGGAGGAGAAAATGAAAAGGTGGAGAACTGCTGCTGCAGATGAGGTGGAAGAGGTGGGACAGAGCCAGCTACTCAAGGAGCAGACCAGAAGAAATGTGTTTTCATGGAGCAGTCCCCAATTACAATGGCACTGTCCAGCCCACCGCTGTATTTAACTGAAGCAAGACTGCTCTCAGAATGCTGGGCAGGGACACATCCTTCCTGCTTTTCAGCTACGTGTATGAAGCTAAAAAAGAAAGGCAGCATCTGTAACCTTCTGTCTGAAATACTGGCTGGTGCTGGTTTTTCGTCCTGCAGCTGTGGGGATGGGCCAACGCTGGCACTGAGCGGAGGGGACATTTGCCACCGCGGCGCCATGCTGTGCTTCGCCGCCGCGCTGGGCTGTGCCGCGTGTGAGCACGTGCTCCTTATCAGGCAGCAGCCATGCGCCCTGTCCTTGCTGCATCAGGAGGGAACAAGCCCAAAGCTCCCCTCTGGAAGTCCTCCATGGAGCTGCAGGGCCATGCCGATGGCTCGCGGGGAGAAAGGAATCAGTGTGAAAAGCAGGGAGACGTCTTAGTGGCACGGCAGCAGCTGCCAGCGAGTGCCTCCAGCTCCACGCTGTCATGACAAAAATCCCAACCTAACCTCGTATTTCTCAAGGAGGTGGGTGACTGACTCTGGAGAGAGGGAGGCACCCTTCATTTGCAGGTTTTATTCCAAGACAGCGTATTTGCACACAGAGGCAAACCAAAGGTATATAACCTGCGGTACATACCAGAGCCAAGCGCTCACTTGAAGTATGAACTCAGAGAATGTCCCTCACCGGTGAACTTCATCATTTCTGCCAGAGACAATCAAGAAGCCCTCGCAAGAAATGTGCTGCTGCTTGTGGTGTTTTCTACCCAGACACTTCATCTGGCAACACAAACCATCCGATGTCGCGTGTAAGTTTTAAAGGTTTGGGGAACACAGGCAAAGGAAGAATGAACCAAGAAAAAGAGCTTTGAAAACTTCTTACCTTATGTCCGTTGTGTTGCGACTTCTCGGCCACCAGAAACCTGACAATCGCCTCCCATCTGCCCAGGGTCTGGGGATCCCACGCGGTCACCATCAGGATCAGCTGCTTGGAGGGCATTTGCAGCTGGTGGGCAGCGTACATGGTGCCATCCGCTCTCACCTTGAAGTCCGGGCTGTTGGTTTCATACCGAACTCCCTTGTTACCGGCACAGTTATTAAATTTTACTAGAACAGAGAGTAAGAGAGGGAAGAAACGTGTGAGATTGGCGTGATAAGGAAAGCAATCAAATACAAGTTTCAGACATTTAATTTTCACTGATGTCTTCTATATCTCTAATAACCATCAAGGAAATGATTTAACTGTTTCTTCGACCTTTCAGGAGTGCTCTTGTGCTTTATCTCCGTTCCCCAGGGAAGAAGTTGTAAGCCATTTTTAAAGTATCTGATACAGTTTCATTAGATCTCAAACACAGCTGTTCCCCATTTCTACAAGTGGATTTCTCCCTTGTCGCCATTATCTTTTAAATTCGACTGGAGTCTATTACCCACACTGTGGGTATTTTTTTGCACGAAATGTTCTCCATTTCCCTAACCCTTCAATAACCTACATACCAGACAGCCTATTTGCACATTCTTAACTGAAATTCAAAAGCCCATAACAATTCCATTATCAGAAATATAAACCCAAAAAACTTAAAACGAAGGAGGAAAATGAAAACTGTTCGGTGGATCGCATCTGCTGCTGGAACCGGACCCCTCCAAGCAGAGCTGCGATCCCACCCTGGCCGACCCCTCCACATGGTACAGCTACTGCAAGGAAGAACTGTAAAACTTCACTTTGCAAACCACAGCCTGTCATTTAAAAGCCTACACTGTCAGATCAAAGCTCCCCTGTTGCTGGTATTTTTATTTTCGTCTTTTTTTCGGTCAAATTCTTTTACAGTCTAGTTTGAAAACTATTTTTATTGGCATTATGAAACGTGTCACATACATTAGGCTGGAAAAAACCCAAACTATTATATGACAAAATTGACAAATCTGATAGAAATTGAACCTGCAGCTAATCACATAGGAAACAAAACACTTTCTGCCACTCGCGGAATCCACGGGGCGGAACACACATGTGGTGAAGGAAAACATATTGTACCCGTAAAAACATCTCAAGTGAGTGAGAATGGATATACAGCTTTCTAGCTAGGAACGTTACAGGGGTACGCATGCTGCGGCTGCTGAATGCTTCGCAGCAATGCCACGAGAAGGAAAACCTACTAGTCCGGTCTCCCGCAGCTTCAGCAGGCACTTGCCTTCTGCACAAGGAAAGCGAGGTCAGGCGGGTCTCACCTAGGCTGGCTGGGGTGGGAGGAGAAGGGATGCAGTGGCAATCCAGGCGAGAGGAGCTCCTGGGGCCAGTTTAACCCCAGTCGGCTCCTTCCCCCCGTCCCATAGCTGACTGCTGCTGCAATGCTGCTTTGAGCTGAATCAGGGACTGCGCTGGATTTACATAAAAATATCGAGGGATGGCACAAAAGCAGCCAGGAAGCTGCTCAAGTCCCACTGCCAAAGCCCTGGTAACATCAGAGGACGGAGGAAGGAGGAGCAGGCTGTAGTGAAGGAAGGGAAAATCCATCCCCTCCTTCACGTAATTGCACCCCTCAATAACCGGGGTGCTGTGACCACCTCGTAACTGTACATCTGACAAAGGCTTTCCACGCTGCATACTTATTTAGACCACTTTCGTACATTTTTATGCGCGTGGTGGGAAGGGTTAGACAATGCTGCAGTAATTACTGGGCACACACCGCACATGTCACACGCTGATGTATAAAAAAGAAGATGGATAAAGTTATCTAGTATATAAAACACCCGTGGGTAATGCTTTTAAGCAATTTCATTGTCATGCACTACATCACTAAAATCTTGTTTAATCTGGAATCCAGGGAAAACAAAAGCCCCTCAGTTTTGTTTCAGAAAGCAGGGGTTTGCCCATCTCCCCTTTGCACTGCAGCTCAGACTGCAGCAAATAACCTCCACGCCTATCTCGTCTGAAACGCTTTAGTCGAGACATTTGTTCGGTTATCTCTGCTTTCTATCTCCAGAAGCATAACAGATGTTTTTCAGTCTAAGAGGCAGAAGCGTCTCCTGCACTACTCAAAGTTTAGATGAAACTTTGGTGACAATTTTGTCAGAGATGGGTTATTACTTAATGGCTGCTTTGACCACAGATTGAAGCTCTTGGCACCCCTGTTTTCAGTCACTGCGTGCCAGAGCGCAGGGCATGCAGCAGTCTGGAGGAGGGATGTCCGTCTTAGGAAGGTAAGACTTCTATCCAGTTAAATAAACACAGAAGAAAGCCTATGATTGAGTTTTCCATAGTTTCCAGCAAAACTAGGAATTACCTCAAACTTCAAAGCTCAGATGTACAAGTTGGAAGCCAAACTTAAAAAAAAAATACATGATGTGTTGAGGCTTCAAACTTCAGCATTGTCAGAGCTGGAGCTCGGGCCCTTCTTGAGGTGGCGTGCGTCACGCAGCGACAGACCATCCCACCCGCAGCAACCAGTGCTGAGGGTTACCAGTCCTTCATGTCTGGCTTTGAGGTCAACGGTCACTAACAGCTGATCTCCTGAAGGCCAAAATTTCTTATCCCCCCAGATGAGGGTTCCCTTCTAAATGGCCTGCTGGGGATGACGCGTGGTCAACACTAACTGCAGACCTCATCGGTCTGACCACTGGGGCAACCCCAGGTCAGTTCTCAGACCCATGCCAGGCCCTGCTTGATTTAATGGCGAAGACACAGCTTTCAGACTAGTCTGAAAAATAAAAATTAATGAAAGCACTAAATGAGGTTACACACACAGTTTGGTGACACCTACAAGAACCATCGCTGCACACCTGGGGAACCCAGGATGGCCTCAGACCTGCACGGTGGCTGGTGCTGCTAGGGGAGATCCCGCACCCCTGGGGACCACCCTGCTGAGGGGTTCCCGCAGGAATATCTGCAAGACTCCCCCACATTCACAGCTATAATCAGTATGTGCAAAGACATCGCGTGCTTTGTTGTTAATATGTCATTTAATTTCAGCTCCATGCCATCAGCGTTGTTAGAAAATGAGGTACAGCAGTTGGTGTATTACTGCACTTCTCTGCTGAACAGCAGCAACGCAAAAAGCGAGTTCCGTCTATACCTCCTGAAGTACCCACAGATCATATACAAAAAGACATTTGAAGGAGAGAGAAAGGAGTGATAATGACTGCACATTAAAAACAATTCAGAGCTTACTTTGATTTTACTGAGGTTAAAACAAAGCCCGACAGTGTACTAGTAGTCTGAGAGGAAAAAAAAATAAATCCCTTCCTATACGTGTACATAGTGATTTCAGTATTCAAAGTACTTAAACATCTGCTTAAGACGCAGCGCGTGGCTCCAATATGCTGCTCCGTGTCATATGTCACCGTGTCGACTTTTATGCTCCATTATCTAAAACTGGCTACCTCTTAGACAAAGTCCCTCTGTGACTCGCTAATTACTTCCATTAGTTTAAAACAAACTTGACTAGAGACAGAGAAAGTCCTGGGAGAAATTAAGCGTAATTTTTTAAACAAGCAACGTCGCTGCTGCACACTGCTCTGCTCAGGTAGCACAGGTGGATGAATGCTCAGCAACGAGTTAACACAGCCAGCTCCTCCGAAGAGGCCGTAGGAGCTGCAAACACAAGAAGGCCTCAAGGATGTATGGACTGCACGAGGTCCAGTCACCGTGCGAGCAGGCCATGGATCCCCTGAGTGGCTCTGCAGGTTTGAATCACACCGGGGAGGCGACTCAGAAACCCAACAGCGGTCACCGTGCTCAGCTGCCAGTCTGTACACGGCATCTGCAGCCCAGTGCAAGCGCACTGCTCACGCTCCCAACACGTGGTTGCAAGGGGTCTCCTCAGAAATCCCGTGCTCATCCTCCTTGCTGCCCTGTGAAATGATTCCTTGGGATGCTACGTGACTGCTGAGATGCAGTTACATATATACGCCCACACACATCACATACGCATCATACAGATGTATAACATTATTTCCAAATGTATGTGTACAGGTGTGGAAAAACCCCAAACTATTGTTCTATAATAAATAACCCAGCTCAAGGAAAGGAGCTCTCATATGTATTTTCAAATTCCACCTCTTACCTCTACTCTTTGCTCTCATGGAAACAGAAATTAAAATTTCATGCAATGGCAGAAAACTTTTGCTTTTGTTTCTCTCCTTTAGAAGGCTCAAGTCCATGTAATTTGCAGTTGATGCAACTCTTGACTTTAAAACAAATTTAATAAATAAACAAACAAACATTGGCTCTGTTTACTAGACTTGGATCTCTCTGTGGACACAAATCCATCTTTCTTTGACCAGTTTGAAGTCTAAAGAACACTGCATGAATTTAACATTCAAAAGCTGCAGCATCAGTAATTAGGATTTCAGATAAACAGGGGAGCCACACATCTATCATTTTTACAGGATGATAAAAAAAGAAAACTTTTTTTTAATATACTCTGGAAAAATGTTCAGTGATGCTTATCGAAAGCTTATGCTGAAAACAGCATCAAATGCCTGATGAAAAGAGAACCAAGAAGGCACCCTCATTAGCAGGCTTTTAGGTTTAACCCTTTACCCTCATCATTTTTAATTGCTTCTCTATGAAAGGAGGAACTACAACAATTTGATATGCTGAAACAGGTATTGAGTGATGGGCAAAGAAGCTGCAGGAGTCTGCAGCAAACTGCTGGGCATCTGAGAAAAAAAATGGTGTTTTTCTTCAAAAAAGACACAGGGTGAAAAAAAAACGTTACAAAGTTTTGCATTGTTCCCTTTTATTATCTGGCTTGTTAAGCTAGCTGGACAGAGTCAAATGATCAAGCGAGGCTCTTGAAAGATGTACGAACACACTGAACTTCCTTGCCCCCCAAATGTCTAAGAAATATATTGAATTTAATAGGACTATAAATGGTATAAACCAAAGAATTCACTTTAAGCCTTATCCCTCTGGATTCTCCTTTAGCTTCTCCTAGTCCATTAAAAAGTGCCCCCTCTGGCAATCTGCACAGGGCTGGAAGAGCAGGAGGGATAATACCTATTTATTAGGCTATACCCCCCGGGGGGGATATCATCCCTCAGTTCAGGATACAGGGCCCTTCAGGACTCTGTTTTTCACCATGGTTTTGAGGATTATCGCTCAAAGTTGTTTGTTTCCTGATGAACTTCAAAGCAGAGACGCACACCGCTACTGACAGCAGGATCCTGCCTGCGTTTCAAGTCGTGTCTCTGGAACAGCTCCGTCGCACCCGGCGCGACTGTGATAAACCTAAGCCGCCGCATCCACCCCTCGCACCACTCCTGCGAACAGCAGTGAGACGAGGATGGCTTAACTGCAACCTTTGGAAACCCCAGATGTTCAGGTAACCTGCAGAGCCCCGAGCACGTACAGAAACGTCCCTTCCGTGTGATCTTCAGCACATCACTTGTATTTCTGCCCCGGTGCTTCTGGCCCAGCGCTCCCGTGAGCGCTCATCCACCTTCCCAGGATTCTGCGGGGCGCGTGGCAGCCCCGGCCAGCGTCCCCCTGCGTGTCACCACACCAGGAATTAGAGAAACAACCAGCTTCCGAGTGGATGGAACCTGTTGGCCAAGAGCTGGCATGAAAGCGCTCAGTTAACCAGAAAAATGCATGTGTTGCCAGGCAGCCGTGAGGGCGTTACATTCTCACAAACCGATTTCTCCATCAAGTGCTAACGTGAAACGGAGCGCGCGGTGCCTCACTGCCCAGCTTCGTTGACTGGAGGGAGGAAGGAACTACGCCGTATAAACTTTTACGTGGCCACATTTTCGTGGCATCTTTCCTTATGTTCATGCAACCCCTCTGCAATTCTGTAAGAAAACCGTTTTCCAGCAGCGGGAACAAACTGCAGTCAGGTGAATACCCCATGGCCACACTGGCAATCCCCAGCAAAGCTGGGATCTTGAACCCTGAAATTCAGGCTCCCTGATCTCATTCCAACTGCCAGGTCACACTGCCTCATCACCCACATACGGGTTACCCAAATACAAGTAACAATTTTAAATGGGAAAATGGACTTTTACAGGCACTTTGCAAAGCAAAGGGGCAGATTCTCAGTCCTGCAAACCACCGGCCTATTTCCAGATTAGCACCGGGTTGCAAGATGAAGAAACGTCGACTGCTTTGTGAAACAGAGTCCTGTAACAACTGTAAATAGGTGGGGGAGTTCTGGGCCTGAAACACCTTCTCTGCACAGGCTAGTGTCGAAAGGAAGGAAAGAGGATTTTGTTTCTCTTGCACCGGAAGAATGAGCGTGTCCAGGTACAACAGGCTTTTCGACCACTCTGGAAGAACCCGGAGACGCTGCTGTTTCAGTGTTTTGTGGAAACGAGAACCAACTTGAGCCATTCCACTTATAGGCCATGCTACATGAAGTCTGGAGTCCTATTTCTGTCCCACTCCTGCTTACAGTGAATCCCATGCTAGCACACCACACACAACCAGATCCGATTCTCGCAGTTAACAGAAGACTCAGGGCCATTCTCCCGTACAAGAAAAACAACGCATAAATAGGAAAAAATCACGGCTGTAAAACCGGATAGCGACAATGTATAATTTTCATCCTCCCATTACTAATTTTATAGGTTACATTTTCAACCATGTCCCCATAAAAAATATTACACTAATAAACTCTTAGTGTCTTTATTTAATATTTATAGCACTGTGGGAGAACAAAACTCTACTGGTAAAAGGTAAAAACAGCAATTCAAACAGCTACTACAGAGTCTAATAAACATATCCCTAGTGATCAAGTTTAAGAGTATACAGTTTACGAAAATGCTTTGATACAGAAAACCGTTGGAGATCAACAGACATATGTTGGTTGGTATAGGAATGTATATAAAACTGTGCATGCCCACACCCTCGGCTTCACAAAGCATTGATTATTCATTAAGTGTTCTTGGAGTGAAAAACAAAAATAATGAATGAGTTGGGAGAACTAATGAACTGCCCCACAGTCTATCATCTGCTGAAAATATTTAGCATGGGTTAGCATGTTCTTAATGTTACTTTCTTGCAACTAATGGCACAGAAATCTGCTGCAATTTCACCCATTTTCCATATCTCAGGTCACTGTGAAACATTACATCCAATTTTCCCGTGCATTATTTATGATCTCTGAGCTATGACTGCTAATATTTGCCTTACTGGAATAATAATAAATTACCATAACAATTTACCATATGTAATTATGTTAAACAAAATCTTTCTTTCTTTATCTTTCTGTAATCTTCAGTTACAGTGAATCCCGCTATACGGACTACGCATTAACACATCATTCACGACATTCCCAACGTGAATACAATCATTCACGACATTCCCAACCTATTATATGCTTGTTAGAAGCGACTCCATGTGCTACTCAACTGGCTACACCTCCGAATCAGCAAACGATAGTAACCTGCCTCCAGCAGCATGGAGGGAGATTGGAAATGGCACATAAAAGTGCTTTACAATTAAAAGTACATTTTGAATTTCCCCCTTTAAATCCCAAAGGTCAACCCCCTCCATGATCAAATTATCCACGCAGGTTTTGGGCACGCACTAGTAAACTCCCAACTACCCCATGCTCCTCAGCCGGCTGTTTTGCCTTCACAAAGCCAGGACTAACCTCCGATAGGTTTGATGGGGAAAACCATAAGCCTTGTTCCTGCACAAGCCATTTATTTAAAAAAAATAAAATATTTCTGTGGGCAGAACTACATGAAAAATTCAGCTTTTCATTTCTAGAGCCACCTAAACGCTTTCAACACCTTTTCCAGCTTTATATTCACTTTTAATAGCTCTTGCTTACACAGGGTTTCTGTTTCCATGGCCAGATGAAAAGAAAAGGAACAATACATTTCAGCACGCTGAAATCGGGATCCTTTAGAAACTCATTCTGTCTACCTGTACAGTCAGTCACCAGCGATGAGGAGTTGAGAGTACATTAAAAAAAAGATCTAAATCCCATTAAAACAAAGCAAAACCAGCCCTACAGTCAACAAAACTCAATTCCCAGACACTGCCCGCCTCCTTCATATTCCCACCAGAGCTATTTTTCATTTACTGGAAGCCAATCCAACTAAAATACATGTTTTTAAGGAAGGGAAAAAAAAAAAGAAATATATTTCACTTTCGGTATTGAAATTGGAGGGGAGTACAGACCCCTGGAGAGAAGGACTGCAGAACATGATAGAAAAGATGCATCACTCTGGCAGCAGCCAGCCAGCCATTAATTTTCTGCAAGCCAGGAGTTGGTCCAATTAAACCAGGCTCCTTTCTCTACATTAACATGCTTTACTCAGTTTTTTTCCAAAGCTAAAACATCAGCTCCAGACCCCAAAGGCTTTTCTATTTAGGATCAATCAATCTACCTTGCTGCACTGTAAAACATACACTGTCAGCTCTGAGGCTAGCTCAAAAAAGAGCAACAGTGGAAAAATTTGATAAATCGACATGTTCTGGCAGTTAGTAGAGGGATTCTTCCTACACTGACACTTATTTTTATCTGATTAGAAACAAGTATTAGTAAAGGGAATATTCCGCTCTATTCTCTTCCCGGTGTTTAGCGTTGGGCTAAAGGAGGAGTCTTTTCATCCCCAATTCTCTAAATCCAAGCCAGAAGCTTCCTACTGCAAAGGCAGAGAGATACTAGCCATATTCAAAAGGGCAGTGAGTCTGAATTGGATTCGCACAATGTGGAACTCGCATTCCAGCCTCTTCTCCAGCACAGGAACATGAATGTGCATCTACCAGTGCCCCATGTTACAGACGTTACTCACTGCTTTCCACGTTTTATGCTCTGGGCTTTGCCACGGGTGTGCTTTACCTCACCCCTGGGTTTCCAGCACCTGCTTTGGCAGCGATGACTTCACTCGGGTTTTCATCACCCATCTGAGACCCCATCACTCTCCCTCTGCCCTACTGAGACGTTTCAGAAATGATTAACTAATAAATGAGCCAAGGACTGATGCCAGAGGCCAGTCAGAAGGACACTAACATGGCCTGAAGTCCCCTGCAAAGCAGCACCCCGAGCTGGGCTAACTCAGGGCATCTCCCCTTTCTTCGGTGAATGCCACAGTAACTATGCAGTTGGCTTCCAGTCTTGCTCTCAACAGGTATCTCTATAGAAACCCTTTCACGGTGGTGTCATGATGACAGTCCTCTTCTGTTCTTGACAGTAAGGTGAACCAAAAGCAACTGGGATGTGGGACTGATGTTTCAGCTTCAGGATTACAAGGCTAATAAAGAGAAGCCTGATGTGGGTAATCCTGCAAACACCAACTGCACCACACATTTTGGCAAATGCAGAGTATTTACGGGCAACCACTTTTGTTCTTTGCTCTTCAAATTCCATGCATCTGTAGGATAGTACTGAGATTCACTGTGGCACTAATGAGATCATTTTGCTATTAAAGGCTAAGTAGAAACAAACCTCTCGCCACTCTACAGGCGAGTTTGGGTGCTCTGATTAAGCAGCAGTAAATAAACCTGTTTCACTCTCGGACCTGGTGCACAGGCTTTCTATGATTAACTCTCCAAACAGGATGGACTGATTGACCCCATGGACTAATCAATGAGTTTCTCAGCTTCAGAGCAAAGTGCAAGTTGTGGGATGTTATCTGCGGTAGGATGTATTTTAATTATCATTACTACAGCATAGAGCAAATAAATCCCAGGGCACCTTATTTGCAGGTTTTACCCTCAGCACTCATAATTTTCAGATCGCTCTCATGTTTGTCAGACTTCCTGCACGGGAAAAGATTTTAAACATCACAATGCCTTCCTTGAGGAAAACTACAGATTTTATGGGAGCTTGACGTGGTAACTCTGAGGGGAGGAGCCTATGTAATGGTAGGGCAACCTCTAGGTTACAACAGTGGCTTGGCCCATCGTACCTGTTGGCTGGAGCATCCCTGGGGGAAGCTATTGGGAGGCTGGGGCTGTACTTGAGAGAAACCCCAGGTGTGCTGCACCGAGCACCTTCTCCCCAGCACTCCCTGGCAGAGCGGAGAACCCAGCCCTCTGACACCATCAACATCCCTACACTGGGAGCCCTGGTGGGAAGCCGTCAAGCACACGCAACTCCTGCACAACCGCAGCCCTCCCGTCAGCTCCCACCCGCCCCACCAACCTGGTGGCCCAGGGGGCTTTTCCTCTCTGTCACAGATCTCTTTTCAACTTGCCAGAACTGTATTTGAAAGACACGGGGAGCTGCAGGAAGATTTTAGGGAGAAAAAAATTGTGAACGCAGGCCATTTGTAGCCTAGGAAAAGAAGTTGAAAGAGATGCTCCAACCGAAGCTGTGTCAGATAGCCTCAGGCTCCTCTCTCCTCACACTCTTCAAAACAGACAAACTCTCAACACCTAGAAACAGAGGCTGCACATGTCAGGGGGAAAAAAAATCAGACACACCAGTAAAAACACTGAACTCCTCACGGACTTGACTCGCATGTAAACACTGACAATTTTGGACTTGACTGTTCTCGTCTTCCTTAGCCCAGCTCAGGAGCAAATATGCACCCACGCACGGAGTCAAATCGCAATGCAGTAAATGAGTAGATATTTCACACAAGAATATTAGAAATGGCAAATTTTGTTATCTGTAAGAATCAAGGCAGGGTATATATATTTAAGCTATGTTTAACTTGCAGCTGCTGTGCACCTCTGCTTGCCTGCCTGCACAAAAAGCAGCTGGAGTCCTTACCTTCAGCTGCAGCCTACCCAAATCTTCAGGTTTCAATATAATTTAATGTTATGTAGAATGAAACACTGTTTGGTACCTGGTGGGCTCAACTGCTTTGACATTCAGACAAATTCAGAGAGTTCTATTTACAGATGGAGGCTCTAGGTTCTGTTTCTGGCACTCGGTCAGAGGGAGCAAGAGAAGAAAAACTGGCCTCGATGCCCAAGCTACACTTGAGTGGGTGATAAATACCGGGCAAGTTGAAAGACGGCAGAGCTGTACTGCTGCTGAGAGCCATAGCGTCCTGCCCCAGGGACAGGCTCCAGTGTCCACTGGATTCAAGGGAAATTCACTCATGGAACAGGAAATTAACTGTAAAAGCAAGACCACAATAAAACACAGCTCCATGCTTTCTGGTGATGGTCATCACCGCATAAAAACGAACCTGGCCTCTGCAGCCGCCCTTCAACCAGCCATGTCCTAACAACTGCATCCCCACAGCCACGGCGCTCTGCTGCTGATGCTTCGGATGGAGACACAGGAGTGAGGCGTATTGTAATGTTCCCTTTCCTCTTTCATGTCCACCCCTCTGCCCCCTCTTGCTACAGGGGTCTCCAACAGAAAGGCAGCACGCCCCTCGCCTGAAGAATGACCTCAGGATTCAACTAGCAACCTTAAATTTAACAGAGTGCTTTTGGCAGGGCTCTGTACCGTCAATTAAAACAGAGAGAGACTAAAGCCAGTAAATTAGAGAACGTGACAAATGCAGCACAAAGCACTGGCGATCCCAGAAGGTATCAAATTTAGAGTTAAAGTAAAGAAACAATAGGGAAGTCCAAGACATTTCAGAGTGTAGTGAATCAAATTAAATTGCCTGAAATTCCACATGGAATACATTTGACAAATTTCTTTCCCCCTCTTCAGCTTTCTGTTTGAGATGAACTGTCGTCTGGCAGCTTCAAACGTCTGGCACAGCTTCAGCTTCAGTTTGCTGGGGCTGAATCCAAACACGAACCTGAACTTTACCAGTTCTGCTCTTTTTGTAAACATACTTGCTGTGGCTGCCAAATGCTTTCCAAAAGCACACAAAACCCAGAATCCAAAAGGAAAACATTGTCTTGCTGCAATAAAATTTGCATTTTACCACCTATGGGTAGCATCCCGCGTGCGGAGCCGCCGGCCGGTCAGAGCTCGCCTTGCCCTCTATCTCCCCACGCCTGCTGAAGGGGACCGGAGAGCAGGGAGGTCCCACAGGAGGGACACATCTCCCCTACACCCAGGACAAGCCCATCCCATGGTGCTGCGGCCCCGGCAGCGCCGATGCCACGTCGCAACGTGGGCAGCTAATCAGACAACAATTAGCAGTAGGATCCCTCAGACGTGCTGCGTAAGACGAGCAGTAAAATGTCATTACACACGTGTCGCTGGTAGCGAAGACCAGTTTAGATTACGCCAGGGAGTAGTCTCGGGAACAAAATCATTTTAAGGTATGGAACTTCAGGCAGCGGAAGCGACAGATATGAAGAGGGTTATGATCAAATTGCTCCTGAGCGCAGACTGCATCAGCCTTGATATATCAGACTTTTTTTCATTTGGCTTTTAAAACAGAACCGGTTTTGCAAAACGCTTACCACAACGGCACAGGATGAAGCAGGGTGAGATTCTTCACCATCAGCATCCCACTACCTGTGCGGATTCCCTCTTACACAAAGCAAATCCTTTCCTCCTCCATTTTAAGGCTTTTTAAAACTCCCATCTCCATAAACTATCCGACTGCATCCTTTAGCCTTTATCCAGGGGCTAAACTGAGGCTACCTTGAGGCTGAAGAGCAGCAAGTGACAGAGGTGTGTGAGTTCTGGCACACGACACACAGGCAAGCAGATGCTGTCAGAAAAGCCTGTTTTACTGTCCACAAAGCATCGGCCTCTGGTCCGAGAGCCACATGGAATTCCACCACTGCCCAAACCAGACAACATCTGGCTCATATAAACTCTGATTTATTGCATGTCTTCTCTCCCCTTGGATTTTAATTATGAGTAGACCTTGTACCTATTATATTTGCATTTGGTTTATCTCTCTAGATGTTTTCCTATGCTATTAACTACAAACTGAAAGCTCTTTCTAAAAACAGTACAAAAATATACGCATATGGCCTTTATTAGGGAAATCCCTACACTGGATTTTGAGATGAAGCAGAAGTACCACTGATTAGCTAGCAAGCCTTTACCCGATTTCCTGAACAGGATGACACTGAAGCAATTGTTATCCCCCAAAAACCAGAGTCCAAAACTGAGCACTGCTCCTAATGTTAGTCACCGTGGTAACAAATAAAAATGACTCACTGCACCCCTGTGGCTGCTCCTGGGGGCTGCTGAGCCAGTCTCAGTGGTCAGGTCTCGACATTTTAAAGAACCTCTCTAAGGTGGCACTTGCTCTGCAGAGGAAACTGGACACCCAGACTGTGCCTGAAGAACAAACAGTCTCTCCTGGGTAAGAGTTATGCAGTCAGGAATACAACAGCTTTTTTTGTCCAACTTTTTTTTCTTTTCTGATGAAACAGTTGATCTTTCTTGGAATAGGCTGATTTAGAAGTGACTTTTTAATCTGTATGGTTGAATAACTACCACCATAAAAGAACATACAGTGCAATAAATAAATACTGCACGCAAACTTCCGAATTCTCTGCCACCGCTTCATCCATGAAAACTAATTTTGTAAAAAACAAAGGATGTGACAAACCCAACCAACCTTTTTCCAATCTTACAAAAAGACTGAAATTTATTTCTGGAAATAAAGTTTCTGTGAAATGGTCGAGTCTTCTGGAAATGTTTAGCAGACACAAACACCCTCCATGAGGACCAGCACCCTCATCTCCACAAGCCCCCCCCACTGGGTAGCTCTGGTCCAAGCACTTAGGCAGAGATCCTGTCCTACTCACGGCACAGAATTTCTGGGAATATGATGGAAAACAGAAATTGCCACAGACATCTGAATTGCTGAAACTGGAAAGCAAAAAGGGCCGCAAGCTGAGTTTCCCTCACCCCAGTGTCAGCACACAGTGCGACACCCCTCTGCACGCCAATAAACCCTTGCGGTGGAGTAATACGAATGTGAGCAATATCTTGGCTCTATAGCTGTTTTTTAATTAAAAAGGTTCGCAGGTAAACAGATACCTTCTCTTCTTCCAAATACACGCTGACATCTACTACTTATCATTCTGAAGTGATAGCTAGAGGAAGCGATTTAAAAATATTCTATTCCATGGAAGTTTGCTGAGTACTGCCCATCATCGTGCTGTCTGGTCCTCTTTCACATCAGCTCAATTGTGAGAGTTTCAAGCTGACATCAAAAAGTCAGGCCATTCGAAGACATAAAAGTCAGCTATGAGGTCGTCATTTTATTCTTTCTTTCTTTCTTTATCGATTGGTTAAAAAAGAAACATCGACCGGCTGCTATATTTTAAAGGTTAAACGAGCATGATGAATGATATCAAAGAAAGCCCTACCGTACCTTCATTCCCACTTCTCGTACAAACTACACAGACATCCCACAGCCTAAGGATACAAGGAGCCCAATTTATCGACAGGTACCACAGTGATGAAGACACCTGAGCTGGAGACGCAGCCTCTCCTTACAGATGTGAAGGGAGCCGTTGGCATCGACCCCGGGAGATGCTGCGTTGGCTCTTGCGTCCCGTTACCCACCCGGGTAGCAGCACGCCAACACTTTCAAGTCACACATTTGCAGTTTTTGTCAAACCCAGGCCTCAGTAAGGCCTGTCAGCTACCGCTGTCAGTAATGTCTAGCTCAGTGCAAACACTTTGTTAGTAACGTGATGAAATTACACCTTCAGGTTTATTCGAACGACTAAAATAAGTCTATTCACAGGACACGTATGCATTCATTTATACTGCACTGCGATGACCACAAGTTTAATTTTTACTATTTAATTATTCATCGTGGATCAGGTCTCAATTTAAGCTAATATGCAAAGATGAGGAAGAACAGGCACTTGTTTATCTCAGTTTTTTCCAATTAATTCAAGTTGTTCATTAATCACATTACTCTTCTACAATGTGAACTATGTGATAAGAAAGAAAGAAAGAAAAAACCCCAGCAACCAGACAAACAACAAAAAAAGTCTCCCTTTATGGAAAATGCAGGATATTCTACAAAATTTACTTGCATGAACAGACTCCATTAAACCAATTAAAATATTCATGTATAGGGATGGCTCAATATTATTGACTCAGCCTACAAGGGAAATTTTTCTTCTTTTTTGCCTTTAATGTCTACAACATTATGAGTTATTTGATCTAATAACAGATTATATGATGGAGATCAGCACAGGTTTCATAAAGAATTTTGCCTGGAAATACAAAATTGTCCTAGATTTCCCTCCTGTTCCATACCTGCAGTGACAATAAATGGTACATCAACCAGCAATTTCATGTCTATTACCAGGTGCTATACCTGAATTAATAAAACCAAAACTTTCAACCACTCAAAATATCTATTAGAGGTAACCATCTCCTACCTTTTTTTTTAATCAAAAACTTAGGAAAAGTTGAAATAAGAAACAAGAAAAATATTATTCAGTCCATAATTCATACATTTTTAATGACATTTCTGACCTTTAAAGCAAAAAGTATGAACAATTTACACAGACCATTGGGCAAATAGAAAATGTAACAAGAAAAGCCAACAAAGAAAAGAGGAACTAACCATGAGGAACCCTTGGCAGCTCCAATATGACAAGACTCCTACTCTGTAAAAATAAAATGCCATGAAAGCTTCACCAGGCACTGCCCTCACTTCAAAGAGACTTCCTATTGCTCACCCAGTTGTTCCTTTGACTACGCGGATGTCCGGATGCTCCTGTAAGTAGCCCTGTGCTAAGGACACATCAGGGCTTGAAATGTGGTTGTCAAAACAGAACATTATTTTCTTTTTCTTCCATGTAAATACCAGCAGGAGCCCACGCTCTGTCATCTGAATTAGTTACTGAAAATTGTCCAAGAGTGGATACACACTGCAACAAGCCCTACTGATTCATGCTCACTGATGTATTAACAACTTTATCTTGTCTGTGTGAAACATCAGGGCCCTGGGCTTTTAAAGATGTCTCCTATTTCACTACTGAAATATGTGGCCTTGATTATTTTTGTGCTGAAGCATAGGCACTGCCTGATGCTCAGTCACTACACTTTTACAGTTAGTTTTGCTTCAAATTATCCTACTTAGCCATTTGCCATCGCTCTTGTCTGACTGCAGCACATGGTTGGCACGGTGAAGCCATCCCACAACCAGGTCACTACACGCAGGATGGGGCAATCGACCTCCACTGAACCCCAACCTGCCGCACCAGCAGCCCTGAAGGGGGATGATTCAGATCTCTATGGTTAACCCCAATTTTTTTCTGAATGTCTATAAAAAAATCCAACAAAAATGAACAGACTTTTTTTGTTGACCCTGGTTTTCCATGGGCAAGTCCTTTTTTGCAGGACTGCCACCGGTGAATGCACCTCCCAAAATACCGTGTCCTCGTATGGTGAAAAGGCGGTCACAGAGCTGCATTAGCAGCCCCCACCACTGCACACGGACAGCAAGATGGGAATTCCACAGGGAATCTCCTCTGTGTGCCTGTGGCCAGGACACCTGCACGGCACCTCTCAGCAGCACGCTTGGCTTGACAGCGGCTTATTTCCTTGAGCACCAAGGAGACTGAAGCTGTAAAATGAAGAGGTAGTGGGTTTGAATGTAACCATCTGGGGAAGATCCCCCCAACTGGTAGTTTCAGAAAGAAAAATACAGGCTGTCTTGTTTAAAACCGCTGTCATATGTTTACGCAGCCCTCCTCCTTGGGTGTTTGTGCTACACAACGCCCCCATGGAGCAGTGATATTATATGTTAGCTCTCTACCCTGTTATTTCTGGCTGCTTAAGCAGTAAAGGACCAATATCCCGTTCAGCTATGCTCAGTTGGTGCAAGGGAAAGCAGTGAGATACCGCTCCGCAGCTCGCTTCACACACCTCTCGTCCTTGTGTGGCACTGCTTGGTTTTGACAATGACTGACGACTCGTACCAAGCCCCTGCATTCCCTATTACTAGGATCCGAATGGGTATTTCTTCATGAGCTAACCCTTATCTTGCAAACTCTATGAGCTTTAAGGGTAGAAAGCTTATCCTCTGGAACAGGCTTTCGCTCCTAAAACACCTCCTCCTTTCTCCTGTGATTTACTGTTCATTTATCTCTGCCGGAAAGCTGGTATTTCCGAGTTACAAACTGGAGACATCTCAGTCTCTAGTCTATGGAAAAGTCAGCCACGAAACCCCCAGAAATGAAAAGCCAACACTCCCACCAGCATATTTGCTGGGTTTAGACCATAGTTACTGAGTTGCCAATCATACATAATTTTACATTAAATTTCATTTATGTTTCAGTCACCGTGGACTTAGTGGTGTACATCTCCATCAACCAGTTTCCAGTAACCATCAATATTAATAGCCTCTGTTCACCCTATAATCTTGTTTCCCAAGTCCAGATTGACACCCACCAGGCAGACCGGCTCTCCTGATTGTATTTACCTAAAAAGTAATTCACACCTGAAACACAGAGCAGACACACAACCCTTATTTTAGTGACACTGCTTCCTTTTCAAAAGTCACCTCTCTGTTTCTGGGTACAGGAAAAGCACTCGAGTTACGTTCATTTAAAAGGGAGCTTCAAACTGAGCAGCACCAAGTATCTCAGACAAGGCAGGAAATCAACCAAGGGATTAATAAATTGTATTCACCTACTACTCAACATCCAGCAGAAGAGCCGCAGAAGGTGCTTGTGCCTTCTCCAACCTCTCCCCCCAAATGCTTGGTGGTGCCAGTCTTGAAAATCTCGGCTCCATTTGTCATTATATGCTGTTGCCTGATTGTCAAGCTGATAGCTAAAGGGAAGTCTGAAGGATGAAGGTCCTTGGCTGGGCCAAACCATACTCATTTTGACACGTTACATCACTTGACAACCAAATACCATCGCTTCCCCTTTTGAAACTCTACCTGGTCTACCAGGGAATAAAGAGAGCCAACTGAGACCTCGCAGGTTCAGGGCTGCTCTAATTAACGAGCATCCAAAGGACTACTAAGTAACTATGCTGCAACATCCTGACAAAGGTTTTTCTCCATTGGTTATGAATTTAAGCAGTTCTGAGTGGCAAATGAGGGCCAGAAGATAATCAAGTTTGCAAATAATACACTAGGATAAGGAAAGGAGAAAGCAGTAACTCGTATTCCCTTGTTACATCCTGATAGCTCTGAGCCTTAAGATTTAAGCTAATCAGTATTTAGTGATTTATTCTTCTTAGCTCTAGATAGATAGAATACTGACATACTCTCTTATGTCTTAGCAGCAAAGCAGGATGTGGGGACATGAGGTGAAACCATGTCTGTTTATGTCACCTTTTAATTTAGCTGATTTGGGCTGAAAGGATTGCATTAGAGATGAATTACTCCTTAAGAGGTTTCTTTAAAGCAAAGAATTTGAAAAAAATGCCGAAAAGCTGAAGGTCTCCTAATACATGAGAATATTTTGCTGTGTTTCAGCCCTGGAAAAAAATAGTTGTTGAAGCAACAAAACTCTGTTTCTTCTAGTAATGAACAGTAAAAGCTTGTCTGGGGGAAAAACAGTGATTAGATTGTGACTGTGCGTTACTTCCAAATGTAAAGCCATTTTGCTTCAGACAATATTAAGATGCTAGGATGCAAGGTTTGATCATTAATTTTGGCTAACACTACACATTAATGTTGCTGCAGTCTCAGATTTTTTTCTTCTCCCCTGGTTTTAGACAGCCTTAATCATGCTTACAGCCGATTCTAATTGCTGAATCGTATCACTCTCCACCTTCTCTAAAATGCTTGGGGCAAAAGAAATAGTGAAGATTAATGACAGACGTGTAATTAGAAGAAAATGTAAAGATCTTGTGTTAATCATTCAGAAATAATTTGATAAATATGAAATTCTGAAGAGCTCTCAGAATAAAAGATGATAAAATGAGCACTGTAGCACAAAGCTAAGCAAATTTGTATGTACCACACTACTTGCAACTGGAAAAAGAGCTCACACGAGCACGTGCAAGCGTGTGGGTATGCAAGGGAGGCTTTATTAACATAATGGAATTCAGCATGGAAGACCATCTGTTTTAATTGAGCAAGCTTATTCGTACAATGCTTTGCTCCACTAATCTTGTTTAGATTAATGTTAATGTTCTATTAAAAGGTAGTTTATCATCCCACAATACTGAGTTAAAGTGATCACACCCATAGTAATATTCTCAGCTCCTACGGAGGCAGAGAGCTCGCTCATTACCAGGCCATTGATCATCTTGCAGTGCAACTCTTAAGGCTGGGACTGTGGTTAAAAGTAACCAGAGGTGTTCTTCCAGTGAGGGTAAAGGCAGAGATAAGTAACTTTTATTTTATTAGTTTAAAATACAAATGAACACAATCTGCAAAATGGTTCTCAGTTATGCCTTTGGATAACTACGGGAATGATGCTTTAGCTGATAACACCCTTCAGGTTGTAGCAGAGAATAGGTATCAAACTGGGATCGCTGTTTTTTCCTTTCTTCCTGTGACACTTCTCACCGTAACACTTGGCCTATCCTCAGCCTTTGCTTTTAGTGAGAACGCAGGAAGTTGAGTGCTGGCTGGAAGCACGTCTATCATTAAAAATGCAGACACAGGGCAAGTCAAGCACATTTTGTGTATGGATCTAAAATCCCCAAATCGTAGGAGGCATCAGTATATCCTGAAGATTTAACTTTATAGTTTTGCAAATAGGGCAGAATCTGAAAATGGACTCTGGCATCCTTCATGGCTGGTGAGCATTTAACCTAAATGTTCTGGGTGTTATTTTCAGAAGGTTATTTCTATTTATTTATTTATTTATTTTTATAAAAAGTTATGTGCCAGCCAAGAAATGAATCATTCCATCATTTGTTTCAGGGGGTGGTGGTGCTGGATTAGCAAAATGGACCACAACATTATTTACAACAAAAACGGGACTATAATCCCATTAATAAATTCTGTGCACATCTGAGCTGGGCCTTATTCAGTGACAGAGTGTCTTCTTCCTTCAAGTGCCTAACACTGCCTGTAGAGCTTCATCCCTGCCTCCCTCCTCTCACCTTCATAAATGCCATCAAACCTGGCCTGCTTGAGCCCAGCCTCAAGCCCCCAGTGAGGACCACACCTCCCGGCTCGCCCTTCCTCCATGCCCTTTGTTTCGTGGTGCATCCCCAGCTCCCCTTTCTCCATTGCACCAACGAGCAGCTCAGCATCTGACCCTTCAAACACATCTCCCCCCTTCCCAGGCCACCAGAGCCTTGGCATCTGCTCCTCGTGTTCTCAACCAAGCAGCCTTGCCCTTTCTCCCCTGCTGCTCCGTCACTTTGGAATAGCTCCTGGTGAGTCGGCAGCAACGGTTGCTTCCTTAAAACATCTCCTTTGGCGGAGCAGACAGAACCACCCTGCCGGCGGGCAGGCTGCCGGCGTGCTGGACTGCCTCCTGTGGGGAAAACGCCTCTTGGTTTCCGAGGGTTCACCCCATCCGTCCATCGCAAATCATCAACCATGTCCTTACACTGAAATGGCAAACCCACAAGGCGAGATTTTTGTGTTTATTTTGTACAGCTCCTAATAAAAACGTGTCTACAACTGCCGCTGCTGAACGCCAGTGCCGTACAAAGCATCAGAAGTAGCAACCCCTCCTCCCCGAATTTCAAGCAGGGCTTTAAAAGAGTCCACGTAGAAATTTTATTTCCTAAGGGAACATTTTATAATTACATTTTGGACATATGAACAAGGAAGATGAGGGATACCAAGAGAAGATGAAATATATGTGAAGAAATTCTTCACATGCCATTCTAAAAACAATAATCTCACAAAGCAATAATTCAAGCGAGACTTCTTCCCCGAATACCAAAACATTCTAGTCATTAATTAAAATTCAGAAAAGCTTCTGTGTGATACAAAAGCATCACCACTCCCCCTATGCAAAATCAGGAACCTGAGAAGGAGAAAAGTTAAAGGTTCTGTCCACGAAAACCCAGCTGCCAGTTAGCGAACTGAAAAACTCTCCAAGCCACATCGGACGCTCTCACCCCGGCTCTGGGGGTGTCAAAAGCTCCCCGCTGTAGCCTGGGCTAAGTTTTAAGTTTGTCAACAAAACTGAACCTGAGAGTAGCCCATGCACTGAGCTTCTGAAAATCCCACCTGAGCTGACTCCAAACCACACTAATTATGTGGATTATGTGGGACACAAAGGCATCTTCTCGTTGAAGAACCACGCTCGGAGATGAAACCCTCCCTCAAATTGGTGCACTCTAGTGAAAACGAGACCGGCTGAGGATGCATCGGTACGAGCCACAATTTTTCATGGGAATGTTGGAAGAGTCTAAAACAAACCCCTTAATTTGCAGAGTGGAATTGTTAATGCCTCCCTCGGAAAGACAAGACACATTTCTACCTCTAACGAGCGATATACGTCTCCAGCTAACAAGCCATCCAACCTCCGAGCAAACGCTGACAACTTCACAAGGGAGACGCACAAGCCAGAGATGACACTGGAAAAGTTGATAGTGATCAGGGTTACAAATCACTGATTTCCTGAGTATTTGTCAAGCGTCCGCCCGACGCTCCGGGCCGTGTCCAACACGCTGAAATTACAAGTAACAAAATAAAATTACGATGCACAGATATCTCTGCCCGCATCTGTTTTCACCCTTTACTGACCTCTCTGAACAACGTCCCGTGCTGAGCGCTATCTCCCCAGCCTGGCTCTCCACACCACGACCCGGCCCTTCTGCAAAACAACCCTGGACCAGGGCCGCCAGGGGCTTGTCTCACTGGCTGCTCGTTCTCTGGGGCATTTGCCACGTTTTGGGGACAGTTAACCTGGCATACGATGGAGAGCAGCTGGGATCTGTATTGCACAATGTCCTGCATGGAGTTACAAGGTGGCCTGCCTCCAAGCACCTTGCTTTCTTGTGCTGAACCCAGGAGAAGAGAAGCAGGAGGGGCAGCTGGGGAGCGTGAAAATGCTGGGACAGCGTGAAATCGTATGGGAAGCGAGAAAGGACAGGGACAACACTCTTCAAGAACCATGGTTAGCAGACAATCCACTTGCATACGCTATTTTGTTCAACCATCAGCTGTATGCATCGCCACGTTCCCATCAGTTGTTTCTTTGGGCTGAGGTTACGCTGCGCAGCGTGTTCTCAGCAAGGCGTGCATGGACCTGCCTGTCCTTACGCTGGGCTCGTTACGGGAGAGGAGAAATCACGTATGCTGTGACGTAAAACCACCTTTGCATCTTCCCTCAGATTTCCTGCCTACTTCCTACATTTCCACATATGGAGGGAAGAGAAAGCTGCTCCTCCGGAGCCAGCAGCCTTTGGGGTCACTGCTGTCCTGCGACAATACTGAGCGAGGCGCCTGCAGGCGGATCGGGTACCTACCTCAAAGGCACAAACCCAAACACCTTGTTCGGTCAACAGTACAATGCAGAGTGTGACTGGTGTTTCTCCCTCTCAAGACAGATAAGAAATGCATTCAGGAACCTGGGACTAAGCTGCACGGGCTGTTAGCCAATGCACTGTATCTCCACATGACAAATTATGCATTCATCCATTGTTTGAAAGTTTTGAATTCACTGTTGGTGGTAAACTTTTTACTAGAACACACAGATGGTCCTGCCTGATCTTGTTAATGAAAAACTCTCACACAGCTACAAAAACAGACGTGATCATCTGTTTTTCAACATTCTGAAAAAAATCTACAGAGGTGTAAGGTGCTATACAAATGAGAATAATTAGCTTGTGCCATCTGTGGACATTAAAAAAAGGAGAGTATCTGTATTCCTGTGTTTTATAATGATAAGCATTATGTCTCTGGCAAAGTGCGCACTTAATAACTTTTCAATTTATTGTGACCTTCTGCTCCAATTTACTTAAGGAACTATAATACTAGCTGTGCCTCACACCTTTTTCACCTTATAATTAGCAAGTAATAAAAAATGCTATTAAAAAATAATAAGTCTGAAGCTCTCTGACAAGTCACTGATTAATTCTGAAAATTTTAAAGCACATTGGAACATACTTGGCTAAATCATCAATTTTATCCAGTTCTTAGGACCGGTAACGAGTGTTGGTGCGTGATCAAGTCTCACAGCCCACCTATGCTTAACGGCTGCAGGAGTTGCACCCTGCAATGTTACGTGATTTGATGACAGGGTAACACTTCCCGGGTTTTCCAATCCTAATTTAGTGGTGAGCTGTATTCTGACCTTGCGTGTACAGTGCGGCACGCCTGGAGTCTTCAGGCAGGAAGGGCACAACACTGCAGCAGCCTGGGAATGGAAGCCCTTAGCATCCCAGGAGGAACAGGCAATATTGATGAGTGCCTTAGAGAAGGACAGTACAAATTAGCAGCATCCAGGGCTGGATTTCACCTGATCCTGTGTAACACCCGCTTGAGACATTTAAACACACTGGGGGTGCAGAACGCATATGCCTCAGCCTCCCAAAAACGGGGAGTGAGTAGGAAGGCTGATCTTGCATCCTGCACCGGGCTTGGTTCCGGGTAGTGCTTCTGCAGCAGGAGAGGGGATACTGTCATCGCAAAAGGAGTCAGGCCATTAGAAACCTGAAAAAATGAAGAGCATTTTAAACAGCTCATGCTGGCTGTCTCCAAGCTGGAGGCCCAGGTAAGAAAGAGGAAAGCCGATGAGGAGGGATAAGGACTGAGCATGCGTAACACAGACATTTTCTGAATGCCAGCACCAGAAACACTGGGAGAAGCTGCTCCCGCAGCCCACTCCCACCCTCTCTCACAGCAGGCACTGGTGTGAAATAGATCCCCACCGTGTGCCATTCAGCTCCTCTCTCTGAAGCATGTACTGAAACACTATCGTACTAATGGTTTTCATTTCACATTAAGTGAAAACAAATAATGTGCAGTGGGCAAATTCCAATTCCAATTCCATGCAATGCTGAGAGCTGGAACGCTGTTGCCTTGAAGCCAAGCAGAGCACGCGCTGCTGCCATTGCCATTCCTCGCGCTCTTCCACTCATGAACGGCTCTAATTCTCACAGAGAAAAAGGCAAACAGCTTTCAGCCTCCAAACCGCTACCAAAACCCAGTACTTTTCTCAACAGCGTTTTCTACGCAGAGCTCCAAAATGGACCTTGAGCACTGGGTCAACGAATGCTATGATTTATTCATTATTTCATGGTTTATCATTACTTTGTTAGATGCTGGTAACAAACCCCTGACCTACAATGCAAGATCCAGACCACAACCGCCATGTGTCACCTCAAGAGGATTAAAATATGCAACACACCTCGTGCTCACCTTGTAATCCTAGCAGGAATACCCATAGCAGCAAATATATAGATACACAGTCCTTAATCTCTCATCTGTGGCAGGTTTTAATACCAGAAAGGTCTACCTCCATCCGTATTTGACTTGACGCCAGGACAACTGTGCGAGGAAACAGGCAGAAGACACTGCAAGCATTTTTAAATTGAGTAGTGCTCACTCCCAACAGAATTTTGTGATCTCTTTAATTAAAAAAACATCCTGTACGTTCTGGTCTTTCTGATTTGTACTTTCAGATCTGAGCTACTGTTACCCTGGCTCACCTGCTGACTTTAGACAACATTCACAGATTTATGTATTACAGACGGGTAAGATTAAAAGGGTGAACAGGCCAGCCCCAACGTGTAACTGCAACTCTTCCTCATCCGTTTGCTAACTTTCTTAGGGACACAGGTGAAGTTAGTCAGACTTTGCCTTCAATTCAAGGACTTGGTATTGTTTCACCTTATAAACCTTGCTTCCCTCAACTGACCCATTTTTATTCCTGAAATAATTATGATTTTTCCTCCTCTGATTGCATTTATTTGTGAGATGCAAATGTATGGCCCTGTTTGTTGAAGGTTTGAGAGTACCTGTGCTCATTTAAGCTGCAGCATCTCTTAATTAATTTATTTTAAAATGTTTTTTTTCCAGACTCTCGCTGGATAGAACGTAGCATGACTTTACTCTGAGATGAATTCAGAAACTCTGCATTCCTTAAGTGCACTCTGAAGTCAAATCAATTCATAACGTCATGTTCATAAAATGGGAAATGATAAGAAAAGAATGAGTTCTGTTATACAAATTACCAACAATTCAGTGTGGTGCTTTAATGTCATTCCTGTTCTTCAAGGATGTCACTGAACGCACCAGGCGAGTAAAATGCCCATATGAAATTAAGACACTAAAAGTAAATGTTTGCTCCTATGTTGTAAAGAACCTCATAAACGTCAGAGGGTTTTATTTCATGCACACCACAGCTTGTAGAGACACCAGGAAACATTTGGTTCTAATGGGAAACTGATGTTCCTTTCGGCAGCGTGCTGCCCGTTAGCACCCACCCGCCTGAGCAATGCTCTCCTGCAAGGCTGAGCAGCCACACGCCAGCCCACCAGGACTCTGCAGAAACACAGTTTAGTTTCCATGTTGTTTTAAGTGCCAGAGAGTTCAGCCATTCATGTACTACTCAAAACCACTGTGTGGAAAGTCTGGGGTCCCTGAGCACAGGCGAGCATAGCGAATTCTCCTTTTAATTAACCGGTAGCTCAGAAGTTTTGCACCACCCACCTCTGCCATCCTTCCGTGCTTGACAGCCCACCTCTGGAGGTGCTTCCACAGAATAAAGGTGACAAGTTTGTATTGGCTGGGCAGGAGGCAAGGAAGACTTCAGGAAACACACTCGGCCTGCTTTTAGTGATCTCTGCCCATGTTACTGGGCGCTAGAGTGGCTGACGTCACTCCACCAGTCAGAAAAAACCCTACTCGCGCTACTACCCCATATAGCTGTAACTCCCCCCACCTTCTTTCCCTCGCTTCCACCTCATTTCACTCCTGTTTACTCAACACAGGTGTAACTTTGAATGCATAAACAGAGAGGAGGCAAGGAGAGCCGAAGGGACATGCTTGAGGACGACCACAGATCAGCCTCTGTGTCAGGGCAAGGCGGGTGATGGCAAGTTGAAGAGAAAACGGTGCTGACGGCGGGCGATTCAGCTCGCTGTTCCTTTGCTGCTGTGACCTCATACCACATACATTTCCAGTCCTTCCTACCGTTCTGGGGTGTATGAGTATTTTGGGGTGTAGCAATTCCATGGAGATGAGCTTGGCTGAACACTCTTGCCCTGCATAATGATTTAAGGTGGATACCCCTATCAAAACAAAGGATCTATGTATATAATTTCTATCCTGCTTTTTCAGTATCTCCTAGGACCAAGCAATGCTGTGAAAGCTCAACGCAAACACACAAGGCCAGAGGGAGCAGCATCCCAGCAGTTTCTGCTGAGACACAGGTAACAAATAACCGAGGGCATCGTATCCGAGATGCTCCATTCCCATCACAACACGTTAGAGCAGATGGTCAGCCCCCAGTGACCCAAACCTCGCTGCAAACCTGGTAACTTCATTAGAGGTGGCTCCATCCTTAAAAACCTGGTTTCAGCTGTGAGAAGGGAACATCTGACCCCAGCCTCCCTTGGAAATGGAGCTTGAGCCCTTCTCACAATCCAGGTATTATCCAGAGGAGGAAAGGAGGGAGGAAATGTTCAGGCAGGAGTTCAGCCTGCTGGAGGCAGACTCCCCTCCTGAAGAGGAAAATACACACCCAAGTGGCATGTTTTTCAGTCTTGGAAGTGCTAACAAGATTTTTGTGTTTGATTTTTGGCTTTGAATGAGTCAAATCAAAATTAAGGGATTTCCATGTGTGATACTGAACACATACACAACCTTTTGCATAAGGGATTTGTGTTTTGTAAATTATACCCTTTAGCCATATCGCTAGTCATTAACCTAATTTAAATTTCAGTAAGGAGATTCTCCGTTTTTATCATTAAAATTAACTAGCTCCTCGCTGCGAAGATACAATCAGGAGGGTGAGGTGAAAGGATATCCCCAACTAAGTCTGATTAAATCCACTTTTTATTCAGCAGCTCCTTGTACTCCCCCTGCAGTGATACAAAAGCAACTCCCAAGCGACTTCCCCTCATAACGTGTCAAAGTACCCCTTTTGCAGTGTCTCAAAGGCCACTCACTGCCTGCTGTTCCTGCTAACTGCTGTCTGTCATGTACTGCTAAGATTTATAAAGACACTGCTGGGATCATCTCGCAAGTGCCTTTCTACAGAGCGTTCAAATGCAGAAGGTCATTCCAGGAATTACCTGTGCAAGTTGCAAAGGTAATCCTCGGGAACAAGCCTGTTGGCTCCCCGTGCCAGCCTGTCGGATCTCTGTGGCTGTGAAGTTACGAGACTATGAGAAGTTTGCAATCAGAGCAAGCAATGACCCCTCCACTGCTCACTGCTCCCCCCGGCGCTGGGGGATGCAGGGCGAGTCAGGCAGAGGAGAAGCAAAAAGCTCTACCTGCCAGGAGCCAGTGGGATGGGTTTTTATAAAAAAATCAGTGAAGAGATGCTGCCAGATCCAGGAGATATCTGCAACGGGAAAATCCGTGTGTGTGGGAAGGCTGAGTTTGGACAAAGGAGTGTCCCTAGGGTTTGTCCGTACCCAGCCAAAGCAGAGAGCCCTCCACCCAGCGACACGGGCCCGAGGGGGTCTGCTGTGATTTAGGAAGAAATTAGCAGACAGGTGCTGCCAGGGTGCTATGCAGCAACTGTGCTCCTCTAGCCAAAAGCAGGAGTATCGGGCAACGAAATCCCAGACGTGCTGTTCAAAAACGCATCTGGAAGAATGCTGCAAGTCCTGATGTGAAACGAGCAGGTAAAGTGCAAGCATCCAGATTTGAAAAGCCTTTTTTTTTTTTTAAAAAAAAGAGTTATCGGGGAACTGCATCTAGCCAAATTCCACCAAAAGAGGCACCGTGAGTATAGCAAATCAAGACAGAAGTACAGCTCCTCCATTGACTTGTGTCCCACATGTCTTGAGCAGAGGTAGCCGCAGGACCGTGGGTGTTCAGAGCAAACACAAAGATAAGACATCTCTAGGGCCTCATCTACAAAACCTCCCTCTCTACAAAAGGACATCCCTGAACTAAGTGAAGTGCCTCAGATTTTATGGGTCCTGATGATGTAGTAGAAAATTAACAGGATTGTGTGTTTCACAGAAAACAGGTAAGAAAGGACGTTGGAAAGAAATGTTATTTTAATTGGATTTCTTTGTTCTCTTGTTATCTTCAGTCCCTCAACAACGCCTGCAGTACTCAAAAATCTTCTGGGACTTAAGAAAGCTCCGTTTCTTTGATTCCATTCTCATTTGAAACTTATATGAGAAATATTATTGGTACGTAAGACAAAACATATGTACAAGAGTATGCAAAGGACGCTCTGCGCTGTCGCAGGGTAAACCTGCTCCACACAACTGGCAGCAGATGTAACCCAAGAATTCTAAATTCCAATCAAATGAATCTGAAGATTAATTGCAAAATCCATGAAAGTACTTTGGGGAAAACTGGTAAACTGTACATAAACATTCAGGGACTTTTGCAAATTCCCGCAGCCTATAATTAGATTTACTGAATGCTATCAAATCCGAGGCTCCAGTGCAAACATAGACAGTTTTTGTTGTTTTAAGATGCGTACACAGATACATGAAATGTGTCTAATTACCAACAGTTGTTTTGTTTCCCTGTTTAATTTCAACAGCACAAATCCACTCAGCGCGAGAGTTTCATCTACACTGGAATAATTAACTGCAAAATCTGAATGTCTACACAGTTAAAAAGTAAAATAAAAAAAAAATGGAAAACAGTTGTAAGCACTTGATGAAGCCGTTCCGTCGGCAAACGCAGGGTAGGGATGGCGGTGTCTACACCTCGTACAATTTATATCCAGATTCATTAAATTCTCATCTTTACTTTTCTCATTACAGAGAAATATAAACAGACACCCTTAATCCTGCAATTTCATCCAGGTGACGAGAACAGTTTGCAAGGAGCCTTTACAGGTTTAGCTAGACTCTGCGCCTGCAACAGCCCTCTGAAGCCTGCAGAAGCAAACCAGGTCATTTCTAGTCATGGGATCTTTGGAATTTCCCCCAAATCCCCAACCCTCTATTTTGAGGAGGAGTTTTAAAGAAGCTTTTGGAAAGCAAATTCACTTTCCCATTTGCACTTATATTACACATACAGGTTGCCCAAACGACAAGGAGACCACAGGGATGTTGCAGCGCAGATCATACCCTGAGCGCTGTATCTGTGCTTTCCCATCCGAGAGGAATTTAACTGTCAGCGCTTTTCCCTGCAAAACAGATGCTGAATCTACACCCAGAGCTGAAACGATGCAAGACTTGCTGTCTCTCATACACAGTCCACGTCTGCATCTATGTGTTGAAATAAATACGTTAGTATTTTTAGCAAAGGCACAATTACAGATCATTTTAAGACTAAAGTCACAGGATGTTTAAATACACCCCCCCCCCCCCCCCCCGACACTTTAGGAACAAAATTATAGATGACATCCTTCAGCCTTAACTGTTTCATACAAAATATTTCCCAAACTTGAAGAAAGAATACACTAATCTGTTTGCTAGCTGGAGTAATTTTAGAATTAACCAGAACACTTTTTATTATTACTGTACTTGCGTGTTTAATTTTAGAAGTGTAAATCATATAATTAAAGCTTTGACATAAGAAGTGATTATGTTCAAATGCAGCTCTCCATGCGATGAGGAAATACGGAGAGATGATTTCAGATTTCTGTGTTTCAAAAAAAACCTCCATGCATTTTAGAAACACGCTACAGAATACTGTATGAAACATTTTCTGCAAGTGCACTGGAATAAACCAGTGGGTATCATCTTCATACAGCTGGTTGAGCACAGTGGCTTTCAGTGAGGCTCTCGTCAGATTAACAAGTGAAAAATCAAGCAAACGAAGCAGCTCACCTGAGCTCCTCGTGAGTGCTGCACACGCGAAACACATACGTGTTCACTAAGGCCGCAGGCTTTGGAGCGCGGCAGCGCAGGCAGCAGCAGAGCTGTGCGTGTGCAACGCTCGGGGCACACGAGAGCTGCGTACATGGACGGAGGGCTTGTACGGTGCCAACATCAGATCCAACGCGGCCACCTTGGACATGCCCCAACCACCGTGTGTGACAGGAGTCAATGCGGGAGCATACCGGCAGCAAACCAAGCTGTGCTGGGTGGAAACCAGTCCAACAGCCTCTCCGGCTTCACGTGGTCTCAACTAATCCTGATTACTCTGCCTAAACCATGAGGTAAGAATGCAGAAATAGGGATCAGAGATCAGCTGGCCCATCAGAATGATACTCCATTGTACAATGCACCTGGTTTCTGGGACTCCAAACTCCTCAAGAGAGGTACTCTAAGAAATTTTACACTCTGGGTGTTACTCGATGACACTGTCTGGGCTTCAGAAGACAACATAGGAATTACAATAATAGAATAGCATCAAGGATGAGATTTTGCCTCCACTCTGTTCCCCTGATGCAGCAATAATCACAAGGACAGTATTCTTCTAAAATCCTAGTTCCAGCATCAGCAGGAGTTTCCTGGTGCAAGCACTGGAGAAGACAGTTCCCAAACATTCACCTGAGGCCTCACACGCTCTATGGGCAGGGCACTGGCCCCGGACAGGGCTGTCGGATGGGGTATGGACAGCTGGAGAAATTCACAGTAGCACAGACCCTGACACAACACAGCTGTCCCGGGGCCATGTAACGTAGGCTGAGGGGCTCTCCAGACCCCAGAGCAACTCGGGACTGTGCAATATTACAAATTCCTTTTAGCCGTAATAAACTTCTTCTGTATGAGATCGCTGTCTTCCAAAGGAGTATGAGAAAATCTCCTCTTTATTCCCAAACACGTCTAACTGCCGGACAATTTCTACCACTTTCTTCTGCTTGTGTTTTCCCCTTATTGAAAAGAATCAGCATTGCTGAGCTGAAGTAAACTGATAGCTACACGATAAGTTTTTGTAAAACACATAATTTCATATTGCATTAATAGGCTTAACATAATCTCTGAGACTTTGTTGGAAATTAGACCCTAAGGGAATTAGAAGCCTAACTCACCTTGACTTTCCATTGTATTTTGAGTCTAATTGGCTTAGCATCTTTTGAAAATTCTAGCTTTAATTATTTGTTACAGTAGTTCTTAAAGTTACAGCCAAGTAAAACAAAGTGAATAAAAAGCTTCTTATCCCACTTTGTAGGCAGGGTAACAAACTTGCAAGTGCATCAACTGAACCTCTTTTAGAGAAGCACTTCAGCCTCTCCAGTGTCCAGGAAGCCAAATGGTTAGAGCACCCCAAAATCCAGCAAGCCAAAGCGCAGAAGCAGTGAAGTTAACGTCTACTCCACGAGCTTAGCTTGAACAAGGGGCACACACACTGGGGTATCCACTAACCCCTGTAACACGGAGATGATTTTGTAATCTGTTAAATAAGCAAAACTAATTCTGTAATCAGACTACAATAATATGCCTCCCACCCCCAGCTCTGCTTCTTCTAGAAATATAACATTATTCCCAGCCCAAAACAAAGGGTGTGTTTGTACTTTGTAAACTAACTTAATCCTGCGTCCATGTATTATGTCCTTTTCCAAGACTCTGGGTGCCCTTCTAAGAAATCTTCATGTTCAGACTGTGCTTTGTATGGAACTGGAGCTACCTGTCAGCAGGACTGGTGTCCAAATCACAGAAGCTGTGCATGCAGAAAGGCCGTGACTCAGTACCTCAAGAGGAAAACCAGGAGGACAGTGCGATCAGCTGGCAGCCGTGCATGAATTGACAGTCTGCAATTTCTGAATTACATTCATTAATGCCTACAATACTCTGAGCACTATGGTCAACAGTAATCACTTCCTGGGCTCTTCTCAGAACTGCTCACTAACCTCCTCCATGGGCCTTTCGCTGTTTGTGTAGTTCCTTTGACACTGAAAAGATTCATATTTTTATAAAGAAAGAAAACAGTCTGTGCCACTGACTGCTTGCTGCTGTACACTGGCAAATGCACAAACTGTAAAAATCAATGAGCTGCATGATTCTCTTTGCTTATGGTGCTTTTACATCTCGCACAGCTTCCGTCACGGCTCAGCATCCAGCCTGCCTAAAGGTCATAATATTAAGATACTTGGAGGAGCAGAGAGGAAGAACGGGCAGTCTGTGATCCTTGCATGTCTCAGAGATCCACAGTCCCCTCCAGTGCCAGTGGGGATGGAAAAGAAAGCTTTCCAGCCAGGTCTCTCTTCCGCTGTCACCAAAGTACTTTCAGTAAATCTGCATGGGATTTCTACTTGCATCTAGATTTAAAGGGGAATATCCCACGACTAAGAGAATTAAGGTAACCAAGTGCTATTCCACAGATGTCTGTAGAAGTTGAACAGGTTCCCAATCTACCAACTTCACTGTACATGTTATTTCAGATTTGCCCACCACCACATGATCTTTGCCAAGCACAAAAAGTCTGGCCTTTATTATCGCTATTAGCAGGACACCAGGACCAGGCTTTAATTAGTATAACCAGCACTGGTTTTCTAGTCCTTCTCCTAACAGCAATTTCAAAACCAGTCAAAAAGAGACTGGATCCCAGAGTGGTAGGTAGGGTACAGGCACATCATAAAAAGCTTTGTAGGGACCTTATGGGGTTGCCTCCGATTTTTCTGTCAAACAAATCATGGCAAAGCTATACATTAAACTATTTCTAAACAGATGGGATGCAGGGTGAAGGACAGGAAGGCTTGTGTTGTCGATGAGAACTGGGCATAGGATGTCAGGTGACTTTCACCTTCTTCCTCTGCATTCCTGATTTGTTAAACTAAACATTAGGATAGGGATCAGGCTGCAAAAATTGATACTGGGATAAAATATTTTCCCACTTCATCCACCCAGTGAGACACAGCCTGGATGAGCAGGGACTGAAAGCTGGTGCTGGGTTTGTCCCCCTGGAAGGTGGCTGCCAATGTGGAATTACAGCTGGCTCTGCCGGGCGGGCTTCCAAGCCCGGCTGGAACTAACTGGCAACTTTGCAGGCAGTTTCATTTGCTCATGAAGTGCTAAGCAGAGAAATAATATGAATCAACTATACATAAATGAGGTGGTTTGTAACCAAAAAGGAGAAATAAAAGGAAGAATACACTCAAAGGTGTCTGCTCGTTTGGGTTATTACAGCAAATAGCCAGGGCACATATCCATAAATGCAGCTGGAGCCTAATTTCAGTCTTGTCTTAAATAGCAGCACATTCACTGATTTCACTGGCATTACTCCCAACTTACGTTCCAGTAAACTGTACCATCTCCATTCCCTGCCTCCCTCCAGCAGCAGAGTTCCCACTGGTTCAGGGCTCCTAAAATCCCTACAGAAGCTACATTTCTTGATTGGTCGTGTCTACACCTGGGAAAATGGATGCTCATCTAAAGCACAGGCTACGATCCTTTTGTATCATGGCCCCGGGGCAGAGCTACTTTTACAGAGGAGAGCAGAGGAAAGAACATATTTGTCCCTAAAGCTGGCAATTTAAAGCAGTCTCCCTGTTGATAGATGGTCTATCTTTTTGTACAAGCAGTGCTACAAGACCAAGGTGAAACACATTTGTGGAAATGCTTTAGAATTATCTGTTAGAAAGCACCTCTCTCTATAAATTATTGCTATTATTATTAGCCTCTGAAGTAGGTTTCATCCTGCAGAGCTTCTCCCTTAATAAATCTGAAGATGATTTTAAAATGTAAACAGTTTGTTGGAATATTCAGCATTCAAACTCTTCCTCCGATTGCTGAAAAGGTATGACTCCAGGAGAAAAGCAGAATAAATCTTAAAGCTGTAATGAAAGGAAGTTAACTTCATACCTCTTCCCAGTCTTATTGCTATCCATGGCACAACTATTAACTTGAGGGGCTAGATTTGTTTCCATTACAATACGTATTACTGCCTGAGGACATCAGACTTTGAATGCTCTCTATGTTTTCCGAATCACAGAAACAGGGTGCCCTGCTCTCAGCTTATCAGTATTCTCTTATTTGTTTGGCTGGCCCATTCGCTTCTCTGCAGCCTGAGTAACCTTTATGGAAGCGTGGAACCGGTTAACATACAAAATACTCGGAAGGTCAAAGTGTGTCCTAGGTGACCACCTTTCACATTTAAATTCAAATGCATCACTGTTATCACGTACCGTAATGAGAACATGCGCGCAGCAATGTCGACAAAGGCATAATCGTTTTCCAATACTCTGTGAAATGCGAAATCTTCTAGCCATACTTTCAGATTATGACATTTGAAATAACAATCCTACTTCCAGAGGCATCTGACTTCCACACTCACCGAAATGAGGCCTTCTACCTTTGCACTTTCTACTGGGAATATTCCCACTGGGTGCTTCTGTTACCTGCTTGCAGGTAAAAAGGGAAAATTACATATTTAACTTGTGCTGGGTAAGATTTTAGGGGGTTAAAATAAATACTTGAAAATATGCGTCAGAGAATTTTCCTTGAATTGCGTGCCAGGAACAAACAGGATCTTTTGTCCCACTACCCAAGCCCACAGCACAGGGGAAGGGGAGCTGGTGTCGGGGCGACAGCGCAGAGACAGCAAGTCAGTCCTGCCCCGCTGAACACAAAACAAAGAGGACAGACTGCAGATGGGCAGGGAGAGATGGGTGAGGGAGGAGGCTTGGAAAAGGAACGTATTTGATCAGTATGATTTTTTTCTTATATCTTGTAAAAGGACAATATAAAAACGTGGGGTTTTCCATTTTTAAATTCCATATTTTCATGTTCTGTATATTACGATCACGTATTTATGTGCTGGTTTCCATGTCTGCTTGGTTACTTTGCCTGTAAACTCACGATGGCTCAGATCTCCCCAGAGAGTAAGTTTCATTGATCCTAATATATACAGTTATGAATGTAGTTTTTAGCAATATTGGCAACAGAGAACATCTGTTTACTTTGAGTTAATCAAGATTAATATTTTATCTTCTGTCTGGCTAAAACACCCACCTGTATGAAGCATTTTGCTTCAGCTGTAAAGATGAAATCTTTAAGCAACGCAATATTAAGCAAATACCAATTTTTTGACAGGGTTGTATCAGGGTAATACATGACTATGACTGTTTTGCTTCACAGTCTATCCCATCTCAACCTCCGGAAATATCCCAGGAGTACATGATACACAGCCATACAGTGGGATGCTGATACAGGTAATAACCACGGCACAAGGCAGCCCAGGGCAAACAGGGAACTCGCTGACCCAGCTTCCCTCAAGTGATCATTGCTAGGCTCATGGAGAAATCTATTAATTGCTCCAAGTAGGTGCCCATCGTTAATACGGGCAATCTGGATGTACAATTTCAAAGCCTTAAATTCCTGCTCTTGGAAAACACGTCTGTTTTGATCTTTCTATGCAGCCAACCAGCTAAAATGTTGCACATATTTGCTACACCTATCCAAAGAAATTTATCTTTCACACCCTACTTCATGCCATATGTTGGAAGCTGAAAGAATGAAGGATTTAGCTGTCAGTCTCTGAAGGCAGTACAGGCCCTCTTCCAACTGCACACAGCGTCAGATCTGAAAGTATGACATTTCACTTTAGCTTCTGTCAGCACTATCTGCAGTGTATCGCTGGTGCACCGTTGAAAATATCCTTGATAGGCAGCTCATATGCGCTGGATAAAGTGCTCATTAATCTTGCCTTTAAAGTACTGAGAAGTTGGGTGGTAAAATTCCTAAGTGAATGCGCTCTGCACCGGCACAGAACGGATGCTCCCACTGTATTTCCCAGCCAACAAAGGGAATCTTCAAAAAGCCGCCTGCAAAGTCATTTCAGCTCTATTCATCTGCTTTAGGGTAAGCTGTTCTTCCTTACAGAGGTCTCCTTCCTCCCGTGGGTCGTGTGTTGGCAGCGGGGCACAGCCCCTGCGGTGACACGAGTCCTGCAGGCGCACAAAACCCAGTCGGGTACCAGCTGGGGATAGGCGCTACCCTTCCCGCATCCCTCTGCAGCACACCCGTGGCTGGGCACTGGCCTTGGGACACAACCCTGGCTCCCAACAAACAGAATTAATCCTCTCACCGATGCAGTGGAGGTAGATTGTGAAAGAAGGCTTTTGAACTGCCTGAAGAAATAAATGCATGGGGTGATTTTTACAATTGCTCTTCACCTCATGCTGGAGTATTTTGGTATTTAGCAGGAATAGTTCAGTCTGCAAGAACCTGGTTCTCTGACAAATATTTAAAAAATGTTTCCACAAAACAAGGAAACTTCATGAAACATTTAATGAAAATATGGATTTTTGCTTGTTTTTAATCCCTTCCCTATTAATAAAAGATTGGGTTTTTTAAAAGATTCACTATTTATTTTTCTCCCTCTGCAACCTAATACAGTAGAAACAGACAGCAGGTTAGGCATTTGCCAACAGCAACAAGAAAACAATAAAATGAAACAGAATAATATTTTTTACACCCCCACCACCTCCCCGCACCTAAAACTCCCTGGGCAGAAAATGTACGATATGAAATTCATTTTGGCAAGGGACTATCAATCACTTCTGGTGATGATCCTACAATTTGTTATTACCGTTAAATTATTTTGTGATTATATCAGCATTCACATGAGAGAACCTGGCTTTGCAGCAGAACACACTGAATACTTCACTAACAGACTAAATGCTGCATTTCATAACAACGTCGAACCCGTGTTTTGGATGGAGTTTTCCAGAGTAATTCTGTTAGGAATAAAAAGCCAAAGAAGAACACAAAATCTCAAAGCGACCAACCACTCTCTTTCAAGACAGGTTTATACCGTAAGCCATAATAAAATAACTGAATGCCATTTATTTTAGCTTTATTAATCTTTGCAGTCTGCAAATATTCCTACACTAGGTAGATATGTTGGTTAAATCCTGACAAACCCACTGAGCCAAGCACCAGACCAGATGATGGCATTAACCTGCAAGGATCAGCTACAGCAGCGCGTGCTGAATCCTCACCACCTCTTAATTTCCAACCAAGCTGGTAAGGAAGGGGCTGCAGCCACTCCATGTCTACCTGAGGTGCAGCAGGAGAGCTGCAGAATGATGATGTTCTTTGATTCATTCACACAGAAGTATGAATGAATCAAAGAACTTACCCAGAAATGTTCCTCAGGCTCCATTCATGCTTGTGAAACAGAAGGACAGGCTCAACATCCCACTCTCACTAACGCCCATGCCTTATTTTCCCATGGTAAAACAAGTTTTGGTCTACAGTCTGACTGTCCACGTTTATTACCATGTAAGAATGCCTACACCATGATTGCAGATGCATGTAAAATCCTAACACACATACACTTTAGTAGGGGGCCTCTCATTCAGCCACAAACTCTAACAGCTCAGTGTTAACTACACTCTGCCAATATCTTAACATATATATCCTTCACAACCCATCTGCTTTGGAAAAATCTGGCAGAGAAGATCTGGCAGTGCCTATGAGCTATGCCCTACGGCACAGGGAGGATGCAGGGAATAAACCACAGACAGCAGGTTCTCCAACAGAAATGTCCTGTCCCCCCTGCAAGCTGACAGCTCAAGCCTTGTAGCTGTGCTGTGGCTGCACCAGGAGAAAAACGATCTCCAAGTCTTTGCTGAAAAACATCCTGTTTTCATTCTTCTCTTCCCTTAATAACTTCTGGGTCCCAGGACCATATGGCAAGGATAATCAGTGGGTTACTAACGCTGTCAAAAGTGCATTAGTAAAAGGGGAAGTATGCATGCCAGAAACAGCCCCCCCCCTTGAGAATCCCACTGCAGGAAATCTGGAAATGAGCCACAGAGACCCCGAATCTATTGCTCACCACTAGCTTGAGGAAGGAGGCACACAGGGTCTGAAGACGGCCACCTGCTCAGTGAAACTCCTCAGGATGGAGCTTCGCCATACCAGTCAGCTGGCTGGGATCACAGGGAAGGAGGCATGGCATTTCCGGAATACCCACCAGAAAGGACCACACTGGTTAGAAAGAACACTTTAAGCAACAGAAAACATCTGCTAAGTCAATGTCTAATTATCACCCAAATGGCAATGCTTGTATTTTCTGCCAAGTCCCAGGATGCAAGAAGCTCAGAGCAACCCGCGGGCACGTACTTGGGAAGCAGAGAGAGAGACCTCACCATATATCTGCCTCCTGACTTAAGTCCATAGACGTCTGGAATTGGAGTTTTGAACAAATAAGGTTTGACTTAGCCCCAGTGAAAGTAATAAGAAACTTGCACAAAATGCCTTTTAAGTAAAACCTATTGAAGATTTAAACCTCCACATTAAGTGTTCAAACGCTCCATCTTACAAAGGTCAAGCATCCAAGGAACTCGACTGATGTACAAATTTAACGACAGATGCTCGCGTACGCTCAGCGTGTGCGTGCCAGAACGATTGTTCTGCGCGTCAGACTGCCTGCCGCTCGCACAAGGAGATTCCCCGAAACGATCGCAGCCTATAGCCGCACGGCTGCGCGGGGATTTCTACCCGCGAACTTGCACACGCACCTTACCAAACAGCAGAGCTTCAATAACCGTGCTCAGCAGGTAATGCTTGGCCCACAGAACCATCTAGTTTTGGTTCTACCCAAAGAGCAGGCTGGATAGCGAGTGGGGTACCCCAAAAGACAAAAGAGCAGGAGATCCCTGAGGAATTCTCTAGAAGGGACAGTACCTATGTGGTAGGTGCATACCTGGTGGGTCTAGCTTGAGACAATGTAATTGTACCACGCAAAATAACCAGCCCTCTCTGCCACCGCGAAGCGTGTAGCTTCGCTTATCAGCACCTAAGCCATTTTCGGTGAAGCAGAACTGAAGTGTTTACGTGAAAGCTGCTTATGTGGTCAGCCACTTGAGAGTTCTCACTTTAAAGTACCATGAAATAGGCACACTATTATGGGAATTAGGGACATTTCTCAACAGCTGGCAATCACAGGCAGTCCCGGCTTCATCTTGAATGATTGACTTTGCACATCTCCCTGACCCACCACACATCTGGATAAACCCAGAGCATGGTGAAGGTTTAGCTCCAGAGTCAAACTCTCCCCTGCAAAGACCGTGGGAGACCCCTGACAGTACCTTTATATTCAATTAGTAAATTGTTCTTATCTCAATTTTACGAGCATCCTTGTCTTTGTCCTCCAATTCTCTCCCTCCCCCGGAGGTGGGGGGGAGGTACGCAGGCAGCTGAGTGGTATTTTGCTAGATGGAGTTAAACCACAACACCAGAACAGGTAAAGGTGGCTTGAAAAAATCTGGAAGAACCTGAAAGTATAAACATCCTGTGCTAAAGCTGTCAAGTGGCCTTTTGACTCCATTGAAACAAAATCTTACAGAAGGAATATTGAAATATTTCCAGTTGAAAATCTCCATTTTTTGGAGGTGAAATTCCAAGGCTTCTCCCACAATTGGTATTTCAATTCTACTGTGCTCCTACCTGATGCTCAGTCTGTTTCCAATCCAGAGGGAGTACTGAAACCCTGGCTATTCAAATTAAGAAACCTGCGTGCATGTTAGAAAACGTGTATTAGCAATGGCAATTTCCACCTCAGTACACACCTACTGACAAAGGACAGCTTCCCAGGCCCACCCAGCACCCTCCCCGTGCCGAAGTCAGCATGGCCCAAGGCAGCTGGACCTGGCAAAACGGGCACCGAGCAAGGACCATCTTGCCAGCTCTGCCAGCGAACTGCCCCATGGCACCCTGGCCTCCCTTACCTGGGGCTGAGGGGCGATCCCATCTACACTCCAGGCATTCTTCTGCTCGTGAGACAGTTTAAAACATCTTGATAACCTCTTCGCTAGCCCATCCCAGCTGCTGTAAGAGTTTGGCCAGAGGCAGCATGGACCTTCAGCACAGGTTTGGGTGTTTATCCCCCTCTCAGCTCTGCTGTGCTCCAGCTAGACCAGATCCTACCTTGTTTTTCAGTGCGACTAACCACAAATCTAGCAGCAAGCACAGTACAGACCCACTATTTAGAATGTTTGGCATTACTTGTCATTTTTGTTGTCTTTCATACGAATTTCTTTTCAGAATGTGGTGGATACATTAATGATGGGGAAAGTCGCAGTTTTAATGCAATCCAGTATCCCAATAACGCTTTTGTTTCCAAGTATTTTCATCTCAAGACTACAATTTCAGGCAATTAAGCATTTCATCAGCCCTGGAAACAAGTAATTATTGTCACTTCCATCTAACAGACTGAGGATCTGGCAAACACCAGTTATTGAGTAAAACAGAAACTGGAAACGGGATGTTAGGAGTTGCTGCGCAGGATCAATCCTGGAAGCTGTGTCTCCCAGCACGCTGCACCCTACCTGGGCCTGAGGAATACGAGGGGGAAGGACAGAGGGAAAACTGGGCAATGGATCCTGACCCTAAGAACTGCAGATCAGCTCAGTTCCAAGCAGTTTCCAGCTGTCTTTTATTGACCAGGTATGGTATTTCAGAGAGGTGAATGCTCCGCAGCCATTTAAATGCCGTATTTCCCATTGAAGATCCTCAGTAAATTCTTAGTGTCAGTGACATCTTGTGGCAGTGAACTCTTTGCTACAGCGTACAGTAAACAGCAGCACGAGAGGGACAGGCAGAAAGCCTGGCTGCTGGCCCCGCATGCACCTGTTTGTCCCGGTGCAAAGCTCAAAGCCCAGCAGCCACAGCCCCTAACTCGTTCAGGCTGCAACCCGGCCAACGGCGGGCTATCCAAGTGAAAACACTGCGTTACACCAAACCCAGAGAATGCACATGATTTTCAAATTTCTTGTCCTTTGTACTGCTTGAATGCTTGGGCTTCTGAAGTCCGTGTGAATCATCCCAAGAGCTTCCCAGCTCAGTATGCAAATTGGGCATAAAATAAATGTAAACAAATTGTTTGAGTTCATAAGGACTCAAAAGATTTTGTTTTCTCCTTTTCCTATGCTTTCTTTTGTAGAATAAAAGGGGATTAGTGCATGTCCAGCTATCTAAACTGAGCCCTTTTAGGAAAAAATGTTGACAAAGGAGAATGTATATTTTTTATAGCTCTGAAACCCATGCAGAAAATAAGTATTTCTAAGATAAATACCACAACTTCATAACTTCAAAAAGTATTTGATGAAACAAAATCAATTTTCTTTAGCTGCATTTCATTTCCTTCTCTTCTAATACTTTCTTTTTTAGACTTTCTTCTGTTACTTCATGTTGCTGCTCCAGCGAGTGTCAAAAAAAACCCACCGAAAAGTCTACGGCTTGGTACACAGGCTGCTTAAGCAAGTGGGAATCGTCCTTACTCTCAGCAAATCTGAGGTCAAGCCCTTTGACTGCCTTAAACAGAAGGGTATTTCTGCATTATGGTTGGTTCTCAAACACTCGCAGCCTTCAGCTTATTTGCACATACCAGCACTTGCTGTCAGCGGGAATTTGGTGTTATTAAAATAACGTCCATACAGGTTACTTGCCTGGGATTGTAAAGGTTGGGGGAAAGAAGGATCCTGGAAGGAGAGAAGCAAGGGAAGCACGGCGTACGAGAACTAGGCAATTAGGTACATTCAGATCGCTGAAAGACCATAATAAACGACACGTATCTGAAATACGTACACGTTTTCATCTTACTGAACGCAGAGTCTTGCGTTGTGAAGTACAAAAGACAGACAACAACCAGCCTGAGGGAAAATGGCCTGAGGAGAAAACATGTAAGAAAGGCAGAAATTTTAACAGGCCAATGGCAAGGCACTGGATAATGCCAAGTCCCTCTCAGTCTCTTTCGTTTGGAAAATTGTCTGAATGGCCTGGTCAGTGTCTTAACGGATTTCAGGCACTGCAAATCCCACTACTATATGCTACAGCAAGATGTTTACAGATGTTCATTTCTCACTATGGTCATGTCTTAAAGCAAACAGGGAATGTTCTGGAAAAAGCACTGGACAACCCCAAAATTTCTGCCAATTGCTATTTAAACATTTGTTCAGACTCCTGCCTACTCTCCCGATAATTGTTTCCCATTTAGACAAGTAATTAAAAAGCAATTGTGCTATTTTGCACGTGTTGCCATCAATTTACTTTTCCACTGCATATCTGAAAAAACGCAAAATGAAAGCACTTGAGCCTGGATTTAGACAGTCTGAATTCCACTTGAGCTCCTGCACCTAATGTTTCCAATTAACAAAGTGTCTCTGCAGACCCAGCAACCAGGAATCCGGAGGTGAAAAGCCCAAAGCCATCTGAATCTCAGCCTCCGTGCAAGCACCTTGTTGTAAAACCAGACCGTTATCTGCGGGGCCTGAACCAGCAGAAGGGTTTCTTATCTGGGGCGTTGCTCCCACACATGGTTTCAGTCAAGGTTACCTTGGATTTAAAGACAGGTTATTGATGATTTATTTCATAAACAGGGGTAGCAAGTTTTTTAAAATACATATGCTTATCCATAACCTCATCCAGAACTTCCCTGTGGCATTCATGTAATGCTCAGCCCTCCGATTTAAAGGAGGCTACACTAAATGGTTGTAAAATATGGCTTTAGTAAGGAGCCTCGCTGAAGATAATATTAAGAATAGAACTTTTCCTATGAAGAACAGATATCTGAACTAGATAGGGAAGGTTTTCTGAGTACTGAGGAAGTGTCTGACCTGTGCTTATCAGCAAACATGAAGGAGTGTAATCTATCCCCTGAAGGGTTCCTGTTTCACAACAGGCTGAAAATGAAATGCTGGTAACAGAAATGTGGAAGCCCCATGCCTTCAGAAAGCCAGAACTCTGTATGTTTGTCACTAAGAACTGGGTTCATTTAAATGCCAGATGATGCCTGTTTTGTATGTGTTCATTCTTAAAATAACACGGCAACACCTGTAAAACCCACACACCTCCACAGCTGGGTGACAGCCCTCAGTATTTGTGCGAGCCCGGCACACTAAAATAAGATGGGCTGCTGACACTTCTCGTCTTGCTCCTTTTGATCAAGAGGGACACAGCAAGGACGGCATTCCGTTTGCTCGTTGGCAATAGCCAAGATTTGACCAGTGCATCAACGGCAAAGACAAGCAAGGAAGCGCACATGTAACGGAGAGAAAAGCAGTGTCGCCTCCTGAAGACTGCTGAATCCCATGAAGCCCCCTGCAAAGCCTTCCAGGAACAATTCAGCCTCCCCAGTCAGTGCAAGTGTGTTGGATTGGCTCAGTCATCTTCAAGAAGGCAAATCACTGCAATTCCCCTTCAAGGCAAAATAATTTCAAACTCACTTTCTGAAAGTTAGGCACCTAAGCACAAGTGGCCTTATTTCCAACAGCAGCAAGCACGGAGGCTCTCAAAAAGATGAATGGAAGCTGTGATTGCTCACCACTGCTGACAATCAGGTGGCTTGTATTTAAGTGTCTACATCTGCAAAAGAAAAAAGCTGGCTCAAAGGCTTCATTTTTACTGCAAGTGCAAGCTGGGGTATTTGAGTGCAGCCAACAGTCTGAACGCCTTCCTCGCAAAGTCTTGCAACCTCCAGCAAAAAATACTAAAAGCATCGCATGGGTAGCGCTCCTATTCACAGCCTGCAGTTGTACCTGCCTAAATATTTTAGAAGTTTGACATCAGTCGTAGGCACAGGTACCCAAGAAACGTGTGCCTTCTGCACTGCAGGGTCCCAGGGGATGCCGGCATCAGGCAGCTCTGTGCTTACGCTGAAGGGAGTACTGCTGACTGAAGCCCGTTTGCTGTGAAGGATGGACAAGAAACTAAAAAATTCTTTAAATAAATTCTTGTAAGCTGGATCCATTAGGCTGGAGCTCACTTAGGCTGTATATTCTTGCCGTATTCAGGGTGGGGCTGTGACTTGTCAGGTATGCTTAATAAATCCTTCCCCCATTTAGTCCATTTATTTTAAGAATCAGCTGCTCGGTAAAACACACAGAAGGATCACTTCTCACCAGGGAAACAGAATCAGCATTCCTTGCTCTCAGATCCTGTCCTTCACGCATAGGAAAGAGTAGCCATAAATCTAGAATGGTGGATCTGAAAAGCTAAAATAGGATTTATTTTGATGCCTTCTACACACTGCAGCTCTATTTCATAACCACTTACAGTGCTCACTGAATTTTGACATGGTTGGTCCTGAAAACATGCTCTTCCTGGGGCGGCATAATTAACTGGCCACCTTCTACCCACTCAAGAAATATCAGACTGACCATATTACGAGCAAGACCTGAATTCTGTTGGTACTGCGCCGTAACTCTTCTTGAAAAGGTGTTTAAAGTTGTAAGCACAATGTCAGTTCAGAAATACTTAGGAACTCAGCCCAGATCCCTGGTTTGCATTCTCGCCAGGATCTTGGTTACCATGTTATGTCCCTGTTCACTGTCAAATTTTCTGCTTCTAAACAATTAAAATGAAGAAGCATTATTCTGTGAATAGGGAATCTCCTGACATCTAAATCAAGTTAAAGAAGAGGGAAACAAAAATTTCTCTTTTAAAAGTCTCTTTTTTGGAGGAGAAGGGGGGAGATATTTAATCACCTACAGCACAATACGCCAGTTCAAAGCCTGACCTCAAGGAAAGCAAGAAAGAAGAAAGTGAATATTGAGAAGGGTGTCAGCTACTATACCTAGGAGAGAAGGAATTAAATTAATGAAGAGAAATTAAGGCTGAATATTAAGACAGGGGAGGAATTCGTCATAGGCTTCTTTCTCTGCATGCAGCACAGCACTTCAATGCATGCTTTTAGCCTCATGGAAAGATTTACAATCTCTGAACGTATGTACTAGGTGTTTGACTTCCTACGGCTTTCGGAAAGAATTTGATGTCCTAACCGTCCTCTGTGCCTTTGGAAGTTTTCTCCTCAGACCCTAGTTAATCCTTATTCATGTCACTAGGTCCATTTCCAGGCTGAAAATTAAGCACTCCAGCGCTTTGCATGAGGTTATGGGATGATGTTGCAGAAGCAAGGCTGAAGTCCCACCACGTGGAACGCTTCCAAGGCCCAGCGCATGGTAAGCACACAGGAGTGGCCAACCAATCTTGCTGAGCAGGGTCGGCTGGGAAGCGACCGCGACGCCTCTTCTCCACTGCTGATTCTTCTAACCAGAAATCCGAGTATCTAATGACAACCCCCTAGTTTCGAAACAGAGCTGCAGCTTCTGTGCAAACTGAAGTTTTTCCTAAGGGGAGTCTTTTTATGCTCGAAGTACAATAGATACTCATGTAACTATGAACCACCATCTTCATTTTTCTTTTTACCTCATCAAGTACTTACTGAGCAGAAGGTACTACCTGCGATAAATGCTACCTGTCAAGACTTTACTTTGATCATGCTTCAAGAAGGAAGAATTTCCAAATCATTTGCTTGGAAATTTTTAATTCTTAAGTGGGTTGTTTGTTTGCCTCAAAGGAAGCACTAACCTATTTTACATTGTCAAAAATCTATTTTTAAACAAAATTTTCCTTTGTACTTTAAACATTCCCTAAAAATACTTCTTAGGCTCATTTTGTAAAATTAAAATGAAGCAGACGTTTAAACTATCGCCTGATTCAGCAGCTCTGTCACTGTGCTTACCCACTGGCTACGGAAGGATCAAATGTGGCCAATGGCTCTGTTCACCTGAATTAGGGTGTTGAGTTAATACTGTCATTTGTCATGGCACCAAAGTCCCTCTAACCGTGTCAAATCACAAACAGGAGAGACTCCTCGTTTTGCTTAAAATTCTTTTAAAAGAAGTCACAAGTGGAGCACAAGTATTACAGCCTCTCGTAGCCCTTCCCATGGTTTATATTTAGCGTCAAAAATAAAAGTAGGAGGTTGGTGTGGGAGGTGGTTTAAAAGGTCACCTCTATAGCTTATAGAAAGGATTTGCCTTGCTTCACTAAGCCCCAGACACTGTACTTCAATTTTACCAGTTAAATTTGACTTTGCAGGACTGGACGGGAGGGGTGCAATTTATACAGTGTGGTCAGCAGAATCCAGAGTGCAATGCATCACAGCCGAGGCGCTGCAGGAGCCTCCCCGGGCTCAGCTCTGCGCAGGGTAACTCTGCAGGAGAAAAACCTAAGCAGCCTGTTTTTCTTGTAAAATGAAAGAGTTGGAAATACATTGATATTCCAAGCTGTCATCCTCTAAGTGACTGGTGGAGGTTTTATGGAAGAAGACAAAAAAATAGCCAGGGTGCTATTATAATCTAAGTATGTCCTGTTAACAGAGGGATCCTACCACTAATATTAGCTGTGTTAATCAACAGTAAAAGCAGCAGGAGGAGAATGAGTCTCCCAGTAATGGAGACTGCTTTCTGCATTTGGAGGATGCTCTTTTCCAATCCTTCATGTTATGTCTGAGGGAATTATTCACAGGAGCTAAACACCTTTGCTTTGCACTTGCTCTTCTTAGACTCAAGAACTTCATTAAAATCCTTTAACCTTAAAAAAAAAAGTAAAATCTTGGAGGAAGGGAAAAATACAGCTTTTTCCCTCATTTTATTTACAGACACTGCTAAGCCTCCTTAAGCTACTTTTGACTCGCTGTCTCATACCCCGACAAAGCAGATGTGAAGAAGGCAGATATATAACAGTACAGCACGCACAGCAGGGCTGCCAACTGTCAATAAATTTATGAACAGTTTGGAGATCTACAGGAGTTTTGTGAAAATTCTTATTCTTTCAGTAAAAACTGGCAAGCTCTCCCGCATCTTGGCAAAAAAATATATAAAATTACAGTTGGAGAACATACTGGTCTACTTCCACCTGGAAAAATACCCCAGAAAACATAACCCTGATGTTGCTGGATCAGATAATTTCTGCATGGAGCTCTCTTTCAAATTCCTCTGATGGTGGAATGGATAACAGAGTTGCTGATGTTTAAAAGTAATTGTTAAATGAATTCTGCAGGATACCGACTACTGTGCAACAGACTGTGAATGTAGTTTAGCTAACCACTAAAATAGAAATACTTTGTTTCCAAAATAACTTACTGACACTGGAGTTTTAAAAATAACCACCTAGAATTACTTTTGTGACTAATCACATGGGATATTTCCCTTTCTGCCCCAAAGCTGGGTAGGTTGATATTCAAATGCTAATCTGCAGAAGCAGCTATGAGCTTTATTGTCACTGATCAACTTGAATGTGCAAAATCTGTGCTTCCAAATGTAAAGGCTGCCTTGAAACTGTTTTGCATAACTGGCTTAATATGCATGAAATTATAGGGGCATCCTACAAATTAGTCATTGCGTGCTTTGTACTTGCACCTGCTGCAGGATCTATAACCTGCCGTTCGCCTGTCTGGGTCCAGCAGCAAAGCCACACACCTGGACACCTGACATACAGGAACCACAGCGAACAACCTGGTGCAGGTGTCAGTGCAGAGGCCACCTCACTATCCAAAGCCTTTTAAAACAGCAGGACCCAAGCTCCCTTGCTCTACAGCTAAGTCTTAATTTCAGTTTCAGCCTCTCTCCCATTTTATGGACTGCCAAGGTTTGATTTAGAGAAGTGCAGCAAGAACACCATTGGAGAGAAGCCTTGCCTATGAATTTTTATTGTAAAAGAGTTGAATTTATTCCAGCTGGCTTTCTGAAAATGCAAATAGGACATCCAAAGACTTTACATTCAAGATTAAGCAGAATTTTAAAGGCAGGAAGCATGTTTTCCTGCAACAGCATCTCTTGAGGTTCCACATCCCTTAGCATGGCTGAAAAAATTAGCTACAAAATGCTTTCCTGGTCCTGTAACTAGAAGTAAAAGGCTTTCAGGGCTCATGCTATCTGTCGGGCTTCACAATCATTTTGAACACTTACCGACCACATCTTATCCGTGCTACGTTTTTATCAGCTACTTTTATCAGCACTAAGTGTTCAAGGGCAGATTGGACGGGGCTTTGAGCAACCTGATCAGTGAAAGATGGCCCTGGCCACGGCAGGGGGTTGGACTGGGTGATCTTTAAAAGTCCATTCTAACCCAAACCATTCTGTGATTCTAGCAAGAACTTAGTAAAATAAAATTAAGGAACTGAGACTGTGTCTTCACCTTCTTCTTTTTTTTTTTTTTGTTTGGGTCATGATAAACACAAGCCTTTCATAACTGTCAATTTTAAAGGCGTAAATTTGAATAGTCCAAGTGAAATCAACTGTAATGTTTCTTAGCACCCCTAATGTCAGAAATGGTGCATGTGCCTACACAACCACCCCACCCGAGCAGAGGAGGGATGCAGAGAGAGCAAGAGCACACATATGTACCCAGACAATCATTCTGGTGAGAAGAAAAAAAAAAAAAAGCCTTATATCAAACTGAGATTAAGTGAATTTCTGCCAGTGCTGAATGACTTGGGAACTCTATTCACTTTAATGTACTATGAGCTGTCATTCCCATCTTTATACAAAGACACTCAGTTCCTCAAGAACAGCTTGAAAAAGTATTCAACGTTTTCTGTACTTTCTATATGTATTTTTTTCCATTAAAATGACACTGCTGCATGTTAGCAGGAACAACACGGACCTCTTGTCTCCCCCCGGTTTTCTGTTTGTATATATTATTTATGGGGAGAGCTGGCTCCAACCCTTGCATTTAGGCTACCTTACGCTTGCTATTATAAAATATTATTGTGACCTTTTTTGAGTTCTTAACACTGCCATTGTTTGCAGCTAGCCTTACAAATTCAGAAAAAGCCCTGCAGGCTTTTCCTTGGTCCATGAAATTCGTTTCAGATTTGACGGGTAATGACTCGAAAATCTCCATTTTGTTCTCTCCCTCCGTCAGCAAGAGTTCTGGAGGTCTCCAGATAACATCTGGACACACGGAAGCGCCGCACCCAAGGCAGCGGCAGCAGCACATTTCACTAACCCACAAGGGCTGGGGTTGGAACCCCACTCCTGCCCTGCCCAGGGACATGGTTGCTGAACCTGCGCGTTGTGACACCATCCAAAATGAGCTCTTCCACATGGCCACTGGTCACACGGCTACACGGTGCCTTGGGACGGCTGGACTCGGCCTTTAGATACACCCCTTTGAACTCCTGACTTTCCAATGCCACGTCTGTGCCTTCCGTATGACTTCACACAACATCCATTAACAGAGATCCGGGAAGAGCGGCACTAACCTTTCACCCATCTGTGCAACAGAAAGAACGGGCAGAGCATTTACAGCAGCTTAGCTAGATGAGTCCCCAAATCCACGTCCTGCCCCCAGGACAGCAGACCCAGCTCTTGCTCCTGGTGGATCCGAGATCGAGGCAAGAACAAGCTGCAGCTCTGAGGCACCAGCCGGTTACCGGAGGCAGCCCAGGGGAAGCAGCAGCATCGAAAGCCGTTTTGCAGCTGGTGTGTACCTACCACAGGAGCACTTTCAGCTCCAGTAATTCTTTTATACTGCAGCAGGGACAAGATGACAAATCTGATTATATTAAAAGTCCATTCTTTCACCCAGCTTTCCAAAATTTACAAGTTCACCATATGCTTTAATGGAAGAATAACCTGCCTCTTTTTAGGTAACTACTATTTCAGGTTTAAGGGATTCAATCCTCTCACGCACGCACTGAGAAGTCAGCTCCTGTATATTCATGGGCAAACAGCCCTTCTGCCCAGACCCTGCGCCGTAGGCATGATCTGAGAGGGAGCAGTACAGTGATGTTTGCAAATCGGTCTTCATTTAGGGATATTTGTACCCAGATTTTAAAAGATACTCAGGTGTCTATTTACTAACCATGTCAAAGGACCATCAGAAGTATATATATATATATAAACTCAGGAAGGGTGAAGAAGGAGATAGACAGACAGATAAACTCTAACGTATTTTGGCACCTCACAATTTAACTGTATTCTACTGCATCAGTTACTGTTGGGTTTTTTAATTGTATTTTTTAAATTTCAGAGAAGACACATTGTTCAGTCTGTCAGTGAGAAAAAAATTCATATGAGGTACTGCAAAGAGCTACTTACTGGCACCGTATACAATCTGTAGGTAATTCACATTAAATTATATCTCCCGTTCCACTGTGTATTGCCGAACAAAAGATAGGCTTGCAAGAATGACAATGTTACATCTGCATAGAGAGTCTGTGATTATTATACAATAAGGCATATTCTTCCCACATACAACTTGGGAAAATGCGGACGCCCTAAATCAAGGGTCACATTTTGATACCACTCATGTCAACAGGACGTTGCCATCAAATAGGGCAAAAGATAAATTTCTCTCTCAATTACACTGAATATAAACACAAACTACACTAGGAAGAAGGGTGGTGGTGGTGTCTTTCCCTTTTTTTTTGGAGGGTAAAATTACAGATCCAGTCTAATGGATTGTTTTTTTCCTGGTACGTGGGTGTCAGGATGTCACAGGTTCTTCTTCACCTCATGAAATACGATTTTGCTAATATTTCCCTCACACGATAACAAAAAGCCAAGTAGGCGGTATGTGCTGGCTTCCAGAAGTGCGAAGTTCCATTATGTTCTGTAATAAATTCAAATGTGGTCTGCAGGAAACGAAAGAGTATCTGGAGAAGGGATGGGTTTTTACTCTTCAGCATCAGCGTGCACACACCTGCACCACTGTTCGTACCTGTACTAACACTGACCTATGGAGGAACCCCAAAATAAGCATAAACAGCACCAGAAACCATGTGTCGTACCAATCCAGGAGAATATTCTGGGGCATGTAGGTGTTGAGGCTATTTCAGGGATTTCCAAAAATGTCAAAGCGTTAGCAGTTTTGGGTTTTCGCCACCTGCAAAGTGAGGGTTTGCAAGTTGCCAGCACACGTGGAGGCAGCGTTGAGGCACAGGTAAACACTTTCAGCCTGGGTCAACGCTGACTTCTTTTTCCCTCTCCTTATATGAAGAAGAAAAAAGCAGAATGGCAGCTTATGAGAAGGGTTTTACAGAAACCCAAAGCATGGAAGACAGATGTAAAAATCCAGAGCCATCTCCTGTGTGGAAAGCAGCCCTTCCTAGCATTAACAGCGAAGCCGCGAGTCGTTGCAGCACGTTTTCTCCTAGGAATATTCAGTCTACAAAAGCAAACGAGAGACATTCACCCCCGGGTGGGTGGCACCCGCCCCAGCAGAGAGATGCTGGGGACTCCATGGCGAAGGAATTACTGGTTTTTCCTTCCTCCCTGGTGAGAAAAAGGAAGAAAAAAGAATCCCGCTGGGAAAGTGAGGAGGAGTATCGCTGCCGGCCCCACTGCTCGAGCTGGCAGAAGTGGGTCTGTGCGCCGGTGAGACCTGACCAAGGGCCACGGCTGCCCCAGGTGTAGCAGGAGCTTCAGAAAAGCCCTGTGAGCACCGTCACAGGAGCAATCACAGGTGGAGTGGGGTATTTTTTGAGATGACGCTTTTCCTCACATATCTAAAAGATCAAATAAAAAACTTAATTACAGTATGTGTATACATGCTAGCTCACACATAACTAATCCCTCTACTAATGAGTGCACTATTTTAACGTTTGAATTCTAAGGAATCCAGTCTTCGGAGAGCTTTTTAAAAACACCAAGCAGTTGGGGTGCCTGATGTTCTCCCTCCTGAGATTTTGTCACTTAGAAGATATATATAAAAATGCTCCTTTCCAAAGCAAGGCCCCAGATGAAATTTTTGCCCCGAACGCCATCCTTCATAATTTGCATGTAGTTAAACACTTTCCATTTTCTGTCAATTTTAACATTATTTACAGTACAATGATGCCTAGTTTTAATTGAATATTTAAATAAATGCTTTCTAATATACGAATGCTCAGTGTTTGCAGTAGGAAGAGGCAACTTTGCTATAGATAATTATGTCCTACTTTGGTCTGAAGTTTATTTCAATCATAAAATAACCAAAGGAATGCGAACACAATTTCAGCTAGAATTGTATGTTTACTCATATATAATTAATAAGGCCCATATCTAATTTGCATTCCAAACTCTGCAAATGAATCTGTTTAGGCAGGAAATAACATGGCTAATTGGGCTAAATGGGCAAGTTGCATCTTGTCAACAAACATTCTCTTTGCCAGATGAAGCCCCTCTAGCCTACTGCACCCTGTGCTTAACTCTGGCCAGGACATGGGGGAAGGAGGTCTTTAGGAAGGGAACAAGGTCAGATCTCACAAGGCAAATGAGTAAGAGAAATATATTCCATTATGCTTGAATATTAATCACTTATATGTGAATAATAAGCATGCCCCATGAGCCTAAATGATCCACTCATGTTTGTAAATGAGCTATCCATAGAGATTATTCCCACATAAACTTCTGAAGACCCAATCTTGCTGCTGCTGAAGCCAACAGTAACATCTCTATAAACCTCATTACGCTTTGAATTTGCCAGACCCATAATATTACAGTCTTATCGCTACAGGATAGCACTTCTCAAGCTTCAACTCGCTGTCAGTTTCTCTAAGCTGTGGATACCCAAATCCATCCTTCCAGAAACAACGATTTCATTAATTCCTTCCAAATTACACACGCGCACACCCATACGTTATTCACCAACTGGGTTTGGGAGCTGCTCTATCCAAGCTAATACCCACTGCATACAACACTGATCCATTTGGATAAATTTTCAGACCAGCTACCAGTGCCCAGGAGAATTTCCAAATTAATTACTTGTAGTAAAATTCACAAAGGTGCCACCTTACAACACTGTTGCTTGAAACCTAAAGGGCGCCGTATATTACCCAGTTCAGCACCGCCCCGCTTGCGGAAGTTGTGCAGATAATTAAAAGCCACTCTGAGTTACGCAAGAAGATTGTTCTTTTAGGAAGCAGCGCTTTAAAGGCTTCGGTTTGCTTCCACAGCACTCAGCTATTTGTTTGGGTTTATTTTAATAAGTACAGTTTTATAGGGGTTCTACTGCTTTAATGTAAAACACATGAATATGAATGTGCAGTATTTACAGGAGATTTCCCCCCTGCATTCTGCTCTATTTTGTCATATTGTCTGCAGTGGATATGTGATTTTTATTTTCCCTTTAGCGGTGAGGTAATTTGCCCATGTTATTTGCTCTGTGGGCATCCTCATAACACATTCTGAATTTATTTCATGATGTCTCTTGAAAGCACTGTGAATCCAAGACATGCCGAATCAAACTAATGAAGTAACCCCTGCACTAACAAACCCTCCCTGTCTCAACTCTGTTAGAAGCAGAAAGGACATGAGACTGATAGACAAATATTAAAGATATAATTCTTTTGGACTTGGTCCACATGTTCACAAGATAATGAGACCTTAACAAAGACGCAGATACTCGTATGAGATATTAGATCTGACATTTCATTTGAGGTGAAAATTGCCAGTCCTCCTAATGACATCTTTTCTTACCAGGTACAAGAGAGAAAAGGACTGAACTGTTAAAAAACTTGCTTTTTTCACAGCACTGATTTTGATCTTACCATGCCAATTTTCACTGAAAAATTTTAAAATGAATACAACGAAAAGTAGCAGGGAAGAAAAAAAAAAGAAACGCAAGCTGCTGGTGACTCGCCAAGAGTTCCTTTAATTTTGAGAGATCAACACCATGAAACAACCTTGCTGATATCACCATTATTCCCCAATCTGCAGCTGGCTGAGGCTCCCTAAGATTTAACCTGCTCAATGGGAAACAGAGGCTGAATGTAAAGCATGAATGTGCCTCCTCCAAGTTAACGCTATTTATCTTGAAATACTGAGGGGGTTAAAACCGGTTTACATCAACCTGGACATTTTCATTCCTCAAGTTGCATCTCCAGCTCGGTTTGTGACCTTACAATGCAACGTGTCAAGAAGAAGAGGCATCTGAATCTTTTATTCCAGCTGTAGTATTGCGTCCTGCATACATTTATACGTTTTGTTTATGCTCCGATGTCACATCCCATTCCACATTGGTCACTCAAACACAGCTGCCAAAAGTTATTTTCATTAAAGCCTTTCAATGTGTTGGTAGGGGAAGGAGGTCAGGGCTGAGACGCCTTCTTTTTTGTTTGCTTGCGTTTTGCTGGGTTTTTTTAGAAGAGAAGAGAAAATATCAAGAATACAGAAGAAAGGAAAAGCTTCCCAGACAATACCGCAGAACAAGTAAACGCCATGGCAGTTATTCACTCCGGGAAGATAAAAGAGACACTCAAGGAAAAAGTTCCATTTCACGTATTTATTCTTCAAAGGATGACAAGTGTTGTAAAGCAATAATTGTAACTTCACTACCTCCGTGGCTTTATCCCTGCAAAAACAAGAGCACCCTACTGTAGATGCTGTAGAAAAAGGTGGTGAGATATCCTCACGACTGGATCTTTTCCCAATCTACAGCCAGACTGCAGCAGTTGGCCCTCAGGGTCTCCTCAGAGCTCCAGTATCCTTCGTGAGGCTTGATCTCCAATCACAATGGCCCAACCCCGATGGGATGATAACAGTGTGCTTAGCTTTAGTGATTTCATTAATATAGCTGCAACTACTGCCATACTCCTCTCTTCTCCTCACCCTTTCAGGAGTATTTTGAAACCGGGGCAGGCTCATCCCTATACAAGACACTTGTGCCACCCCTGAGGTCCAGAACCAAGCTGTCAACAGGACTTGATCATATCATAAAGGTCTAACAAACCTTTCCAAGCCTTCCTGAATGAAAATCCCTGTGTCAAAAGTCACGCAGAGCATCCTGCAGATCCCTGCATTTTCCAAAGACTCGTCACCAAGCAAAAAGAACAATGCAACTAAAAACTGAAACTGCAGCAGCGCACCTCAAGAAAGCAATTTTCAAGGTTGCAACTCCATTACACCTATTGGGGGGGTTAACGTTACTTCCCCACAATGACCACAACTTTAATGGGATTGCTTAGAGCCATCGTTCCTCATCAAGCAGCCCCTCTGTCAGTGTTAGCTTTTCCATTCAAAAATACAGCTCACTGTAAACCAGTATAATCTTGGAGGATTCAGAGGGAAAAAGAAAAAAGACAGACAGTGAAGGGGAAAAAGGGAAAAATGACACATGACAGCAGCCTGCGCCAGTTAAAATGAAATCTTTGCACGCAGTAGCAGAATGACCTTAACATTATACACCCAAAGGTCTTGGACACGTTTGATGCTAAACGACCCCCGTGAATCATAAAGCAACCTTGCTCTCCTTGGCTACACATGCTTCATGAAAGATGAATAAACATAAGCCGGTCGGCTATCATGTGTGTGCTCAGAGTAATCTTGAGGTATTACTGTGAATCCTTCCAGACTGTCTGAGCCCCTACGAAGGGCATGTTACAAAAGGCATTCATCATCTGCTAAGAAGCTACGTCTGGGACATTCCAGCTCCTAGGTAGTCACTAAAACCATTTAACGGGGAGAAATGGCAATCAGCAAGATAATCAACTTGTACCATCCAGGAGAGAAATCACCCAAGCTCTCTTTTGAACATTCATGTCTTCTTAAGGAGATTAGAATCTGGAGTTGATTTTTAAATAAAGCTACAGACAAAACAGGGATAAAAATATTTTTAAATTCTTCCAGAATATTAAAACACAATCTGGAATGATCAATAAGAACCCGAAGCAGTTTTATTGGTTATGAAAAATTGGACTGTTAAATGCTAAATTGAAGAGGCTAAAAAACCCCAAACCAATGCTTATTTATAGCGTCATTCCCTTGATAGCAGTAAATAGCATCATTTTCACGGTTATAAAATGCACTAGCATGTGCTCTGACTCATTCAGCACAGGTCACTAGTTAGATTCAGGACAGCAGATAAGCACGTGCTTAAAAAAAAAGGGAGTTTCTAAGTCCCAAAGGGACTATAAACAGCAACACTGCTAATGCTTCTACCTCAGTACTTGAATAGTGTCATCTATTTGAGAGAATTTCTTCTGCCCAGATAGAACTATAAATATACAGTTGTCAATAACTGCTGGTGATTCTCAATTACTTTTGTTGCTGTTGAAATGCTGGACATATTCCACCGAATTTCATAACCTACAATGGAAGAACTGTTTATCCTAAATTATAAATTTTTGTTGTGAACAGAAATATCGATCCACTAGCAAACAGCAATTTTATTTACTCAATATCCATAAGAACAGGCTTACAGAAGTAATTTTAATTATTAAGTCTGTGCTCAGCAATTATGTGTTATGTACAAATTTCATTCCTTTTGTTAATTTTAATAAAAAGTCCATTCCGTGCCTGCTGTGTTCCTCTTCTACAAAGGCATTTAAAAGATTAGTCTTAATTATGGGTTTCAATATACAATGCGAGGAGGAGTAAAACCAACAAAACCACCAACAACGATGGATGGATTGCATGGCTTTCTGCTAATTTCTCAGCAGGCACCAACCCTGTGGCATTAAAAATACAGAAGGCAAATGACTTCTAAAGTAACTGAGGGGAAAATATAAGGAAAAAGCAAACTCATGCAATACGTGTCAAGCAGTGCATACAGCACAGGCTAAATCTTCAAAATTTCCTATGTGCAATTAAGTCATATTTGAGATGATTTTGGGGGTCAGATTTTCAAAGAGCATTTTGCTGGCCCAAAGATTCAGCCCAGTGCCTTGTAATGAGTGAATTACGTACCCGATCACACTCATTTCCCAGGGTGTTAGGGAGACACCTGGTTTTGGCATTCCGCAAATCCCACCAGGCACCTGCCTGCGTCCTTGGGGAACTGAATCCCTTCAGACAGCCGGATGAACGCCACACGTGCCCACGTGTCTGTGTAACCGCAGACAAGGAGGAACATACGCGCATGCACGCTGCAGGGACAGGCGTGCCTGTGTCAAGCACGGCACCTTTCTGGGTCCTACACATGGAAGCCCATCAGCGAGCAGCATCGATGGATCTTTCCGCTGATCTGCATTCGCGGAACATTCCTCGATGCACTCTGAGGGAGAACTAATTAGAAGCAAACATTAATGAAAGAGACGTTATGATGATGGAGCTACGTGAACACTATCTGGTTTGAAAGTTTTTGCTGCTGCTACTACGTCCTTATCGCAGATGAGCACCTGGAAGCTGAGGAACGTGTGAACACACCAGTATCTCGGTGACGGCTCTGGAACACAGCTCCCAGCTTTTCGTTTCCACCGTTCATGTCCCCTCCAGCCCAGCTAATTTATGGGGCTCAGATGGACTGTGCTCACCAAGATGTGATGCGTTATTCGTTCCTCACGCCAAGTCCCTCTGAGCTCAGCAGCCACACTGCCTGCTTGAATCGAACGATTCATCAGCCCCTCTCTCTTTGTCCAGGATCTCAATGTGCTCATTCTTTCTTCTCCTCTCTACCCTTTTTCTGCAGTTCGGTTCAGTCTGAATTTCATTACAGCCTTTCTTCCCAGTGTCTCTGTACATCCACATTAACTCTGAGTGGCAAAGTCTCGCTATCTGTTGGGAATGCTGACAACAGATTGTTTCATAATTAATTGAAAGGCAAAACCTGGACATTCTCAATCAATGCTGATGGGAATTACTTTCTCCAACTTCAGGAAATCAGCAGTGCATCGCACAGGGAAACCAATGCTCAAGTGATATACTCGTTATTTCACTATGAGCTAAGCACACAATTTAAAAATTGTGCTTATTTTAAGAAAACTTTTAGAAGCACTGCTTCAATGGTGAGTAGTGTAGACATTTGGGGGTAGATTGTATCTGGTTAAATTAGTTAATATGTGCCTTCCAGACATGATTACATAATATTATAGCTTCCACTTTCAAAGTCAATGTGGATGTGCAACAGGGATCAGACATCCACGGTACACAGCTATCCTAGCAGAAACACGGAAAGAGGGCTCTGCTTTTTACAGCACCCATAAAAATTTAAAGACCAATTCAGCACACATTTAATCATTTTGGTGCTCGATGGCTGCAACGTATCTGTGACACAATGGATACGGCGCATAGTATTTTGTCCACGTGCTCCTGTTTCACCGAGTATGGGCTAGACTCTGGTTTTGGTAAACCTCCAGTAACTCTGTATGAAGTTATTCTGTAGTAATATTAATGTAGTTTATATTTGAGTGCATCATGTGAACTCTAAGATAGAAACTGCCGTTTGAGATGGGGCCAATGGTCTAGAACCTCCTCCCCAGTTGCAGTCCATCCCCGCGCTGCAGAGCCCATCAAACAACCTCCCAGCAGTCAGTTACGGAAGATACTATCAGCGCAAGGACGTTGCTCATTACTCCCTTAATTAGAGCTTGCTCTGAAGAATGAAGGTTTATAGTCTTTACTACTCCAACTCCGGTCTTCTTTCTCATCTAAGTAATCAAGGCTCTCACAAATATTATCAAGCTTTATGTCCCGTAAGATTTAATACACTGGATCAGACCAAAGGTGCTCTATGAATTGCATCTTATCTTCGCCGGTGGCCAGTACTAGGTACTTCAGACATATAATGCAAAGGTACCTAAACATATATGTATTTATACACACACACACGCCAATGCACACAACTATAATGCACAGATGTATAATCTTTCTAATAACGAGCAATTTTAAATCCTCCAGTAATCCAACACGCCCGACAAAGCATCGATCACACACATGTGGAGGGAAAAAGAAGTGAAAGCACAAGCTGGGCAAACAGAGGCTGGGGTTTTGCGGGCTGTGAAAAGCTCCTGTGGAAGCGGGACTCCACGCTGCCGTGTCAGCCCGTGTCTCGCGTTAGCAAGGTGCACAACGTGCTCTTTCTACCCTGGTTGTGAATGGCCGTGCTCCGGGGCCACATTTGCTGAGTGACAGCGAGCAAATGACTGCCAGGGTTTAAAACAGACGGAAGGCAAGGCCATGCCCTTTTTGAGGAAGGAATTGGGAAGAAGGCCTATGTTACACAAAGAAATTCAGCACATATTTATTATTCTGAGAAGCTGACAGAGGAGCTACGTATTCAAAAGGAATCAACTTTTGTAAGGAATAGACTACTGAAATATTTAACCATTTCAAAGGCCAGAGCTCCCTATACCACTGATTTGCTACTCATGCTCTCACTTATCTGAACCAGGGAAACAAAAGAAGGTGTATTCACTTAACGCTGGGCCAAACCAAACTATCAGGGATGTCAACTAACACTTATAAAATGCTGCCTTTATTCTGTTCAAGATATTTTATTAAAACACAAGTTAAACTCATACTATATATTAGACTATTCTACCTATTGACCATACAGTAAAGGATCTTTCAGGCTTTTCATTACAAAGCCGTATTCTAAACCACACACACACAAAATTCCCTCTGGCCTGAACCCTGGCATACAAGAAACTTGAAAGAAATCCATTTTGTGGTTTTTGAATTCTAAGAGCGCAAAGAAAATTGATTTAAAAAGTTTAAGAGACTATGTCGTGCTTCGGTAACTCAACAACCAAAATTCGTGTTTCAAAATAAAACCTTGCTGGTTTATAAATCTCTACCATAAGCCAAGCAGTCTTGCTTTAAAAAAACAAAAGCACACCCCCCCCCCCCCCCCCCACGTCCAATTAGAGATCTTCCACCCTTCTCAAATATATTTTCCATGTATGACAAATTGTACAATTGCTACATAAAATCCCACCAAACTCAGATGGGCATCTTCCAGGAAATATCACAGAATCATGGAATGGTTTGGGTTGGAAGGGACCTTAAAGCTCATCCAGTTCCAACACCCTGCCATGGGCAGGGACACCCTCCACCAGCCCAGGTTGCTCCAAGCCTCATCCAGCCTGGCCTTGGACACTCCCAGGGATGGGGCATCCACAGCTTCTCTGGGCAACCTGTTCCTGTACCATCCCACACTCTCCAGGAAGAATTTCTTCCTGATATCCAATCTCAATCTCCCCGCTTTCAGTTTAAACCCGTTACCCCTTCTCCTGTCACAACCTGTCCCTGTAAAAAGTCCCTGTCCAGCATTCTGGATACATCAAGAATGTGCTTAGGTGGGAAGACCCATGTGATTTTTAAAAAATGACATTAAAGAAAATAATAAAAAAAGGAAGAATAATGATGATGGCAACTCTGGAAGCCATATGAAACCAGTCTGATTTCTGCCTTTGAAGGAAAAAGAGATGTTTATGGGATAGGCAGCTGCCTCCTTGCTGCTACTCTGTTTTGCAGAAGGCTGAGGGGGATTTTTGAAGTGTCTATATTGTGTAACATAGGGGTGGTGCAGAGCAATGCGTTGCTAGGGAGGAGTTAGCACCTCTACCAGGCACAGAGACAATGCCTCTGAAGCAGGAGAGCCAAAGCAGCCAGCTGCCCCACGTCCAATCCACAGATACCAACCACCCCCACTGCAGGGACCCCACTCGGACAGGGAGCCTACACTAACACGTAAGAAAACGCTGGGCTCCTGAATCCCTTTGGAGTTGCAGTGCTTAGTCTGGGTCACAGAGAAATGACATGTTCTCAGCCCGCTGGATTCCAAACGTGGACCCACTTGTGCAGCTGGTGGATGCTCCCGCCATGGCAAGGCACTCAGCTCACCTTCCTGGTGCCTTTTGCTCACCGCCAACACAGGCACAAGCCCCACAGAGCCCTTTTCCCTTCTAAACACTGGGATTTATTCCGTCACCGGCTAACCTGTAACTGCAGGAACTACTCTGCCACTCTCCTCTGCTGACACGCCTGGGTTGCCCCCATGGCCCATAAAATCCTCTTCCTCCTCTATGGACCAAACGTCCTCCCCATCCCTCCCTCTGCTTTGGCTCCTTTTAACTTTCTGTGCCTCGGAGTCAGCATGACCCCTGCCCCAGGATCGAACTCGTCACAGAAACAGGGCTTGTTTTTTCCCTGAAGTTTTGAAATCCTCGCTCGATGGGCAGATTAAAGGAAGCAGACATCGACTCTTGGCAGTGGACTGAGGGCTGGATCCTGACTCAGCCCTTGCACTGCCACGCTCCTGCTGAACTCAATGGGAGTTAATCCGTAAAATGACTGGCTAGAAATTGAATCAGGATGTCAAAAGTCAGTTCTTTATCTTCACAATCCAAAATCTTTATTAAGTTCTCACTCAACCAAAACTTGGCGAAATCAATGGGGCAAATTTCAAAGTGCTTACTTGGTTTTTACAGTGTTAGGACTAAAACAAATTTCTATTGACTCAAGTAAGAGTTTACTTGAGAGCGGACTCAAAAAACAGAGTGAAAACCCTGTGAGATGCTCAAAATTAGTTTGAGGGTTTTTCCATAGTTCCTTCTCCTCTGTAGGCTGAGGAAAATGTGATATTCACATCCACAGAAAAGCTTTAGGGATGTGTTCTTGCCAAAAAGCTTTTGCAAAAACCTTAGTTCTTCCCTCAGTGCCCTGTTTCCACCAGTGCTGTTGTTCACCCATATAACACTTTCTTTTCACCCCTTCCTACGGCATGAATAAATATTCTTCACATTCCTCGACAGATTTTGGGGCAGGAGCAGAAAGGCTGAGAAATTCCTTGTAAGGTAGTTCTGTAGCTGTGACTGGTGCTCTTGTTTCTTATTTCAGATTAGCAAACCGTGCTCTCTCTCGCTTACCCTTTCTGCCTCCAAATTTTACTCTGCAGCACGATATCTTGAGTTTCTGTTTAGTTTACTTCCCTGGTTCCTCTACCTTTCCTTTCCCTTTGCAGTCACGCCAGTTCTTCCGTCTGTTGGTGACGGAGATTTTGGCCTCTCTAACTTTCTCTTTTTTCAAGTGCTAAAGTTGCCAATTAAATCCACTGGTACAAAAGCTACTTCAAAACTGCATGGTGGTGTCACGATGGAGTAGGGACACAAATTCACCTCTGGATTCTGCAAAGCTGTGATCTGGCTCCTGCGTTTTTAAGTACAGTCTCTAAGTCCTCCAGCACACCTCCAGCACAGCATTTCTGGCTCACAATTTGTGGGAAAGCATGTAACTGGCTATATCAAATTATGTACCTTTGATACTACATTGGCAAAGGTGCTGGTGGAAGTTCAGTTACAGATTCTCTTCTTGTTCCGTGCGTTAGCTCAAAGGACAACAATGCCTCTCTTCATCTTACAGCTTTCTTTTACTGCTCTGAACAAGGTTGCAAGGTTTGGAGCTGCTCGAATGGAATCCGTCCTAAATAATCGCAAAATGCACCCTTTGCGATTTAATAATGTTATACAATAGGAGTATCTGTGTACACCCACCAAAATGAAATGGGAGCACAATCATCCCCTGGTATCGTTACAGGGCTGATGGAAGTCACTCTTGAATTTAAAGGGTATTTTATGCAGATAACTCTACTAAGTACATAAGGAATTTAGGCACATAATATCAACAGTTTTCTGAGATGAGAGTTCATTCTGAAATGAAGCAGCTCATTTATCTCTCTCAGTAGTGCTCTTTGCACTATCCACTTTAATTTTCTAACAGAAAGGTGAATAATAGAATTATTCAGATAATCCTCCCCAACCCCTCCCCTGGCCCCCAAATCAATACAGACTTGGATTTGCCTTGAATTCTCTCCCTAACATAGACAGAACAGATAATTCAAATACTCACAGGTATGCACACTTCATACAATATGCAGCATTAGCACCTCGCATTGCCTTTGATTCGGCATTCTTTTAGCAACGTAGGAGCTGCCTGGGTGCTCTTTCCAATGCAGGCAAGACAACAGGAGCTCTTCCACTACCAACCTTCATTTACGAGCTGATATTAAGAAACACTGAAAAGACAATCATCATTCTTTGTCTGGTTTCTAATTTATTCTGTGGCTGAAAGACTCATTCCAGCACAAAATTCACCTTCCAGTACAAATCCGAAGAGTTACTTACGGGTTAAGCGAGAAGGAAATGTTTTAATCTATGGATTGCCTAGCATTTATATATTTGTGCTCTGACAGATAATTGCTTCCTTTGATTAAAGAAACAAAGGAGAAAATGAGCACCACTGTGGCACTGCTCAGTTTATTAAAAACCAGAACTAGGCGAGGCAGTAAATTTCTCGGTGTCCCAAGTTCCAGGATCTTGTATCATGATACAGAGCTATTCTCCTGGCTCGCACTGTCAGCAAGACCAGATGGGTCTGATTAGTTCCAACCCAGAAATACAAATGGTTGACAGTCTGTACGAGACAACAGGGAACAGAGAATTCAGTGAAGTGAAATGCTAGAAACCTCCAACTGCACACAGATACTCGCTGCTCCTCAGCCTACAATAAAGGAAACGCCAGGAAATGAGTAAGTTTGGCCCTTATTCAACAAGCATGCTGAGTTAAAAGTAGAATGGCAATCCAGTTACCGCATGATTTCCTTTGTCTAATACATCAGTTACTTAAATTTAGTTTAAATGCTGAATCCTGATGCTATGCAGACTGTAGCAACGGGAGGAGTCCCATGATCAATGGAATGGGCATAATTACATTCTCTGCTGTAGATGGAGCTGAAAGATCTTACGGTATAAGACAATTTTTTCATTTACTTATCTTAGTGATGAACAAAATCTGTAGAAATGTGCACCTCGTATTTACAGAATCAGGTAGTTATTAGAGAAGCAAAAGATTAAGTCTGCTAAGACTGGTATTAAGAGTGTGGCATCCTTCAAATTGCTGCAGTTCTACAGAGCTGCTGAAATCCTTCCCTATGATGGGCGGAATTATGAAAAGTAAGTGATAAACACTTAATAATTGTGGAATACTTGTTTTGTTTCATAAGCTTAAATTACTTTTAGAGTGTTCCCGTTGAGGGAAGGCCCATCTGCCTCTGAATATAGCCACCTGAATAGAACCAGACAGCAATAACTGCTCTAGGCTGGATACTTGCTTAGGATTCGGGATATCAGAGTAGGTCTCAATTCCCCACTCTTCCAATCAGTCATTTCCGCCCTGTGCCATCTATATTCCTGGAGATGTACTGAAGATCAGTACTCAGTTTTAGAGATCACGTAAATACCTTAGAGAGAGCAATATAATAATCTATTTAAAAAAAAAAAAAGAAAGATAAGCTGCCTCAAGGACAGCCTGGATAAGTCTGTCTAGGTGATCTGGAAAACACTTTAAAGACTCTGATAAGCTCATTAGGGCCGACAACTAGATATATATGCATTCAAACCCCTATAAATACAGGAGGGTAGCATCAGGGATAAATATCTTCCTTTTTAATAAAGAGTTCCTGTGGATCACAGATTACAGGATGTCTGGTTTCCTTCTGTGGTCACTCACTTCCCGAAAGCGGTACATAAATGGACCAATTGTTGTTTCATTTATTCTTTTTTGGTAGAAATCCAGTTAGGGGAATGCAAGGGTGACACTCAAACTTCCCAGCTCTTGCTAGGAATCTCAGTGTAATTTTCTACGACGAGGTTACCCTTCCTTCAATAAAAATAAGGAAACCTGGCACGGAGTATCTCAAGCTGAGAAGCAGTTGCAGAGTTCGAGAGCCATCAGATGCCTTTTCGTAGGGACGCAAACGCCACATCACACCGTATGTTGCACTTTTGTAAATGCAATTCTCACTCAATGGGCATGTTCACTCCAATAAGACTCATCCTCTCCACCTGAAGAAACGTTGACATCGACAGGTTTGTCAGCTACAGAAACATAAAGAACCGCTGGAGATGTGGTTGCAACCTCCTCACTCGATACCCCCAGAAACCCGGATCGACACTACAGACAAGCAGACGGATAGCCCGGGCCCAGCGAAAGGCACAGAGATACCACTGTGGCACGCAGACTGATAACCACTTTTTTTTTTTTTTTAATTTTTCCCAGAAACTTTAATCTCTGGTAATTCCACATAGGTTTAATGTGCTGCTTTTACTAACCTAATGCAAATCATGAAACCTGATATTTTTACCATGACCAGACCCTGAAATCTTGTCAACTCCACCCAGGAGACATGGGTGTTAGACAAATCCTACCAGGTTCGATGACAACATCTCTACCAGCTTCAGCGGCACAGCATACAGAACCTGCCTGTAAGTCTTGGGAAACCTGTTAGCTTCTTGAGGGGCTCCAGCCTCAGGAAACATGTGACATCATTTCAGCGCTCATTAAAAGCAGAGAGTTTTTTAGTATTCCTCACTGTCAAGAAAACTTGAAAAAGTCATCTCTGAAAGCTCTGAAACTAAGATACAAATATAAACAACGTTAAACGTGTCAGGTCCCTTCACATCACTCTCGGTTTTCGAGGTTGATGCTTATTTTGCATCAGCAGTACTGCAATATGCTATCTCCCATGCAAAACCGCATTAAAGTAGTAACTACAATATTTACCTACTTCACAAGGGTGTTGTGAGAATGACTGTAAATGTTTCCACTGCGTTTTGAATATGTAAAGTACTATATGTTTGAAATATTATTCCTATTTGCATACGACAATGCAAACAAGCTGTACCCTGGCTCTCAATCAAAAAGGAAAAAGGCAAATGAAAACCCAGACCTGACCCCCAGGACTGTAAATGAAAGAAGCCTCATTCACAACAGTAATGCTAATCTGAGTGCTGCATCATGCTTCACACGGCCAAGTAAGGTCTTCAAAAAGGATATGACTACCTGCATATACTGCATAATTATTTCAATGAACACTCAAATTCTGAAAGTGCAGGGAATCTGGCACTGCAGCAGTGCCAACCACCCCCCAGTACCTGTGCTTACACACAGCAGAACTCTCCCACCTATCCCTGGAAGCACAACAATGATTTGAAGATCAAGGGCTTGCATCTAGCACATCATTCACAGAAAAGTACTGTAGAAAAATCTTTTAAAATGCAGAAATGGTTCTTCTGGGTGACATTCTTCCTTCTTTAAACCATTAGGAATGATTTAAAATGGACTGTGCTTTATTGGCTGGCACTGCTGTTGTTCCACTGAACGGTATCAGAAGCTGTTTAACCCTGCCACCCCTGAGGAAGAGGAGTTAAGTGCTGTTCTCAGAACAAACGAAAGGCAATCAAACATCAGAAGTTAAGACAACATTCATATATAAACAAAAGGCCCTACTCCTGCTTTGGATGTGTGCTTCTTGAGGAACCACCTGTAGGTACCTACAGCCAAAAGGTTTTCTAAATACTGATATGTGGATCTATGTGTACCGGGAAGGAAGAATTCTTCAGAGAGCTGCTGTATATTTAAATCAGGATTTTTTTATATTTTATTTTTTATCAGATATGCAGATAAAGGCCAGAGATGAACTAGAACCACGGCTGAAACTTTTACTTGCATAAAATATATATTTTTACTTGTAGGTTGCCCTACATTTATGGGTGGGTTGTATCCAGAGTCCTGATTTGGGTCCTATCTTGAATTATTCAAGACAGGAGCACTGTATAGATCTGGGTCTAATAAAATGTGGGGTATCTCTCTGCCATAACATCGTTACTAACAGTGCAAGAGATGGAGGTTTTGACTAGAATACAAAGTTGCAGAAATGCCTGGAAGAAAACAGTAATTATTATAAAAGGCCTAAAATCATCCCTAAGAGTGCTGGTGGGGAGCGGCTGAAGCTGCACCAACCCAAATGCGCTGCCGTAATCTGCAGACCCTCTGAGAGCAGGAACCCTGCTGACTTCAGAGGAGCAGGGCAACCGCAGGCGGACGGTGCAGGTAAGGGAGCAGCGCAGGGACAGCCTGGATGCTGAGCCGCCCAATCCAGCCTGCAGAGCCCGGGAAGATAAATTACCTCCTCAAACATTTCTGATTCATCTGTTTAAGGTAGCAAGTTTTCATTTGTGTTTCATTGCTCTTCCTTCCCGAAGCGAGGGAGGAAAATCAGAGACCTGTCTCCTCACTCCTGCTGGCCTCTGCTCATGGGAAGACAATACAGGAAAACAAAAGCAGACACATTTCACCCTAAAGTTGCAAAATCCTACAGGCTACCAGACAGAGAACCAGTTTGGCACCTGCCTTTGCAATGGTCTCGTAATGCTTGAACTCATTCATCCAACACTGCTCCTCCTGGCTGCTGGGAGTTCCTGAGTCACGCTCAGTGTTTCGGCCCCAGGCACGGCTACAAACACCCTTTCCCTCCGCTGACACAACGTAGGCTGCGGATGCTACCTCCAGGCTGCACATGGATTTCTGCACACCAGACCCCACGGCAGACTTTTCCTTGGTTGCCAAGCAAGAGAAAAACAGAAGGGAGAAAGGAAACCCTGGTTACAAGAAGTTACTCATAAAATAGCCAGGGAACACTGTGCTGGAGAGAAAAAACTGCCACGGGCACCTATCTCCTGAAGCTTTATCCTGCAGGAGGACAGGGAGAGAAAAGGCACAAGTAGCCAGTTCAGGAAGAATCAACCAGGTGAGCAGCAAAACTGCTGGGCTACACTGGCGTTATCACTCGGGCTGTCTCCTGCCCTTGGGGGAGCAGCTTCATGCCCACTGACCTGTGCCCATCAGGCAGTGTCTGCAGGACTCGGATGGAAAACCCCACACCACAGTGAGCACACCCAGAGAGTTGCCTTGCCGGAGTTTGACAGGCGGCTTGAGTATCACTTCTCTTGAATTACTGTTTGATCAGGGAAAGAGCAGAGCAGATAAGCACAGTTTCTACTACCCAGGCTAAGGATTTTCTCTGCTAGGCAGTTTCTGCACATTTCATTAAGTGGAGAACCCTTTTTCCCTCCCTTAGATTAAACTCAATCACACAGGAAACAAAACCAGCTAAAGTCACATCTCATGGCCTTAGGAGAGAACGAATGTCAACAGTTTCCATCTGGACCAATCCAAATACCACATTCACACATGCAGAAATACACCATGTATAGGAGAGGTTTATCTTTAACCCTGGCACTAACCATGAGCTACTTTTGGTTGTGACACAAACTCAAATCCACACCTACAGGTAAGCAGGAACAACAGCTTTTGTGGTTGACCTCAGCAGGGTCAACCGCAATCTAATACTTCTTCTACGTGAACCTAGCTGCACTCAGACTGCAAAAGAGGAAGACGGAATAATTAAATTTAATTCAGGAACCCACAATGAGGAACAGAGGGATAAATCTTAATAGGAACATGGGATTAATATCTTACCATAAATAATAGTCTCTGGAATTGCGTTTTGATGATTCAACAGTTCTGCTATAAATAATTCACATCGATAAAAGAGAGATAACATCAAATTCAGTTGGAACATTGGTTAATTTGAGCATAAAGTGAAGGACTTCACTCAAACTAAAGGACAGCTATAAGCAACTGCTCTACTGTATGGGAATCAGCACTGAGTATTTTCTGCACATTCACATGCGTTACAAATTGCCTTCCAAGGTTACCAAAGAGTAGATAAAGGGTGAAGGAGGATAAAAAAGCTGGCAGTGGATGAAGCTTAAATGCCTATGCTGTGCAACAGAAAATCAACACAGAACAAATAAGTATGCTGGGCGATCCCTTGGTGTGCAACAGTGGGAAATACTTCACCATTTCTAATATGGAAAAATATCTACGTCCCCCTGTAAAGGCTAATGACAAAAAGGGCAGAAACAAGAAGAGTAGCATAAACCTGAGCCCACATATCAGGACTTTCTGGTTGCCCATTTCAGTCTGTCTTCATGGTTTCCACCTCAACAGCACAAACAGGGTACAGGCAACTCACACGATCAAAAAGCCCTTGTTCTGAAGAGCATAAAAATAAATATTAAATAAGGCACAGAACAAAGAAGTCCAATGGGTGGGTGAGGCACAAAGGGATAAATGACTTGTCCCATCTCACAGAGAAGGTCAGGTTAGAGCTTGATATCACACCCAGCCTTCCCAAGTCCTGGGGTGTAACTCACGACTTTAAGATTAACCTTCTCCTTGCCCCTGCCCCTGGTTTTGAATGTGTTCAACAACAGGATCAATATTAATAATGCATTTGTAAGGCTTATTATTTTTCAATGGTGCTCTTCACCCCAGGGAGATTTCCAAAGCACTTTAACAATTATTTATATATGAAAGTCATTTTTCCCAAAGAAATGCAGCCATCCTTGTGATAGAACATGGCAGCTGTGCTGCAGTGCAAAGCAACAGTGAAGCTAGTTGAGGCCAGAAACTAAGGGAAGAGACCGCACTGAGCAGAAACTGCGGGAAGTATTTAGGTAACAGACTGCAAGATTTAATTACACCAGTTGGAATCTGGCCAGCAGGCACCAACAAATGTTTTCAGTGTGTTGTGTTTAAATATTTTAATTTACTTTTTTTAATAAATGTTATTGCAAAAATCATGAAAAATGGAAAAGGATACTTGTTAGACAGTACATTCCCAGAAAGTGAAAATAGTTGATATTTTAATCCCTCAAAATGTTCTAAAATATGTAAGTTCAACTACTATTGAGATTTCCTTGAGAAAGGGCATATATGTTTTCCTGTAAAACACAGAGAACAGAATCATTGGAAAAACAGGCACTACTATCACTGTCTCGCTGATTAACAATGATTTAATTTTCCTTTAAGCATAATAAAACCCTCCAGATCACCTTGACTTCAGCAGATCATGGCTTAGACCGTATGTCCTTAGATCATTCACTAACCTAACTTACAAATCCTTTTTTTCTGCAAGTTCTTCCAATGCCATTTTCTTCTAATGAACTGGTATTTAGTATGTCAGACTACAACCTACCTGTCCTGACCCCACCTGACTGTGTCCCTTCACACAACACTGCGAGCACAGCGAAGGTCATCAAGACACGTTTGAGATGTTAATTAGCACTCCAGTGCCCTCCAAGCTAACCAGCCAATGGTCTACTGTTCCTCACATCCCTGAAATTACTCACTCATCTATCAGGCTTATGAAGATCTGAAATGCTGAATGTAGGAAGCTACATGATGGATCATGCATCAAAGGCACTCTACCATGCAAACCAATACAACATCCTAATCTATTACCTTGGAAATCCCTGCTCAAATCCAGATGTATCTTCTCCGACCGAAAGGTGTTGTTTCCTGAGAGTGCTAGAACAGGATTAACTTGGAGAGTGGGGTTTAGCTTTCTGTGGATCAGCACCAGGACAATTAAGGATTACAGTGGAGATCCTAGTAAGTTATACCTGCATGGAGAGTGGAAATACGCTACACTTGGTTCATTATGTCTTAATGACAGATGAGGCTGGGATCAAACGGTGTGATAAGCACACACAGAACCCTTAGATTTCTATTGGGTCGATGCCATATAATTATGTGCAAATAACATATGCTGTGGGTGATTGATAACACTCCAACCCACCTATAAAAGACATGCATTCTTCATGATTGGGCCAAATTACATCCCACAAATGATTTAATCATTTATTTGCTATCAAATTTTCACCTCACACTTAGCAAATCATCTTGACATCTGTCTGTCACTTCAGTCTCAAAGACCTTCTGTAGGAAAAGCCTTTCCATGGTAAACTTCTCTAGGCATCAGGGAAATTCTGTTTACTGTTTTGAACACCTGGGGAACGGGCATGCAAAATGTGGGTGCCTAGGTATACTGCTAACGATGCATGCCATGGGATAATTTGCTTTTGTATGGTATCGTACTATGCTGCTATACTTATTTCCTTGCAAAAATGCAAAGACAAAACTTCCATGAACTCGATATCTACTGAAAAACTAGTATTTGAAGGCTGGGCATTTTCCTAGTTCTGCTTTTTTAAAAAAATCTTTTCCCATTGTTTATATCATTATGGTCCATTTTGTCTTGCTGTTCAATTCTAAGGCTGTACAGAACTTTGATTAACACACAAAAATTTTTTAGAAATCAGACATAACAAGCCATTTGTGTGAGAAGCATCATGAAACATCTTGCTGCTGGTTCCTCAGCAGCAATACATGTCACATTTTCCATGGATGTGTTGCCCAACTAACACCTGCCTGTAATATCCCGAAGTCAGCAGTCCTTTCAAACCAATCCACTGTTTAAAGGAAGAATGGAGAGGATTTCTTTCCAGGATCCCAGTTTTCAGGATCTGTAACAGCTGAATGTCCTCATCTAACATTTCTCATCTCTCCTGCTCGATGCATGTGAAAGACTTCGATGCCAGAGGCATGCCCAGGCACTTCAATCAGCTTGGTTTCATGCTTGCATTTTCAGCTAAGCTTTAAATCAGAAGGATGAGCCAGGATTTAGGTGGTGTCAGCAGCACACTGAAAGAAGGTTCAGTCAACAAGACTTGCTGGTTGCCTTTTTTTTTTTCTCCCCCTATTTGAGAAAAAAATGTGGAAATGAAAAGCAAAGGATGGAAGAAGAACAGAGGAGAGGCAAGCAGGAAGAGTAGAGGAGATAACAGCTGGCAACACAGCTGTATTAGCATTCATCTTCTCCCCTCCTGAGTGCCTCCTGTTTCTGCTGCGCATCATATCCTATCTCAGTTCTGTCCCAAAGACCTAACAGAAGATGTGACACATCTCATCCAACCCCCACAAGTCAAAGGCATTATTCCCTGGATGTCCTGCTTTCCTCTGTGCCACATGGAAATCGCTGCCTGTTGAGCTGAGGCAAACCGTACGCAGCCACTGATGCAATACTGCGTCTGTCCCTAACTCAGGGCAGGAATCCTGGCCAGGGCACCATCCCACAAGGCTCCCAGGCCAGTTTCTGATTTGTAGACAGCCCTACGTTGCTGGGAAAACCACATTGCTGGAACCACCTCTCAGCTCCCTTAAAGTGGTTGTTTATTTCTGCTAATCCAGACCTGAACTATGAAATATTAAGACATTAGTTAGAATACAGAAGTCTTTGAAAATAGACCAGTCCTGTAGCCACAGCTTTCACTGTTCTTCATACATTAATCAATAGTTCATATTTAATTAATTAGCACCAAGTTCAGTTGGTGATGAAAGCAGAATTTCCATGAATAGGAAAATAAATTAATGTGAAAATCCAGCTACCAGGCTGTTCTAAAGACTCTCTCCCACTGACTTACATGTGATAATGGATGTCTCTTCTTTTTATTATTAGGTTTTTTGAGCTTTTTTTTTAATTTTATTTTTTCAGAGGGAAAGAAAAGACAGCTTTTTTTCCAGCTGGGCAAAAAACATCTTAAACTCTTTTTGCAGAAGAGCCACCTGCCTGCAATGGCACCATCACGCATGGATCTAGTTAGATGGCAACAGCAATCTACGTACTACCAAGCCACACATCAGCGCTGACTTAAGAGCACATTTCGGATGTATGCAGCCTAACTTCTCAAGACAACACTTGAGTCTAAAAGTACAGAACATTTACCAATTAGAAAGACAACCCAAAGCATTTATTTACAACCAGAGATTTAATAAACTGCTTATAAACTATAGAGTAAACACCTCTTCTGCTGCTGAGCCAAGTATCTTTAATATTCAGGATCTATCTGCAATGTTATCATGTCCTCTTCATTAAAGCATCAGTTTTGTTAATTAGCATTTACTCATGTGAGTAGTCCCCTTGACTTTAATTGATCCATTTTCATGAATAAGGAGAACATAATTTTATAGTTAAAGAATCCAGTTCCTAGTGAGTGCAACCAGCCGCTGTTCTCAAAGTTTAATTCTTAGCATAACAGGAAAATAAAAATGAGTACAATTCTTTTCATCGGATAGAAATGTGCGTAAGGCAACAGTGAGAACAAGAATGAGTCCAAGACAAGATACCTGGCTACCAAATCCATTTTGCTTGCTCCCTTAGCACAGCAAAAATGTAACGCTAAGAATATTTGGCTCTAGGTAAGGTAGTACCTACCACAATGGCAACTCCTTTACTAGCAGCATTTTTGTTTTCTGAAGGGCCAAGAAGCTTCTGCCCTTCAAATTTTTGAGAGTTAACAGACCATAAGATGATCTGCTGAGAACAAGGTTTTAGAAGAAAGAGAAACAGCACAAATTCCACCTGCTTCCCAGGGATTTGTTCACAAGCTCTCACTTCTTGTATCTGCTTTGTGCTTATAACTGAGTCTCCTTGTTTATACTCTTTTTTTAATTCTTCAGTCTAAAGGCTTTAAAGATGGATTACAGAATTTTTATAATGATCCTCCTTAACAGTAGAATAGTTTAAAAAAAAAAGACTATGGTAGCTGAAATTTGGAGGCTTTCTTAAAGGCCAGTAATTAAAGATGGCAGCCAGCGTTTTTCTTTCAAACCCCCTTATCACATTTCAAGAATATCAGATTACGGATTTATACAGAGATGGCAGTAAGGGTCACTGTAAACTCCCTCAGGCTGACACAGTGGGTGGGGGCACTAGAATACCTCCATTTGTAAAACTGTTCACAGCTGTAGCTGGCAGTTGTTCCCATTTTAGCATGGGCTTTAAGTCTTTAATTTTATCCTTAATTCAGAGTCTGAGGACACAGAATGCAAGATCACCCATAAATCTTTAACTTTATAAACTAAAGAGAAGTCACTTTAAATAATTCAGAAAGAATTAATATGTTTCAGGAAGCAAGCCAATTTACTAAGCTAATTGCTGTGTATATTTTTTAGAGGCTATCTTTGAAAAGGTGGCTTTAATCACCAGGTGCCTTTAGAGTTTTCTCGTGTGACTGATTAGAGCCACACATCTAATGGGCTGCAAACCCACAAATGAGAAATGCTGGTCTTTGAGATGCACTGCTCCCTCTGATTACTTTGCGACCTTGCCATTCCCTAATTTTCATATATCAGGTAATACTCTTTTAATAATGTTCAGCAAATGTCTGAAGGGACAGGACTGAGTTTATGTGAAACTGAAAAACAGCGGCCTCTTCAGCCAGCACCTGCACCTCATCTGGTTAACCAATAAGGTATCACCCGGTTTTTCCAGAAAGGCCTTTGCTTCAGAAGAGACTGACACGGGCTTTGGTAAAAGAGCTGACCTAACAGCTGAAACAGTACAAGGACTGCGGTCAGAATGCAAAGCCTTTTCCAAACGCAACAGGATTCTGATGCTTTAAAACTCTTCCAAATCCCTACGAAGAGAAGAAAAGGAGAAAGCAATCGAACAGCTCTTTGAAGATTCACTACAAAGTTATTTCCTTTAGTTTGGTAAAGAAGTAAATAGCAGACCAAACCAGGAAAACAGTTCCTTTCATGTGACACAGATGGATGAGCTACCAATTCTGTTTGAGACCACATGATCCTTTGATATATTAACTGTAACATAATATTTATAAGCTAGTGCTCTAAATTGCTTTGAAGATGAAAAGTCCCCCAAACCAGGTTTGGTGGTTTTGAACACAATTAAAAAGATGTATTTTAGAAACATGATTTTCTCAAATGAAATCTATTTAAAAAGCCTGGCAGGGTGGCATTTCAGGAACTTTGGGGGTGGAGGTGTAGGGGATGAAGGGAATGAGGTAGAGTTAGTGAACAACAGTTGGCAGGAACTAGTCCTTACCCACGGCAGGTTGGCAACAGTCTGCTATGGAGCTCATAGCAATTAGCAGGTATAGCCCTATGCACATGCCCTCCCCCATCGCTTCAGCTGCAAAGTCCCACTGACCACCCCATGGAGAAAAGTGCCACCGACGGGCACAGCACGCCTCTGCCATGTAGGCCCTTTGCAGGTTCTCAACCTGCAGCATAGGTAAGGTGGAAGACAGTACCTGGGTTTGCTCTGAGATCTCAGTAACTGCTTCACGTGTGACACAAATAGCATTTCTATTTATTAGTAAATTTATCATGATTATGTTATGAAATAATATCCCGTCCTGAACACTTCAATTAACACATTCTTTTTCTTTTACTACAGCACACTGGAAAGGCACAAAATATTCACTAAGAGAGAAGAAAAAAATAAACCACAACAAATTATATATACTGCCAATGAAGGAAATCAATTAATTCAATGAGACATAAGATGTTAAATTACCATGCGAGTTCATGTAGCCAGCGGTTATTATCAATAGCCTGTTGAGTAATTGCCTTTGCTATGGCAGGATGTCACAGAAAGCACATTATACAATTTAAACACTTTACAGTCTCGATCATAAATGTACTGATTACGTCAGCGAGAGGTCAGGCAGACAGATAATAAATCACTGTTGATCTAGCATATTCAATTCATTGCTTTTGATGAACTCCATGAATGGTTTCCAAACCTCAGAGACTGCAGTATTTTTACTTGGGTATGTGCTGCATGTACATAATTTTTTTTTTTTCTTCTGACAGCAATATCCATTCTTGCTGGTTTCTTCTTTTTTTGCTTCACTATCAGTGGAACCAGACTTGGTAGTGCCATCGATGAGGAGGGGGAAGAAGGAGGGAGTGCAGATGCTGCAATCAACTTCACGCTGATGGTGATTTCCTTATCGGAAAGTCTGAGAAACTGCTTTGGTAGGTAGTAAAGCGGATGACCAAAGACAGCGTGAAATTTGGATTACAACTGAACACACAAAAGGCAGTGGTAGCTGCAGTAGGGAAAGTAGCATTTCAGTTACCTGAAGAACATGAGAGGGAAAAGTTGAGCTTGCAAAAATGGTTATCCTACTGGGATACCAAAGACAGATCTAGAGGCAACCTCCTGAACATTCAGCCCTTACAGAACTGAGCTTTGGGATGCTGTTTTCTTCTCGATTTTAGGAAGGGAAGTATTGTTTCAATGAAAGGAAGATGACATGTTCTCTATCTGTAATGCCCAAGCACAAAAGCCATTCAGACAAAGAAAAGCCATCAAGGATTGCTGAGGTACACAGTGAGCCATTAGCATACAACGATCATCTGCAGCCCTCCAACACTCACTGTTCCCTGAATCCATATTATTCTCCTTCTCTGGATGCTCTCTCTTACACGACTCCCTCCCAGTGCAACTCCTAGGCTTCTAAGGATTGATGAAGCAGAAAACGAACCACCAAAGTCATACCTTTTGACACTCCTGCCAATAAATAAACACACGTAGCTGCACACTGTTCTGACAGCAGAAACCTCAAGCCACAGTGTTGCTTTTGACCATCTACCAGGAGCAAGAGTCTGGACAGAGCTATCTCGAGCTCAGTGTAGGCTGGGTCCGCCCATGAGTTCAAAGGTAATTTATGTATGTCCTCTATTTTAAGACACAGTTAATAAACTTCTGCTTTTATTTTTTTTTTTAACAAAATCAGAAAGACAATATTATTTAGATTTTCCTCCTTGACAGTGGAAGACTTGATTATGATGGAGAGATAAAGAAAGAGAAAAAAACAGAAGAAAAGCATGGAAAAGGATCAAAAACTAGCTGCTTATATCTTTCCAGAACATTTTCTGGGGAAACAAGATGTCTTGCCCATGTCTCATTGTCTCAGCATGATTACTCACCATATTACAGACCAATTTGGTCCATTGTGAATGCCATTTTGTCTAGCCATGCAAAAATACACAATCTGTCCCCTTCCAGCCCCAAATGAATGTCTGTTCCTTACTTTTCTAGAGTTCTACCAATGATGGTGTGACTCGAGGAAGAAGGTATCTTCTGCTACTTTGGCAAAGTTTTTGATTCCACTCACGTCCCATTTTAGCTACTCCAGGAACCATTTTATTAGTTGGAGAACTCATCGTTTGAAGTAGAGGATAATCAGTTTAAAAGGATGGGCTGCAGACAGATGGCAAACTATGCACGGAGAATTTGAAATATCTATTAGACCAGGTAACCAAGAACTGAAATGCGACATCCTATTTATATTGGAGTCAAGCTACCAGAAGAATGGGGGGAAAAAGTAAGAAGAGTGGCAATTAATGCAACTCCTGCTGTATTAGAGACTAACATTAATCAGTAACAAGAAGAAAAAATGGGTTTTTAAACATCCACTGCTGCCTCATGGAATGGTAGTTGATATAGGAAATACACAACAGGGCGATTTGTTTCTTTTCTCCTGCACCACGTTTCACCATTTCCTTTTCTATTATAAGAGACATTTGCACAGAAAACATCTGCTTTTTGCCCCTAGGTAAGACAGTTATATCAGAATTTTATGACATGATTCAAGGAAGAGCTGGTAATTGATATTAATTGAATAGGGTTTTTTTCTTCCCATGAATAATATTTTAATGGGCAGAATACATGACTGAATAAAAAAACCTGATCATTCATTTAATGATTTGGCAAACTGTAGCAAAGGTAACAGAAGGTATCAGAAAAAACCTTCACTGTTCCAATTAAATCATAAAAGCCAAACTAAAAAGCTACTGAGATATTGCTACTAAAAATGCGCCTGGGATATTGCAAGCGGCTACACCACCATCACTGGAGGTGGCAGAGGGAAGTCACGGGGATAGCATGCAGTGAGGAAGATGCAGCTTCAACAGCTGAACAGGTAACGAAGGCAAAATGACCACTTTCATTAAAAAGATACAGCGAAACTAAAGATGAAATGACTCGATTGCACTTGTGCACGTCCACATGAGCAAGCAGAAGTAAATACAGACCTAAGTACATGCTGGTGTGAAATCCAATATCATACCTGTACCAGGAACTGCAAGAGGAGGTTCACAAGATTGTACAGTAATAATGGACAAGCTCACAGATATGCTGCAATGTCCTACTCTGCATTAAATAGTTTAGCTACTGTCCTGAAAATGGGCATTAAAAAACAAATAAAACTCGTCTTTGAATTCCTATCCTGACAACATTTATTAGCTTCAGCATCAGTATTTTTTCTCAAATTCCTGCACTAGAATTTCCCTTCTCATGCAGGGGGGTTTTGATTTTCTCCTTCACATTTTCCTCATTTTTTGGAATGTTTTCCCTAATTGCTGCTGAAGAAATTAGTGAAACAGAAATGAAAATAAATGCACATGGAAGAGAGTACAGAGAGGAGAGCTGTTACTGGACTCGCTTGTTACGGCTTTACTGGCATTCATGAAAATGCTTTTAGAAAGAATCTCTCTCACAATTACAAGGAGTGAACAGTTAAAATTGCTCACAGAGTGCAGGGTTGGGCTGTATCAACCACTCTACCAGTGGGTTACTGAATGACCTTGCAGACACCTTTCTGCCTCAGTTTCTCAGAGTGTAAAATAACTGGAATGATACTGACTTCCTGAAATGCCTCATTGCCTCAGTATCTACTCATGAAAAATACTATTAGAAGAGCTGAGCATAATTATTATCAGCTTCCGAGCCGTGTGCTGTACGCTGGTGAGGTGAACCAGCTGACTCAGTAATGAAAAGTCAGTTTTCCTCCTCAAGGTGTTACATGAAATTGTTATCTGAAAGACTTAAGACTTGACCTTCAAAAGATTTCAGCTCCCTAGAGTTCCAATTTCTGGCACATTTTTAGACATTCAGAAACGACTGCATTTCCAGGCGAGCTTCTCCTACAACAGACCCCATCATCTGCAGAAAGGTTCTTCTAAAACTCCCCCAACTCTGCTTAGCTGCTGGAAACAGGGACTCGGCTTCTCCTGAGAATCCCTCCAGCCCTTGTCACCATGGGGCAGATTTCGGCATCTGAGCCTGTGCATTTTCACATGGAAAAAAGACAGTACATGCCAAATTTCTCTACTCTTGCTCTAGAAAAAACCTGACCATGTGACAAATGAGCATGGAGATTTCTTCTGCCCTCCTGCTATACCTGGTTTAATCCCACAGGCAAGTCCCATTCGGGGAAAGCAGCAACGATGAAAATTATCACAAAAAGGCACAACAAAGACCATAGGGCAAAATGGCTTGCTTTTTTTTTTTCCCCACAGTGTCTGCAGGGTCTTATTTCAGTGAGAAAGCACTTTTACGCTGGACGGGGAATGCAGGCTGGAAGGGAATGGATGTTTAGTCACTGTCTCGGTGTACAGGATGCGCGTGTGCCCGTGCAAGTGTGTAAATCTGATGCTGTCACCAAAACCTGCTGTCTTCTGACAGACACCCTGTGCAGCCTTCAACACTCCTACAGTCAATCCTCTCACCTGCCAGCCTGAAAGATAACCTGGACTGGTCTTCCCTTCCTCCCTTTTGTCCATGAAAATAATAGAAGAGGTATGGTTCTGTCATTCAGAAATACGAAGATTCTGGGATTCTCCGGCACAGTCTCTCTCTAAGGGCTTATTTTAAACAGTTTTATCTTCCAGCTCACTTAAAACTGTAACAAATAAAACTAAATGATGGTGTTAATTTTGTCTGTTGCTCCACGTATTGCTGCAGTCCTCAGTCTTCTGCTGCGGCCCAGCCTCCAGCGGCCCAAGCAGCGGAGCCGTAGCAGTAGGCCTTAGCTGACTTTACACGATGCCTCAGCTAATAACAATCTGTCAGTTTATCTTCCTCCACTGTTCTCTACCGCTTTCCACAGGGGGTAACAACAAACATGTTCCCAAAGCTTTTCTTTTTTTTTCCTGCATACGTATGTCTATATAATTATCAAAGCTTCACTTAATGTTCGCTAAGACAGATCGCGTCACTGAACAATTCATTTTCTACCACCACAGCCTGGTATGGCCGGGCCTTTTGGCAGTAATTGAATCCAGTCTACTGCTGTCAAAACAGAGAATTTATGAATAATAAATTGATTGTAGCCAGCAAACCTAAGTCTGAGAGATAGCGGGTTATGTCAAGGAATAAGAAGAAATTCAAAACCACAATAAAGATTAATTTAGAATCAAACCTGCAATGCTTCCACAGTGGACAATAAAAGCAAATAAAACTGTCATTCTTATATGACATAATCTATAGTGCCACACAGTGCACGAGCTCACAGACAGAACTAAATGAAGCAAAAACACACGCACACGCAAAACGTTAGCGCAGATATAAGATGCAACGTAAGAATTCAACACGGTGGTGTGTTGTTGTAGCCCTAATGGTTTTTAGGTTAGGTTATCATGCTTTATAGGAAGAGGTAATGTGCTTTATTGGACCAACTAATACGCAGAATGAAAGCAGGCAAGCTTTCCGGCACGTATTTGTGAGATCTTCGGACTTGCAACAATCACATCTCAAGGTTTCTGTACAGCCAAAAGGCAAAAATACAGATACAAAGGAACTCCACCCAACAAAGAAATAGCAAGAATTAATGGCCACAGACTGAAGGCAGAAAATAAGCTGTAGGGTGCAACTTTCTTTACAGCGAAGGCACTTAGGAGACAGAACAAAGGGTCAAAAGGAGGGGCATGTTCCACATCTCACTGCTTTCAAATCATGACTGTCTGGAAAGAACATTTTAACTGCACAGAAGTTACAGGAGCAACAGAGTCACCGGGTAAAATCCTACAGCTTGTGATCTGTAGAAAGTCACTCGGTGCCCTACCAGTCCCTCAGGGCCTCAGACTGCGTTAACCTCTGTTTGTCCTGTGAGCCACCCAGGGCTTCGCAGGCTCAGACTCCATGCTGCGGTTCATCTGCTAAAAGGAGCTAATTAAGACAGCATGCTTGGTTCAAAGAGGATACTCAGTAATTTCTAATATATCTCCTGTTATCTGGGAATTGTTTTCTCTTAAGCTTTCTCTAGTTCCTTGCTCTCATCATAGATTTAACAATCCCACTAAGCCTCCATCAATGCCTGTTTCTGGATTCCTCACAAATTCAGAACTGGTCTGACTTGATGATCTTCAGCCTTGCTTCAACAGTTGCAGCTGAGAGTTTACCAGGGCAAACAGTGCCAGCCCACACCTGCCCAAACCTCCAGCTTTTGACAATTGCTTTGCACATGCTGGCCAAACTCTCTGCACGTCACCCGCAGGTCAAACCGCAGGAACCACACGCATGGACTAATAGCAGCAGATGGTCATCTAGCTTAATGGTTCCCAGGGAGCCGATGGACTCGATAAAGTAATCATTAGCAACACATTATGTTGGTTTCCTGAGAAATTGTCCTCCAGGAATGTAAAGTTAACACAGGATCAAGACCTCTCTTCAAAAGTTGGCCATTAACAGCTGGTCAATTATTCTACTTTTAAATAAAATGAGTAATCAGAACTGAACTCAATTTATACAAGCCACATAGAAAATTTCATAGCTGCCTCCAACTAATTTTTCATTTAAAACAAAAAAGTTCAAATAATCTAGACAAGAAAAAAATGGTATGACAGGGAGCCACCCCCTTTCACACAATTAATGGTAAGTAACCACTTCCAACTCAGTGGATTTCTGAAGATAGGTCCTACAGGAACGACAAAACACTGCTGGGATGAGGTCTTCTCTGGCCACAATGCTACTTACATCTTGGTTTAGGTATGTCCTGATACCTAGCATCCAGACTTCCAGCACCCGCATTTCCAGCCTGGCACTGCAGTCACATCTGCAAAGCTTTGCAGAAACTCACCACACCTACAAAGCTCTACTTCAAAGCTGTCAATTTGAAAGAAAAAACCCATGTGCTAGTAAACAAAGTCATAGGTTTCGCTGGTAAGATTTTCAATAAGGAAAATTTTCTCAGGACAAGATCGATTTCAGTGACAGGACACGCTAATTAGGGCAAACAAGGGTAACGTTTAGGAACTGTACCCCATTGACTACCTGCCTGAAAACATCTGTGGATACAGAGATACTCAGAACAATTCCAAGGGCAAAAGTCACGATTTCAGGACAACGAAAACAGTACAGGCTTTCCGCAAAGCTCTGTTGACTTTACTAAGAATGCAGACTCTAAAATAAGGAGAGAAATCTATACATTCATATGGATGTCTGTATTCAGAAAAATATTTTCTGTGCCCTGACCTCTTATCATAGAATATATTCTTTGTGGATGGTATTGAGTGGCTGTATCATTATTAATAAGAAATGTTGGTATGACATTAATAAGACAAGCTAAGTTCTCCCCCACAGCCCGACAGCATACAGAGTAGCTGATAGGCTTACGTTCTTCCAAAACTAATGGACTTACTGTCCAAGCCTTCCTCCTGCTAACTGCTCTCCCTCCTCCCCAAAGAGGCCTGGAGAGAAGCAGGACAGTGTGGATGAGGGATGGAATCAAACGTTCCACAAACGTAGCTTTACCCACCTTGTCGTCTCTTCCCTTCCACCCGCTGCCACACATCAGGATGAGGCAGTGACAAGGGACTCCGTATCCCACAGAAGAGCTTTGGAACACTCTCCCCTTCAGCAGACTCTCTCTCTAACAGACATATGTTTGACTTCACTGAAGAAGTTGCCAGGGAACCCAGCCATGATGGAAAAGTAAATGTATTCAGAAGGAGGAATGATGCTTTTTCAAGGAAGGACCAAAATAGTATTAATGCTGGGTACACTTCCACCATCTTTTAGAAAAGAATCTAAAAAGAACTTTGCAAATAAACAACCTGCAGCATCTCTCTTAGTTGGTTAGTACTGGTAAACTGCAAGGTCAAGCCTCGCACCGCATCCAGAGATTAAAACCCACAAACGGTCAATAAAATCTCCCATGCAGAGGATTGCACTGTTTGGGGTTTTTTATTATTTCTTTTTCTGGTGTTGTCTTGTGGTGAACCTCAGACATTTCACAGGCTTCCAGAAGTCTAACAGTTCATGCTCACATGTGAGGGATGGGACACACGGGCTCACGGCCCTTCCCTGCTGATCTCTGACACGCCTGGTGGGTATCCAGCTACTGGTGCTATCTATGTAGGTACGTGCAGAAACGCTCTGTGGCTTTTCAACAACAAGCCAAAACGCCACAACGTTTAAGACTTCAACTAATGAAATCTTCCTCAAAAGTTACATAATCCTATGGAAAGTTTCAGTATTCATTATCTGGTACGGCGTGACAAAACCCTTCTCCATCAAACAGCGCTCTCCAACCTGCACGCCAGCTGGCTGTCATCCGACGGACACAGGGTAGGGAGCTCGGCACGTTGTCTGTGCAGCTGCGGGAAAGATCTGCTTCCTCGGCTTGGTGGGGAGGAGGAAGAGTAGGAGAGCAATGGGAAATGCTACCTTCTGTTTTCAGGGGAAAAAAGACTACCCTCTTTATGGGTTGTTTCTTTCTCACTCTACTCACACACTCCACCTATTTACCACGCTGCGACTTGGCCTTAGAGTGGTGGCACTGTACCACCCTGTCACAAAGACCTTACAGTCCCTTGCGTCCTTTCAAAGTGGTTATATCATATAACAACAGTTATATATTGGGTGAAATCTTGGTCCTATTTAAGTGAAGTTTCTTCTGCCTTAAAAGAAGGCAGCATTTAAATCCCATTTAACCAATTCCTATCCTGTCCTTGCTCACATGTATCCCAAATGCACATGCGCTTTTCAGACAGGTTATCAATTTTATCAGCTCTGCCACGTTCCTTCTGCACAGAACACGCCACGTACTTACTAAAAATGTGCCTACACCAGCACTGCGTGAATCAGTGCCCCCAACCAAAAGGCAGAGAAGATCTATTTCCACTTAAAGCTCTTAGTGCACATATGGCGGTGGCACATCACACAAAGTCAAACCATCAGTACTTAATTTAGGAATTTTACCACTTTACAGCCATAATTCAGTTCTCGGAGATCCTAAATTTTGTGACAGAATGCAGGCATGCCCATGAACGAGGACTCATATACAAGGCTATCTTCTACTCAGCAGTTAGGCAGTTTGCGCAGGTACACGTGTATTTATAGTCACCAACAATGAAAAGAGGCATTTCAAAGGAATTATTTTAAGGAAGCTCCATTCTTCTTAGAACTAATGAAAAGGTATACATGAAAACCTGGTTTTGGGTAATTTAACGTTTATCACATCTCAAACCTTTTCAAGTTCTGCAGTTCTGGATGTTACTGGTCAAATTTTACCCCCTTTCACACTACAGTAAATCTGGGCTAAATCCACTGATTTAGCTGGAATTACTTGAGTTTTGAGTTCATTTCCTAGAGCATGAAAAATGTTATTTGTAGGAAGAAGTAGTTATTGTATTTTTCTCTCCATTAACATTGATGCATTTCATATACCAAATACGGGATGTAGTCACTGTATGCGCTACCAGTGACGGGAGAAATGCAGCAGAAGATTGGAACCTAATTGTTAAACGATCTTTCTGATTGTCAGAAAATTAATGGCACACTGTGGGCCATGTAGTGCATGCCCTGGAAATCTCACTGCAAGTTCCCAGCTCACTTAAATAATTTCAGTTTATATATTTAATTTGCTTTTAATGCACACATTTAATTTGGTTTTGGTATTTTTGAAGAGAAGCAGCCCGTATTAGGCATCTTCATGCACGCACGTGTACATACGCAATTTCAAAGAAAGTGCTATTTTCAAGCAAATTATATGAAATGTAAAATTAACAAAATGCAAATAATATAAACAACCTAAATTAAATATTAAAACAATGCTATATCTGAATGACTGAATTTTATTTTCATAAGAAGCTAAACTATAAACCATTCTTACCAATGCAACGCCCAGCTGTTTGGTGTTTAGCTCTGAAATAACATTATTCTAGTGCAGCTGCTGTTATTGTTTGCTGTATTTCTGCCAACTCGTGGAAGCCAGAGATGTTCGTCTAGCAAAGAGGGACAGCTCTGATGAAAGCTCCAGTTTGACAGATGCTCCCATCAACAACTTTGTTACTCTGATTGACTACATGGTATTTTAGGCAAATTAACCTGTCCAAAAAAATTCTTTATTGCTATGCTTGTGGCACAGATGGAAATATGAACTTGACAATTCTGGGTACTAGCTTAGCAATTAACTGAGATGTTTCAATAGACTAATGAACTTTCATTCAAAGCATGCTCTCTGTCAGGAGAAGAGACAGGCTGTTGTTTGAGAAAGTGTTATAGAATGTCAAATAGATCTCGACAGCGATGTTACTATGAAATCCGAAATATTAGAAAGGCACAGAAAGAAAGTCATTTAACACCTTTATAATCTCAGGAGATATGAGATGAATCTTTATTATCAAAGTCTGAAATTCTACCACATTTTATCGTCCTTTTGCTGCAATTCACACCCTGTATAATAACAGTTCTGCAGTCACTACGGCTGTTCAGTTTGGAATGGCCACCCTTTATTAGAGCGGGGAAAAAAATAAATCAAGCCATCATTCTTCTATTTCACAAAGACGTTAACATCCTACTAAAAATTATCTGAGCCTAAGAAACTATTACAGGAAAACCAAGTATCTGAATTAGTAAGGTAAAAAGAAAACTATGTGCAATAAGTATATATAGACAACTATTGAAAGGATTAATTTCTTCGGGGAGAAACGGATGTAGCATAAGGTAGCCTGAAGCAAACATTCAGAAATGACTTAAAAACCATGCATTTGATAAAGGAAATCAACCTTTCTGGGATGCAGCGTAAATTGTGTATCTAGCACTCTTAATGCAGTAATTACTGGACATACCACATCCTCGTCGGCCTGTTCCAACCACTGTAATAACCGTGCCTGTGGTCAAGTTGCAGTTGTTTTACCACCTCAGACTGCACAAAATGGCCGTGATATCCAAACCACTAGCTGCAAGGATTTTTCCAGCCAGCAAAAAGCTTCTCACTGGTGCATGAATTCAGTCAACTCCTGAGCAGCAGCCTTCGCCCCACTTCTGATTTATGCACATTACCAGGAACTGGGGTAAGCGGAGCAGGACAGAAAGTAGCATTTTGCTGGATCAGAACTGAAAATCTGACTGTTCCCCTGGAAATATTTTTCGATGCATTTCATTTGATATAGGCAATATATTCCTTAATTTTTGACAGTCACATTATATTTCTCTTGTTGGGGAGGAGCTAAACCTGTCCCATTATAGTCCTGTGCATAACCGTGAGTGAAAACCTGTACTGTGACAAAATACAATCCACTTTTCCTACCTACCTCGTAAACAGCTTCACTCTCATCATAAAATATTAAAGCCTAATATTGCAGTTGGTTCCTTCTAAGTATCAAGACTTAGAGTAGCCCCAAGCACGTCAAACATGCATCGGAAACGCTACATTTTTAAGGCAAGGCAAGGTGCTAACTGATACTCCATAGCGTTTAGGCTGGAAATCTTTGAACAGTTTTTAGAAGTCTTTAAACCATTAACTACTTGATGACTTAATGGCTCTAAAATGACCATTAAAATTTAAAGTGGGCTTTTTAAGACTTAGTCAATAAATAAAATAGTATGAAAATACTGCCCTGCTGCTATATTTAACCCTACAATAAGCAAATTGCTTCTACTTAAACTAACTGCAATATTCCTACTGGTTTCAAAGTAATTCCGCATATTAGCTCGTAACTTGGACAACTGCCACACCACAGTGGTTCTTTGAGCTGACAAATTAATAAACCAGGTAAGACGGGCAAACAGCCCTGACCTGCATCTCCACTCCACTTTCCAGGTATACCAAGGGCAAGGTTTGAACTCCTGCTGTCACGCACTCGCTGCTCCAGCCGTGCGAGGGCAGAGCAAAACCCAACCCCTTGCCAATATAAACCTCTGGATAAAACATTCATCTTGATTCCTTTCTCAAACTGTTACATGCTGCTTACTTTTATTCCTCTTGAAATTATGCTCATAGCCATAGGTAGCATCATTCATTACGCAGAGTATTATTGCACACGGCATACCTATTTCTTACGTTAACCATCAGAGCCAGACCTATAGCAATGGCAAATGGGAATACGTTTCCAGTGCTCTACTTCTTGGTAAGGACAGAATCACAGAAAATAGGCTATTTTTGATGAGCAGAAATGTTTTCTATTCACCGTCCCCATGGTAGGTTCCTTCCCACATTCCCTGTTCCATACAGTTTTCCAATATCAACTTCTGAGCATTTCTTAACCTCTTGAGATACCATACAAAACCCTAGGCAGCCAGAAGGCAAATGTCCATTTAAGCATCTTTAGGCAGCTATACGTGATATCCACCAACACATTCCTCACCTAAAACCCTTGCCCTGATGCCGCTGGATCAAATAACGAACACCGCAGTTCGTAGCTAAGGGAGACAATTCAAAGCAAACTGGGTTTGGGAAAGAGACTGTGTGAGGAATTACTCCAGCCAGAACGGTCAAGGCAGGTTGAGTCCCCCGAGAGAAAGAGCAGCCTTGTTAGCAGAGAGTTGGAGGCCAACCGAGAGCCTTGTGAGGAGACAAAAGATAATGGGGATCTCTTTGTTTAAAGGTGCTATTAGAGCAAAAACCTCTGAGGAGCACTGAAACGGGACCTCTGGCATACCGACACATCACGCTGAGATCAGTACGGCATTTCTGCCTCAACGTATTTGTTTTATATTCTCTATCACACAGGCCTGGGAGCACGATGTTACACTGAAGCTCACCAGAACCGCTTTGTCTGCGAAGGTTTCATTGTCGAACAGGGAGAAATGGGCAGACGACCTATTGACTACACAGATCGATCCCTTTTGTTATCCTGGCCCACGAAACTCTGCCAAATTTTAGCACCAGTAAAATAATCTGAAATTCCCTTTTAACTTGAGGATGAGGTTTCCAGCTCTTTAAAACAGCCTGCTCTGAGAGCAGGTAATGGAAAGACACTGCTGAAAGAAACACTGTAGTGAAAGGCCAAGAAAAGTCCTGTTTGCAGGAAAGTGGAGTTAAAAGGCTTGCCTCGGTAACTGTAATCAAACATCCAGATTAAAGGCAGCGCTGGATTTCACGAAGTCCACAGAAATTCTCAGGAAGGCCCCGCTCATGCCCTGAGAAGACAATGAGTCAGTGGCTGCCTTCTCCGTTTCAAAAGCTTTCCTATTTCTCCCTCCATTTCATTCGTATCGCACTGAAGATGAAAGACCTGACGACTGCCACATGCCCGGTATCTCCTGCAGCACGGGGTGAACCAGAGTGTAGAGAAAATGAGCTCCATAACACAGGAGGAAAATAAAGCTGGGAAGACTGGTGAGGTACTGCCAACATAGCAGAGCAATGGTGGAGAATCACGGCCCCATCCCAGGTAAGCAATGGGACTAGCCTTGCGTGAGGACAGATCTTCATGGATTTTACGATGCTTTGAACTGATGGGAAGAGGAGGAGAAGAAGGTATTATGTGAATGGGAACATACCTACAGATATATATACACAAGCATAGATACATCAAGATATTTACAGCTGCAGGCTTTCGTAAATCTCTGCACTGCCTTGAGTCTGCAAAACATTCCTGGTGATTTCAACAACTAATTAACTGGTATTTTTTCCCCTCTTTCTCCTAGTTCTTTCTTCACCATAAAAACGACAGTTGTAACTCCTATAAAATGTTGATTCAATTCAAGACACTTCGTAAATTTACCACCAACACTTCCAAAACAAGATTAAGGAACGCCCTACCAACCTGCTCCTAGCATATACCTAATTCGTACTTCCTGACGCAGGAATTAAATTCATTGTTTGGGGAAGGTGGTGAACTGCAGCAGGACTTAGGTTTTATGTAAATCTATGACAAACAGGCTCATCAGCATTCTTTATTTTTATTATGTTTTTGAAGATACCTCACCAATTTCACCTTTGCATCTGCTAATTCGCTACATTTATCAACTTCCACTTTTCTGTATGAACAGCATACTAGTAGAGGAATATTTTAAGCATTCCTTTGCAGATAAAACTGATATACACACTCTTCCGTAACTACTGACGGATGGAAAAGAAAACAGCTAATTCTTGAAACTGAACCCTACATAACTTTTCTCTTTTGTTTTTCACAGCAAAGATTTTACTTCCTTGAGACGTTAAACTGACAACTACAGTCCCATTTCAGCTGAAATGGTAAACAGTGCTTCAGTCTTGCTGCTGTCCCTGCGTGCTTATCTTGGGTGCAAACGTTTGCTCTTGTTTCAGAGTCGGGAGTTATAGGCTGGATCCTGCCCATCATCTTTAATTATCACTATAAGGTCACCTACTGTTCCTGCCTATTACAACAATGGATCGCACCTCATACTACACTGGTAAATTTTTAATGTAGGCACAATTTTCTTATTACGGTTTGCGTGGTGCTTAGCACTGTAGGACTCTATCCCTATGTGGCAGCATAAAACAGTAAGCATAAAATACTAGTAGTAATTACCAGTAGAAAATAATTAGATGAACAAGACTGTGACCTCCCAGTGACAACTCACAACAAGCCACCGGTACATAAAGCATTCGGGATGCCTAACAGCATCAGCACCAGGAGAAGCCGTGCTGGTAACAGAGACAGGGCATAAAGCCGCAGACGGAAATACTGAACGCACTCCGGGAGCGTTCCCATCCGCTGGAGGCATCTGCCTGTGCTCCTCTATAACGGAGAACGACAGGCTCACCTGGAAGTTGGTGAATCATCCCCACAAGGAGCATCTCTGTCTGCACCGACTACGCAGGACACCTGGGGAGAACAGGCTTCTGACACAGTCACCTCAGTTGGAGACTGACACTATGGAATTTAAGCACTCCCCTCTGATAAGTGGTAATGGGACATGGACTGCGTGACAGAAGCTTCTATTAATAAAGTGCTTTATGACACTAAACCTGTAATGTTTTGCTCTGCACATACTTCTATTAGATGATGAACTAACTCCGTATTATTAGAGAGGTTTCTTAGTGATTCAGAAGATGACACATCAGGAAGCAGTGTGCACCTTGCAGAGCACTTAACGCTAAAACTCAGAGACATTCAGAAACAGAAGCTTTACAGAGAGTCAATGATAAGCCACAGCAGCCACCCAGAGTCCTGCCCAGATTCGCTGGTGATGTCAGTCAACACAGCTCCACTGATTACAATCGCAGCTAAATATTAGACTTGAGCTGAGACTCCATCTCATGGCTTCTTTCATTCAGAGGTCTCTATATACTTATTTCTCATTTTTCAGTCAGGCAACATGAAAACACTAATAGAAAAGAAGCATCCCCACGAAGGTGATAATGAGATGGTAAATCTAGCGATTCTCCTGGTGTTCCTGTAAGCAACAAAAAAGGAGCTGTTTGAAGTAGAGGTTTCCATCGGAAACACAGAGGGTAATCTTTTAAATACTGCGTTTATTCAATAAAAATATTTTAGTGAAGTTGCATAGGCTCCATTCTTGCAAGGAATCCTCTCAAATCCTCTGGGTAGTGAATCCACAGCCACAGTTATAGCCAGGAACTCCAGGATCACGCTGCATCCGTTCTACAGAGAGAAGGTGCAGGAGGTAGGACTCCAGCAGCTCACGTCTCAGGGGCTGAGGGCTCATGTGGCTGTGTCACTGCCAAACAGCTACCTCCATCTCCACTGTCCTGGCTATAGATGTAACACTTCTCTTTTCCCTGTAATACCCAGAAACAGCAGTGCCTTAATAACTGTCCCTTTGCCATTATTGATGGAATTTGCATCCTTACTAATGCTCGGAATGGGGAATTTTCAAAAATACCATTAAAAATATTAATGGTTCTGTCACTAAATAGCACATTTTTAATGGCACCTACTGTATCAAACCAAGTATGCTGCGAGCAAAATGGATATTTACTGAAAAGTATGTTTAGTTTGCAGAGCTTGGGGGTTGTCCAGCATGACTGGCTGCATGCATTAAGCAAATCCCTGTCCATAGATTACAACCCAATTTCCCCTCATTAGTGTAAAGTGAGTGACATTCTGATCTTTTGTGGGAAGACATATTTCAAGAAATAAGAGAAGCTGGTGTCTGGAAGCTAACCGCCGGGCTGTTACTGCAACAGTGCTGAGCCATAACTCAATAGCAGCTATGAAAACCGGGCACCCAGGAGAGCATCCAGGGGAACGGCTCCTTCCCACTGGTTACACCACCACCTGAAAAATGTGCCAAGTAACATGGTAGACAGCAACTGTTAACCAGATACGCTCTCTCCTGGACGTACTCTTCTGTCCCACTGAAAACAGAGAAGGTAGTTAATGAACCTCTCTCCAGAGGTAGGAAGAATATCTCCCTTTACCAACTCACCTCCTGATGATGGGGAAGAGATGGATTTGCACTAGCCTGAGACTGCCTAAGTCTGTGGGCTCTGCTTTCAGTAGCAGCAGCTGGCTCGCTCACTTCCAGTGCCTCCGAGGCATCATTCCCTTCATCAGCTGGAAGGGGGAAAGGTTTTTCTTAGTCCCTTCTTTGAAAAACTCACACATACAGCGATACGTGGGAAGGACTGTTGGTACTCCACTGCTTCCCCAGAGCCCCTGAGCTGCTGTAACTCAGCTGAGCACCATCTCCTGAAACAATCGTCTGTTTATATTAAATCTTATTTCAAACATGATAATGGTATCATTTTATATTTATACAGTGCTATTCATCCCAGAGGATCCCAAAATGTTTCAGCTACTTATGGGCAGCAGCTGTTTAATAGTGGAGAGTACGACTGCACAGCAGTGCAGGGCAGAAGCAGAGAAGGGCTCTGCATCCAACGGGAACTGCAGGGGGAAGATAGGCAGGTGAGACAGATTTATCCCAGCTGCAATTTAGCACAGATGCCCGAGGCTGACTTCTCTCTGCCCACAAAATGTTGCCCTTAACAATTCAGAGGGCATTCATCTGTTGACAAATAGAGAGAAATGTTTTTGGATATTCATGCAGCTTGTTCAACTCAAAAGCAAATTGAAAATTATAATAAAACCTGTTCCACATTCTTCATTCATTAAAACTGGGTTTGTGTCATGTTATTTCTGGGCCTATTAGCATCTGCTGGGAAGAGCTCATTAAATGACCATTAGCCTCGTCTCTTTTCCTTCCAAGCCTGTCCTTCCTTCATGGCACCACACGTGTAAATGGCAAATAGAGCTCCATTTTGGCAAGTAAGATGACAGAGAAAGTTTTGTGTTGGAAGTGACTGTGAAATGGAAGGAAGAAAGTGGAGGAAAAAAGGTAACTGAAAAGCAAGCTTAGGAAGAAGTACTGCCACAGTCACTGAGGAATGACTGCTGTCATCCACAGAAAAAACCAGTGACAACCCTGGCCACTGATCTAGAGTGCCTCACATTATGGAGATCTGGTCCATCAACAAGTCAAAAGGTAATGTCAGGTGTTGGAGCAGCCCAAGGGTGCTAGAAGAAACATTGCTTAGCCCCACACCTTTCCCAGACAATTCTGTAACCAGAACCACTTCTGCAGCAAATTGGAAGCAGCTGTGCAGACAATCAGAGATCTCCAGGACTTCATTTTCCAAGAAGTTGCAGAAAAAACAGGCAGCTGGGGAGAAACTGTATTAGCAACTACACCGAGGAAATCTGCAGTGGGAGCTCAGCTCCTACGATATTCCCAGCAATCCCCCTGGGGCAGAATCCCCATGAACACTCAGCCACAGCCATCGGAACGCCGGCTCTGGAGAAAGCAGGTCCAGGAGATGCCCCAACAGGAAACCGGGCATCAGCAATTCACCTGCTTGTAACTGTTTGCTAATCTTCCCTGTCACAACTACTCCAGCCAAACAGGTTTTGGAAACTTCCCAACGACATTGTGTGTCAGTGAGCTCCACAGAGTAACCAGACACTCAGAACAGCTTTTCCTTCAGGGTGCCTTCAGTTTCACTGACTATCCCCCCCCTTCCTTCCAATCCAGAAGGAATTATATAGTCTACGTCTCAGACAGTAATTACTATCACCTTCTCCTCTTAATTGATCTGGCTCCAGTGAGCAATAAGAAATTAAAATAATTAGCAGATACGCCTAGTGTTCCTAAAGTCCCAACTACACTTTGTAGTCTATTTACTCTAGAATCAGCTGGGTCCATCGCTCTGATGATAATGCCGCACCGCTCTGGCTCACCGAGCCGTTTCACGAGCCAAATTTGAAGAAGTTTCCCAACTAATGCACAAAGCCCCGCTGTAGCTGTTGCAGCCGGCGAATACTCGATCACCAGCACTGCAGCCATTGTGAAACCACTCTTTCTGAAGCTCATTTGGAAAGCAATTGAGGCTCACTGCTCCCCTGCCTCCTGGACAGAGGATTACAAGGAGATCTTCACGCTGCCAACATTTACATGCCCACTCCACTTTCACTGGAGACAGAGAAACTGTCGTTTAACCACGGCTAGCAAAATACCACAAAGCTGCCTGCACACCTTCCCCCCTTCCTCCGGTGGAGGGGGAGAATCAGAGGAAAAAGACAAGGAAGCTCGTAAAATTGAGATAAGAACTATTTACTAATTGAATATAAATGAATTATATATATGAATATATAAAAATACTACTAATAATAAGTAATTACAATAATGGAAAATAAAACATATGATACATTGCTCAACACCCGCCGACCCATGCACAGCCAGGTCCTGAGTAGTGAGTCAGAGCCAAAGAGCCCAAGAGTGACCGACTGCAGCAGAGTCCAAGTGAGCTCCCTTAGCAACAGCACAATGAGGAAAACTAACTGACCCACCAACTCACTAACAAACGAGTCAGCAAATGAATTAGCAAAGCAGCCAACAAAGGAGTTAGCGAAGGAGTTAAGAAGCTAACAGAGGAGTTAAGACAAGAGTCAAAAAGTGTTATGGCCCCTCAGCCCACTCCTGGTTCATGTAGGGAGCATGACGTGCTACAGAATGAAATGCTCCTTCGGTCAGCATGGGTTAGTGTCTGAGCTGCGTGTGTCTCCCCTCACTGCTCACAGTGAGAAAGTTGGGAACACAGCTGCAGTGTCAGAAGCTGAGAAAGACCTTGAATTTCGTGCCCACACTTCCCAGCACCAGCTAAAATGACACCTTATCAGTATTTTCTCAGGGAAAATCCAGAAACAGAGCTTTGTACCGTCCACTGTGAAGAAAGTTAACTCTTTCCTGACTAAAACCAGAACAGAAACACACACATGCAAGTTGGGAATAGAGGTTAAAGTCTTGGAATAAGAATAGCATATTTAAGGGATTAATTTCAGTTTTGTTCCTAGTGATTTTGGCATTGTATTAATTAATGTTCCATCTTGACTGCTGAGCATGGACAGATTTATTTTTTTTAATAGGAAGAGAGCGCTTTGAGCACCATGTGGTTTTTCCCAAGCACTTGCTCCTCCAGTAGCTAAATGTGGAGATATCACTTAAAGCAAATTGTGCCCTTTCTCTGCCCCTAGCAAATAGTCAGTGATTTTTTTTTCAATGTTTCCTTTTATGCACAAATAATCTGCATCTATTTCCCTCCTTTCAAGAAACAGAGAAAATCCAGACCCCAGCAACTTTCAATCTTCCCCCCCCACACACACACTCTGTAAATTTAGTCAACAATATTAATCCACATCGAACAATTCTGCAGAGTACAACAACAAGCTGGTTACACAGACAGGGATGCACTTGGAATTTAAATGAGTTCCTGTTACTCTCATTCTCTTGAAGCCTGCACAGTGCTGAAGAAGCCTGTCTAATGTCTCTTAAACAGTGAAAAAATCAATTTAAAATATTTTAAACTATTCTGCTAGTACTATTATCTGCACACCTGATGGAGACACTGCGTCTTGATTCGCCCCCCCCAAAGGCAGTCACCAAAGATACACCTCACCCCGATTTTCTTGACAATGCTTTGTGATTAAAATATTCAAATATCTTCATCTTATCATGTGTTTAAAAATAAAATGAAAACAAATAGTAATTTAGCATTAGTTGTTTCTTCATTCTATTTTAAAATTCTTTTAACAACATGATTTACTATTTCTACTGCCATACTACTAATGAGGCCAACTCATATATTCATTGTGCTAGGAGCTGTACAAACAACAAAAACAACGACAGCGTGTGCTACTTATTTGTCCTGCATTCATACAATATATTGTCCCACCCTCAACTCAAAATATTGTCTAGTGGTTGGGCTAATCCTTATCAGGGAAATGGTGGATATTTGTGCGTATTTCTTTAAGCTGAAGAAGGTCATAGCCTGTTCTTCCCACAGAATGTTCACTGAATTAAAACACATTATTCCCTTGTTTTCTTTTCACCAACACATCAATGGATTATTCAAGAAGAGAAGATAAAATCTTGGCTACCTTTCAAAGTAGGCTCATCTGTCCATTTGTGTTCTCTCCAGCAGCTCCAGGTTGCATAAGTTAATGTGGACTGTACTCCTGGCTCCAAAGCACCCCTTCCACCAAAGTGACCATCAGGGAAGCCTCCAAACCATCACCAATAACCTCTGTTGCTTGCCCTCTTCTATTGCTAAATATAACCTCAAGTTCCAGTCTGCTGTCTCTAGCATTCAGGAAAGCCTTTTACTGATCATATGAACTGGGCACATGAACAAGCATGCCACTGGCCAAGCAGAAGTACTCGGGGCCTGCAGATTCCCTTTCGTTGCATCAATAACAGAAATGAAGGCTAAGATTGAAATGAATGTTTGAATACTGACTGTATGAAATACAACCAGCTCTCAGGCTGAAGAGAAAGTCCATGTTACGGTCCCCTGTCTTAGACAAAATTCCAATTAAACACTGGCCCTACAAAACTATACTCCAAACCAAAAACCCTAGCATAACTTAGAGTGGACATTTTCACAGTAAAACCTGAGTACCGACCATCACAAAGGAATGTGTTTGCTTTCCAAGGCCTAAATAATATTTGCTCTAAAATCTTTGCTTGGGAAAAAATCCCTTGCTCACATTTGAGCTAAAAATTTTCTTTGTCTTTTCTCCTGGGCTCTTAGAGCTCCTTTATGCATTTTATTGTAAAGAAAGAAGGAAGAATTATGGTAATTTAATGTTTATTCTTCTTTGTGAACCACTCTCAGCTCTTCTGTATAAATAACTAAATGCTCTGATTAGTCTTAACATACAGAGAAATACATTCTATTCGAGATTGGCTCAGTGTGAAATCTATGGAAAATCAACTTCTGTCTCTTGCCCTTATTTTTCCAACAAGACTCTGATATCTGCCTCTAGTTTCTTCTTACCTGCTGTTCTGACAGCAGCCCCCTCCAGGTATCAGGAACAGGGGAAGGACTGTGCTCTTACTGGGACAGCAATTTTCTAGTTTATGATCAGACTATCCAGCCCTGACACTTATTTCAACAGCGTGTGTCTGTCAGCAGACAGAATCACTCCCGCAGGCTCCACCGGCTGAGACCAACACCAGGAGAACAACCGGCAGTGCCAGGAGCACTGATGCCGCTATTCCCAGGGAGTGCTGCTAGAGATGGTCCCCGGGCAAACCATCACAAGCTGCAAAGACCTTCAACAGCCCTGGAATGCTCACATCCCACGGCCACACCTGTGCCAGCGGGGTGGGCAGGATGAGGAGTATTGCACTAACACTGCACATTCCTTTTGTTTTAATTGAAATGAAAGGTTCAGGAAAGGTTGTAATTTCTGGGGAAAACTTCACATCTCCAAAGGAGCTGTGATAGTGAGTAAAACGGCAGGTTTTTTTCCTCTCCAAGTCTGAAATTTCCATGCATTCCAGGCCAAAACACTTTTAAAAGAGCACAAGGACACATAGGTTGCTCGTGAAACCAAGGGAAAAAAAAAGGTAGTTCAGAATTTGAACGGATTGAACTGCCCGGTGGAAATATCTCTCACTTCTCACTAACGAGGTAGAAAGCCGAGAAGCAACTGTGCTCCTCACTCAAGTGAAAGAGAACATGAAAATTAAGTACAGCATCTGCTTCGGCATCGGCTCTAGAGAACTCAGCAAAGAGGAGCAGAGATCAAGCCAGCCTGAATTTCAGCATCAGCTCTGAATGTGTCTTTTTGCCTTGGGGAAACTAGAGCTCCTCTGCTGCCATTTTTCTGCCATCTGTAAAATGATGACGACAATATTAATTACCTGCCTCAGTTATGCTGAGGTATAGATTTTATCCCCACAGTATGGCACACTTGTGTAGAACTATAAAAGCAGAATTGTTTGAGCTTTTGTAATATTTTTCACACTACAGATGTATTTGTAAGCACCCAGAGCTCAAACTGGCAAGTATTTGCTCTTTATTCTCCTACTGATTTCAACAGGACTTCTGAGCACGGGGCGTTTTCGGGAGCGGTTTACATGCATAGGTCTCCGAGTACCACATCGTCAGTGAATAGAAATAAATACACGGTAAAAAATAACAGCTGCAAAACACGGGGACATTCTACGTCAGAAGCAAAAATCCAGAGCCTCAAAAGACGACAACAGTTCAGAAAAACTTGTTTTTCTCCCATGAAATATGGAGATTAGCAGACATTAAACACAAATACATAACATTATACATGTATCTCTATAAACACCTAATTTTCTGTCTTTCTAAAACCATTCAAAATGGTAAGGAAGACTAAACAAGTGACTTGTTGATTGCACTGTGAATCTAAGAACTCTCTAATTATTGCTGCCATCGACTCATAATTTCAGAAGCTAAGTTGTTGAAAAAAACAAAGTCAAATCCTGACATTAATAGTTGTCTCTTTCAAGTTATTTTTCCCATCTCAGTACAATAACTGCTTGTGTGTTAATATTCCTTTTCTGTTTGTATTTTCTTTTTTTAGAATTTTACAAACAAATGCAAATACTGATGATGTGAACTCTAAGAACAGAAACAATTTTCCAGCAAAGGACACAAACGTCAGAAAAAGAAAAGAATAAGGCTGGGCTCAGGTAGTACCTGCCAAGACCTCACTGCATTTTCAGAAACTTTCCGTGCCTTTGAGGCTGGGAGGTTGTGCAAAGACCCTCTGACTGTTGAGGACAGCCAAGCACCAGGCTGCTGCATGGCTGTGTCTCATCCTGGGCCAGTTGAATCTGGGAGCTGCTCAGCTATAAGCTCCCTTGCCAGCACACCTATTTATGAGCCATCGATCCCTCCTGGCTCAACAGTTTGGGCCAACAGAGCATGTAACGCTGACTGTGGCCCAAAGTTATTCCAAGGCCAATAAGCAGCATGGAAAAAGTCTTCCTTGTATGAGCTTTAGCTCCTTTGGCCTTGGAGCACGGAGGCATTTTTGGAAGTCACGGCACTATGCAGCATTAGTGGGAATGCAGGGATAATGATGAATACTCACTGTTTGTCAGGCAAAGAGTTATTTAATACATGGCAGATGACAGCAGTAAGGAATATCCACCTGACTTCCCCAGTCAATGAAAAACGTTCCTTTTCTTCCTTGCAAATCAGTTCTCCACAGGAAACTTGCACAAAGAAAGGTGGCAGCAGTTTTCCTTTCCATGTTAAGGAGAATAAGCTCTGAATTCTCGTATTACGTGGTATGTTCCTTTAGAAACACATGACTGCAATAAAACGTTTTAAAGGGACATCATTCTGCATAGTACAGGGAGGTGAATTTGTATTGATGTTTACAAGAAGGTGCTACAGAAAAACTCCTACAACTGGGCTTGTGCCCAACAAAGTTAAATGCTTGAGTCTTACACACAAGGCAGCGCCTCAAGCACGTCACTGAGGCTGGATCACAGGAAGGGTGAATGCCATCAACTCCGAGTCTTCACGCTGATCGAAACACAACTTGTGCAGGAGGGGTTGGATGAACCTCAAGTGCACAGCTGCTTGTTTTACAGTTTTATTTTTTACATTCTGAAAGTTTATGTGATCTAATTAGCCATTTTATTTCACAAAAATACATTTTGGCACTGTTGGACTTGGAACAACTCAAATACAAGGGGGTTTGCCTACAAGGGAGGCAGACAAGCGCATAGAAAATAAGCATTATGCTTCCGTTTCAGAGACGTTATGATGGGGAAGCAGAGCTAATCTCCACTTGCACGGAGATTGCTTCACTGATTTGAAGCTTTTACATTCTATACATTTGTTTAAATCTAGCAAAGAAAAACCAGCAACAATGCCTAGCAGGAATACCTAAGTATTATTCAATCATAATGAAAAGGCTAAAAAAGCAAGAGGCATGAGAACCATTGTGTGTTCACTCCTGTGCCCCTGGGTTATCTGTACTGCTGACCCCCCGAGCCCCACTGCAACCAAGCAGCAGCACCAGCGACACTGGGGGACTTTATCACAGAGCCATCTTGCTCCCTAAAGGCCTCTAGTTTCTCATCACACTCCACTTGCCCTTTCCTGTATTAGCTCCTCTGCCTCTGATTTTATCTGGTTACCGGAGAATGTGGATTATGTGACTATTCCTTTGCAAGCACCGGCACTATTAAAGGGGTTACCCGAGGTGTGGGTTTTGCCCGAGAAAACACAGCAATTAGGTTCCCGTATCTGCAATTATTCGGCAGCACAGACACCCCAGGGAAGACATCCTGGCCATGAATATATCCAAGGTATCTTGGTAAACAAAAACATATCATCTCCGGAGCCAAATGTCAACCAGTCACTTTTAAAAAGCACTAAGATAAAATGCATGTGCTTAGAGAGCTGACGTGGTCCTACACACTACTTAACCCAAAACAGCACTTAAGCAGGACCGAAGAGGCATGCTGCTCCTGCACAACTCTGTCCTGAGAAAAACTTTTCTCATGGCCAGTGGACAAAAACATGGCCTTCCTCCCCTGCCTCCTATTTGTATCATGAAGGAAACCCGCCCAAATTAAAATGCCTCAACTGAGACATTACCAGGAGATTCTGAAAGCAAGGCAGTATCTTGCTAACATCTTACTCACTGTTTTCACACCACCGTTTGTGATAAAAGCAAAGTATTAAAGCATAAATTAGTCATAGAACAGCCGCATATTTAAAACATACAGCCTACTCCAATTTAACTCCCAAGGTCCTTCCTTCTAACCTGAAAGCCCAGATTCATCGTAATAGGATAAAAATTATTGGGGAATGGGTGAATCTTCACAGTTGTCTTCATTGAAAACCAAATACCCTGACAACAAACAGGCCAGGCATCCTCTGGCTGTGAAATCCCACCAGGGATACAGGATAACTAGCACTTCCTTGCATTAAAACGGTAATTTGAGTAACCTGAGGCAAATCATTACACTACAGAACATCTTGAAAATGTTAGAGCAATATGCACTTTGTTTAAAGGATTTGTGAATGCAAACATGTCTAATCTACACACTCAGGAAGAAAACCTCAACCTCTTTCTGCTTGTCCTTGCTTTACTGCAACTCACGGGAATGTCATCTAGCTCCAACTGACAGTGATTGATAATAAGAACAAAATACCTTTTTACTTCAAATGCCCATCTATCGCTACTTAGAATATGAATGTCCCTTGATGATGGACCAGGGTGCATTTGCTTCTCTTAAACTGTTGATGGATTCACTTCTTTTAATGAAAAGAGTAGATCTCACTGTGTACCTTATTGTTAGCAGCAGTATGATTGTATCCCAACTTGGATCAGGCCCACTGCGTTTGACCACGTACACGTGTTCGACGAAAGACAGCCCTTACAAAACAATTGTCTGATCATGGGGAAACAGCCCCGTTTTAGAGTAAAAACATTTTAAAAAAAGCACAGATAATAAATGCTGTTGCCAGAAAAATAAAAACCTATGCACTTGGACACGCAGATGAGGACAGGGATCAGATCTTTTCCTACCATTTGACTAGCTTTTACAAGATGCTTGTCAAAGTCATGCCAGTATGCTGGCACCTAAGCCTCGGTGTCCTCGGAAAACACATCAAATGCACATTCATTACGCACCTTCTTCTACGAGCAAACATTAAATATACTTCTCATCGCTCATTTACATATTAACCACTTATGCAGGAGTGTCTCAAAAAAGCCCAATGGTCCACGAGTGCTACAGTACATGCAATAGCCATGGTCTCTACATTTCTTATGAGACACAGTGATGTGCTAAAATGGTTTTCACACTGTTATTTGCTCTGCTCTAGACCAAGGAGGTTCTAGTTTTCCTGCACCGTGCTTTACAAGGTTAACCTTCAATCCACATTTCCTTGCTCCCTTTGCCAGCTAATCTTTTTGACAAAACTTTCAGAACGACAATGCAAACGAGCATTTTTTAAGAGATCAAGCATAGTTAAAGTATCAAATAAACAGAAGTATTTTGAGTGAAGATCAGAAGAGTTACACAGGACAGTGAAACTGCTGCTGCAATCTTTATGTTCTTCAGACGGGCACTGTAAGTGGTGACGTGTTACCTCATACTCCTTGCAAGCCAGACTGCTGGAAAATGAGGTCAACCTCCCGGTAGAGACAGGACATCAAACATGCCATTAATTGCATTGGATAATGTGCCAGAAGTTCGACAGTCAGTTCTGGACCATACCAATTCCAGCTACTCGTTGGACTCTTGCCCCACGTTTGGTAAGGACAATTTTCAGCAGTGAGTCCTATACATACTCCTTACGCAACAGAACGTATTTTAACAGAGGGACGCAGCAATGCATACTCAATCCCATAAACCCATTACCAGTGACACTGCATGAAGATCTGCTCTGTTATAATTTAGGATAGACGCTTAATCAATTGCCTTGACTTACTAAGCTTTCCTGCTTTTTAAATGAGTAGCAATACATAAAAATTTTCAGCCCCGTTTTAGAAACCTTCATCATTTACCCCATTAAACCAAAAGGAGAAACACAGGCTGCTAGCAGAAGCATGTTCCATTTCTTATATGCAATTCTGTGACAGCAAAACACACCGTAAAAATGCATTTGCTGTTTCAGCTGACATATAACACAATATTCCAAAAGAAAATATTAGCCTTGCCACTGCTACAGCTAGTGATATGTCCCCTCGAATTTAGTACATGCAATAGGCTAGAGGATAAAAACATCCCAAAGATAGCAGAAGAATTTATAAGTCAATGATCTGCTTATGAGGAATGGAGACTGCTGATGCAAGCTGCAGTCTTACTGATAAAAAAATGGATTTCCCATAGCATTGCCGATAGCACTGGGAACTAATTGGCCTGAGTTTACTCCTGCTGACTATCCTGTGTTCGTTCTGGCTTGCTCGGGAGGACCCAATCAATCACAAACCCAAGCTGCACTGACCCGTAGGCAGCCACAATTAAAACTCAGTTCCTACTTACTTAAAGGTAGAAAGCGAATTTAACCTGATCTAAGTAAGGGAGAGAGGGCTTGAAATCACTTGCAGTCCCTGAGATGTTTTATCACTTTAGACAACCCTCTTCCTTAAGCGGAGCTTTTCATTGCCCACAACCTTTAGAAAAGCTCACACACCATTTTCGCAGGCAGTTTCTCGCCCAGATGAGTCCTAGATATGGCAGGATGCTACAGCAGCTCAGGATCCTGAGGATGAGGACCACGGTTCTTAAGGAACTCATTGACTTGCTTTAATAAATGCTCTATCTAAAACTAATTATGTGCTTGCGCTCACAGCACTTTTCTGGGCATTTGATAATTTATTTGCCTACGTGCCACAGAAAAGGAATCCACAAGAAAAAAACCTCTTGAAATAAGCCATGGGTTGCATTTAGAAGCAGGTCGTGACCATCTGTGGAAACGTAGATTCACAAGCACATGTGGATTGTGAATCTGTTCCTACCCAGGTGCTTCATGGAGAGACAAGTTTTATGGACCTTTATAAATATGGGGATAGGGAGGTGGCAGAGGAAGAAGAGGCAATCCCAGCACCAGGGCTAGCACTTCATCCAGGACACAACAGGGGACATAAACTTCCAGCTACTGTAGAGCTTTCACACCTGTGTTTCCAAGTGCTTCTTCTGGGATGCAATGACGATGGCTGCACATCATGTCTGGCTGCTGGGTGAGCCTATCCTTGCCTTGCATCTCATTCCCTTCCTGCCAGGAAACCAACACTTGTTTATCTTACTAAGTCACAACCTAAACCTCACTTTTCTCATATGGTGCAATTCCACTTTTAGGAATTTACAGGAGGGTTGAATTTGGCTCAGTGGTTTCTAAACGTACAGTACATACAAGAGACAAACTGAACTGCTTTAATATCACTATTGCCTCTAGACAAAAGCTGTACTTAAAGCTCCAGGTGACAGGGAAGTCAAAAGCAGTTACACAGAAAACAACAAATTAAAAAAAACCCCTCATAATGGCTTGTATTTACTAGCTTTGTATTTTCAGAGGCCTTGTTAAAAAAAATGAATTACTTTCATTGAATGCTGAATTTCAAAACTTTGTCTACTATATACTCAGCCAGGTACCCCCAAAATCTCTTATCCTCTTCAGACTGTGCAGTTTCATCATGCAGAGTAGCACCGTTTTTCTCAAAAGGAATGAGTTAAGGGACAACCAAGTCATCTTTCAAGCTGGTCACATTTTTGGCCAACTTCAACTCTCTTTGCACATTCTTGTCTGAACCCTCTTCCCCACACATCGCAAGAAACACATGTCCTGTCAGGTTAAAGAAAACAACCAAGCAGGCAAGAATAAATTGAACAGCTCCTCTCTGAAACAGTGGGAAGTAGCTTTGGATGACGATACGTAATGCATTTCTTTGACTTAACCCGTCACTGAAAATGTTCAAACAGAATTTAGGAAAACAGAAATTGGTATTTCACAGGTGAACTAAAAAGATGCTAAAACGCTGGATACACTGACCTCTCCTCTACGTACTACTACACACTTTCACAGCACTGAAGTCCCTTTTCCTTTGTAACAGTCTAGAAGAAGATTGTTTCCTGTAAACACAACGCCTTTTTTTAGCACCACGTACACACGCACTTTTCAGATCTGTTTTAGAAACATACAACGTTTCCTACTCACAAAGTTACAGGAAGTAACTACCATTTAGATAAAACAGGACAGAATGGTAACAATTCAGTGGTTGATTGAATAAAAACCTTATGATTTGGGCAAGTATGCATTCTCTGGTTTTGGTGACAGCTACTGTTGGGGCAAAAGCTGTGGTTAATTGGGCAACTACAAACCAAACACAAAGCAGAATTCCGTTAGAGTCAAGATTCTGGGCTCTGTGACTTTCTCTGCAGAGTGAACATCTACACAATGCAAACGCTGGAAAAAATGCAAGCCACTAAATGCTGAAAAAGACAAATAATTTAAATTTTTCAATGCTGTATTTCAATCATGATCTGGAACACAGGGAGTAAACACCTTTACTCTAGTCATGGAAAAAAGAAAGTAAACACTTGAGAGATTGTTAAAACAAATTCAATGAAACACACTTTGCCTGCTATATACAGGTCGCGAGGCGTACCTTGCCACATGCCCTGTAACCCGAGTTCTGCATGAGACAACACAGCTCTAAGCACTGGTGCTCCTCCTCTTCTTTACTCTATGAAATTTTAGCTCCTGAGTCCTGGAGAAGAGAAGGCTCTGGGGAGACCATATAGCAGCTTTCCAGTACCCAGAGGGGCCCTTTTTACAAGGGCCTGTAGTGACAGGACAAGGGGTAACAGGTTTAAATTGAAAGCGGGAAGATTTAGATGGGACATCAGGAAGAAATTCTCCATGGAGAGGGTGGGGAGCACTGGGACAGGTTGCCCAGAGAAGCTGTGGATGCCCCATCCCTGGGAGTGTCCAAGGCCAGGCTGGATGAGGCTGGGAGCAACCTGGGCTGGTGGAGGGTGTCCCTGCCCATGGCAGGAGGTGGGACTGGGGGGGTTTTAAGGTCCCTTCCATCCCAAACCATTCCATGACTCTATGATTATTAGGTTGTAGTCAGGGCTGTTCAGTAGGTCATTCACCAAAGACATTTAAAAGTAAGAAAATTCAGAAAAATTATGTGAAAAATACATCATTAGAACCTGCCTTTTACGAGGCCCCTGCGCAGCAGTGGAGCAAACGCGACTGCTGAATTAGTCAGTATAAAGCTCCTGCCTGCAGAGCAGGACCCGGCCCTGCGGTCGCCCGCAGTAGCAGTACATTCACTATTACACCGTGTTGCCCGACAGCAGACGTCTTGTTCTTTTTCTTTGCTATTTCTCCCTGCTTGCTGCAGATAGGCCGGGTTTTATAATTGCTGGGCCCTTCAGGTCAGAGTCAGCACCCTGCCATCAGGAGACGTGTGTGAGACTAGGGCAAACCTAACAGCTTATCAAAAACAATGCTCCATTTTCCCAGCCCTGTTGCCCTTTCCATTAATGGGATTCTGCTTTATTCTGCTGTTCTTTGTGCTTAAATCCCTTGGGTTCCTCAGGCAGTGACCGCTAAATTATAAAATGATTTTGAGAGGTTTGGGTAAATGTACCATCTTGCTACGTGGTATCTTTTTATAGGTATCCTACGGGGAACGCCAGCCCCTGAGGGTGCTGCTCTCCCAGTCCCTACCCTTGGCTCTTTCAGACCACGGGATTCTAAGCAGTACTTGCCCAGAAAAAATGGCTTTTTTCTTCTTCTTGTTTAAAGTTTATTAATACTGTCACATCAAAACTCTATGCAAAGTGATGCAAAGTGTCGTACACTAAAAATAATGTGTTGGAAATGGGTCAGTACAGAAATATTTGCACTGTTACAAACCAGTTTATTTCCTCCAGTTTCAAGCTCTTTTAACTCAATTCTCAAGTATACTGAACGCAACGGGGAGTTAAATTCTGATGAATTTTGGGAGAAATACAGGCAGATCTGAGTATTTAGGTCATTGTTAGTGAAGTTCTTTTGATTGGATTTAATGATTCTTGTGTAAAATAAATAAAACGCTTGCTTTTGACTTCACCACTCTAGTGCTTATGGTTCCCTTCAAGCTGCTAAGGTGCCCACTATGTACTCACAGGGACAAGAGGAAGGAAGGGCGTGCATGAAAGACCACTACTGAGTAATTGAGGCTGAAAGGGACCTCGAGAGGTCCCTCCACACAAACCAGGAAAAAAGGGTGAAGAGAAAAGGAGGAAGATGGCTTGTAAGTCTTAACAAACTTGGAAGACAGACAGACAAAGGAAGAGGGCAAAGATGGCTTGGCACAGAAAGAACTGTTTCAAAGCTGTACCAGGTAAGTAGTAAGCTGACAGAAAGAATGCGAAGACAAGGAGGGATGTAGTTCTCGCTGCCTTTACATGGAGAACAGACATATACAACAAATCGGCTGGGGGGCGAGGGGGGAATTATCCAATAGGCAGATACATTGTGGGAAGTTTACCTAGTTAATACAACCATGCACTGCTGCAATGAGCTCAGATGCAGTAACGGGAAAGTACCTCTGCTACAACACCTCTGCAGTTCACTGAAATAAACAGAACCACAGTCAACAACGTCCAACTAGGTGTCATCTTTTCAGTAAATAATTAACATGAAGCTGGAGTATTACTCTGGGAAGTAGCCGGCTCAGGTTGTGCTGGGTACTGAACAGTGACACGCTCAGTCCTTCACAGCAAGGACAGACGCCCATTCCAAGTTATTTACTCCTTTACACTGCACACACACATCCTTCGAGGAATGGCTCCAATCCACCTGGCACCCAGAAATGCACGAAACAGTGTCATAACATTTTAGAGTTTAAAGTGCAGGCACAATGTGCCAAATTGAGGTAACAGATGGGGATCCAAACATTGCTAAGTGCTACCTAGCAATGCAACATATGCAGTGCCTGGAAATCGTGACATCATCTAATGAATGAAAGAGTCTTGCACCAGTATTCAAACTGCATACTTAATCAAGCCAAAAACTGGAAACCAGCAAGGAACAATAGTACCAAAGGTAAGAAAGCTAACAGTGCCAGGAAGAGGAGAGAGCACCACGCTGGTATCTCCAAGCGATGGAAGAAGTGTGGACTCTTTGCAGTCCTCATCTTTTTCCCTTTCTGCTTCACCAGTTTTTGGCAGGCAGATAGAGACAACCTGTGAGATAGCTTTGTGTTGAGAGTTTTGGAAGTGTAGGCTTGTATCCAAGAATTTAAGATAAAAAGCTAAGTGGACTAGCAGAATACATCCATCTCCTGGAAGCCAAATACGTGCCGTACAATTTGAGGGTCATCAGTTAGATTTTATTTTTTTTAATTGTTAAGCATGTATAAATTTTATGCAGTCTTTTATTCATAATATTTGGAAGGATTATGATGAAGAGGAGAAAAATTGGTACAGAATGCTGAACACCCAGCTTGAAAATTCTGGCCTTCAGTAAGAAGATGAAAACACTTTTTACTGATTCAACTTTCATTCTAAACTCATGTAATTTAATCAGATATGTTCACAGCTAGAATTGCTGCATGCTGGAAATCCTTCCTGGCAATATAGAAGCTACCACTTTACCACTCCACAGATAATTTTCTCATTACATTATATACTACAGTTAGAAAAAGCTCAGTTATATTTACAAGCCTACAGTACAACCAGTGATTGTAAAAATATGCATAATGCACAGCTAGCTTGCCCAAGTAATTAATGCATTTATGCATGCAAAGCAGGTAAGTGCAATAACTGGGTTGCTACGCAAGCTGTGCAAGTGCATGCACAACTCTGCACACCCAATGTTTTGGGAGGTTTGCCCACTCAGGGAGATTCCGAGTTCTGCTTTGCAATCACAGCCTAGAAAATAAAGATAAGATTATTTCCTGTGCCATAAACTGACCTAAGCACCAATGCTATTTTCCCAATATAATTAAATGTTAAAAGCCTTTAATTAAAGAATATAAATCAGAGGGAATTATTTCTGACCAAAGCAGTCTTACAATACAGGATGCGTTTGTTGCTAAAAGTCTGCATGAGAACAAAGCCATAAAAATGCCATTCACACCTTTTAATTGGTACATTTGAGTATTCCTTTTATTGCTCTGCCAAACCAGCAATGGTACCACTTTCCTTCTGAAAACATTTTCAGACCCTCTAAACTTCAGTCCAGGAGTGAGGATGACAAATGATGGCCTCTGCTTCCCTGAAGTCCCACCCAGAACAAAGCGATTCTTTGTCCTGAAATGCCTGAAGCACACCTGAGGTTTGAATTTAATTCTCTTCGATATTGTATTTCATTCCATCTCAAGCTCTTAGATAGGGCTTTTTATTTGTTTATGTATTTATTTTTGGGATAGAAAATATTATTGGTTCCCTTGACATGGCTGTGTTATTACACACTGAGATTACACGGCCAAGGAGCCATCGCGGACGGAAAACGGGCAACACAGCTGCACTTCCACCTGCTGAAGGGGAGAATAATCCCTATTTCTCGCCTTCTCCTTCCCCTTCTGGGCTCTGAACTGCTGTCGTGCTCCCCGTCAGCAAAGTGATGAGTATCCACATAAGAATGTGTTTATGGATTGTGACCACAGAAAACTGCAGTAGGGTAAATGCAGTAAGTTTTACAGACAAACTCAAGGCCTCTGTAAATCTGGACTGCAACAGAAATTAAAGTGAGATGCGGGGGGAAGGTTTCTTGAATTTGAAAGCCAAGGCTCATATTCAGCTCGATATTTACAAAGCTTTTGTTGCCACTTTCTACAAACATTCAAGCATTCAGGGTTTGTAGTTAACATCGAGGAATAAGGCAGCAACAGATTTTGAGCTTGTGAATAATTTCCAACTGTGTACTCATTTCTAAATTTCAGTTTATACTGTGCTGGGTAATTGTGTAACAGTCAAATACAGAAAAGCACAGGATAATACAGAAAACCCACACCACAAAATGTGGCAATAATGGCAATCCAAAAAGAAAGCAAAGCCCCAGAATAATGCATCAAAGACTTGCACAAATACTTTCAAACATGGAACCACTCTTAAGGACTTTGTGGTCAAATCTTTAATACAGAATTCCTCAAAGGGAAATATCTGAATTATTTACTCAGCCCTGATCAAGTGAATAGATAACGAAGCAGATGCAAATAAGTAATCAGAAATACTTCTTTTAAAGTTGTGTTCTAATAGTAGACTATTCCTAAAAACCAGTAATTAATATCCTCATAGCTGTCAAGCCTGCATAAACAAGCATGCCAGCTCCCCCCCCATCCCTGCAAGCACAATATGGGTTTACATCTGGTCTCGAGAAGCAACGGGCAGATCTCAAACAGTTTGGCTGTTCAGTTCAGATAAGCGCCCAGAAGCATGGGTTCTTATCCAAAGCTTACTCAACCTACCTGAACCTTTCGGGCCGGCAAAACGAAGCTGGCAGTCTAGTCAGAACAGGCGTTTGCCTAACATTTCTGGCACTGACTGCTTCCAGTTGGGCTAGAGATACTGCAGGAACAATCTTTCTCTTTTGACATTTCGTATTGTTGTGGTGGCAGGAAGCTGGAAGTGTGGAGATGCACAACACAGAGAATGAAAGAGGAAAACATTTAAACAATCTGAAGCAGACTTTGCAGTGCAAGCCTGGTAGCCAGAAGCTCTACCATCCATGGCATTAAAGCCACATAACCAAATTATTGTGGGTTTTTTTTTTCACCCTTCTAATCCTTAGGAGATTTTCACATGAACAAGCTGCTTCACAACATGAAATCTGAGGGCCAAAGGGTGCCTCTGCCACTCCAGCGTTTGAGGGATGCGCCCCATTGTCCTCAAACAGCACTGCTCGAGGCGTTGGATACAGACCCTAATCTAGCTGAGAGTTACAGTACCTCGCTAGCTGAGACCTTGCAGAAAACACGGTTAGAGAAATGTTGCAGAGGCTGCAGCCACACTTCCCTTTGCACACTGCAGCTGGGGCAGTGGTCCTGGCTCCCTAGTCAGCCACATCAATCAAGTAGCGAAGCGGGGTGTGGATGCTGGCTGTGGGGACCACCGGCATCTCTGTGCAAAGCAGAGGATGGAAGGGGTCTGCTGCACTCTAGGCTCTCACTGTGCTACGGAGAGATGATGAGGCTGGGGAAAGCATCATGCTCCAGCTGATGGAGCCTTCCCTGAAATGGCAGAAGAACAACACACCTCCAGAGCGAGTCAGGAATTTAACTGGTGAAAAATACAACTGCCTGGAACAGGAAAAGGGGGCTTTTCAGCACAGTATCTCTGAAAAAACACAGCTTCTTGTGTAAGACCGGTGTCTGTGTCAGTGTCTCCGATGATGATACTCATGCACCACCCACCAGTTGCAAAGCAGCTGTTTACTGACCATGAAGTACATAAAAAGAACCGCTCCTCGGCTAGCCTGCGATTTCACGCTAATGGCATGATGCAGAGAAAGCTTTCAAATAGCATGTGAATAAAGAAAGCTATTCCACACCTAAGGACTTCCCAGGTAGGGCATAAATGATGTATTCTTTATGATCAGCCAGGTGGTCCTAGGAGGATTGGGGGAATCATCTGAGAAGCTGAAGTAACAGTTAAAACTAGATCAACACATGAAAAAACCCCAACACATTCAATGATTTGATTGTGCTGAGAGGACGACAGATTTTCCCCTGGAGATGGGAGACAAGGTTTTTCTGGCTGGGAGAGCTCTGATGCAAGCAGCATGCATGACCAACACGGTCAGCTGGGCAGCACGGTCCAGCAGACCGTGGGAGCCACTGCGAGCCAAGAACTCGCAAGCTCTAATCCGAGATCTGTCACCATTCACTGCACAGCCTTGGGCAAGTTACTTAACCTCCTTGTGTCTCAGTTTCACCATCTGTAGGACTGGGCTAACACTATCTTGGCTAGCAGATAGGGGTATTCAGAGGCTTAATTAAGGATAGCTGGAGTGATTAATTTCCAGCTGCTCAGTTTGTGGCTGCAAAGACTCACTGTCCAGCATCAAGTCCCAGCACTGTGACACTCGAGCCAGGCGCAGTGCTCTCAGAGGAGGACAGGGAAGGAAGGCACTGCTGAAACACAATATATGGGTCAGCATCTTCCAACTCCAGCAGCCAGTGTGCTGACTTGGCATTGTGTTCCTCCGAACCCTTGGCTGATGCACACCAGAGAAAGCCCAACACCCCCAGCCCATTGGAGCTGGGAACAAAGCCAGGTCATGCCTCCGGGCAAAGCCCCAACAAGGAGTGGGCTGCCCTTCCACACATGGGAATCTGGAGCCAGGTACATGGTGCTCTGACTGTGTGCTACAAGAGGCGATGGAATCACAAAGGCGTGAGAGTAGTGCTCCATCTGCCCTCCTGAAACACTGCCGACCAGCATCCAAGCAGCCCTGGCTATAAGCCCAGGAAAGATCAGAGCACAGCCTCAGCTCAGGCTGGCTGACACTTGCTTGGGGAGCTGCTTGGTCAATCCCACCCAGGGGATTAGTCATGGACTGGGGCCACCAGACAGTATCAGAACTGGAAAACTGAGGGCTCTTGGTGAAAAACCTTTGCCAGCTCCAGTTTAGTTGTTGCTTATCCCATCACATACTCCCTTTAGTCTTGAGTTCAGTGCCTCAACTCCCTCACAGAAGTCTCCCCACTCCTGTTCATTGCATCCCCCCCTCATCGTTTTGATTCTGTCAAATGCACCTCTCTTCCCATACATTACCCCACTTTCCAGGCAGTTTACAGTAAAGTTTTGGTGGTCATCAAATATCCAGAAAAGCACAGCCCATCTTTCAGCTTTTCTCCTGAGACAGTCCATTTGAAAGAGGTGTTCATGCCCTTTTCAGTATTTATAGGACTACTCAGGCTAAAGAGGAGCCACATATATAAAAATAGGTATGAAGTGCATCCTGGAATAAATGTCAAGGTACAAGTGATTGCACAAGTTGCAAGGAGACACTTTAGCAGGAAAGAGAAACTATTTCACATGCTATCAGTAATCACTGCATCAACGAAGAATGAAAATAAGAGGACACAGTAAAATGGCACAGTTATAAGTCAATCCCTATATCCATGAGCCAATTTCATTTCAAAGATCCATGTCTACAGTCAGATGACACAAAAGAAATTTCTTTATCTATACAAAACTTATTTTTTTAAAGCCTTTCCAGTGCTCCAATTCCTTCCTGTGACCTTTTTAGCACGACAAATCCATTTGCATCTTCCAAAAATTGAACCTGGTCAGAAATGCACTCCTCTCCAGCACACATCTGTAAGAAATGGAGCGCTTTGATTTAGGAGAGCCTACAGAGCACTTGCCCGCTGCTGGCAGCACAGTCGGCCTAGAAATAAGCATCAGTATTTGAATCTTTCACATCACCAATATTAAAGTCTATTCCTGCAGAGCCTTTGCCCACTGGGAAGAAAAACTCCCAGACGTGACACACTGAACTAAAGCAGCTCGCGCATGAAAATCTTTGTCACCTTGCTTTTTTTTTAAAAAACCCTTTAATGTCCTATTAACTTGTCACATACGCTACCTGAGTTCTGCAGACAGCGCAGAGCCGTGTCAGACCAACCCACACAGGGCTGCAGAGAGCGGGTCAGGCAGACCAGTCTTATAAAAAACCACGATGTATTGGTGCATGATCATTTTTGTGTTGGCTGGTATCACCATGATACTGAACTTCGGGTGTCAACAGATTGTCACCAACCCGTCCCCCACAAGGCCAAATACTGCGTTGCTGACTCTGAACCCCAGCAGGAGCCAGCTGGAGTTTTAGTGAAGCAAACACCAAGAGAGGGTTGAAGTATTTGGCTCTGAGTTTTCAAAACCAACTTGATTTCTCCCTGTGTCCTGCGATCTAGGTAATGAAATAACATTTAAAACTCAATTAGGGCATCTAAAATACAGACCTGTTTTTTAACATGCAGACATTTGTGGTACCACAGATTTAATATGGTAACGACAGAACAGATGTTTAGGAAATTGTGTACATTAGCTGATGCTGAATGAGAGAGGATTCATATTTAAGGTGTTTGTCTCGCGAGGGTTTAAGCATGCCACAGCCAAAAAGTTTCGTGTTCGAAGACGAGTAATGAAAACCTCTGTGCTTTGCCTCCATGGCAAATTAAACAGTTGGAAAAGTCAAAAGTACATCTCCATACACAACGATTTCCAATGACCCAACTTCTCTGCATGTTTGCACCATACCACAAGACCTTTCACTCTGAAGAAGTGACTCCAGACTTGCATAAATCTCAGACCAGAGCCCAGCCCAAGTGAGGCAAGACAACCACAGCTTAAACCATCACATCTTTTAACTGCACTTCCTTACGGAGTGATGCATAACCACTGGATTACAGGAGACTATTCCCATTAGGAAGCATAATTCAGTATAACAAAAGGTGGCGAAATTGAGTCCAGACTGATCAAGAAGATTTAACTTCAAATTGACAATATTGCTGAGCAGAGGCAGGCAGCGCAGGCATAATTTGGTTTCCTGCAGCACCACTCTAAATGATGGCTATCAGTATTCCAATCAGTGGCTGATAGTTTTATTTCCCCCATGAGTTTCTCCAGGTCATCCCTGACAGTCAGAAAAGTGCTTAGTCGTTTGGGTTGGATTGAGCAGATGGTTACTGATCAGAGATTAGTACCAGAGCCTGGGGTCAGCGGGCTGCCAAACAAACTCATCCAAAGGCTGTCTATTATGGTCACCCCTGGGACAGCAGTTTGCTGACCGCTACAGACAGGTGACTCGCTGGGCAGTGTTACTGTACACGGCCAGGCCTCTCTACAGCACAGGCAGAGCTTGCCTGATCTATAATTTATATCCCTGCGATTTCACTGCCTGGTGCTACAATATCACTTTTGGCTTTGGGTCACTCGGTATAGACTTTTGAAGGAAATGGAGGGCACGCAGAGGTGGTGAAAGAGAATGATTAAAAACCAGTCCATCCTAGCTCTGCAAGAGCCGGGTCCCCACAACTGTGCTTAAGACAACTCACATTTTTCAAACCTCAGGTCAGGATGACAACAGTCATCTCTTTCCATAGGCTTATTATTGTTCCAACAAAAAAAAAAAAAAAAAAAGAGAGAAGCAAGATTGAAAACATCCAAAAGATGGTGGGACCAGGGTATTGCGGACACTGCTATGCATGGTGCTATCTATTTTCTTTTTCCCTTTGCGGTTCGAAGGTGAGATTTTGCACTGACCTGACTGTCATGGTATGTACACGCATATAAACCAGAAACGAGACCCATCTTTACAGGTCTGGACTCTCTGAATGGCGCTTATTTTTACTGAAAAATGAGGACCAACTGTTTCAAAGCAATGTGTCTATACTGGTTTTGACTTGAGGTTTTCCCACTTTCAGTAGGGTTTCGCTGCCATAGGAGAAGGACAATGACACTGTTACACCATAAGATCCTAGGCTAAAACCTCTTTTTACTGATAAAGGTGAAGGAACGAAGCTCAGCTTTCCTCTAGCACAATAGTAATTTTAAACACCATTTCTCCTCCTACTACAATACAAAAAGAACTATTCTAAGGACAAGAGCCAAGCATCCAGTACATACCATACAAACCAACCACAGGAAGCCATGCCCTCCAAACCTGTGTCTATACAGAGCAGAGGAAAAGAAGACGGAGAAAAAAAGTAGATGGAAGCAAGTTGCCAAAGGTAACCTGGAAAGTCGCTAGCAAAGCAAGAACTACAGACTCTTGACCCCTCTCCTAGTGTCTCCAAAACTATCTGCACCATAATAGCAAACAACTGTTTGCAGTCACCTTGTTTCAGGGTGTTGAAAAATATATCAAGCCATTTTACACTTAGGAAGAGGAGAATCTTAATTCCTCGCATTACAATATCCTACAAAGAATGGCTACATGTTGCTTAGATACGGTACTACACATACAAAAATAGGTTCCTAACTGTTTTCAATTAAGAATAACAAAACATTATCAGTTTGGGGACACTTCTAAGTCTTGCTTACTTGATTCCATTTTAATCTACTTTCTCACATGAGCTTTAATTTGTATATGCATTTAATTATGCACTTCTGTGACACAGTATTAAGTCAGATCTCAACCCTGCAAACACTTACATGCATGGTTAACTTAAGGTACACACAGCCTCACTGCGAATTTGTGTATGTCGAACTGGAACGATCAGGGTTTCATTGTTTCCCATTTATAGTAACGTTTGCCTCATTCATTCTTATTATTCTTTGATATTATTCCATCGATTTATTTTGACATTCATGCATTTATTTCCAAAGCAATACATCATTTGAATTTAAAAGACAAAACTCTTTGGGAATGTAACACCATGAAAAATGAAAGTTCTGGACTTCTAAAAGAGGAATATCAGGAAGTTACCTTTAGCAGAGAAGCACTGAGAACTGTTTTATGGTCACAGCTTAAAATCTGTTTGGAATTACGATGACAGCAATACAGCTCCTCTCTTCACAGCATTGTTTGTGTGGCTACCAGATCTCTGAGGCTCAGGTTCTCAACCTCTTAACCAAGGTCACCCTTCATCACGTCCACCAAGTAAAAATACTCAGGAATGTTCAGAAAACTTGAAAAAAAAAGGCAGCTATACATCACAGACAAACTACATTTTAATGTTAATATACCATATTACCAAGTAGTGCTTGGTTTGGATGCCGAGTCTATGATAAAACTCACTGCTACCGAGTCCTGAACTAGCAAAATAGCCTGTCTGCTGATAAACAGCTGTCCCCACATTTAGCGGCCTCCGTGCAAAATTCTTGTCCACGGCAAACCAACATCTCTAACTATATTTAGGACTCCAAATGGTTTCAAGTATTTGGTACTGTGGCTTCAAGCAATTGTACAGCACAAGCCACAGTGACCAGTCAGCAGGATTTCTTTGGAAAAACCCCAGTGAACTTTAAGGGACAACATGCTGCACTAGCAGGGGCAGCACATATGTGGCTTGAAGTCTTGAGAACAACTACCGTTCCCAAGTACCTTCTCAATTTCGGCTTTGTACAAATTTCTTCTTTCTTGCAGTCGTGGTGATACTGGAAACCTTCCACATTTACTTTGGGCTTTCACTTCTTTTTTGCGCCAGTTATTGAATAACCCTCATCCTCCTCAACACATGGGCAATGCCTCCTGCACACCAATTCTGCTTCCACCCACTGTTGGTATAGGTGACCCAGACCAGCTGTCACATTACGTGGCAACTGCTAATGTCATGTTTTATCCCAGTAATTACCCTAAAACTTGCACTACCTCAGCAGCAACAACAAATAACCAAAAGCCCAGCTCTGGCCAGAGGATTTCAGTGCAGTAAAGCTGCCATATTTCTGTGCAGGTTTTCCCCAAAATAAACACGTACACAAGCACTGCACAGGAAGCACCAGCGCTGCTATGCATGTTGAAATGAACCATTTAACACACAAGCTCCTGAGGATGACTCTTCCTGTAATCAAGGGATAAAGCATCAGAGGAAGGCTGGATGGATTTCCAGTCAGTCTGCTCACACCTATGGCGCAGGACCCCCTACCAAGTGCCAGACACAGAAAAAATTTGGAAGTGATTGAAAAAAAAGTCCAGAAATCAAAAACCTTCTCAGACAAACACGCTGAGGTAGTACAAGGAGGTATGTGCGCTGAAACTGGGCGAAATGAAAGTGGTGCTGTGGTGAGCTAACTGAAGTATCGCTATGCTGCTTTCTCATAGTCAGTAGAACATTAAAGGAATTATTTCTCTTTGTTGCATCGGACAGACATCCCCAAGCAGTGATTTTTGTTTGTAGGAGAAGCCCCAAATGGTGCCTTTCTATGCACCCAGAAAACATTTTGAAACAACCAGTACTGCTAACTGCAGACAGGGTGGACAGAAGCTACTCTTACCAGCTTTTCATAACATTACAGTGCTGCCTTTTCTTGCTGTGGCTTACCCAGCACCCACACGGCAACCAGCACCGACGGTTCAGTCCCATCGCCAGGCTCCTCAACACGAACCCACAAAGCAGCAGAAACAAAGTACAGGGTTCCCAGAACTTTTACCACTAGCTGGCTGCAGAAATGAAAACGAAATGTCACACATTTCTCTGTCTCAAGCAGAAGCACAGCAGTATTTGTTATGCCGGGGGCGAGTTCTTTTAGTGCAACAAATAAAAACGTAGATTCTGAAGTGTAAGCTACAGCAAATAGAAAAAAGTGTGTGTCCATGCACTACCAAATACCAGCCAAAGCTGCCAGTATATACTATTTGCCAGAATTACTACTTTGAGTATATTTTGTTTATACCTTGAACTATGTGTTGGCAACCTTTTGAGGTAGAATTTGCTTTTGTTCCCTAATCTCCAAAAGGTATTTTGAAGCGATCTGATTCTACTGATGCAAATGCTTGAGCATACAGTGTATTTTGCTTGAGTATTTACAAATGTTTTTCTTATTCATGAAGCACCTTGTAAGCAGGAACTTGTTTGAACAAGTATTCCTGGAAAACCAAGACTAAGTTACAAATGTGATTGTTCATTAAACCCTTTTCATATGCAATATTCAAAGAGTTCTTCTTTTAAAGATGTTTTGAGAATTAATTCATTTATTTGTATAGAGCTGCAAAGGTGTAATACTGTGATCTAAGCGTTATTACACTGCCAGGGTCTAAGCGTGCTTGTGGCCCGTCTTGGGAAATACTCATCCTTGCACATCTGAAAGGAGAAAGCCAAAGCAGCTAGAGAAAATACAGTTGAAAATCTCTGTAGCTTATTTTTTCATCCAAATATTGCTTTTAATGTATAATCAATCTTTATGGTCTGTTGCTGCAGGGAAGATGTAACAGGATCAAGTTTTCTTACAATTGCAAGTTGTATGAATCTTTCAAAACCAAGATTATAGCATTCTTCATTCCAAATCAGTATTGACTATTCCTTAAGTTACATACAAATTGCTTTTAGTCTCAGACATTTCATGTCATACGAATACACTTAATAACGGGAAATATCCCTTCTACCACCCTAACAATGTCATCCCACCTGCTGGCCTCATTTAATGAGAAAGAGTATTCCCTTCCTTTTCTCATATGTTATTTCAAATCTATTTTAGACAACCTAAACCAAATATATTTCAGCCAACCTGTGTATCCTATTTTACTCTTGTTAAAGTGACCGGTGTAGAATTTTCCAAGAATATTTTGTGACACTCAACTTGGGGGTCCTGACCAAAAAGCCATTGCTTTTAATGCTGGTATTTCCCCACTTAAGGGCTGAACCCATTCTGAAAACACATTACTCAAACTCTCTCAGCAAGAAGCTGTCGCAGTTCTAACACAGAAGCAGAATTCAAATTATTTATACCAAGGAAGGAGCCATGAATCATGTAGGAAACAAGTCAGAGGAGGCTGCCCAACACTAAGTGCTGCAGGGGCGTTAGGCTGGCTGATTTCTACTCACTGCCCTGGAAATCCACACATGGGTTGAAAACATGAAGGTAAGTGAAATCTCTGTTTCATCTTTCTGCTGTTTTCTCTCGCCTTCCAAAATATTCTTTAAATAAATAAATAAAACCCCCACAACAGTGAAATTTATGTTCTCAACAGATTGGACATAAGAGATAGGGCAAAGAGCATGAAAAGTAACAAGTCACTTGGATGAAAATGAGGAATTCAGCAGTCTCCCCTTGGCTGGCTACTCAGCCAGAATGGTGTGGGTTCGCTGGTCTGCAGCCACTGCAGCTTTCTATGTGGCCAACGCAAGAGTCAGTTTGATCATCGCTCACTAGAGCCTATTTCTGCAACGGCCAAAGTTCCCTTTGCAATAAAATGTTGTGTGTTATCTTTCACGGGTTTAAACCACAAAATACTTCTTACATTTTATCTCAGTATTTAATGCTTTTTAAGTTTACATTTCAGTTGGGATGATTAACTTTAAGAAACAAAGTAAACTGCATGTGCTTTTTTAGCCCCTAAGGACAGTTATTGCTTAGAATATAACTGCAAAGATATTTTTACATTGTAGGAAACTGAGTATAATGTATATTACAGCTCATTTTCCAACACTGGATTGCATCATAAATACACTTTAAGCTGCCAGTGTTAAAATGATAGCGGAAAATTAAAACAAGCATAACCCACATTATTTAAGATGAATTTTATAGCCAAGTAAGAACCAAAACGAAATAAAAACACAGCATTTGCGTCCAAGAAAATTTGGTAGAAATAATATAAAAAACTGTTAAGGGTAAAACCTACTTAGCAAAAAAAGTAGATGAAAACATTTGCCATCTGTTGAGAACATGGAACTGGTTTCCCTATTACAAGCAGTAATCTTAAAGCCAGGGATTAATATCCGTAGTAACGTCACCTCCTGCAAGTCCAGGCAGAAAGGTTGAGAGCTCGGTTGGTCTGCAGCAGCCCCCAGCCCCTCGCAGAGCCCAGCAGGCTGGCTCTGCACCAGAACCAGCCATTCTCCAGGAATTCGGCCTGGCCACAGATGTCTTCTCATGCTCTCACCCCGGCTGGGGAGCAGAGCCTGCTAATCAGGAGGTGGAGATTCAAATGTCAGCAAGTCTCTCCAGCTCACCCGCGATTGAAAAAAGACAGAAATTGGCTGGAAATGGCTGGGTCTGGGAGTTTATTCTGCTTTGTTTGTCTGTTTGGTTGCTTTTTTTCCCCTTAAAAGATGAAAACGTGAATTCACCTCAAGCCTAAATCAGTTGTTGTGGCCGAAATTCCTACGAGACAGCGTGGTGAACCATGAAGGCTGAGGAATATTTCTTTTAAAACACTGATGTATAGTTGATCAACATTATATTTTCTTTTCATATATATACAGATATATTTAAAATATTAATGAAGATTAATAAAAAAGAGTACTGCCTATAATTAGAGATCCTTCTCGGTTTTAACAATGCATGAGCACATCACACAACATAGCACTGCTTCGTGTCATTTTTGACCACAGGAGAGAACAGAACATTGTCATGCTGAAGTATACATAATTAAAATATATTAGTCCTGTCTTATATGCTGATGTTGGTACCAAAGATCAGAAAGGTAACGAGGCGTTTGAGTCTCTAGACACTGACTAAGAACACTGAGAACTAACTGTGTCCAGCAGCCTGATTTTACATCAATAAACCTGCCTGCTGCAGCAGCAAAACAGAAGAGCTACAGCTAGTTCAAGACTTTTCGCAGAAGGATGGATTTCTGTCTTGACATCAAACTAAATTTCAGTTATTTAGTAATGCATTATCAGGGCGGGTATTCTTTGCATTTTTCATCTACGTGTCCTTAATAGCCCAATACATATTTTACTGTTTTCTATCCACTACCTCTAAAATATCTTCGAAAAACTATTAGAATTTGCCATGTCAGGTATAAAGGGAATCAGATACTGGGATTTTACAACAGCGTCAAGTATTACAAAACATCATCATCAACACAAAATACTTGAAGAAAGTGCACAGGGTCTTTCACTGATCTCTGAAAGCATTTATCAGGGCAGAATCAAACTTCTAATGCTCCCTAAGCCTGTCTTAGAGACCACTGCCAAAGAAAAGGTTTTGGGCTTGCTGAATTTTTCAGCTGACTCAGCATAGCAGTTATTTTCTTTTGTAAAGTTCATAATGAGTAAGATTCTCACCTTTACAAATCAGAAATTCACTACACGGTCACACCATGACAGAAATAGGGTTTTTTTACAGTACATTCTTTCAAAATAAATTCTGTGTGGATTTTAATTCCCATTTTACCACTGTGAGGTGGTTTACTTTCTTCCTTCAGAAAGAAGATCAGTGCCTTTTATTCAGCATGGTTAACAATGACTAACGTCATAATGCTATCATGTGTGTATCATAAAATCAATGGTTAATTTATAAATTTTTCTATTTGTTGTTTCATGAGGCATATATTTTTGTTCCTTAGTCAAATGCTATGTTGTTCTAACAGTTAAAATTAATACCATTTCACTCATAATTAAACTACTCATATTCAAAGGTAGGTCATCAAAGCTGAGCCTGATTGGGTATTCCCCAAGACTCATTCAGACATAATGTTCTTGAACAAAGGCCATACCTTCCTTGCTATTAAATTCGATCTCATCTTGCTTCAGAAAACTGGCTCCGTTTGTAAACTGAACACAAATCTTAACCAGCGCTAATCTCTGGAGTATCTCAACTTCAGATTTATGTTTATTCACCATTACAAATATCAGCATGCTCAGTGAACATGACCCCCAAAATATTTTTATTTACACGGTACTATGCTTTATGGTCTTTCAGACACTGCCTAAGTTGATGTATACTGGAGTGAATGCTCCCCACATTTTTTCACCTTAAAGGCTCTCACAGTCTAGGTCATTTTGATGGAAGCCACAGTGTTTGCTAAGACTTCTCTCACTTTTTTCTATTTAACTTAAAGACCCTCAGCAGAAAATACACAGGAAAAAGGGGAGTGAAAAACCATTTTATGTTATAATACAGAATATTTCGTTAGTATTTCACTGGTTGGGGTAAACAGGGTGAAGAGAAAGAATAACCCAACCTGAATGAGGAAAACATTTAAAGGAGAGGAAGACAGGTAAAGTAACCTCTCTCATACCAACTGCCATTACTTGATATGCAGGAAACATGTACATGTCCAATTAAACCACAAAAATCGTGCGTCTATCTGATGCATAATAATAATTTCTTGGCTCCACCCTCATCCACTGTCTGTAATATACTGGGTTTGATCTTCAGATGCTGTAAATGAGGGTGGGTCCATCAAAGCCACTACACAATGACTTCTGGCTTTCTTAGCATTTTCTGGCTATTTTGCTTTCATCCCCTTACCATTCCTTGTAAAGGCAAGTAAACCAGTTTTATGAAGAGCAGAGTTCAATAAGGGCACCATATCCTACACACTATCAGGAGGGGTCACCACCCTTCCCCATCACACCACCAGTTCAGATAAACCCCAGGCAGGTGGTGAACTCGGGAAAGCACAGGGTATCCTCGTGGTCTTACCACCGGCGTGCTTCAGGGTAGGAAGGACCACGGGCTTTGGATAACCTTTGCTTTCATAAGAAGAATGTTACACTCCATTTAAGTGAATCCTCAACTAACAGTCATTATGATCACAGTGAAAGCAAACACAAAAGTGGCACAGAATGCCAGTTTCTTGTCAGAGGTGCACATGACCCAAGGCATTAAAATAAGTAGCAAGACATTAATAGTTAATTCAGAATTCACTGTAACAATACTAATTATGGTGTGTCATGTGGTATTATGGAGAACATAATATGTGCTTCTACAGGAAATCAACTGTAATTCACCAATTAAATGTGGTGTTGTGAAATGTGTTTTTACCACTACCAGTGGAATTTAAAAGCCTGATTTAAATCTTCACCTCAGTGACACGTTTTCTGAAAGCAGAAAGAGTTTAGACAGATTTGATGGCAATTTTATCTACACAAGATACAGGGCTGAGTTTCTCAGATAAGCAGCCTACAGGGAGAGGGACCAGAGTTTTGTTGGGTATTTCAGACAGCATGTGCAATTCTTCTGAGGCTTATTTCTCAACTCCTAGCTAGACCAAAGGATCTAAGAAATCCCTCTCATTCAAATCAAATATCAATCCAACTCCTATTGTTCCTTTCCTTATCGGAGGTGCAATCCCCTTGATAAAGAAGGATGCACGGCGCTTCTTTAAGCACTTACCAATACTACAGCCGCAGCAGACTGCAGGCTGCTTAGAGGCTATCCATCTCTGAGCAGCACAGACTGACAGAGGGTAGAAAGCCTGCGTTTATGAAAAACAAAATATTACTGCTAGGCCATGGGTGGGTTTTAGTTACACCTTCAGTCCACCAACTCTGAGGCTTATCTGAGCAGGGAGTCTCGTATCCCTGCCACAGGAATGCATAAGAGCAGCAAATATCCTGTAGCAGGGCAGGAGATGCGATCAGATTGCAGGTAAGGAACAAAAGCCTCTTGGGAATCATGAGCAGAACATTTCCACAGTCATTTACAACCCTAAATACAGCTGATGTTTACCAGGGTGTTTGGAGAGCCTGATCCTTTGACGTCTCCCCCTGGGCAGCACCTTCAGGACGCTGCAGGTCGCAGCAGTCCCCCACTCTCCCATGGGGGTGAGGCCAGCGCAAGTCCTGTTTCCAGACAACTGCACGCAAATGATACCACCTTAAAAGGTGCAGACTCACACGTTCATTATTCAATCATTATGGGGAACATTAATACAAAATCACTTATGCCTGCAGGCCTATGCAGATATGAAGACACAGAAAAAACCTCTGAGGAGTGGTGATTTCCCCCTGTGGTGACTTCTTCCTGCAGAAGAGGTGAAGAATTCAAGGGCACAAATTAATTGCCCAGAGCAAGAACAACCCGTGTCATCATACACCCTAATTCAAACATGTTATCCTTTAAAAAATGCTTGATAGAACACCTTAATAAATTTGTGGCTTTATTAAGCCCACCCCTTCCTTCTAAAATCCCATCCCTAATTCTCTTTTCAACTGCTCATGTGTCTGGATCAAAGAAAAGATGGATTTTAGTGTATTTTAAAAAATGCTGAGCTTGGAAGCTGTTCCTAAAAATTACTAATTGTGTCCAGCTAAAAAGCTGACTCACATTTTTATTCAAGCAGGGAAACAGCTCTGTTTCCCGCCCCCAGAAACAGCAGGAATGAGGAAACATCCCCATCTCCAAACTTCAACCAGAGCAACACCGACACAGCAAACAACGAGGTTGTTGCTTTGGTTAATCACTTCTTCAGGTCCACGGGTAGATTTGTCAAAATAAAATCACAGTATTTTACCTGAGATTGCAGGCCTGCGGATTCTGCCCAGCTCCCTCCTCCCTCTCTTCGGCAGGGCCGCAGGAAGGGGCAAGGCTGACCCTCTATCTCCCACCAAAACACTCCTGCCCACCTCTGCTGACATCTCTGCAGGTTCTTTAGGCCAAAAGACCATTTTCCCACTCTTACCTCAAGGGAACAGGGTGGCCGCTGCCTGCTCAGAGTGAGAACCTTGCAGGCCGATGCTGACCAGAGACACTGGCGCTTCAGGAGGGATCCCGAGAAGAGAAGAGAATGGACCTACAGACTCAGCAGTGCTGAGGGGAAAACCACCCCAAACCACTCCATTTGATAAAGGAGTCTGAGGAAGCTTTTACCACAGGACCACCACAGGGTGTTTTCTTCCCCAGAAACTGATGAACCACATGAGTGGGGAGCACTGAGACAGGCTGCCCACAGGAGCTGTGGATGCCCCATCCCTGGGAGTGTCCAAGGCCAGGCTGGATGAGGCTTGGAGCAATCTGCTCTAGTGAAAGGTGTCCCTGACCATGGCAGGAGGGTTGGACTGGGTGGGCTTTAAGGTCCCTTCCAGCCCAAACCATCCCGTGATTCTATGAAGTCATAGAAGATACACTAAATAGGTCCTGTGATCAGAGAACGGTGACAAAGGAGCCGTATTTCAGGCTTCCCATGTTGATCCCTTAACAGACCTGAGTTTCCACCCTACAAAACGAGCTTGACAGTCCTTCTGCACTGCAGAGAGCTCGGAAACAGTCAGATAGGACACTCAGCCCTGTGCAGCATCAGGCAGTGCCAGGGCCCAGCAGCTGGGGCAGCTCCAACCACACCATCTCCACCAAAAATAGCTGGTAGACACAATACACTGCCCCTGAGCCAGACAAAACTTTATTACCGAATTTCCTCAACATCCTCTGCTCACAGAAAAGTTGCTTCACCACCTTTCTTCAGAGAATTTTCCTTTTTAGCTCCATCTTTCAGACAGGCACACTTATCATATTCAAGGCTAGCCCTGCAAGCAGGATGTAAATCACTTTACCAGCTCAGTTGCCATGTATTTAATAACTTATTCACAGCTGCAGGAGGGGAAAAAAGGTTAGGTTATATGGGGGGGAGACAAAGAAGGAATATAATTTCCGAGAGTTCTACAGGACTTTCCATAAATACTTTGATTAAGTATCACGGTGGAGGGAAGCCCCTTCATCACATTGCAGGGGCTAACCTGGAGTCTGAGTTAAAATCACGTCGGTGGTGTTTGATGCTCCTTGTGCGCAGGAGGGAATAGTTGCTCGTCAGCAAGAGCAAGAGAAGGGAAAGTCAGCTTGCTGGAAAAAAAAAAAGGAAAAAAAAGAAAGATTTTGTTTGTCAGACAGAGCTGTAGTATTGTCTGCAAATGCCAAGGAGGGCAAAACTCTCCGAAGACATGTCAAGCCCCTGATCCAGCTGTCAATTGTTCTCGTAGGCAGAAAATGAAGGATGACATGTGAAATGAATTCGTACAGTGCTTGCGCAGAGGAAGCCCTTCTCATCCTCCCCGGCCAGCCGCTCCGCAGCCAGGGGCCGGGAGAAGGAAAGCGCTGTGCAGACTTCGCTATTAGCGTGATTGACCTAATATTGGATGACTCCATACCCAAGTGCTTAGGCGAAATAATAAGCCTGGCTACTGAGCAATTATTAAATACAAGGAATTGTTAAATCCTTGCATTGTACATATTCTACAGGAAATTAATCATTTTGAACTCGGGAGAATACAGTTTTATAAGAAGAGAAGAAATAGCAAATACACAATAGGGTATTTAAATGCTAATACAGTCAAACAGTCTAAAGCATACCATACATTTTAATATTGGTTTACTGAATACTAATTATGCTCTGCTAAGTACCAGTAAGTAGCATTTATTATGATTTGTTGAAAGTACTGATCCAGATAGTGACAAGTACAATTCCTCCCTTCTGCATATATCCTTAAAAATACGTATTATCAGATTACTAGGCCTTCTTAAAACATGCTTCCTTTCCAATATTCTGTTGCAGCTATCAGTGGCAGCTTGATGTTATAGCCCAGTATTATTTCAGCTCAATGGTGTGAAGCACAGAGAGATTGTTATCTGCGATCTAAAATTTATTCTCCTTTACTCCAAGGCTGATAACTTTGCATGTTTTTTGCATCTGGTCAGACACTAGACTATATGGGACGGAGAAGTGTCTTAAATAGCCATTCCCTGTGTTTTGTCAGCAGAACTAATGCTATAAAAACAAATGGAACATCCCGCATCTGGAAGCATTCGAAGTGGTGAGCTCCGCAACGCGCTGGCCGCACTGCTCAGTGCTGTGCAGCACTGAAGATCCAACCCCACGTGTAGCTCAGGCAGGTGCTCAGCCCAACGCATGGCTAACACGTAAATTCCCCTATGACTATACAGAAGGAAGCACTTCCACAGCCTCAGCACCTCGTGCCCACGCCCTTCTTGAGAAGCACCAGCCTGTGGGAAATCCATTGATTTTAATTAAAACAAACTGCCAAACAGCATAAAATAAGCAAAATTCAACCCCACTGCTACTAAAGCTGTTTGGGATAGAAACTAGCGCAGAATTTGTCCCCTGGCCCATACTATACAGCCCTCCTAAATACGTCAGTCAACAACTGCCTCAAACACAAAGCAATTCAATCTTAAAAATAATTCTTATTAGTAACCTTCAATTTGACTGACATACAACACCTGCCACATTAAATGCAAATTAAATATGCAGTTAGGAAATTCAATTTAAAGCTTTCCTGTTTTCTTTTATCTGTTACATCAAAAATATCAAAAAAGTAGTCATTTTATTTTTTCTAACGTAAATAGAATTGACTTAAGGGGAACATGAATGCAAAAGAAGATTCAACTCTATTAACTTTTACAATTTTGCTGCAGAAATTGTTTCTCTTGATATTTTAATTTCAACTTTGCGGATCGCAAAAAGCAGCAAGGTCAAAACCTCTGCTGATGTTCCTCAGACTACACAGGATCACTTAGCATAATTCAAGCAGTTGTAAAAAATTAGTACTGCATGCTACAATAAATGGGTTTATGTTTGTGTCTCTAATGTAACAGCATTAGGGTAAAAGAAAGGACCATTTCTTAGTTCAGCTGAAATAAACATTACAAAAGGACAATTTACACTTCCAAGATTACTTGTAATCACACAGCGTTTAAGAAATTATTTCAGTCTAGCATTATTCTGCCTTATAGCTGTAAGTAGGCCATTCACTAAAATATCTGAGCTGTTTTTCTTAGCAGCAACAAATCACAGATGTTTTACAATTTATTTTTATCACTAAAGTTAAAGAGAATAGTGCTGTGTTTACACTGTCAGAGGGTAATGTATCATGGCTGTGAAAGTAAGAAAAGAACCTGACACTGATGAAATAAGCATCATCTTGGGCTGTTAAAACTTACTGGTTGAAACTTTAGAATCAGAAACATCCACTTCTATCAGTCAACTTGACGCAAAAAAAACCCCCAGATTATAAGTAGTTCTCTAATAATTTGCAGGTGAAAATTCACACCCCCCGACCTACTGTAAAGGTATTCGGGTCTATATAATTAACAAGTTACTTTGTGCCAGCAACATGGTCAAATCCCCTTCCTACACTCCCACTTCCACCTTCCTTTTGGAAGAGAAGTTACTCACGGCAGCGGATACACAGAGACAAAATGGCTTTCAAGGGAATGGCAAAAAGCTTTAAGCTGAATCTAGTGTCTGATTATGACTATATGCAACTGGAAGTCAGTGTGGTAACGCCGAAGCCAGCCAATTCCAGTACTGCTGGAATACTGCCAAAGCGATTAAGGTTGCTGCCTTGGCCCTGAAGCTGAGAATATCTAAACCCATTTTACACCCTATCATACCGTGGTAATGGGTACTTGCACCCATAGATGAGGGAGAAGTAACTATACAGCATGGATTAAATCAGCCGGTCGAATATTTACCAAGAGCAAATGGCTTTCAAATGAGAGGTAAAGCTCCTGACACCAGTCTGCCCCCAAAACTGGGAAGGAGTTTGGGTCCTGTTGGGCTCATGCATGGAAAAGACCTTCCTTCCACGGGCTCCAGCACAGGGCAGGTACCTGCCTGACACTGCTCTCCCCGGGGCGCAGAGGCAGTGGTGGCTATAGGTGGACCCCAGGAGTGAGACTGGCCCCAGTTTCCAAGCAGGAGATATGATGGAGAGCGCTGGTTGGAGTGGACTACACTGTAAAATCTAGGGTATGGCCATACTTTAAAAATAAAACCCAAACAGACAATAATGAATTAAACTCTGAAAAATACATCAGATCTATGAACAGACTTCTCCTAGAAGCTGCCGTGGACAAGCTCTTCTCTGATAAAAGCTACACTACTATTTACAGCCCAGTATTCATACATGGTGCTGAGACATGCTGCTGAGCAGATGCAGCATCCTTAAGTCAGGAGGATTGCTTTCTGGTCCAGAGCAGGATGGGTGGATGTCGGCTATATAGAGTTTACCACAGCTCTGGGACAGCAATACAGCACTGCACCAGCCAGCAGCATTTACATGCTGCTTAATATAATTATCAATATATGAAAAAAAAGCACAAGTAAATGAGGAGTTGCCATAGAAACTGTTACCTCCCAGGAATACAAAAGATATGGGACCACCCTCACTGAAGGAATGTTTTATTTATTGTTTCACATTCTGAATGCTCAGCAAAGTTATGCTGCTGGACGCTGCTGTGCATGCTGGCGACCTTCACTTGGTAGCACTTGAATTTTGTTGGCTAGTTCTGCCCCCAGAGAGGACCCTAATTTCCAGTACTGAGAAGCAAGACTAAAGGCAAACTCTCTGATCAGCATGGTAACATCTGCTCGTAATTCAAGTGCCTGCTGATGGTCAGCACTTCCCCTGCTAAATTACAACATGCTCCCAATTTATAAACCATCTAAGTAACAATTGAAAGTGGAAAGACAGAGGAATGCGTTTCAGCCTTCACAATGCTAAGCATATAAGGACCCATGGATGTTTCTATTTGTTTGTGGTTTTTTAAACATGCACTGCTTTTGCCCTAAATCACCTATTTCACTGAACTTTCATGCATTCAAAGCCTTTTAAAGCATATGCCTAAAACCCATCGGTATTAATGGGACAAAAGCACATGTCAAAACATTTAGCTGCAAAGGAATGGCGCTAAGTACATGATTAAAGTTAAGTACAAGCTTAAGCTTTGAGGAATTGCAGCCTTACACATCAAATTTAGGCACATGAGCATGTAACGTCATTACTCTGTACAGAGCTGAAATATCTAGATTTGGGGCAAGGGGGACAATATTATTATTTTTATTACCTACAGTTTCTAGGACACAGAAAGGAACACTGCAAATAAACAGATACATGGCTTACATACCAGCTTATTAAGATCATAAAACACCAGAGGTTATCTTCAGAGAACAACATTTTATAGATACTGTATTTTTATGAATGGACACCACAAGAGAAAGGAAGTGAAACTGAGGGTAAGATGCAAGATTTAATAGTAGTAGGTGTGGTAGAAGTAGTAATAATAAAATAAAATGAACACCCCCCCCCAATCTAAATTCCATGTAGCTGCCTCTAAAAACCTAGTCTGTGTTCATAAACTCCCAAAATCATTTAATTTCTCACCCTGCTGAGGTTAAGCTTCGTCACTCTGACATCAGAAGACTAGTCCCTCTCTTCTCCATTTTGAACTGTATTTTGCCTCCTGTGCAGCTTATGCATTTCTCTCTTTATTCCCGCCTGTTGTGTTCTTTAGAGCTGTACTGCTAATTCAGCCAGCAGAGACAACAGGACGTTCATTCCCACTACCGATCTGAATAATATTTGTAATCCACAGAGCAATATTAGATTAGTGCAGTGCAAATACACTTGCCTGTAATATGAAATATAAACTTCTCCTAAAAAAAAAAAGGATAATCAATATTATCAACTGGAAGTAGAAATAGGATGATAACCCTGAAACATAAAATAGAACAATAATTAAAAAAAAAACAAGCTCAAAGAAAAAACAACAGCCCCTACTCTCCTGTGCACTTTATCTGAAGCAGACCGGATGGAAATCAATCTATGCTGAGTTTTTAAAAAGAGCAAAAATCCAACCTTACTCTTTCACTGGAAGCAGAGAAACAGAATTCAACTCATCCTTCTAAAAAATTCTCATTGTAAGTGTCATGTATTGAGCAGAGGTATCTGAACAGCTGACAGTGGCGGCGTAATATTCACTTGGCTGGCTCATTCCCCGTGAAAGAAAAATTCACCCTGGTTTTCTACCTAGAAAAATGGAGATTTTTTTCCCGCCCCGCAAGATGCCTACTCAATAATGTAACGGAACGAGACGGAAATTATACGTGTGTGCAAGGGCGCTAACGACACAGCCAAGACAGCAACGGGTTGCCACCAACCACGTTGTTCCTAAAGAAAGAGGGAGAGACAAGAAGCAGAAGTGTGAGGTAAGAGGGTGGGAGTGAGAAAGAGGTTTTCTGCGAGGCGGATGCATTACAGGACGGTCATACAACACGCTTTTCCCTCTAGGCAAAAGACAGTTAGAGTAGCAATAACAGTTTTTACTGCGACAGCAGCTGTAGCAGTAGGAGCTGCAGCCTTTAAAAAAGGAGACAGATTCCTGTTTTCTCTTTTCCTAGTATTTCCCTTCCTAACTTTCTAGCTTGCTTTGCTGCCAAGGCTAAAATAACATCGCTCTGTGCATCACATCACTTTAGAGAGAATTGTACTCCTGCACTCTCCCACCAGACGGGAGATGTGAGCCCAAATACGTCGCTAGTACAACTCTGAAAACATTTGCACAAACGGTAAATTTGCCCCTGAAGCATGGCTGGATTCCTAACTCGGTGTCCAGCTCCAAGGAGAGGTGCTTGAGATGTGCCCAGGTGTATCAGCCGGCAGCTGCACACCTCAACCCCCCAGTATGCCATTGTCATATCTAGGCAGAACAGGGGCAGCAGGAGAAGGTGCCAGCACCCTCTTCTCATCCCAAATCCCCAAGGAATCAGGATGATCTCCTAGGACATGGGATAGGTGTGCTCCAGCTTACAGGAGGAGAAGCGAAGGCGAGTTGGCAACTTTCCCCTTTTTGAACTCTGTGCCTGGAGGTGAGGCTGGAGATCGCTCAAGCACTGCACCCCTCCACCGCTCTGCTCCTCGAGCCTGGTATTTCACCGCTTCTCCCACAAGCGACTGACATGAACCGTCCTGTACCCGACTGGGTGGGAGGGTTTGTCTGACATGAAACATTTGTTGTCTTTTGAGGGTGGGAGGTGGGTTGAGAGCTGTTGGGTTTGGGGGTGTTTTGTTCATTTCAGGTGATGTGTAGAAGAGATAGAGGGGGGAAATAATCTTTACAAGCATGTCAGTCCAAACAGAGATAACTCTCTGCTTTGGATGCCAACTTGGAAAATCAATTATTCATGCAGCCAAATTCGCAGGCAGAAAGGGATCGTCAGCTGAATTTTCTGGTGGGACACCACAAATGTGCACCAGCCCGTAAACCCGTTAGCAGAGGCCGCTGCACCGCCGACTGAACCCCATGCTAGGCTCCAGCACGTAGGACTTCTGAGTGTCCGAGTGACATCCCCCCAACTGGGCACTAGGAACTCTGCCCTGACGGACCCATACCTCTGAAGTGCTGCCGTATGACACAAGCAGCCATGAAATCACCCCAGAGGGAAACGAGGGCACATCCACTTCACCCTACCTTTATTTCAGCGCGGGGCAGAGCTCCAAGAGACCGCAAGGCAAAACAACAGCCGCAGCAGCCAGGCTTTTCAGTGCTTACACAGCCATGAGCTCTTTTTGATGTCAAGCACACTCAGTGACTGATGATGGCAAAAGCGGGTGTGGGGAGAAGTTGTCAGGATTTGATCGTTTAAGTGAAAGACACTTCAAGGGAAAAGAAAATGTTCAAACTATAAGAAGGCCTATTTCACTCATGCAATAATCCATTTGATGCCAAAAAGAAAGAAAGAAAAGAATCAAAGAACAATAAGAAAGATGCTCTGGCTTATAATTTCACTCTCCTCTCTACAAACTCTGTAGCCCTTTTTCTTCCTGTCCTATCATGAATCTTCCACAGCTGTAAAAGCCCTCAAGCTACAGACAGGTTTCAGTCCAGTAAGACTGTCTGCGGCTTTTTACAACTGAAGATCCATGATGAAGGACTGAAACATCCTCAAGTTTGCACACTTGAACAACACTAGAGATAAGAACAAACTTTAAAATCCTGGATAATCCTCACTTTACTAATAAGCAATTTTATCTAAATCCTCCTTTAAAAATCGTGCTTCCCTGAGTGATGCAAGGGGAAGTAAGTTAGCACGTCCAATTTCCAGCTCTATTCAGCGAGTATTAACCTCAGCCCCTGCCAAGTCACCGGGGCTCTCTGGTCCTCCTCATCTCAGCTGCCAGGAGTTTCAGCCTCATCCATTCTCCTGACGGTCTGAGGTTTAGCTCTCTCCAGCCTCCGTCACGCATGCTGCTGGGTATCCCACTCCCACTGGCCACCTTAATTCTTGCTCTGGTCTCACGGTCCCGGTCTGCAGCATTACAAAACACTTTTTCCCTCAACACCCTCAGGAGATAGAAGTGCAAGAAGCTTTTATGGCTCTGAAGCTGCAGCAAAGGAAGGTGAAGAGATGGATGTGCAGAGACACATTTTGGGATCCTCAGAATTCACTGAACAACTTCCAGCTTTGGGCACCCAGAGCAGAACCTGTAAACTCACCGAAACCCTGAGCCTCCCCTGTAACTCATTCAAAGAGTTTCCATCTCACACCGGGGTTTGGGACTAACACACTCGCTCCAGGTGAGAGCTGATCAGAATTCTTGGAGGAAGCAAACTTTCATCCAAAATATGACAATTAATTAATCAGCATATTCCAAACCTTTTGCTGAATGCAGAACACTTCCTAAAGTGACTTGTACACATTTGCACAATACCTTTAACAGCCCATAATCAGAGCCTGAGGCACAATGATGCATTTCTACTAATAGGAGAAGCTAGGATAGTCTTAAATATGGAGCCCCTGTCCAGAGTACTAATTCAAATAACACTGTGCACAAGTTACTAATCAAGAAAAAGGACAAGGAGCATCCAAGCAGAGATCTACGTCCTACTGCTCTGCAGTTGTACAGGCGATTGGGATGAGTGCAGCCACACTTGTACATCTAACTTACTAAATCTTAACAGCACCGTAGGGAGCGACCCTGAGGGAAGTGTGGGGAAAAACGGGCATCACACAGGTTGTCCTTTACAGGAAAGCAAACAGGGGCCTTTTCTAAGGTGAGTCAGGAGAGCTATGAAATTATTATACAGACTTTATTTATGCTGCAGAGGTATGACTGACCGGCAGGAGCCTTCCCTGTGTAGCTGCAGCTAAACGCAGTTGTTCAAATCTTAGCTGTAGTACAATCACAGCTTGAAAACATTTTCATAGTGGAAACTCTGCCTGGCTCTAGTTTTAATTTTGTGCCCTGTTTAGAAGATTAACTGTGAACCACAGCATTGCATTCCAGCTGGCTCTGCTCTGAAGAAGCCAATCCAACGGCAATGTAGGACTTCTCATCTAACCAGGATCTCCTAGCAGCATGCTGTACTTCCCCACGGCTTGCAGAGCCATGTCGCTAATTAGCACAACCACGGCAAAGGAAGCGCACACGCAGGTCGAGTCACTGCGCCTACGGACGTGGCTGGCAGGTGTACCGCATGCAAACCTCTGCCTGGCTATCTCTGCTACCTTTGCTGTGGGCAACAGGAAAACAGTCAGCTGTAACTGTGATACACAGGATGAAGGACAATAATTTCTACTGAAAACAAATTGGGTACAGTTAAACAATCTCCTTGCTGCAATCTCCAATTAAAAAATGAAAGGAAACGAGTGAATAATTCCTTTCCTCCTTAGGGAATAAGGGAAAGCAGATAATCAGAAATGGGGAGTATAAACAGCAAGGCAAGATCTATTCCTGAAGAAATTCATCTATAGATCAAACACATTAAAAGTTTTTTCCATTAAACCATATTTGTTTCTCAGCTTATGAACCAAACAGAGCAAATTGCACACACATTTGAAAATCTGCATTAAAAATGTGTACAAACATTTCCAATAATCAAGATGGCTGTGAAATGTTTGTGCCAAGTATTTCAATAGCTCTTCGCCATTTGAAGACGGTTCATATCCATCACATGGTATTGGTTCCAGGCCCAGTGTTTCAGCCCGAAGTACTCAAACATTGTGAGTCAGCTCCCCTCAAAATCATTTCAGTGACAAACTGAGACAACACAATACATACGCAACTCTCGGGTTCTTACACTGCCTTTTGTCTTACATGTATTTATATAACTCATTTTCAGGCTGCTTTTTTCCATCTCTATGAAGTTAAGAAATGTACTACAAAAATTAATACATTAAATGTGAAATAGGCAAGTTTCTCACGCTCATGTTGTTCCAGGAACCAAAGGGTTAAACCACCATTTATCAAGTCAGCTTGCTACTCCCAGGCCGTGAAGGTGAGCCGAAACCTCCCCGTATCCCAGGAGTACACCCAACTTATTTGCAGGGGCACGAAACACAGCAGAGGGCAGAGCAGCATCACTCCAGGCCGACGCTGGCAGTGGCACTGCATGGGGCACTCCCCACCCTAAGTTATCCAACTGTCAAATAAATAATGCCCCCAGCAAGGGGAACAGATCTCCTTGGCGTGTGGCATGTCAGGGTGCAAACATACCTGGGAAAGCTCCTGTTTCTGCTTTATCTGGGCTATGCCTTTGGGTGGATTTCTCTTTTTTTAGACTCTAATTTGTTATGTTTGTTTATGGCATTTTCTCAGCAGCCATCACCACCCCATCTTGTGTCCAGCCTTGCCAGGCTGCGGCAACTCCAGATTGCCAGAGACAGACACTCTGCCGAAGCGTATCAAACAGCAAAATTGTGAAATTTCAGCCTAAAAGAAGGTTTCACAAGCTGAAAAAAAGACCCCAACAACCCACACCCAAAAAAACCAACACAAAACCCCACCGACCCTCCAAATGAAAGGATAAGGAAAGTGCCAAGAGCTCATGCATATGAAGTAAGTGGATGCACAGTTCTGCAGGGATTTTATTTACTTTTAAAGTCAAATGCTCCCTATCTCCTTGATGGGCAGAACCTGTGCCTCTATCCTTCCAAATATCAGCATAAACAACATAAAAAGCTACCCAGTTCTTTTTCTTAATCTGAGCCTTAAGACAGCCTCATGTCAGCGTGGTTAGCTTAAAGCCAGAGAAGCTCAGGATCAAAACATTCCAGCGAAACCATCCTGCAGCCTGTTGGACAGCAACCTTTGGGGGAAAAAAAAGGAAGGAAAAAAATCCCACCCTTCTACTCTCGGGTGTTTGTAGAGGAGTGCTGCATAGAATTGTCACAATAAGTTAATATGACAGTATAAAAGCCAATATTCACCTTGGGATTATACAATAAATAGACTCCGTTAAACCACTCTGTAAATTCTCCTGTGAGAAATTTCTCTTTGATCCAGAACTTAATAGGAATTATTTAATCATAATGAGATGGTAATAAAACAGCATCACCTGAATAAGCTATTTTATTACCTGTTTTATAATTAGCTCTTCTTCATTATAATTCTTCCAGATATTTCAAGCTCATAATGTAAAGGGCACATATAGAAGAATCTGGAGCAGACATTTATTTATATTTTTACTAAGGAATCCCTTATACAGCACCCAGTGTATTTGATAATTACACAGTTTATGACTGGTCCCAAGGAGGACTCCCTAAAGCAATCTCACGACAAAGACGATGGAGAAAGGATGCTGTCCTCTCCACACAGACCGTGTGTGAGCTATCCTCCTTCTTGCCTAAGTTTTGGCTCTTACTGGAAGGGGCAGGCTCCATCTCCTCTCCCCCTTCCCTCTAGCCCCTCACTCCTTCCTCTCCTATCAGTGGGCACTAGGGACTCAAACTTAACATGGTCTGGGTTTGGGGTTTTTTGCTGGGTTACTTTTCAATACCACAGCTACATAAGTGCCAGCAAAATCCCAGAAAGGCAAGGCCTGTCCTGTTTGGTGTTTACAAATGAATCTACAGTTTAACCCATCCCTACTAACCACATTCACGCAAATTTTTTTTCAAAGATGAAGAAAACTTGATTGCAACTTCTGTAAGAAACAGTACATCCTTTGCCTTCTCCAACCTTGTGCCAAACGTCAAGGTCCTGCACAAGAGTAGTGGTATGCAAGGCCTTAAAACCTGCAAATACATGACACAAGCTTGGAATATTCGGATGGCTTTTCACCAAAGCCCACTGTTGAGTACAACTGGACAAGCGTTACTGAAGCTTTCCAAAAACTACCTTGCACAGGCACACAACAGGCAAAATACCGACGTGAAAGATTTATTTCCACTTGCTGAAGTTGCAGACAACCGAGAAAAAGTCTTACCATGGAAAGTGTTGAGAATCCTTAACTGAAAATAGGGGCATAGCATGTGCACACACTGAGCTATTTAAAAAGTAATGTGACATAATTGGATTCTACATTTCTGGAGAGAGTTTTTGATCACACAGATGTACAACCACAAGCCCTTACAGAACATCCTACAGTTTTTAATGTTCATACACGCTGTACAGCTGCACATCTCAAACAAGGCCGTAAAAAGCAGTGTTTCACTCTTATTTTCTTCTAAAACTTTATTTAAAGATATGAAAACCTGCCACTGCTATGAATTTTCTGTCTCTGGCCACACAACCCTCATTTTCACACATATGCCACAAAATTTAAGAGTATTAGAGTAATTTTGTAACATTTTGGTATTGCTAATAATTTCCTCTAGTGTAATATTAAGTCCACCAGACTCTGGTTTTTTTAGGACTCCCCTTGAGACTTCAAAAGAGTATTAGCGGATAACTTGACAAGCCTTTACATGCTGCTGAGGTTGTAACAAAAAATTCACGCCAAAAACCAAAGCCCCGGCTGTGTAGACGTGAAGAGTTAGGCAAGTTTCACTCTAGTGAGAATGTAATTGGATTAAAACACATCATTTGATAATTTTGCAGTTAGTCACCGAAATAAGCATGTAAGTAATTTCAATTTTACAGAAAACTAGTCATCTTAGCGCAGTTGTACAATTTGGTAGAAAATAATTTTTAGGAAGTTCTGAAAGGCTGCACTATTTAAAACCATGTCAAAGATGCACCCAGCCCACCCCCCAAAAAAGGTACAAAATTCTGTCAATATCTTGATTTGTGAACTACCCAGCTCTTGATATTCAACTCTGCTAGAGTGATTATGGGCTAGGGCCAAGAAGGGGCACGTGTGATAAATATCTCTCTTTTATGCTTACATAAAATGTTCTTATAACATGAATAAAAAAAGTAGATAAACAATCTGTGATGACAAATTAGCATTTAAAATTTCTAGGCTATCTAACCTCCTCTGCACGTTCTCTGAACAAACACTAATAAAGTGTTCAGCACTACAACGTTGCTGTTTCGGTAGCTAAACAGTAATGGAGCAGATGCTTAATATCAGCCTTTAAGCCTCAAAATGTACAAATACAATTAATTGCCAGCCCAATTTTGGAGGCTGGAATATGGGAAAAAAAGCATCTTTGAATTCTGACTGTAGGCAGAATTTTTCTTTTCGGGGAGAGAGAGATGTGTTATTTTTAACGTAATTATACCCTTCTTTTTATTGCACGTATCACCTTCACTGGCGTTCCTCCCACCCCCATCCACGGGTATTGAATTCTTCTTATTTATATTCTTGTTGTTACATGGAGAAAGTCAAAGTCTGAGCAAGCCTGACAGTCTTTTTTAAATGGACAACTGCACTACTCAGCTCTTAATGATGTGCACAATTTGAGGTTATCAGTCTGTTTGCATGTGTTTTCACTTGCTCAGCACAATGAAACCCTGATCTTAATTACTGGCTATCATCATAAAAATGCCACTATTACTACTACCAGCACTGAGTCAGAAGCCTTGGTTTATACATGATTACTAGAAGGTGAACCTCTCCAGTCTCGCTTCCCTGATCAAGCTGAGTGAAGTAATGCTGAAAATAAAACAGCCTTTTAAAATAAAATCAGTTTTCAGAGTCTAAAGTGCTACTGGAAATAGGACAATATAAGCTATTCATTCCTGACACTGGTTCTGCGAGTACAATCTATGGTTTATAATTAACAGATATACAATACTTTTCCCTTGCTACTCCTTTTTTAAGCTCTCCTACATTTATGACTGTGCTAATTCCCAGTGGAAGTGCCTACACTGCAGTGCTGCTGAAACTCCCCTTGTAGCAGAGCCCTGCTAACACACAGCATTGATCCAGCAGCAATTACTAGCAGGGTAGTAGAAAAGTTACACTAATTCCCAGTCTTTATTTTTCCCCGTGCTGCGGGGTATCTGTTTCTCTGGCTGTGAGATGCGTGCAGCACCCGCTGCCAGCACTACAATGCTCCCCAGAAAGGAGGGCGAGCCCTGCTGCCTGGGCAGGGAGGGCGCTGGGGTGAGCAGGAGGATGGGGGGGCTCTGCCTGATCCTCCTCCCTGGTGACCCAGGCTTGGGGAAGTGGCCAGGTCTGCACCCAAGCCAAGGCGGGGGGGGGGGGGGGGGCATTTCGGACAGGTCAATGGCCTTTGCCAACTCAGTGCATTATGGATGCACCTGGATCCTTACCGGCTTCTTCCCCGTACGAAGCCCACCACAGAGCTGATGCCACCTAGGCCCGCAGCAGGCGAAGGAGGGCTGGAGGAGGATTACTGCACCTGCACCCCTTCAGCAGTTTGCACATCACAGAAGCTGAATCAGCCTGTCCCTCCTGAAGGGGACTCACTCCCCCCTGCCACAACACTTGGCATTTGGCCCATGACAAAAATAAATGGATTTTAGGGAGATCTGTTTCCTATCACTGCCCAGTCACACCACTCAAGAGAGAAGAAAAAAAAAACCACCCAGGAAGAGTTGAATTACACTGTCTCATACACCACCCTGAACTCTATCAATTTCTTCTATTTCTTCTGTAAAAGGAAGAGCAAAGTACACACCTTAATTTTGCTGACACTACCCCTGCTCAGTAAATAAGCATTCTGTATCAATATTTACTTCCCTCTGCACAAGGCAATAAACCATTGTTGGAATTCAAATCTTCCTCACTCCCTTTCAGAAGTCTCTGCTACCCAGAAAAAAATCAATCAGCTGTAGCAGTCACTGCTGAGTGGTTTATAATAGCTCAGCTCAGGCACTGGGCAAACTTGGAGATTATCACCCAAAAGCCAGTTCCTCTGAATGCAGCCCAGTACTACAAATTCTTCTTATATTTATCACCAGGTATTGTGAACAGGCATCAGTTCCTGTTCAGTGTATTTAGCCGGGCACAACAGGCTCAGCCAAAGGCACCTCCATGCAAGCCGCTTGGAGCTCGCACCTCAATGGCCCACGGGGAAGGGCTGGAGCATCCTTCCGGCCGGCGGCTCCTCAGGAGTCAGCTCAAAACACGCTCGAAGCGATGTCAACATGCTGAGAAACTCAACACGCAGCAGGTTTAGGAGTTACCTGTTTGTTATCTAGAGAGAAAGGGAGCGCTGAAGCAGATTATAGGAGGAGCAGTCACCCAGACAGTCAATTAAAGCAGCTACTGCAGGGACAGTGGCAAGGAAAAAGGTGGAGGAGACAGAAAGCCCTTGGCTTTCAGGTATACGGGTGTTTTGGTTGGTTGGTTTGTCTGTTTTTCCCCCAAATACAATCTCTAAGTGAAGCTTTGCAATGACACAGGGTAGAACTATTTAATTAATAAAAATATAAATTACCTTTTACCAATTAAATAATAGCTAATAAAGACAAAACAGCAACACCCATGGCAGATTTATGCTAACCACCTCATTGTAAGATACGGACAACTAAGCACGAAATTATAAAAGATCAAATAAAACTTCAGTCACTGCCACAGTAGTGCTTTCCCTGCAACACCTTCAGTCTATAAAGTACATCATTTCATTCTGCCTGAATCAACCTTTCAACCAGCCCTTCTTGAGAAAACTAAATATGATCTCCTGCATTCTCCATGCCCTTGCACATACCTGTGGGGAAGGGGAAGAGGGCTGACACCAAAAGCAGTTCCCAAGCACAAGATCTATTTTCCAGAAGTAATTCTGACCGGATTCCAGAGCTACTGTTTCTAAATAATGGAAAGACTATGTTTCTGCAAGTACCATGCTGCTGCGCTGAAGTCGTGCTGTAATAATATGTATATAATGAAAACACAAAGCCATGTAAGGGGCCCTTTGTCTAGACACTATGAACAGTTTGACATCTTTCATCATAGCCAGCACAATGCCAGAATTCTTTTATTAGGACAAGTCACAAAGATGTAGAAAACAGTACGATCCCATATTATGTAAATGCTAACTGGGGACAAACAGCTTAATGTCTAACAACAACAGCAGGCACTGTAAATTTAGCTGCTTGGGGTGAAGGGTGTTTTGCTTATTATTTCTGCAAAGTCATTATTATTTCAACCTTATTTACACACACACCCCGCACACAGCTGAACGCATCCTGTTCTCGTTGGTGCTACGCAGAAACGCCTTTTCCCCATTCCCAGGAAATGAGATTTCCCACTCTGTACCACAACATAAGCACAGTCTTCAAGGGTAAGGTGGAGACAACCAAGCAAAGGCTGGAAGTCTGGGACTCCGGAAGACGTGTGGACTGCAGACAACCAGCTCCTGCACGTGGGAGTTGCTGGATTTTTAGCAACCTCTGCTCTTAGAGTCACCATCCACGGTCCCAGCTCCTACAGCGTGTGCCTGCACAGGTACCCACCGACTTCCTTGAGTGTTCGCTACGAGAGTGGAGCCTCAGCATCAATGAAAGAACCATCCCCTCCACACCTTGATTTTTACAAATCACCTAGAATTCAATTAGCTATGCTTTCTCTTTTCTTCCAAAGCCCTCGCACACATTTCACACCGTGACAAATTCAGCTTGGCTTTGAATTTCAGCAGTAGAAGATGACTGCCCAAACGCATGCAGGAAGCAAAAAGCGAAGTGATGTGATGATGGCCAAGGTGAATTAATTCAGATTTTAAATCAACACTTGTAAAGCAGTTTCTTAACACCATTCACCTTGCTTGTCTCCCTCCAGACCAAGCACGGTTTTAAAAAATGGGAAAAACCTCAATTTCATGTTTATAGTTATGTACACAACATATTCTCTTTTATATCATCGCATCACAGAGAATGTTAGAGAATTGAATTTAACAGGGAAACGAAGAAAAACACCCTTCAGTGTGCATTTACCTTTAAGCACATTAGTACAACTGTTTAATTCCACGGTGAGCCCAAGACCACAAGCTGAGGAGGAACAGTCCTCAGGCACATCAGGCATTTTAACATGCAAACGTTCAGATGACTTCATGAACAACACATGGAAGACCGTCACCATTGATGCATTTCAGCAGGGAATTACATTAAAAAATACAGGGGTTTGTAACAAAAAAACTACACGTATAAAACAGACAACAAGCAAGCAAAAAACAAGGTCTGTACTCAAGTGTCACAAAATCAGGCCAACGGCAGCCCTCTCCACACGTGCCCTCATCTCACATCATGCTACAAACCCCATCTTCTCTGGACAGGACAATTTTGTCCACCTGTAATTTTTACAAGTTCTCCAGATCCCCATGATCTGCTCACCCTCCCATGTTGGGACACAAAGCCCACATGCTTTCATTCTAGCACACTTCACGTTTCCTAAGTGTAAGCATCACCTTCAAACTTCGAGACAACATATATCCAGACGTAACTGCTTCACGGGGAAAAAAATAAAGGAAGGAAAAAAGGAAGAAAAAAAGCCCACCAGCCTTCCTTTCCAGGGGAGGAGCAGGGGTGGGTGTCGAACGCAATTACAGTCCATTTATATGTAATTGCAAGTAATTTCTTTTTTTTGTGACAGAAAAAAGCAGTTCCATGACCTGTAGCAGCCAGGCAGCCTTAGCTGGCTCTGAAGCTGCTGAATTCTTGTAGATATGGCCACGAAATTTCAGGCTGGTGACATTTCTACCTAAAGCACACAGCTCAATTATATCTGCATGACAAATACCTAAAGCTCAAGAAAATACTAGCAAACGATTGGCATTTGCAGACAAATGGCCTAGAAAGGCAGAAATTACAGCAATTGCTATTCATTGATACATGGTACAGTTGTTTAGGTTTGGGGATTTCTGGCTGACAGAAAAACTTCAACTTCAGTTAACCGATCAGGACTTCAAATTGCAAAAAACACCTTGAAGCTGAGAAAGAATTAGGATATACAGGTATTATTTGCTGCATATTGAGATAATGATGTTCTATTGCCATGAATCATCATGTCGTTACTACAGCTGCCGATGTTTGCTTTGTTACTGCAACAGAGTCTGGTGGCAAGACGTTGCCATAAGATTTAGCTGCAAAAGCACTCTGACTTCAGTAGAAGTCTTTTATCTGTGAGAATTTTTTTGTGAAATGATGTGTGTGGGTAGAGTGGAGGCAGTGAGAAAGGAGCAAGCAGAGGGAAAGACTGGTAGCATAAAAATGAAATCCATGTCATCACACTGCCCTGCTCTTACACCATCGCTGCACGCCAAACCTCGCTGTGCCCCGTTCCTGTATGACCACTACTGCGACCCATGGAGTCAGACCAACCTTTTCCTTCTGACTGTGCAGAATAATTAAATTTATGTAAGCAAAGGGATTTCTAAAGGAAGGGGTGAAATATATTCATGCCACCTCTTTACTCAGTGACATAATAAATAGAGTAATTAATAAAAAACCACGCCAAACGGTGCAGACCCATCTCGGCTGCGTGGAGAGCGAGATCTGCATTACGGGAGCTGTGTCTGTGACCCAGAACAGCCCAGGCCACCTCCGCGACTGCAGCCACCTGCCAGTGCCCCTGCCCACACACTGGTGTGGCTCACCCAGACGGGGTGACGCATTTTGGGTTTTTGCAGGCAGAATTCAGCACCTGCTGCTTTAAGAACCTCTGTCACGGATTTCATATGGGCCAAAACATCAGTAACTTGAGGGTGCAAATCTCCTGCACAATGCAAACCCTCCTGTAATGCTCCTCTCAGGGACGGGCGCTGCCTGCCCGCCACGCTCACGCCCCAGAGGTGCATCCAAAGCAATACAAGGAGGGTAATGCATACAGTGCATTTCCAAGAACCACCACCGAGCAGGTTTTTGTCCTACAGTCGGACAAAAATCCTACAGTAGTCCTAAAGTTCTCCCCCTTCATGATAAATTTGCACTTGTAATCAGCACTGTCAGGACAGCAACCAAACCAGCCTTGGAGCAGCCACAGGGTAAGCGTGTTCTCCTACACACCCAGAGAAGTAGAAGTGATGTAGTTTGGGGTGACAGGGCAAGCAAAGCCAAGAACGCAAGTCTAACACTGCCCTGACCTCTTGAAATTGTCCTGCTGCTCATGTAAACAATTACAAACAAGCACTTTTAGGCCACACTTACAAGCTTCACAATATATTTCTCCATTTACCCTTTTATCTGAGACTTAGTACTGAAGAGGCTCTTGTGAAAATTACTTTTGTCTATTTAATTAATCTTCTGCCCATATAAAAACCTTAAAGTTATTATGAACACATTCAATTTTACTTCCATTGATTTATCTCCATCTGATGGCCTATTTTATCTTTTATAAGGCTCACAATAGCAGAACTGGGTCACGTAAGTAATACAGTTGTAATGTACATCGTAGTGAACCCTGTTATTAAACCTCTCATTCCTCTCTGCTCTGTTCAGAATGAAGCCTATTACAGCAATTGGACTCGTACTGCATGGATAAAGCTCGGTCAATTGAACTGACTCAACCTAATTTTTGTAGTCTTAACCCTGACATTCAGTGCACCAAAACCAATCCCACCAAGGGAGTCCCCAGTCCCTTTGCATGAAGCTGGACACGATCACGGTGGCCAAAGCAGCCTGACGGGAGATATCAGAGGAGACACGGAGAAAATGAGAGGAAAAAAGATCACCAGCAGTCACTGTGGGGAACAGTCAGAATTCACTTACTCTGAAATAATTTCAGAGCAGGACCTGCAGCGACACAGAAGCACTGAAGTTGGACTCGTTTTCAGCTGAAGGTCCATGGAACTGAGTCAACCACAGCCTTCACCAGGGACAAGCACCCTTGTGCAAAGCTCTGCAGCAAAACAGTTTGGGATCATCCGACTTGGGACTGGAGATGAAGCCCAGGAAAGTCAGTGCCTGTGAAGGGCGTTATTTGGTTTGCTGCTAAGTTTCTGAGTCCCAGAAGTCAAGTGATGCAGTCAGAAATCGAGATAAAACGAGCTGTATCTACTTTGCTGCAGGCTGCTTATCAGCAGCGTGGAGACATCCCAGATACTCATTATATACAACATACATGAGAGATGTGGAAATAGTTCCTTCCAATTTACTGCAATATCAATGTCCTTAGGTGATAGATTCTGTCTTTGTGAATACTATTAAGAACAGCTGCACGTGACTCCTCAGAAAAATCTTTTTCCAGGTGAGATCCACCTCAATTAACCCAGTGAGTACAGGGGAGATGAAGTATACAGGCTGTTACTCAGAAGTTGCTTGAGTTTCATTTCAAATGGAAATTCATCACCATGGGTGAGTTCACTGACTTCAGAGTCATAAGAAAATAGTCACAGCACTTTGGCATCCTTGCACAATACGACCTTCAAGTGAAGTTGAAGTTTTGCATCCAACTTGATGCTTCACTGGGAAACTTCCGCTCTCCAGCATCTTTCAGCGTATATTTTTTCTGCTTTTAAAATATTTATGAATGCATTCATCAGTTAATAAGAATTTAAAGGGCAATATTTGAAAGTTAACTCTAGACTGAATATACTCTCCCAGCTTACATGAATTAATCGTTCAGTGGCTGCTGCTGTAGCAGTGCATTTGGTATTTCACTTTATGCAATGATGATAATGGATAATCATGGCATTGAAAATGGGATTCCTTTCTTCTTCAGACTTCCTAGTTACAGCTCACTTTATGAGAAGGAAATAGAGTGGTTTTACAGTAACCACCACTCTGTCTCCTCTTGCCTTGCAGAGCAAACACTCAAGGAGGTCTTGTTAAACACGCAGGTTCAGAAGCACAGTTTCCCATCCCGTGGCCGCCACAACCCGCAGCACCAGTGCCCACCCGGCTGGACAAGGCAGCACACACACATACAGCACGTGTGGCCTTCCCTGTGTCCCCTCTCCTCTAACAACAGCGCCAAAACTGATTTTAATCCACCCCTCTCCATCCCCACAACTTCTTGCCCCCAATCCGATGGCTGCACCTCCAGGCCACCCCCCAACATCCCTATCACCATGGAGAGCGCTGCACAGCCTCTTCCCTGAATCCAAGAACAACATCTTTCTGCTGCTGCTTCTCAGGTCTATCATATCACAGAAAGGGAAGAGTACTTATCCCTACTTGATTAAAATTACTGTTACCTCTGAACACCACAGAGAGATATTATTATTTAACCTAATCTTCAAGGAAAGATAAAATCCATTAGCTTTATTTCGTCAATCTTTGCAAAAGTCTGTAATTCTTATTAATACCCTCTGCCCGTGGTACTTCTGGAAACCGTTAAAACTGGAACAGGTCCCCAAGTAGCATGGAATAGCCACAGTCACGGAAGATATTCTGAGAACACAGAAATACTGTATGTCCTCATTTTATCTCTAATTTATGAAACAGCTGCAAGAGCCCCTCTCTAGAACGCAGAGAAGTGAACAGGGAAAAATACTTGCGTTCACTACGCAGAGAGATGTGTCTCAAGACTTAAAAGACCAGAGAGACTCAGTGAGAGGGGTTTTTGTTGTTTTTCTTATATAAAACATGATTTCTAATATATACACTACTACACATACGTTACTCTCTATATGTATATATTAGTACACTTAATAGTAAGAGTAGATGGGCAGAAAGAAATCCAGCCCAGAACTTCAGCAATCTGCCCCACCTGTATCAACCCATTTACAGGATAAAAACTTACAGCTTTTCTGTGGCAAAACAAAGATAACCACTCCCACCGCAGTAATCAGCAATTAACAAAATCACCTTTTCACAATGGCTTGCTGCCTCGTTTACCTTTCACATTCTCAGCAGTGTTACATTGCCAGATATGTAAGAAAAATGAGCGCTACAGGTGTTCCTTAAAAACGAGTAATAATGCATCACACGGACTGTGGAAGTTCATGAAATAATGATGCCACAAGGGTTCAGAGTAGAGCATGAATCACGTATGATCAATTCTAATCTACTACAGGTCTGACTGTCTCATTAAATAAAAGCAAGACAGGATTGAGAAAGCAAGTATGTTTTCCATCAGGATGGGAAATAGAAACCATCATTTTATGCTGGGTGTGTTTTGAGGTAGAGACACAACTCTTCATCAGCTGCAACCCTCATGAAACCCGAGCAATACCGTCATTCTGACAGCAAACATCATAGCCTTTCCCACAGACTTAAGGAAGAAAAGACAACGATTACATTTAATTTTCATACAAACTAATGTGCACTGAATATCTGCTGTCACCATTAACTCACGTCAGGTTATCAGTGCTTTTTTGTGCAATATAAATCATTGAAAGAAATGCTGTGATGATCCAAAGCTATACTTCATGTCTCATGCCTGTGGTACCTTTCAGACGTGTTACAACTTGACCAGTATTAAATCTTTCTTGTGTAAAACCTCAGCTGTTTTTAACGAAAGCACAAGCTGGCTGGCCAGGATGTGTCATTCCAACTGCCTGAAACAGGTCAGCTGGATTCAAGATAAGGATAAAATGTTCATATGCACTAAAACCGTCTGGCAACCTTTTATTTGAAAAGCTGAGTATCTGCATCGTTTTCAGTAGTGACTGGGAATTTAACACAGCAGCCTTTGAACACGAGCTATGCCCTTTGCCTAGTCCTGTGAAAACTGGAACCACAGCCCCGCGGAATGAGCGAAAAACTTGCTTGAATTTAACTGTTTAGTACTTCATACGTAACAGGTCAGAGGTCCAGGGGAAAACACAGGGGACTGACGTGAAATGGGCCCGGTACTCCGTTCACAGCATGAGGGAGATGGGGCAAGGGTGAAATGGGAGCGGGCAGTTAAAGATCCCAGAGCTCCATCAAATGGTCTCCAGCACATAGTTAATTAAGAAGCCCCTGCCAACGTAGTCCCTTCCTCACCTTCATCAGTGCCTGCCTGTATGGAGAAATGCAATCTTTCCACCGCTGTCTCTGATTTCATTATCTTAAGTGCAGGCGCTAAACATTCACAGCCGCAAATGGACTCAGTGGGAGCTGCAATTTGGTTGTGTAAAGTGCTGTACATTGCTAAGTAGGCTGAAAAAAACACAGGTCCAAGGCACCTCAGACTGGACACCTGAAATTAATGGGTAGTTTTGACCTTTATCTCTTGTTGGTCAATTCAATCCCACGACATGGGGAAAAACTGGAACTCCCTTACCTCACAAGGAGTTTTAATGCAAGAAACGAAACTCTCAAGTGCTTATGAACCAGTCAAATACTAAAATGATGAGCACTACAGAGGAGCCTGAAAGGAAATTATTAATTCTGTCTCCAGAACATGGCTTGAATTATAAGCAGAAATAAGGCATAGGGGACACATTGATTAATGAAAGGAAAACAAAATATTGAATAGCCTCTCATTAACTGAGCATCCTACTTTCTGTGCACTGAATGAGGCCAGGGTGCTGTGCAAAAATAGCATGAAACCACATAAAGGCTTTATTGTAATGCAGATGCACACAAGATGCAAATAAATGTTGCACAGGCCATCTTAATTTGAGGCTTTCTTAAGGTTTGTGTGGCATGTTTAGCAGCCTTTCTAATATCCTTTAATGCAGGTATTTTTGTGTGCAGCAATTTATTGAGAAACGTATTCTGTGAATGCTGAAAGGGCTGAATGTTTCCACCAAATAAATCAATTGCCTGACCTCACGAATCCCAGTGCGACTGAAAAGCGTATTTGACACATGATTTATACAGATGCAATGCTTTAAATATCCAAGTACACTCCCAGTGCTTTCTGATCAGCTAATTCAACTAACTCTACCTATGTAAAAGCTCCTTTGAATTGACACAGGCATAAGGGCAATATTTTTACATGATGTGGAAAACAACAGCATCTATTCAATTAGGGAGATGCATGTTTAAAGCTCGTTTTGCAAAAAGTGACAGCACAGTGTTATATGTGCCATTAAAGATACTCAGCACGAATGACTTTTTGAACTTGGTAATTTTCCTCTTAGTATGACCATAGTATTACACTTTTAAAATGGAAATACATTTCAAAGGAATAGCCCAGAGGTTGCGGAATATATCACTAAGCTAATCACAGTAAAGTAATATCGTAGGCAGTATTAAAACCCCAGTGATAATTGCCCCAGGTCTGTACAGTAACAGCAGCGTTTTCCTGTACTGCAGTCAGAGCAAGGCAGCCAGTGCCGTATCTGAAACAGAGATCAGGCTACGCATTTCCCCTCCTGATTTAAGGACTTTATACAGCAACACACTGACCTCTCTTCATCTAACTTAATATAACAAGTGAATATACATGCACCTGTTACCTTCCAACGGGTCTCACTTTCTTAATGGTATTTTTCCCATAGGATGTGCTTTCAAAGAGCAAAGCAGGATAGCGGGTATCTGGTAAGATGAAGACTGAGGCAAGGCAAGATACCAAAGTCTGAGGAACAAAGCGCTGTGGTTACTCATGCAACAGTGATGTACACCCCACCCCGACACCCCAAACTGATATCAACATGCACCGAGCCCACCTAGACATTGCTTTTCTTTCTGTCAAGGTGAGGGGCCAGATGAGGCTCACTGTACTAACTTCTTGTCTCTTCTAAGGTCCAGCCAGGACCGACGAGCATTTGGGTGGGGCTGATTTAGGCTCCACTTAAACCAGAAATGTAGTTACAAGACTTTCGGTACCGCACCAACCTGCTGCCTGCCCTCAGGTCCACACGCTACACTTGAACGGGACTTCCCCGAACTAGAAAAACGAGTCACTTGACTCCGGTCTGAAAAGACTTATTTCTAGGGGCTGTAACGCATCGTAGGCGGAACGGTCCCGAGAGAACCCCGCAGCGTTCACACAAAGGGCTTACAGAGCCGATGCAGCCGAATCGCACTGAGCCAAGCCCCGCGTCGCGGGCACTGTTATCAGCAGGAGGGCCCGAAACAGTAACAAGCGGAGGCAAGGTGCACCAATTTGGAATGTTCCCAATGTCCAAGGAAGGAGCAGTCACAGCTTTGAACAGTTCTGCAAGAACGCTCGGAAAACTCCAAAAATCCCGACGTGCTCCTCAACCGTTTACAAAGTGACAGAAACAGCGAGTAGCGCAGGACGCGTCCCAGATCAAGAGCAATGAGAGATTGCAGAGCGTATCTGTGCCCGGAGAGCTCACGGTGCTCCTCCAGACTCATACACACCTCCACAGTTAGCGAACTTCCCAGCCCAACGTGCCACCTACTTGCTAAAAGCAAAGATGCTCATCTTTCTAGAGGTGAAGGGTCTTCCCAGGCTCCCTCTTCCTGACAGTGTTAGTTACCAGCAACATCTGCCCCAAAAACATCCGACTTTCTAAAAGCAGGAGCTGAAACCGAAAAAGCCGATTGGGTGGAATTTCTTTGTTATGGTCAAAAGTGAAAGCCACTTTCATCTGGCTTCTGCTAGGAATTGAAAATAAAGGAAAATCTTCTTACAAAACAACTGTAAAGTGCTAATGCAACGCTGTGTTATCTGAAAAATGGTTATTACAATCAAGCCAGCTCTGCTTTACCCTGCAATCTCCTAACGAGAGACGCTGGCAAATGCGATTCCAGATTTTGCGAGGGGGAAAAGGAAACCCCACCTTTCCTTCACTTTTCACTTCTTTATGTATAAACCAGATGACACAGAATCCTCACACAGACACCAGCTTTATCAGCTCTGCTGCTTAAAATTCGAACGGGCACCTCTTGCAAAGGGGAGATGTTGAAAGTACTTTAATCTGATGCCATTACCAGTGTTTTTCTTGTTGAGACTGAAAATTTTCTTGACTTACTGCTTCAAGAGGGATACACAAAACTCTTCTGTGTTTAAGCAGTCAGAAGCATTTGTCTCCTTAAACAAGACATCGTAATCATTCCTTTTGTAGCTTACTAAAATAAGATTCCAGAAAAACTCCTTTCTAAATAAGGATAAACAGCACAGTGGCTTGATCACAGCACACTGCCAGAACAATCACGCTTACAATCTGAGCACTGACAGCATATTTAGCAATCTCAGTTACAATTACTGTGGTCTCATTTCACAATATCCTCAGGATGATGATTCTGAGGATGGGAGAGGGAAATCAGGAACTGTTCCCAGAGATACAACCACAACTCCGCAGCGCGGAATGAAGAATAAGTGAACAGAAGTAATTTTAAAGGAATAATATTCAGAAATTAAATTCAACATTTTTTTTAAAGGCTTATTTGTGAACACTTCTCAATATCAACCTGGAAGAACACTCTGCAGAAGTTAGAGGTTTTTCTGCAGAATTTGTGAAATGAAGCCACAAGGCTACATTAAAAGCCGTAATACCAACCGATTCTCCTAATGTTTACTTCTTATTTTTGGCATACATATTTGGCACTAGCAAAAACCGCAGCGTCTGAGCTTCCCGTGTCTAATTTCTGCCCTTTCAAATAAAAGCTCTTTCCAGTCTGGTAACCTGATGGGAAGTTTAGAGCATGATTTTTAAAATCAGATCAGCCCAATAGCTCTTCCTTCAGTAATAGTCATTTCTGAGATCAATGAAAGCAGATACACGTTTTAAAATAATTCTAAAAAGTGAAAATAGGCTGGCATCATATTTTTCTTAAGTAAAATATTAAAATATAAGCAATGAAGTCTGAGGAAAGTAATCAAAAACAAACACCTCCTTTTTACATTACAGCTCTGAACCGCTGTCTGTGTTGTTTCATCATTTTTTCCATTAAATCAGACACTTCTTCTAAATCAAGCCCTTGGGGAGTATGAGACAAAAGTGATGAGAATGCAATGTGTGAATATAAAAGTGGAGCATGTGTTTTATAACTAACTCTGTTCAGAGATCAAGGGAAATGTCAGTGTTTATAGCCATCAGTAAAGAATCAATGTAATTATATTTGTACTATCAATTCAGGTCATTATTCTAATACATACACCATAAAGCCACAATTACAATTTACATCTACACTGCACACTGCATTCACCTCTTCACCTTATGTTAAAAAAAAAATCAAACCAAAAACCTCCTCTTTTCCTTTCCTGCCCCACACACCCTCATTATTTCAATCTTGGAGAAAGATGCAGTTCAGCCACTCAAATTAAGTCAGAAAATAACACAGTAGAACTGGATTTGCTCTGAATCCTTGGAGATCTGGGTTCAGGAGTGAAACCACCAGAGCAGCAGGTCTTTAAGCCTTTAGGACCTGGATGCAGTAGAAAACTTTAACTCAGGAGAAGGAGAAGAATTCCCAGATTTGGAGCAATTCCCACTTCAAAAAAATAAGAGCGCTGTACCAGTATAACTTTTTCCCCTTGCTAACCCAGCCACTGCCAGGTCACTACTTTCTGGGAAGGCTGAACTTCAGGGGACACGAGACATGCTGTTCTGGTGCACTGTTCAAAAACAAACCTCTGCCACTAACATCACCAAAATAACGTGCTTTGCAACCAGACTATGTACAAGAAAAATAGTTTGACAGCCCCAAATCCTCCCTCCATGGCTCAAAAAACTGTGAAGGTTAAAATTATAGATATTTACACTGTAATATTTCTGTGGCGGCGGCGTCAAGGATCCACTGAGATGAACAAGCACCAGATTGTTTCAGCCTGTCTGCCCACTCACATGCAATTTAACAGTTAATGTGACTTTGTAGTCAGCTTCGCAATGGTGTAAGCCAGTGTCTCAACAAAAAAGCGTGTATTAAAAAACGTGACACGTTGCAGCAACAGGCTTCCTGCTGGGAGCTGATTCTCACATTTACTTCGTTCAGTCCTTACACAGAGTCAGCCTTAAACTTGAGTCTAGATTTAAAACTTATTTTCCATGAGTCTAGCTCCTCCTTCAAGACCCCAACACCCATGAGGCACGCACAAATATTAAAGAGAAATTAAATCATTCCTGCACACTTAGCACTGCAAACCTGTGGTTTTACCAAAACTGACGGGCAGAGGAGCTTTACATGTTCAACAGGCATCCAACTTCTCAGCATTCAGAGAACCTTCCTGCAGTTTCAGAACGGAGACACTTACCTAGAGGAAAAATGAAGATACATTAGGCAGAGCTAAAACTTCTGGGAAAGTTTTGCTTTTTAAATTATGAACTTGCACTGGACAAACTTTCATTATAGATTACAATTACATATCATCAATAATTTATTACAGTAAGGTTTCGTTGATAAACAGATAAAGTATTAATACACCAGTAATGCATAATTTTCAGAATGGCTAACCAATTTTAAAAAGTTCAACAAAACTGGAAATTGCTGATGCTTATCACCACTCTCAGCAGTGATTTGTTAATGCTTCCATTTTAGGTTTAATCAACCCCTTGTTCACCAGCTGGTGAAGTGAGCCCCAGATCCACACTTTCACAAATCCGTGTACAATAGGCAAGCTGATATCAAAGTAAAACTTAATATTAAGGTTCAAATCCAAGGTACAACCCAATGCAGTCATCTTAAAACACCAGCTCCACCTCTGGAAGCCTGATCCCAGCAACGAAGATCAGCACGCTCAGAGCAAAGGCCGAGCGTAATGAGGTAGAGGATAAAACGTGAAAGAAAATGCACTGAAGAGTGGGGAAGAATCTCACAGGCAGAAAATGTATAAACCAGGTTTAATTGTCTGCCAAATCTGTTTATTTTTTCTATTGCCTGCAAGGAGCTTCCCGGTAACGTCAGTTAGTGTGGACATGCCCAAAGTATCTTGTGATTAAAACCAGTAGAAACCTGGGAGAGGAGCTCAGCATTTTGGCTTCCATTCACTAATCCTCCTAGTCCAGGCAGAATTTTAGCTCAGACTTAAGTCCCAGTGACTCAACTGGACTTAAGTAGATATATCAAGTTGAACATCAGCTTAAGCACTACCTGCAAGGGAAGCCTAATGGCTTACATCACTCCATGCAATTCTCTTCCAAACAAGCTAATATTTCTAAGTCAAAAAAAAAAAAAAAAAAGAAAGAAAGAAAAAGGAAAGAAAAAAGAAAGCCTGCAATACTATTTTTATCCTTCTAAGCCTTTGGGACAAACGCTTTACAGACCTTCTAGTCTTACAGAGTGCAATTTATAAAGATTAAAGATTAACATTTATAGAAAAATGCCTTTCCCTAATACTGTAGAGATGCCATAAAAAGTAATACTTTTCATTATAATACCACTTTATGGTACATGAGAGCTTTAGTACCCCACAGGTCTTTTCCTTCTCAGTATCTGGAGGGGAAAGAACACAGATTGCGAAAAGTAGATGCTTCTTTCTTTCTTTTTCCAGCTCAGCAAATATGTATCATTACTTCAGTCCCTTCAAGGTGAGCTTTGTAGTGAAGAGAGATAAGGCCCAAAGCAGAGGCAAGGTTTGAACAAAATTAGTCATTGTATGTGCATTTTTATCCGTTTTGACAATGTAGAATTTTAATGAAGGAATGCTACACGGATTCTGCTCTGAAACAAGCAGTTTAATTCTCTCCGTAATTCAGAAAGCAAGTTTAAGTAATGACTTTATAATTTTTAATTATCATGGAAGAATCCTTTTTATGTTCTCTTTTTCTTTATTACTCCAGTATATCCTATCAGAAATTTAATTTTCATTTTCAACTTAGGCAATAATATTTTTTCATTATTTGGCAAATAAAAACATTACAATGAACAAATTAGAGAGGGGCACATGCATGAAATGGCATCATCCAGCGAATATTTATTTCCGTTTTGCATCCAAGCAACTTTATAAATTTTGCAGAGGTTGTAACAAGTGTCTTTCGGCCTTTATTCTCTTAACATGACAGCTCTCCTCTCGGTGTCAGTGACAACCGCCTGTACAGCCACCTCTAGACCCATCTGCATATTCACTGCTTTGCACGCTGCCCTACAAGGCATCCACGACCACTGCATCCACGCTGTCCCTCAGGGAACACAACACGAAGAAAGAGGGAATTCAGCGCATGCTGGGGCTGGCTGACTGGGCTCAGGAGGAGTGTAGAAGTGACGGGGTGGGTTTACAGCCAGGCCAGCGGGATTCATATTTGCAAAAGCCCACTTTCATTGTGGCTATGAGACTTGTCGGATGCCCAGTACAATCTACCCTGATGCTGAAGGCAGCTGCAGTCGGGCAGATTTGCTTTCAAAAACTGGCTCTTGATTTTCTCTGTTCTACATATACCCTCGTGATAAAACCTGTGAACTGTGACAAATAGCTGGTACCCGCTTGGGTGAAACTCCAGTAGACAACCTACAGCAAACTTTTCATCTCTGCGCATACCAAAGTTAGACTGAGTTTAGCAGAATCACAAAAACAACAACAAAACCCTCAGAACTAATTATCCACAATATGTATTCTTATTTTTATATAATTTTGGCACTTGCCATCAAAATACCATGCTCATAAAAAATAGATTTGCCTCCTATACAGATGATCTATTACCACCACAGCTCGTGTTATTTCCTCAGAAGAAAATGAAAAGCTCCATTTGAAACTCACTTAGCAGCTGGTTATTCTGCATTTCATACAGAAAGCAACACCCGTAAAGGTGAAAATGAATAACGATACATTTGTGAAGAAGTCACAGAAATTCAAATGCAAGATTTATCCAGAGCTTTGATACTCCAATCCTCTTAGAGAGTTTATAAAATAATGCTCTGCGCACAGTGGAAAAAAATTAATTCCACCCACTGTACGAAACCAAAGGAAATTCACCTTATGAAAGAAAAACAAATTAAACAGAAGCTAGCAGGCCTAGCAGGCCTGCAATTCATTAGGAGCAGCCCTTGGGTCCCTCGGGAACAGCCTCACACACTCCGCAGAGCTGGAAAATACGTAGTTAGAGGAAGCTGAGACGGGAATCAGCCGAAAACTTGCAAACCCAAAGAATGGTTCTCTTTTGTTCAATTCACTTCAACACTCTGGTTGGCTTTGGTAGTTCTGCACCCAGAAATCTGCCCTACTCCAAGCTCTTCATCAGACCAAGACCATCCCTTCCTGCGCAGCTTCCTACGTGCCTGACCCTGACCCGCGGTGTCACCCCGCAGCACCCGGATTGATTTTTCATGGTGGTGACAAAGGCGAGTTTAAGGGCGAGCAAGGTAGCTTGGACCAGAAGCTGGACATGCCCAGCAGTGCCATCCCCTGACCTGGGAGAGCTGCCAGGGGTTTGCAACCCCTGGACCCCCTTCCTGGGGGAACCCCAGGACACCCTTAGGACCCTGGGACCCCCTTTCAGCGTGGTGCTTCATGGTCCTACCAGCCTGCAGAGTTAGCTCCAACATCTCCGTGCCTCTCCAACACAGAAAGACAAAACACACGACTCATTACAATGAAAGAAAAGGAGAAAAAGAAAAGGCAGTGTGGACTTGGCCTTTTCTCCTTCTGTGAACAGACTTCACATCATTTACTGAAGGACAGCCAACATGGTCTTCACCAATTCAGCTCCCTGCTAAAGCAGCTGAGGCTGTCAGAAGTGAGACAAGACACCAAAGTCATGGTGAAAGGGTAACAGTGTCAAAAGCAAGTACAAGCTGTTGTGTTTTATAGATAAAATCTGTTATTGATAAATATTTTGCCCCATCTTACAGTTTTATCAAAAAGGACTCAGGTGCCACATTCAAGCTTTTTCTTCTTCAACAGAGCTTGACCACAGATTGAGAATCGAAAAGACAAACACATCCTTGTCCAGCAGAGAAGCTGCTATGCGTGAAGTTTTATTGAGACAAACCCCATCAGGCAGAGAAGTTGTGTGGAACATAGTGGACTTGGTCTGAAAACACCAGCAATAAACATCTGAGCTGAGTTCACAGTCCAACAGCAATACAAACGGTGCTGAACACCTCTCTGAAAGACACCTGGTCTAACTCAAGCTCGTCAGACTGAAAACTTGCATTAGGATTTGTGTGCAGCATCCAAGATTACCCACGAGATGACAGGAACGCTCACAGTTTGGGGTTTGCTGGAGCGATAAGGCGAAGTTTAACAGGCAGGGACAGGAAAGCTTTTGGAGTCCAGACATACACAGCAGCATGTATCAGCTGCGTGTGAAAGACACAACCCCCTAGCAAAGGCTCACGTTACCCCTTCATATACGTACAATATGGAAAATACTAGCCGCATTTTGAATTTTTAATGCATCCCACGTTCACAGAATTTCTTATTTTTGCTAAAAGGGAGCTTCTAGGCAACGTTGCTGCCTGCACACCTTGAAACACACCATCGCTTTTCTAACAACTGCAATGAATTGGATGACGCACGTTAGAGAAGTCTGACTGCTTCTAGCTGCTAGGATAAAATAGGTCAGGAGAGCAGAATACAAGGAGAATAACTCCCACTGACTGGAGTAACATCTAAAACCACTGTCTGTACCCCATATTTTCCAAGCTGTCCTTCCATAAAAGCACCCAGCTCAGACAGAAGTACAGAACAGCGGGCAACACAGCTATAAAGGTGTTCTGGCACCTGAAATAGGTGATAAAAGCGCTCGGGGAAAGAAAAGCTTTCAGGCACCTCATTCTCAGCCAAAAGGGAATCATCCCCTGAAATGAAATGAATTGATAGGGACAAATGTGGTCGGGGTCAAGAGGAATGATGCATATTAACTGCTCCCATGTCTGAAATGTTGCGGAGCACAATTCAAATGATGAGGACACAGGGAGATGTTTGGCTTCTACTGAAAACGTGTTCCTGCCAGTCACAAAACCCAGAGCAGCCTTTGGCAGTGCACTGTGCAAGACATCCTACCAAGGACTGCGCACACGTAACAGATCCCTTCCCATCACCACGCTGACATTCCGCAGTACCTACTCCAACTCATCCCCCAGAGATCAGTGCTACAAAAACAAGCCAGGTTTTCACGGGACTCGGTATAGCAGAGCAACATAACATACGACTTGCTGTGTCCTTGCCCTGGGGCATTTCACAGGGAGATGAAATGCTTGCATTTGCGTATTTTTTCTTACGAGGAAAAAGAGAAGAGGCTCTTTTTTTTGGTCCTTCCAAAGCCAGCAGCATTGGGCTGTATTCACCAGTCAGAGGGAAACAACGACAGATCCCCTTTGCGAAGGACAGGTTTGTTGGGCAGATGACAGACATCGCACAGGCTAGTTTCCCTCTCATAAGACTGGAAAGAAATACAACGCAGCATTGCAGCAGCTCGTTAGGAAAAGAGAGGCAGATACCGAAGGGGGGAGAAAGCAGTTGCTCCCATAGGCCAGCCAGCGACCATACTCGGTTTTAGAGGAACTTCCCCTTAATTGCAGCCACGCTTTGCAACACATCCAGAAACACCCCATGCCTTAGGCGTGACAAAATGAGCAGCACTCGGCTATTTATATCAGCTGGCGAAGACTCAACAACCCATTTCTAACATTAAGGGAAACCACAGCCGCCCAGGTGGCTAGAAAGACCAGGCAGAGCTTCCAGACTGGGACTGGAAAGGATTCTTCTCCACTATGACAAAGTATCTTGTAGAACATAGTATTGACACAGAGGAATCTCTTAATAAAAATCTAATTTAATTGTTACTCCTAAAAAAAAAATAATCTATGAATTCCCATTACCACCTAAGTACGAAATGCTCAGTTATTAAGCTCAACTGGCTAATCCTTCATTGGTTCTCACTTCAGCCTTGTTCACTAATACTCCCAACATCACCTTAACCTCAAGCAACCAACCATGACAATGGCATTACTCTTTGGTACTGCTTAAGCAAAACGCAGTGTTTAACTTTTTAAAATACTTTAATTGATCAAAGGAACTTATCCCTATGGATAAAGATCAACCTGCCTGGACAACCATTACAAAGTCTCTGCTATATACCACTTCATTAAACCCAGAGATACATAAAAGCCTCTTCAGGATATCAGACATACAGTACTGCAGTACTTTGCTCACATCTATCGGAGCTTAATGCCAAGTGAGGCTCTGGAGCACTTGGCCAAAGGCATGCAGCTTTGTGTTCAAAGCAGTAAGTGTCTGGGTCGACTGGGATTACAACAACTTGACCTTGTTTTACTTGTGCCTCACTGGGACCTTTTGAACCTTGGTTCCTGGAGCGCACATACTGCAAATACGAGGCATATACATAGAGATGGATTCAGGGCTCCTTCCAATCCAACCAGTACCATGGAGAAATATGGCATGAAGAAGAACAAGGCAAGCAATTCAGTGCTCACAGTGACGACCAAGCCATCATCAGCTGTCAAATCAACATGCTTGGGAAGGAGATGCCAATTCATTTGCACACCACACCCCAGAGAAGTTAGAATTACACTTGGTGACATGAACCCATGGCACGTGAACTCACCTGCAGGCATTTGTGATTCTTATTGACGCTGCAGTTCAAAAGGGGACCCATGAAGTGCACACGCATGCACGTCAGCCAAACCAAACAGCAAGAGGTGAAAAAAAGAAAATTAAAAGCACAAAAATCATTAAACATGAAACCCTCAAACAACCTCCAATCCTTAGAATTAAACCGATACCCCCGTTTTTGAGGGAGGAGAGGGAGAACCCAGTTTTAAACCTGTGTTGCTGAGACAAGCATCCCCTGAGTCCACAGGTGCTCATTTCACTGCTGAAGAATAAAACTCTTGCCAAAGTTATCACATTAAAAATGAATCTTGCCAGTTTATCCTCCATAATTGAGCTGCTCTTTGGGAGACAGATATAACTGCAAAGAACCAGTCTGTGAAAAAACATTTGCAAACACACTAGTATTAGCATACATATCTGCTATTATTTCTTAAAACCAGGACTTCCTACTGCGGATATCGCCCCTTCAGAGAAGGTAAAAAAAAAATTTCCTCCTTAAAGATCTGAAGATGAAGAATCCAAAACTCTGTGGTACCTCGTAATGCGGCAGCACCCTCCCGAAGAGCTACTTTATGTAGAAACAGGCTTTGATGCAAGAGGAATTAAAAGGACAATATTAACCAGAAAAATTAGATGCTATTTCACCTCATTGTCTCAAATGGTGCCATTAGCGGCACTTAAAATAATGAGAATTCAAGACTATTTTAATTATGTTTCATGCTATTTCAGGGTACACTGATGACAGACAGGGCTAAAGGAAAAGTTCATCATGTCAGAACTACCCGACACCCCACATCTGAGCTGCAGACCTAAACTTCTCCCACTCTGCTACTAATTCCCTGTGCCACCTCTAACTCAAGGGCTGTCAACTCCTGATGTCTTGGCCAAAGTCCAACTGGGTGATGAGATTGTGCCTAAAGAGCTTATTTATTTCTGGAGTTTTAATTGGACAAAAATACCTGTTTTCTTTCCTGGATAGTCATGAATGTTGCTGAGCACTTTTCAGTACCTTCAGACAGTTTACTCCACAACTGACTCCTGCTGGTCTGGGTCAAACCAATTTGATCATGTTCTTGTTCTATGTTGGCTAATTGTCCACAGATTTCTATCAACAGAAACAGTACAACTAAAAAGAACAAAGGATTTCATCCTCCTTCCAAATTAGATCATAAAGCGGTTACAAATCAAGTTTTCCCCCTCTATGTTTATAAATAATGTTGAAAGTGCTGTATCTTCAGACCCAGCAGCAAATTGATTCTTAGTGTACCACTTGCAAATTTCCTGCAAAATCCCATTATAAAGTAGCCTTCACTTCAATAAAACAGACTGTCATATATCAAATCATCTTTTTCAGCTTTAACTATCATGCTCTACAACAGTGTTTATTTTATTTCCAACCATCAGCTAAAATGCTATGATTAATCATTTCCCTGTGAAGAGGTGTCTTTAGACACACATTGACAACATTCACACCCTTTTACTGGGTGTGAAGTTGAGAGGTGTAGACAGGAACCAAAGCTTCCACTTAACGACTGCAGTCTGGGAACCAGAGTCAGAGTCCCCTGGAAACTTTACAGACTATCTAAAGAACTCAGGTTCCCCACAGACTCCTAAATTAGACATCTGTTTTGAGATGGTGTCAGCATCTCGTGTTTTCTACGGGATTAATTGGAAAATGTGTCCAAAGCTGCTAGATCTCTTACAGGGGGTTGGGGAGAAAAGCTCATTGTCTACTACTAAATTCTACAGGTTTGCACTTTTTTATGTAATCACACAACTAAAACACTAGGTTTTGCATAAACATTTTTATAACTTTGATGATTACTTTAAAATAGGAAATAAAATGCTCAACTTGACTGCAGGCTTATTTTCTTATTCATAACACTCTTTCATTAAATATCTTAGGAAATCAAAAATTGATCCTTTGTGCAGCCACAGTTTCATTCTCACAATTAAACAGCAGATTTTGATGTACAGTAAGCACATCAGACAGGCAATTAATTGCCTTTATAGCACAGAGTACTCTCATAAACGTCTGTACGAAGAAAACGGAAGATACCACTTCTAGTGAGCCTTACTAAAGCCATTAGAAACACAACAGAGCAGTGCATTTGCACTGTCCCTCTCTCCCCCCAAATACCCTGCTGAGAATATATGTAGCCTGGGATGGATAAAACCCGTAAATGTTGAATCATCATCACATTCTGAGTGATGATCTTTTCACCTAATCAGCCTAAACTAGGAGTGGTGCTGCTGGAAAGTGCTAATGCAGCAGAGGCATCATCAGGGCCAGCAGATAAAAGGGTTCTGAGGACAACATTCTACAGGAAATGAAGCGTCGGTGATGAACATGAGTTTCTCATTTTAAATATTAAAACAGGCCATGGGACTCTGCCCTTCTAACTGGGACTGACGAGACAATTTGAAAGGTTAATTAATTGACTGACATGCAAGGGAGACATGGCACAGTATCGGCAGAGTACGGTCTGTCCACGGAAAGACGTGGCCTTATGTCTGCGGGAAGCATGGAGAGCAAGAGCAAAGGCCACACCAACATAAGGACTTTCAGAAAAGTTGAGGCAAATCAACTAACGGTGTGCAGTCAACGCGCAGACGTCACAGTACGTTAAACCCCGGTATGAACGCTCCCATGAGACAGCACGGTCACCCTCCTATGTTTGAGCTTTAAAGCTGTTTTTGTCCTGAATGTCAGCATCCACACACCATTTAATGTGCCTTTAGCTTGTGCTTCACACCCACCACAGAAAAACTTTCTGGAACTTATTACAGCAAGCAAGGCTGGTGATTTTACAGTGTACATCTCACAGCTGCTGTTTTTGTTTACTACACATCTGGGCTTCTCCTTCCAGGAGGTTATCTGGTTGTAACAGTATTGCTGGGCGTGGAAAGCAATGTGATGGAAAGCAATTCAGCTTCGCCAATTCTGTCCTGAGAGCTCTCTGCTGTCCAGTGTTCACAAGCATTAGTTTTAGAAATTAAATAAAATATCACAGGACTTTTGTGTTTTACCTGATTTGGATACGAGGGTAGTGAACAGCAGCACATCTGAAGCCACAAACTCTGACCAGGCTGCTTCATATCTGCACCTCTGTCCCCATAAAATTCAAAAGGCACCTTACCACTGACCTCAAAGGTGCCAGCACTCACCGGTGCAGCACCTGACTGAACATCCAGCACCAGGAGAAAACGCACATGCACCGCAGGTCATCCCCCTTCCCACCACAGCTCGCAGAAGAGTAAGCAAATTCTAAAAATTAGGCACTTCTGATACTCAGAACTTGAATTTTACATAGAATTTGTGTGCATGCACAGAAAAACTCTTCCCTTAGTGTATCTCCATATACATTATTAACTGATGTATAAATACCTACATGAACTTTTGTTACATTTCTGCCTCACATGCTTTTATATTGCCCATTAAAACAACTATCAAACTGTAAGACCCAACGTAGCATCTCTGAGAAACTTTCTTCCCCTGACCTCTTCTCTAATTTTTTCCCTTTTTTTGAACCAATCTTGTCAAGAAACTGAAATCCACATGGAGAAGACTCAAAATTTGTCATCCTACACATTCAGTGGGGAAAAAGAAAACCATACATTTATTGCAAGATTGGACTCCTACTACAACCTCTTGAAGTGCTCAATAATTCCATAAAAGCTTTGCAGGTGAGAAATATAACCTGCCATAGAGCTACTAAACCTTTCTTCTATTGTAACACAGGCCACAAGAGCAGTTCTTTGAAACAGTAAACAAAAAACGCTCAAGGCATTAAAAAATAATATTTTGAAAAAGAAAAAAAAAGAATGAAATGTTAGAAACAATCATAATTACATTTTAAAGAGAGGTTTTGATTGCCTAACCTAAGTCACCTAGGGCATAATGATTACCAAATTCATAACTCTTCCCCATCAGAGAATAAATAGAAAAGTCTTAATAACCTAAAAAATATTGCAGTAACCTTCTGTGTTCAGAGTGAATCAATGATATTTATAGCCCCCAAGGTATTGAATTTCTTTTGTACCAAAGAACACCAATAATAATGTACAATTCCATTATGGAAGTGCATCTCAAGAAAGCAAGCACTGTCTAAGATTACGAAAAAGAAGAAAGTCAAAACTCAGTACCTGTGATCCCCAGAAAACATGGCAACCTTCTCCCACCAGATGGAACGATCAAATAGTCTCAGGTGTTTGTAGCTCACCAGATAAAAATAGGATGAAAAATGGAGACTAGTAACCATCAAGATATTTCACATAGTTTGACAGGCAAATTTTATAGCTTAGCTCCACCAAAAAAACATTCTGAGCAAATTAGATAGATATATATAGATATATATAAAAGAAACAAAGAGAAGACAGCAGAGAGTTTGCACTGATTTTGAAATTCAAAGTAATTCAGCGATATAAGCATTCCCTAGATGCAGAATGAGAATGTATGCTTGGCAAAGAGGAAAGTGTCTGGCCTAGTAACTCCACAGACCTTCCGTAAAACAATTTTTTGCCTGCAAGAAGAGTAGTTCATTCTCTGTTGCTCCCTGGCTTTATTCTCCCACCTATGAAAAGTGTCCTCAGGCATCATCCAGCAGTTACGGAGGGGACCTATGGGAGTCATTGAAGTAATTAGAACTGCTTGAATGCCAGCAGCAGATGATGCCATGGAGGACAACACATCCCTACCTACTGTTAATATGAGATGCTAATTTTGTGAAATCCGTTCTTTTGTGTTCTGCTTTCTATATTAACTACATAAAGCAGGGCCCAAGAGAGAAAAGACCTGCAAAGATCTCAGCGAGCAGGGTATCAAAACGGGCCTGGTTACCATGACACTGGCATCCAAGTGTTTGCAACTGTAAATTACTTCGCATCATCTTTTCAGGGACTTTTAAATACTTAGTAAGACAGTCAACTGACTCAAATAATGGGAATTTAAACATGAGAGAAGTTAGACAGCTTGTTCCTTCTGAAAAATCAGCATCGAACTTGATTCCTAAGTTCAAGGATGAAAATACAGCCTTAGCTGAAGTCTGTCCCAGGCACTATGAAAATTCCAGATGCTGCTAAAATCAAACTCAGCACCTGAGCCTGGGACTGGGAGCTCCCCCCATCCTAGGGCAACACATGCCATAGAGTCCACCAGGGCTGCTGCTGAGCTTGGAGACAACCATGGCAGGAGTTATCTCAAGAGCTCTAATAAAGAAGAAATTTCATACTTAGATGAACAACAGATATATGGGCACAGGTAAGCAAAAGGTGCTATCACCAGTAACAATAAAAAAATATGCCCAGTGCACTCCAGATACCCAAGGAGACAGTGTCACTCCCCAAATTTCCTGAGTCAAAGAATAAAGTAAGCGTATGAAAGGGAAACGAACATAACAAATCAGTACTTCATGAGCTGTAAGTAGTATTGCTGGCCTTCTAGAATAATAACTGATTATTGTGAAATTGTGAGAAGCCATTATACTGTAAAGGAAAAAAAGATCCTGGATATCAGAAAGGGCTAACACTTAAATCTGTATGCAATATGAATTCATTTTGTTTCTCTTTATGCTTTGCTATTCTTAGACAGATAACGGCTTCATGAGACCTGATTTATTGTCCATATGTATCAAAATAGGAATGTGCTCTTACGTTTCAAGGCATTAAATGAGATTTACTCCACAGTAACTTCATTCTGACTTACCGAAGCAGGATTTTCCATGCCCGGCACTTCTGCCACAATAGAAAATCTCCTCCAAGAAATGCAGAGCTTAGTGAAAAAGTTACTGTACCAGTGTCTTGATACTTAATATTGACAGCCCAGACCATGAAATGTAACTAGTCTGTAACTAGAATTGTCTGGAGGAAATAGCGGATTAAAGAAGTGGAACCAGCAAAGTGCAGCTGAAAAGGTGCAAGTGTCCTCCTCAGTGCTCCTGAGGACTCTCAGCACCCCAAGCTGCATCCCCATGGTCCCTGCGGCCAGGGCTGCTCCCTGCCCAGTGACAGGGCAGGAGGCAATGTTCACATACTGAACTACAGGAAAATCCAATTAAACAGAAGAAGCCGCCTTGTTTTTTTTCCCCCCTCCTCCTGCGAGGGCGGTCAAACTCTGGAAGAGGTCACCCAGAGGGCTCGTGGTGTCTCCATCCTCAGATATATTAAAATCACACCTAGCTGGACACTCCTGAGAAACCTGCTTTAGATGACCCTGCACAGTACAGCGGCCAGACTACATCACCTCCACAGGTGATTCCCAGTCTCAACTACTCCGCGGTTCTGTGGCCTCCAACACATCTGGTGTTCAGGTATATGAGTATTACTAGCACAGCACTTAATAACTATATCCTTAGCTATGTATAGATTTTGAGTTCAATTTAAGAGAATGACAAAACATCCTGGAATTTTAGTAAGTCATCCCAGTGATGGTCTGGTCAATACAATCCCTGATCCATTACTCACCACATTCTTCTGTTGCCGAAAAATAAATCAAGTCAAAATAACATGGAAGTGTTTTACAGGTTTTTAACTCCTATATATAAAAAAGTTATTTCACAATAATTATGAAAGAAAATAATACATTTCCCACATACAAAAATTGAGGAATCTCAGAGGCAGCTTACAAAGTGATTTTTCCAAAGCTATATATATAGTTAGGATTAACTGACAACCCATACATGGAAAATACCTAAAATAACAATAAGAAATCCTCTACACAGCACACATTCGTGAAGTATCTTACTAGCTTTGGCCACTCTTCCAACAATTTATCAACAGCTGAAGGGAAAATTCAGATTCCTATTTCTGAATGTATGTACAGTCCAGACCCTTTGTATTTCATGTCAGGTGTTGTTCAGTACCTATTTACTACTTGTTTCACTGTTCCATAAAGTTCTGCCACATTAAATCACATGCATAGAGCTGTAAATTTATGTAGTTACAAGTAGAAACAAGCTGTGTCCACCACTTCAAGTACGTGCAGTCATGAAGAGATGTTGCTCCATGCACGCAGCATTTCTGATTTTCTCCTTTTTAGAGTGCTCAGGATGGACCAGTACCTACTGCAAGACACTCACGACAGCTGAACATCTTGATCCTGTACTGCTTATCCTCAAAGCTTCCTTTTCTCCAAATCCCAACTCTGACAGTTGCATGTTTTGCCTATTACAACAGGATCCAACCATCTTTGACTTTATCCAACTATTTTCTCACTAGTATAAATTTAAAGTGTTTATATAATAACGGACTATTCCATATGTGCTCAGTAATAACTCCCACAGCCTCTGACAGGGGGGTTATCACATCCATTCGATAACTTTCATGGGAATCTATACCATTCCCCTGAACTGTCACCAACGAGCAGTTGCAAGGGAAGAGTTCTTCCTGAGCAGCATATTATAAAGGCAGCTTTTATGATATACATTAATGGAGGTCAGAGGCAAGGCTACTGTTCTCATTTATGACGAGAAAACACTAGATCATAATGATGGCATGAGAACAGTGAAAATAATAGTCATTCTCCTGGTTCAGGCAAGATTAGCACATTTTGCCCAGTTAAGTACTTTTCACTATAGAAGTTCTGCCTAAAGGTGCCTTTAAGTACAGATTTGCAGACAGTGTAGAACTAGGCATGTGTATCACATCGACTGCAGCAGGTGACTTTTTGCCTAGAAGTTACTAGGAATAGATACCCCAATTCAGAGCTGAAAATCGAAGTGCTCAGGGCACTTCTTGATTGAGAAGATGTGGCTCTTCAGATCAGAGCAAACAAACAACTCCAAAAGTACACCACAGCCTAAATAACAGTAAGTTTTACTTCCTGCCTTATGTTAGGAAATGTTATCTGGGGCTCACGTGCACAGTGACAGTTCAAGTTTCTTTTTGAGCTTGCAGATACAGGCATTGACTTGTGCCTTTGAGGTCGTGTTAACCACTGTTAAGTGCATACTTGTTACTCATATAATTCTTTTCTAAATTACTGTAAGATAAAAGAAGCAAAGAAATAGCCATGTAGAATCAAACATGATTGCTTTCTATTAAATGGCTGTCAGTTCCAGCAGGTCTGCACCAACCTTGGATCAAAGGCAGTCACACTTAGACACCTTTCCTTTAATAGCCGCATTCATGCCTGGGCAGCGCTGGAAATGCTTAGCTTTGTTCTGATGCTATCTCAGTACTTGAATGAGTACTGCATATCGTACTTAGTGTCTGACTTCGTACCTTCATTTAGTTTTGAATGAATACTGCTGTTGGCAGAGAAGCATCTCAGTGAAGAACAGCTACTCCTTTACAATACGTGGCAGGCCCAAACATGGTACCATTTCAGTTTGGGAAGAGAATCCAGATGTGCACAGTATTTACAAAGCCTCTTGTGAAAATTCACCACTCTCAGTGAACTGCCCACAGGCCTATTCTCAATCCTGCCCCAGCTCAGAAATCCCACCTGAAATCAGCCAGAAGAGCCATTAGAAGAATCAGGTCAAATTCAGAACAAGTCGACCAGCTACTGCAGCAGCTTCAATAAAGCTCCGTTATACTGCAAGGTTTAAGCATTCTGGGGAAAGTAAACAGGTCAAAATCCTTGCCTTAACATAAAGCAGTGCAGCTAGCAATGAGCAGCTGAAAACTCTTCTCGAAGAAAAAAGGAGACTTTATTGTCCTAATTTAGGAGGGTCCTCAAACGAGCAGAGGCACCTGCCAGTGTCTGATCTCAGTTTTATCAGAGAAGCGGATAGGAGAGCGCCCCAGCATATTCCATACATATAAGTTACTAACTTTGACCTGAAAGTATTAAAATTTGGAGGCTAGTATGCTGGGTTCTCCCATTTAAACCTGACAGAGAAAGCCTGTCCCCTGACCATTCTTCTTGGGCATTCATTTCCATGCTGCGCAAGAGAACGCCCGCTCTGGCCCCTCAGCAAACACCCCTGCCAACGTTCCGTGTCTGGGATCAAAGTTTCTCCTAGCTTTCAGTGGGGATTTGGAAGCACAACCTTTAGATGTAAAGGAGTGTTGAGAAAAAACACCCATTGAAGCCAAACCCCTCGTGTTTTGAAGACGTACAGTAACTCCAAAGACTTGCCTAATACATGCAACAAATTCTACATCTCCAGGCTCTAGCTTATTGAACAGGGAAAAAAATTGTAGAAATGCAGGACCTGGATGAAAGTATCATTATTTCCTGCTGTGTTCCCAAGTTTTTGAAGTTGGGGACATTGTTCTTTGCAAAACTACTTTGGTAACTGCTCTGTCTCCACTGGATGAAAATCTGCATCATGAAACTACCTGACCTAGTCTGGATCCACTGCCCAGTTCTGCTCTAGAGAGATTCCCGATTATACTCGGAGTTATTCCATACTTCTTTTGATGGCTGAGGCATTCAAATGGGCAAAGTTGGTATGAACATCCTGCAGCTCGTGTGCTAGCTCAGACTCGTAGATGTATCAAGGACTGTAGTTTCTAGCATTACACAAACCAATTAACCTTTGCCAGCGTTATGCACTACAGAGAACTAAATATAATAAAACATTTTGAAAGTGTTGTTTAATTCATACTAAGAGCGGTTTCTCCGAGGTAATTACGACTGACACGCACTGAATCACAGCATGTTACTATGTTGTTCTGTGTTGCTCTCTAAGGTTGAAATTTGACTCCCTCAGCTCTGAAGAACTGTACCCAAACCCTGGCCCTTGTTTCTCCTAGGTTAGCTCGTTCTTCTGCAGACAAACCTGGCAAAGAAGCACACAGGGCACATGGAGCTTCAAAAAAATAAATCTGTATCTTACAGAATTGTTCACTTTTGCACTGAGCATATGTATGCATTTATACGTATTCAAAACATCATGCATTTTGGGTTAACAAAGCATGTGTATCTTCAGCCTTTCTGAAACTGTAAAGAACGGTGAGTTGATGGATAGAGAAGATGCGTTTAACACACACTATCACCAATTTCTGAGTAATTTTAAACACAGGCAAAGATGCCCAGGCAAGACAGCATTCATGGGATTCTCTGCGTAAAAAGATACACCTGGCAATGCCAGATAAAATGTGTTACTAGCACTGCTATGAGAACACCGTAGTAATAAAAAATGTGCAACCTACTTAATATCCCAAAGATGAACAACCACCACCTTTAAAGATTTCTCTTTCTGAAAATCTGAAAACACATCTTTAGGAAACACTGAAATACGCTAAGGCTGCTCAAGCACACTCAAACACTAGGCTAACAACCCAGGGCGACAGAAGGTACATGTTTGGCATAACCGATCCCACTCCTCCTGCAGCACTCAGAGAAGCGGGCAGGAGGCAACCTGGAGCCTGAGGAAGCACGTGAGCATTTGAGCCAAGAGTTCATCAAAACAATCTAAAGCGTACAGGCTCAAAAATTTCACCAGTAATGTCAGCACGCAACCTAAAACAGGTTTGTGAAAGAGATTACCCGATTTCCTCCCTTTACCAAGTAAATTAATCACAGTGATATTTTAGTGACTTACCAAAGGTCTATTAACCATATCACTGTTCTTTAATAAAAAAAGGTTTTCATCTTGCTTCACCTCTGAGCGAAAAATCAGAAACACTCTATGTATGAATTCAATACTGAATTGCAGAAAGCTGATCCGAATTTAAAGATTTGATCCAACCATCTCCCGCACACACGGAGCGACACATAGCCCTGACTGCTCTCAATTACACGGGCACAGTGTCACGTGCAGAAATATCCAGTGCATAAATGGCACTTTTGGGTTTGTACGTGTTTTCAAATAAGCCCTTCTATATTAACTTTCATAGGGATTATCTTGTTATAAGTCTGTTCTCTTTGTTTCCTCGGTGTTTATCAGCTATGAAGTCAAATTCCAATAGCCAAGTCTATGCAGCTTCCCAGCCCCTACTCACCCACCCCACCACCACCACCCCCCAAAACAAAACCAGAGGAGGGGAAAAAAAGGCTTCCAGCTGACCACCCAGGAGTATCTAATCCAACGGGAAAAGGTGAATCCTATATGACATGCATTTTTTGGTCGGGTTGATGGGAAGCCTGAGGGTGCCAGAAAGGCAGACAAAAATCCTTAACAAACCTATAAAGTGAAAAAAGCAACATCTGCCCATGGAAAGATAGGAAAAGCAGGGTCTAATACAGACTGACACATCATAACTAGTGTTTATGTATACTGCCAAAACCATCACCCTCTGAAATTTCTAAGTAAATTTCAGATTTCGTCTCTTAATCACTTCAGCATTCTGCTCCTGTCCCAACGTCTTGTCAAAAGGCATTACCACGACTTAAAAACTTTAAGTTCAGAGGAACGCTACAGAAACTTAAACAACGTCTATGAAACATGGCACTTCTCATCTTAATTTTAAAATAGATTCCGCTTTTATGATATGAGGCACTATGATCTGTGCCCTCAAAATTTACACCACCTCCCAGGGCCAGAATAAGCAAGCATGTTGAATAATTCCTCTCTTATCACTTACTACTGAAGTGTAAAGTAAATCTGCTGCTGTTCAATAAAATTCCTCCTTGAAATCGCAAGTCTCTCAGTTACTCTTTCTGTCTCGGTGGCATTGAGTATTCCAGGTCACCGCACAGGTTAAGTGAACAACCTCACAAATGCAGAAATAACACAAACTGAGATTGTTCCAATTTCCCCACAGTAGCACTTTAAAAAAGGAAATAATCAGATCTACCATCTCCTTCCAGATCCGCACCCCCTTCCTCTTATTTAAGATTTTGGTACTTATGGCCATCTTAGTACGACTGGCTGTCCCTCGAGCGTTCGTTTCGTAGTCAACACTTCTCATCCGCAGCACCCCCGCTCTCTCCGAGCCTTCCTGTCGGAAAGTGCCTCCTCTCAGAGCCAGTCTGATCTCATCAGGTTTTGGTTAAAGCTCTCTCTGATACTGAATTCGCTGAGTTTTGACACTCAATATGTTTTTGGATTTGGTTTTTTTTTTTTCCCCTCTGTACTCTAAGTAGTTCATTAACCCTGTGTAACTGCCAATTAAGATATTTTCTCCTCGAGAAGGAACATTTTCTCTATGAAACTCATTTAATTACAGAAAAATGCATAGCTTAAGTGTAACAACCTCCTCTCCTGTTAATTCAGCTGTGGTGAATTTTGCATGCTCTGATTTATCCCCTGGTTACAACACAAGGAAATGCTGAAAACCACTTATTTTTCTTTTTTTTCTTTTTTAAATTATTTAAAAGTTCCTGCAAGTTGGGTAAATCCTGATGGCTTCACTCCTTTGGGGATTATCCCACGGAGATCAGAAAGCACAAGTTTGGGAACTGCCAAAGGTGTTTATTCTAAGAATGTCTGCAGGTCCCACAACTGCACTAGCTGAATGCTCACAAATACTTCACATTTTCCCCCTAGACACATTCTTGTAGAAAGAGAAGTTATCTTCCATTTACAGGATGATCGTGAGCCTATTCACACAGACTGACACAGGACACAGGTGAATCGGTGCAGGACCTAAACCTAGCTCATGCCCTCACAGGATTCAAACTACGTGGTGCCCTGTCCCCAAACTCCCAAAAAGGCATAGTCCCATAGTCCCAAAGAGACCTTCCCTGTCCATCAGCAAATCTTCAAGGTACCAAGCAGAAGAAAGGCAGGAAAAAAAATTTCACTAATCAAAAAATGTTGCAAAAATCTTATTACTAAGTTTTAGACAACTTTGGCTATTTGGCATAATTTGACCAGATGCAATGGCAGAAAGGTGTTGGGGCGTTTTTAATAAAGTAAAGCTAGTTTGGTCCTGAGAGCATGTTTACACTACCACAAAAGCTACCAACTTTTCAGGTTTGCTTTCCAAGTCAGATTCTCAGCTGGCATAAATTGATAATGTTGCTCTGATGTAGTTCTTTTCATGTCTGCCTCTCTCTCTGTAGAGTGTTCTTAGCATAAGACACGGGTTCGGGGGGGTTTGTACACGAAGAGTGAGCATCCTTTTGATAACATAGGACAAACAGAGTAATTAAAGCTCATATTTAGAGCTATGAACTCTGGAAAGATAGATGCAGATCAACAGTTACCAAAATGCAGCCTCTAATGAAAAAAAGATGATACAATTTATGCATTTATTCATAGGCAGCAGTGTTCATTACTGTACCCTTTCACTGCACGGAGAAATACAAGGGACAGACAACAGAAACCCGACAGCAGACTAATAAACAGGATTAGATGCAGCTAACTTTGCTGCTAGGTAATACACAGAAACTACATGTCCTGGTATCGCACTGGCTGCCCATTTCCATCATTTTCCAGCTTTCAGTATCCATCTACTGTGCAGTTTCTCATGCAACAACTCTTGCTCACTGCTGCTCCATCTGCCAGCAGGTAAGGGGAATTCAAAAAGCGCTGCTTGGTCAGCATGACCTCACTCGGAGACGAGGTAAATGAGCTGAACGTACCTGCCCAGTGTGGTCCCTGTCAGCCACAGCCCTAAAGTAGCTCCTGAACGCGTTTCCTACAGAGCAATGCGAGACACAAATCACCAGGTGGCTCTATTCTGTAGCAGTCATTACCAAAGAAATCCCAGCCCTGCACAAGCCCCAGCTTTCATGTAGTGTAACGCTGCACGATTATTTGAATAAAAATGCCCCGTTTCCCATGGAGACAGCTCCCCGCGGCTTACACCTTGCTGGGGACAAAGGAAATGATCTGGAGATGCTGTTAACCTCTGGAAAGATGTGAGAAAGGCTCAACCCCTGACAGAAAAGCGAATGGTGGCAGTGACTAATTCTTCAGTGCAGAATTCATCCTGGTTACCAGCACACCAACTCTGCCTTCAGGAAATTCGTTTGGGGGATTTTCCTCTTCAGAGCCTGCACTGAAGTGAGGTCTGACCCTCTATACAACACGAAGGAGGACATCCTGCATTAAAACAACACCATTAGCCATACAATGTCTTCACAGGCATTTTAGTGGCAATTGCTGCAATTTTTTTCCTATTTTGGTAATGGGATTTTAGTCCAATACATGTGCATGAAGACAACAATCCGCACTGTACATTTCAAGTTTAACTACCCTAAGCTTGGAGCGTCTACAAAATTATAGCTGCCCATTAAAAAAGTTCCTATTCTGACATCCCAATTAAAAAGGAACATATTTCCGAGTACATTATCTCTCTCCCGCGGACCCAGTCACTAAAATTTGCAGCAAAAGCAATTGGATTTACGTCCCCAGACTACTTGGGGGCAGAGCAGGGAAGTACAAATGCAAGCGTCAAACGACTTCAAAACTGGCACCAGTACTAACTTTTAACACTGCTATTTTACCTATTCAAGTTAATGTGATCACTGTCAGCGCGTGAAGCTGAACATCTGTATCAGTCCTTACTTGGTCAGGGCTTCGCCAACAGTTGCAAAAGTAGCTGCCGTAATTAAAGTCAAGAAATTTTGAAAATACAAGATTACTCACAGCAAAGTACTTTTTTTTTTTTTTCAGGAAAAAAACATACATAAGCAAAAAATACCCCTGGGTATTTTCAGTACTACATCCAAGTCGCTTGGCACACATTAATAAGGTAAGCCAATTTTCCAACAATCAGTAGGCACACTGATGTAATGCAGAAGCCACTCTAACTATAAAGGAAAGCTCCAAGGGCTAGAGATTAAATTCTATTTGCCTTAGGTCAAAAGATCTACCTTAGTCCCTAGCGAGCGCTTGTGTACAACACAAAGCCATTGCACAGTTCAGCAAAATTGGCAGCCAGAGGAGAAGTCTTCAAGACTAGAATACCAGAGGGATTATAATTCAGATGTGAGATGCTTTAGCTCAGCTACATTAAGGAAGCTTCTTCCTCATTTGCATCTGTCTGTAGCCAGATTGTACGAACCTGATGCATTACACAGACACCCAGCAACCGCACCAAAACCTAACAAGAAAACACCAAAACACGGACTTACCGTTCCATCCCTTTGTCAAAGGGTCCTTGCCAGTGCGAAACATGAGGTGTACTTCACCGGGAGGGTAGGTATGCGAGTGAGCTTCTTGGGTTACCACCCCAGTCAGAATCTTTCCCTAGATGTCTAAGATATAAATCACTAATATTCCCTCAGGGTAAAGTGACGTTTTAATTGCATTGCATATTTTAATATACTCAATGTGGGGTTTAGCTGTTGACTGCATTTATTGATTTCTGTGCGGTATTTAGTCGTTTGCTATAAGTTAACATGGTTAATTCTCACAGTTGCGTTGCGTATCTTCGTTCCTAGCTTTGTATGGACATCTGCAGGGGTACGGACGTTTCCCTACACAGAAGGTAGGAACGGAACATCCAGTGCAGATGTCAACATACTAACACAAGAACTAGCACCACAGCAGCAAAACTAAACCCAAACAACTGTCAGAAGAAAATCAGCGTATTAAAATTTGCACCAGCACTGCCCCGACAAGAAACAACACTTGCAGGCTTGCGGGTATTAGGTAATTCAGAACATGCATTACGACAGAAGTCTTCATTTTTGTATGCAAGTATTTCCACCAGAAAAACACAGGTGTACGTAAGAAGCGGCTGTCAATTTTGATACACATGCTTTGTAAGAACATAAAATAAAAATGCACTGCCCTTGCTCTGTCCTGAAACACCTGTTAACCCTCCCATCCCAGCAGTTAGGAAAACCAAGCCCAGAGAAATAAACAATGATTTCCAAAAGGTCATGTGAACAGAAAATTGTGTTTCCTTAATTTTACACTGCAGTTTCTTGGATTTTTTTCTAGAGCAGTAAGGAAGGAATAATGAGCCTACCAGTGAAGAGCCCTTGTAGTAACTGACTTTTACAGTTCAGAAAGCACCTCAAGTTCACGTTGGCATTTTATCATCATCATCAGACCCTCACAGCTATATGTGTTATCTCTGTAAAAGCACTGTTCCTTAAATAATTTTATTTGTATGCAAGAGGTGAAAAAAACCCAGAATGTACTTGAAAAACATCATGATCAGGATTAGCAAAAATACACGCAGTCCATGAATCTACAATATCCACTTGCTCTTTTATTAATTGCTACTCCATCATTTCAGGCACTACTCAAATCACCCCCTGCACTGCCTATGGTGAAAAAGGGCTGGAGCCTCCAGTACGGATCTGATCATGGGTTTCTGTCAGCTACCTGTGCTGCACCTTCGGTTTAGACACTTAGCTGGAAATGTTTAAACATTAGCTTAACTCCAAACACTTTCTTCTGGTTCACTTTGACTTTATGCCCACAACCCATCCAACGTTAAATTGTAAGAAAAGGATCCCTAAAATCCATTCATACTTTGCTCTCTCTGTGGCATCCCATGAAAACCATCTTGGTCCACGTTATGTTGTCTCTTCCCATCCTTACCTTAAACGTTGTTCATTGCCTCCCACATTTGTTTGGGTAAGCTCAAAAGGACACACTCTCACACGCACTGCTGCGGCCAACGAAGTTGAATGCAATTGGGAACTTGCAAAGCTACGACACAGGTGACAGCTTGACCGTGCGAGCCAACTGGCACCCGTTGGCAAGGCCAGATACTTCAGCTAGATAACGAAATGGGGTCAACGTCTCTATTTGTATTGATGCAAGCATGCCTCCTCTTGCACATGGCCCTAGCAGAGTCCTTGTCGGTTGCTGCTTATGGTCAAGGCAGTGTGTTTTAGGAATCCCACCCACAGGGGAGCAAGGGGGAGCTCTTTGGATTAAACTAAAAAAAAAAACCAAACAACCCTGAAATTAAGGTTCAACAGACACAATTCGCTCTGCCTAGTCTGGGAAAACAAAGCTTACGCCAAGCAATTTAAAAGCAAACAACATGGGACAGAAGAGTTTTTACATAAAGAGCTGTTGATGTTCTGCAACTCAGTTAATGTAATAGGGAAAAAGAAAGGAAGCGTAAAATAGTCCTTGTCAAAGTGCAGCTTGTCTTGTATAATGAGGCTAAAGTGGAAACTTGTATAATAGGGTATTAAAAGCTTTAATTATTTCCTTTCCTTCCAGCCTGATTGCATCTACCTGTAGCCACCAAACATGACCTTTGTTAAATCCATCCTCTCCTCCTCCCAGCACACACCTACTCGTGTGTTGAGGCTTCCCAAGGGGCGTGATGCTCGGCAGCACACACACCAGCACTGCTGACATTAAGGCCATTCACTCTCGCAGTAACATAAGCCTCGAACACTACACTACGATAAAGAAACCCATCCGCATGCACAACTCCCACACCCCACTTTTCCAAGCTTCATAATAAGCTGTTAGTGACAATGACTCTGTGTCACGTTCACAGCAAAAAGCAAACTACCAGGGTTCCAAATATTTGTGCTTGAACTCATCCACTTCCAGGAAGAGTCATCAACTCCTCTCTAAGTAAACAAATAGGAGTCAAAGTTTGTGTTTCCTGACAATTTCATCATGTAAGCCATAGGGCAGGAAAACTGCTCCGTTCTTCTCCAAACTATTCTCACACCAGAATCTTTTCCTCCTGTGACTTGTTTGGGTTTGGGGTTTTTTTTAGTTTTGTAGTTTATTCTCAAGACATACATGTTCTCTTTGAATAACAACTTAAAAAAATAATCTTCTGTTAGCAACAGCAATCACAGTGCTTTGCATTAAAAAAAAAAAAAAGAGCCTTTAACAATATGTGTGATTAAACCAATTTGTTTTGCCCTTTTAAAAATACTTCTGGAACTCTCAGAAAACCTATTGCATGTATTTATTTCCAAACCAACACAGCAAATACAAAGGAAAATAAAATTACATTACATATTTTGGGAGATTAGACATGAAAGAGGCATATATAATTAACTGTACCGAGCTGGACAGTAAATGGCAAATAGCTCCATCCTCCCTTTCTGTGCTGAACCCTTGATTTTCTATTTTGTTTATTCTCTCATAAGAAATAAGAGAATATCAATGAAAAGCAAACACCATTGCTGCTGCGCCAGAACCCAGGACCGCCTACTAACACCTCTCCTAGGGAAACAGTTTTAAAAGCATCTATTTAATCCAACCAGGAAAGACAAAGTATGTTGGACCACAGTTAACTGTAGCAACAGGTAGGGTTTTAAATCTTGAAGGTAAACTCTTCAGCTGTGGCTTGAAAGCCAGATGAGCAAGTTCAACGATCACTAAGCCAAAACAATCCTACCGGAAATTTTCTCACACCGTACCGTTTTAAGAACCACTATTTTAACAGACGCCACAAAACACTTTAATTTGTCCATGGAACTCAACCCCACTGGCACTGACAGAGGATCACAAAGCCACATTAACGGCTGTGACAGCAAAAGCACAGCACCTGTCTGTGTGCTCGAGGCCAGCCGGGGCAGGAGGAGACAGACACTCCTAGGCTGCGGTCATTGCGTGGCAGAGGATCGGAGAAGGCAACAGCGGAGAGGAAAAGCAAAGGAGGTAAAACTGTAGGCAAGGGGACAGGACTTCCTTTAAAAGGAGAAAAGTGAGAAAAAACCTGTTTATTTTACGACTATGCTGCATTTCCACCCCCCCTACACCCACTGTTTTTATTTTTCTCCCAGAAAGCCAGTTTATGAGCCCATCCAAACATATGCTTACAATTAGTAAGACGTGGACTCATCCCTTCAGCTTTTTGATGAATATTGGTAACTTCAGAGAGGGAATAAAGCGGCATTGTTTTCCTGTGACCAACCTTTGTTACCAAACTTAGCCCTTTTCCTATCATTTCGACAATTACTCCTCAGTTACCAGCCCAATCCTGGAAGTGCAAAGTGCTTCAAGTGACATAAAAATGCTGGTAACCACTAGGATACACCTTCAGCAAGGTCACCAAAAAGGCCTGATATTGTCCATACATTTGTAACCAAGGTATGTAATATTTTCCAGGATTTTTTCCAGATTTCTTTCACGTTTCATATTTAATACTGAGTTTGGGAACTAACAGCACAGAATCAAGACTGGCACATAAAGAAAGCGGAGATACTTGAGATTTCGTGACTGCTTAACATTACTACATATAGTAGAGCTGTAACGTGTTTATCTTGCTGACAAAAAATGATTCAGAAAGGAGGAATGACTAACGCATCACTGACTACTCTGAATATTGTTCCTCAGCCTGATGGAGTGGGATCAGACAGACAGGACTGTAGGCATCTCCACAAGACAGCCAAAAAAAATCCAGTCACCTCAACTGCCAAGAGACATTACAGCAGATCTTTGCTATAAATCAAATGAACTTGAGTCTTCAGATATTTTTATTTTAATAACTTTGCCAGCAGTGTGGGCTTTTGAAATTAATACATCTGCTCTAGCGGTTTTCAGCTTTCCTTGTAAAATAATGACAGCTAATAGGAAAGCACTGTCATGTATTCTGACTAAAGGTAATGTATATGTGACAGCTGTGTGATCATCAGGAGGAAAGTATTTCCAAAAGACAAAAGGAATAATTAAAATGAGCCTGCAGTCCTAGCTGTGGATTTAAATGTTTAAATGTTTTAATTTGAAAGAACAATGACTCCTTGAAGCTCCTTCACAACCAGTACTGACAGCCTGTCATTTCTTAACCAGTGTTAAATAACAGTTGTGCAAGTCTGAGCACCAAACAGCAGATTATGCCTGATGATCCTTGAAACAGCACTGATCCTTCCTGGAGAGCACGAGATGACAGAGCTTGCAACCTTTTGGAAGTGTTTACTTGTATTGGGTTTGTGCAGCAAGGTTTTGGTAGCAGGGGGGCAACAGGGGTGGCTTCTGCGAGGAGCTGCTGGGAGCCTCACCCATGTCCAGTGGAGCCAAATGCCAGCCGGTTCCATCAGGGACCTGCCACTGGCCACGGCTGAGCCCATCACTGACAGTGGATAAGGTAGTTAACAAGGGAAATAAAACCTGCTGGGGAACCTGCAGCTGGAGAGAGACAGCCCTGCAGACCCCCAGGTCAGGGAGAAGGAGAGGGAGGAGGTGCTCCAGGGACCAGAACAGAGATTCCTGGCAGCCCCTGGTGAGGCCGGCTGTGTCCTGCAGCCATGGAGGGTCACAGGGGAGCACAGACCCACCTGCAGACTGGGGAGGACCCCACACCAGAACAGGGGGATGCCTGAAGGAGGCTGTGACCCCATGGGCAGCCCATACTGGAGCAGGCTCCTGGCAGGAGCTGTGGCCCATGGAGAGAAGAGCCCAGGCTGGAGCAGGTTTGCTGGTAGGACTTGTGACCCCATGGGGGGGGCCAGGCTGGAGCAAGGTCCACTGAAGGACAGAACCCGTGGGGGACCCACTGGAGCAGTTTGGGAAGACCTGGCCTCCAGCTAGGGTCAAACCCACCACATTACACCAGTAACAAAGCGTCTTTGAAAATAAAGCTAATGAGGCAAATGCAGTGAGCCTGGATCACGTTTATTTAACTCCCTTTTCCACATACAATTACTTTGTGCTACCATGCAACAAAACCCTAAGCACGCTGCGTGTTAACATCCTGCCCACGGAACAGCCAAAGGGCACGTACAAACACAGCCCCTTCCACTGCTGACGGCCTCTATTTGCCATCAGAAAGCTAATCCCACGATACACTGCCTCTGGGGAAGGGGCATACCTGCATTCACCATGAAGCCTGGTGCACATCAGTGCCAAAAATTCTGCAGCTACAACCAGACAAGGGTTTTCGTTAAATTACAAGGTTTCATTCAAGAAGCAGCAAAAGCTTCTAAAAGTTTGATTTTCCACATAAAGCAGACTTCTTCCTGCAGAAGATTCTGCCTGAAAACAGTTTGGTTTATCTAGGTTCACAAAATATTTTAATGAAAAGTACTTTCTCTTTTCCCAAATAGCTCAAGGACAAGGTGTAAAGGAAAAAGGGTCCCTTTTCCAGAGAACTGCTTCAAACATGATGCGGCATTCCTCTGTAGTCTCCTCCCTCTGAAGAGTAGATCATCCCCCCACTGGCAGGAATATGCTTCAGTTTAAGAGATTCTGCATTTTCGCTCTCTCTTTTGAAAGGCATACAATGAAACAGTAGGAGAATGGCAATTATTTGCATTAAAGCAGAAACTCCAAGTCACCATCACGAAATAAAAATGTGTACATGTCTGAAGTGGTTTCCACCTAACTACAAGACAAGCCAACACACAGAGGATCAGTACCCATCCGCAGGCATCCACCGACAGACCACACTGCCCCACGAGAAAGCTTGAATAAACAACAGGGAAGATAGATAGTTTGACTGCATTTCAGTGACATTAGTGTCACTAGAAGAGTTGTGACTCCAAATGTTTCTGGATCCTGCTTCCCCTTCTCCTCCACTTGCATCCTTTTATGATAATGCAAAAGAACACAGAACAACACAGGTTTTTAATATAGCAGATGTTTATTATAAAAAGGTCAAGCATTCAAAGAAAGATTGAACCTCCAGAGAGCAAGGCAATGCATCACCCAGATGAAAAAATAAAACGCTGAGCATCGCTGAACTGCCTTTAACCACACAGCTAAAAGGGTGGTTTTTGGTTTTTTTTTAAATTTTAGATTATATGATTCCTAAAAGAAAATACTGCTGTAAATATTACCTTTAAATAACGATTTTTGATTTGACAGATTTACTGGTGACTAAATCCATCACAGCAGAATAAGAAGGCAAAATACCCATCAAAGTATTCTCCCATTATTTGGGATTTTGGCTTCATTTAGCTGTTTTAATTTTTCTAGTGTCTGACTTACACCTTTTCTCCTTCAGGGCATGCACATCATGTTTCAAAACCAGTAAGAATAGCAAAAGATTTTTGTTTGTTTGTTTCTTATTCAACTAAACAAGAACCAGAGTCAGACCTTGTGTAGCCTTGGAGCTTGTACTCAAGTGGCAGAGGCTGAGCTGTTAACCACGAGGAAGAGGAGAGAAACGCGTACACGAGACTTGCCCATCGGTGCATGCCTTCAGAGCACAGCGAGCAACACCACCGGGTGCCAAACACCACGAGCAGGAGTGCCTCCCACATCAGCAGCTCTCCCTGACAAAGATTCCCAGGAGGATACACCACCGACCTTGGGGAAGAGGTCCTTAAAACCAGCACCAAGGCCAACCCTGCTCATCACACCAGATGCTAACAGGCAGACTCTTGAGGAGCCCCAGGCTCCTCCTAAGCCTGTTTGCTTCTTTTCTCTTGCAAATTCCAAACAGGAGCGACAATTCCAGACCCAGGAATATCCCTCCACTGTAGCTTGCTGCACCATCAAGGTTTCTTTCTAAAGATCTGCCCTGTCATGTTGCAAGGCCTTGGAAGGGACTAATAGTTAATACCCTGCCATTGTGTGAGCACCTGAGGACTCTGCTGTGCTCATAAACAACAAAAACATCATCAGCTCATTAGAGCTCAACAGCAAAACTCCCACTTACTTCAACGGGTTAAAGATTTCACCCAGAATATTTTTGTAGTAACTGATTTTATTTTTCTGGTTTTCCATATATATCGATCAATTCTCAGTCAAGTATTTGCCTGCGCTCACTGCAGAGGACAGCTCACTCCAATAAACATCCTCACGATGTTATTGAAATACAGATACCCAGATCTGCAATAAATTTTGCATAGGAGGTGGCACACAGTAATCAGAAGGCAGCATCAACGAAAGCCAAGTTACTCTTACTCCAAGCGTGCCACTTTGCAACTTTTCAAGGGTTCAATAAAATATAAAAGTCTTCCAAAGCGTACTCTACACATATAATGCTTTCCTTTTACTGTAAAATGCATCTTATTGATTTATAATGTACTTTCAGGGAGAACAAAACATAGTCTATAAAACTGAAATTTAGAAGAAAGCATGACTGACGGTCGTAAAGGGAACTCCACACCATTAGTGAGAGGGATACAGATTCTCATCATTTCTGATGGATTATGTTCTACTGCTGTTCACTTCACATAAACAGGGAGTAAGACAAAAGTACGCAAATAGAAACGTAAAAAAAAAATCAGTACTTCTAATGTAATTTAAACAAAGTTTGTTATTTAAGAAATTGAAATCTGCTAAAGAGAATTTGTTAAAAGTGCTAGAGAACAGGATCTGAGCTTTAAATTGGCATAAGGAAAACAAGTTGTTTTCAGTTAAAGCTGAAATTTTTAATAATTTACCAACTTTTCATTGGACTGTGATCAAGGCTTGAGCATGTTCAGAACACTGCTGCTGTTTAACTTCTACTTCAATAAATTTTTGTTTACAAAGAGTTTGATCAAGATGAAGTGCAAGGAGTCATTCACAGCTGGATATGGGGAAAATCTTTGACTCTCGCTATTCCATCAAAGCAATGTTTGTGCAAAGTAACACAAATCACCTCTACCTTGGGAAGATGAGATCTGTGTTGATGTTATTCCAGCCTACATGGTAACTGCATTTGTTCTCAAGATAACAGAAAAAAAATCTGCTACCGTGTTGGGCAAACCAGTGCACAAAAGGGCTTTTGTAGTGAAACATCCTAGAGCAATGCCAAAGAGCCTATAGATAAAACAGAACTGTTACTCATTTGCTAAGGGAAGTTTACAACTGTGGTGTAAAGAACTAGCAAAATAATTACAAGTGAGAGACAGTCATGCTTTACGGCTCAAAGACGTTAAACACATCATCCATAAAAGTCTTGCCCTGTTACTGCTGTACGTATAAATCCCACACTGAAGACTTCCGGTAGGGAGCTTTTAGCTGGTACAGTTCAAGATGTGAAAGGTGTAACTCCTGAGTTTGCAGGGATCTTGGTATGTACAGACCTGATTAGGACTGCATTTAATACATCATACTAATATATTCTATATTACCGGTCCATTTATATTTATTTATGAAGTTACATATGGCAGAAGATGCATGAGAATTCTGGAAAAGCTGCTGTCCAAGTTCCCACCGCTGTCCCTCAGGAACTGTACAGCCACTGCTCTGCACTGCAATGCACACATATAGGACTTTTTTAGTTTTAAAAAGTTAGAAGCCTAAAGCTCATCAACCCAGCAGCACTGCTGAATAGGTCAGCTTAAGAACACAAAGAACCTTATCTTGTATTCACTTGAGCAACAGTCTTGCTAAGTAAAAATAGTTGGAAAATGTTGCCAAAATTGGAAGGCTTTGAGTCTAGGAGATAAAATAAAGCTGGTTCATCTGCATCCTCTAACAGGAAAGAGAAATTAACTGAATGCCCCACTGGAAGCAGGATCTCTCTACTAAGGTTCAAGAACTTTCTAGGATGCCTGGCAATTTTTCCCCCTCTCAAAGCCCTCAAGTACAATTCCCAGCTCACATTTGCAGGGCTGGTCTTCACTGAAAGCTGCCTTTTTCTGAAAGAGGATACCCTTAGCTGGGACCAGAAAGATACAGAGGAAAAGTGCCAAAGCAAGTTTCTGAAATCCAGGGCTAGCCCAGCACACACTACACATACCATGGAAAGCAATAGTTAAAGATACATTTTAAGAAGTAGATCAAGGCCAATCTCCAATAAGGTATGGCCATCAGACCTCCCCTCTGAAATCACCTCCGACCTTGAGACACACCTTCACTACTAAGCCTTGCAATAAAAAAAAAGTGGGAATGAATTCCACTCAGTGTTTTCAGATTTTTTTTTTAATTTAAAACATGCATTTTTACAGTTAAATTCCCCATTAAAAACCCTATAAATTTCATAGTTGATAACATATGTAATTAGACCGACATTTACACTGCTGTTAGTCAAGTTTTGCCCCAAACCAGCATTTAAGCTGTTTTGGTTTTCTGAAACTACCAGACTTGAAAGCCTGTAAGAGATATTTTTCTTAAAGAATAAAACAAAATGAAGTTTATTTGAAAGATTAAACTCTAAGGACAAGATTGAAATAAATATTTGGTTGCAACAACCGACCGTTATATAAATCAAGCTCAGAAAGTATATAAACAAAGAACATGCACAAAAAAGCAAACATTGGTTCTGCAGATTCAACTTAAGAAAACGAAAACTGTACGAAGGCACACACATGGCTGGAAGAAAAGCAGCCACAAAGGAGTTGAGAAAGCATCAGCTAAAACACAGGTCTCCACAGTCAAAATTCAGATCATGCAGTGCTGCAAATGAGGGATTGTCCCCACTGCGAACTTCAGCTGTAAACCACAGCAACCCCCATACTGCTGTATTTATCATGGAGCAATTTAAATTTGACCTAAAGACATGCCAAGAGACCTGATGCATCTTTGTCTTGGATGTTCGCCAAGGGCTGCATAAATCAACGCACACTGCATCACCCCCTGCCCAACACGAGCTGGAAATCTCTGCCCCTCCACCCAAACGACATTGCAGTGTTGGTGCTGGGGGTGCGAGAGATGCGCTGCTGTTTGTCATCAATGCTCTGCCTCCGTGCCAGTCACAGGTTTTGCTGCTTCTCTAGCTCGGTTTGCCATCTACTTCTCTATTTCTAATGACTTCTACTGCCTTTTGGCCAGCTCTTCCATGCATCCTGATACTCAGTGAATGTTTGCTGAGTAAACTTCCCAGGATCTTTCACAGCCCATTGCACTGTGCTTCAAGGTGAGAGAGAAATAAACGTAGACCCTAACTCTTTGTTATCAGCATTTATTTTACATTCCAAATGAATTTTGACTGCCAGTTCTTCCACATAGCAGTAACCTGTTGATACAGGGATGCTCTGCATTGCAAGCATTATGTATTTTAGAGTGCATGGGTGGACACGCTGTGCCGGTTCAGGAGTTGATTCTAACAGCAGGGACTACACAGAAAACAATACAAGCAGTAAATTATTTACAGGGCATTCTTCCATACAGTGAAATGCTCAGTGGAAGAAGTAGTCCATTTGAATAATTAAAATACCTTCTTCCTTCTTCCCCTGCAAGACTTGATCCTACGTTCTTAGCCCAGACCCCCAATTCTCCTCCATATGGTACATTCAATTTCCATTTATTTTGTGAGTGCTAATAGTGGCCCCTAACTTCAAGTACTGTTATTCAGAGTCAGTGCATTTTCCCCTGATTAATTACTACGGAGAGATGATACCTCTGGGAATCAAATACATCGTGTGCTTAACTCCAGAATAGAGAGTTCTTGTCAATAACATATCCGAGCAGCTTAAAACTTCAATAGCCTGGTTTCTTATATACTGTAAGTGGTGCTGAATATTCAGTTTTATTTCTCTGTTTCCCTGCCAGTAGGAAATAAAGAACACACTTTTAGCTAAATGAGAACTGAAGTGCACTGGAAGAGTGCTATAAATTATACGCAGGCCACCAAATAAAATTCAATTTTCAGGTAATGTGAAGGTGTAATGCGTCTGGAGAAGCTGTTTTGCATATCACACAAGACAGCAGGCAATAAGGAGCAGGGAATGACTAAAACCTGATCTGTCACATGCAACTCTTTGATTGTTCCCCCTACTTTACCTACTCTAATCGCACTGTTGCAGTGTTGATTCAGAACACGGCGGCCCATGAAAAATGTCACCGTTCTGTCGATGTTGCGGATCCGCTGGCAATTTCAGCAAGCACTGGATGCACATAAAGGGTGATAAGGCACTACATCCTGCCATGCTCAGCAGGTTTTCCATTTCCTCCTGCAATTACACATCAAACTGTTTTAGCTTCACAAGTTTCGGCACTATAAATGGCCTCAAGGCAGAAGTCTGCTTCGCACACTGATGAGTCTATCTTCAAAGCAGAGTGCAAACTCAGGTTTTGGGGAGAGAATTTTTTTTTTTAAATACCCTTTTTCCAGAGCTTTTAAGAGTTTACTTAGAGATTATTCCTACCATTATCTCCATGTACTCCAATTAACAGGCAGTTTTACATCAACATTAACTGGAGCTGCCTCTAAGAGGAGATGAAAGCCATGCATACGCTGAGAGCAAGCCACATCTGCATACGCAGCCTGATCACAGCATTACATCTTTACCTACTTGCTTTTTCTTTCGTTTTGTGGGGTTTTGTGTGGGGTTGGTTTTTTTGTTGTTGTTGTCAGTTGGGGTTTTGGTTTTTCGTGTGTGTATATTTTTTTTGTTGGGGCGTTTGTATCTTTTTTTTTTATACAAGCCTACCTGGAATTCCAGACTAATAATAGGCAGAAGAGTCTGGTTTTCAGATGCTCAACAAAACCTTGCCTCACGCTACAGCAGTGCTGCCAAAACTGGTTCTTTCTCCCGTTGCGCCGTTTAAAGCAATTCATGCATTCTGTTATAGATATTTCAAACAGTTTAATTTCACAGATGTAACACCCCTTGCCCACCTTCTGCATGCCTGTGCTTCATTTGTAAATGAGGGCAGGCAGCTCCCTACCTACCCTGTGCAAAGCCAGAGCATCCTTACAGACAGGCTGCTGCAGACCTGGTCGCAGTTGCGAGGCAGCCACTTTTGTGTTCTCCTCCCCAGTTTCATCTCTTTAGCATACAGACCCGTGGAGATACGTACAAAGTACCAATGAGATTACTCTAACTGACGGTGCCAGAAAGCTATCCTCTGATTTCAGACTTGCTCCCAAAGCGTGCTAACACTTTGAGACTATAAATGTAGCTCTTGCCTTCCTGATGGGCTGAGAGTTTTACAACGGGCAAAATGCTTGTAGTATCTGAATTTCCAACATGCAAGCTGAAGGCTGGGACTGATGCTAAAATGGAATTAAGGCAACGTTAAATGAAATTACTGCTCTCCACATTCGAGTATATTGTGATTTGCTCCAATGCAGATATCTATGAAATTCTTCCCCGAGAGGGTGGGGGGCCCTGGGACAGGTTGCCCAGAGGAGCTGTGAGTGCCCCATCCCTGGGAGTGTCCAAGGCAACCTGGGCTAGTGGAGGGTGTCCCTGCCCATGGCAGGGGGGGTTGGAACAAGATGATCTTTAAGGTCCCTTCCAACCCAAACCCACAGCCCATCCCCAAGACACCATTAATGGATACTGGGACTAAGAGAAGAACCACATGGTTCTTCTTCTCTATCCATAGACAGTCGCACAGCAGGGATCTGAGCTGTTTGAATTATACCCTTTGCCAAACTATGGCATCAGCAATGAGAGGTAAGTCTTAGGACTGGTCTGAAATAATAGATGGTTTGTGTCCCCTCCACCTCTGCGAGACAGCATGACAAAAGGACTGTCAGGGAAAACGTGATGCAGCAGCATTTAGCCACTGAAAATGAACAGGAACAAACGGTTCCTTGCACACCACAACTGACAGCTTGTTCCTGTGCCTCTCCAATGACCCCAGCCATGAAGAACATGGACCTTTTTTAATATGCCTCAGGGTGTGTTAGTATTCATTCCCAACCTTCGAAAAGCTCAGCTGTCGTTGTTACCTAGAACGGGCTTTGAGTTCTTTAAAAAAATGTAACAAACCAAAAACCAAAATACTCTGAGCAAATGATGATTAACATATACCTAATTTTCTGATTAAATCAATTAACAAAGCATATGCATCCCTCCCAACCAGGACTGCGCCGTATTCATTGTAAAACATGTTTTAACTTCCTGAGCAGCAAAGACCTTTCAGGAGGGAGTCAGCAGCTTTGGGCTGCACGTTCAAAGGAACAGAATGATTACTCAGATGATCTGACTTGCGACTCCAAGCTGTCCACATTTACGCAGAGAGAGCACACCGTACATAGGCAGGGCTCCAAAGCCATCAGCACTGCCAACCCAACTGGTCCCACTGCCAGGGAGCAGAGAAATGCCAGTGAGGAAAGCAGAAGAGAGCGTTCGATGCCTTAACGAAGCTTTGAATATCAGTGTGTTGGTCAGTAAAACAGCACCAGTGAAGAACGTTGGTAATGAGACTGAATAGGAGAGAAACTGCCAGCATTGCAGGAAGTTTAACTAAACCTAGGGAAGATTTCTCTACCTCTTTGACCCTGATCTATACCTAGGCAAGAACTGCATCTGCTCTCGATGTTTACCATCACTGCTACCTGCACCTTTGACTCCACCTTTGCCATCCCGTGACAAGAACTTGTTCAACCCTTGTACTTACTGCAAACTCAGATATGGTTGGCATTGCTTTCTACTCGACCTTAACCACCCACTGTTCATAATAAAATGGCTATTCTTTCTTGGCATCTTCTCCTAGGTGGCATTGTCAGAACACTTGCTATAATTCTCAAGTGCCGCTCCAGATTGAAATCTCATCAGGGATAAGAAAACCCTCTTCAAAATTCCAAAAATATGCAGCTATTAAAGTATGGCTTGGTGGGTTCTTCTGGTGGGGTTTTTTTGTTGGGTTTTTGTTTGTTTCTGTTTTAATATGGAGAGGTTGGCTGGTCCTTCTTTTCAGAACCAAAGAGAAAAATGAGGAAAATGGGTGAAATTATGTGAGAAGGCAAGTGGAAACGGAGGACACCAACCTGAAATAAAGACCACGCCGCTACTAATAAAAGGAGAAAGTCCAACAAATTTCAAATATGGTAACTGCTTCTGCATATAGTCCACTCACAAAGAAGCAAATCAGGAGTCACTGAATTAAATACCTTTTTGAAAAAGCTTCATGAAATGCTGCTTACTATAGACTCCTCTGACCAGTGCCAAAACCAAACCAGACCCAATCAGAACACACCACCTTCGAATCTGCCTGTTGAATGTGAGGTAGTTGAAACCTTGCAAAGATTTCAGTGACTGTTTACATGTCCTCTCACAGGTGAGGTTTAGTGACTAAGGAGAAGGATTAAGTCTTGAAAGTCTCCTTACGAACAGGAGCATAACCAAGCTGTGGTCAGAATTTAAGGGGCCTCTACTAAATTTAGATTGTATTGGCTATGAATAATCCTTGCTCCACCACATTTAATAAGTGCTTCTCAACCACATCTCAACTGCTGCTGTGACTTTAGTTGCAGATGCTGGCCGAGCTGATATCAATCAACACAGAGAACAAGAGCATCTTTCCATCTTCAGTTTCTCAGAAAAGCTGTATTTCAAAGTCTTTAATGGACTATTAAATACTACTGAGGAAAACTTAACCATGATCGCTACTTAACCAAGAAACAATGAGCAATTTCAAGCAAACCACTTACCACATCCGCATCAGTAAGTGATTTTAGTGTCTTTGTGCACTCTAACGTGAGCTTTCTACAACCGATCTGCAGTATATTTTGCCTGAACAACGACATCAAGCATAGGGAAGCAAAGCTGACAGGAGGAAGGTAGAAAGAGATGGCGTGCCACACTGGTCCAACAGGACAGAGTAATGGAAACAGCACCTACGTGAAACTGCAGAGACTAACTACCAAAGCTTCTGCAAAAGAAAATCATGTTTCTCCAATACTTCAGAAATATTTTCAGTTCAAGTATGTTTACTGAATAGTTCAGTACCTTTAAAGCATAAATTGCAAGAGATGATGTTCGAGTCATTTCTATTACCCTGACAGAGTTGACAAATGCACCGCTGAATGATTTTACCATGATACAAGCTCATCATAACCATCAGCACACCACTCCTGGTAACGAGAACCACTTTAAAAAATGCCCTGTGTGAAATTTAAGATTTGATATGCTTTCTATCTGACAGCTATCATGTATTAAGCTCACCTTTTAACTATGGTTAAAGCCAGGTGAGTACCCAAGTAGCCTTGGATGCCTGCACTGAGAATAGCTAAGCAGATGGAGTTCAAAGAAGCTAATAACAACAATATTAACAGCATCGAAGTTCATACAGTATATTTCCTCCAAGTACGTGTTATCTTCAGATGCAACATCACCCGTTTATATGAATCCCAACAGGCAGTAAAGATCCATGTGCAGTGACAGCTGAAAACAAAATTCAATGCAGGTGGTTTTCCTGCCTGAACATATGTTTTGCAGGAAAGATATGCACCTCTAATCCTACCTAAGCACAGTGCACAGGCACAATGAGAAATTATGAGTACACAGATATCTATGTTTTGCCTACTTGGCAATCTATGTTTTCTGTACACAGATTTATCTGTACGTGATCCATACGCATACGATTCCCACAGTTTGCATAAAGGCATACATCAATAGCAAACAAAATACAATACAATCACTCGGGGTGTGGGGAAGGGTACCATAAGGTATAACTCAGACTAAGAGCTCAAACGGCATCTAAACTGAGGGAATAATGGAATTGGCTCCAAAAACAAACAGACCACTGATGCTCAAAGTGAATGACTGGGGTTTTTTTTTAGCATTATATTTTCTTATAATTATTGTTTCTCACTTGTTTCCAAAATACTTTGGGTAAGTGATGTTTAAATATTTTGGGTAAGTGATGCTTAGCAGAAACAACGCCCATGACATGTGCCAAGTCTGGATGTCTTCAGACCTGGCAATACTGGGTAGCTCCAACTGCTCAGTTCATGTTTCTCCCCTTGGGGACTCAATCACCTCTGCATGAAACAACTTCTTCGTATATAAAAACATCTAATCCACCTAAAGGCTATAAATGATGAAACAAGGAATCAAAATTCAGGTGCTGTCGGATAAGCCAGGCAGTAGATGCAATTTGCATCATGCAAGCAAACAAAACTTGTGCAAACCAAAGCCTGAAGAAACGACAATACCTTCAACGTGCACATTTCTTGCTGTTTAATCAAAATTGTTTTCTTTTATATTTTTGTGTACGTTTGATGCAATTACTGAAAAAGTTTTTAGCTTGTTATGCAGGTTGTCAGAACAGATGATCTAACAGTGCCTTCTGGCCTTAAAATCTATGAATCTTTGATATATTTCTCAGGAGCTGGTAGAATATTACCATGACTTTTAAAATGCCTAGGCATACACTTCTCTGGCAACCTGCAAGTTATTACTCACATTTCATTTACTTAATGCTCTACCTTCCCAACAATTTGAATTAAACTTTCTATGGGGTGTCATGTCAGAGTATGCTCTCTAGTATTTCTTCGAAATTAAATTCTAATTGCTGTGTATTATCTGCATCGAACTGAACATTTTAAACTGGAGTATTTAAAGAGCTAAACCAGCGTTGCTGAGGTGAATCCACGCGAAGTGTGACTGGACACTGCTTCTGTCCATCTCAGCTTGGCTACGGCACGGGAATTTGCTGTGATTGACTGGATGCACCCAGGAGTCAATCAACCCTCTGACCCCATTCTCACAATCAGGGCAAATGGAAAAGGCTGCAGCACAGTGTTTCACACAAATGCACTTTCCTTCCACCCAGATACAGCACGGGATGTAAAGACAGGTTGGGGTTGGCAGTTAAACAAAAACTGATTTACAGGGAAGGAAATAAAGAGACAAGCATGTTACAAAGATGGTCTGAAGCATGCATTTATTGAAGAAAAAGCTGATTTACAATGCAAGGTCCAGTCTCCTCCTCAGCTAGTAACGCCACTACACTTGTAAATTTGCAAGTTAAAATACATTTCCAGTGCATTGAAAACATATGCAAAGCCACATTTTAAAGCCATTTCCTCGGTGTGCCAGCTTACTGCTGTCCTTGTAGTATTTCACAGGCTTATTAATATTGCAGCTGCACAACAAGAATTACTATAGCCAGCACCCAAACTGGAGCTACATGTAAGGGGTAAGTTTGTCAAACTACCAGGGAGCAACATTTATAACAGCTGAATTAGAGATGTCCTAAATACTTTCCTGCCAGCAGCAAGTCTTTGCTTTATTAACTATTGACTTTGTTCCAGAGTTGTCCAGTAAAACTGCATATTTAAACCTAATCTGCATCAACCAGAGCTACCCACAAGCAGAAGTATTTTCTGACTATAGCATTGGAAGAAACAGAAATATTTCCTTTATAATCACAATTATACTTTTCAATCTGAGCTGCTGTCTGTGATCAGAAGCTGCTTTGTGGTCCTAGCCACAATTTATTTTTTTTTTATACTCTAGAAAACCTAAACATACTGCTTCTACATATCTTATTGTATAACAAGCTATAAAGACCACTCACATTTAAGTCCAAGTCTGAGATTCATTTCAAGCATATCCAATGGCCAACTGGAGGCTTGGAGACACCTCCAGCATACTCTTAGGATTTATGTTTGTAAATCCATTGTTGTCATCCTTCCCGCATTGGTCCAGCATTCATACCCCATAACAAGCCGCAGCCAGTGACAGAACAGGATAACATCACTAAAAGCCCTGCTGTGTCCCTACCAAAATGAACCAGATTGCAGAATCTTCCATCTCTCTTACAAGACCATAATTTTGAAAAGGGGCAATTTCTCATATGTTTTAACATGTCTTTCTTCCACTTGGAGTTTACCAACTGGTAAACTGCTTAATTTTAATCTCTTTTTTTTATTATGACTACATTTTGCTTGGAATAGTTCCTGAACAGATTCCTCTTTCTCCTTCTATATTTTCATTCTGGGGAGATACTTCCAAGCTGAATGACTATGGTCAAAGGACATCACAAAGCGGCTTTGAAAAATCATCCCTGGAGGAAAATGAGAAAGGAAATAAGAATGGGAAAAGCAAAAGATGGAAAGGACCTGGCTTTAAAATGGCATGAGAGAAAAACCACAAAAATCTGCCATCACTGGGGCCCCATACTGGGGACAAAGACGAGGTTCTCCCTTACGAGTATGAACGTTGACACAACAGTGTTGGCTTTAATGCAAAGGCCCGAAGATGGTAAATCCAACACTTCCCATTTTTGTTCCTTCCCCAGAAAAGGATACCCTTCCTAAAAAAAGATGATCCAGATTGTGGGAAAAGCTACATGTGCTTTCAATAGATCTTTCTCTTTTCCTCATAAAAGCGAGCTCTAGCAGCTCTCCCATGGAATTCACGGTGAAATAAAATTTGCAACCTGGCAGCAGAGTCTGATGAGCAATATACAATCCTTCCTGAAAGGCCCAGGAGGATTCTATTGTTTTGAGGCTTAATTTTCAATTTGCATCTTTAAAAAGGTATGATTTCATCCAAATTCACTGGTCTGCTCATTTATATTTATCTGTAAGAGACCACATTTTTAGTTCCTTTGAAAAGAAACACAGTAAAAAAATTTATGTTCAAAATTATTCTAGGAGCACTACTCATATTTCTTGTTTTATTGCAATCTGCTTGGACAGAGATGTGACTAATCTGTTTTGAAGGGCCTGATTCTGCAGGCACTCGATAGTCAGTAATCCCTTTGTGTTCTGTATGTAAAGCAGCAAAAAGAGGAGGTCAAGTGGCATAAATCGGCACAGCTTCATTGAAATGGCTTTAGGCTGGTTTACACCAACAGAGGATAAAATCCTGTATGTCAGAATGAAAAATACAGAGATATTTTGCCCCGTGCTAAACAAGCCTCCTCTTAACAATGACAAGCTGAAAACTAACTGCAACTGGAATCAATTAAAATTCATCACAAAGCACTTAGTACCTTGCTTCAAACCAAGCAAAAAGTTGTGCCTCGCAGCTTACAATATCTTGGGAATGTTCAAGCCAGCTCCCTTTAGAAAAGGCTCTTGACTGTGTTTCTGTAATGAACAACTTAAGAACTGTAAATGCAACGTTAACTTGTGGTAAAACCTTCAGGATACACAATGATTTTGAAAGAGAGCAATTAAATGGCTAGTTATTTTGAACCCGTGCCCCCGTTTAAACTATTTTCCTTGTAGTCCATCTGCCACAGAGCCTTTAAGGCAGACAAGAAGATGCAATACCCATCACTGAAAGCTTCTATTACACTAACATTTCCAAAAGCCCCGCAATGCTGACTATCATGAGTCTCATTAAGAAAATGCAAGTTGCTCCACTATCCTTAAATATATTAGTTCCATGGGCATTGTGTACAGAAACGAGACGGAGCTCTTAAACAACCAAGAACAACATCACGCTCGCCAACCCTGCTGTGCTCCTCACCCCTCTGGAGAAAAAAGTCAGGTCCTGCTAGTGGAAGACTGGTCTCATCTTAGCTATCTGCTACATTTTTCACAGAAACCATTGGATTTAAACAGAACACGGAAGGGAGGATGGAGGGAGCCTTCACAGTTTTCTCAGCAGGAATGAAAAGTTTTTCTCGCTCACGACTAGCAGATGGCAAAACTAATTCCATGAGGAAGACAAATTTTAGGGTTGATATTTTTACTACACATGTTCAATAAAGTAAATAAAGAATGTGAAGAAATTTATGTAACTCAAAGGAGATTTTCTCAGCACACAAAAATTCAGGAATGAATTTAATTGCTGTACCTGAGGAAAAAGGAGATGTGAGGAAGGAAACTTCATTATCCTAACACAATGTTCATTTTATTCACCATATGATACAGTGAATAAAGAGCTGACACCAGCCAGTATCAGCTATTTGCATCAAAGCTCAAAGTGCTCTAGCAGCACTCCAGGATTAAAGCCTTATCTACTGGATTCAATGGGAATGTGGTAACTTCAGTTTAGGCAGGATTACAACATATGGATTTGATGCACTTACAAAGATTGATAAACATGATTCCAGACTGATTAGTTTGGAAACCTTCCCACCTTACCTTTCTCATTTCCTCGACAACACTCTTTCCCCCACCTTCATTGGCAATCCTTCTCCGAAGGCAAAGAAAATCAAAAGGTCAGAGCCCTAATTTGTACAAATCATAATGTGCACAACTGAACATCTACCGCTAACCTCGACACTCCAATAATTGATTACACAACCTCACTTCAAAAGCAGTAAAAACAAACAAAATCATGGAGAATTCACTTTGTGGTTATGAGAATCACCATTACCAGTGACATTAAAAGCCCTGCAACATTTATTTTTCCTTCTAAGTCCTGGAAATGAGAGGTTACTGGAAAAGTCTTCCTTCAAAACAAATATATAGAAACCTTTTTGAGGTGCAATACAGAAGCTGAAAAACATGTAATTACTGTACATCTGAAGTACTCTGAAACCCAGGAACAAATAAAGAACTTTAAAACACACCTGAGAACTCCCTCCACCAATCTCAAAACATCTGGAGAACTGAGGTTTATTTATTTTATTTTGAGGTTGGCACAACCAACATAGTATGTTATGATTTGGCCAAATTAATCCTTTGGTGTAAAAGATACTGAGGAGAACATAACATGTTAGAAAAATACTATTTTTATATGTTTCACTGACTTTTCCAGTCTAAGTTATATTTGTGAGATATTCCAACTGCGACCTTCAAGTAGATGTCTAATGTAATAGCATTAAGTAAGTAAGAATTGAACTAACAGAACTGAAGTGTTCAGCAAAACCTATCACCGAGGCTGCCCCATCTGCTTTTACTTATTTAGGAAACAGCAGGTTTCACATATTTGAAATGAAAGGAATGAGAAAACACTACCCCAATGTAACTTCCTTCAACTGAAAATATCCACTTAACAGATTTTAAAACAGATTTCTAATACATGTAGGAAGGTTTCCCTGATTTTTTTTTAATTGGCTCAGTAAAGTACAAAGATGTTTCATTTCTCACAGGTTTACTTCTGTAACACTTATTTGTTTAACAGTTTTGCAGTGGAAATGGTGCTGCCAGCTCATGCTGCTTCTTCCCACATAATGTTGCTAGAATCCATCCTTCAAAAAATAAATAAAATGCCAGCCTCGACAATGTAAAGTGTCTATACAGGCCCATGTTCTTCCCTGCCTTCAGCATCGCTCTCACTCCCGATCCCTGTGCACCCATCCCCAGCTGCCTGCCCACATCTCTGGCTACACGAGTTTCACTTTTACCAAATGCTGGATTTTCCAACCTGGCACTCCATGTGCTGCAGAGCCCACCCTGCCCACAGCACCCTCTTTGCCTCCCACATGCTGTGGTTTTTGGGGTGTCTTGCTCCCCCAAAGCCTCGTGTGCATCATCAGCCTCAAAGCAGGCAGCTTTTCTAGGAAAACCATCCTGGACGCTGGGTGCTCTAAGGCCGTTTCTGTCTTCCGCATCTCTTACAAAACTCTTCTGTCAATCAGTTTTCCAAACACAACCGCTCCTGCACTGCTCTCCTCAGTTTATGCCAGGGTGGCTTTATCCGCCAAACCTTCCAGCCAATGTACTTGGGACTTCAAAGGATTCTCTCCAATAGGATGATTTGATGATAAAAGCCAATATACCATCACTTCTGTGTTTCCTAAGGTTACCATTCCCTTAGTACCATATATAAGTATATGGGCTGTATATATACATGCACACGTATATATCTGTCAATGCTCTGCTCACACTTGAGCTGAATTGGGTCTCTTGGCTTCAACTCACCATAAATTGAACACCTGAGTTCCCCACTCAAAGAAATCTCACACAGATTCACAGTGTCAGGGGTTGGAAGGAACCTCTAGAGATCACCTAGTCCAACCCCCCTGCCAGAGCAGGATCCCCCAGAGCAGATCACACAGGAACAAGTCCAGGCAGCTTTGGAAAGGCTCCAGGGAAGGAGACTCCCCCCTCTCTGGGCAGCCTGTCCCAGGGCTCTGTCACCCTCACAGGGCAGAAGGGTTTCCTCACGTTCAGGTTGAACCTTCTGTTTTCCTGTTTATGGCCACTGCCCCTCATCCTGTCACTGGACACCCCTGAGCAGAGCCTGGCCCCATCCCCCTGACACCCACCCTTTAGATATTGATCAGCATTGATCAGATCCCCTCAGCCTTCTCCCAGCTGAACAGCCCCAGCTCTCTCAGCCTTTCCTCAGACGGAAGGTGCTCCAGGCCCTTCCCCATCTCAGTGTCCCTGCGCTGGGCCCTCTCCAGCAGCTCCTTGTCCTTCTGGAACTGAGGAGCCCAGAACTGGACACAGCACTCCAGGGGAGGCCTCACCAGCACAGAATGAAGGGGGAGGAGAACTCCCCTTGACCTGCTGGCCACGCTCTTCTTAATGCACCCCAGGGTGCCATTGGCCTTCTTGGCCGTGAGGGCACACTGTTGGCTCATGGTCATCCTGTTGTCCACTAGGACTCCAAGGTCCTTTTCCCCAGAGCTGCCCTCCAAGAGAACAGCCCCCACTGAGCCATGGGGTTGTTCTTCCCCAGATGCAGTACTTCACACTTGCATCTCAGGCATCTACAATACATTGCACGCTATGGACTTTCTGGAACACTGCAATCTCTGACTGCACCTGCAGTTTCATGTCTTAAATGTACTAAATACACTTAAGGCACTAGAAATGTAACAAATTAACAGTGAAACTCCAAATCCGGAGGAAAAACATAAAGCTGCAAACTCTCCTTCAAGCCATCCCACACCTGACAGCATTACCATTTCCCTGTGCAATCATCATCAAGAATCATCATGTAGGGTTTTTTTTTTGCAACCATCATAATTACAATTAGGTTTCAAAGAATTACCTCCAAGCCAGGTGCTATATACAGTTTTAATGTCAGTGGTCATTTCTGAAATGCTAAGAAGCATAAAATTTTTCTGATGTTTAACGTGACAGGAACCCACCATTGTGACGGTGTGCTAACTGTGAAAATTAAATAAATTAGCTCAGTCTTCAAAAGATAGCATTGTTAAGCACACTCAGCAAGTGCAATGTTACTGTCTCACAGGGGAAAAAGGAAGTGTCCCTTTTCAAAGTAAAATGGAATTCTCTTATTCTGACTTCAGCACAGAAAATTGAGTCAAATGGATGGAATCAGGAAAAAGAGTAAAACAGGAAATGTTTTCTCATTTTCAGGCTGACAATTTCAAACAGCTTGGTATTTGTCACAATTCCATAAGCTTTATGGTCAATAAGAAGTGAAAGTAGTACATATCCTTACAATTTTAATTTACCATGGTATATTTCAACAAAATAACTGAAACAATGTATGCAGATCTTCATTATTTTCTAAAGGTTACCTACCGTAATTTTCAGATTTTACTTGAAGAGCAAAACCAATAGCTAAAATCATTTAAGCATTACTTAAGTGAAGAACTGTACAAGGGGGAAAATCACCCAAACAGTTTATCCATATACTCAAATATAAAATATAATTTCCTGGAAGGATAACTTATTTAGTACATGAATAAGAACCGATCAAATTGCATTTGTCCAGCTTAACATTCTTGCAGCAAAAAGATGTTTCAAGAAAACAAATTAGAGCCTGAAAAACTGAAAATACCTAAGTCTGAACGTGTAAACTTGTGTTCAATTTTAAACCAGTCTTTCTGCTTCAAATACCAGGGCTCTGTCCATCTGAACCTAAAACTGCCAGGAGCGTAACCACAGCTCCTTAATGGTAGAGCTGGCATGAGCTAGATTAATTTAAGAAAGCAAGCAGAAATAATTCGCTTACTTAACACATCAAAACCAAATGAGAAGTTGAATGTTTAACCTATATGTAGATGATTAATTTGGAACTCATCCAACATTATGTGAAAATAAGTTATCACCTGAAAACTTATGTGTGTAAGTTTTCACCTTGTGTTACAAATGACAGAATAAGCAGCATAACACAGTGATCTGTTTCTGTAGAGTTCCAATCTTGTACTTGGATCAGGTTGAAACAAACGCCACCGTATTTTCAATGAGCACACCATCAAATCCTAACTACCATTCAACACTTCCATTTTACCACAACACAATTTACCACTGAATTTAACTCATCTTTTGACCATTTCTACAAAGCTATCTGCTCTCAATACAAGCTCATAATAAAAAAGCTGGCAGTGAAACCAAACAACTCTCCTACCTTGATAAAAGCCTCCACTCCCCCATGCTTCAAAGCATGAATTTTCTCTCAACCATTTCCAAGGAAGAACACTGTCACTACATAAAACCGCGCTGTCCACCAGAAGCGATCAAACAAGCATGACCTTGACCCCAGCACAGCATACTCAGATACTGACCAACACTCCAGTCTGTACAGAGAGTCTGAAAAAACAGCAACTTGCAATCCAGAGGTTTAGAAAACACAATGCTAATTCCAGGCAGCACATCCGCAAGCAACAGATGAACAGTCACGGTCAGCATCTAACACTCCTGTTGATATCGATGAGGACTCCTCCAGCACCAACAGTCCCATGATGTTATTGAGCATAAGAGAGGACAACAGCTTGGAGACACGTGGGAAGTCGCATGAGCTTCTAAATAAGCCTGTGCCGAGGTTAAAGCTTCAGCAACAACAGCAACTATCTGTGAAATGCTTCATTTTCAACCAGTTACCATGTACTTGCACATCTCCCAGATATTCTGTGAGCCATTTAAGGCTTGCGAGGTGCACAGGAGTTCAAAAGTCAAATGGTCAAACATCAGCTTTTATTAACTGGCCACGGAAAAGCTACATCTCTCATCCCCCCACATACATAAAGGCAATGCGACATCACCCAATGTTGTTTTGTCATTTTCCTGCATAACTTAGTAAGTTAAACATATATTTATCTCCCTCTTGAAATATCTCGCTAAAGGCTAAAGCTCCTGCTTATTTGTGCAGACAGGAGATACATTTCCACACAACTGACAAACATGTTTGAGGTTCAAAAAATGCATTAGGAACAAGAAAAGGGCAATTGGTTGATAAATGGAGTATTCGTCTAACTCCTTTAATTGCTAAATACATTTTGCTTAGAGAAGGAGACATTAAATGGATGTAATGGCAAAAGATGAACCATACGTTATTTTTTTGTCCTGCATGGTGGCAAAGTTCACGATTCTAAAAAAAATTTCGATCAGCGTTTTGGCCAACAGAAAGGGCTGTAAATCAAGGGCTTCTTAGATGGGATGGATCCTTATGTTGCGTGAAAGAAACCAAGTTCCTTCAGCAATTCTCATTACACGATAAGCTGGGTTCTGATCACATTTACTTTAAAATCACCATGTTTCTAACCCCACTCACAGGTAATGGTCCAAAGTCTGTCTTTGGCCTAATGACCTACAAATTTTTAAAAGACACATGAAAACAGAAACTCCCAGTAGCTGTAACACAACACAACACCCAGCCTCCTCTCTCCTGTCCCATTTATCACAGCCATCCATGATCACACAACTACTGCAAGGTTACGAGAAGCAGCTTTTTTACTGCCCTACAAACCAAACTGAGAAACCACAAAAGCAACTAGAAATGGTCTTTCTACTTCAAAAATAGAGTATTTTAGGGGACTTCTACAACTTCTGCGTAAGAGAGTGAGCCAAGTATCAGTATGAATCACAAAAGAACAGTCACATAGGCTTGACCAGTGTCTACTAAGAAGGGCGTACAGCTCTGTGTGCAACTCCCAACGGAGGCCCAACAGTCACTGTGTCACTGAGTTATGGACCCAGATACCACAGAGATGTCCAAAACCAGAGGAGTTGACACACACAAGCACTAAAGGTCTCACCACCTCAAGTGCCAGATCACGGTTTGACACACACTGAAATCAGGCACACAGCTTTCCCTCTGACCTCCCTGAGGAGCTCAGCACCCACGTCTGACTGCACCACTGCAAACGTAGCGCAATGAATACAGTTCACAAAGTCATCCAGAATTTAGAGAAGTCCTGGTCTCTCTCCCACCAACCTTGGGCTCACGTAAGAACCACACTCTGTAATTCTCAGCAAAACTAGAATCCAACACAGCATTTGTCTTAGAGATCTCAGGAAAAGGTGAACTCAAATGTAAAAAAACCCCCACAACTACCTGTTGTAATCTTTAGTTCCATGAAGCCAGAGTAAGGCACATATGAAGCATTACTGCAAACATACAAAAACCTTCGGTGGAAACACATCATGGTATTTCCCACACATTTTTAGTTTTCACGTGGTGTCACAGTTCTCACTTTCCCACTGAAACATAGTTACAGAGGTCTATCAGCCTGAGAGAGGCCCTGATTGCAAAGAGGAATCCTTTTTAATTGCAGCAATAATACTGAAAATATGCATGTCTGACCCACAAACTTGGCTGTAAAACTCCAGCATGCCATCTAACTCCTCTCCTTCAGGACTTTCTGACACAGTCAGGTTGTCCCAAGATATAAAACATTATTAGACAGATCAGTAATAGCTTAAATTTCATAATGAAGCCCCGAGTAAACAGAGTAACAAATCTGAGACTACAAATTTAACAGCAGCAGCTGCTACTGATGCTAATGCAAAACTTTATTTGATTTGGTAACAAAAAGGGAAAATGTGGGTAACAAAACGCCACTGTCAGACAGTCCAAAGGCAACTATTTTTGCAAGACAAGTGATAGTTTAATTTACTGGCCATGGTGAGTTTTGCAGTGAAACAAACTGCAATCTAATTACTTGCTACGAAACAAGAGCTTGATTTGATTTTAGGAGAGGTTCTCTCTAATTCCCTGTTATTGTTTTGTCACTGTAAACTTAGATTTTGCTACAGGGCCAGTGAGTTTAATTTTCAAATCAATCCTTGATTTACACACAGGCCCTGACTGGTGTGCATGTGTAATGTGTAAACTGTACGTCCCCAGGCATGACTGTTATACAAACAAACGTAATTGGAAAAATATCTCCCTACCTCATTTCTGCACACATGGATCTTGGGGTTTAAAAATAATAATTACAGAAAGCTCTAAACCACCTGCATAAGGAGAGAACAGAACAGAAAACTCAAGAGCCCAGAAAATATAAAGCACCTGGCACAGAAAACATACGCCCCTAAACAAGCAGATCTTAGATGCAAGCTACATTTTAGAATACCTATAAAGCCAGGTATCCACCGGTATATGTTAGAAAGAAGAGTCGTTTTGCATAAGGTACAGAAAATGTAACATTTCGGCTAAGAGCAATCTCTTGCGAGTGATGTTAAATCGTTCAGAAATTATTCAGTTTACGACTCCCCTGGAATTTATTTGGAAGTCAAAGAGGAGCACATCAATTTTGCCACAAGATACTCTTACTAGATTGCTTTTAAGTGTAAGAGATCACATGCAGCACTAGCTACGTTATTTAAAACTGGTTTACACAGCTGCCCCACACACTGAGTTTGAGACTCTGAAATACAATGCCACTGAAGGCCTCGAGGACGTGTTCTTGGAGAAGACTGTAGGCAGAAGCAAAGTCTTTGGAAGGTCTCTCAGGAGTGCTCAACCCTGTGCTTGTGCAGGGCTCTCCCGGCTGATCTGTAGCTCGGCCAGTGTCTGCACGCACCAGGCGAGCACGGCACGGGCAGTGCTGGACCCTGCCCGTGCACACCGCAGGCTCAGCGTCCAACAGCACCGACGGCATCTCACAACGAATGAACTGCAGCAGAGAACTCCCCTCACAACCACTTTACTTAAACCAGTGCCAAAGGACAAACACGTGTTTTTAAACGGCCAGGAAAGACTGTACACGCTTCCCTCGCCTGCAGCTTATCATCAAACACTTCAAAAGATAGGATTTATCTGACCATTTACAAGGTTTTAAAATAATGTTCCCCATGGATTTTGAATCCCTGAAGATGACAAACTCCATAACAGAGAGAGAGAACCTCTGCTTCTGTCCACCATCAAATATGTCAACAGCAAATTCAACTTCTGCCATGCTTAATGAGATATAAGTTGCAACCAGAGGAACATACTCTCCAGAGGAAGCAGCCTCTAGTTGTGCCAGGGGAGGTTTAGGTTGGTTAATGGAAAAATTTCATCACTGAGAGGGCTGTCAGAACTGGAACCAGCTGCCGAGGGCATGGGTGGGGTCACCATCCCTAGATGGATTTAAACATGTGGATGTGGTGCTCGGGGATATGGTTTAGTGGTGGCATTAGCAGTGCTGGATTAATGGTTGGACTTGATGATCTTGAAGGCCTTTGCCAATCTAAAAGATTCTGCGATTCTAAAACCCAACCGTGACTTGGAGCTGCAACCTCTCTCTGGTTTTGCAGTAACTTATTATTTTCTCTCATCTCCAGTCAAGCTCTGGCAGTGAAAAGGCATAAAAGCACGAACGTCTTTAGGCACAGAAAGCCTGAAAGTGAGCAGGTATACAATAGCAAAGGAATCAAAAAGCCCAAGAGCTCACGAGCAAACAAGCAAGATGCAGTGAAACGCTGTTAAGAAAAATCACAATGGCACAACAAAATTTCATTTAAGTTGACTTGAAAGAATCAGAGCACAGCTCAGAAATGGGAACAGTTCAGGTTTTGTGCTGGGTAACCGGTGCAAACTTGACATTTCTTCTCAGAAGCATTCTTCTCACCTATTCCCATACACACAGGTAATCTTTGGTCTGAACATAAACGGTACGTCTGTATCAATCACGTATTTAACACACACCCTAGCACTGTTGCTGAGGTCACAAATTACCATAAATATGAATTAAATGAACATGCCCCAGCTTATTAACTGATAAAAAGAATTTTCCGATGGAGATTCAGTGGGAAATGGCTCTGTGGGAAATGACAAGCAAAATAAACAGTAGACATCATCACCTAATGATGTTCGCAAGCGTTGAGAAGACTTTTTAATAAAATTTTTATTCATGCTTTCAACAGAAAGAAAACAGCAGTGAATTTTGGACAAAGCTCAATTTTTGATAGCAGTAAGCATTAATTCCAAGTTTATTTCCTGCCCTATGCCTGGAAATGTGCTTCTAGCAAACAATTAGATGGCAGTAAACAAAGAGACATAGCAAAATGATGGTTGCCTAAATGGATGAGCCCAGTACACTTGACATTTCAGAAGGACGGTCTGAAGTCACTCACTTCCTTTTGCCTTTCTGAAAAGATGAAATAGGGAGTTTCTGGTGACTGTGGAGACAGTCCGAGATTCTTTGAAAATGTCAAATTTAACAGCATGAGGAAATGTCTTTTGAATCAGAAGATGAGAACTCAGGGGAGTTAAATTAACAACATAGCACAACATTTTACCAAGTAATAGCACTATATTTTTTCTTTTATGGAGCACTGCTCAGGGCAATATTTAATCTCTTGAGTTTAATGAACTTTTAAAACTACTCAATAAATACTCAAGGCCATGACAAGTACAATCATAAGATAAATTTAGCCCTACTCCAGCAGACTATATCACTTTTTGTTATTAAAAAATGTTAATTTTAATATACTAGGGGACTTCATTTCTATAAAATAAGGTGTCAGGGTTTCTAAATTCATATCACAATGGTTAGTTTTCATTAAAGATGTTAAGTACGTTGTCATTTTTAATAAAAATACATGGTGAGCCTTTCTTTCCAGGCTAATAATAGAACTTTGGATAAATAGTGCTATCTATAAAATGTTCCAGCTCTCTGCAAGGCTTCCTTTAGTCACTACGGAGGTTAAGATTTCAGGAAATTACTTAATAAACTGAATTCACATAGCTAAAGAATTTGTGATGGACCTCAAAGTGAAGACCTAGCTAATTATTGCATATTAACGTATTATGCATATAAAATAATATAGCTAGAATGAACAAATAGATGCTATATCTATGGAAACAAATTAAAATCACATTCAAAAATACACAGAATTTACATTGTTATTTTTCTTCTCCCCTCACATTTGCAACCAAGTGAATTGGATCAGCATTTCTGCCAGATCCTGGCACATGCATACTGAGTGCACTGAATTATTTCATGCCTTTGGATGGACTGAAGACTCCAGTAGATGGCCAAAATCATTGTCACAGTGAAGTCAACAGGAATTTGCTACTGTCTTCAGTCGGACCACATCCTTTTTTCTGTCACCATTTACGCAAACAGAGCCCCTCTCTCAGCTGTATTGCTCACAAATAACACCTGTAAGTTGTGCTAGCATGCATCCAGAAGGAATGTATTAAAAGAATATAAAAATTGCAATGTCAAGCAGTCAGAAGATAGGAGGAATTAACACTGAGGTTATGAACATAGGCGTAATCACCTCTAATTTCAAAGCACTTTTTGTTAGCACTAGAAGGAGTATCTGCCTGCAGCTGTTCAAGAGCAGCTCACAATCCTCTGTCTACACCATCTCCTGGTACGAAGGTGGCATATCAGAGAAAAAAAACAATCAAAGCATCAGGAGGGTTTGGTCAGTAGCACAAGAATATCAAAGAAAGCAAATTTAATGTACCCAGGTTATCACACTGTCACACACCCCCCCTGTATAACGTGGCACATCCAAGGACACCGTCCACGTTGCCTTCATACATAAATACATCGCTCCTTAAATGCCTTCCAAATTGACCACGGTTTTATACATATGCTCTCTGAGTTATCACACATGGAGTACTAAGTAGTCTGCCCATTTATTTTTCATTACCTCCCTGAAAAATGGAGAAAATCAACTGCTGCAATTCTTTTTGAAATATATTTCTGAAAAATCTTTATATTGATTTAACCTCTTTCATGCCATATTTCTTTCAATTCCCAGAAGCATGCCTTAGTAAAACATCCCTATTAGCTTCAAAGAGAAGCCAGGATGTACTGTCTGAGTTATGCAAGGATTCTTCTCATAAGAGTATCTAACTCCATAGATACCAAATAATGTTCTGCTCACTTTAGCTTTGCATCTATAAGAAACCATTATATTTCATCTTTCCCTAAAAATCAAGTTTACCAGGCACCCAAATAAAAAGAAAGTTTAAAGCCAGCATGCATTTTTCTTATATAAAATATCTGCATGAGATCTAAGTACATAAACACACTGCCTTGCATCCAGAAAGTTCTGTAGGGTGTCTCTCAAGCCGTACAGATAATTTGAACCAAAAGCATCCACAAAAAGCATCCAGGGTTACAGAGAACTCATTTCATTGCTGCCTAAATTTTTTCTCAGTGTGATAAAAAGGTTTTTTTCAACCGTTCTTTATGGGACACAGGAGGTTATCATTCCGGTCCACTACAGGGAGTGACAGAAGTGCCGTGCCTAATCAGTCACCACCGAAAACTGTTGTTATTCTCAGCAGTGCTCTGTCAACAAGCCAGTGGGGCCACGTGCCCACACCTGGGCCGCCTTCATCAGCTGCTGTTGTCAGATTTAATGCATTCTGCAGGTACCAACACAAAGCACTTATACTTTCCATTTTCCCTTTAATAAACCTTCTCCCACTTTAAATGATGTTGGTTCTTGTCTGTTTGTATAAGCTGCTCTGCGAGAAACACTTCCCTTGCAAACTGCAGAGGCTGGCCAAGGTACAACCTGCTCTCAACATCTCTTCTGGGATGTCTACCCTTCTGTTACCTAACGGCTGCAACTACTTTTTAAGATACAAAACCACATAGATTTCAAATGACAGTTTACTGACACTACCCTAGCAGCATATCTAAACCATCTCCTGCATGACCTCTTAAATGCAGAGAGCCCATCTACCTTACCTCCCCCCTGATTCCTGCCTGCTCAGCAAGAGGAGGTTGATCAAACTCAACAACACCAACGTGAGACCTTCAGCAGGAGTGCTCAAAGGCTTTAAAACATCGTTTTGCCAGCAGCTTCTCAAATGATGCTGATTAAAGCTGCATGTGAGGGTGACGGGGTGTGAGGTACCTTCACCTCCTATACCTCCCAGTCTGCACAACAGGTGTCCCAACCACAGCTCTTCCAGAAACCCAGCTGCAGGGAGGCTCCCCTAAGTTCTGCCCACTCCAGAGGGATCCCAGAGGTCCTCACACCCATCAGTCCTCCCCTCCGACACACCATTTTGCAAGGGTAGATGCATGAGGGAGCACCATGGCTGTGCAGGTTGGGCTTGTCCTCCTCAGGGAAAGAAAGGCACAAATCAGACTATTTAATGAATTAAGCACAATCACAGGGATGGCTTAATCTTGCCTTTCTTCTGCACTCACACTTTTCAGTTAGATCACTGGAGTCAAGGAAATCAGGATCAATCCTTGGGACACAACATCTGGAAATGACAGAAAAAAACCTTCGATTTTGCTTTGAATAAGGACAGTAAAGAGCTCTCAAAGGCTGTGATCTCACATACTTATGTAGCTAGCAAAGTTCTTGGGGAAGGAAAAAAAATACAAAAAGTCTGGATCTTTTCATCTGTCCATAATTCCTGGGTCTCAGAACTCACTGCAAGACCCACTCTAATTAACTTTGCTGTTCTTTACTTCCAATGACCAACAATCCCAATGTTTATAGAGGGTCTTTCCAGAACAGCAACACACTGTGTATTTAATAGCATTTTTTAATTAACTGTTCTCTTACAAGCATCTCTATAGAATGAGGTTGCCTTTAGCTCAGTTACTCCCGCCTCACGTTCAGTATTGTTAGTCAGGTTCTGCCACCCCTGTCAGTCAGAGCACTAGCCAACACGGAAAAACGAAGTTAAAAAATATATATGTATTCTTACATATAACTAGTTAACTCATATGTTATCTTCTGATGCCTGGAACTGTCTTCCCAATTTTATGAAGACATTTTAGGACCGGAAAAGAGAAATTGGGTGGTTTCTCCAAAGCCAAAGGACCAACAGTCTTTGACCCAGTCTATTCCCTCTTCTCTGATCCCATTACTCGTAGACAGAGCTGTTGATAAGAAAGCTTAAACACTGAATACATTTACTGTATTAGCCATACTGTACTAGACATTTCACATACAGCTGAAAAGATGCACTTTCCAACTTGCCAATTATCTTTGCTGAACATAATGCTACCCAAAATAATTGTGCACATTCAGTGCAGTTTTCCTAAGGATTTTCTTCTCTTTAATTACATTAGAAGGCTGCTGATTCTAGCTGCTGATGCAGCTTTGTCAAAATGGAGCCAATGCCATCAAAAAGTAGAGTACAAAAAGCAAGATGACCTTTCTGCTGTATGTGTAGCAACAGAGAGAAGTGAAACAAATTAGATGGAAAACGAGCCTCAAAAAGGAACCCATTATTATTACAACCATGGAACTAGGCAGAGAATTTACACAGGAAAACTGTACTTGTGATTTTCCTTCAAACACAGGCCCAATCAAACAGATAACACCTTCTGCATTTTGCATTTCCTGAGTTGAGCTAAACAAATCCCGCTGTGGACTGCAAGGTTGACAACTATGGCAGATTCATCACTAGGGAAAAAAAAATTTATACTCAGTGCTTGCATTTACATTGCTTCTGTGCAATATGCTGAGCTAATTCAGATTTCATCAGCCAGGCCCAACCCACATGCTGGTTTACACACACTTGAGCTACCTTAAAGAGTGGTTGTGAACAAAAAAAAAACCCCTATGTCTTTACTAAGTAAAATCCATTTCTTCCAATTTCAGATGGAGGTTTCTAGTCTCGTAGGAGTAATGGGACACAACCACTGACATTATAATTCAATAAAGGGAAAAGAAATCATATCTGTCAGTCCATCTTTAGATCACAGGGCCTCTTTCTTGTTCCTCCTAGCTGACCTCTGCAACAAAGCTGTCAGCTTGGAAGAGCTTAATATCTTGAGAAGATAACCCCTTTAAATTTCTTCCCTGGCTCACTGACATTCTGTCAACTAGGAGAAAACCTGGCCCAAATTTGGGATCGCTGGGAGTTCTTGCAGCTTGCTCAGCAGCATGCCAATGCTGTGTGCATCTGCCCAGGGTAAACTCCCAAAGAGCCTGATGTCATAAACTGTCAGGAGTCCAACAATTTCACTAATGCCCCTTAATAGCACACGGCTTATAAATTAGGAGAAATTTGGGGGAACAGAAAGTTTAATTGAACCTGGTCTTTTAAAAGCCTAAGTAACACTATTACTAGTAAACACTGACCTCAGCCCACCCACGCTTCTCTGTCCCCGGACTTTACTGGCCTACTCATAAGGACAGAAATGTCACCGTCCTGTCCCAACAAGAGGGACTTGTTTGTAGCCCCTGACCAAGGTGGGAGGCTTTGCCACAGAGATGGACCCGATTTCAACCTGACAGAGCTCAGCACCACCTACGCTCTCACACAGACTAGGAAGTTAGACTTAAACTAAGGAGCCTGTGAATCTCAAAGGTTCTCCTTGTGTTCTTCAGGAATGTTTCCTGTTAGTTTATGGCAGTTGTGATTCAAAACAATTAAAATTACCTTTTTTTTTTTTCCCCACTGTCCTGTAAGTCCACCCAGCTACTGTATATACAAGCAAGGCACTTGTACCTGTATGTCAGTCTATGACCTACAAACCAGGTGCTGAAAATGAGCCACTGAAAGTGTCTCTGCCCAAACACAAATTGCATCAATGACTGAGCACATGAGCAGGTGAACATTTTGGTCAGCTCAAGACCCTCCATCCTGCCCCTCATAAGATGTTACATTTGACACCATAGGTGCCTTAAAGTTCCCTGTGCTCAAGCTCTGCAGGGTCCAGGAGTCCCAAGCCCCACTTCCCACAAATCTGCTCCTACTTGAAACCCTCCCACCCCCCGTCACAAAACACGAAGGAGAGTGCTGTAGCATTTCTCAGCACCGATGATTTAAAAAAACAAGTATAAAGCACTTATACAAGGGTGGTGGTAACCACTGGAGATTATTGGTCTTCAGGCAAAAGAAGCGTTTACTTACTGGAGAGATATCGAATATCGTGTCACACATTCAATGTGCACATTTCAGTGTTGTTTGTTCTGCTTTCTAATGATGTGAAACAACTTTTGAAGAAAAAACACCTTCATTATTCTTATATTGTTACAATGAACGGTACTGAAGTTATTAAGGAATTCATCTAAGTAAAATCTACCACTAGTAACTCTAAATATTGTGAGAGAAACCAGATTTTGGGTAATGAACACGTGGGCAGTCAGTGTAGCTACTGTCCAAGCTAATATTTTCCTTTTCATTTCCTGATTTTGCTGGACTTCTTAAAAAGTAAGCCTTTGCCATCAAAATCATTCATGGTCATAGGACCAGAATCAGCCTTTCAATATCTGAAACCAATTTAACCAAATTTTCCACAATCATTTTTCAGTAAAATGTTGCTTTTAACTAACCCCTCCCCACCCCAGCTGAGCAATTTCCAATCACCTTTTACACAGTTGCAGTTTCAAACACTGAGTGGGTGATAAGGAACCTGGAGTGGAAAAACTCCAGGGAAGAGACTGACAATCAATTCAAAAGACATTATTTAAACCATATTAAGTGAACATATGTAATTTGCAAGTTCAGCCTCAACAGCTGACATTCACCCTTTGCTGTGTTAACAGTAAGGTACAAAACCTGTAGAGCCACCCTAATATCGGCACTTGGCAATTAGTATGTTTTTAAAAAGGCATCTAACAGGAAAATCTGATCAGATTTATTGTAGGAGTAGAAAAATTCTAATTTAAATTGCCTGCTGTTGCTGCAGGGGAGTTTTATTGCCTGTCTTTGCTGTGCACAGAAACCAACATGAAGGATTTTGGAGGGGAAGTTATCAGGGACACTGGGTATGTACATTTTTCGACTTAAAAGTCGATGTATTTCTGACAACATACAGGGAACTACCACACGACTTGTGGATTTAAGGACAGCTGAGTAACATGATTACCAGCCTCTGACATTAGGCTTTGCATACAAAGAGATGGCTAGATTATAACATCTCTATCAAGGAATATGGCATTATAAACTTTAGCAAAGGAGTGGGATGAAGCAGAGACAACAATGATTAATGTATGAACAGTGTCCACTCAACCATTGAGGCAGTAATAAAGGTATTAATTCGGCTGCAAACATTAAAATATGTACAGTAAGATGGATTTTTGAACAGTGCAGTGTGGCATAACCTTAATACAGTACATTAAAATCATTCATTACAATGAATAAATAGCTTAATGAGATTTGAAACATCTAGCACTCTGTGTAAGCGGGTGATGAAGTGAAGCCTGGTATCAGCACCACTGAACATAAATTATGCAAAAGTAATACTTTTAATGTCATCTATTCACTGGCACTGTTGCTTTTGTTAAATATTCACGTGTACATCCTCCTAGGACAATATCAAATTAGACTGTACGAGAACTTAACACATATTCACCTACTATAGCCTGATTTGCATAAAAGTAAACAAAACAAAAATATGCACATACAGTGTGATATCCTTCCACTGACTTATTTTTGTGAGGAAGAGAACTACATCTTACCATGGGGGCTTAATGTTTCTGTTTGGTTTTGGGTTAGTGGTTTGGGGGTTTTTTGGATGGTGGTAGTGTATTAATCCCAAAAATTCAGTTGTCACATTAAACCTGCTATTCAGTGTTAAACAGAAGGAGTAAGTTACATACCATGTGAAACTGCAGGGGTGTGAGATGAACTGCTGGAGCACTTTTCCCCCCCTATTAATTTAAACAACTTATTAACAAATCAAGCCATTTTATTTAAATTACCCGCCTAACCGTGTAATTAGTTAAGTAAAACTACTTAAAGCACATTTTTCTTCTCATTTTAAACTGTGATGTTGGAGCCATTATATGCTAAAGCAGAAAGAAAAGCAATTAATCTAACAATGATTTTTTTAAAAGGCCAGTACACAAGTTCTGTGCAGCATATACAAGGGCTGTGGATTTTGTTTAATGATCACTTATTTCTTTGCTGTGCACAGACATAGCTCTGAATTTTGGATTAATTTCAATAAATATAAAAATCTTTATTCTAACTGTTCCAAAGCACTTGTCATTTAAATTTGGAAGTGCAGGATTACTCATGCACGGCTGCCTGTCAATTAATCCAATATCACCCTGTGGATTTTCCCATTTGTAATTGGAAAATAGAGCTTTTCTGGATCTCTGCAGAAACAGCAGCCATTTAACTACAGGTGGTACTTGCAGTGGCAACGCACACATCTATCCAATGTTTATATATAAAATAAAAACCTTATTTTCCCCAGAGATAGTAGAAGCATTTCTGGATGTTATTTTCCTGTCTCAACTATTAAACTAAACTTTCATAAATGACAGAACAGAAGTTAGAAAGTACAAATGGGTGGTAGAAATTAACAATCTCAACAGCATCAGTGTAATTTCTTGAAACAGAGCAAAACACACTGGAGAATATTGAAAGAGGATTTCAGAATTATCTTGCAGTTTTATCAAGGATGCAGTATTTTACTTTGTCATTTACATGCTCCTGTACTTATTCTCCTAAAAGCACTCAATGCATTCTTTTCAGCTTGGAAAAATAAAACGTTTGGGAAGAGTGCTTGAGAGATGGATCGCCAACCTGTGCCTGCTGTCGTTACTCCAACACAGTATTTATTATGGTGCTCAGCATTCCTGGAAGGTCACTGACCTCTCAGGGCCCTGGGCTGTGACTATGAGCAGCACAGACAGAAGTCCAGCTTCTGAGTCTCCAGTTTCCACCCCAAAATTTACCCACAAGCAACATCTTCCCCAGGAAGCAAGTACAGCCCCTCTGGAGGAGCCGAAGGACGGCCAGCCCATCTGAGGAGCGGAATCACCCCGGGACGATGAACAGCAGTAGCTGTGAACACAGCGTGGAGAGAAACTGCCCCGCTGCAGGGTATTGTGAAACACAAGCTCACCCTCACACCAACACACATCAATAGCATTTTGGGTTTTTCCTAGAGGACCTAAATCCTGCCTCCAGAAATCAGATTGGACTTTCAGCCAACTCCAGGAGAAAGCCACGTTTGGCCTTCCCAGCCCCAGTAAGTGTACTTCAGCGGCATTTCCTACTAAGTTATTCTCAATAGTGCATGTGAACTGCTGATCCCTCTGCCTGCTCCCCACAGGTTCCACAGTAGAAGGAAAGTGACCCAGAAGAGCACTCGGCCAGGATGCCACGCGGGAGATGCAGACAGTGGGATGAGCCAACCGCGTGGATTCAAAGAGAAAAGCTGACGGATACTCTGAATGCTGATTCCCAGAACTCCTACATATTCAATGCAAAAAACCGGAATAAAATAAAGATTAACCAAGCATATATTCCCTACAGTGTCCCAGAAAAGTTGGTATTTTACCACATTCAAAATCCAGTGAGTTTTATCGTACGGCACCTATTTATCAGCTATAAAGGGCCCTTCCAATTCCCCACTTACGCTCCCTAGTCTCTCAGATTCATAAGATATTTATACACAATTATTAACATCCCTTCTGAAGTTATTTAGTAGAAGGCATTCAGAAAAACATTTTGATCACTGGATATTTCTCCAAAGACTTTCAGTTTTACTGGATGCCATTACACTGATGGGTGACAGCGTGAGAATGGTCACAGTACAAACCAGTCCCAGGGTTTGTACTCGGGGCAGCACAACAACTCTCAGGGCACCAACAGGTCCAGAAAGGAGCCCACAGTTCTGCTCTCATCCAAGGAAACTGAACCGAGCAGTCAAGTGTCCTGGCATCCAATGTTCATTATGGGAGATCAGAAAAGGGAAACGAGTGAATCCAGATTTGGGAGCTAGCAGGGACCCTGTCAAAGGCTCATTTCCAAACCTCATGGAGAACACAACAGCTGCTGACAGTGACTCAACTGGAGAGCAGTTGTCGACCAACAACAGGTGGCAGGGGATTTGCTTTTAAAGCACAGAGAGCAGTCTATGTTGCATGGTCCAATAAGCCAAATACAATTTAATATACAAATTAATATGCAGGGAAAAAATAAAACTCAGAACATGTAACTCAGCACTAGGAATTTCATTCCAGAAAGAAATTTTGGGGGAGATAAAACCAGAGTTCAACTCTGCTGCAGGACAAATAGGTGTTCACCTTCATTCAAAGGCAGAATTTGCAGTGGGAGAGTCATCTCAACTATCACAATAGCATTAACATCCCCTAATTATTCACCAAATGCAGAAGTGAAGCTTGCTGACCCAGTCAAACATCCTTTTTTCCCCGATACTCACCCTGTCCATATCTCTGCAACACGTGATAAAACACAGAGGTGGTACAGCAGCTGCCGCAACAGGGGCCGTGGACTCAAGTTTGCAGAATACATCCCAACCTGATTACATGCTTCAGCAGCTATCACTTTTCAAAATTCAATAGAAATTAATTCCTCAACAATGAGGGCAATTAAAAGGTCTGCATGCTATAAAGTAAGAATATCTGCTGACACACTGCGGTTTTTCCAGCAATACCAACAGAGCTGTAAACAAAGCTGAAACCAAATGATATTAAAAGACAGACATCACACTTCCATGCTCTGATTATGGGACTGATAATACGGCTAATGAAACAGTTACTAGTTTAATACAATATTAACTCCAGAACAGGTTGTTTTACAGTAAGTTACATGTAATAGCTAAATTTTGTCCTCTAATTAAAGGACTTCATGTGAAATAAAAAAAAAAGAAAGCTTTCATTGTGTTTGTGGTAAAACACAGTTGTTAAAAGGTTCACAACAAGCTCCAGAACTACTGATCGCATTGATTATTTGTAGACTTGTTTTCACCATTCAATACTGGTTGCTTCAACCTCCAACCATGCTTGGAACTTGAGAAAAAAAATAATGGCAGTCAAAAAAATACACTGATGACTCAGTGGGCCAACTGTACTGCCTGTGAAATAGCAATTTTCTGAAAGCAAAGTCAGGTTGACAGAAGTTGTCAGAAATAATTCAGAGAAGATCCACATGGATTCCTACTCTTCACACAAAGTAACCACAAGAGCCACACTACAGTCTGCCCACTACACCCAAAAACCCCATGCAATCCCAACACCTGCAGGAGAAGGCAGGAAAAGGGGCTTCCTACTCCCTTTGCACTGAAACATGACTGCAACCCTGATACACTTCTGCAATTCTCACTCCTACCAGAAACAGCACAGCAAGCCTTCCCTTTAGCTAACTTGGTCAAAATTAAACAGTTACCTTTTTAGGCCTAAGCAGTCATATTAACATAGGGAGCAAAAGAAAGGAAATAGCAATTTTGTTGGAAGCGGTTGGCTTACCCAGTCACCTGGCACAGCTCCTGGGTGACTGCCAGAACAGATCTCTCATTAAATATTTCTTGTAAAACACTTTGACCAATACGAACTGCTATGTGTCCTTTTATTTCGGTGACAGACATCCTCTGTGCCCTAATCACATAGTTGAAAGTCCTACTTCAAATCAGCAGTGCCTGTGCTATTGTAACCATCCTGGCTAACGTACAGGTAACCAAGATACCTATATTTAAATACGGAGCACACCACGATCTCCACAAAGGCAATGTATTTTCTCTTCCTTGAAAAACGCCCCAAACTCCTAAGCGTGGACGCTGAACATCTTTTGGTCTTGACTTGTCTTCTCAGTCTCAGACTGAGACCCCTGACGAAAGCTCGCACCATCATACGACAAAAATAAAAGTAGTATGACAAAGTGCCTTTCCTTACCCCAACAGCTGGCTTCAACTAATTTTCAGTTATTGAACAAGCTAGCGCAGGTGTGGAACGTTTGTGGGAAACTTGATGGCATGCAGATAAATGAAAATACCAGCTTCCTGCAGCTAACAATCACGCAGAATAGTCTGTGCGCCGGCTGCCACCACTACCGTCAAAACAGAAACCGCAGGGTGTCATCAGAATTCAGGCGGAGTACACATGGTGGCTTTCCTTTCCATAATCATTTTATTAAGCAGTTTTCAAGACACCTAAAGCTGCTGCTTTAACAGCCCACAGACTGTCCTGTCTTCAGCCGCACATTCTAGTACTGAGTCAAAAGAAATTGTCTGATACAAGTTGTTATTTTGGGGGGAAATAATTTTGTTTAGGTTTTTCTTCAAGAACAGAGTAAGCAAATCATGTCACCTTTGCTGTGCTCGGGCAGGTGACTGGAGTGGCTTGTTCACGTTTGACCCACAATCTTGGTACCACCACAGCTCAACTCTTCTTCTGTCTTTTACTGGAGCTAAACCACAAATCAATAATGATATTACAGGAGAGGAAAAAACCTCCAGTGGTCACAAGCGAGAAGTTCTCAGAGCCAAAGGTGACTCTGGGAAGCTCCGGGGGAGCACAGGGCCTAAAATTCATCAACAGTTTTGTAAATAGTTCAAGTTACATAAGAAATTAGACCTCTGACACTGACATTCGACTTTCTTGCTGAGAAGTGTCATAAACTTTGAACATATAAAGATTTAAATTGCAGTCTAGCTAGGAAAAAAACCCACAGTCACTCAACGCAAAACAGTCTAGCAATTTCATTGTCTAATTTAGACAACACAAGGCAATGATCCACAGAACTGTTTGGGATGTAATTTCATTTTCACATACAGAAGTGAAAGGCTCTCCCAAACTAGGCTAAACAGGCAAATGCAGATTTTACTTGCCAAAGAGGGATACAAATAAAAAAGCAAATTTTTATTTCAGAAGCCAAGCTTAAACTTACACTCTAATTTGGTAAAGTTCACAACTGAAGCAGATTTTTCCAGTCACTAGGACTCGTGTTTCAAAATGTCTAACCAGGAGAAATTCTGCATCAGGGACAGATGCTGGTTCTACCTGCCAACTGGCCTGCATTCGCTAGCCACCTGGGCCCAAGATCTGCTAAGTCATAAAATCACAGAATGGTTTGGGTTAGAAGGGACCTTAAGGTTCATCTAGTTCCAACCCCACTGCCATGGGCAGGGACACCCTCCACTAGACCAGGTTGCTCCCAGCCTCAGCCAGCCTGGCCTTGGACACTTCCAGGGATGGGGCATCCACAGCTTCTCTGGGCAACCTGTTCCTGCATCTTACAACACTCGTCAGAACAACTTTTCCTGATGTCCAATCTAAATCTCCCCACTTCCAACTTAAACCCTTTACCCCTTGTCCTATCACTACAAGCCCTTGTAAAAAGTCCCCCCCAGCTTTCTTGTCAACCCATTCAGGCACTGGAAGGTGCTATATGGTAGCCCCGGAGCGTCCTCTTATCCAGGCTGAACTAGCCCAGCTCTCTCACCCTGTCCTCATAGCAGAGAGGCTCCAGCCCCTTCTGATCATATTCGTGGCCTCCTCTGGACTCACTCCAACTGGTCAATATCCTTCTTACGTTGAAGGCTCCAGAACTGAATGCAATTCTCTCTCCTCATCATCATAAAGGTATTCCCTGACACATACAATCCTTCTTTCACTAGGTCTTGCTCTATAAATGCACGCATAACATAATTAGGCTTGCAAGTTCTTATACTCAAAACTGGGGGTTTTGACAGTTTGAATGAAACAACTTTTCAAAACTCCTCTTGGGACTAACGCCAGGATATCCTGGAATATCAGAGACCTTAGTAAACAGGATTTGTTCCTAATAATTTGTAAGAAAACTGGAAAATTTAAAGAAATAAGGCTGATGGGAACAGAGTCCTCTGAATAATGAACTGATTGTCAGCTGACCATTTTTCTATTCCAGAAAGATTTGCAGTTTAAATTCTGTGACACCTCTCTACTCCCAAAAGACATTTCACACCTGACTTTCTGTTCAATTCATTCATCACCTTTTTTTTTTACTGAAATACAGTGATAACTAATGAAGTGCTAATATCACAATGAAGGACTGGGCAAGGCCAGGAGTCTGCCTCAATATACCCTCACAGAAAAATATCAAATTGTGTGAAAACTTGAGAGACAACTTCATATAAATTAAAAAGTGCATTGCCATTACAGGATCAGAGGGTAGCCCCGAAAGAACATTCAGCTGCTGGTACAATCACAGCATTGCAGTGACCAAACACTGAACTTCATTGTTTCCACATTTTGCATTACAGAACCTATATATGCAGTGTCAAAATATTATTTTTAACATGTGTTCAAACAAAAACATCTTCTCAAGCCAGAGAAACACTTTCATTTTTGTTGAAGCAGTAAAAGACAAATGGCACTTGTTCATGCAATCGGAGAACAAGGCACACAGGAGGTCTGGGGATCACACCCCAGCCAACCTGTGAAATTCTGGGCAATTTCCTTAGCAGACTATTTTCCCCAATACTAATAAAACAAGTAGACCTGGAAATACTAGCACTAAAGCCTGGCTTTGCCATGGTTAACCGCCAAGCTTGGACAGGAGTTTCCTGAAGCTGGAGCAGTTACAAGGTTTTGCCTGCTGCTTTGATGCTCTAGTGTCAAATAAGGCATAAACTACACCACAGATTTCTCCCTTCGTTAGAAGACATTTCCTCTTATGCCCACCTATAATCCTTGAAATAACTGTACTGCCTTTGACACTTCTTGCCAGCAAAATCTGGAATGGGGTAGTGAAGCTGGTCAGCTGGTTGAAAAATTACTGCAAAGTCAATTAGTGAGAGACATGGGGCACTCCAGCTTTATTTCCCTGAAACAGGCTGAAAAGCTCTTCATGTAATGCTGCCTACCCAGAACTGCCAGAACACAAAGAAAATAAAAGTTAAATCATTTATTTTACAGGCTATTTCTAGACTAGACAACGAACATGAGCTTTAAAATTATTTCTTTGAATATTCAGTACTCACAGACCCCATCTGTGTATGAATTTAACAAAAGTTCCCTCCCCCAAGGCACACCTTTACTAAGATGATTTCACCTAAGCAACATGGCAGGAGGAGAGCTGAATCCATCTGACCTTTCATTTTTAATTAAATTTCCCTTATTTCTATCACTCTTTCTTCTCAATGGGATATAGAGGAACCCATTTTTCTCTGCTTGTTATTTTCTAAGTCTGAATAGATGTCTCATAAAACATACAAGTTGTTTTGGTTCTTGGGGCAGGGGTGGGACAGCAGCAAGTTGTTTACTCGGCAATTCTAATGCAAAAAACAACCTGCAGAATAGATGGGCCCACTTCATTTGCAAGCACAAATGCTTAAATTGCCCACACAGCCCAACCATACATACCCAGACATTTTTCACAAACTCAATTAAATGCTCCAGTGCTTTTCAATATTTTTCTGCTTGTCAATATAACGAGATGCATGCACACAGAAACCTCTGCCTTTCAATCACCCTTTTTTATCTAGCCCCATTACTTTAGTGATAGTGCTGTGTTTTGCGATAGGACAACGCAGTGCTACATAAACAACCACGATGAGCCACATCCTGCATTTCCATATCATAAGGTTTGGTTTAGATTGGAATCTCACAGCTCTCCCCCCAGTTGCTAACAGTGGAAGCTCCTCTGGGGACCTCTTCACCCCTAAGGCTTTTCCAAGAGGCTAATAATGTATGAAAGTCATAAAATTCACAATTTAGTTTAGACTAGGCAACACTCCAATATTTTCCCCTCCTTAACAGAACTAGGTCACTAATGCCAAGTGAAATCCCACTTCAGGTCTCTGACATTTTCTTCTCAACTTTTTTTTCTTCATTAAAAGAAATAATCCTGAAAGACATCCTATGACAGGGTCTCCCCACACACACCCCTTTTGTTTTTCCCATTTCTGAATTAAGGGAGTTTCTGCTATGGGCCCCATTTTACACCTCACTCCAACTAATGCTATTGGCACATTGCACAAAAGCTCCTTTGGCAGAAACGGGAAACCTGAAACGGAAAGGAACTAGGTCTATACTATGAGATTATTAAGGAAACATTTGTCTTTAAACCACCTTAATTCCCAGTTCGCTGCTGTACTGTAACACTAGGCTCATTGCTTTCTCTCTGCCTACAGCGCAATAGGTTGTGTGAGTACCAAGGGGACTAAAGTAAATTCTTTGTTATGTCTACACAAAGTAGTAAATGAAGCATGCAGCTCAAACCTCTCCTGCAGTGGCCAGATCCTTAGTGCTTTTCCTTTTGGAGTGGGAGATTTAATGCTATTTTCTTTCCCATATGCTTCATCTCTCAGCTTTAGCATAAAAAGGAAAGGAAAGAAATCTAAAGGCTTCATTTTGCACTAACTGCTCCCTTCAGATTCCGAGACATGTCTTGATGAAAGCTCGGTTGTGATGGAGCAAAATCAAAAGAGGAAGAAATTTCACCCCGTGAGATGATACTTAAAAGGGGGGTGAAAAAAGGCCTTCAGAAAAAAGTTCTTTATTGAGTAATTAGCCATAATCTTAGATAAGACAACAGATCAAACAAGTCCTCTTAAAAGAGTTGCTATGGGAAGAAAGAGGCTTTTCTGCAAGGAATTACAAATAATGCTAAAAAAACTGAAAAGCAGAAACACTGGCAAACTTTTCCATCAAAATTAAAACAACTCATGCAGTTGTGTCTGCTGCATTTCAGGATGCAAAATGGGTCTGGGAGAACTCCAGAGGAAAAGAACCATGGAGAAGCTGTTCCCTTTCTCCCAAAGGCAGAGCTCAAGGGGGTTTGTGTTTTACAAGGATTTCTAGCTACTTACGGGGCAGGGTGGGGGCTGCTTGTCCAAGCCAGACCTGAGGAACTGGGATGAGGGGCACAGCCAGGGGCCCAGGAACATGTCCCCATGTGCTACTCTTCCAGTAGAGACCCAGCTTCAGGGTCACAGCAGATTTCTTCACCCTCTCCTTCTACTCACTGTTGCCACCAGGTTAAAACAAGCGAGACTTGAAATCATAACTAAGAAATCTGTGTTTTTCCCCGTCATCTCAGCACTGCAGGAACAATAGCTTGGAAGAAACCTTTGTACCTGTGATCTCCGCTGACATGAGACCTGAGCCCACCTTATGAGTCTAATTTCCACAAGCATCACCTGTGAATTACCAGGGTGGTGGGCCCCCATGGACATCCATGTCTTAACTCCAAACAAACTCTGGAAAAGCAACTGGATAAGCTGTGTATAAACTCCTTGGCCTGAATAAAGCCTTAAGAAAAAACACACCCTAAAGTTGCCATCCTCGTTTTAACCACATCCCTCCTTGGACACCTCTGAGTAACTTCCCAATCCCAAAATAGTCACACTCGATTCATGAGCTAACACTTACCAACTTGCCAGATGCTCTACCTCAGATGACGAGTTTTGCTTTATATATGTGATGAAGACTTAAATCAAAAAATGACTATAAATATTTTAATGACAGACTTTTTGTCACGTTGTGAAAACCTAATTAAAGGGCTCATTACATTTGAGAGTAAGCACCATCTAAATAAAGCTGGCCTCATCTGGCCCTGTGCTTGTTAGAAACCCAAGCTAGAGAATCCACCCCTACTCCCAACCCACATGTGGCTTGCTGTCCTCTCCCAAAGGCCAGGCTGGAGTGTCTCTAACAGTCTGCAATGGCTATCCTCTGGCAATAATTCTACTCAGAGTGCTGGATTTGGGGCACAGCGCAGTCTCCATGGTCAGTGGCAAACCAAACGCAGGGTGCGCTCACAGCAGCAGGGCTGGCGATGCTGAGATGAATCAAGCAAAATCAGCTCAGTACTGCCTTTGCCCCCCTGACCAAACTATCTGCACTTCGAGCCAGATTAATGACGGGCTGTTTTAACTCTTTGCAGCCTTTTGTACCATCATCTCACTACTGTCACTCAGACATCTAAAAAAAATTCAGACAAAGAAATAAACATACACTCACTTAGCTGGCAGTTTGTTTCTTCTTAGAATAAACATTTGTAAAAGGGTACTTTGCCCAGGTGATGAAAACAAAACATGAAACAAAACTGCAACTGTAACTTTCGTTGTTTGTTGTTTTTTGAGTAATAGATTTTTAAATCCTAACTTCAAAAAGACTACAAGCAAAACTATTACATTGAGTTTAATTGCATGCCTGACCTCCTTTATAAATGTTTTGCCCCTTTCATGCAGGGTACTATTAAGTTTCCAGGGGTGATTGGGAGTTTAAGGCCAGGAGTCACTGCCTGACCTTGTCTGCATCTGTTCAGACTCGTTTACCAGCCATTACATCCCAGGGTGCCCTTCTCTATCACAGAAAAGCGTAGTGATACTGAGCAAGCAGTGACCCAGGCCATGGATCAATCCATGGGCACAGGAGTCAAACCAGAAAAGGCAAAATTTTGGAACACATTACCTTCAGCTACATCTTTACACATAACTTACGCTTTGTGTATTTCTTACATGACTGGTTTCAGGCGTTATCTCAAACAATCCTACAGCTAGAATATTTTCATCAACACTGCTTGTCCTTCAGAGCAAATTAATTATCCAGAAGTTAAAAAAAGTGAATACTCTATAAGTTATTAAACGAGAACTTTTCTATCTGTATGATTAAATGCAATTAAGTCCGCCACCTTAATCTAAATCCTGAAGTACTCAAAAATAATGAGCTAAACCATGGACTGATGGGACCAAAGCAGTCTAGGTCATTCATTAATGACACAGCACATCTTGGTATAGCACCACTGACTGCATGTCTAAGGTATAAAACCAAATACACGCCCACGGCGAAGTTGGAATAAAATGGGCTTCGCGCTCTGGGAATACATCTTCACATTTTTGCAAGGTTTGATCTTGCAGGTGGTTTCACTGAAAGAGGCGATACTAGCCAGAACAGAGGGATTCTCACTTGAACCGCCTTGTGTTTTTTAATGGACTCTGCCAAATTTGGAGTTTAGATTTTCTAAACTAAAAGGATTTCAGCTGGTTGCTGATGAAAATACCTTTGGTGCCTCATATCTTATACATATGTTAACAGACACAAAACATATTTCTGTTCCCAGTTCCATACCTGGGAGACAGTCAGTGTTTGTTTACAACAGTTATTTTACATTATTTACAATCAATACAAATTCATTTAAATGTAAAGCTGTAGCACACTGCTATTTGCTATCTCAGATAGGTTACAAATACTTAAAAGGCAAAACGCTCTTCAAGGGGGCTGACACTGTATGGATCTACTGAAGGCACAAAGAAATCAATAGCTGAATGAAATGCAACTGAATCAAGTTCAGCCCAGAATAGAGGCTGGGTAGGAAAAGGGAGCTACCACAGAAAATAAAAGTTTTCCCTGAAAATCACTAAGTCCACCAGAACTTTTTCTTACCCAGCCTTCTTTTGCATTGATGCCATTAAGTTTGATTGTACCTTGGGGGAGGAATTAAAATAGAACTACTTTGATAAATCAAAACATTTTACACAAACAGATTTCAACCAGTTTTTGTTTATGGAAAATTACATACGGAAAAACATCCTATTTACCTATTTGCATTTAGTTTTAATAACCACTTCATTCTGACTGGAGCAGCTATTTTTTGTCGGTTTTCTTCAAAGTGCCTATTTTCCAAGAGAAGTTTAAGAAGAAACCATTCCCCTCAAAAATATTCATGCGAATCCAACTGAATACTTTAATCAGTGATAGACACAGGCATTACTGTAAGAGATTTATGCATTAAATACAGTTATTAGACTTTATACAGGAATAAACGGGTGACACATTCCTTGACCTTGTTGGCCCTTTTGAGCCTAATACCCATGAATCCATCAACATGATTTCACATTCACCTGACTAGGTAGCTTCACCCATGTTTATAAGTAGCAAACTCTGTGCATCAAGGTCTCCACTGCTTCAAGGTTAGACAACTCTCAATCAATCAGCATACCTCCAACTGGTTACGGTTGCAGCCAGAATAGCTGATGCTAGCACTCGTCACCCTCAGTATTGACAACAGAAATTAAATCCTTACTCAAAACTCCCCATTTGCTTTCCAGTGAACTGATCTTAAAACTCTAATGTAAAAGCTGCTTCACTGGTCCAGGAACAAAGAAATTCTCTATCCTCTTCATCTACCAACAGGGCCAGAGCTGAACAGCCCCAAGTCTGTCCAGATGATGTACAGGGAGACAGTTTTGCTCAGAATCCACAACCTGTTCCAAGAGACTGGACCAAATCAAAGCTGAGTAGGGCTCACACCCTAATAAAATGACAAACGTTTTTTAAGATAGTCCTAAAATGAATGGTCTTTGAAATATACACCACCAAAGCTGCCTTGCATAGATTAGAGTAGAAAAGCATGCAACACTTCAATATCAAGGTGCCATGCAAGATCAGATAATTGCTGTTCACTGGGAATCAGCAGAGAGCTCGACTGCACCATCCAGTCGTGCATGTCCCACCCTAAACACCGCAGTATGTTTTGGACATTTGTTGTTTTACACACTTAGCATCCAAGCTGTGCGTTTCTTCCAAGTGATGTACTAATAACATTATTGCTCTTTAATGGCGTTTTTGATTATATAATTATGCCAGAAGCCTCACAGATATGGAAGATAGATGTGCACTGGCATTTAACTGCTTTATCATCATGACTATAATCACAAATGAAGACCTTCCAGAACTGAGACTCACTCAGTTCTACCTGCCACCGCAATAAACAATCATTGGAGCTCTCCTATGTGAGCTGCAGCATTTTAAGGTGTTAGGTATCGAAATCTCATTACGCATTTTGAGTGGGTGGTTCCTAGGTACAAAACAGTTTCCATTTTTCAGGACAAAGTGCACCATGCAATGGGATAAATGAGTGCAAATGCAGGTATTCCCACACAACTACTGAAGGAACATGCTTCGAGGCAAGCTGGCCGCCCCATACTCCGCGTACCAGCGGAACCGTTACCTGTGCTGTAGCATGTGCTTGGGCACCTTCACACCCGCAGATGAGCTCACTCAAGGAACACCCTGTGTGCAGGCTTGGCTGGAGCCAGCCTGGTCTCAGCCAGCTGCTCGTGCCCAGCTTGGCAAGGTGGTTCCCCACATCTCCTCATGCTTGAGCACTGTTCCCATCCCACTGTGAACATGGCCATGAGGAGCAAGTCCATGCAAGCTGGTGACACACAGTCAGATGACATTACTATCTCAGCAAAAATAGCACAAGCAGAGCCCCTGAAAGACCAAATACATTATGCAAAAAAGCCACCAAAAAAAAAAAAAGGTATTTCCATAGGGGAAAAAAAAAAGCCCCTCAAAAAAAACCTTCACAATAATGCACCGAAACAGACAGGATTATTTTTAAATTACGTATGGCTTCCTCATATAGTAGAAAAACTATTTAAGGTTAAAATCCATCATTTTAAAGAGCTCAATCCTTGGAGTTAGATCTCATTTTATGGAGCTATAATTGAATATCAACTTTTCCTAGATTAGAAAACTGGGAGAACTCTTTTCAAGGCTATTTGAAGGTAAGAATTATTTTGCATGAAAGCAACAATTAATTAGCACTCAGCAAGGTTCCCTCTACTCTATGCTGTGAAGTAAAAGCAGGTCACTTCTGCCACTCCTCACACCTGTTACAGGTCACAGATCCTTACCTGAACACAGTTATCTTATTTGCTGTTTCAGCACCTCAAGGTTAAAGCCTATTTTCCTTCCAAAAATAATAGCACATAAATTTTGCTTTTTGAGTATGACCATACCAAGGAATGGAATCACAGACGGTTCTGTTGAGGGCAGAAAAATTTAATCGCTGCTACCAAATTTGTACCTTTTTAAAACCAAACCATTTTGTCTAAGTTACAGAGCTACACTCCAGACCCCAAGGCTGCTGCCAGTCAGCACAACTTTCCTGAGGCTGGAGATAAAGCCTGCTTGCTCCTCTTCCTATCCTTCTTCCTAGGAGGACACCTTTAATGGAAGGGCCACCATATTCACCCTCTGCCTTGGTCTTACTTGAGGATGATGAATTCTTCTCTGTCTTTACTATCTGAGACAGGGGGCAATCTCCATTTCATTAGTTAAGACAGCTGGCTGGCAGATTCAAATTATTTGTGTATCAGTATTGATGCTGCTCCACATTTAGTGTAAATGTAATTATCATTAGGGCACTCAGAGCTATCAAATGAGAGTACTTTGAGGAGTGTCAGTGCTTAAGTAGCAATGAATGCATGCACAGATACAGGTGGACTCAAGAATAAATTCTTGGGCTTCTTTTCATCCCCTCTTCCCCATCAAATTTCTCCTCTTTCTGCTCTCATTTTCTTACACTTCTTACAGCAAAAGTTAGCTGGGAAAAGCATTCAAATCGGTAGAAGACAACCTTAACATTTCCTTCACTGCCCTCTCTGGAGCTGTAAGAGCTCTCTGAGATTAATAGTGTGCTCTGCTGAAGCGTCAGCAAAGGCTCCTGTCCCACTCCCATCAACACCCAAAAACCTTGGCCATGTATCTGGAAGGGAACTCAGCCTAGTGCACCTCCCCACGCCGTAACTACTTTGCACTGGTCTTGCACGGCTGCCAGTTCAAAAGGCTTGGAAGGGTCTTCATGAGCCATGTGGAGCACAAAGAAATTTCCAGGAAGAATGCAGAAATAACAAGGGAGAATTTGAACATATTCCATGCTGCCCCTCAGGAAAGATCTAGCAACAGGCCCGCCCAATGGTCATACCCCGCCTCAGTCAATCGCAAAATGAAATCCATTGGCTAGGACATCAGGCCGTGACATGCCAAGCAATGAAGTGTAGGGCACTACCAGATGACTCCCATGTGACCTTTTGCAAGTCTTGAGACTCGTCTCACTTAACCCGACCTTTGAATGCATCATCTAAAACAGTCTCCATTACTAACGGAGAAAGACACGTTCAAAAAAGCACTTAGACCTGCCTACCAGGAGAGGACCATTCAGGACACTGCTTCTCCTACCAACTAAAGCAGAGCTCATAAAACGAGTACTTGCTACATGCCTAACTACTCACAGGTAATGCCAGAGGAGACAAATCCCTCAGCCAGGAAAACAGCAGCAAGAGCCATGCCTGCTGCCCAGCAGTGCTGGGAGGCCCAGTGACCTGAGATGGATGGTCTGCGGAGTCTGCAAACAGATTACTAGAAGAGGTTAGCAGGACAGGTCTCCATGGAGCATAAAGGCACTGCCAAGCCATCTTCTCAAGATGTGGTTTCTTCCAAAGAAAGACCCACAAAGGCCAAAATAGAGCCCACAAGCTGAATTTCCCCTACTTGCCTAACTTGGGTTAAACAAACCACCACCAAAACAGTAGGCAAACCAGTAAGCCTAAGCTTCCTCCCTGCATTCTAACACCCTTTTACTCTTTCCCTGAGTAAACTCAGGAAAATGACTGCAAGCTGCAAACAGAAGATGATATCCAGCTACAAAGAAACAGAAAATTACCCTGAAAAGGCAGAATTTAATAAAGCCACTAGAGCTTTTTTCATTGCACTATTAGTTAAGATTTCTGAATACATAAATGAGAATTATTTGACTGACAGCCTCTTTATCAATAGTATAATCAGCTTTCTATTGTTGGAATAAGTCATTTATTTCAACAGTAGAAACATTTATTTTAGCTGTAGAAATATAACCCTATTTATTTCCAATCTGCAAAAGTAACCCTTGGTAGTATAAACGAATTTAAAGAGAAAGGCGATTTCTTATCTGCAGAAAGCAGCAACAACACTAGCAAAGGACAATGGTCTGCATTTTTATTAATGCAAACACTAACCTTCTATTTCTACCCTTGAATTTCTAGCCTCAGAACAATATTAATGTCTAAAATGGAAACAAATTTAAGGAAATCTAATTTTATCATACATTATTTAAGTATCAGGACATTTATCTATTAATCTATCCTTTTTACCTCCTTAATGTTAATATTTTCAGCATGCTTACAATTTTCAAGGGCAAGGCTGCTTCACTGCCAGCTGTCATCATTAAAAAAATTATTTCTTATATTTATAAAGAAAATGTAAAGTAGCAAGCTATGTCACAAAAGCCAGACGGAGAACACACTTTGCATACAGTCATGTGCTGATTCCTACTTGACTGAACACGATCATATTTTTAGGTACTATAATTAATAGCTAACAGCTTTAAAAGGCTCACTAAATATTCATTATTAGAGGGAAAATTGAAAAGGCCTAATCCATTTTAAATGTCTCTGACAACTGCCATTAAAGCATCCTTGTGCAATTTGTCATAGATATTTATATTTAGTCAGCACAGAGATGGATCATAGGAGTCCACATCCCGTGCTGTCCTTCCTCTTTGTTAAGTATGCGTGGAACAAGTGCCAAGTATGTTATAAAAACACCTTTCACTCTTCACCCCTCTCCAAACACACCTATCAGTGCATTTGCATTGAGTGACAGGGGGTGTGCCTTCTGCAAATGAAGTACACTAGTGCCAACCCTGAAGGCTGTATATATCCTGGTTTTAGTGCTGCTCACAGGGCCATCAGGATGAGCGGAGTGAGAACACGGAGCCATCGCTTCATTTACTGCTGCTTGAGCAAGAGGGACCCTTCCCTCTGCCCGGGCAAAGCTGACTTCACCAGGAGCTTGAAGCTGCCCTTCTTTCCTGGCAAGACTGATTCTCCTAAAGGTCTAAAAGACACTGCAAATGTCAATTCTGCCCCTAAAAAATAAAGCTGGCACTTGCATTTTCATAACAATTAATACTTTCTCCATGTTGCTTAATATAGGTTTCAAAAGCCAAGGGTTTAAAAGTTCATTTTACAATTGATTGAGATTCTGTTTGGCTGCAGTAAGAAGCTTCGCTTGGCCTTGAAACTGCTCACTTTCAAGTCTGATGGAAATCCACTGTACATAAAGCAACATATATGATCTTTCTGGTGTATAGTTTTCAAGGATTACAGTTTAGTTTTATTTCTTTTCTCATGAAATCACTTTCAAGTTAGGCTGCAAACCTCAAGCGAAGCATATAGCTACTGTGAATTCAGGAGGCCCAGGGTGCCTGGTACAAGTAGTTTAAGTGGTACGGACTGCTCTTACAATCAGCGTGTTCTCACAAAGCTAAAACTCAATTTTTCAGACTTAAATGCACGACTGGCAGTAATCCATAATCCTGACACAGTGTCATGGGTGCCAAAGGGCCTCCAATGAGTGCTGCCTTTGCATTTTTAAAAATGTTTTATGAGCTCAAGACCCTACAATTAAGTATCTTTACTTTGCAAGCAACCTGCCATCTACTAATGCTATAGGAAAACCAAGCCAAACAAAAAAAAACCAGCCAAGCAGAGAATAAATGATCTCTAACCCGTAAGTAAAGTCTCTTTATCCCCAAATCCTCCACTTCAAGGGCTTGAGTGTTAAAAGCTAAGAGCTCTCAGCTTCACGCCCATTACCATTTGCTCTTTTTTATCTGTTGCTTTTGTTACAAATGAACATTAAAAAGAGAGGAAGACAAACAGACGAACCTATCGCATGTACGGATCATTTCTTACAAATGACCAAGTTTCCTATTAATGATACTGCAGAATTAAGCAATAAGGAGATATTTACAGCCCTGACAAAAGATGGACTACGTTATAGTGAATTAGGTCCCTGATCAATTTCCTAATTGCCAGACTGCAATGTTTACTAACCTGATTCCAGAATTACTTCATACCCTGTTCTAAATAAAAACATAAACCAGTCTATTAGTTATTTAACTAAGAAAGCTGCTGCTGATGCAGCTCCATTTAGCATGAGGGAATGATTTTTGTTTATTTTCAAAGAATATGGAGGCACCGAGAGTTCCTTACGCACAGTTACAATCTCCACTGTCTTTCAGTCAGTAAAGCAAAGAGGAAACCAAAAGGGCAAGCCTGGAGCAGCCTAATCAGGATTCTTCTTCCCCACACACTGTCATAAAAATCAAACATTAGTTTTTAAGGAGAGTTACTGCTGTGATCCTGAATGGAGAAATAGAGCTGGTCACAGCCGGTATTTCATTAACATTTCACAAGGAACTGTGGCCTGCAACAATTTCTCCAGGTAAATTCTGCAGATGATGCTTCTTAAATAGTTATGGATGCAAAAAAAAAAAAAAAAAAAAAAAGATAGTAGCACTACATCAAGTATTTTCCCAGACAGAAAATTTTCAGAGTGGTACACAGACTCCTTACGTACCCTTTTTCAAGCTTTGTGAGCTTAATATTTCTTAAAGAGAGATTAAAATCTCATCACAATAAATAAGCAAGTGCATGAGACTGAATTAGATCCATACTTCTCCCAAAACCAACTCAAGTGCCTATACTGACGGGAAAGCAATGTCCCAACCTGCATCAGCACAGCTGATACAAGCAGCAATAGCACATTCACGCGAGTCATCCCACCTCGGCTGCAGCATTCACCGCGCACCGGCTGCACGCTTGCATTGCCGTGCCTGGAGCAGGTCCAAGTCCACAAAACACCTGTACAAAGGTAGCAGTGAGTCTACCCAAAGCCCTTGGACACCTCGGCAAGAACTGAGAGGTTCTACACAGCTGGGGAGGAATTTAGATAAACTTAGAGGGACAGGAACATAGGTATGTTGCTAGGGGTAAGTAGGAAGAACACCTTCACAAAGCACAGCTAAAGGTCAGGATTATGCGCTGAAGGCTGGTGTCCGACAGCAACTCTGCCACCAGTGACCTTGTATTATTGCACCAGCCAAGGCACAACCTGACCCTCCTTCTCTGACACAGGTTTTACTTGCTCAGATGAGATGGAAAATGCCCAGCTTCCTGCACTCCTATAAAACTTTAAAGGTTTTCAAACAGCACAGATGTTCATTGTTATCCTATTCATTTTTAGAAAAGGTGCACTTCAGAAATGGGGCTGCAACCTGTAGATTTGCCGTGTGCATTGACAAATCTGAACCTTGAAGCGACACAGAGTGGTGTGCATGGAGGAGCAGGACAGCAGACCCAGCTTGCTCATTCCAATTAGGAAGCTCTACAACTCAACTATGCCAAAACTGAGAAACCGTCTAGCTTAGCCACTGTCTGTATTATCAAGCAGGGGTGCTAGGAGATGACCTCCCGAGGTCTCATCCAACTTCAATTATTGTACGATCCCAGGTTTCATTAGGACTGCAGACCCTTGTAAATGGAGTGCTGCTGCTCAGTGCTCCTCTGGGACACTTTGTCCAACTCTTTTTCCAGACCTTCCACACAAGAGAGTATGAAAAACTGAAATGCTGAGAAAGCTGGAACTCATGAGAACTCTATTATAAGTGTTCTCTTATGACTCCAGGTATCAAAAGCTCAAAGACACCAAGGTTGAGGAATATGTAGCATATCAGATAGCACCAAAAAGGAAGATAGAATCCTACTGAAAAAAATTGCTGTATCAATTATCTGTCAATATTGGAAAACGAGAACTCAACAGGTTCCCAGGGAAGCTGTGGGTGCCCCATCCCTGGAAGTGTCCAAGGCCAGGCTGGATGAGGCTTGGAGCAACCTGGGCTGGTGGAGGGTGTCCCTGCCCATGGCAGGGGGTGGGACTGGGTGGGCTTTAAAGTCCTTCCCAACCCAAGCCATTATATGATTCTATGAAATGCTGCTCTACCCTGTCCTCAAACATAGCTAAGAGCTATTCTTGAAGAACATGCTTAGACACATACTTATCAAGGACATGACAACCGTATTGCAGATAATGCACATGCTCAAAGACTTAACCATCCTCCTGGAACTGAGGCTTCCTAACAAACTCCTACACGTGACAAGAAGTTGTGGATGTTTACCTTATCCAATGCCAGTTAAGCACTCATGTTGAATGTTTGATAGCCTTTTCTCAATGCTTTCATCAAACTAGTAGGTTTGACCCCAAACCAGTTCACACATTTAAATTAACATGCAAATTATACACTTAGATCACCTAGAATCTGCCTTTGAGGGGCAGAAATTGTTTGACAAGCTTTATGATGACATTCCAAGAATGATGCAGCTGCTTGCAACAGGGCATTTAAGATGAGAGAAAGCAGCATTTAGCTACAGTCATCCTGCCAGTGTTGATGTCTGGCTAAAACCTCACCCTGGGGAAAAAAGCAGATTTTTAATATCTAACTCCTCATCATTATCACCTGCTAAAACAAAAAGTTTCAGGTGAAAATTATATTGTTAAGTCCAACAGCTGGCTTTGAAGATTTCCGTAGCACCTCTAGCTGCAGAGATAATGGAACACCCTCCTGGAAGACACTCAGAAAGTAGGATTTTAACAATAGAAGCTGAAACACCTTTTTCCCCAGGTGCCTCTCGGAGGGTTCCCCCAGAGATCCAGACCAGGTAAATGTCACTAGAACTTGGGGAGAAAGTGATACAGACTGCCAGAAACATTAGCATACTGAAGGAGCTGAGAGACACAAACATACCATGCAGACACCTCTAGCAGGTTTCTGAATATATGACAATCCCTCCCTGAAACACTTGTGGAGTCACCAGCATGCAATGTGACATCAGGGCTTTAAAGTCAACAGGGAGCAGGATGCCTGGCTGAAAACAGTAATTTTTGTTTCATTGTAGTGTGTCACCACACTAGGAGCTCAATATTCTGTGATTAGCACCAAGAGGAATGCTCCCTCAGCATAAGCAACACCGAAACACGTCGCCAGGAACAAGTGGAGGATAGAGCTTAGGGCATCGAGTGCTGCAGAGGCTTCATGTGATTTTTAAAACATGGATTATTTCAGACCACTGGATGTGCTAGAAGTGGTCTGAATATTTTACCTTAACAGTAAGAAACTAAAATATGAAGACGATGATTGAGGTAAGAGTTTAACACTGATCTAACTTCTCTATTTAAAGTACAGATCATCCTTTCCAATGTAATTGAATTTCCATGAACTAAATCCATAGGAAAGCCACCCAGACTGCAGCCTTTCAAACACCACCGCACAGCAGTAACGACAGGGACACAATGACCAGCTCAGACAGGAACATTTCACAGGAGGGTTGTACTCGAAAAGAGAAAAATACAGTCGCTCCATCTTCACTAAAGTTGTCCCTAGTTTTTCTTTTCCAAGCTTATCTAATTAAATCAATGAAATACCCACAAAGTCAGGCTTATTTCAGTGGAGGATGCAGTTAAATTTCTTTTAAATTAACTTGAAAATAAACAACTGTCAAATAGACTAGATATATGTATTCCTCCAGTTAAATTAAACTTCAGTTAAACTGATGGAATAATTAATCTTAAATGTCAAGAAAATAATAGGAAATGTCTCATATTTACATGCAAAAACAAGGTCTGCAGAGTCCTGAACAAAGAAATTCTGTCAAACATCTGGCTTCACACATGGTTAAATTTCACAATTACTAACAATTTTAAAATCAAAATTTTCAAAGAATTTATTGTTTTGCATAATTAAAAAAAGTATTACTTATAGCACCCTAGGGTAGACATGGTGATCCACAGACAATCAGACTTTTAGGAGATTATGGGTTCCAGCTGTTTGCCTTGCCTAGTAATCTCCCCAAGGTACTGTTTCCTCATGATACCAGTAATCACTTTTCATGGGTTTACATAAAAGGTGCTGTATATCATCAAATCAAATGAAGGTTATTGCTCTCCTTGTTATGCTGAATGTGGCTTAATCCTAAAAACAGAAAGCCAAACCAGAATGTGTTTTACATTACAATTGCCCTACTGGTTTTTATCCAGTATATAAACCCAAGCATTGAAGTTGCCCATTAACAAATTGGCTTCAACATGACATACCAAATCATGTAAATATATTCACATTTTCAAAAGGCATACTTGTCCAGTATTGCTGACTTTTCAAGTTATACTCAGGCTGAACAATACAAAGCCATGACTTGTCAACATACTTCATCTTATTAGTTTCACTCAGCAACAATCTCGGTCATCATGTTTATTAAAATACAGATTGTTCTTGTATCCTGTTGAAAACTACGGGAGATTTGCCATGGCAAAAATTCCCACTGCCTTTTAAGATCTTTTGAAGTTGGAGTGAAATCTCAAGCATTTCCTATCTCTTTTCTGCATCTGACAGAAATCAACCTCGCCTCACTCATCTGAGGCACTAGAAATAGCATCCAGTGAAGTTCATATAGTCATGAAAACAGCTGAAAACAATGAGATATTTTACTGAAGGGTTGTCTCCTCTGTTCTGCTGTCAGCAGCTTCTCTGGCTGGAGCATCAGAGCCGCCGCCAGTTCACAAGAATTAAGTGACCTTCCTAGAATTTGGAGCCAGGGACTCCCCTCCATAAGCCAAAATCAACCATTCTAAGCCATTTTCCACCTTTCTTCCCCCCTCAAGCTGGAAAGCTGGATTTCAATGAAGTTATGTTGACTTACAGTATAAAGGAAACAATATTAAGAAGCACTACCATCTACCCTTGGGGTGATGCCCACACAATGGCAATTGTTCTGGGCAGCAAAACCTAAATTAAAAATACCTGTGTCTTGTAGACAGGCAGTACTCTGCAAAAGCAAAATCCACAGCAAACCACATCTCCCTCAAACAGGAAAGCTGCACATACAGTACTGGTGGATCAGGCTTGATCAAAGAGCTGCTGTTGTTTCTTGAAGCCAAAGTCACAGCTGTACACACTCCAGCCCCTTGGTGACTTTATTGCAGTGAGGGGCACAAAACTGACCCCAGGATTCGAGGCACAGCCTCATCAGTGCCCAGCACAAGGGGATGATCCCTGCCCCGGCCCCGCTGGCCGCACTGTTCCCAATACAGGCCAGGATGCTGTTGGCTATCTAGACAAGATTAACACTGAATATATGGGTAGACAATGTGAAGAGCCTATGTTTCCAAAGAGCATAATAAAGAGACATTTCGTGAAAACAGTTATTTACAAGGAAGATCAATTGCTGTCTGCAGGTTAATAATTAAAACTACATCTATTACTCTCCAATAAATCCATTTTTAAAGCAAGCCTTGTGAAAACACCCTAACAGCATGTATATAGGCCTCTTCTACTATCTGAACCATCTTCTATTAAGCCTACGATTACGATAAGGATCATCATTTATGTCTCCAAACATTGATAATATTAATGAAGATAGTGGAAGCAGTGATCATTTGGTACATGTGAGCTAGGTGTTAAAGAGAGACCCTCCAGCAGCAGTCCTTCAGATGGGAGTTCATGGGGACATCTTTATTAAGACTAAGCCACACATTCATGGTGAAAATGCCAGAAAAACCAGTTACAGTGAACCGGTAGCTGACACACCAGCAGCAGCGTACCTGACAGAACGGGAAGAGTACGAACTGTGGCTAAGGAAATGCGCTTAGTGTTTTGAACAACAACAGAAATAATCAAGAAACATGGATTTTCTAACTTTGTCTTCTACACATTTATTCTAGCATAAATAATGACCCAGCTACAATCATTAAGGAGTTCTCTTGCTGAATTTGGTGGAGCCAAAGTTTCACTCACAATGTTTAAGCATCACAGACTAAAATGCAGACTTTAATTGTTCCAGGGTTTTCCCCCGTCACAAACACTTAAGAACAGGCTATACTTCTTTTTGACAAAGCCATCACACAAAAATTCTGCAGTAACTTGAAAATTCATATTACAAAACTAGCTGTCTTAAATTGACAGATTACAATAATTTGGTCATATAAATGTCTCTCGTGACAGTCACACAGGCCACATCCGTCAGTGGCTCCTGAGAGGAAGCCCGGCACACACAGCCCTACAGACTTGCCTAAGGACAGCGACCAGGAACTGCAGACACCAAGAGCATCGGTCCTAAATCCTGAACAACCCCGACTACAGAAATCCCATCATGCCTCCCTTCACTGCTCTGCTAAAACAAGGACAAGAAGTTTTGTGACCATCAGGCATCTTACACCGTCTTTTTTAAGATACTTTGAAAGCAGCGTGTGGGGGGAATCAAATAAACAAATAAAACCACACACCATATTTGGTGTCGGTCTTTACTGTCAGTGCAACCACAACTCTTCAAAATAACTAAAGCTCCACAACTGTTGTCAGCAAAATTTTCACACTTTTTAATGGATATTTACAGTCTGAAGTAGTCTTTTAATTATTTTTGCTATTTGTATCTGATGGTTTTGGGAAATGTTGAATACAGATATTAGACTTTCAAGGATCGCTGGATGTAGTCCAATAAGAAACTGAGATCAGCCTAGTTAAATTAACCATCTGTCCTAAATAAACACAAATCAGTACTACTTTTTAATATTCTTTCAACCCCATCTTAAGTGAAACAAGAACTTTATAAAAGGCAGCATTTATGATAAGGTAGACTCCAAGGAAGTTTACATCCATCTGTTTTATAATGTATCAGTCTCAGTACTTCAACCCTGTAGCTACAAAAAAATGCCCTAGATATGGCATAAGGCCACACGATAACAACCAGATTTCAGTCTTAAATTGTCATAAAAATGAATTAATGAATTACATTTGTACCAGTCACTGTTCTAGTTCAATTATTACCAGGAGAGTGGATTTATAATGTGCTGGTTCCTGTTCTCATTACAATCCATTCTCACGAGAACTTATAATCAGAATTTTAATGCTTCATTCATTCTGTGAGAGATAGCTGTAAAAATATATTAATTTGACCTTTTCAAAATTTTGTTATTTGATTTGGTGCCTATTCTTACTTGCTATCTGCAGCTCCTACATTTGCTCATATCTATAAATTACTAGAAAATGGAAGTATGTCAGTAAGTCAGAAGACTTTTCTGTTCATTTTTTCTACCCAGGGTGAGGAGTACAATCTTACGATACTCCTTCAATACCATATACAGGCCAAAGTCACTGCCTTAAGCAATCATTACACTTTGAGTGCAGTGGTAAAGGAACAGTGATATCCTCAAAGTACAGAGAAATGCAATCAAACCCACTCACAGCGGGCATAGCAAACGAGCCCTTCCAACAGACAGTCCCAGAGGTTGACCCAAATGGGAACCCTGTCTTGAGACAAAACCAAATCTCCCTGAAGACTCCCTGCTCTCTGCACCGATTACAACAGGAGCCTTGAAGACTAACTTAGGAGGATTAAACCCACCTTTATGTTGTAATCTAATTGTCTCTGCTTGTGAACATTCGCCAAAAAGTTGAGCTCCCAGGGACCTGGTATTAACCTGCTACACAACTACAGTGAGACAGACCCAACAACCTGGGCCCAAGGAGCAGCTGGGAAGCAATGGGCAAATACACAAAAAAAGACATTACAGTACTAAAAGGAGTATTTTATCCCTTGCTGGCAGCTCACAGGGACTACTACCTCTCATGAACTATGCATAGGCTTAGAATCATTACACCAACCCACTGCCCACCAAAATATTCCTTGATGATTTCAGAATTAATCTTAATTTCATATCATACAAAGAGGTTAACAGAAAGCAGATTTATCAGACAGCAGATCCTGATCTTTATTTCATAACCAATATCATACAATCTCACTGTCTCTAGATCTGGCATTATGTTACACAGCTCCGTGGTACCGGTGACGGGCTGAGGACCACCGGTCCAGAAAGACAACGCTCAGGTGCTATCTTTCAGGCAAACTGCTGACCTGCATTTACAAGTTTTGGGTGCGTTATGTGACACCAGATCCTAGCTTTTCATTTTTTTTTTTTTAATTGGGGTCATAGGACTGAGCAAAATAATACATCACCTTTAAAATCACTGATTTTTTTAATACTCCTTAGGGTTCCACTTAGCCAATGTACTATTAAAATTACACCTAGCTAATTACGTGTGTGCTACCCAGGAAGCTTGCTATAAAATTCAACTGCTGTTCCACAGCATATGCTGCAAACTAACAAGAGAGGATACTTTTATCAGCATCATCCCAGACAGGACCACCAGTCCATTCAGGACCCTGAAGTAAACGTCGTACAAGATCCATACCATCCCCTCCAGGCAAAAACAAAAAATTAAATGTACAACATCAGGTAACTCTTATTCCTCATCTAGTGGAGCGTTCAGATTCTACTCATCCTGCCCAATTCAACCCTCCTGTTCTCACAGCAGCTGCAGTTATGAACTCCCCTTTTTATCTGCCTTGTGAGCATAGGCTTCTCCTGTACAGCTATCTGTGATTATAGATAAAAACACATGAAAGGTAGCCAGGCAGAATAACATATAGATATATATACACACACACATAGACACACTTTTCTAGGTCCTTGGTTCAATTTCAGATGAAGCTAGGCACAAACCAAAACTGTGATAGAGTAACACTTTAAGCAGTCACTGATGTAGGAACCTGATCTTCAGTGATTACACCGCTGATGGATTTTGGTTCCTGAGTTACTCTCCTACTTCTGAAAATTACACCCCTAACACCTACCTCATCATTACATGAATAGAAGTTGTTTGAACCAAACCTGACTGAATTTCCAATCATATCCATCACACAGTTTACAACAACAATGTTCAACCCCAAACAAGGACAGTAGATGAGAGATACCTCCCTATCTCCAGTGATTTGTTGCCCAGAGGGTTTTGGAGCTGTAAGTCACATCTTTTGCACAGCACTGCTCAGCAACCCAGCTCCTCTGGGTATGCGCTTGAGTAACTCCGCACACACAATAGCCAATAGAACCCATGAATTTCCCTCTCTATGGCAAAGCCATCTCTAAAAAGTGTTTTGCCCAAGTCCCAGTCACCTACTGGAACCTACATATAAGTTTCTGATTTCAGATAAAATTCCTGTGTCCTACTCCTAAAGACACACTGGCATGGTTCGGTGTCTTTCATGTAGTTAAAGAAAAAAAACCTGAAAGTTGAAGTTGTGCTGTGCAGAGATGATGTTCCTGTTATTGTGTTACTGATCCAATGAAGGTAATAGCACGCAGTGTTGTTATAGCGAAGCTGCTGCAGCCTTGAAATGTTAATTCCCGGAGACACCAGGGATTGGAGATGTCAACATGGCAATGTTTTTGGCTTCCACAGGGGACGGAGCGTGTTCGCAGCTCTGCTCTTACAGCAACCCCTACAGTTTAGCGCACGGAGTGGAACTGATGCCTGTCTCCATAGAGACCTCCTGTCCTGCTTTCGAAAACCGAAAGAAAATGGGAACTATGACAACAGACAAACCTGTGGGATGAGAAGGCGTAAACAAGCCAGCAGGAAGCCCACAGTAGTACAGTGGGGCCAAGCCTCGTGTTTTCCTTGTTATCCAACATTAACATAAACAGATAAGTAGAAGTACTGGAACTGAGCTGCTTACATAACCAGCACCAGCAACACCAGAATCCACACCATCACAGGACTGGCCCACAAGACAGTGGCTCAACACACATCTGGGCACTGGGTATTCAGACTGAAGAGGAAATACCCCAATTTCCCTCCCATAAAACCACAGTCCTGGTCCTGCAGTGTTATTGCTGTCATCTTGCCATCACACAGAGGCTGACACACGAATGTTTAAGACACTACTACACTCATCACAACACCTTCACCTAAGTTCATTTATGTAGAGAAATAAAGGTGATGTAATTAGCTGATGAAGACAAAAAATAAACTAAATTGCACCTTCTTTAAGACAACTCAAACCAAACCAACCGATGACGCTGCTCTTCCAGCCAGACAACACCCCTCTCTTGGCCGCATGAGCTACTCCTATGTACCTCACTGGACTGAGAAAACTTCCCCACTTAAGGGCGGAAAAAATATTCAAGACTTTTTAATAGAAGACATCGTATCTAAAGAGCACCCTTGGTATTTGTAAAGCATTTTCAAAAGTAATTTGCTTTAAGGATAATAAAGTCAGCTCTTCATTGTTTTATTAGAAAGCATCCAGAAGGTCATTATCTCCAGCACACAGGGATCCATCTCCCGGATAGCAAGAGAGATGGCAACAGGCAGCTGTTTAGTAAGTCCTGGAGGAATCAGAGCTTGTACTCAACTTCTGGTCAATGTTTTGCAGACACAGCCTGAACGCACGGGCTCTCAAACACGGTGCTTTATCAGTTTCAACCTCAATTCCTAAGTAGCCATATAATGAGACTTTATTTTTTTTAATATGTATTTGTTCAGTGACTCCTGACTTAAACACTGATGCCCTTTTCCTCTGGAGGAAAAAACCCACAGCACCATCAACCAAGGTATGTTCTTGGCGTAAGGCAGTCACCTAAAATAAAGCTCTCTGTATAAAAGATGCTTTACTAAAAGCACAGGGCCTCTCTGAGTTGAACAGTTTTTCTGTGCCCATACTATCTCTACATAAATATCAGTGCTTGATATTTGCTCTTTAGATGTTCAGCTATTTCACCGACTTCACTCAACGAATTCATTAGCATTTCACCAGCTTTTCCGTAACACACACTCATCCTCGGTTTAGGGGATTTCCATCCACTAACTTCCCAGCGTAATGTTGCAAAAACCCAGTTGCATGGGTTTTGAAGCACTGCATTGTCCAGAACTGCGCGTGCAGAAACACTTTGTACTCATTCCATTGTCAGTAATTAAACTTGCTGTTCCCATCTGGGACACAATCTTCCCTGAGTTTGCAACAGAATCTCTTTGTCTGAATGCACTGGAAGACTGAAATGATGTTTTCGTCATTATTATACACTTCAGATAACAGAGATGGAAAGGGACCACAGCCAATGAGGTCAAATTTTCATATATTAAACAATATATTGCATAAATATAGATTTATGTAATCACATCCTGGGCTGCCCTCTTGTAGGTACATTGCCACAGTGCAAACAGTAATTCACAGATTTAGGGATGGGAGATTCATCAACCAGTAAAATAAATAGTGTAATTAATCAACTTTTCTATTTCACCAGTAAAAGGAACAAGGCAGGATAGCCTGCTACAAAGACACAGTATAGTTCCTAATTTTAAAGGCAGTCATTCAATTTCTTTATTCCTTTTTTTTAAACCACAGATATTCAGGTGAAGATGTGCAAGAGCTGCTTTTTGAATCCTTTCACCAGAGCATTCCATGTTTCTCCCTGTGAAGAAGTTAAACCCACAGACAGGCATTTCCAAGCTTACTTACCAACAGCAGCACCAACAAGCAGGTTATTTGATGGTTGCCCCACAGAGCCACGCATGAATTTATCCAGAAAATGCCACGAGTTAAGGAAGCTTTATCATCTCTGCCACATACGGAAAAATCGCACAAAAACCTCCTGAGGTCATACATGTGATTTATAGACCTACGAAAACGGGATGCTTGGGGCAAACACAAGATCCCCACACAGTAAGAGCCTGCAAGGAGGTAATAGTGTGTAGCCAGGGATAGACACCACAATAAAGGAGGAACCCATTATATCAGATCTAAGCCATATTCCAGAATGCAAATCAAAACGCAAAGGGTAGATGATCCATGACACAGACTCATTTCTGATGGGTTCACAGATAAGGAGCTACTGAGGCAGACAAAGCACAACAAGGAAATTTATATTTTTGACAGAAGAGCTTCTGCTCTTGTGTTAGCAAGAGAGTCAGGGCACTTGAGACCAAGCAGCTCCCCCTTCCCCACCTTTTTTGTTTGTTATTAAAGGTCATGTTTATTGGCATAATCACCAGCCAGCTATCTGAAGGGCTCGAAAACCACACAATTAGCTGTAAACACACTTCATTGTAAATAAACTCAACCAAAAGGCTGTAAACAGTTTTAATCCTGTTCCAAAGTCCATCATAATCAGACTCCTACGGATTGCAATGGGCATTTGATCAATCCCTTGTCACACTGGCAAACAAACCAGGGGACAATAGTGAAGTTAGTCTCATGTTTAAATTCATTTGTTAACAAGTTTATTTGCTATCAAGTATTGGAATCCATCAACAACATGGCTGAATTATCATCACCAAAGGCAGCCTGCTCTACCTTTAGCAAGCAGTAATTTATTTTCTCAAAAGATGCAGCATTTTTCAATGAAAAAAGGAACCCTTGCAAAAAAAGAAAAACCAAAACAAACAGCTGAGAAGCTGAGTTTCCTCTTTCTGCCCCTGCCCCTACCATATACCACCAGCCAAAGATTTATTCAGTCTCACTTAAAATATGTCTTTTGTCACCACTAATTATTTTAGGAGAACCACCCAGCAGACATGAGTACAACTGGACTGATTTCCTCCAAAATCATTCCAACTGATAGAAAAAAAAAATCACAAGAGCAACAGTGATTCACACGTTTGACATTATCTGCATGAAGTTTTTGCTAAGGTTGGGCTCAGGTCACTCCAAGAGTAAGATACTATCACTATAAAAAAAAAAAGGTAGAATTGCTCTCAATTTAAGGTTTTCATTTCACCACCTTTTCATATCCTTATGCACAGAACAGGTGTATGCCTGAATAATTTGTGATATGCAATTTGACAGGAACTTTTGGGCAAGTCAGCAGCTGAGAAACTTCAAACTACTTCTCTAATTCACACAGGCAAGGGAATTTCACTCTACAGTACATCTAATGATACTGAAACGTATTACAGGCCAGCATCTTAAGGGAAATGAGACTCGTGCACCACGGAGGAGACCAGAATGATGCAACTCCTTTTGTTAATCAACGGTCCATTTCTTAATAGCCAAGACTTGTCTTATGTGATTTATGCCTGTTGGTCTGTGATTAACCACCACCACCACAGCAAGATTTACTGCAGTTCTTATTATAATTGGAAGTAAATTGCCTGTTTATAATAAAAAAACCCACTGAAAAATCTGTAATAACTAGTATGGTATAGACTGCATTTCCTCAGAGCTTTTGTGAACACCACGCATTTGTCTCATCAATCACAGAACCGCATTTTCATGTCAATCAATCACCACATTAATGGGCTACTCCATTTTCCACAGTAAATACGTATGTACCTTGTAGAGATGCTTACAGAAGGTGAGAATCAGCACTTACCTCTCAGAGGGTGCTTCTCCTTGAAGAACAGAGAAAGTCAATATTTACCTAGTGAGGGGTAAAGGAAACCTGAGGTAGATGTTCTCTCTAGCAGGGAGAAGGAACAACAAGCAGCTAGCTTGATGGCTCAGCTCACACTGCCACATCCCTTGCACAGCGCAAGACTTCAGTCAGAAGCCCCATTACAGGAATCCAGTGTTTGCACAATCTGGTGCAAATCAAGAATGCCCTCAATCTACTCAAAGATGGGATCATTTTTCTGCTCTCATCCTTTGTCTCTAACTATCTTGACAGCCAACACAGCTTCATGTTGTATGGCCTCTCAATAAACCTCCCCACTCTTCTACCTTCAAAATACTTATACACCAAAGAAGTATAGAACAGGTTTCTGGGAGCAAATGGTGGAAAGCCTGCTTGCCTTAAAAAGCAAAGACAACTATTTATATTTGCCAGTAAATACATACACTGTGTAACTGACAGTTCTATCAAAAATCAACAAACAGTGCCAACTGCTGAATTCCTAGAATAAATAAACACACTTCATGAAGTACACACAGAACCACCCTAGAACACACGTTTTTATGTAAACACAACAGTGTGTTGTTTTACCATTATTTTCATTCTTCTCTGCAGACAAGACCTGTTACGTAAAAGAGAAACAACAGATACTAAGAGAGGTGAAAACTCAGAGGAGACGACTGCTAACACACAAATAGAGCAAATCCCCAAATACAATCAGAATAGCTGATAGGAACAAAGAGCCTGTGTGTGCCAAGGCAGCCCGCGGGCAGCCGTAGTTAATGCCTCGGCAATTATGTGGTTTTACATGATTATTTACCTTCCAATTCAATAAAGCTTGAACAGTTACAGTACAGCAACAGCTCCTGCATCACATGCCATTTATGCCTTAGCCTGGCATACAGACCACTTTCCCAGAGCTACACCGTTTTTTGCACGCTTCATAATGGTGGAAGAAGTACCAGCATGTTCACATTTACAAGATTATCTGCTTGGTACTGCGGCTTTTGGGGCAAAGGCTGCTTCAAGCAAGAATACACCCATCACAGCACTGCCCACACAGCTCAAAGTACACACCTTCACCAAAAGAAGAGCACAAGCCCCTGCAAATTACTTCACAAACGTTAAGTTACAGTATTCCATACATCACACACAGCAGGCCAGGGCCAGTTAAAGCTGATCCCCAGCACCACATCCCTGGTGGGGGAAAGCACAGCCACATGCCAGGCACCTGAGCACCTCCTCACAGAAAACAGACATCTAAAATCACGATACAGAAGCCACAGCATACTGAGCACCTCACCATTAAGAAATATCAAGAACTGGGCAAATAAGAGAATTCTACCTTAGAGGTCTCCTCACCTGCATGGGAGTCCCAGCCGCTGCCAGGCATGCAGACTGATTCCTCAGCAAGCACCAGCTCCCAAGCACCCACTGGCCTCCTCAAAAACAGGTCAGCACACATGCAATCAATGCCAGAGTAGCTTCCTTCCAATGCCACAGCTGCCACAGATTTGAGATGATGGCAGCTCCAGGTGCATATGGACACTCACTCTTAGAGCAGAGCTTTACTGCCCCTTACCTGCTCCAAGCCTGGTGGGGGTTTCCATCAGCCCCTTCCCAGCTGGTGAGGAGAAACCATGTTCCTCCAGAGACACTACTGACTAGAGAAGATGCTGGGAGGAACAGGGTCTAGAAACCTAAGGAATTTTAGGGTTAAATAAAAATCTGCTTGAGTAGGCAGAGGCATCTCCCATAATTTTGGACTTTACACTATTAAATTCTACCCCTCTAGTTCATCAAGTCACCAAACGGCTACATGCCAGAAGGTCAGAACCACTTCAAATGCTTAGAGAAACTGTACATTTTAACCTTTTAATAATGTCATCTCCTGTTCTTAGAGCACACAAATATGAAACAAGGCTTAATTTGGGGGAATAGAAAGCTCATTCACGTGGGAAGCATCAGTATCTTGTTATAATGGGCTTTTAATTAAGCAGACATTGCACAGTGTTTGGTATGAAGTAAATGCTGTTAATGTTTCCCCAACTATTGCCCCCATCCTATGAAGCATAATGCAATCACAAAATCAGCTGAGAAAATAGCAACTTTATTGAATTTTCAGATTTATGAACAATAACAGACCCCAAAGCTCTTATATGCCAGCAGATGGCAATCTTTAGATATAGCAACAACGTGTCATTAGCCAATGCAAAATTTGAAATTACAACCGCATAAGGAAAAAAAATTCCATTCAAGGGCTGAAATTGTTCAGAAGTTATTCAGATTCATTCAAGTTTCATATCATAAAAGAAAAAGAGGACAAAGAATGTCTTACTGGTTTGTTTTTACTTTACATCCTAAAAATTTAGGGTATTTTTTTCTTTAAAGTTTTAAAAAAGCAATATGAACACATACATTAACACGAAAACTGAATCTTTTTTACTGGACACATAAAATATTTGAGGTTTTCACTAAAACTTATATTTCCGCTTCCTTCACATAGCCATAAGCATGGGCAGTTTTACTTGGGCAGATGTGGCCTACAGCTGGGTACCTCACCTTATTAGGGAAGAGGAGATAGGGAGGTCTACACTGCTGGAAATGAAAGAAGCTTGGATATTTCTTTCTTATTAAGAAATAAAGTAGTTTACTCAAAATTACAAGTTCTACTGTATCTCCATCTCTAACATGCGGTCAATGCATCATCAGATATGCAAAACAGCACACTGGTCTATATTTAATTTCTGTTCTTCACGAAAGCTGCACTTGAAATTTTGCTTACTGTTGGTTCTTGATTTTTTAAGACCTCAGGACATCACGAAATGTGATCACACTTATAACAGCAGAAGAAACCCACTAACACTTTCAATACCCATGCTGATCCTAGCTCAATGTGCAACCAAGGGAGGGCTGCTAACACATACGCCACTCTACTGTACCCATTGATAAAAAACCACTTTACAACACAACAAAACACATCAAATTTTAAAATAAAAAAAAAATATTCCTAAAACCTAAGTTAAAAAATTAAATATTGCTGATATTGCCAAATTCAAACACAAACACTTGCATGAGATTTATTCCAAAACCACTCCTCCCACATTCACACAAAAGTACTTATTCTACTCACTCAAGCCCAATTACTGTTTTTTATCTTTTCCTAATCCCTCTTCTATTTGAAGCAGCCCTATTTTATTCAGACATGGAATTTCCACACTTATCCAGGAACATTAATTCTCCTTTATATTCATACAGGTGAGATCAAACCAAGCCTAACATAATGCCAAGGCAGCTCTCAGGAATGCCCTTACAGACCATCGGGTCCTCCCATGGCTCAGTTAAGTCTTGAAAGCTTTTGTCTTGAGAAGTCCAGTTGCTGTCACCACATCACACAAGGAGATCCATCGTGCACTATGTTAGCTCTTAGCAACTCCTGCTCCACCAAAGGGAATATACCCAAATGAAAAAGGGTTCCTGCTGTATGATCATACTGTGAGGTGGAATTACATCCAAAATTGTATTTGTAGAAGAAACTGCAAATTCACTGCCTGTGATCTCCTTAAAGAAAAAAATCATCTAGGCATAGCTCAGCCACAAAAACCCTCCAACCTGCTACCAGAAGTCTCCAAAGGAAACTCTCAGCCTCCAGAGAGCAGAAATGGGACAGTTTATCAGCTTTCAAGAGAATGACAGAAATGGAAGCAAAACCAAATCCGTAACAGCTGGAGCAATTTTCTTGGAATTAAAATTAAAAAGCCTGACAATGTCATAAAAATAAAAGATCTCTGAAAAAATGATGCAAAGGATGTTATTAAAGTAAGGTTTATGAAGTTTGAGAATAATTACAGATAATGTGTATTTATTACTCCTATAGGATCAATCTGTGGCACAGCTTTTCATATCTGAAGCCAAACGTACAGATACTTATCATATCTGTAGTTATCTTTGCTCTCTACTCCCACTCATCTCCCTAGTGACACATTTACTGTTTCCATTTGTGATACATCAATATTCTTCATTTTATTTATTTCAGTTTCCTTTGTAACAAAAAAGGAAGGAAGCTTATTTTAATCTTTGACAACCACCCCTACATTTCTGAAAGGACCTAAATCTAAGGAGTAAAAGCCCATGTCCAGACTGTCACACTGCCCTTCCTCCACAATGGCTGATCCATTTTAAAATCAAAGAATAAAACCTTAGAGTTAAAAAAATACCTCCAAATACCCAATATGTCCAAGAGTCAGAGGAAAGAGCAGATTTTCTGCCCTTTTGAGGACACCTATCCCAGCACATAGCAGGGCAAATTACGATCTCTGAAACTGAAATACTATATACCTCACTGGGCTCAGCATCCACAGATGATGAAGGTTTTAGCTAGATTTCCATTTATCGAAGCCATCAGACACAAGAAAAAAGACTCAGTCCTGCTCCCAGGACCTGCTGCAGTTTGCCATGAGAGAGCTGTGCCATGGAGGCACACCACGACTGCTCCAGCGGCACAGCCAGCCACGGCAATGTCCTCTACGGGACCAAAACCTACAATGTGTATGGGTAACGCCTTCAGGCATCGCTGCTGGGTACTCCGTTTCCTCCCGCCTCCCTTAGCTCCAGCCCTATGGGGATAGTATTAATTTCTACAGGGAAATCATTTGAGAGATTCCCTCTGCACTGTCAGTACAGTGCCCTGTACAGACATCACTGAGTTCTCAAGAGTACATAACTCTTGCAATCTGGACACCTTAACTTCATTACTTAAATGAGAATGCAAAAGGCCTATTTTTAATTCTGAAACTACAATTTAGCTTATTAAATAATATAGACGGCATCACAATTCCAAAGCCAGAATCCAAACATGCAGGGGGAATGAAAACCAACACAACCATATACATATTTCTGTGTATTCCCCTCATTATGAGGAATACAGAACTTGATGATACTTCAAAAAAAAAAAAACCAAAACCAAACAAACAACAAAAAAAACCTACCATCAAACTTACTTTCAGAGGATATCTGCATCCTTTTTACCCAGCATATGAAAAGGTTCCCAGCACAAATATGTAACAGGACAGAACGCACTAGCCAAAGAACACCGAAGCCAAAACTCACTTTTCTTTCGTTCATTCTCCACTTGTCTTGAGTGACCCAGTCATGCTTACTTCCACTAAAAAGCATGACAGAGGTGGGGAGGGGCAGAGGAAAGGCACTTGTTTTTTCCTACTCACTGGTCCTGCTTTGCAAAGCCAACTTCTTTTTTAAAACAGGGAAATATATATATTTATAAAAGAAGATCAAGTAGCCAGGCAGTCAAAACCTCACTATTTTCTTTTGCTAAGAATACCCTGTTAATTTCCTACAACAAAAGTTAACGTAACACCCCAAACGTGTTAAGAAATTTCACTACTGAACAATTTCTTTTTATCATTATATCATTTTAAAAGTTAACTTGATCAAAACACACCATTTAAACATGTCCAGGATGTCTAAGACTTGAACCAATTATCCGGCAGTGCTACACCTTTTCAACATTTTCCAAGAGAAGCATCGCCACCTTAAATACCCTCATTCATTCTGAAAATATTCTTATCTCCACATCCTACAGTGGCACCTAAGATCATCAGGACTGAATAATTAAAGAGAAAGAAATCCATTCCGGTTTGAAACTTTGAAAACTTAAACCAGTGAAGAATTTGACCTAGAGCTTAACTAGCAGATCCCACAGCGCTGTCCCCGACCTCGTGAAACCCTGCCCGGCAGCATCCCAGCAACACTCCTGCTCTCTTTGGAAATACAGCCAGCATGACATCTCTTCCATTATAAAGAAAAGAAAAAGTTGGTATTCTTGTACACCATCAAATAACCAAATCTTCAGCCTTTTCAATGACTGCCTCAAAATGTAGGGCTGTTCTGTTAAATGCTGACAACCTATTTTAATTCGTATTTTTGAATCAGCAGGTATGCTACGATGGTCAAATCTTTCATGGAAAACAGAAGAAAAACAATGAAGAAGGGGAATGAAAAAAAAATTAAATCCTTTTCTACTTCTGAAAAACTTTTAGAAGAGTTATTCTTGAGGAATTATTGGAAAGAAACTATTTTTTATACACAGTATTAAGTGATTAAAAGCTTGTTCATCACTTTGCTTAGTTTAATTTTAGAAAGGCCTACTTGCAGATTCTTTGAAATGCATAATTAATTGATAGCAGCGTGGTTACATCAGTACAGAAGTGAACGATAGATGTGAAGTGGTTTTTCCACCAAAAAAAAATACAGCCAGAACAGAGCAAAATTACAGTATCCAATTCACTCCGCCCTCCAATGAAGTCCTTTGATCTGATTGCACAATCATCCATAAATATCATTTGCATTAAAATTCTTACTGGTTTGCAACTCATTTTGACTTGCGCAAGACACTTTTTTGTCAATTGGATCTGACAGAAAAATTAAAATAATCCTCTTTTACCTCTGCATTATCCTTTAAGTACTTAAGTTTTAATTATATCTCAAGTCTACCTGAAGACATTTTGGGCAACTTCCAATAATGTGCATAAGCAGTTGAATACAGTGTAAAAGTGCATGTAATTTCCAAGTCCCCAGTTGTTAATGAAATCCCAAACATTCAGATTTTAATTGAACTAGATAAAGATTAAGAAGCTTAGCAGCAGCTGGCATTGCGAATTAGTTCTCAGCAGATTTTTATGTTGTACTCTAAATCATTGCTTTTGTAATCTTCCTAAATTGTCCTTTATCTTGCTAATGCAGATATGATTCTCAGAAAGCATTAGGCTTCCACTGTTCCCATTGCCTGTAAAATCTTGAACTGTAAAATCTTAATAGTCTTTTTTAATAAGTATTATGATCTATATGTATAATGTGCATTCAATAAAATCTTACTGTAATTAGAAGAAAAGTTTTTAGGTTTTTTACGTGACCTGTTTTACAGATTAGATTTATTAAATAGCATAAACTGTTGGAGCTGCTTTAGGACCTATTTAGAGCCGTCTGGCATCAGATGAAAAAACAGTGCTAGACCCAGTGCTGGGGGCTTGGCTCTCCAGGAGGTTCATTAGGAAGGTTCCTTCTCCTTCTGGTTCAGAGAGCTCGGCATAAACATAGTTATGCCACTTGAATGCCTGACAATATATAATCAGCAGTGATCAAGTAATAGTTTGCTTGCAAAGACTTTCCAGGACTCAGAGGAAGTATCAGATTAATGCCTGTGCTAATCAGTTGTTCCCACTCTCTGTCCTCTCTCTCCCTCCCTCCACCCAAAGTTTGATGCTGTGCAGAGCCCTGCACACACGGGTTCCTTCTGCAGGACCCAGCCTATGAACTCCGGGGCAAAGGTCTGTATTTGAAATAACCACGACGAATGCTCTCCCAGTGCTGGTTCATGCATTCTAACAGCTCTTAAGAGCTGCAAGCGCAATTATTACTTGTACAGTAAAAGGGGTTATATTTATGCATCTCAGTTGAGGATGCACTTCTCTTACTCAGACTAATGTAAATAAAATTGGGAGTTCTTGTCTTTATGGGAAAAGTTGGGTGGAAAAGGAAAAAAAGTACTAGTACTACCATCATCAAAAAGCAAGAAACACTTCAGTTCCTTTTTCTTCCTCACAAAAATAAAAAAAATCTAGTTATTTTCCAAGCTAAATGGTATTAGTCTTTCAAGTCTGTTGGTAAATGACCAACTAATGCAGTTGCATATGCACTGACGAAGAAAATTATAAAGAGATAATACAGCCAACTGGCATCAAAGCTTAGAACAGAATGGAATTTTAACAGTTCCACTAAGGTCTTTTAATGTTAAGAACCTTGGCTGCCCCAATTTATTTCCTAATAAAAGAAAAGTTTGGCAGAATAACAAACATGAATGTTTGAAGAGAGGAAATATCTTCCTTCACCTGTGCTTCCTGAACTTCTTTTTCCCCTACATTAGAGTGGTGGTGCTCAGGCTTAACTGATAGCATTTCAGCATGCTGTTGCCCCTGCTGCTTCTCAACTGCATTTTCCCTCTTTACCTCACGTATTGAACGACGAGGTAGCATTGACGCCTGCTGCCAGATAGTCAGTATGCTCCAGTGCAGACGGCTGCATTTCAGTGATGAGTAAAGTGATCATCAGTCTACACCTCTCTTCAAAGAATTATGTTTGGTTCAGCAGGCTTTGAGATCTTTGAATGAAAGATGCTGTAAGTAGTGCTAAGCAATTTTCTCTCCCTCAAACTAAAATGAAGCTGCTAGCTTTTCATGTCTCTTTAGGCCCCCTATTACTTGCCATTTCCCCTTAGCAATCTTCTCATTCCAAATACTGACATTCTGGCAGCCCAGCTATTTTCAGAAACTATTATCTAAGTTTGAGATTGTGAATTTTTTTTGCTAGATGTTTTTTCCAGGCAAGCATTTTGCTACCTAAACTTCAGCAAACTTACAAGTAGATAGAGGCAGAACTCTCCTTAGCTTTTTTGCCATAAACCAAGGAGTTAACTTCACAATGTTGGCTTCTCATTTAAGCCACTTTCTGAAGCACAGCTCTAGTTCTAAGAGTGGCTTTGGTAGTTTAGTCTCAATTTCCTGAGCTCTTTATAAAAGCTTAACAAATTTTTCCCTAACATTAAATAACACATTCTTTGGATGTTTCAGCTTCATGTAGGGTTTTTAGATGCCCCATGCTGGTGCCCTAAATTGAGCATTCATTGAAAAGCCTGCCAAGAATTTTGTCCTTCAATTCAGTCCCGTAAGAGCAATGGAACTTGGCCCCCCAATTGCTTCCAAGGTTTGAGGGTTTCTCTTGCTTCAAGATAACCCACAAATAAGAACTTTGATCCGGATTTTTTAAATGCAAAATAAATTATGCAAAAGCAATTGACACCAAAAGAAATTTTGTGAAAGACTTTATTGGGAACACACTCAGTTCCAAGCAGGAGAGTCAATCATCCCTCCTCTGGCCTTATCCTCAAGTTTCTTCAAAATTTGCTAATGTGCTGTCAGAACAAGATTAACAAAATTGGAAATATTTAATTTAGAACAAAAATGAAACATCTAATTTTCCTAAACATACAAGAAGGCATGCAGGAGATCAATCATTCAACAAAATATTTGTCTTACTGCATGAAAATACTCAGGGTGGGAACTGCAAACAAGTTATAATTATTTGGACTCCTGTTAAACAGACTAGTGAGCCTTATAATTAGTAACATAATCACTTTAAGACAAATATACTAAATAAAATAATGAATCTTCAACACCGCTCCGCATAATATTGGTGAAAATTTATGTTTTATTAATCAGCTTGTTGCTTTATCAAAACTTGGAATTCTGAACCTCTGAAAGTTGCAATCACCATTGACCAGAAGATTCATCCTTGATTCAAGAGACATGCAAGAGCAGAAAAGAACTTCCACCGAGTTCTCACACGGCTTTAAGACCTGCTTGTGGGGATGCTGATTGTACAGGACAACTGATCAGTAGAATTCATGTATTGAAATCCTTTCCTTCCAACACACCCCCACTGGCCCTAATTGATTTCTCTGCTGGCTAATGACCAGCCCAGATGCTCACTGACTTGAAAATGACTGACCAGCACTACAAGCCATTGTGGCCATGTCCAATGGATAAAAGGGATTGAAAACAGCTAGGTAAGTTATTTCCCAATATATAACCACAAATATTATTACTTCTATTACTCAAATCATAAGGCAAAGTGTATTTTATCAACTGGCTACCCAAGTTATTGGAATTATCCATTCAAGTGCCACTTGCCAATATTAAAAACTTGCCACAAAACTTCACATTTAGGTATGTTAATATGTTTTCTAACCCTGAGGGGGTAGGGCAGGGGTTGGAGAAGGTGTGGACAGAGAGTAAGGACCTGACACCAAGACACCAACAAGGAATGTCTACAGCAGCTGTACAGGGAAGGCAGAAGTGTGACAGATCTGTGCCAGCCCAAGGGGGTCAGACAGGAGCTCGGGACGCAGGAACAGGCTGAAACAGAGAAGCTGCTATGTTAATCACCCACATGCAAATCAGTGAAGATACTCCAGGATCAAAACTCGTCATGTATCAGCGCCTCTTCAGAGAACAGAAAAAGGATCCACTGACGACCTCTCATTAAAGGTCCCTAACCCCATCAGAGGAATTTACTAATGAAAACTATTTAACCCAAAGACTCTCATAAACCTAAGTAGAAATCACAGGTATCAGTGAGTCTCCATAGAGAAAGAGAAAATTACATTTTTAAATGCTGCATAAATTGGAAGGATTTATAAGCAATAGAGGGGCCCTCAATGTGGCGTCCCATATGCACCAAGGCCGTAACACGATAGCGGGGACTTGCAGAACTGTGCTCTGGAAAAGGCTCAGTATCACCCAGCAAAGTACTTCGAGGAAGAGCAGGTTATTCTAGCCACTGATTTACATTAGAGTTCTTAGAAGTGTATGTGCCTTTTTAATACTATCATAGAATAGCCCAGGTTGGAAGGGACCCCAAAAGATGATCTGGTCCAACCTCAAATTTATTGACTAGCTCAGTAAATTGGTCTACGGTTTCAGTTAAAACCATGAGCTCTGACTTGCATCCAGAGTTACAGGGCTTGTTGGTAGAATGATTTCAGGAATGCAGATCTCAAGCACAGCATTTAATTTCTTAGAGCTAGGAATTAAGAATTACTTGACTATCGGCATGACTTTTATTAAAATAACTTTCTTCAAAAGGTCTTCAGAAAACGCTTATTACCAGCAGGTATTAGTGTCCAACTTACTCAACTGGAGACAAACACTCCACTTCCCATCCAGACTACAAAAACCAGGTGCTCACTGGATGCACACAAAAGTTTGTGGTTTTTTTAAATACTAAATGAAAAAAGAAATTTCTACATCTGTTTTGCTCTCCCTTCTATTATGTGAAAACAATTTACCTGCTTTCACACTCTGGCTACGATTACTTTGTTTTCACTTCATCTAAATGCAATGAATAATCTTGGTCATGGCTACTGAGATAAAAGCTAAGAGAATTTATTTCTTGTTCCGCACAGCCACAAGATGCTGGTGACACCTGTAACATCGGGAATGCAACTGCATACTGAAAGGACAAATCTGCTGCACTCACGGACCCCAACACACCAGACTCCCAGCCCCACTTTATTCATTTTTCTACTAATCACACCCATTTTCTGGACAAATATATAATGTGGAAAGAACAGATCTATACTGACAGCCAAGGCCAACTGTATAACGCTCATCTAACTGGCAATGAGATTCATTAATTAGGTTGCTGCTTTAGAGTGTTGTTCCCCTGCAGCTATATTCTGCTCAAGGGTATTTTCAATAGTATTGAATAGATGAAGCAATTACTAAGCAAAATCCACTAACTGATGGCCAGTGTCAGATTCCTTAGGCCATACTTTCAAAGGGTGTACATATATTTACTTGAATGAGTGATTGAATTTAGAGGAAAAAGGCAAAGCAAAAAAATCCCCAGTGAAACAGCTTATGTGTTCTTCGCTTTTAGGGGGGTGATCTTTAAAACAAAGCTTGCCATTCTGCAGACACAACACTGCAGACACAATTAAGATGTAGAAGGGCTAGCTACAGGATACCTAGCTGCCTGATTGCACATGCAAATCAGGTTGTCGGCGATCTAAAGGCACTTACTTACTCTCGCAATTAATGGCAGGCAAAGAGATTCATCTACCATTATTTGCTCTCTTTACTGAGAGCAGTATAAGCAACTTGTAAAAATAATAAAAGCTTGAGTCCAGTTAAGTGTTTCCTGTTCCAACATCTGACTGACGTGCTACTTCTGGGTTTATTCCAGTTATGTCACTTTTACAAGTTGACATATCCCTGAGTATTTAGGTTAAATAAACACAGCACAAGTATTTTGGCTTTGCTGTGAAGATGTGGAAAGACTTTCTTCTTGTGAATTGTTGGGTTGGCTTTTTTTACCTTTTTTCCTGCCTCAGATGATGTTTAGACTGTGCCTCATTAAAGTTGGGAGCAGAAGTAAAAAAGTTTTCAGGCAGGTGCATTATTTTGAAAGTTTAGGATATCTGTAATTCTAACTGATCTTCCACCTGGCATTAAATCTTCAAAGAATGTCAAAAAGTATCTTAAAAAACTTGAGATGCCTGACTGTATACAGAGGAGGAACAGATGCACCTCTATAATTTGCCCATAAATAAGTAAAAATGAACCCATCAGCTATTCAGGGACACTTACATGCAAGCTGGCAAACACATTCTTTTTTCCTTTTCTTGTTTGTTTTTGGTTTTTGCAGTTTTCAAACATTTTCTGAACCAGACCTTACAGGGTGCTCTTAAAAAGCTTTAAACACTGATGTGTTTGTTTTTAGAAACTTACTATGCAGAAGTGCCACCCTAACTCTCATCCTTAAATAAAACCTTTAGCCACTGCCCTTGGCCTCCAAATTTAGTGGGACCCATATATGGGCAATAAACCCTGCATGCACAAAATACACAATTTCTTCTCCCAGAAATAGTGAAAGCTCAGTCTGCAAGAGCTTCCTTTAAGGTCACAGCAAGTCAGCTGCTGAAAAGAAGTTAACATCATAAATTAAACTATGCCTGAAACCCGGCAGACACTTAATCGAGTTCTCCTAGATTCCTCCCCCTTCTCTCCCCCATCCTTTTTGGTCTCTGGTTTTAGGCATGCCTTTGAGCAGAAGTGCAATACACTTCTATAACCATTCATCCAGCTGAGCAGAGAAGGGAAAGAGGAGAAAACCCATACACTTGAAAGATATTTAAAGTTTTTAATGGAGACAACTTTGAAGAGATGGATCAAAAAATCAGGTTTTGACCAGTCCAATACCACTTAGAGTGACCAACTCTGAAACTTCCCCTTTATTCTTTACAGATTAAGAGATAACATTCCTAAGTGCTTATTTATCCCTCTTTTTCCAACTGATTTGATCTATTTATCTCCAAGGTAAACATGACCACCGACACAGGCTGGAGAAGTGGACTAAAGGACATGAATTCAAAAAATCCTTCAAAGTAACCAGCACAGAAATGACACACAATTTGTGACTTGTGAATTCAGTCAGCTGCAGAAGCTCAGGTGAGGAATTCGCCTAGTAGGAAAACCTTCTGACTAATGCGATTTCCAAGCTTGATAAAAGCACATCTGGGTAGGTGATCAGATGAGGTATCACACTGATGCTTTCTGCTTTTCAGTAGGCTGTGCTGGTTTCTGTAATGAGCCAGAACATCGACATTTGTATTACACATCTATGAAGTAATCCTTTCATTCCCTTATCTAGAACGACCAGAATGAAAAGAAACAAAGAAATCAGCTGGTTTCCAACTAAAGATTTTCAGTGCAAATTATTAAGCCAAGACTGAAGATGTACATCAGCAGCTGACAGTACATGAGCTCCTGCACTGTACTGTATTATTTTCTGGTTATCTTGTGTCACAATTATGGCAGACTTCTTTCCATTCTCCTTGGCATTTTCTAGTCCTTCAAGACTTCACAATGAGACTCTGAAAACTTTGAGTGCTACAGTACCAGCCATGCTGACCTCTGCAATGTCACAGAGTCAGCTCAGGTTGTCCCAGTCTAAAGGCCATGCGTGATTGCTGCCTCCTGCCTGGGTCCAGGTACAGGTATGCTTCCATTTCTCTTATTACTTTCTTCCATTCACAGAGGATCAACTTTGAAGAGCCCTCTTTCTCCATTATTCAAATCTAAATTTTCTTTCTCCTGACTCACAGCCCTTTCAAAAAAAAAAAAAAAACCAACACATAAAACTAACACTAAAAAAAACAAATAAAACACCACCAAAACCAAAAAAACCAAACACACCAAAAATTTCTGGACAGATTTCTTTATCAATCTGCTCTAAAAGAACATCTAGGCAGGAGATGGAATAGCTACCCAACGGCATCTCCTATCTGTTTTATCAATCATTCATTTCGAGATATAAGCTAGGAGACCCCATACATGGCCACGTGCCCACTACGACAGATGCTTTATAAACGCAGGTCAGGAAAGCTGTGATCTCCATCTCAAAGATTATTTGCAATCTAAGTAAAGATAGAGGCAGATACGGAGGAAGACAAGGGCACAGGGAACCAGTATTAGTCAATATGTAGGCACATGAACAACAGAACTGTTTGGGTTGGAAGGGACCCTAAACATCATCTAGTTCCAAGTAGAGCTGTCACGTCCTCAATAATAATTAACTGTCTACGCACGTTCTTCAAGAATAGCTCTTAGAGTTGTGCTGTAGGACAGGGCATTTCATAGAACCATAGAATAGTTTGGGTTGGAAGGGACCTTAATGCCCACCCAGTCCCACACCCTGCCATGGGCAGGGACACCCTCCACTAGCCCAGGTTGCTCCAAGCCTCATCCAGCCTGGCCTTGGGACACTTCCAGGGATGGGGCATCCACAGCTTCTCTGGGCAACCTGTCCCAGTGCCTCCCCACCCTCTCCAGGAAGAATTTCTACTGAAAGAATTGAATATCTAATTCAACTCTACCCTCTTTTGGTTTAAACATGTTACCCCTTGTCCTGTCACTACAGGCCCTTGTAAAAAGTCCCCCTCACAGCTTTCTTGTAGGCCCCCCCCCTCCAGGTACTGGAAGGTGCTATAGGGTCTCCCCATAACAGCTCCAATTATCCTAGCCTGTCCCCATGGCAGAGGGGCAGCTCCAGCTCTCAGAGCATCTCCATGGCCTCCTCTGGACTCACTCCAACAGGTCCACGTCCTGATGATGTTTGGGGCCTCAGAGTTGGACACAGAACCACAGGTGGGGTCTCAGCAGAGCTGATCAGAGAGGGAGAATCCCCTCCCTGGACCTACTGGTCATGCTTCTCTGATACAGTCCAGGATATGGTGGGCATTCTGGGGTACAGGCACACACTGCCAGGTCATTCTAACAATACTTTTTTAAAAAAAAGCATTAAATATTTGAAGACATTCCTTTCTGGCATCACCTAAAAAAAGCTAAGCTAACACTGCCATCAGGCTCACACCTGAAACGGAGCAGACTATCTAATACTTAAAGACATTCATCAACCCTTTGCTACCACCTAGGTTAGACAAAAATCCTCATGCTGCAACAGAAAATATATCTTGAATCCATATTTGAGCATATAGTCATGAACAGTATTCCCCTTCTTCTATAAGCTTTGATCAAGGAGACTTAAAAAATATATTATACCATGCCTTGCTTTAACTTGAAGGTTTTTGTTGTTTACAGTAGTGAATAAAGATGACAGGCAAATAGCATAATTAGCACAAACATGTTGTTCCTCAAAGTTTCCAGCAATTTTTAAACATCAATTGCTCAGTATTATTACGATACTCTCCCTTACCAACCCCAAGCTAGTGTGGATCTTTCTTGTGCCATAAGGACAGTTTTCTGTTCCATTTATCCAAGGAAACAAGGTATCCATGCCTGCAGCATCCTGACCTCCCACATGAAAGGGCCTAGTGTCCCTAGAGCCAAAGGGCAGCAGGACCCCTGGATACCCTTGCCAGCCACACACATACCACAGGGTCAATAGATTATATTTGGCTAAAGCACATCTGTTGGCAGTCACTAAATCCCCATTTGCAAAGCTCAAGGGTCAAACAGTATTTCATGTCACTTGGCAGCTCCCTCCAATGGCAAGTCCCCCACCTGTTAGAAAAGAACATCAGGGCTCTTACTCAAATTTGAGTATTTTGGTTGTCCATCCAACTCGTTATTTATTCCCTCCTCCGGTAAGGAGACGATAATCACCAAGACAGAACACAAACAACCCCTGTGGATCAGCAGGTCTTTATGACCAAAAGCGTTCTTACATTTGGCTAAGCATATGTCAAAATGAATCATGGGAAACTTTATTAACGTATAAAAGACATCGCCGCTGGAATGCCGTCAGCCTGAAGCGTAAGGTGACAGAGCCCTCACAGCATCAAGCGCTTGTGACAACTGGAGTCTGAAAATATTTCACAGACAGCTGAAAAACCAGTTTATACTGAAGGAATATATTGAATTACCACAGACCACACAAAGTGGGTGACTAGAGCAACACTTACATAGTGTGTTGTTGGACTTAGCATTTGACAAAAGGCCATCTAGTTTCAACCTAGATAAGCTGGAAAGATATTCATCTAATGTCTTCTCTGAAAGACTGCAGCTCCAGTGCTAATAAGGGAATTTAATTAGATGGACAAGCCTTGACAGCAATCCTTTTCAAATACACCTAGTATTGAAATAGGCCTGGGTGTTCCAAGATTTATAGAAATCCACTATTTGGGTTAACATGGAAAAATAGCTGAAAGTTTTGACTATCCAAGACAGAGGCTCTTGGTTTTCCTACTTCCTTTGTGACATACATAGCATTACCAACAACTACACTGGCTGCCCAGAAGAAACCCCTGTTCCAAGTGCGTGTGCTATAAAATTTGAGCAGAATTGATTTTGCCCTCAGCATTAGTAAATCTCACAGATTCCCTGGAAATCAGCCCAAGACAACAGACCATTCAGCAGCGCCTCTGAGCAGGACACCAACTGTTTCTCCTTCCTACAGCAGCACCCAAAACCCCAGGACAGAGGAGAGCTGCTGTGCACAAGGGCACGGTACAAACACGAAAAGCAGTCTTTTTCAGTGTATTTACAATAGAAAGACATGCACACACACGAAATACACGGGGGGAAAGAAAGGCACAAAGGCTAGTACTTTCTAAAATTGTAGAGGGAACAAGCCTGCCAGCAGGCTGATGAAACACTTGAGATAAAGTAGCATAATCAATAACAATGCTGCACCTTTAAAAAACAGCAAGCACAACGCGATCAATTCATATCTCAGTGAAGTAGCGTAATAAAAATCTGCAACTACAATAAGCTAATTTAATGATACTTTATCAAGCGCTCACATTTTCAACTACTGTTGTTCACGGCAGAATGAAGCCTGTGTAAAAATATGTCATGAGTCAATATGGCATTCTACTGAAGAGAAAAGACCCACATCATTAAAATCTTAAGCAAGCCTTCATTAAATAAAATACATGAAATTAGCTCCTTCAAAAGAATTTAATTAGTCAACACATGCAGGTTAAACTCACAATCTGCCATTGTGGTTTTTTAAGCCATTCATTTTCTTAAAGCTTTGTCATAAGAAGCATTCTTTTTTTATTGTTATTATTTTTATAATACGGTTAGAAACCACGGTTCCTCTGTGAAAAGGACAAAGTATCCCTTGCAAACAGCAAGACATTTTCATTGCTACTGTATATAGAGCGCTGCCTTGTTCAGGCAATTTCAATCATTTTACGCATCTTCATTAAGTCAGAGATACGGTTCAGCTTTTCAGAGAGAAACCTCAACAGCTGCAGAGAAAAGGAGGGACAACAGATTCTTAAACAGGAAAGAGGAATTACCAGTTATCTAGCTTGAAATGAAACCTCTGGGAAGCCCCATCTGCAGTCTCAGTCATTACAAATCACGATAATTATGTGAGCTCTCAGCCCATATATAAAATTTCAATACCTATGAAGAGCAGCAATACTGCAACGTCCACAACACAAAAACATTGCCAGCTCATTTTGCGAAGCTTCAGGCTACTTGTAACACTGAGAGAAGATGAATCAATAAAATGTTATCAGTAAAACAGTTTGATTCCTGCACAGTTAAGCGCATGGCCACTTCTATATTTCAATCCCCTCAGGTCAGTGTAATTTTACACAGTCACACAATTCTCAGCAGTGAAATGATACTGGTGGATGTTTCAGATATTCTAAAGCACTTATATCTACATGCGGATTAAAAAAAAACCCAACATCACTTGTTTCATATCTGGTTCAGAAAGTTGGATCTTTCACAGAGTCTTAAACACTAGCAGCTCTTTTACCCCAGCTCCTGTAAATTAAGTTACTCTGAACAGTTCACTAGGCCAAATCCTACGTGTCCTATTCACCTAGTGCTTAAACGGGAGTTTGGGAAGAAAAGCAAGTCAAATCTAGACTTGGCCTTTCTTTTAAAGTACATCTGAGACATGAAATAAGATGTAATTTCTGCCTACTCAAGAAAATCAGCCCATTTAAGCAAATTGAACTATTCACCAATAAATTCTGCTAGGTTACTCACCACAAGGACCGAAGAAACTGTAAATGCTACTGACAAAGACTAACTGCATAGTTAATACAACATTTTTCCCCATATCCAGATAATTCTTCATGCATACTCCTAATTTCCAGCTTCCCACCTGGGCATGCAATGAAATAATGCCTCAAGTTAATCACACACCTCCAAGGAGCTGCACTTTTTGCATAAATAAGAGAAACAAGTATACCTCCAAACCTGAGTTAGTAATAATCATCTCAAGCTACAGCGCTCTAGAGAAAGAGAACATTCACAAGGCAGCTCTTTTTAGATACCAGTCTACTCTCCTTGATTTAATTTGACAATGTCCTAATGAAACAGTATAAACCTATTATTGGACCAGTCATGGGCACCGTGAAGTCAAAGGCAGCGGACTTCAGCAAGACAGGATTGCAGTCCCAAAAAGGCCTCAACTTGTTTTATCATTTTGCTACCAACTGCATCTCATCCATTTCCTTCTTTAACTCCTGCACTACAGACAACAGAAATAAATACCAGTCCACTCAAAGGCAGAAAGTACTTTTTGGGTTTTTATTGTGATCAAAGACTGTTTACTCCTGTATCCAGTTCTTAGAAAAAGTAAGGAACATTTTAATGACTAGAATGTCCATAAAGCACCATGTATTCTCCTGCCATAGCTCTTAAAAGGTTTAGTTTCCTTAAATACTTAAAGGATGTTGGAAATATCTGAGGGGCAAAGCCCCTCTGTATATACGGTGCAATTTCCTTGCCACATTCCTTTTACTAGGAAATCACAAGAATGCATTTCTAGCACTAAATTTTAATAGCGTTAAAATTATCAGAAAATACCTAATCACTAAGAAATGAAGCACACATTTATGCAAAAAAAAAGCTGCACTAAGCCATTAATGTTTATATTTTATCACCAAAACTGTTCTCATAACTTCACTTAAGTTTTACTGTCTGAGAACTTGCAGTTGTGGAACTTGCTCAGAGGGATCTCCATACCTTCCCTTCCTCCCAAATAATGAGCCAAACCATCACGGATACATACAGGAGGAAGAAGCCTGTCTCTTTTACTAGAAGATTGAGCTCATGAAAATCCAACTGCATCAATCCTCCTTCTATTATCCTTTCAAACTTCCCAAATCAAATAACTTTGCTGAGCTTGACTAGAGCTTCTGACTAGAAATTCCACTGGGGAAAGAAGTTTTAGATTAACAGCACAACACATTCAGAAATCAATACATAAACCCTGTGCTCGGCAACACTTCCCAATCCTGAGACTGAACTAGGTCTCAGAAAAGAGAACAAACCACTCAGAGACAACTATCCTAATCTTCCCACATCTGTTATGGCCCTGAAATCATGAACTTCCCACTATCACACTCGGGGAATTGTTTAAAAAGTGTTCTGATTCAATAATACTTTTTAATTGTGAAAATACATCCATCCTTGTATTAAAACCAGGAGATTTGGTTTGGTGCTTCCCCCCCCCGCCTTAAACCACAGAGATAAAGCTGAAAAGCAATAAGGCAATTCAAAGATAACCGAATGTATGGGGTGCCAATCCTTCTGACATAATGCAAGCCCCTTAACGCAAGAAAACAATGTGATTAGACACTCAGGGGAGGGAGAAGAGATAGGGTGCAACTGTAAACTTCTTGTGAGAACTCTTTAAGCCTGGTCTCAACTTCACTCAAACACAGGATCAGCTCAGATTGTTCTCTATGCTGGAAGCAGGATGGCTTTCACTTTTTGATCTGTTCAACCTTTCCTTTCCTCATTAACAGTGTTGCTTTCTCCATTCACCAGAGTGCTTTTTGGACAGATCATGAGCATTGGAGGGCAGAGTGTAAATCGGAACAACATCCATAATCAGCCAAAAAAAGCCAGACCGATTTTGCTATGAGCTGCAATCCTGAAGCCCAACTGGAGAGCACAGTAGAGCTGGCTATCCTTTTAAACACACAAAGCCAGCAGCTGACAATGAACAGAAAACACGCTTTTTCCTCATGTGCCTATTATAGTAGTCACACACATCCCACTTCTCAGCTCTGTAGGACATGAACAAGACACAGCTCACCACAAAGTGCATCTTGCTGCTTCACCCCCTTGGTTCAATTCCAAACCCGCTCAGAATTGACAAGAGCTGTCAATATACCAAGACACAAAAGGAAATTGATTTCCCAAAATTTTGTTAAGTCACTCAAACAGCTCTTAACAGCACAACCCCCCGCAAAGTCAGGCAAGAGGCCTCACTGGTGCTACTATTGTCTTATATTCATTAAAAACTTAGGTTCATTATTTATTGCCCTGTAATTCTGTAAGGCAAATCCAAAGTAATGTTGCCATGACAAACACACACAGTGCAGTTTTCATACTAACCTGATCCCCATGATCTCTCTTTCTTCAATTAACAGAACCCCATTTTATTATACCTCAACTAGACAATCAAAATATTTTCACTACTGCTGGCATTAGCCTTATAAAGGCACAGATCATCAAGTCTAAAAATCCTTTGCAGCAAAGCAGAAGAGCTTTACGCACCGCCAGACCTCTCAGATGCCATGGGCTAGGATACCATGTTATAAGGCTGTAAAACTATGGCCTGTGGCTCCAGTCCAGCCTGCAGAGTAATTTAATCTAGCTCACAAAGAAATCAGGAAAATGGCCTCTGCTGTGCTGAATCAGCAGTGCTGGAAGCCGTGCCACCCTCTATCAGCTAGTAAGAGAGCGCTTTGTCTGCGGTGCCAACCCTGTGTAGAGCAACTATTGGGCAAAAGAAAAGACCAGCAGGAATGTTATGTGCCAGATTTTCAGTAGATGTAAGTCAGAATAGTTCCAATGACTTCAGGGGTTGCACTGATTTACATCATTTCAGGATTATAGGGATTTACATCCACTGGAAGTTTCACTTCTCTTTTTTTGTCTTTTAATTAAACAATGGTGTAAGGTTTGGCAGCAGTACAAGTCTTCAACAGACTAAGATTTGGGAAGGATCTTCAAAAAGTTTTGTAAAGCTCAGAGAAAAGCAATAAGCCACTTTTAGTTTAAAAAGATATAGTGGCTAAATTAAAATTCACAAGATGTATATAAATTCTGATCTATACATGAGTAATAGACATAAGCATATACTTCCACTCTTCAAACTGGAGCTCCCTAAATATAACAATGGCAAAAGAACAGCAATAAATGAAAACTTTGTTCATTCAATCTGGTTATATATCATGAAAAACTATCAGCACAGATGTTATCCCTATTTATGAGTCATAACTAGGGCCAAAATAAATGCCATGTATTACTTCATTTTATTTTTTTTCTCTTAAGTGCCAAAAAAATGACTACCACTTGGATTAGGAAAACACATAACTGGAAAAAACAGGGGGTACTGCTCATCAGGAAGGAAGCCAACTGGGGCAAAGTTGGGTTTGCTTTCATTTCCAAATAAACTTGTAACTACCACATCGTATCTCAGTGACTTCAGAGCAGTTAGTTGCTTACCTGCTCACCTCTCAAAGAAAGATCCATAATAAAATAAAAACAGCTCTTCGCCCAAGACAGCGTGTGCTTAATACCACCCTCAAATGTGCACGTATTTCATTTGTTTCCCATAACGTGACCATGACAGGGAAAGAAGAGAAGGAAAGTGAGAATCATTCTGGTGCTGGAGATCCTTAAATGGGCAACAGATTTATGCTTTAAGCCAAAGCGAGCAGAACCTGCAGGCACAGCCATGTGAAAAACTATGTGCAGTTACTCTTCACACTATTTCTGCGGCACAGTGACCCACTCCCAAGCCAGCTGAGCCTTCAGAAAGACTTAGAATTAAGCTTATAAATAAACAGGACACTGTTTGCTAATGCAATTCAGCTGATGTGTTACACAAGAACTTAAAAATAAACTGTTTCAAAAGCCACCTAACGAAAGAAAAGCTTAAGCCAAAATGCCTCTGTATTCAAGAAATGTAGCCTCACTCCATGGCATCTTTTTCAGCACTCACCTCTGAGCAGGTCGGTGTTAAATCTCCTGCTTCCAGTGAGTCTGATTTAAAAGTGTTCTTCAAAGGCTTCTGCAATTTGGGGAGTATTAAATTTTATACCTCCTAAGCTATTTATTAGCTGGGGAAGTACTTAATTGACATTCACCAGATATTAACTTTTTTGTGCACGTGTTACTGATTTTGGCATATAACCTTGAGCTCTTCTCCCTTCCCTCCCCCCCTTCTTTTTTCGCAGGACAGCTGTCCTAAGAACAGTAGGTTTCTCAGTGTGTGGATTCCCTACAAATTTCTCTTGGAGGTGCAGACAGCTATATTGTAACAACAGAATGTTCACAAGTAACCCCAGTGCACATGAAAGGCCAAAAAATCACTTAGGCTGTTAATACACTGTTGCAGAAATTCTGTCTTCTCTCTAGGTCTCCACAACAAACATGACTTCAGGAGTCGTCCAGACGCAACGCGAACCAGGCACAGTAGATTTGTGGGGTACCCAAGCCTTCAGGCACTCGGCTTTCCACATCTCTTCTTCCCACCCACCCCTACTTTAATTTTCTATTCCCCCCCCCCCCCAGAAGCAACCCCACTCCACAAATGTTAAACCTTCCCTTTTACCACAGCATTGCCAAAGGACGCCACTGCTGCATTAACAGGACTCTGCTTCATCATCATGTCTTCCCAGGCAATGAAACCCGCTATATTATTATAAAGGTAAAACCATGTGCCACTATTGCTCAGTTCTGCTGCTATTTAGCAGGATACAGCCAACATTATGCCTCAATTCACAGTAGAAAGAGAAAATAAAACTTTGTTTTATTGAAAATACAAGGAAAATTCATTCCAGAAAAATGCATTATCTGCACTGAGCTTTGCCAAAACATCACAGTTCATTCACCACTCTCAGAAATTCCCGCAGACTCGTGCAATGGGTATTCAGTGATCAGTATGGGATTAAACCTCTCTTTTAAGTCTAACACAAAGTACAACATTTCTAACTTCCCACTGCCCCCCACAACCCTTCTACATTGGGCTTCTTCCAGTCAAGAGGTATGAAAACCATCCAGCACGATTAGAGGAGCTTGCTTGTTATCCAGTATAGCAAGCAGTCTTTTATCTTTCCATTTCTCTTTTGTCTCAAACTCCAGGCAAACAACAAAAAAATCTCAGTAAACTTTGCACAGAGATAATCAATCCACTATTCAGTTATTTGAACAAGCATCTAGAGTTTAGCAACCTAGAGATCATTAAACTTCTCCTGATAAGGGTCTCTTCTTGTAATTTGACCACAGAGCAGTGAAATCTTTGGGTGCGAACCAAACATTTTTAATAGTTGGCACCCTTGAAGGTTCCATCACACCAGATCTTGCCACGGCCTACAGTTTCTCCTTTGTCCAAGTAACCATACATGTGCTTTTCTTCATCCTCAACCTGTCCCTTCTCTTCACAGGAAAGGAAAAACCCAAAAAACATGAAATTTTTTTTTTTCCTTTTTAATGCCATTTACCCACATTTCATTATCCTCTACTGAGGGTCCAAAAGCAAAAGAGGGCATTGAATCAATTTAGAAATGTTCAGAAGGCCACTAAAACATAGATAAATGAAAGCATAATTCACCCAAATAATTCCGGCACAAAAGAAAAATGTCTAAGCTTCTGGAGATGAGTAAACAGTTGCCTTTCATGTGTAATTGTGTAAAACTTCTGTTTCAAAAGAAAGGTAAGCAGCCAGCAATAATTAGGTTCCTGAAAGACAGGTAGCAAGGCATACAGGACCTGAAATTATGACTTTTCCTGATTGCCCTGGGAAGCACTTTCACTGGGGGAAAAATACTCCATAAATCATTTTCCATCTGGAAATCCACTAGCCCTACTCTCCTTTCCCCCCTGAAGTGAGATGCTCCAGAATCAGATCATATCAGCAGAGGGAGTCTCTTCCTCTAACACAGAGACCAGCATGCATCTGGCTTTCCCCGGTTACCAAAAACACACAGGCATGACAGGCAAATTAAACAGAGATACTAAGCGGTAAAACATTTAAGTGTGGGCTGGGCCTTCTAATAAGCTTTATGAATAATACAGGTATGGTAAAAAGAGGCAGTGCAATACCTAACTTTTGTGCAGGGTAAACATCTTGCCCTTAACACATTGCAAGATCAGACACAGATGACAGGATGGGAAATGGGACCCAAGGAAGGTCAAAACCCCCAACCATCTGAAAACAGACTATACTGAAGAGTCCAGCCTCTACATACCGGTACAACATTCCCATTTACTACTTCAGCATTAATTTAATCCTGCTCCTTCTGCTCATGTTGGAATTAGTAACAGCGCCTTCAACAAAAATATCCTCTACTGAGCAGACCACACTAGAGAACTGGGGGAAACAGCCTGAGAATCACATCCTGGAGCCTGGAAACAGACCTCTCGTGCTGGCCAGCAGTTGAGTTGGGGAACCCCTAAAAGTCAGGGTGTCCAGTGCTGGACAGAATTGAAGTCATCCTTCCCTCTGACAGCAAGAGCATTTTACTTGCATGAGCCTAACCTAGGCTTTAAATCTGGAATTTTTCTAGATGGTGAAAATTTGAAGATCCCAATCTTTGGAACGTCCATAACAGCCAGGAAAAGTACTGACAAAGGAAGACATTTGGATTAGTGTTCCTACATATTCCAGACATACAGTGTCAAGACATGGGAGGCTCAGAATACAAGCCACTATTCTACCTTTAGTTATTTCAGTAAATCAGTCACTTCAGAGCACAGGTTTTAAAGGCTCATGGTCAAAGCAGAAGGCTCTATCACATGGGCTCTGCAACACTCTGTTCTGAACGGGTTTTGTTCAATGCCTTTATTAACAGAACCAATAAAGGGAATATATTTGTTACACATGGAAGTGATACAAAAGTAGGATGTAACTGCAACTCTCTTGGGGGTCAGAATTCAAAACAATCTTAATTCAGATCAGGATGACACAAAAAAAAAAGATGTAATTCAACAGAAGAGGAGCAAGGTAACCCAATTCAGCAGGATTAATCAACTACACATACAGAAAATGACTGGGTAGGTAGCCGTTCTTCAGAAAACGATGTGGGAGGTTATACTGGATCACAAGCTGAACATGAGTCAACAGTGCCATGTTGTTAAGGGAAAAAAAAAGCAATCATCACATAAGATTAATCAACTGGAGTATTGCCTGCGAAACAGGCTCAGCAATCCTCCTGGTCTGTTCAACCCTGCGAGACTCGGCTGGCAGTCAGATCAACCTGGGGCATGAAGGAAGTAGTGAAGGTAAGGGCTCAGAGCAGGGAGCCCAGGCCCGACACGACAAAGGGAACAAACGAGCAGTTCAGCCTACGGAAGCTGAATAAAACCCAAAACAGTGTTTTTAAGCATTCTGGGGCAGGGACGGGGGAAAGCAACAACTGCTCTCTGTGTCTGTAACAAATAGCAACAGGTTTACATTGCATCAGGAAAGTTTCAGCTCAACCACAAAGGAAGAAAGGGAAGGAATATGTTGGCTGTGGTCCCTACGATGGGATCTTCAACACCACAACGGGGACCAGCGTGTTACAAAGGAGCTGCTCATGCCTGGAGGAAGGAGCATGCGTTAGGCATCCTGGAGTTCCCCCAGCCCTGTTTTTCGGTGAGTCCACCAAACTCCAACAAGCAGACCTCAAAGAGCACGAACAGGTCCAGGTAATATTGCCAACAGCTCTCAGTGAGACTTCCCGAAAAACAAAACATGGCCAGAAGCAGAGCACGGCCGATATCAAGCACTCAGGGTTGATTGATTTACAGACAGTTATCTGTTAATAACCACTGATTATATCAGGAACAAACAGGTTATTAAATTTTATGCTTTAGACCTGTCCTGCACTTTTTCAAGTGCAACCATTTCTTTATTTTCTAACATCTTCACAAGCTCGTTTCTTGATGTTTTGACTTCATATACCAAGAGTCCCAATACACTTTTCCCACTACACAGTGAAGTAACAAATGTTTGTGTCACTGACCTGTCTTGTGTGATTCTCCAGACACGAACTGACAGGGAAAGCTGATAGACAGCTTTGTATGGAACTGTTTTAGTAATCTTGACTATTTATCTTTGAATAATTGCTATATTCATAATTATTTTAAAGACAATTTTATTTAATAAGGATTGAAATTGCTACTAGACAAACTCAGTATAACAAAATTTTAGACCAAAAGTAATTTTTGTGACTAATCTACGAACTGCTACAAAATTGTGATTTATAATAGGCATAGTAATAGCCTTAATGATTGCAGCGCTTCCGGGTATCAATGAAACATAGATTGGCTCATTTCTAAGCAGAAAGGTCTTTTTTTTTTTTTTCTACTCCTTCATGGGTGGCCCACACATCTTCAGGATCCTTGGAGGAGCTTCCAACATTCCCACTGTGCGTTCCACACAGTGGCTGCTATTACCATGCTAATGTTAATAGGCTGTAGCTTATGTGACTCCTCCGAGCAGCAGCTATTGCACAGCATAACTAGCAGTGCGCTGAATTACTGCCACTGGCTCTCTATTACAAAAAGCTGGCAAGTGGTGAGGAACAGTGGCAGGAAAGTAGCGAGGGCAAAACAAAAAATAATTAAAATTTTGTATTGGAAGGGAGCAGAAAGCAGGAATCTAAGCAGGCTGGCAAAGAGAGATGCTGAAGCCTGGGGTCATGAGGCACGGGGCAGCAAAAGTCGCTGTGTCCAATGACAGTACAGCCCATATGCCAGAACATTTGCCACTTGTCTCTCCCTCTGTGCAACTGCAATTCAAAATTAATAAATAAGATAGGGATAATGAATATAAGCAAGAAAAAAAAATCATAAAGCCTGTGGCAAAAAGAAATCTTTTTCAACCCAACTATTTTTTTTTTATATTGCAGCAAACTTGCTTGGGAAAGATTCTGCTGAAAGAAGTGAAGCAGACAGTACTAATGACAAATATTTTGGGAAAACAGAAACTCCGTATGTTCTCCTTTTATTCTACTAAAAATAAAAGGAAATCAAGAGCATTTTGAATTTAAATATAAGATTTCCTTACGCCAAGAGACAAACTATGCCTAAGTTAAGTCTGGACGTTAATGGAAGCAAACAGCAGAATGCTGGTCCCCGGTGTTACAATTATTCTCTCTTTAGAGGTTACGCTTTCAAGAAGCTCCAGGAACACAATTTCCCTGGGAGGACCATTGTTGTCATGTTTTTATTTAAAGGTATTTGATCTGTATTTGGAGAAAAACTCAGTTCATCACTCTGTCTTTTCATATGTTCACCTGTACAGTGTTGCAGATGATCACAGTGCAGCAGAGGCTGGAAGGCATCTCTTCAGAGCATCTCGTCCAAGCCCCTGCTCAGCACTGGGTCAACCAGAGCAGGCTGCAGGACTGTGTCCAGCTAGGTTTTGAGTATCTCCTGGAATGGAGACTCCATCACCTCCCTGAGAAGCCTCTTCCAGTGTCTGACAACCCACACACCAAAAGTTTCTTCCCACGTTCAAGTGGAATTTCCTGCAATTCCGGTTGTGCCCATTTCCTCTTGCCCTTTCTCTGCACACCACTGAAGAGCCTGGCTCCATCATCTCTACAACCTTCCATGAGGTATTTATATAAGACCATAAAGTCTTCCCCTGAGATTTCTCCAGGCTAAACAATCCCAGCTCTCTCAGCCTCCCCTTTCAGGAACGCTAATAAAGAAATATTTTAAAAAAATATCAAAACCAATATATCACAGTATACCGAGCAGTAAGAAAACCCTCTGATGGCATGGCTGGCCAAGGGCACTTCTGAGCTTTATCTGGAAAAGCAACGTTGGGGGGGTCATTCAAACACCAAAAGGAAGACTGAATGTAAAGCCAAATGCTCTTCAGAACCTTCAGCTAGCACACAAAAGGTTTGCATACACAAAAATGGATATTGATTGCGTCCATCAAGCCAGCCTAAATTCCTATTGCAGTGTTCAAGATCAGGGTCCTGGAGAAATCGGTCTCTAATCACTGGCAGAGGTTCATCTCAAAGCCCTTGTCAAATCATTCAAAACTGGCGTTCCCAGAGTCAATCACTGGTCTATTTTTCAAACTCTGCTTTCTGGTCTTAGTTCTTACTATTTCCATTTGCCTAAAATAAAAAAAAGTAGGTTTTATACAGGAATGGCACTAATTCTGAATACACCAGTAACCTCAAATCAAACAGAAACTGCCTGCCTTCCCCATGTTACTCAAATTCATTCTATTATATGAAAAAATATTAAGAAGCAGATTTCCAATGAAATCCTATCCTCTGTAGTTTTAATCTCTTCTTGCCCTTCAAATAAGACTTTTAAGTATTATCTATATTACTAAAATATTCTATGAGCTATGCACATGGCCCATGCTACCGTCAAACTAAGTACTTCACCAGCTTTAGTTTGCAACAAAATAAGCTACCTCTAGAAAACCATTACACCCAGTGCCCGGGTAGAAATTACGGTAGAAGGAGGCTTCCATATAAATAGCAATGAAATTAGGTGATAAGAATTGGCATTAGGTCAATGAAAATATTTCATTGCTAGAATAAGTGTTTCATTTACCACATGCAAAAATTCCCCAGAAATTCCGGAATGCTTTCAGCATCTGCTCTGTGAGATCCGAGCTCATGAGCTGTGTCAGCCACAGCCAGTTTCCAAACACAGAAGTGACTTTAAAATTAACATTTTTCTAACCTTAAAAGACCTAACATTATCCGTCTGGAGTTCAGAACAACAGGTATTTCACAATAAATAACAAATTGATACTGTTCCAGACATGGCTTATTTCCTAAAAGCCTAAGCATAAATAAAGAAATTAATAAATTATTCAATAGAATTTGTTGTTCCATTTTCTTCCTTAATGTCCTTTTTTTTTTTTTTTTTGAGTGCCTAATTTGAAGCAGCGCAATTCCTTAACAGACAAATTCCAGGAAAAAAAATATAAGAGAAGCTCTCTGTCTGTTGTTGGAGAAGCAGATTTATTCAGATAAAAATCTTTTAGCTCCCCAGAATGCAGAATAAAGCAATTTTACTTGGGTTTGAGGAATTTGGTTCAAAGCTCTGATCTAGAAAGCAATATATACAGTTATTAAACAGTGTGAGGGGATTAACTCAGCAGAGTGTTATTGACTACGCCGGTCTCATTAACTGCAATTTTGTTTAGATAAAAATGTCATCTTAAACATCATTTTTGTGTCACAGGTTAGATCTGAAGAATAACATTAAACATAACTATGCATCAGCAGATGCCCAGTCTGCAGCAGCTCTTTCTGGGGTCTCCCCTGGAACTCACGATTGAAATTATGGTTTTGATTTGCAACACGCCCATCAAGAGAAACTGCTTTTAAAAGTAGTTGTCCTGTGGAATGGGAGAAGTGTTTTCTGAGAGGCAGCTTCACTGGAGCATGTACAAGCGTAAGACAGAAAGCTGATGTGTCTCTGCCTCTTTTGCCTTCAAGAAAGGAAGGAAGAAAGGTTAGGGAAAGAGTTCTGGGTTCCCGGTGGACTCTTGCCTACTTTCAGATTTTATTAGGGAACTGTGAAGCTAATTACGTGTACAATAACTTCAGTAACTGCTTTCCATGCAGAATCAGAGACTAGAAAATAATGAAAGCATGAATGGAAAAGTCTCTCTGTCTTTTAACTCTGAGAAGGCACTGGATATTTCAGCAGGCTGCAGCAGAGCATCCATGCTGCTACAAGGACTGAGCAATCCTCAAGAAGCTCTTAGAAACCCTACCCAACACCAGCCAAGTCCTCACATAGCTCACGGTCTTCGCTTCCCAAACACATCCATACCACTGACCAAAGGGCACCTGGAGAAGGGGATGCTCCTGGATGCACAGGCAGCACAGCACGCAGGACATCCTGCCAGCAGCACTGAGCATCTCCCAGGCACACTCCAAAGGCAGACATTGAAGTGCTGAAGCCTTTAGGAATCAAGCTCCTACCACAATTAACAGCAGTCAGGTACCAATGTACTGTTTGGATTCTAAATGCAGGAGAAGTGGGAAGCCAGACACACTGACAGACAGAACATCCCCATTACCAATTCACATACTGGGGCCACACTGGGTGGCAGATACACACTCACTTGCCAGGTTACGGCTTGTTACCCCCTGGGTATGCTCCTTCCCTGTGGGCGCTTAGCAAAACTAGTAGGCTCCTCTATTTTTCTCATGCTTTTACAGGGGCCAGTTTTCAAGCAAGCAGTAGTATTTTGGGTCTGTATGTTCATTTTCAAGTAGAGTACACTAACACATTCTGCATTCAACTTCCAGTGTTACCTTAACCGCAAGAACATAAAACATTCACCTCCAGAAGGAGGTACAACATATAACCCTAAAGTTACTCCTACGTGAATTACTAGTAACCAGCCTCTAACAGTTTGCAAAGTCTTGCTCAGGTTCTCCCTCCCGCCTGCCTTTGGTTTTTTTTTAATCTGATGTTTGCTTCTACACTATGCCATGAAAATACAATGGATTTTAGGGTTTTTTGGTCTATCTGTTCTATACTTGCTAAACAGCATTCAGAGCCTTCCTAAGTTTTGCTACTGGAGGTTATGAGGGCTGAATAGGATGGAGGATTTGAAACTTCAGCGGGGCAAAAAAAGGCTTTGGCCACAAAGAACATCCTACCTCTAAAAACACTTGAGAGACAGCATCCATACCGAATTCTTGTGAAAAAGCCCAGGTATTTCAGTGAAGCTTTTATCTATCTATTTGTTTTTAAGCAAAAATAACGCTGGTAAGAATCCTAGCGTGGAAGCAATTATATTTTTATACATTTGCATGAAGCTTGGCTACCTTTGGCTTCATACACTTGCTTAAAGCAGAAAATGCTGGCACAGTTTATTCATCTTCCCGTATGAAAATAAACTGTGCTTCCACGCGCTTCTACCCAAACGTAACTGCCTACACAAGTGGAATTATCCTGCTACATCACTATAGACACTATTTCGGATGGGCAATAGGAACATGAATCACTGCACAGAAAAGCAAAAAAGGGGCTGTTCCTCTCAACTGCATACATTGCCTCCTGATTGTAGGGAAAGCCCTGAGTTATGTTGTTCAGCTGTATTTCTGAGAGGTGACCTGCTATAGCTGTGATGGTACTACGCTGGAGAAATAATGCATTTAACACTGTGATGTCATTCCACCCACTACCAGTTACCACAGTCTCACAGCACGCCAATAAAACCCAAATTTGTGTAATTAAAAAAGGACATTTTTCTAAAGTAATCTTCAAAAATCTTATAAAAATGAAGGGAGCGCAATCCCAATACCAAGACTATCAGCCCCCCTTAGATCATACTGCATATCACTTTTGGCATCCTACTCATTTCTCTCCTTCCCCAAGAGGCCAGTCATCATCATCACTCCCATACACCTGAGTTAATACTCAGGGATCAGATCCCCTGAGTCAGTCCTGAGCACTCTTCAGTGCAGTACTGCATGTCATTGCTCCCAACCCCTCAGGACCAATGTTCTCACCATTTTAAGTTAACATTAATAATTAACAAAGAGAAAAAGATACCCGTGCCGTAACTGTCCTCTGCCATACTGCAGCTTTGAGATTTTTCCTTAGGCTAAAGAAGAAAATAGTTAACGATCCTATTTTAAACATCATCATGCATCAGTGATCAAGACTAAGTTTTTTATCCTGCAAACAAAGAGAAAATATAACAGATTACACCCCACTAACTTTTATTAAGAGATGCAAGGACAGCATTTCTAAGGAAGGCACTGGCTCCACAAATCTACTCAGCTAACACCCCATCACCAGGCTACAGTGCTAGCAGTGATGTGTAATATGTGGTATTTGTGGCACTACTGGGGAAAACTATTTTAAGTCTAATTAACATAAAATTTTTAGAATGCAAGTGCTTTTCATTTATACATAAAACAAAATGCCACGACATTTCTCCCATCCATTTATCATAAACAAGTTAATTACTGTGTAACAAATAGCTCCTGCTAGAATCTGTATGTTTTGAGGATGTTAGAGAGCTGACTCAGGCAAATAAGACGAACCACAAAGTAGTAGTTAATAGCTTATGGCATACTTGTAATAAAACAATGACTCTGTAAAAGCTGCTGTTGTCAAATTAAGGCTAAGCTATTTCCATTGGAATAAGTCAATTACAAGCAGTCATTATCTGTTTAACTTGATTCAAACCTAGAATACGATAAGCACTTTCATTTTGATACAATCATACCACTACAAACATTGGAGAGCTGAGCATTACAGAGCTCAGAAGGGAAACTCCAGGTTTTCTGCCATACTGCTTATCCCCAAACCACGCAATATCTGAACCTCCCAGCGCTGGCTCAAGTTCACCGCCGTGCCGAGGTCTATATACTACCTGATTTCTGATGAACCAACCTTCAGGCAGTATAAACTGTCCCAGGACTCTCCCCATCTCCTTCCTAAGGACAAAGTGAGGATTAAGCAGCAAGAAGTCCTCAGGTTTGCCCACCGGAATTCCCCAAAAGCCATCTGAACTACATCCACGCTTTTTCCCCCCCCAGTTCCAGTAAGGCACTGAAAGGTGAATTCCTACCTACGTTTTTCAGTCAAGCTGTCCCATTTGGCCTGAAGATGAATTACTGAATGCTGCTGAGTAAGATGGTGGTAGCTGGCAGCAAAGCTTTGCGTGGTGAGATGGTGTGAAACAGTACATATGTCAATCTATCAAACATGATAATGTAAGCAATCTAAACCCATTTTTGGTCTGAACTATTGTACAATACTTCACCCAGATGGAAGAAAGAGATAAACATTTTATGCTTCAGACATATCAAGTGTTAGGGAGTAAAATTAAACCTAAACTGGAAAACTACCAATTTTACATGCTGGAGTATATATAAAGAACAACACAAGCATGAAGGATTTTATGCAGCAGATTTTCTCCCCCATTATTGTACAAATTAATTAGATATATTTGTATCCTATGATAAACAGCAGCATGTATTTGACTGTAGATTAAAAGGTGTAAAGACGATAGTTTACTTATTGGCAAACACAGCATTTGCACTTTTTTTTCCCCTTTCTCCCTCAGTTTACAAGAGGCTTACAAATCACGTAAGTCTTGACAATGGTATCAGGACACGAGCCTTACAAGTGGTGTGGGCATACACATCTTGAGGGTCCGTTCAGCCCTAAACCAACTGCACGTTTGTCATGACTAACATAAAACTACAACTGGCCCCTAAAGGATAAAATTAAATAGAAATATATTTGCATTCAAATTAACTTGGCAGCCTATCTAAATATAATTTCATATTTCAAAATATCAGTTGAACTGAAACAAAATGACAGCGACTATGCTGTCTTCAAAGTCATTGCCAGCTAATTCCTCTGAACAGACCTTCTGCTCCATCCCTATTGTCCACCTACATGAAAACACAGCACAATTTATGGAGCACTAAACTGCAAAAAATACTCCTCTGAGCAAGTACATTAATGACCTGATTTTCTACTATTTGGAAGACATTGTAAACTGAATAGACTCAATGCTTTTTAACTTTGGAAATTATTTGATAAACTGACCTATAACACCTTACAGTATATAAACTGATGCTAAATAGGTAAACAACTGGTACTTGGTCTCTTCATGTATTGCTATATTATTGAGCTTGTCTATGTCAAATCCCTATCTGGTTATCTTCCAAACCAAAAAGAAACTCCCCAACATCTACTAATTGATGCCAGGCCAGTCAACAGAATTCCTGAACAGCAAAACTAAGACAACTGGGCTCAGAAACAAAACTGATTGCCAGCTTGTGTAGAGAAAAAGATGTCCAGTCCTGGATTCTGTCAAAGCCAGAAAGAATACTGACAACTCTGCCTCTCTTTTAAGAAAAATCAAAGTACCGGAGCAGGTGTTTGCTCTGGAGGAAGACACAAATCCCAGCTTTCTGGCAGAGACACATGCATGAGAGTAAACGTACTCAGGAGAAAGTAGCAAAGGGTTTATAAACAAATTGAGTAGAGCATCAAGTCCTGATGTGCTTCCCCAACTTCCCCAATGCCCTAGGTTTTTAGAATCGCTGTAACATCCACTAATGGTTAGTGATTTAGCTCGAGAGGGGGCTGGGAGGACGGGGAGCAAGCAGATTTTCATCTTCAAAAATTCTCCTGGAGTAAAACAATTATTTTCTACATCACACAAATATAATGTTTAATTATTTTTAACTTGAAAGGGAGACAGATCAATACATAGGATAATCTATTGTTATTTGGATTATGAAGACATCTTAGAGTTTACAATCACAAAAGTGGTTATAATCCTGCAATTACTATAAAGCTAATTGGTAGTTTCTTTTTGCCTGTGTTTTCATGTTGTCAGTGGGGCAGTAATGAAAATGAATGCCACATTTGTGAACAGAATGTCTGTAGGCTTGTTTACCACATTTCCAACAACAACGTCTGCTTTATCGTGCATTTCAAAGCAGAGATAATTTAAGGATCTTAGAATTTCATACACAAAAATACTTTCTAAAATATCAAATGTAGGGTTCCTTCAGACAGGGTGGGAGTGGGAGACTTAAAAGTGAAGTGATGACCTCGCATACTATAGGCAAACAATCCACCTGAAGCAGACAGCACGCGGACTTCGAATGATTCATCTGTATTCAAAACTGCGCTCAGGTAAACCACTTAGTGTTTCATCCTCCTACAAACATAATTCTGCAGACAATTTCACCATCAAAACCAGCATCTTTAAGCCTCCTTTCACCTCCTGAAAATACAGTTATTGCAGCACCTATTAAGCTCTTTATTCCACTTACCTTTGAGTAACTTCTGCCCTTCCATGACGTTTTGAGAGACGAATGCTGTGTAGTCTTCTTCTGAAAAGCCAGGCTTGCATGTGGGTCTAACTGTAAGATCCCCATTGTGTGCCTGCAAAAACAGAACAAGGAAAACACACACCATGACTTTTGTCATTGGGGAAAATGTTTTTTACCCAATGGCTATGTATTTAGGCACAGGCAAACCTGAACAGTAAAGCAGTGTGCAAGTAGAAACCGCTCGTGCTAAAGTGCCTATCTCTTGGAGTGGATCCATACTGTAGCTGCAAAAATAAAACGGACCAGAAAATAGTTGCCCAACTACAATAGAGGGCATTGTTTGTATGAAGGCTGGGATACTGGGCACTGTCAGAAGAGGGGAGGAAACAAAGAGCAGCAATTCATCAAGGCGAGCTGTGCTCGCACTGGAGCCACGCAAAGGCCTGATGGTGCAACGTCCAAATCACGGAGTTTGTCTGCTGAGAAACTGGGCAATGCCCAGCACTGAGGGAACAGAAGCAGACCAGCTCCAAGTAGCCTCTGGAGCTCATGGCCAGCTGAAGCCCCCTTCCTGCCCCTTCACCCTGCAGGGGGATGGAGGGGATGTCAAATCAAAACCATAAGAATGCCACTGAACAGCGCAGCCCCACACACAACCTGTCAGGATCCAAGGGGAAGCATCCAGCTGCTCTGCTGCAACTTTCAACTGTGCAGCGGGAAACCAGCCCCTGCCAGTACAGGTTAGTCCAGGCTCCTTGGGATGAGGTACACACTTCCCAGCAAGGAGGGTCCCAGACCCCGGCTCCAACCAACTCACTGAAAGCACACAAGCCAGTGATTTATGCCTTACGAGTGCCAGGTGATTTATGCACAAACAAGTGCTGGTGGCAAGGGACATCTAACGCTCCCGGGCTGTCGGCAGGGCTAGCCAGAGCATCGCTCAGCGATGCAGGCTGCGCCTCGGATGCCTCCAGTCCCAGCAGTGGGGGCTGAAGCCAGGGGACCTGGAGAGTCACTTCCCCGAGAAAGTGCAACTCAAGACATGCACCTGCCTCCCCGGGGAGAGGAGCACAGCTCCCCGGGCTCCCCAAAACCCTCCTGGATGCAAATGCATCGTTGCAGAGAGAGGCAGGAGGAATGAAGAGCAAAGGGTCCTTTCGGATGAGCTTAGTAAGCAGAAAGCAAGCTAAGACACTGCTACGGGAGACGGATGCCAGCTACTGCACGGGAAGCGCAAGGAAGCGGCGGCGGCTCCGTGCACTCGGGCAAGATGTTGCCATTAATTTCGAAGGGTCTGACTGAAGATAACGGGCTTCCAACGAGGAATCACCCAATTACTACACGGGTGCTCGCTAGATGAGAGCGCACCGGGGCTACTCCTGCACGGCCACCCGAGGGCTCGGGACAGCTTCGCAGATTCAACTTGGCACAGGGGGATTCGGGCAGAAAAATAAGCGGCTCTTGTTTCCGCAGCCAGTCCAACACGGAACGCAGCAGCCGCCCCGCTCGCACTGGAACACTGCAGCCACGCGCTCAGGCGTTTGTTGATGTTCTGCAGATAGCCCTCATTTTGGGGGGGAACCCTAAAAACCCCAAACTTTTCAGACCGTTAGCCCCCATCACGGTTCAGGCCCATTCGGTGTGTTTACGGGCTTGGAAAAATAAAAGTTAAAGGCACCGGCACGGCGCCGGCAAAGGAGGGAGGTTTCAGACGGAGCGGGCAGCGCTGCGCGACCGCGTTGGGGCGCGGAGGCTGCGCTGGTGTGCGCAGGGCTCCGCCGGCCGAGCGGCACCGCCGCCGGGACGCGCCGCTACCCCCGAAGTTTATGTGGCGACGCGCACCACAGAGGGCAAGTTTTGCCGGCATCGCTGAGACACTAAATTCAGAGCGAACAACAGCGCTAAGAAACAGTAACTAAAACCCGTAGCAATGACAAAAAAAAAAAGGGAGAAACGGTGAAAACGGCGGGGGCGCCGCTCACGTACACCGACACCCACCCCGGCCGCGGGCACCGACTCCGCGCCCCGACCCCTAACTTGCTGCAGCTGCTGTGCCCGCAGGCGGCGGGCGCGGGGCGGCAGCGGAACCTCCGCGTGGCGCGAACCCCTGAGGTGCTGCCCGCCCTGAGGTGCTGCCCGCCCGCCCTCTCGCTCGCTCCCCCCCCCACCCCGGTGCGCCCCACTTACCGCCGCCGAGCCCCAGACGGGAAGCAGCAGCACCAGCAGCACCCGCGAGCCGGTCCTCATCGCCCCGGCGGCGCCCACCCGCCCGCCCGCCGGGCTGTTGGCGGTGCGGCTGGCCGCCCCGTGCCGCGCTGCGCAGTGCCGGGCCAGGGGGTCGCTGCCGCCCCGCTCCCGCCGCCGCCGCCGCTCGGCGCCCGCTCTGGGCTGCAGGTGAAGCGCCTGCCGCGCGCCGCCGCCAAGCCCCGCCCCCCAGCCCCGCGGCGCGCGGGCACGCACCGCCTTAAAGCGACAGGCACCGCCCCGCCGCCAGAGAAGGAGGAGGCGGCGGCGGGAGGGGAAAGTGGAGGATGCGGACGCCTTCCTCGGCACCCTGCGGAGCCCCGCGGGGGGAAGGCGGGCGGCGGGGCGCAGGGGGAGCTCAGGCGCCGGGGCTCGCCTTGTCCGGAGAACTTGCATGTCCAAAGGCGAAAAACTAACATATTGAGAGGAAAAAAGCCGGCATATCCAGGGAGAGATGTACCCACTGAGGCAAAAGCGTGCCTGCTGAGGAAAAAGTAGCATATCCAGGGGAAAACTAATATATCCAGCAGAAAGATGTACCCAGTGGGGAAAAAAACTAACATGTCCAGGTGAAAAAATAGCATATCCAGTGAGGAAAAACTGGCATGTCCACAGGAAAGACATTGACCCTAGGGAAGATGAGCCTATGCAGCAAGGAAAGCCTAGTGTGGGCTGAGGAAAGGGTAGTGGGGTGGGAATAGCATATCCACAGGAAAAACTAAGGTATCGGGAAGGAAAAATATAATATATCCAGAGAGGAAAAAAATAGGATACCTGGAGAGAGAAAAAAATTACACTAGAGGAAATCACAGCCCTGCCACGACAAGGAGCTGCTCCTTGGCCTTCTGCTGAGGGTCCCCTCCATTGGGCAGGACAGGCCTCGCAGGGCGGCCAGTGCCACGACCCCAGCAGGGACAGGGGCTTTGGGGCTGCTGGGTTTGGGCCTGGGTGTGCTTTGGGGCAGGCCGGGGATGGGGGCGAGCCAGCACCCCTGCTCAGGCCCTGTGCTTGTGGTAATGAAGCCTGGTGCAGGAAGAGGGGAGGCCGCAGCAGGTGCCTTCGCGAAAAGAGAGTAATTTGGGTGAACGGCAGTTTCAGGATCAAGTGGAAAAATGTGTAATGCCTGAACTAGCCCCTCAGCTATGAGCCAGTGTGAGCCTGGCCCTCCTCTTCTTAGAGGAAGATAAGCCTGTCAGGCCTAGTCCACGTGTGCATCAGTAGGAGATAAAGCCAACTCCACTAAACTAGAGGTTTTCTGGTGTAAAAATAAAGGCAAATCGAGACAGGCCAGAAAACTAAAGTCAGTTTCTTTTTCACAGAAAACTGAAGATGGAAAGCAGTCCTTCCACGTGCTAAGTATGGCTCCTGCTATTTTCCTCCAGCGTGACCCTGACATCCAAACATGATCTCTTTCCTTTGTGTAGGGAGCGCAACTCCACAAATAGTTCTCAGGCATGTATATTTTGTGCATATAAATCCAACATCAATTTGCATAAATAGATGCATACGATCTGAAGTACGTGCAAAATCAGACGTTGCAGCTGAAAAATCTGGCCATTAAACTATTCTGTTAGAATCACACGTTTCCGAAGGAATGAGACACATAAATCCACTGACTGCATCTTTCGCTATTGAGTAGATTTAATAGCATTGTGTTAACACCTAGAGATGTTAGCAAAGAACTGAGACCTCATTGTGTTAAGCTCTGTAGACACGAATAATGAAAAGATTGTTCCTACCCCACTAATTTACAGTCTTAGTGGATTATAGGGTTTATTTTGGTTTGGAACAAGTATTGCTAATTTTGTTATATAACATCAAATAAATCCCATCATTGTATTGAATTTAGCGCATACCCTTTTTGTGAAGCACTTTCACAGGACCAGAAATACTCAAGTGACGCTATGATAGCAAAACTAAATCCTTATATGTATCTATAAAAATCTGAATTTGTTCTTTTTATTTTTATCCTACATTCCAAAGTTTGGAGTAGTTTGTTCCAGGTTCAAGGGCAGCTGTGGTTGTTGCTATTTAAATAAAACTACAAGTACTCTGGAGACTTCTGGGGTTACGTTGGAATTGTGCAACTACATTGTGGATCTTTTCTTGCGAATACCTATGGCCAGTTATTCTGACTTTTGCAGGACTACAGCTGTTGCTATGCATGTGCTCGCTTTGTCTGATAACGTTGTTAATATGACAAGTTCTACAAGTATTGTCAAAATAAGTCTGACACCACAACAGATTGTGAAGAAAAGGCAGAGCCGTAGTGAAAAAAAAATAGAATTCTTCAACATGTTTACAGTGGATTTCTAATCTGATGGCAAATTGATTTTTTTCCCCAAACTTGTTTGCCATCCCTCTTTTCTAAGCTGTGGTAACTGCTTCTGTACTTGGGGAACAAGCCTGTAAGCGAAATGAGTATGCTTTCCCGTTATGGTTCTAATGACACTGGCCTGTGTGCAACACCCGGTACCTTCCCAAACTGCAGTGTTTCCAGAAGGATCAGCGGAGAATACAAAACAAACTGACAAAGTGTTCAGCCAGTGGAAATCACTGGTTTACGTGTGTTGTTTTCAGTCTACCATTTTTGTCAATCCGACTAATTTTGGAAGGAATCAAAGTTTTGCTAACTGATTAGCTGCTATTTCAACTACCTTCCTTGTTTAGAAGCACTTAACATGAAGTGCTTGCAAAATATCTTCCTTCAGATCCTGAAGGCAAATTTAAGTATGCCGTGTACATTTTTGTACACATTGAATTTTTCACAAACTATTGCATTTAAGCATGCAGGTCTGAGCTGGGCCTGAACATATGTCATTTGGGAGGGTTAGCTTCAGACTCTCGCTTCACTTTGAGTCTGCTGGGAGCCTGGCTATGAATCGGTATTCTTGCATAAAAAGGAAGTAGGAAGCTCTACCATCTAACATGTGAACGCTACACGATGTGGATTTGGCTGGATGAAGACATTTAAGCGTGCACACATGCACAGTAAATCAACTTGCTAAACACCTCAAGAGCAAAACTGCTGATCCTAAGAGCCAACTTGCTATACTGCACAACACTCAAGAGAATAAAAGGCTCGTAGATGAGACATCTACAGAACCGACTGTGCCAAGATAACGAGGAACGTAGAGTACACAAGGGATTTTTCTCTCCTTGATGCACACATGTAATTCCTGTTGACAGCAGTGGGAGTTACACGCACATATCAAGGGGACAATAGAACCCTTAGTGGTGGAGATGAGCATCAGATGTGAGCTGTGTTACCACGGATAGAAAATGAGAGAGAGGGAGGTGTGATCACTGAGGGACAGTACAACATACAATAAAATTGTCAAGCAGGCATCAAATATGTGAAAGCATGGGGATAACACATTAAATGGACAGGAGGTGAGAAAACAAAGTCTCAAGAGACTTTTGCCTTCCTAGCTTAGGGCTGATATCTGAATTCCTTATTTGGGAAATATTCCCACTGGCTTAACCTATTTAATTCTTAGATAAGTAAATATTTTGCTAAACTTGAGGAAACATTTATGGCCTAGATGCTAAGGATAAAAACTGGCTTTATTAAAAAGTCTGACAAACAAGGAGAAATGAAATGAATACAGTGTGCAGGCCACACCTTAAGTTTCTTCTGTATAACCTGATGATTCCTGCTTCTACAATAGGAGACAGCTAGCTGCCCAGTGATTTAGGGAGTCATTATTACTGGTTTTGGTTTGTGTCAAAAGCAGTAACAAAGGACAGAACCAGAGAAATAATGATGATGCTGGATTCATAGATAATGGCAAATTACAAGTTTATGTCATCAGTTCAAAACTGAAAGGAATGAGAAATGCCTTCAAATTTAATCCACATTTGGGATCTTTTTAGGATGTGTAGGGAAGATGGGACAAGATGGGACTGAATGGTAAAGTGAAAGGTAACTCAGAGCTGTGGAGAAATTAATGATCTGGAAAAGACATAAGCACCAACCAGATCTAGACAGAAGCCAACAAAGGAAACAGAGATCCTCGTTATCAGGAAGACCACAACAACAGAGGGAAAATAAGTAACAGTAAAAGCCAGACTTTTGTGCATTTATGTAATTTTTTTCAAGCAACAGCAAATCGCTGGAATTACATGGTTGGGCAGAGCTCAAAATTGTGGATTACTTATGATCTGGCTCCAAAACAAAATCTAAAGAGAAAATGATGAGTTACAGAGGAGAAAGTGCCTTGCAGACAGAATCCACAGCAGCACCGAACAGGAATGGAATACACGTTAATCTAAGCTGATTCTGTACCAGCCTGCATGTGCTACATGTGTGCTGGGATGGCGAGAAAGACACAACTCTCTTCCTGGCTAAACAGATCTTTTGAAGTCACATTTTCTGTCCTGCCAGCCATGCTGCAATACCAAGGAATTTGAACTTCCTCTCTTTTACACTATCCACTCATCAGTATGTTGTGGCTCCTACCGATTCTCCTGAGTTGGTAAGGTGAATGGCAGTGAGGAAAATACAGCTTTGGAGACCCTATACAAAACCTTCCTGCTCAGTTAATTACACTGGCCAAGGGAGGCCAACTTTAGTGTAGTCTGACCTCCAATTATGAGACACACTGTGGTCTCCTCACTGAACTATGCAAGCAATAATGGCAGCATGCCAGCAATGGCTATATTAAAATCAATTTAAAAATCCCCAATCTACGCCTCTTTCACCTTAGGTGAGGTAACACACCTTATACTAATGTAACTCTTATTAAAACATTGTAAAACAAAATTGACCTGTGCAAAATTTCTACTACTTTTTTGATTCCTTGATTGTATTCTTGCAGAAATGAAGAAATAAGGCAAAAGGAGACTGAGCGGTTTCATAGGTTTGTATCATTACAGTGGGCTGCGGTTTAAAGGAATGATATTAAAAAAAAAATGAAAAGGTTTGTTCTTGGAAGGTACAGTGAGTGTCTATTTATGTCCATGTACCCCTTCTAACAGATTCAGAGGAGTGACCTCTCTGGTCCACGGACAAACCTGTGTGCCTCAGACACAGCCACCGAGAAGAATATGCTACAGGACATCCCTAACACAGCAGGCAGGCAGCTCCCCAGGCGGCTCTGTGATGCAATGCCTCGTATTTGTGGAAACAATGAAACCCCACCGGATTTCGTAAAAAAAAAAATATATAAAATTAATACCCATTGAGCCATTTTACAAGTGGGAGGAAGGTCACAGATTCCCAGTTCCCCAAAAGCCTCCCCAGACTTAGTGATTTTAAGGCACTCTTCATACAAGCATGTGTTTCAGCATGATTGTGCCATCACCTCAGAAACAAAGAGTTACCTAAAGTAGTCATCATCTGAAATGGTTGCACTCACAGTAGGCTTTACACTGTAACCGCAATCTGAGAAGAACCTTATCACAGTAAGATAAACCAAGTGATTGCCTCCCAACCCTCTCCATGCACCCTCCTCAGCAGCTGAGGAAATGCTTTTTCTCACAAGTCCTGTCACTGTGATCTGCCGTGTCCCAGCTATGCTCACACCTGCAGATTCCCCGAGGTAGCAGGGGAAGGGGGCAGGATCTAACCTATGAAACCCTACAGTTCTGTAATAGTCACTCAGCGCTCACCAGAAAACTCTAAATGAGCATCAACGTAATTAAACTTTACATCCCTAGATTCTTACAGGGACTGGCAAGGGAGAATGCAGGTTTTTCAGACTTGCAGTTGTTGCTGGGTTTATTCTTTATAGCATCCATTCTCATCACCCCTGCATCGTTGCCTTTCTTTCTCCCCCTCTTTTGGTGGACGTGGCTCTATCTACATTGGAATGTTCATGTTAATATAACTTGTTCCAGTCCAGATCTCCAAATAAGTTACACTGGTACAAGCAGCAATATTAATAAATAAACACTCTCCTACCTAGCAAAGATGTGAGGTCCAGATCAGGCTTTCTGGTATTACTGACAATACCTGCTTTTCTTCTTTATCAGAAAAAAAAAAAAAGTATACGTTGTGTTCTGCACAGATTGCTGAAGCATAAATAGAAGTTACATTCTGAGCACTCTCTGCCTTTTGTGGCACGCAGCTTGTTTGTATGCCTCCCAAATATTTTTTCCTGCTGAATACATCCAACGTTTTTAGCACCACAGCAGATACTCCAAATTGTGTGTGTGTGCATGCTAAATGCTGAGGCAGAAATCCTCGGAGAAAGCCCCAGTTACCTTTTTAATATGAAGTCATTTTCTGGAGCTGTCAGCATTTTTGGTCAAAAACCACCTGGAAGACAAAGCACTTTTTACAAGAGACAGCTTTGACAGCCTGTGGATTTGAACAGTAGAGCCAAGAAGAGAAGAAAACTTGGAGAGAGGGGAGAGAGAGGAAGAGATGTGCTCTTATGAGAGATTTCTTTATGACAAAATATCACACACGCTCAAAGAGATTCATCATATTTCCAATTAAAAAAGGTAGTGAGAAATTTACAGTTTGCCTCTATACAACTTCAGTCAAGTTAAAGATGTATACGAAATTTATTGGAGTATCTGAATCACTGATTTAGCTGTAAATGAGGATAATATGATGTGGAGGAGTTCTACCAATAATATTACGTGCCTAAGTGAAATAAAGCCTGGCAATCACAGTAAGGGAGTTATTTAGGAACATTATCTGCATGGTCAGCTGAATAATATAGACTGACGGTAGGCCAAGGATGATAAAAACGAAGTCCTCCACACACACATCAACAGGAAAGAAGAGAAAGTAGAGTCACATGGGTTGAAATTCCAGTAACTACCAGTGGTAGTTATCACCTGACTCTACTATTCAATGATACATGCTATTTTTGGACGTTGGTGTGGTTCTTGCATGAGCCCAACGGGTTCTGTATACAGAATAACTGCTGTCATTTGCCAGTGTCTAGAAATACCTGTTTTCCAAAGATTAAATTTTCAAGTTCATGCATTCATTTAACAACATTATCTGTGGTTATCCTGTTAATGCTGGGCGTTGGATCCCGTGGGCTCACATCACCTAAACTGTTGCCAACTGCACACATGCTTCCACACCAGACTGTAACTGTGCCTAGGATACACGTACAAGCAGAATATTGGCACATCCAAGTCTGGGTACATCCGAGACTGGGTAAACCCCAGCTAAAAGTAACTCTGATACAGTAGATGAGCATGGGCATTTGATGTGTTTGAGAGAGAAATAATTCCTGCACCATCTTCTGTTACGAGCTACAGGCAGACCTGTGGTTTAATAAAGCTTATTGTAAGTGACGTTACTTCAGTGATTCTGATCGTGCTAATCCATCAATAGAAAATGGCAAAATCATGTGACAGGTTTTATTGTAGCCTAGGAAAAAGCACTGGATTTACACGGGACATTTTTATTATAAGATTTTAACAACAACTACAAATTATATCTGGCGCAAGTTGCGGGCTGAATTGGGTAACCTGTACTTTACCTATCCAGACATCTCCACAGAACGGTCATTTACACAGCTGATCCTTAGGTGTTTTATGAGACATGAATCTAATAACCTTTCTGTGAAAACCTCAGCAGGATGCGGACGCTACAATAAGCCATACGCGAGCTACCACACTGTACTCTATGCTGTCAGACAACTCAATTATTTACCTCCAGATCTAACATAAGCTTCTGTTTAGTAAACATGATGAGAGTCAAACTTTTACATACATATATATAAAGTGCTTAATTTGCATGCAAAATTGCTGTAAGTATGTATGCCAATAGGAAAACTCATGCACAGACGACTAATTAAGTGCATTTATGTGAGAAATTACCCAATGCATGCATGGAATCTCGGTAATTGTACACACAGCTCAGATGTGCGATTGCATATGCATTTTGGACACATAACTGATTGAAAAAATTGTTTCTCGGTACTGTGTTGGAATAACTGATGCAGAGCACACGATCAGAAATAAGACTAATAGGGCTTTTGAAAGAAACTGGAAAAGCTTGTGAGGAGCTTTACAGTAGGAATGGAATGTACCATCTCTACCGTTACCGTTTGCCAATTCGCTTATAACCTGGTGTGCAAATCTGTGCCTTGGAAAGAGCCATTTCTGTAAGTCCTGTAAACAAACACTCAGCAAAATAAAATTAGTGTGATGGCACAAGAGATGATGTCATTAAGCTTGTAGGTCTATGTTGCCAGTGCAGTATGCGTTTTGGAAATAAATGGGAAATTTTACTTCCTGTGTCTTGATCAAGCATCCTTTCTTCTCACCCGAGCAGGGTTTGTGGTACGACAGCCCAATATCCCTTCAGAAGGGTCACTGAGATTTGGTGACAAAAGGGCATGTATCTGTTTTGATTTTCCAGTCACTGACGTTACTATAGGTTCCTTTATCCCTAAACACAGATTAGTTGTCTTTATATCCACAACATTAGAAATTTCGTGCTAACATTGTTAAAATACAATACATAAACACATTCTTTCGATGTGATACGGTAAACATCCCTGACATCAGTGTCCTGCAAAGACAAATGCCTGTCCACATTGTTTTCTGACTGGCTATTGAAAGCAGGGATACATCCTCAGCCTGCTTTGCAATGTTCTCCTATTTTGTTCTGTTCATTGTGTTTATAACTGAGTATAATAGCAGTTAGGGTGGCACCTTTGTATTTACCCACACAAAGAACTTGAGGTCAAATGTTTCAGTCACACAGGCAAAAGCTACCCGTCCGTCTGCCTTTGTGGGCGCAGTCAAATAAGGAACTTGCACAAGGGGAGCAGAAGAAAAGAGACGGGAAAGGGATGTGCTGTGATCGCTTTGCTCAGAGCCAACATGCTGTTCTGCTGGAGAGACAAACTCCCAGCAGCAAAGTGAGGCTCCGAACTGAAAAAGTCAGGGAGGAGGGAAAAGGGACGTTTAGTGTTGGTTTGGTTCTGAACAAAGTTCCTCAGATGCGATTTCAGAAGGGAGGGTTTGAAATAGACTTTCTGCCACTGAGTGGTGCTGTATACAGCCCAGCATCTTCATCACACCACAGTTCGCAAGGAGGAATGAACCAGAACACTGTCAAGCTGATTAGACTGATGTAGACACTTAACAAGTGTACATTACGCTGATTTAATCCTTCTGCGGCACTGGATAAATCAGGAGGAAGAACAGGCCAATCCAAATGATTAAAGAAATCCGAAGATTGAGCCCTGGCATACAGCATCTGAAGTGGAGGATTACAGAAAACAATTCTAATTTTTTAAAAGCTTTGTCTGACTTATTTTTGTTCCTTTTTAATTATTAGTATTGTTTTCTCCAAGTTTACGGGTGTTAGAAGCTGAAGTACTTACCAAATAAAAAGGAAGAAAAAAAGCCTGGTTTTAATTAATGCCTGCAATTCTTCCAGAACTAGTAATCTTATTTTTAAAACAGATGCCCTATTTTATATCAATTGACATAAAAAAGTAGAACATGTTCTTTCTGGAGTATATATCTACATGTAGATTTACTCCCTCCCACCCTCCAAAAAAGATGCAATTTAAAAATAGGATGTAGATTTGGAAGGAGAATGCAAGCTTGCAACTTCTGCTACCCTCGATCCCAGGAGAAGCATCAACAGAGCAGGCAGAGGAGCTGATTTGACATTTTGACACCCATGCGATCTCTTGCCCCAAGCAACCATACACACGTGTTGCCTCTCGGCCGTGGCTGCAGCGGTACATCCTGGGTAAGGATCAGCGGACGAAACTGCCCTATCCCAGGAATGAAGGGACTGAGTTCAGGAATCACCAGGCTTTCCTCCTGTTTTATGGGAGGAGGAGTAGTTTACTCAAGTGCAGTCTGCGAAGCAGCTTACGCCTATTCTCTGCCCCTGGTCTGTTCCAGAAAATAAAGAAAGGATGGGGAGAAGGGATGGAGTGGTGAACCACCACTCACATTCCAGGATCCCACTGGTCTGTTGGTGCATTTCTCAGCTTGTGGTGGAGCGAATTCAGTACTCTGCATTTACACACACATGTAGATGGTGTACAGCCAGACTGGACACAATCTGGGGAACTGCATTTTTTATCAGATCAGAGGACCCTGAAACATTGCCTCATGCTGAAACCCCATGAATATCTGCCTGTGTGACTTGCTCTGCCGAGCAAAATGCCTCTAAAAAATAGGGGTGGAACTTCTGGGGAGAGAATTAGTGCCTTTTGTGGACTGTATTTGTGTGCAGAGTGTCAGTTTATTCACAATATTGCCAGAGAAGTGTTTTAAATCAAGAGTCAAAAGCCGAAAGGGTATCAGAGCTGTACAAGAACTGATTACTACTATAAATTTTGCTGAAACAAGCTGATGCTTTGCTGATTCTTTGGTCCTTTTCTGGTAAAAATATTCCAAAGATGTCAGTGTTAACTCACAACATTGACTTCTCCGTATTTTTCATTTTTGGTCCATGAGATTATTTTTAGCTGCTGTGCATTAGCTCTGCTTCTGAAAAATATTGATAGGTTGAGGTTTCAGGTTCCTCTTGAAAGTAACAAATGATTTATTGACAGAAATGCAATGATAAAAATATATCCATAAAATTAATGTGTGCCCCCCCCTCCACTGTTTTTGAATGAAATTAGAGACAGATGCTAGAAACAGCTGTGAATTTCTCAGGAGAGAAAGAAATATCACAGGTAAATCAGCTTTATACCAGAAAATCTGATAAAAATGAGTATAACAGCTGAAAAATAAGTAAACTTTTAACAGAAGAAGAAACGCTTTTTTATTTTTAGATACAATTGCAACACCCAAAGTAACTGTATATGAGTTATTTATACAATGGCTTAATTTCTGAGCCCCAAACAAGAGCTAGCTGCAAACATGTAATAAGAAACATCAGCTGTCCAAAATGCCCTATGGAGAGAGCAGCAGAAATGCAGAATCAGTGTCACAGAGTCAGCTGCAGATCCAGAAACAATGTGATTCTTCTGATATTTACTTCTTTTCCATGCCCCACCAAAAATATTATCCAACCAGGAACTTGCATAAAGCAACAATCTAAGAAGTAAATGTTAGATGATTCTAGAAATTATTCTCCATTCATTATAAGCATTGAAGCAGTAAACTATCCCAAACAAGGAAAAACTTGAAAACTCAAAAACATTTCTGAGCTAGGTAAAATATAATTTTAAAAAATTGAACTGTTCCATTTACAGGTTTTAGACAGCCATCTACATATTTAAAAATAAATGTGTAGTGGTGCAAAATTTTTCTGAGAACTTTTTTATTTTATCAGTGCCTTCACCATCACCAACAGAGCAGATCCTTGGAACCTCAGGATTCATTCATCCTCAGGATACCAAGATTTAACTAGTGTATTTAATCATTAATACCTTTCTTATGATGCAAACTGTTACGCTTTCCAAGTGTTAGAATTTATTTTCCCAAGACCAGCACTGTGTTGTGGCACCAGTCCATCTTGCTTATCTCTGTGCTTTTCCTACTGGTCATGTACTTCCTTCTTTTTTCTTAACAGGCTTTTTGATCAGAATAAATCTAACTGTAAGTAAACTTGCTGAGCTGATGAACTCTTACTGTTATATCTCTAAGCGGATACTACAAATTCCGTAGCAGTGACCTCAGTTCTTCCCCTGAGTTTGAAATCGTTACTGACTTTCTGATATTCATTTTCTTTATATACCATTCCCTGTAAATTTGGTCTTGGATCTTGCTACACACAATTAACACCAGTTTCTGACATCACTGTCTCTGAATAAGCTCAAGAAAGGACAACATTCAACTTGTGGCTTCAAGAGCTTTGGCCTGGCTATGCGCATCCTGGGGCAGACACTGCTCCGCTACCCTCCCGAGGAGATGGAGATCTTCCAGAACAACAGTCCCACCCAGCCAGCTGCCTTGTCCTGGGCAATTAATTGAAAATTCTTTCCCACATGGCTGATCCACCTTGTTGCAGGCTGGACCTGCAAGGAGGTTCAGGTTGTTTTATGAATCTCTTCATTTAGGAGACACGAGTTGCACACTGGTGCATTAGACTGTGGACACTTTCTGGAATGTTTTATCTTTGGCAATTAATTGCAAACCACAAATGCAACTACTTAAAGAACAATCAAGGGAAAATTCTGCAAACATGGCTTTGTATTACAGACTAAGATATTACTTTGCAGCGTTTGCCTCATTCACTAAAATCTTGTCTAAATATTAGCCGTATTTCCTACAGTAGAAATGGATAAGGAACTTGAAAGCTCCAGTTTAAATTTGCAAGAAGATTTTTGCTAAGAAAAATAGAAATAATCGATTTGGAATATAAGTAAAGCACTGGGTAGGTTTTCCTGCTGTAGAATGTGTACATCTGTGTATATTAATTCACAAACTACAGACCAACTATTGATTAAAATTTGAAATAAAATATAAAATGTCATTTATGCCAAGCATCATGAACAACCAATATCCTTTCATCTCTCAGTTTATGGAGAATGGAGACAATCATATTCCCTCACAGAAACTATAAAGTAGTTAAAAAGTAGAATCAATATCATAAGAGGAACTTGTAGATGCACATATTTAGCTGAATTCCTAACATAAAAGGGAAATGTTTCTGTTGGGCTCAGTGCCTAGGGCTTTAAATTGCTGTATACTATCATGCAGTATGAACTATATTAATTATCTAATTTAGACATTTACATGGTCATCAGACAAGTGGGGACCTGGCGAGAAATCCCTAATTAGGACTTTGGAGTTTGATAAGAGGCTGTTACTGCATGGTGATAAAACATTATTTTTGTCTTATCTTATGAATGTGTCAGGGCAGATTATGTTAAACGCTACCTACATGCATAATCAGATGACATATCGCTGGCAAGGCCCACAGATAACAGTCTGCAAATGCACATTTATTATCTTACGGTTTGGAGTGTTAAAAGAAGAACAAAACTTGGAGATCCAGAACTACAGCAAATCCACCTCAGCTGTGCCTGGTGTGTCACACCACCGGTACCTTCCTTGGGACGTGGGGACAGCGTATTTGGTCTGCGATGACAGTTACAACAGCTGTAAGCCTGCTCCTGTTCACAGCACCTGGAACCACTCTGTTTGCTCTGTATTGCTGAAGTCTCCAGGCATTCCCTTCCTACTTTTTATGCAATAAACCATTGGTGGGTGGATTAAAGCCACCAGAAATTCAATTATACGAAACGAATCCTTATCTGATTGCTCAGGTTAACCTTCCTTACCTTCACAAGGAGAGAACAGGGCAAGGAACTGGCCATTCGACTTTCAAAACTCCCCCTCTCATTTCATCCAGACTACAATCCACGTCTTTTGACATTATGAGTTTGTTGTGAATGCTGAGTTTGTAGTGTAAAAATACCAGCTCTGAAGATATTTTTTATTTCTTGACAAGCTTTCTGGGAAAATTCAGAGCTGCTATATTTTTCGCATGCAGCCTTCCCATCCTTCTTCTCAACTGCAGGATTGGCTTCAACAATAGTGTTTTCTTAAGGATCTCCTTCCTCATTAAATGCTTTAACTTCTAAAGGAGGATGGCCAGCTCTATCACCGCACCAAAAAGAACGTCAGTTCAGGGAACAAAACGTACATGACAGTTGTTTCACATTTTGTCCTCTTGTCATGATCCAACACTGTTCATATCAATGACAAAGCTCCTGCTATACCTTCCAGTATTGGAGCTTAGCTGTTACTGGGCAAGGAAATGTTTACAATGTTATAAATATGTATATTTATATAAGTAAATACAAATATAAATATATATGTAATGTGTATGTACGGTTATACACACACTAAATCTAACACTTTAATTATCATCTGGCATTATTCAAAATCCACAGTGAAAAACTTCCATGACCTTCTACCTGGGCAATATCTTTTTTCATTTTCTGTTATTTGCAAGTATGCATAACACAAACTGACAAGTGCTATAGCTGAGGAAAAGAAGCGAGAAACAAGGACCAAAGGTCCTTGCTAAGTAGCAGGATGAAAGATGGCTTAGTGTAATTTTGCAGGAGGAATTCAGTTTCCCAGATTTCCACATGAGAAATGGGGATGTTAATGGGAGTTTGCAAACAACAAACTCAAAACCAGTCCTGTTCAATTAAAAGTGCATAAAGTATTAATGTATTTTACCACAGTTTATGTGTAAGGGGCTCTAGAGACTAATGGCTCCATCACAGGAAAAAACCCCACTGAGTTACTCCTGTGCTCAAACCCCATATTTGTGGGTGTCATCCGCTACCAAACAGCACTGCATTAAGATGCAAAATGTTTCTACATATTTCCCAAAACACTGGTTAGGTTCAAGCAAGAGATTTAGGACACTTGAGTTTACCAGCCACTCTATCCCAGAACCCAGAGAAGTCTCAGATGTGTCTTCAGCACAGTCGTTGGCTTCTCCATGTGCAATAGGGGTTGCAGCGTTGCAAGGTGGCGTCAGGGTAAATCCGTCAGATGCTGAAGGACTGGATGCTGCCATAACGAGGATCAGTGAGGGCTGGAGCTACCAGTGCAGCAGGCAGACAGCTCTGTACCTGGAGAGCTTGGCAAAAATGGAAGATTAATTGGAAGCATGACAGAAGAAAAATTGTTCAGAAATGGAGACAACTGGTTGAGGTATAAGTCATTAGCTTTCACACTGTGATGGCCCAAGCATGGAAAAGACCTGGCCACAACAAGTGATATGCATCTAGTTTCCAGGTTTGTAGAAAAAAACCTGGACAAAAACTTGTGAAAACTTTATAACCCCTCTGCAGCTGGTTTAACCTGCTGACTACGTGTCTGCATACACAGGCGATGGAGGGACCGTGACCCAAAAAGCCTATGTGGGTTTGATTAGTGGACTGCCCCAAAGTAAAACAGTCCCACTGAAAATCTGGAGAGAAATGCAAACTTTTAATAGCATTTTCTAAGTCTGTAATCACACAATCAGGCCTGACCTTGTTTGATATGAAACTTCATTACAGTCTGGAATGTTAATATAGAGTTCCAGATGCATCATAAATAACTTTTTTTCAATGATGCATGGGCCTGTTCTGCTCTGGCCAACTGCAATTTTAATATTTGCTTAAGAAATGAAGAATTAGCAAATAATGGCATGATCCTGAAATTACTATTCTAGGGATCACAGTTTATTAATTGGCTAAAAAGGATAAAAACATTACTCACTTCTCACAGATAAATGATGCAGGCAGTCCTTTTTTTTTTTTTTTTTTGAAACAAGCCCTAAATGCTTATCTTTGAATAGCTCCATTAATAACCAATTCAACTGACCTACCTCTCTGCAACATGACAGGTCTGACAGTCAATGAAGGAATTACTACGTGTAACTGGCAATTTCACCAGCAGAAGTATTATTTTGTACACAACTAGTACCTTGTAGCAACTTAAAAATTACATTCACTGTTTGAAAAGTGTAAAATAAAAACACTTGCAATATTGACTGACAGAGATCCTTATTTGGAGCTTACTATTTAACAACAAAAGAAGGAAAAATGAGTGGAATATTTAAGTGGCTAGAGTAATCTGGGAAAATGAGAGGCCTCTGTACTTTTAGTTTAACAATACATTTTTTAAATGATCTGCAGTAGCCACACATTTATGGAATTAAGAACATACCATTGATGGTGGTCTTTAGGACTAGTCTAGTCCAATCAAGCAGTTCAGGAGTCCACTTTAATGGTTCCATTGATTTCAGTATGACTGGATTGAAATATAATTTTCTTTGCTTAATCACTTATCAGTGCATCATAAAAACCTGCACAGCAGTTCTGCTGAGACACTGGCCTAGGAAACACTGCACTTCATGTATTAACATGCCTGTGTTCACTGAGGTCTGAAGGGCCGTGTTGTGCGTTGTATACCAAGGATGAACTGTTTGCTGTCAGCACTGAATAAGAACCAGACAGTCCTGGAAATAAAGCTGATAAAACATTTTGCAGCAATTAAAAAAAAAAAAATTTGCAGTTTGTCACGTCATTTTCATATAATGAAAAGCACGAAAACGTGGAGATTCAAGCAGCTTAATGACTCAAATAATGAACATTTCAAGATAAGTACAGTTATCATTATGAGCAGCACAATGAACCTCTCACTCTCCTTTTTTCTCCCTAGATGTCTCTCTGTCACCTTTTCTGTAGCCTTTTGAATCTGTACCAGATTCATTCTAAAAGTGTTTAATGTAAATAAACCACGCACAAGACAGTCTGGCTTTTCTGTAGGATAGCCATCCAAAGCTTTGTTGCCAAGAGGCAACAATACTGAGCCATGTTTTGCAGAAGTCTATAATTTGCTCTACAATAACCTCAGTTTGTTTGCTTTTTTTATTTCTTCTGGCCGTGAGACATGTCAGGAGTTTTCATGGGCAACCCATTGCCCAGAACTAATTGGTTGGAAATCACAGTAAGGGAAGAGTTTCATTGTTTTCAACCATAATATTAAACAACTGTTTAGCGAAAGGAAAGAATAATGCAGAATGATTATTAATTGAAGAAAACATTCAGAACACATGAAAGATGGTGAAACAAACTATTAGGTTGAATTATGCTCCTTCTGTGAACAGTGTTGTGCTATCTTTAACGAACTCACATTTGAAAGCTCAATTTTATATTGGGCAATGGTTCAAAACCCAGACAGACATCAGTCCCAAGCACTAACTCACAGGAAAGTGCTAGACTGTAACTGGCTGACAGCACTTCCCACTGCAATCTGCGTTTACCTTACAGAGCTCCTATTCAGCTTTTGCTTCAAATCAAACTTCATTTAACTAAGGAAATGTAGCAAGGTCACAATGCAAGATAGGCTGCCTGCAGACACCAGCCGTCCTTTAGTCTGCTACACAGTCACACATTATGAGATTTTAAGAACAAAAATGCCAGATACCTTCTGTAGCAACAACCTTATCACGTAATTGCCACAAAATCCAAAACGTTGAGTGTGCAACTACTAATCCATAACGTAGCCTGCCTGTGAATACTACTGCTTGGAAATGTGACTATGAACTTGCATGTAACTTAGTGCAAAAATATAACTGGAAGAACTAATATAACCACAAACAGAGCTGGACAGTCCACTGTGTCAATTACAGAGCCCAGAATTAAAGCCACAGAGAGAAAAAAAATGTGTTCTGGTGAGAAAGTCATCTCTAGAGTTACAATTAGGATGAAATTTATTGCCTCTATTCAACATCTGTTTTATATTTATTCCTTCTGATAAAAAATTATATCCTGGATCCAAAGCTTCTGCTTCCAAAGTTGCAGAATAAATGTTAATTAAATATTTGATAGAAAGTCTTTCAAAAATTATTCAGTTTACTTAAAATAGGACCCAGAAAAATACAAAGGGTGGTATCAGTTTCTGTAATGAAGTCTTTCAGTTCTCTTGAACTCCTTGCATTTAATGTGAAATATAAAGGACGAACTTTTATATTTGTTTCCCTCTGGTATAAACAGAATGTGTAATGAGCTGCTGTGTGATATGAACGGAACGTCACTCAGAAGGCAGCACATTCACAGCTCACTGGTGGCTTTACCCCTCTTAATCTTCACCTTATATCTGAGATGTTCTTTCCCTTTTTCATGGATGCTCATTATGTATCTGTTATTCATTCACTTTGCTGAGTTCGAATAAGTATGGACTCCTAGATATGACATAATCTACCAAAAACTACTAGAGAAGTGAATGTTATTTGCTGAAAAGCCTCATGCTCTCGAACAGCTTGTCAGTCTGCTAGCTCCTCAGAGGTCTGCTTCCCCATTAGTGCACATTTCCCCAGTTGAAGATTTAAGGATTTTTTCCCACTGTCACAATAAAAAAGAGGAAAAGGAAGCAGGTGGTGTCATTTCTAAAGTCCAAGTGTTTTTAATGATCATTCTGTATTTCTTCAAGTGCAGAAATTTCAATTCCGATTAAAATGGAAAAATGACAAGCCGTTTACAGACAGGCCTCCCCTCTCCAAACATTCCGCCCTGAATACACAATATGTTTTCCTATATAATGCATGCAACATATTTCAATATTAATTATATGCAGGTCTCTTCTGGGTCACATGCTAATTATATCTATTTAGAATTTATCATGCTACTTCCAATAATGTGCTGTCATTGTGTCCTGTTGTTTTTCCTTGCCTGAGGCAGAAGGAAGCTACAATAAACCTGAAAATACTGGCAAAAAAGGTTCATTTTAAAACATACGGGGAAAAATGCACTGAGGGCCCCGTCCAGTGCTCACTGAAATCAACAGGAATCATTATATTAACCTCAAGGGAAAATGGTTCGAACCTGTGAAATGTCTACAGTTCTGTGTGACGAGCGGCGTGCATCTCTCACGACATAACGGAACGGTTGTGCTGTAACCGTCTGTAAATAATCAAGGAAGCATTCAGCATTATGCCGGAGAGGATACGCAAAGGGGAATTTGAGCTTTCTGATTGTGGGATGGTTAGACTGGTACTAAATAGCCACAAGATAAAGAAGAATCAAAGCCTCCGTTCCCGACCATCCCCAGTGTAACTGTTTCACATGTTAATGCATAGCATTTTGTGATCTGTGTATCAGGCAGTAATAGTGGGGTTTTACGGCTAACTACTGTGCACTACTGGATTCAGATATAGCACATTTTCCAAATTTTGCTGAATTGCAGGCACTAAAGATACTGGCACGTTTGCCAAACGTACAGACTGTATTTACATTTCCCTTTAATAATGACTGCTGTGAGTCAGCCTGCGTTTACCAACCCATGGTATCTTCTCTGTATGAGGAACACGACGTTTTCTGCACAAGTCACAACCAAAGTTACATGGTTCTCCCGTCATGCCATCAGCTGATGAACACAGCCAAATTTTCAGCAAGGAACCTTGCTGCATGTGTACGATTATTAAAGCTGAACATTTGCATCTGCTTTCAAGAAATAGGTGCCTATGGGACTCAACAGAAAACACACAGAAAAATTGCAGGCACTGAAGATAAGCATCTTGGACAAAAGTATGCCCCTCAAGTTTCCTAGCCTCCTAAATTGTTAGTGTTACGTTACTAGTCAGCAATGACACAAATCAGACAGTCAGTGACGTAAGTCCAATATGCAGGAGGCTACTTCATCCTGATTTCCATGCATCCTTTTAACCTACCTACTGCTACTGTCAGTCCCTTTACCTTCTCTGCCTTTCTGGCTCACAAAAAACTCAAGACTATTCTAAACACATTACTCCTCTCATTACTTTGGTCGTACCTGTAAGTAGCCTGACTCCTAGAAGTAAAACTCACAGGATACAAACATGAAATGGCATTTACATGTCTGTATCTCACTCTGTTTGGTTTGGTTTTTTTTTTAATCTATAATGAATAAGAATTTCAGAATAAGAAGAGAAACATTAACATTTACCCACTAACTGTATTTTTTTGCTAATAGGTCTCAGCAGAGAGAAAACTGATCTTCGGATACAGAAAATGAATTATCTGAAGCCAAATGTAATTTTATTTTGGTGGGCCAACAATCAATAGAGCAAATGCACACTCATTTCAGTAATTGCCACAGCTTCATGACAAATACTTACTAGAACTCATGGGTAAGTGATCTCAGCATCCTGTATTACCAAGGTGCTGAGGACAAGCAGCAGTATGTATCTTTAATGTATGTTAGCACAAATGTTCAGACACATACAAATTAAGCAAGCATGTATGCAACTATTTTTATTTAATATCCAAGGTCCTAATCAGATTGTCTCATCTTGTGTAAAAACCTGCTAGTGGAAAAAGCAGCTTAAGTCTGAGATAGTCACTCTACTTGCCTACAGAAAATGTAGCAGAGCCAATTAGGTTGATAAAACCACGTTTGAGAACCTGAAGGCATTACTCCCAAGATCTAAAGGCACGAGGCCACCTTCTCATATGGAGCTTATTGCCTCCATTCCTGCAAGACATCGTTGCAGGATCCCTACTGCAATTAGCTCTGCCTCATGAAACTGCTGCAGCAGTAGTAAATCCTGCTTTGATAACTGCTGAGCAAAAGAGGGTTCCCTCTGGAGTCTGTCTGCTTCTTTCATACCTTCTGGTCTCTTGCTTAGCCCAGAGGACTTTGTTCAGCACAAAACACTGGGAGAGCAGATGCAGCAATCCCACCTGTAAATGAAGGAAGAGATGTGATTACAATAATGATCTGGAATCAGACTGCCAAATACCTCAGTCCACAACTGACCTTCCAATGGTAAGATGGTCTGGGCTGTACTCTTCGGGAGCAGCTCGGGGTGATCAAAGGTGCTGTACATGGATTTCTATCATCTGACAACGTAAGGAAGAATTCAGACTCAGAAATGATGCAGGAGACGTAAAATGCCAGCAGGATGCTTCACAATTCCAAACCCTAAAACCTGTATCCCTATTATGAAAAATGTGGCTATTTTAATATGAAATGATCATGAGTTTTAATTAGGGTGCACCCGAGTATTTTGGAGCCTTTTGGAAGACTTAATACTGCCCTGCTTGAGGAGGTTGATGGCATTTTTAGAGCCTTTTGAAGGTCATATAACACCTGATATTAGCCTATTTTTAAAATGCCTTTCAGGAGACAAAGGAAGGTGCAATCGCCAATTGTGAGCATTACAGAGGAAAAAGTAAACCCCACATTTTTCAAATGTATATGATTTAGTAATCCCTTTTTTCCTAATTTGCCATAAGCAGTGAAATCCTGTTTTACTTAGATACTTCTGGAGTTTTTACCAATGGCCATTTGTCTCAGCGTTTTCTGTTATGCAGATCAGACACTTGGAAGACCAAGAATGTCTGCATTTCCTTTTTTGTTCTGAAACAACAAATATTCTTTTTAGTATCTGAAGGAAACTCCAAAGTATGAGAGAGACTTCAGATATCATTTTTCCTTCGAAGGAAAGCTATTCTTTTATATAAAGGCAACCCCTCCCCCTCCCCCATTTGAAGAGTGGTCAATCAAAACAAACTTAGCCTGGAGTGTTGTTGGGAGAATAGAAATTTCTTCTTCCAGAAATCTTTATGCCATCTTTAAGCATCCTTTTTCAAATATAACAGAAAGAACAGAGTAAGGCCTTTACTTGTAGTGTAATTAGCAAACCTTGCAAGAAGAAAGGGAATAAAATATTATACACCTGTTTTTGCAGGGTAGGAAATGGAAAGAAGAAAATAATTCTGGATGAAAAACCCCCAGCCCAGCCATAATTATACATTAAAGAAACATTGTCGTGTGCCTGTCCATACAGGAGCAACATGAGTGCAGTTGATCAGACCCAAAGAGAGTTCATTAATTTGAAATGAGAGTGAGAATGCCAACAAAAGCATAAATACACCTTCAAGCAGCGAGCAACTGATAACAGCCTTTGGAAATTGTTTTCAAACCTCCCACTGTGAACACGTAAGTTCAGAGTTACAGACGATTCCTAACAAACACCTAAAGCAGGAGTATTGTTAGCTGGGTGCAAAGCGTCAATGTGTAAATGCAGCCAGTATGCTTGGGTTTTTTTTTCCTTGTTCACAGTTGTCTCAATCTGGAGCAAAGTTATTTTAGCTACCAGAGCCTGGACCCAAAATATTCATGGTAAAACCTTCCCTCAGACAGATCTTACAGCGTGGTATCTTCAATGAACTAGATTCTAGATTCACTTCTGCATCCAGGTTATTCTGCACTCAGCAGCAAGAGGGAACCTTTGGAATCTCTGTAGTTCATGGCCTTGCCTAGGCACAAACTAGTGCTGTGTTTTAGTACGAGCATCCTGGTATCACCTCTGCCACCCTTTTTACACTTGCCTGATCTTCCTGCTCTTAATGCTGATGAGTCTTCAACACTACAGGCCATGAGGAGCAGCTGGCTAGACTGGGTCCGTACTTGTGAGGATTTGCACCCCATTTGAGATAATCCCTAGGGACCTGAGGACAGTTTATGCCTCTTCTGTCATGTCTGGCCACAGAGGAGACAGAATATTTGTCCCATTAACTAGTGACCATGTCCAATCTCTAGCTTTCTCTGCCCACAAGCAGCATAAGACTGGACTTGGACATTGAAAGCAGCCAGGTACTCACACTCCTACCTTTCACATTTACTTACTGTGACTGCATACACAAGATGTACAACAAAATTCAGTGTCCAAGTCGAGTTGTCCCTGCAGTTCTCCAAATCTGGATGTATGGCTGCAATAACTGTGTATACAACTGAAACACAGCTCTGTTCTGCAAAAAGCTAGCATTATGCAGTTTTCCTAACCCATTCTTAACTGAGTTTCTTTTTTTTATACTGTGAGCACACACTACATTTGTTCTAGTTAATTAAACAGCATAACTACAATGTATATTACAAATATAATAATCTGACTGTTCTTTCCTGAAATGGTTGTTCTGTGTACCAAGGAATTTTAAATAAATAAATAAAAAAAATTCCAATCTAGTTATGTTCGGCCATGTGAAGCCATGTTAGCTTAAAAAAAGTACAAACAATGGCTGATTAGCACTTAAGGTTCCAAACTTTCTGTCATCTTCCATTTTTCTGCTCCCATGCTACTGAGCTTGAACAGCTTCCCTAAAAGCCTGCATATAGCAAAGTATAAGTAAACATTTTCAGAATACATCTCTCACCCTGAGGATCCACACTTGATTTTGATATAAAATGTTATTAACTTCAGCTCCTAGTACAAAAGGTCTTGATCAATAAATGTTTCTACCTGTCTGTCTTATTTCTGTGCATCTTCTCAGACACTTTTGGGCTGCTGCCAATACATTTTGGTTTGTAAGCACATAACAGTGTATCATACCCCTCAAATCTGCGTGGCTTTATCTTATCTTTTCATTAGGTAGAAGATGGGCTTTTTAATCTACATAGATTAGATTAGTTTAAGGTCACCCTGAGGAAAAAAGAAGAGAAGAGAAGAGAAGAGAAGAGAAGAGAAGAGAAGAGAAGAGAAGAGAAGAGAAGAGAAGAGAAGAGAAGAGAAGAGAAGAGAAGAGAAGAGAAGAGAAGAGAAGAGAAGAGAAGAGAAGAGAAGAGAAAGGATAAAGAAAGGGAAAAAGAAAAAGAAAAAACCAAAATGATAGAAAATGGTACCCCGTATATTTTAACATGTCATCCTATCATCACAACTAACCACCTCCTCAAATCATTCTTACTGATCTTTGAAGTCTAGGAATACAACAAAACTAGACAACTTTAAAGGGGATCCCCTGAACACCTGCCTATGTACTGACTCCTGGCAGTTCTTCAAAACTACACTGTCACCATTCGGCCATAATATACAAAAAGCCAAGTAGTATGGCCAGATGATCCTACATTTCTCATTCAGTGTTGAATTCCTGAAGAAGCAAAAGCACTGCATGTTTTTTCCTTTATTTCCTCTATTGACCAGAGCGAACACACCATCAGGTGTGAAAACAATGCAGAGAGACAGAAGCTGGTAGTTTCTGACCTGTTATCTTGGAGTGGGGTGTTTGTACGATTTTGTAAGGTCACTCATAAGTATACCAAAATAACTAAAGGGGGAGGGAATCACTTCTTCTCTCATCGGTTCAGTTAATATTAAATGTGAGGGCAAGAAGTATCAATTTAATGGTGAAAATAATTAAGGTAACCCCTGTGAATTCCCCAGTATCACTGTGCAATCAATGGTGATACTTAACACACCACTGCTAGTAGTCTTGAAAGCAGCCATGGGGATGGGATTAGAAGGGAAGTGGCCACCAACATACTGAGAAGGCCAAGGGTGTAAGTGGGAAGCATGTAGACAGTCCCCGGAGATTGTAAAATCAACAAAAATCAGTTTCAGTAAGGAGTAAGCATTCTGGTGTCTTGGCAATCATCTGTGGCTCTGTATCTCACCCATGCCTTCAACTCAAACTTACAAATAAAACTTCCCTGCTGCATTCCTTTGCATTTTAAAAATCCTGAACCCAATATATTTTCACCACCCATGGTGGATTACCTTAGTGCCAATGCACACAGGGTGCATATTTACTGATAGATATGCTAGGAAAAATACAACTTTCTGCAACACTACTTGAATATATTTTAACACAGCACGCTTTGTGATCAAGCAGTCCACAGGCAAAGCAAGCAGGAGCCTCACCTGCATACCTTCACGCTTTTATCTGGAAAGGACTGACCAGGAACTCCAAAAGACAACGAGTTGCACACAACAGATCAAACATTTTAAAACTCATAAAATCTATTTCCTGGTACATGAGGCTTTTGCCATAGCTACATTTTAGCTAATTTCTGGGTGAATTATATTCTCCTAGTGCTCTGCATTTGGAACATTAGTAAAACATTAAAAATTCTTCAGGGTAAAATAAAAATCAAAGGAGTTTTTGAATGTTTGGAAAATAGTACAGAAAAAGAGGAAGTGCTAAAGAAGAAACAGCAGCGTGCCTGGAGGTAGCAGGAGAGGTAGCTCGTCTTCTCTCTATGCTGGCTGATAAGGGAACACTCTCAGTTTCAGCGTTCATTCTACTCATTTAATGTTGGAGGCAACTTTCTGAGACAAAACATAACATGAGCCTTTGAACTCTTCACTGTTGAGAGTTAGTCTCTACCTCACCAGAAAGGGCAAAGAACTTCCTCATAAAAATGTTGCTACCAAGACACAAATATCATCAGTTGGCTAATTGGGTGGGAGAGGTTAAGGGAGCAGGGCTCACACAGAAACTCTGCTGCATAGCAAGAACTGGCATTTCTTGTGTGGTGCCTTAACCACTGATTAGACCACGTCTGTTCAAAGAGATGAAATCCACTTCTGTAGCGAGAGTCATTCAAATCCTGTATGAATCCTCAACCTGTAACCTCTAACTCAAGCTTCAATGGATTTAATTGGAACACCGCCCTAAAAAATCATCTAGCCATGATATGTTTTTAAGACCGTATATTTAAGACCATTATGCTTAACACATTATCTTTAAAAGAAGTTCTGCAAAGTACATGATTTATATGAGATTCTCTCTTTCTCATGATCTACATTGTTTCACAAGATCTGCGCTAAAGATGGAATTTTGGAGGCAGAGCGAGTGGGAAGCTGTGAATAGTTGATTCAGAAGAAGTTAATTAGAACTGAAATTATTCAGCATTTTCAGTCAAATTTGGCAAATAACTTGGGCTGATTAAAAAAAAGTGGGACTTAGGTGACCATTCACAAAATGCGCAAGGCAGAGAAGGCTGAATGCTTGCCATGTCTCAGTAATGATGACATTCATATCAACAAAGGAACATGTGGGTCCAAGCCTTCCTTCTGCTTGGTTCAAAACCTGATTTGGGGAAGTGTGGTGTCTCATGTTCCAGATGAATACCTAACCACTGGTCTATGAGTGACGTTAGCAGCAACAAAGATTCATATCTGTTATGGAAAGAAGGAAGAACATTGGTGATATTTTGTGCTGAAATATTCAAATGTCCTGAAACAAATGAAAGATACCAATTTTTGGTTTGGTTTGTTTCAAGTGAGACAGTTTCACTCCCTTCTTTCCTTTAGATTGATACCTTATAAGGCATTTACATACCTTTCCAGGGTGAGACTCCTTATCTCAACAAATGGACTTCTCATTTAGGGTTTTCAGTGGGATTCATCTCACCTAACTGCAGATCCCTATAATGGAGAAAATATCTTTGAATGTAATCCTCCTGAGATCTCTTTTATAGAGTAATTTATCTAAGCTTTTCCATATATCTGCTGTCCAAAAAGATGAATCACATGTAGGTGGCCTACTTTCCCCAGCAGACTATCAGGGGTGATGAGCAGGGGATGCATTTCCATGGTTTTTACCTGTATTTGGTGACATGAATCCAATTCTTGATGGGATCCTTTTTCCCCACCTAGGACTGCTATTAAAAGCAAACGTAAAAGCCTTTCATAATCCTGTAGCTTTGCTCTGATATCAAGATACTTTAGAAAACAGACAAATTGGTAACTAGTTATTCTAGCCCTCCTTTTGATTTTATAAATGCAAATTAAAAATACTTATCTGCTGTATAAAGACTTGGCATGTTTAAATAACTATTATCCTTTAAATATATTCCAGTGATGTAGGAATCATTATTCTAACAGATAGAATAGGCATTAAATCCACAGGGGAGTCATTAAAAGATGGCTATTTCTTTCTGTTTGACCGAAACAGCAGTTGTAATGTATTTATTCAGGATTTAGCAAATGGAATTCAATTAGAACAGAAATGGTGTTAAATTGAGTAATTCCTATTGTATTTGTCTGACAGACAGGAGTGCCATGACCTGAAAAATTAAAAGGAACAGTATTCTGCCAGGATCTCTGTGTTCTGTAGCACTTGTTGACAGAATGTCACTAAACAGGTATATATCCTGCTAAACTTCTTAATCACCTGCTTAACACCTGTAGTAAAAAATAAGGAGCAAAACCATGTATTGACATTATGTGATACAGTCATACCTTAACAGGAATAATCTCCTCTATTCACAGTGGCTGAAATAGAGCTTAGAATTCATTGTGTTACCGTTGTGTTTGAATCAAGGGTTCTGATATAATTCCATTCTATGCAAGAAGAAAGAATTAAGTATTATACAATATCTTGTTTTTCTGGAACAGTTTTTATTCAGGGACAAGGTGATTTTCAGTTAATGCAGCAAAATACTGTCCTTTTAACGCAGTATGAAGGCACGTGCATTTAACACCACCTATACAAGTGCGTGCATCTATGTACATATGTACAAAGCTATAAAGACATATGCAATGCACATGGATGAGGGTCAAACACTGAATATGCTGACATATTCAGACATTACATATGATGTGATATAGGTGAGTGTCACAAAACAAGGTAAATACGTGACTTCCCTATATTTGAAAAACCTCTTCAGCGTGAACAGATGGGGCTGGGGTGGCATTTCCTGTGATTATCCATGGGGAATGCAGCCTGATGCCACTGAACACCAGACGCTGCTACTCACCAATAAAGTTGCATTGCTAATGCATTTGCTTGGCTGTCCCTCGCTGTCTGTCTTTCACACACACAAAAAATCGGTCTGGAAATGACATCTGGCACATGTTGCACATAGAGGAAAGCAGAGAAAAAAATCACATGAGGATGGTCTAGTAAATTTATGAGCCTTGTTAAGGAAATAGCCATGCTAACAATCCACCAGATACATTAGGCACTGCCTGAGATCTTCCACAGTCCAGTACTGCATTAAGGCAGTAATCACAGTGAAGGACTTCACACAACGTGGATATAAATAATTTTTTAATAGCGGCAAGTGAAACAGTTATCTTGTTTTGGTTCTGAAACAGAGAATGTGACCTCAAATGTAGGAAATAATTACGTTTTACTTTTCTATTGTTTCTATAGTTCAAATCTTTCTAGCCTTTAGCACCTAGGTGATTTCCCTCATGTCAGTATTCCTACAAGTTGCCAAATGTCTAATTCAACAAAATACTAAAGCACGTGCTTGAACTTGAGCATGTGCTTTACTGCCGGTGGCTGAAAGGGGCTGGGATATTAGCTAGACTTAAAGGAAATAAAATGTCAGTAGAACCCTCATCCATACCCCATCGCGATCCTGACGAAAGGGTTTCATTGTAATTGGCATGCAAGGAATGAATTTTCACAGGAACAGAACTTGCTCAATCAGGTCAATAGAATTCACAGCTGAATAAAACTAGATTTTGTTTGTTCTTTTTAAAATGTAGATGTGATTGGTGATACTGAAAGGCATTTCTGAGAGCTTCTTGGTGAGCAGTGTTTAGGGGACCAAATCCAAAGCTCCCATTTCAGAAAATGGGTCTGTTGTTTGCCTAGTTTAACATATTTGCAATGAGACTGTACCAAAAATCACTTTTGATGAGTATATGCTAAATATCCATTATTAAGTATGAAAGTATAACATTTGTAAGAAGCACTTTACAACTTTAACCTCAATTTGCTGAAAATACTTGCATGTGATTTTAATATATAAAGAAGTATATAGTTTAGGAGGAAGAATTTTGTCTTTAGCTGCTCTCTAAAATATTCAGATGTTCAGAAAAGAAGGCAAACATATGATAAAAATCCCGCTGGACACCACAGTTCCCGTTGGAGCACTGGAAAGCAGATGGTGTCTTTAAAAAACAAGGCAAGATCAGTCTTACCAAAAACCAGATGCTATCAATTTTCCAGGAAAGATCACTGGCAAGTAATAAGTTCACACAATGAACTTCTGCTGACTCAAGAAACATATTAAAGAGTTTAGAAAAAAAGAAAACTATCTAGACTATTTCAAGGCAGAAATAACCTGAGGTTCAGTACGTCTTTTTTTTTTAATAACTATTCTCATCCTCACATCAATCCAGACCTATTTCCAAGACAAAAGATGAAACAATAAAAGCTCCAGGAGGTGAAAACATCATCCAGAAATTTAGGAAAAGAAAACAATACTGTTAAAAAAATCCTTAAAGACAAATCTTTAAATACAAAAACCAGCAAAGCATTTAGAGATGCAATTCTGGATACGTAAAACAGACGTTAGTTACTTCTAAGTCCGTAAGTTGTGCAGAGAGCAGTTTCCAGGGTAGCTGCTGCACACTGTGCGGAACAAACATTTGCCCTGTTTGTAAAATTTCATATATCACTCCATGTAGAAAGCAGCAGAACAGCTGTTATATTGTATGTATAGAGTCAGCATATCCTTTTTGTTTCCACTGTATAATGATAAATTTAATGAAAAATTAAACCCACATTTGTTTGTTTGGGGTTTTTTTTTGGGTTTTTTTTTTTTTTTTTTCAGAATAGATCAGTCTGTGGACTTCACTAAAGCAGGAAAGAGCTTATGAAGTCAAATTCAGTAATTGGATTTTATAAGGGAGAGTAAAGTCAGAGAGACGATATAATGTAAATTTTAAAGACACTAAAGACATTTCTACTTATAAATTCAGAAGGAGAGAAACGGTAACAGTGAAAGTCATCTGATCACAGCAGGAATGAATTTTCATTTGTTGTTTCCATATGCAGCACTGGGTAATTGGCCAGTTGTGTTATTGCAGGGGATGAATATTCCTTGAAGATGTGAGATAAGGACGTAATACAGAAAATCTCCTGAGAAAATCACTCCACTGATGTACACCAGTGCAGTTCCATTAATTCTGCTACAATAGTTACAGTATATATTATTAAAAAAAAATTCAAATTCTTACTTCCAAACACTGAAACATTTTAACATGCCACAAAGGGCTTGTCCTTTTTGTATCTGTCACTGAGATATAGCCAACATTTGCAAACAGTGTACCAAGTGTTGAAACAAGATGAGACACCTTTAAGAAGCATTTAAGGGTAGGAAGTATGGAGTGCTATATACTGCTGAATATTTAAAACAAGATTTAATGAGGCAAGAATACTTGTGCTGTTAGAGACGTAACACCAGTCACTGTAAAAGGCAGCATGGATTTTTCATGCCCCAAAGCCACATTTTCAGTCCTGATCTAAATCCTTATGCTTGTAGCTAGACAGTGTCTTCGCATCCATGCCATTTTGCCCACTTCTGGGAGTTACTGAGCTCTTTCTTCGAGCAAAGGGGCTTTTCTTCTGCCTTGGGCCCAACCCTCCTGTTGATCCTGTTGATTGTCCTGTGCTGCTCTTGATGGAATGACCCTCAAACCTAGCCAACATTTTTTGAGTTTTGCAGGTAGATATCTATAAATACACATCTATCCTAAGCATATAAGGAAAAGAACGGCCTATGACAAAAATCTGATCCCCAGTTCTTTTAATCTGTCCTTGAGGAACCTGTATCTGTAATATAAGGATAATAACAACAATATAATGTTTACAGAAGGCTTATAAAAAAGAAATACTTAGTGTGTGCGAAGTGCTCAGATAGTCCAGGAACAGATACATAGGGATGAACATTTAAGATACTTATTTTTCAGCCTGGGCCATAGGCAATTCATACAAATGCAAACCAACAAAGGATAAAAAGGTAGAAGAAGAAAGAATGGACTTTTCAGGGAAGCTTCCTGACTGCCACGTTCCAGACCTGCAAAAGTAATTTAAACTGAAAATTGTTTCCATTCTGAACCTTTCACATGCCTTTCACGGGGCTCATTTTAACTTCTTTCATAGCAATTCTGCATTTGGCTCATCGTCCCCTCCCTTTTTTCTTTTAAATCACGGTCAAACTTAGATAATAAAAGTTGAAAATAGAGAGATAAAGACTTTTTGCTACATTTTTCTTATTCATGTTAGAAGATAATTCTGTTTACTTGGTTCAGGTAATATTCCAGTTGTATTGCAAGCTGCTGCAGAGGAATGAAAAACTGATTTTCTTTCTGTAAAGTATAGCATACATGAACGCCTATAACATTTATATGTTTGCAGTGATTTTTAAAAAGGCGCATAGTGCGTAAGCATGTTAAAACCATAAAATATTCTACAGGCTATACTGTCTTTAGGGTCCTTTAAGCTGAGCCTGTCATATCTGCAGACACAAACCCAAAAGGCAAGCTTACATGTTGCTCCGCCTGCCTGCATCCACTGAAACTGCTTACAAGGGCATGCTGGATGCAGACCTGGCAGTTGCATTCTTGGCTACTCACTGCAAATTGTAGCACCATTTCTCTCAGAGGTCCAGAACACGCAGAAATACATAGATGTACACCTAGAAAGTGTAAGTGCTCACATTTATTGGTGCTGTAACCTGTCTTAGTGCTGGTCTCAAAAGCAGGGGAGCAGGTGGGCAGACACGAGGCTAGCTATTTGTCTTTACCCACTGCTGCACATTGAATCATCTCAGAGCCTTGGATTGGAGATCAGTTGTTCCTCTCCCAGATAGCAAACGATTCTCAGATCTGTTAATTTAGTCTTTTTGACCCGTTAGTTGTGAAGTTTTCTATTTTAAGAGTTATTATGTGTTGATCAGAATGTGATTTCAGAGATTCATAGCCAAGCAGGTGAGGTGCCGAGGGAAGAAGTGCCAGATCTTTTCTTTTACCTCATTCCTTCCCAGTCAACTGGGCTCGAAATTCAGCTTATCAAAACTTCAGTTATGAAAATTATTGGCTCTTTGCAAACACAGAGCTTTGAGTTAACTTTTAATTCAAATGTCACCAAGATACCATTTATCAACTTAATTAAGGTGTAGAGAACAACAGACTCCTATTTTTCTCCCTAGCAAGCAGGTTAAAGAATGTTAGAAATTGTAATATCACAACTGGAAATTATGCCATAGTGAAATATGGCAACAGGCAGGTTGGTTTATGTATTATAAAAATAAAAGTATTTAAATGATGTTTACCATGTGGGCTTGCCACTTCACTCCATGATGTGTTAGAGCCTGAACAACAGGGTTTGTCGTTTGGCTTTGCGTCCTTCCATAGCCTCAATACAACTACAGCCATCCTTCCTTCTGCTGGGCAGAGCAAAATGCCACAGCCTGGTGCAAAGGGAGCCGGGCAGGTATGTGGCAGCAGAGAGCCAAGTGGTTTAGGGCTTGTCTTCATGGGCAAATTAACCCCTGTAACCACAGCAGTATAATTATGACACTGCAGTTAGAGCTGTAAAACTCCCCATGTGGAGAATCTTATTGTGCAATCAGAGTGCTTTTTCTTTGTTCAGCTTATGTTGCTTTGAAAGGTATAATTATACCAATATAGTTACTTTGATGAATTTCTCCATGTAGACAAGTCCTTACATAATGCCAGACTCGTTTATTTCCCAATCAAATATCACAACTCTAAAAGCTATCATTGTTTCATTTACTTGTTTGGCATTTACCTTCTTTTTGATGTTGATATTGCTTGACATATTATTCAATCAATTGTTAGATAGAACAATTATTCCCCTTAACTGGTATTTGAAATGCCATCCATTTTCTTTTGTTAATTTCTCTGCGTCAATGTTATTAACTATCCAATCAACTAATGTTGTAACTACTACACATTTCACTGCTGAATGATATATATTTACACCAAACATAAAAGACAAACCCTGACTGCCTTTCCCAGAGACCAATCCTTCTTCCTGCTGGTTAGGATTCTTTGCATCTCTTTGTTATTCTAGGCCCACAAGTAAATGAATTTAAATAATTTTCTAAAGAGATATATATTATATTATCAGAGAGTCTGTTATTTTTTCCATATGCTATCAAGCATGGATCCAAAAGCGGGATAAACCCCCTCAAACTATGTAGAAACAATTTTGAAGCATTTGCTTATAAACCATCCGTGAAGATGAGCATTGCAACTGGTGACACAGATTGCCTGTGGCAATAGCTTCCTTTAGTTCCCATTTGTTTCAGCAAATAAAGATGGTAATATAAAAATCAGAGCTTGAATCTGTGCTCTCCAAGCCTTTCTAAGCCTTTTTATGTTTAGGTCACTACAGTATTTCGACCGTTGTAACAGGTGTATTGTTGCAAAAGGGGGATTGAACAGTCTGCAGATTTTAAACACATGGTGAATACCCTGCAAACTCAGCCAAAAATGAAACAAAAAAATCCAAGCTTATGAAATAACTAGTAAGAACAAGCTTCAGCACCTTTCACCCCACTTAACCAAAGTGTTGGTACATGGATGTGTGCTAACCAGTAATTAGTCCACATAAGCTACATCGATTTGTCAGATCTGAAACAGTCAGCCAAGCCAAGAACTACCTAAGCTAATGCGAAACGTCTGACGTCCCAAAAACCCAAGTCATGCTAAAACACCTCCTTAACTGTCTTCAACACTAGGGCGGGTCAGCGAAGTGAATGGTCAACGGAATAAAACCAGCAACACCTTTCCCAGCAGAAGAGTTTAACATTTTTTACAAGTATGTGTCAAATATCTGTATCTCCCTTTTGCAGGTAGCGAGAGTAAGGTGCAAAGGGTGATTACTCTGCTCATAGAAAAAGCAACTAGTAGGACCAAGGACTTCTCCATCTTCTAGCTGCTTTGCTGATGTTAAATATCCAAAAGATATGAGGAAAAAGAGTGGACAGGTGGGAAGAGAGGAGGAGAAGTTGGCAAAGACAGAAAGAAGCCCAGATAGAGGAAGGAGTCAGTAAAAGTGAAAGCAGGAAGAATATAAAATAATTGTGTTTCTTTAAAAAACTACTTAAGGTCACCCTCTGATCTGTTTACTCATCAAACACAAATTAAGCAACAAAAGTAAAAAATTAAAGACTATGGCTGGAGAGATACTCAACCCCATCCAACAACCCACCTCCTCATAAAAACCTGCCCATCATTTCAAGTGTGACAGTTTCTCCAGCTACCACACGCTAGTTTGTCCCTAACATTTTGTTCCTCTCTCCTCTGTACACTTAATTGGCCTTTACACTTAAGCCCACCCCAGTTTTGCCAAATGTAATAAATATAGCTTTGCTATTTACCAGTTCTCAGGCCTGCAGAGTGCTGAGTTTCCCGGGAGCAAAGCAGTTTCATTCAGAATCAACTGATGGCAAAGACTGCGCTTCCCTGGGCTGGGAGGCGAAGAGGCCAAGCCTCGCCATGCTCAAATACCCCCCTTCACTCTGACTAAAATGTGCCGGCAGCCTCCTGGAAAGTACGTGCTGCCTACGGTTTGACTGTCAAATCCTCCAGCATGATGAGGTAATGGAAAGGAGCACGGGACAGGAAAACCCATACACCCCCAAACGCTGAAGTGCTCCCCAAGCACAATGCCATGGGATTTCCCTTGGACTGCCTAACCAGTTCTGCACTGGGGGCCTGGCCTGCAATGAGAGCAGTACAAAACCCTGTATTAACACAAGTGGCAATGCAATCTCTTTTAATCAGATGTCAAGAGGAAACTTCATCATGACAATGCAAAGAGACAGTGATGGACAGCCATGTATTTATTGATTTTCACTGTAAAACTTTGTTCCCCATGCCTTAAAAGGTGTCTCAGTTACCCTGGAGAGGTAATTCTGGCTTTCGGGAAGTCCAGCTCTGTATGACCTGACCTTCCCTGTCCCTAACTGGATCTTTCAATATAAAGAAGTGTTATATCCACTTTACAACTTCAGCAAGGTGAGAAGCAACATCTTATGATTTACTGCCTTCCCTAGCAGTGTAGCGTAACACAAGTGCCATCCATCTCTGGCATATATACTGTAATATTTGCCCCAGCATGGATATGAATTCATGACCTTCTCTATACATTGAGTATTAGGAGTTCTTGAGTGTTACTGCACTTTGTCAAAATAAAATCATCTCCCCATAGAAAAGGGACATCGTAAATTAATGTGAAAATAAAATTGCTTATCAACTTTCATGAACTAGGATGTGATGACCAAAACACTGTTTCTTACAAAGACAGCAAGGCAAAATAATAGCCCCTTTGCATTCAAATCACTCATGTAATGAAACAATAACGGCTGCTATTAATGGGTCTTGTCAGGTGTTCTTCCAAAGCTTATCAGAAAACCTGTGACAGGTTTTGTTGTGACTTTGTTTAACACCCCAGTCACTCAGTCTGTCATGATTTGCTTTTTACTTGTTACTGTAGATGTTCCAACCTCTTGCAGTTTGATGTTTCACAAACTTTGCAAGCAATATATTGGATTTGTCAAACAATTCTAAACTTGCCAACTTTCTGACCATACCTTAAACCTACTTCTCCTCTCTCAAAAGCAAAAAACAAGGAAACAGAAAAAACGACAATCTCGAACCCAGTCCCATCTCGGAAATGCTGCTGGTGAATCCTGGGCAGCTCACCCAAGCTAGCTGCAGTTTGTCTAAGCACGCGTAGTCTGGGGGGCATTCCCTGCACACGCAGCGCTCCCCACCAGCTCTCCCTTTGGACATTCCTGGACACAGGCTGAAAGCAGAGTTGCTCACGCTGCACAGCAGGCACAGAGCCAGTGTAAGAGAGCCGGTTTGCACTCCATCCCACTCTGATACCTGAAACCAGGGTGGTTTGTGCACAAGAAAGCAGAGGGAGGATTTAGTGTTACGTAAGTATTGATCTCCTTATTTCTCCCCCTCCAATGCAACATTTAATTAGAAATGAGTTTTGCCTTTTTCCTATCAGACCACTGTTTGCCCAGAGCTGAGTGAGAAATGCAAATGCTCCTTCAAAACCTGTAAATGCCTGTATCACCAGTCCAAGCAGCAAACAGAGCTGCTGCTCTGTTCTGCAGTGACTGCTCCAATCCTCACCAGCCATCACCAGCCCACACTAGGTAGAACATCCTTCCTGCTGAGCCGCTTCACACGCAGATGTCCAAATGGGACATGAAGCCCCTTTCAGATTTTCAATGTAATATTTTTCATTTAAACATACAACTTGCTAATCAGTTACATAATTTGGGTGAACCGTATTCCTGTATTGGATGAGGGGCTAGATGTAGTCTAATGAAACCACTCTGGTCTGATGGTGGATTCGAGCATGGCTGCGTTCCAGCCTGTGTTTGAGGGAGAATATAGCAATTGTCCAAAGCAGACAGATCTCTGTCAGTGTGATCTAAAGGTCCCAGGTACATGGGAAAACACCAACTGCCCGGACTGAACTCTGGCTCCAGCAGCAGATAGTTTTCGCCATAGAGCAGCACACTATTGAAACTCACAGCTATTCTTGGTGCAGACGTTTTCTGTGTACCCTGCTTTAACTACACATGGCCTTTGAAAGCCACATTGAGTGCTGGATCTCAGCGCAAACGGCTGTCGCAACTGACTGACCCACAGAATGATTTACACAGCTTTTGTGGCAATATACAACGAAGATCCTTCTAGCCAGCCAGGGCCAACAAAGATACAAACACGTAACTGGGCTTAACCGCCCTGACTAATGGCATATACCATTAAAGACGGCCAAACAGTGACATCAGTTGTCACTTTCCAACAACACAAACCATCCTTAAGAAAAAGGTGAGGTTAGGAATCATTTGAAAGAGATCTGTCTGTATTTCTATCTGCACAACTTTCCATGCGTTATTTAGCAAACCACAGTCAACTGGACAGGCTCAACTGGCATCAGATGCATGCAACAACAGGCTAATTTAAAGGTATATAAACTTGCTGTTTCAGGGATCTGGGACAGCTTAGAGGTGGCAGTAAGTAACTCAGCGTGAGCTTACCAGGTAAGGAGTGTACATGCTGTGAGTGCGGGGTATGCAAACCACACAGTGATCTACAGGGTAGAAAAGAAAATCAAATTTCTAGGGCTCAGAAAAAATTTCTAGAACCCATAACTGAGAGTATTTATTTTTTTAAAATAATTCAGCTTTCAGTCACACTCCTGCAGAATGGTCATGTTTCCGTAAAGACCTGCTCATCCAGATACGGCCCAGTTGTCAAAAACCTAGCAGCTATTCAACCCTCCCAAAAAATTCAAGCCTTTCTTTGCTGCCAGAGCAGAAGTTTAAAGCCAGCTTTGATAAATGCATCTCCTCTATCTTCCCTTAGAATGTTGAGCACATTTAAGCAAAAATATCTTCCATACTAGCTCTTGGTCATCAGGACCGTACGGTACCTGGAAATAATCAGGTTAATCTGAAAGGTACAAAGCCCTAGAATATACTGAAATTGTGTTAGACTTGGCACTTTCTGAGTGTCATGAACTGGTCCATATTTGGGGCAGAACAAGGTTGAAAATGTTCAACAGATCACATCCTGCATTTCAAGTATAATGAAGAAAGGACCAAGTAGAAAAGTCATTTGTCATTTCTTCTCATGTGGAAGACACTTGGTCTGGGACTCAGCATTAGTAGGAATCCCACAGCACATAGATTAAACAGCTCAGCTTTTCTTTCCAAATACTATTTCACAAATGTCTTTGTGTTAAACAGAGTAATTAGTGTATTGGGAGCCCCAGCACACAGGCGTTTACTGTACTGCGGGACAAGTGCCTCTATTAGTGCATCGTATCTACCAAAATCCAATAGCATCTAGTGCTGGCGCCAACAGCTCCACTCACCGAGGTCCTCTTGAGGACCCTTTTCCATTCCTTTCTTCTTGTCCAATGAAGATATTACTTCTTGGGTACTAATTATATATCGGTGAGATCTAAATTATCTTACTTTTCTGTAATTGACACAGAAAACTGGACTCTGCACCCCGCAATCCCATGGGCTAATTTCCAGACAATATTGCACATTTTCTATGCAGTTTTTTTCAGGTGCTTCAGTACTGAAATGTTGCAATAATATAAATTATGGTTTGCAAATTAACAATGGGGGTTTACACAGTGGTTTATAAAACAAAGACTGTCTCTTATCCTGTGGAGAGAAGAAAGACAGAACAGAGAGGGGAGGCTGAAGGCCGTATGAGGATGTGGTAACTAGAGAGGCTAAATCACATGCTGAAATTATCAATTTTGTGTATAAAACACATGCATGTTAAATATCACTGAATTAAGGTGGTGTCAAACTGCCCAATAGATGGAGTTCCAAGCAAAATGTGTCTCTTACTTTGTTCATGTTCTTCAAATATATTTTTGTAAATATAAGGGAATATTTCAAGAATTTATGCCCCTGCATGGAGCCAGAAACTTGAAACAAAATCAAGACCCTGGCTAGTGCCACTCTTTTACACAAAGATGCATGGAAGGACAGGCAATGACTCTTGTTTATGAAGATTTATGTGACAAGAGAACCAAAGAGAGAAGGCAGAAGGAAGCACCACATACAGCTTAGAAGAACTGGCAGGCTAAGAAAAACTTAACGAGCAATTTGGGGCCAATTAATGACTAGAAACAGCCAGGAGTGATAAGCAAAAGAACTTTCCAGTGGTGATCATGAACACTGCATGTTCTTTGTGGAGGAAAAAAAAAACCAGCAAAAAAAGACTACATCCACATATGCTGCATTCGTCTGTTTTTCTTGCTAAATGAAATAATCTGCAGCATCTGAATCTCGATTAATCATTTAGGTCAAGCAAACACCAGTGTCTGTGTAGCACACCTGCACTTTTATATATGATCTCTGTGCCAGACCAAAATAGATATTTATGGCATGAATTATGTATAAACATACGCACATACATATGCATACATACATGTATACAGGGCTATGATTTATTCATTATCCTTAGACATTCTGGATGAAACAAGTGGAAACCAGTACTGGAGGATATGCATTTACACTGACAGAGTAAAAACTGATGCACATTATTTATGAAGCCTGTTCTGTCAAAGTATGCTGGTTTTGATGATCCTATTCGAGTGAATGCCACCCTTATCTGTCAAGTAAGACACACCAACCTACTACTTCTCCGAGGGGGAAAAAAGTGCTCCCAGAAAATGCACACCTTCTTATAATAAGTACGAGTTCAGGCATGGTCAGATAAAAGCATAACCCTTGACACACGTGTGTTTTTAATTGGCACCACACAAAAAATGTCTCCAGCATGCGTGTGCACAATCACATAGCCACAGAGAAGTATTTGCCGTTTTTAAATCAAGGTTTATATTTTCATTTCTGCTGGCGCTGAAGAAGGCAGAGAAATAACTGTCAGAAAACTGGAAAGCAGCAAAGGGAAAAGTAAAGATATTCTTCTTATTTGTCAGAAAATAGGAAGTTCAGATGCATCTTGTCATTGAAACAGGTTTGTTCCTAATGCTTCATTTTTCCTCCTCGTAGTTGAAGACTATTATAGAAACTAATAGAGGTGGGCAGCAATCTGATTTTCTGTTGTATGTGTCATTCTGAGATTTTGACAGGCTTTAGGTTTTTATAATGAAACAAAACAAAACCAGAAAAGAAGTTTATTGGGAAAGAGAATCGGATTTGTGGGTAGCTGAAATGTGTCATTCAGGTTCCAGAGATTTACATTTTATAACAAGATAAACCATGTTAAGTTTTTCACAAAGAGAATGATCAGAGCTTGTGTTTCTGTGAAATGTGTTATTTTGATTAATGAGAAAAAAACCAGAAAAACATTTCACTGAAATATTTTTGTTGTCTAGAATTTAAATTTTATGTTATGCAGGGAGTCTGGCTCGGAGCACTGATAGATAGCACTACAAAAATGAAGGAAGCTCCATGACAGCATTAAGTTAATTCTGGATTTACTCCAAAACAGCTAAAAGCAATATTTACTTTTATATTTTTAAGAAGAAAAAATGTGCCCAAGGTACAAAATATCCTCAGAATCACTAATAAGAAGGAAGAACAAGTAGAAATGTGGACTGAAAAATACTGCAGAAAAGAAAGGACCTGTACATGAACCAACATTTCAGAATTTGCATGGAGTTTAATGAAGCAAGCATTGGAGATTTCATGCGATGACAGCAAACATCCATTTTCTTTATTTGTACTACTACAGTTTCTAAAGAATCTAACAAGATCAGAGACTTCTTGACTGAGAAAATGTGTAAATATTACAGCAGGAGAGGTAATAATTTTTTCCCCTCAAATTTGCAAGTATTCTTAAAATATTAAGTCCTTGAATGTTACTTTTTTTATCAATGACAATCTTTCCCATAGGCTCACGGGGAAAGTGTTCTCAGGGGGGTGTGTGTGTGTGTGCAAACCTGAATATTGTCCGTCTTTAGTCAAAATAATTCATTGTTAAGCAAAGTTTTGCCTCCAAGTTGCACTGTCTCAGATCAGAGCAATCCCACTAACCTAGGAAGGCACAAAAGCTGTCCTCCCTCTCAAATCCACGACTATCGTTGAAATAAAACGTTGCGCTTTTCGACTCTATGTAGTTCATCTTGAATCTCCATCTGCTTAATACCGCTTCGCAGCAACTTTTACGACTTCTGCATGCAGCTTTCTAAGCAACAATTCAGAACTAAATTTTACTCTAAACCAACATATTAAAATCTGCTTACTCCAGATTTGCAACCACCGAATTTCAGCGGGCTATATAGATGCATGACGCGAATACACAACCTTAATCCCAACCACAGTGCCTGAATAGACTAAGCAACTCCAAGTTCTCATTCCTTTATTCCCACCAGCCAAAGGTGGAGAGTAATTTGTAGGTCACCCCGACTTCACGCAGCAAGCTGTGAAAGCTCTACAGCGACCAGGATACAAAAGTTCACTAATGATGGAATGACATTTTTGAGCTGGGGTTGAAAATAAGTGCTTCGTGGGTGTTGGAAGCAACACGGTGAGATGTGACTTCCTTAATTACTCATTGTATTGAAAGACATTTGTGAACAGCGCACATGCATAAATTTTCTGCCTTTGGTTGGTACTGTCCTGTTTTGAGTCCGTTCAGTAATAGCAACAAGCAGTTTTTCTAGTGATTCATGTTGCAGATGTGTTGTAAGTGAAGCCAGATCTTATTAGTGCAATTGTTTTCCTTTCTTTCCTGCAGACTTTGAGCTCAGTAGGTCATTTTGTGCTACAGCTAATATTTGTTCTGCATAAATTGTATTCAATTTAATAAATATGATTCAATAAACATATGGAAAATGAAAATTCATTTTTAAATAAACTGAAAGTGAAGATTAGTGAGTGTGGAAGCATTTGTGATTGCTTTATCTTAGAAAACTCAGAGTGAAAAGATCTCATCTAATTTTATAGTCACAGGTGTGCTCTCACCTCATGACACACAGGTTCCTGCACTGGAGAACTTCAATGACTGGCAGATCTGGTCACACTTCTGTCCCCAAGGACTCCGAAATGTGGTCCACTTGTGCTTTCCTTAATGAACAGAGGGGAAAAATACCCAACTCTTAAAACACCCCTTTCCATAAAAAGAAAATTTCATTAATGGCTTTCCATTACAAAAGTACCAATATGCTAAATGTAGCCCTCATTTTAAAGATACAAAAAATCAGATGAGTCTGCATCTGATGAAACTGGAGAAGCTGAGCAAGTGTGTCAGTGGTCTGCACGTCTAATGTAATGAAAACATCATCTAGTGCCAGCTGTGAACCAAACAAAGCAATTATCACCTCTGCATTTAGTAAACAGAGAAAGGGAAGCAAAAAAAAGAAACAACTGGACCTGTTTGTGCTACCGTTTTGTTAGCAACCATCCCCTGAAGTAGCTGCCACATATTTAGGAAACACTTTCAGCCTTTGTCGTAATATTTGCAATGATATTTATTAATCTAAGCATAATCATAATGTTAAATTTCACTTTCCAACGGCATCCTCTCTATTTATAGCATTTTCCAGAGTATGTAGACTCAGACAGGAAGGCAGCAATATTTACAAAAATTTCACCATGTGAGAAAAAATGTTAGGGAACAAGTGTAAAGCATGAAGAAGATGAATATAAATGCCTTTATAAAATATACCAAAGCTGTTAATTTTATTATGGCCAAGAGTGCTTGCTAATGACTAGAGGGAAAAACTTTATAAAAATTAAGATTTTGCTCAGAACAAGAGATTGATTTCTGTTTGCTAACTTGGACTAATGAAAACAACTGCCAATCATGTTAGTTCATAAGAAAATGTCTTGTAGCAGCTAAAATAGAGCTAAAATGTTGAAAGGCAACTCAGTGCTAGGTGCTACACGCTATGAGAATACGCTGCATACATCAAGCAAAGCCGATAAAATGTGCCTGAACTAAACTCAGTTATGCTTAACAAAATGTCAGTGGATTGCACCGAAGTCAATACTGTCACCTCACACCCACATTAGCACAGCGACGATCAGAATCTGTTCTCATGTTCTAACATCTCAGTCAATAATAGATACATTTTTATTTCACGTTTCTGGTTTTAGATCACATGGGCTGCAGCACAACCATTATTGGCTATGAACTGTAAGCCATACATTAGTGTAACTGCTGTTATCATGTGACAGAACTGAAAATGCTGTTGCAGGGAATAGCTGAGCAAATAAAAACAGCCAATGGTGGAAAATTAGAATGGGACCGCAGAGGATATGCTGGGAATCTCTCATGCAGCAGCAGAGAATGAAGGCAACCATTTACTAAAGACAGGCTGCCTTGCTGTTTGCGTTAGCTTTGGGACTTTTCACAAGCATAGCGTGCACTTAGGAGCTCTCTTTCTATTTTTATTTGTTTAAGAAAAGTTTGTGTTGTTTTGTTTGTTTTGTTTTGGGGTTTTTGTTTGGTTTGGGGTTTTTTTGTTAGTAAGAAAGGTTTGTGTTGTTTTGGTTTGGGTTTTTTTTGTTTGTAATAAAGGTTTGTGTTGTTTTGTTTTGGGGTTTTTGTTTGTTTTGGGGGTTTTTTGTTTGTAAGAAAAGTTTGTGTTGTTTTGTTTTGGGGGTTTTTGTTTGTTTTGGGGTTTTTTTGTTTGTTTTGAGGGTTTTTTGTTTTGTTTTGAGGGTTTTTTGTTTGGGGATTTTTGTTTTTTGTTTTGGGGTTTTTTGTTTGGGTTTTTTTTGGAGTTTTCTGTTTGGCTTGGAGTTTTTTTGTTTGTTTGTCTTAAATGGATTACTCACTTATGCCAGCCACTATCATTATACTCAGTGATATCTTGCTTTATTGGGAAGGTCTTTTTAATTCAGTGAGACTTCTCAGGCAGTGCTGCGTGACACTGAGCATACATGACTTTTTCCCAATAAGAGTTTTGATCAAATGTCCCATTTCTCCCAACTACCCCATCAGTGTGCCAAGAGTAGTCTAAGCAGTCAGTAATTAAAAAACCCCCAACCTACATAAAACCTAGAAACCTTTTCTGCACACTCAAAAAGTCAGATTGGAATTTTCTACAGAAGTCTCAACAGAACCCCGAATTATGCGCTCAGGTAAACTTCTCTTAAAACTTTACAGGTCAGATCATCGTTGTTTTGCACAGGAAACTGGGATTAACTTGGGGAGTCCGCACCACTCTCACCAGGCTGACAGCAAAGCTTGGTCTGTGGGGAAAATTCAGAATTTGTGCCCCTGGTCTGTATACACTTCAGTGCCTTGGAAAGCAGCACTTTTCCCCTTAACTTTGTCCTTTCTATTTGGAGAATATTGATCTTCACCTGCTCTCTGTTTTTCATGGAGTGCAGCAAACACCATAACATTTTATTTATCTCCTTGTTTCTAAGTTGCATTTTTCTCCCAGAGTGGTCAATAAAGGGCTTGGTTGTCATTCCCTGAACCTTATCCAAACCCCTAATTGACGACGCCGGGTTACCCCATCCCACACCATAGTGGGCTACCTTCATGCTTAATGGCCGTTGTTTCAATTCTATTCTCTACTCGTATACATGTGGTGCCTTTACCAGGAAAATACAAAACCTGTTCCCAATGCCATTAGAATGAACAGGAGGAAAATCCTGTTGAAAAAAAAAGGGTTCTGATTCAAGTCCATAATGGATACCTTCGCGTGAGGGATGCAGCAGCTCAAAAAGGAAGCGGTAGAAGGGTGCATGGAGGGAAAAATAATTTCCTTAATTTTGGATTGTAGTTGAGGCAGAAAAAAACACGAGATCCTGCACACTGCACGGAAGAGTTGCTCCTCTTTCTGACAGTGAAGTTGCTGATGGAGCAGATGAGGTCCATGGTGACCTGCTGCTGAGCCTGCAGGTAGGGGTGACTCCACATACCCTCGCTGGAATGTGTTATGCAGGCTGTGGCAATGGCAGCAGAGGTTGCCACAAAATGACATAAATTCTGTGTATTTAGAAAAAAAAAGTGAGGAATAAAGATTTTTAAAATGGAAAACTTTTAGAAAACAGATTTAAAGTCGTATGTACCAAACACACAGTCGGTAAGATGAGCCTCTACGTGTGTATTCTAGAGCAGTTCAAGCTGGGTCGGTGGCTGTTCTGTGGCTTGATGCCACTTCACACTGCGCTTATTCCGCATATGCTAAAATGTCACGTTCTAGTCAGTGAGGAATTGGGCCCTCTGTCTTCCAAACATAGACAGTATTGGGACAACCTCCTTGTCTAAGCCCAACAAATATACTCTAGCAGGTAACAAAGTCAGAATAAGAGCACAACGTAAAGCTGAATTGCACTCCATAGCAGCATATTTTCACACTGCATAACATCTTACCAATTCTGCTAGTCTTTCACAATTGAAAGATATTTTTTTTTTCCTTTTCTTTCTTTTCTGATGTCAGTGATAACTGCATTTGGCTTTTTTTATCCCGGCATGATAATTTTGCAGTTATCTTTCATAAATCTCAGCATGTTCTCAGAAAGTAAATGATGGCATAATTTATCACTATTGAAAATGCATTTTGTGCCATGACAGTATAATTAGACATTCTTTTCAGGAGACACATTAAGTATATACCAATGTATTAAAGCCACTGTGCTGCAGATCCATTTATTTGATTTATTCCTCGTCTCTGGCTACCTTGCCTTATCATGATACCCACACAATCATGCATTCTCATTGCAAGAAAAAAACCCAGAAAAAGCTCGGGCAAGGAAGCAGCTCATCGTAAGAAACAGCATCTGCAGGTTAACTAATTCAAGTGGGAACAGGATGCAATTTGGCTGCACTTTTGTACCAATTCAGAACACATTAATTATGCATTGATCAAAATAATTTCACATGCATAATGCTGACCTCATTCACTAGAGGGCAACAAAACCCCAGTTTAAAAAGCCTCCACCTTCTACTTTCAATGACAGAGCACTTTTAATAAGATGCTGCGTGGATTTCATAATGAATACCCGATTAATTTTACATAAGTGCAAAGTTACTTCTGAAAAGCCAGTTAGGCTGTTGAATATACATGATCTACTCTCCCAACAGGTGCCAGGAAGACTTTGCTCGAGTCAGAGCCCCCCTCAGCACCAGATCAGTGGGTGTGTTCATTTGTTTATTATCGCTTGACTCAGGTTACCCTACAGAGCTCCGTTGCGTAAAGCCCCCTTGAACGTTATACTGGTTTTGTAGATGAAAACGTGTGAGCTTATCTAGGGATCATAAAGCGCCCCATGTTCAAGCTACTTAAACTGCAGTAATGAAAACCTCTTATCCATCTGATGGGCTTTGCCTTTGATCAGCACGGTTTTGGGGGCTGTCTTCCCTGCCCTTTAGCTGCTTCTTATGCTATTACCTTCTCATTTTGACTAAAGAGGATGCATATTTTCATGCTTAATCAAAATGCAATAGAAAACCTTTGCTTGTCATTTTTAAGGATGTTTGTTAGGAAGTCTGAAGGAGTTGATACTATCTCTGCCAACAGTCTAACAACTAATTAGTTTACTGTGGACCACTATGTTAGCTCTGCTAATTTAATTTTGAAAAGTTCACTCTGCATAATAAAATCTAGTTGCTGGATCTTTTCCTCGAGTTGTAAATAAGAAATAGCTATTACTGTTATGGTCTATTGAGAAAGGGCTTCATACAGTGTGAAAAAATGATTACACAGACATAGACCCAACCAATTGAAAAATAATTATGTGAATTTGTCTTTTGTCCTTAGATGCAAATAATGGCTAATGCAAATAAACTGCCAGAGAAGTATTTTTATGTGCTTTATATAGCATGAATAAGAATATATTTAACCCATTTTTGATGAATAGCTGAATAATTTTTTTTCCACTGGTTTTGTTCTAGAAGATTATTATTAGGACCAGATGCAAACACCCATCTTTTAAAGCAATTGCTCCCAGAAACATATCCTCGGCCTCTCCTTTAAAGAGGTTCATCCCGGGAGGTGGACAGATATACACAAATGCATTCTTGTGTTTCAGAGGCACTGCAAAGATTAGGAAGGAGAAGGGGGGCTCAGAAGGGGAGAGATGTACAAATACATTTTTCTATTACACAGTTGACAGCCCCTTGGGAAAACAAGTCTAAGAAATGTGCAACCTTGAAATGTGTGCATGCTGCAAGGGATATTTTCAATGTGAACCCTGTGTTCTTATTTTCAAAGTCCTTAATCATTTGGCTATGCTGTGGAAGAGGGGTGTACTGAAGTTCCTAAATGAAACAGGAAGGTTTGATTCTGTTTCCTTCTCCTAGCAGAAAGGCAGAGTATACTATCCCTGCTACACCATCTTGGCAGTGCACTACAGCCTCCACGTTGCCTGCCTAGTTAGCAATGTTCTCCTCTCCAAACAGTACAGTACGACATGTCCCCCTTCCCACCAAAGTATTTAACAATTTCCTTTGAAATGCAACTCATTATACAAAAGCAGAACTAAATAAAAGCTACTCCAGAGAGAGAACAGATTGCTAGATATAGATTAGATGTGCAGTCTAATCCTTCACAAGCATTAAATATTTAACATAATCACACCACAGGTGACAGGAAGATGTCTGCATTGTTTAATTAGACTTAATTAAACATAAGGAAAATCTAATACTAATTCAGGTCTAGCTTTTAAATTGATTACAAAACTCCCTTTTCAAAGTACTTTTGTATCCGGAGAAATGTATTCTTCCTTCCATTAGCTGGGGAATCCGTGCCATGCAATGCTCAAAACCCATGAAGAGCCGATCTGCTGTGTTCAAAAGCCCGTGGATGATACTAACTTTACTCTACTGGGTTAAGGACAAAGCCAAAGGACTTGGCACTCCCAGCATGCTGTAATGCTGTGATCTTTTGGCCATATTTTGTATAAACCATTACGCTCGGGACATAATTTTTTTCTATTACCTCTTTTATGGTCTTATTGTTTACAAGAAAATAGATAGAGCATTTAATTATGAGATGGACTTAATGTTCTATAACAACTCCTGTATGCAATACATTGCCTCTGGAACTCTGCTCACAACTCACATTAATGCGACAAATAAAAAAAAACCAAAACAAAACTGTAACAGAGGAGATGCCTTGCAAGAGGACAGCAATAGCTAATGCTATGAATCATTCCCTGATAATATTCCCATGTCTCCCAGTTGAAGTTATGGTTCAGAACTGTATTTAAGCACAGATGATACAACATGTATTGTCAAAGGACCAGTGACAATTTATGATATATTGCTTTGTTTCCCAGTCATCTGAGTTACTGACATTAAGTTGGATAGCCTGATAAGGGCCCAGCCGAAAAGAAGTATCTTCCTGACTGGGTTAGAACCTAAACTGTTATTTCCTCTACAAACTAAAAGTTAGAAAGGCTTAAAGAAATCAACCCATAACTTTCCTAGAAATAAATCAACTTGGGGAGCCCCAGCTCAGCCGGGCAGCCAGTCACCTCACAATCACAGTCGGTTGCACAGATGACCAGGCTGACGAGTGTATGTTGCTGTTGTGATATGATATATCATTGTGGTACCTTAGATGAAATCATGTATTGATGCAATGTTGTAACCTAAGTACTACGGCTCTAAGCATTTTTAAAAGCTCTTTTGTTTACCTGATGCCATGCCTTCTTTCCTTCTCCTCCCTGATTTCTGGATCACTGCAACTCACTTCTTTTTGGGGTGGTGCAAGGTGTGGAAATGGTATGTGTAGGGCTTTGGTTTCAAGTTGCGTATTCTCAGAACATGAAAGCTGGAGCTGCTCAGTTGTTCAGCCTCACCGGGTGTCTATTTACTAGGTGCTCACCTCGCATACGCAAACGAGTGTTTTCTATTACACATAGGCACATGCACAGCTTTTTCATCTGGATCTGTGGGACAGAACTTTAAGCTGCTTCTTTCTTCAAAAAATATTATATTGATGTTGAAGTGCTGCTCTAAGTTTGAAAGAGAGCTGTTCTCATGGAACAGCAAAACAGCCATAAAATTATTAACAACAATATATATACAACAATAAAATTATTAACAACAATATATACACAACAATCATTACACATAATACAGGTAAGTAGCACATAAACTCTTGCTCTGGTCACGCACAGCAAAGGACTATTTTTTTTTGCTGATCTCTGGCAGAAGGAGGTTAAGAAGTTTTGCTTTTTACGAGGCTGAGCTTTGTCATCCAGTGGTGGTGAATCACACTCTACTCATCTTTCTGAGCTCTTAGTACATACAGTTGTCTGACATGTTTCTGTCTGCTTTGTTAGATAACACAGCTGATGAAAGCAATAACCATATTCATGGTGTGGTATCTTATTCACTATCATCCCAGTCAAATTAGGGTTTATCTACAGAGAATAATTGGATGGGCTCTAGAAATTTCCACACTTAAAACAGAGAATAGATAGTCATCTTACAGGAAAAAAAATTTAAATGATGGGCAGAAATCAAGGGCAATTTCTATTTTAGGCATTTTTTTCCAGGAACAGGAAAAAAATAATGGAAAGAGAATCCTACAAACAGAAAGATAAAAATAAAGAATGTCAGCCAGAGGGAAGGATGGTAATAGGAGGACACTAACAGAATGATTGAAAATGAGCAGCATGATTCTTCCATAGCGTAAGCTATTTTAATCCTAGACACAGGAGAATCAATGTTGTGAGCTGAGAACTTTTTACTCACAGTAAACGTGTTAGAAGTTTTAGCAGAAGGTATTCAGCACCTGAAGGGAGTGGATTAGACCACAGAGGTGACTAAGGCCCTGTTACACAAACTCAGCTCAAGGTTGATGTAATATGTATTTTAGGGCTCTCTTCTATAGGAGGCACATTGATAAACTAGAGACACTACTGAAGAGAGCAATAAAAATGATGAAGTGGACACACTGCTTGTCCTAGGTAGTCAGTGTGAATGAAATGGATATGTGCTGTATGGAAAAGCAGTGACAAAAAGGGGACAGATTACCGGCATATAAATAACTGAAGGTTAGTAACTGATACCCCAGCAAGAGATCAGTGCATTTTAAGGCGTTGAGATACAAATTCCAGAAGACTATGACCGAGTAATAGCAGTCTCTAAAGGTGCTAAGACCATCCCAAAAAAATCCAGAAGGTAAGATAATTCATTAATATACTGAAATTTTTCCCATGTGTCCTCCTGCCTCTTCTTTCTCTCCAAGTAAAGATCCTCACCACTAGAAAAATCTTGATTACTCCTCTCCTCCCCAGACCTTACCACACAGGCATACTTGTACGATGAGACGGTAGGGAAGTGACCTGCCCATCCCACCCAGCCCCATGGAGATACATTCACCAGGCAGCTATGGTTCTAACGCCACATGCCTAAAACCCCAAGTGGCATCCAGAGGTGAATACAGGCGGTAATGGTCCCTTCAGGCAGGCCAGAAATTATAGTCACAGTTTGGGCTCAGTTTTAAGCCAGAAAAGGGAAAATGTCAATACAGTAACAGGAAAACGTCTTTATGTGAATTTCCCAGCCGTCGGTCCAGCAAGAGAAGAAATGGTAGAAATGACTGAGCAGGGGGCTGCAGAGACAGTACGCGTACCCTGAGCAGTGCTGACAGTTCAGACGTGTGTTCCAGAGGGTAGATTTAGAGGGCAGGTTTAGATTAGATATCAGGAAGGAATTCTTCCCGGAGAGGGTGGGGAGCACTGGGACAGGTTGCCCAGAGAAGCTGTGGATGCCCCATCCCTGGGAGTGTCCAAGGCCAGGCTGGATGAGGCTTGGAGCAACCTGGGCTAGTGGAGGGTGTCCCTGCCCGTGGCAGGGGAGTTGGAACTAGATGATCTTTAAGGTCCCTTCCAACCCAAACCATTCTATGGTTCTATGATTCTACCTTCTATAAATTGTTTCCAGCTGAAGACATCAATGCAGAGCAAACTAGATAAACATAAAGAGCTCTTACACATCGTTTGTAGGCTGGTCTCTACCAAAGTGTAGGTTTTATCTCTACCACAACCCCTCCCTGGAGGACACATGGAATCCACAGCTTTGTACAACAGTTTCAACAGGGGAATATTAATGTTTAAACTATAATAGGTCAGATTTAATCTGATTTCATTAACATTTTATTAACAGCTGTGTCAAGGAAGCAATTTTAATCATTTAAGTATATTTCAAGGCTGAGCAATTCAGGGGAAATGACAATTCAAAGTCAATTCAATCCTGCAGTTTTCGTCACGCAAAACTCACATACAATGGAAGTTAAAGTGAGTTGGCCATTAGCAGGACGCAGCATGTGCTGTATAAATGTCTTCTGACAGCGCACATTCTTGCTGATTGTAAAACACATGAAGAATGACATATGCTGGGTCTGTGCTAAGTCCCACCGGCGTATAACCAAATTAATATTTATAATAAAACCCCGCAGCCTTTCAGACTTTTGAGTTGTCAATAAAGACATTTTGAGGTAAAAACCTCAATGCACTAGCAATTATCACAAAACTCTTATTGACATGAAAAGATATTTCATCTGCTGATGAACTATGAACTGCTGAACTTTGTGTTGGCAGCAAAACCAGATATAGATCCCTGTTCTAATTACTAAATCACAGTCATCTAAACACTTGAAAAAGACCCTTTAGCTTTTGGCTGCAGTTCTGAGACAGCTGTGATGCTCTGATGCCTTCCAGTAGAAGGCAGCGATGTGCAAACACCCCAGACCGTCTAGTGCAGCAGAGAAGCTGCTTCTTGCTGGCATAAGATGCCAAATTTAGCAGCTGGTTTTTTAACCACTACTATGTGACGCGTAATCCTGAGTAGAAGAGGAGAAAGTGAGCAATGTTTCACTTCTTCAGGTGCAATCCAAATACTTACTAGGTATATAACTTGCAAATTAATGACCGAATTTATCATCATTGTTGCAAATAAAATCCAATATAAAATCCAAGACACAACCTACTTCAGTACTTCTTCATACTACTTAAACTACCTCCAGTTTTTCTGAAGCTCCTAAGCATTCAGCATTTCACAACACAATCATTTCTGCATCACAGAGAGACAAATTTGTATGTACTATACAGCAGCACAGTAACAGATTCTGACATTTTTAAAGACTAAGGGCTTGGGAAACAATGCTCTTCCTCCCTGTCCCCCCCAGCCCCAAAGATAGCAGCACACTACCAGAGCTATAAAACAAAATTAAATATAGTTTTTCTCCTCCATGACATTTCTATTACATATACTGAATTGAATGAAGTTTACAATAATAACTTTCCCTCTGTAATATGATACTTATTTCAAGCACTTGAAAACAGAAAATAGCTTAGAACATTCTTGCTTCAAGCCTGAGTCCTCGTTCCTCTTTAAATTTCAGCCTTGGTCATAATTCTTATTGTGGTATATTCAAGAGCAAGCACTCCATCTCCCACACAACTTCTGGATTTCCAAGAAACATGGATGCCAGCTGAATTTGACAGTAAGAAGTAAACCGTGGGTTCAGTAAGAGGTTTCTCATACCAGAGTGACATAGTTTAAGACTTAAATTGCAGAGCAATAAACTAAACTTAGAAAATACAAGCATCTCTGAAGCATTCTATTTAGGCATTTGTTCAGGTAAATCTAACCAAATTGGTACTTTGATTTTTGTACTTACAAGAACAGATTTTTCCAGTTGTCCTGTTGCTCATAAATCAGAACAGAAATTCCAAAGAGCCAAATGCTCCTTTTGGACACTTCAGTGCTCAAATCAATTCAGCACAACACCTGTGTATGATTTACTGAGGTTTGCAGACACAGAGAGCTCTGAATCAAGCAACTCTGACCTGCGTCCACCCAGTGCATCAAGGATGTTGTTATTGCTGCATCATTCTTATTAAGCTTGATACAGTCTTGCTGCTTAAGGTACCTTTTAACAAGTACCACCACATGTTAGTGGGACGTTGCCAACACCGTACACTGTCAAATTAACGCTGTTCAACACAAGGTCTTTGTTTGCAGTGTGAAAATAAGCTGTTGTTGAACAAATGAGTAAACATTTACAAAGCTGGAGAAAAGACTGCATATCTAAAGCTGGGGTGAAGGTGGTACATTCCTTTCTCCTTGAAGAAAAACTAACTCAAAATGATTCCAATGCAGTCACTTGAGGTAAAGTGACTTTTCACGGTTAGCTTTCTTCATGGAACTAACTGAACTTGAGTAAAATGCCAGAAGGAGCACTGCTTTCTGAAAATATTTAACAGGAAAGCAAAGATGCTTTTCTATACAGAGAATGGGCTCATCGAACAGACATCCAGATAACACATTTACATGAAGACTGGACTGAATATGGCACAGCAAAAAGGAGAGACGGCGCATCGTTAACCCCATGTGAAGGTTTGACTCCTTAACATCTCTGCACTCTACATCAAATCTGCAACAATGGTTCTCTCTGATACCACCAAGACAAGAAAGGAAAGCCTCACCTCACATCCCAACAGGTACCAAAACCTTCCAAAGCAACCAGATGTAAAGGGATTGTAAGGGTCTGCCATGCACTTGCTGACTCAGACAGAGGTAAGAGAGAGGAAAGTGGTGGGAAGTCCCATTTTCAGCACATCTTTGTGAGCAGCTTGGGTCTTTCTCAAAGCAGTGGATTTTGCCAGGGTCTTATTCAAAGCAGTTTTCTATTGTGACCTCATTTGAGTCAATGGGACACACAGGAGCAAAGTAAAGCAAATATGTATTTTTAGCAGGCTGAACTCAGACCTCCTTTAGCCAACACAGTTTTGGAATTCCCGAGCTTCCTGCACTGACAAAATATATCCTGCCACAGACTGCACCTGGAATCAGAAGTAATTATAAAAGAGGTGAAAACCCAGAAAAATACATACTTCACGGACCAATTGCAAAACATGCCACTCATCCCCTCCATACTACTAAAATGGGATTAAGTTTAGTGCCAGTCTTATTCCTGACCTGGAGTTTCTTCTACTATAGACTGGAACAAACGTCACATCACATTTCTGAAAAGCAAAGGCTGGTGTTGCTGCACTGTGCTACCTGCCAGGAGCAGCACTTTAGCATTATCGATACTCTAGTGCACTATTTCTCATGCATGTGGCATTGGAAGCCCACACAGGTGAAGGTATTGCTCTGTACAGATCACATACAGCAAAAATGAACATCAAGCTATTTGCATTGACTAAATCAATCATCTCAGGTGTACCGGAGCAGAGACTTTCTCACTACACGCGAGACATGAATGTGGCCACGTCAGACACCAGAGCTCCCTTTTCAGCAGAGAAGGCAAGCTACTGATACACAGCAAAATGGAGGGACTAATCCAAGGTCACAGAATATGTTCCTTTTGCCTACAGAAAATAATAAACCTTATTTGCAATGGACCAATGGATTCTATTGGCAACAAGGAAACGTTGAGATGCTTCTTCCACTTTTGGCCCCTGGCCTGCTGAAGGACCATATCCCAGCTGATGATGAGTTGGCCATTATTTAAAGCAACCATATTTCTCAGTTCTTCCAGCTTTTCTGTGTGCAATAACTACAGTTTGCCCAGTAAACCGTAAGGGGAAATTAGAGAAAGTATCCATCTTCAGAAAATGCACTTTCACAGTCTCTTAGTTTGCTCTCATCACTTTGATGCCTCCGTTCTGTTCTATACACGCTCTCAAAGGCCACACTGCTTTCTGTCACCAGATATGTCCATTGAGACTTTTCTATTCATGTATCCCGAAAGAGCCTATTGCCATCGCCCCACACTACTTGGATCTACAAATGGGCAGGCGCAGACAGATTGCTGTGTGCAAAATCACAGTTGTGCTCTCACTGAGACGCGCGGTTGCCCAAACTCTATATATTTACAGTGGTATGCACATACAGTAAGAGCTTTTTCATACAGTTGACAGTTATGCATGAAAATCCAGACAGGGTAATTGCTAAAACTATCTGGAAAAGACAAATATAAACTTGGTATGCACAGGTAAATTTCAGGAATCATAAGGTTTGGATGATGACATCCACTTTATTTATAGACAATAGCTTACCAATATTTGTGTGTATGGAATACCATTAATATAAATCAGCTCACAATATTTTGGTACCGATATCAGTCTAATTTGAATTTTATATTGCACAGTAGTATTGAGTCCTAGACTTGATTTTTTTAAGGTAATTAATGAGCTAAGCTACCTGAGAGAAAAACAAAATGATGATTATAATTAGTAGTGTTCCATGGCTGCTACTGACTGTTTAGATGTACTTACAGGTAGCATTTCTAATTAAAACCCTCTTGATGCTTAGACATTTCTCTGTTCATTCGTTATTAAAAAGTGGGATTTTTGTGCATTATGGAATCCCTTAATAGAAAAATAATAGAAAAAGTTACATGTAATTACATTCTCTGTGCTATTCGTGGTGAGCAGTTCCTATGAGAAAATGAGCTGCAGGTGTGTAAGATGTGCCAGCATTGATATCACTTGTTCAGAGCATTCCACCTGGAAAGAACTTTGGATTTAGGCTGGGATTTTCACAGGAGCCTGAAGTGGCCAGGGAGCTTTCAGGGAAAACTGTGTGTCTGACTCTCTTCGGGCTCTATGGAAATTGTATTATGTGGGAGAGAGAGGAGAAAAAATAAATTACCCCAAGTTATTCTGCTCAGAACAGTGTAAAATCACAGTAAGTTGGAAGCACAGTCCAGGACTTCTTAAAACGAGCCTAGGTCATGTGAATGTCTGACAAAGACAGGAGGGAGATGGTGGGTTATTTAGAGTTCCTGGCTGTGCTATCACTGATAGGCCTGCAGTGAATAAGGTTGATCAATGTTTTCTCAGTCAAAATGCTTTTCGAGCCACTGCCTTCAAACAAAAATTTCAGTCACTCATGAAAACGAAATCTGTAATGCTGCAGCAGTGTCCAGTTAAATTAGTTATCAGTCAAAAAACTCCACTATTCAAATTTCCAGTCTAAGCTTAAATATGCTCCATACAGGGCGGGGGGGAAACAAACTCCCCAAACCAGCTGTAAGTAGATTTGCCAAAGTTCTGGGCTGGCAGTGAAAGCTGCAGTTATTACCAAGGAGATTTGTTTCTGCTAATGCCCTAACAAGACTGCATGTCTCTTCTCCCATACCGAGGTCTGCGTCACTTAGATATGGATGGCTGTCGCTGATGCTCACGTTACTGATGCAGTTATGTTTACGATTCTGAAGCTCATTAACTCGCAGCCATAAAATGGACTAATGGAGTAGCCCTTCTGCAGATGCGAACTGTCATACCTTTACTGAGTTAGCTAAACTGATGCTGCTTTATGTCATACGAGAGTCCCAACACATAATTTGCATTGTTATCCTTTGTGAGCCATAGCAGTAATGTTAATAAGCTCTTGCAGTAGTAAATTCTGCCTCCCACTTTACATCAGTGCCAAAAGGTGAAGAGGAAACTGAAATAAGGTATAATTAAGTCCAGAACTGTGTGCTTGAAAGCACAGTAGCAGCTTCAGATGATCTGAGAAGCTGGGAGGTAATCCATTTCCCCACCAAAATCCCTTTCCTGGCCCAGAATTTGGCTCTAAGTACAAAGGACACAAACCCAGTCTTCTCTCCTTCTCCAGACTGTACTTTCATAAGACAGGGGATTTGTACACATTTGCTGTGTTCAATCACTTCACGATCATCAGGGTATGAAGTTTTTTTTAAAAACACATATTTTGAGGGAATGCCTTATAAAACTCCTAGAACAACAGGCGTGACTTTGAAGATGTGTCACGGAGTGCAGGATGTGCGCTCCTCTCTCCCAAACCACCGGGAACTTTGTAGACAGGAAAAAACAATACCACAGTGTGAAGTGAGGGAACCTGTTTGCTTTGATAGTAGATGCCTTGCTATCCACAGCTCGCACACGGGAGAGCACTGGGAGAGGATCACATGTACTGGAGTGCCGGAAAAGTCAGAGAGAAGGGTTGGAAAAAAGGAAAAGGAATGGGTGAAAAAAACCCCGCAGTATTGAAGGGACAGGCTTGTGGAAAAGAACAATGAGTGAATAAAGCCACCCTGCTAAGTTTAAAGTGCTCTTTTGATATCAAGTATGCCACTTTCTCCTGTGGGAAGAATGAGAAAAGACAGCTCTGATGATTTCTTGCTGATTTAGAGGAGTGGTGTTTGCAGCTTAATTATCATTAGTTTTTGTTTTTCTTCATAAATTACAGCAGGTCAAAACCGTTCTCAGCCACAGTCATGAATCTGTGAGTTTGGCTGCTTTGATCCAGGTCAGCATAACCCAGAAGAAGACTTACCTAGACCAAAATTTTTATTAATTCATCTAAAATGTTATGCTTGCTCCTACAATAGATGTAGAATGTTGTAGACAGGCACTTAGATTTGTGTTCTTTCTGCCCATTTTTGATCTGGATTTGGCTAGTGAAATTGCAATATTCATAACATGAAGTCCTTGACCTGATTTCCGAAATTCTCTCTTTTCAGCCACATGCAATATGCTTCCTTATTAATCTGGATCACAATGACGCTCAGGATGCCACCAGAGCAGTAAGTTGCTGGCCTCCAGATGACCGTATGCGAGGTGATGGTGCACGTGTATCCAGCAATACATGACTCTCTAGTGTGACAAGTAAAAGGCAGGAGTTATAAATCAGTACTAATAAGGAAATATATTTATTGTGCATATCTTAAATCAAATTTAAGCAAATCTGATGTGAAAAACTTTAAGCTGTTCATTTAAAATAAACTTTTGCGAAATGCAACATGCTCTCCCTGTCATTTACATACTGTGCAACACATGCCCTTTAGAGAAATTAATTAGCCATGCTTACATTTATCTAGCGATGTGCGTATCATAACCTCGTGATGCAGGTGAGATAACTTTTCACTACACAGCACTAAAATCTGATGCACAGCTGGTGAGTCAATGAAACAGGTATCCGTGATGTACTGCTATTTGACACCCATCAGCTTCCCGCTAGGAATTAGCTACACAGAATCTTACAACAGTCATTACAGCCTTACTAAAGTGTTGCACTATGTGTAAAAACAGAACCGATCTTTAATCTTCACATGCTGCTTCAACCATTCCTCCATATCAAGTTGATGACTTAAAAACCAGGTAAATTAGCATGTTAGAAAAAGGGGGAAACAACTTTAGGCTCTAACGGCATCATTCAGTCTTTTGCAATTCCTAAGATTATGCCATATACCTATCAGGAATCTTACTACAGGTTTAGTATGAGAAGGGAGACTTAATAAGAATGCCTACTTCTGGGTCTGATAAGGACAGAGAGAGAAACTTTCCCCTTTCTCTCATGCCAATGAAAACTTAACAAACACCTACATGTACCAGAGATAAATGTGGGGTAATCATCTGCCACAGCTTTTTATATTCTGTTCCTTTGCTGCTTACTGATGAAATGAAGAAAAAGTAGGGAAGGAGATCTGAGCCACAAAGTGAGAGTTCAGATCCAAAGCTTCCTCAAGCACAAGGATTCGGCCTGGCTTATTATACAGGCTAAAAGTCATGAAATTTGAATGGACTTTCCAAGGTTAAAAGATGTTAGGTTTCAAGCCAATCTTTAGTAAAAAAAGTTTCAAAGGCATGGAGGGAGGTTATGGAATAGCAGGCAGTTGGTGAAGGAGCAGCTATTGTATTATGCGTTGTTCTGTTGCCAATCCCTCTCTATCTTACTCTACTTTTTCTCTTGAAACCCCTCAATATCCAAGGCTGCGTGTGAGCAACGGCAAAGGGCACAATGGCAGCTGCAACTGCGAGTGCCAACGAACTACCAGAATTTCACTCCTCACTTCACAGAGCGCACTGGACTACTCATGCATAGAAGTCTCTCTGAAACTGAATTCTGTTCTGAAATTCACTACATGAAAAGGAGATTTGTTCCTCAATCCTCCACATCACAGTCTTATCTCCGTCGCGCATGAAATCCAGGGAAGCACACTGCCTTATTCAGCCCGAAAGGACAGCAAATTATGCTTCTGTTATCACTGGGATATTCATACTGATTCTAAGAAAAACTAGTCCTCATTCTAGAGCTAGGGATAGCAAACAGTTCCAGGGAATATGCTCCTTTTTTGCAAGCAGCTAAGCCTAAACCCAAGACTGTAACCGAAAACCAGCGCCAAAGGTAAAACATGTTCTGCCCCTCATGAATGCTTCAGCATACAGGTAATGCAAGCACCTCGTCTGGAATTTCAGAACTACTTTTGTGAACACCTTTGAGTTTAGGGAATCATGCCACAAAAGATGAGATATCTAGAGTCATTAAAAATATGCCATAGAAATACAATTCTCTGGAGTGTGTAATTCAGTTTAACAGTGAAAAAAACCCAGTTCTGGAGGATGTTACCCATAATCAAAACTAGTAAAGTAAGCTTATTATTCTGATGACCTGGGTGCAAGGCCAAGGTAAATGTCAGTTAATTTATTTTCCGTTCTTTTGAGCCAGCTGAAACTCAGAGTCCTGATTTTCACAAGCAGACCCAAAGAAGGCACCTAGAGGAATTTCCCTTTGAAATTAGTTTTCATCTGAGGCAGCACTGAGCTATATTTTCCATGACACCACATGGCCATGTTAATAACAGAATTCAGCGTAAGGTCCCTATACTGCTCATTTCCTGGAGGGCTTCTGTTAGCGAGTCTCAAGGTCCAAGCAGCAACAAAAAGGGAGCATAAGCTCTTTTGTATTGCAGCTGATGAAACCTGGAAGCTACACACCAGGATCTTAAGTGGATTTCTAAGACATTGAAAAGTTCTTGGAGCGTAAATGAGGTGTACACCAGTCACGAAAATACCTACCAGAACAGATATCACAGCCAGCCCTTAACTTAAAGAGGCAATGCTGGAAAGACAAAGCATTTATATGACATTTTTGTAGGGAAGGTATAGTGGGATTTAAAATAGGTAAATAGTCAGTATTGAAGCAAAGCATTTGTTTGCCATCCACCACATAATATCTGCTGACACAGGCCTCAGTGAGCTTTACCAGAAATTGCCAATGTCAGGCAGTGAGGCATTGCTCTTGCTGTGGGAGAAGTTTGCAGCGGGAAAAGCTTTCCTTGGTTTGTTAATGTTTGGCTGATGTTGTCCACAAAATTAACTACAGGCAAAAAAACCCCAAAACCAACCAACCAACGAGCCAAAATTACAGTGTGTACACCTAACTATGAGATTTGCACACACAGTCAAGCAGTTATAGGTCCCAGGGTTCTTCCTACGCAGAAATGAAAGTGTGAATAACCTCCCAAGAGAAGAACATCACAGCTAGTTCTGCAGCCAGACAAGTCTTATTGCCAGAAGTAATGTTCCTTTATTAGACAGAATGTGAGAAATGGGGAGTGACAGGGGAGGTGTTTCTGGGATATTTCTTCTTCAGGTTAGATTCATAGGCCTTGATATATGCCTTTTTTCCCCCCCCCCCGAATACTGGTTGAACTAACACAAGATATTAGCACTCCCTACAAGAGCAGGTATGTATTTTCCAAATCTGCTCATATTCTGACAAATGTCATCCCTTAAAACCTCAGTTTATACATGACCAATAAAAACTTGTTAGTTTGGCACTTGAAATTTCTGATAATTCATTCTTTGCTGGCTTTGCTCAAAGCAGCAAGATGATAAGGACTTTCCCTCTTCCCTTGTCCGGGCTGCCAGGGACTACAGCAGTACGAAACATCAGATCTGAGAGAAAAAGTCCCTCTGGTAGAACCCGAGCACCACAGAGAGAGAAGGAAACAGCCACAGTGAAATTCTCAGGGACAGGGAGCAGAGAGAGATTAGGACCCTAGGGGAAAAGGATAGGTTCAGATGTTGATTCCACTGAATAATCATTCAGTAGAACTCTGCAAGCCATTTGGAAACAGGACCTAACTATAAAATAATACTGCAGTCTGCAACTGAAGAATATGGTTTCAAATAGCATTTGTAACCACACTGGAGTACATATTTTTCATAATAGACTGCAGCATGGATCTGCTATATATGGGTGCTCTGGGTGAGATAAGTAACATTTCCGAAGGATCCAGTAAGACTTTCATGAATGCCATTTTATCGCTATCATCATCTGTATTAGTTCCCAAAAGCCGTAGCCATAGATCACAATCCCAAAGTGCAAAGCCTTGCACAAAAGGCCCATGACAAACCTGTGTCTACGCCTCGCACAGCTTACAACCTCAGTAGCAGATAAACTCCTTTCCTCAGCTCTAATCTGTTTTGCAGACATTTTTACAGCACCATGACAAAGAGATACAAGAAACTTTCTGCGACAATACCACGAGTTACACTGGTGTGGTCCACTGACACTGTAAAAGCTTCAGATTATGACCTGATTGCACAATACAGCATACGTAAAAACTGCAGAAGCTATAGAGGGGACAGGTTACACCCAGCACATCCATCAGCAGCAGAAGCCAGAAGAAGCAGATTACCAGCAACAGCAGGATATATTGTAACATATCTCTCCTTTTTTGTCACTAAGCCATATGAGGCATTTGCTGTAGAATTATTCTTACATCTCTTCTGTTGATAAGCTACTTAGCAAGGTAGAGTTGAAGCTAATCTGAGTACTGTATGTGAAATGTGATGTGGTATTTCACTGTGCCACTGTTTGATATTTGGTCGCCTCTTTCCAGGCACTTTTTGTGAATTGCAGCTGCTATCTCAAAGCTAAATCCTTTGGTCTATACACAGGTCATAAAAAGGCCCTGAATGTAGCAGCATCTCCTGAAAAGAAGGAGGATAACACATTTTCTCTTAGTTTGCATCCGAGAGCAAGGGAAGGAATTTGGTATCTTTAAACAAGTTCCTTCTGAACTGCATAACAAAGCAATACGATTCTGCTGTGCTCAAGTTTGATAAATGACTTGTTAATACAATTGCCTCCCCTACATTAAATCTATTTCTGAAGAAGAAAGTTCGTGTAAATATATCAGGCACCATTCTGGTGGCTGTATGACAGATATTCCACAGTGCAGCCAGTATCTTGCAATTATTTTCTACTGTCTTTCGACAGTCTAAAATAACTCGATCGGAGGTTTTCAACCACTAAGTTTATAATTTCAAGGTTTTCCCCTCCTCTAATCAGCAGTTTTATAACCTACTGATCTTCCTTCAAAAGGAGCTGGTGATGATCAGTGTTTATTCCAAACCATTTCAGAAGGCAGCTGTTTATTAAAGTGCCAACAGCTATGATTGATTTCTGATGCTCATGAGTGCATCTGTTTTCTAGTTAATGACATCATTGCAAGCAAACAGATATTGCAAGCTGCGGCTCTAATGGAGAACTAAAGCAGCCATGCCTTCTCTATAAAAAATAAATCTATTTCATTTCGGGAAAAAAATCTATTAATATGTCAAATGTTCAAGTTACATTCCTGCCAATTGGCATTCTTATACGCAACTGGCATTTCCTCAAAAAGAATCTGTGGGTTAACAGTGTTTATGTTAAAATCTCTAAAGAGGACATCTGTTAGTTGAAATTCCAAAAGTGGTGACTGATTTATGATTTAGTAAATCACATCTGTACAGGGAAAAAAAGGACTGAACTGCAGTGAAACTAACATCTGTCATCAGGCAAACACAGACCACGATAGTGGCTGAAAAATGGAAGTATTTCAGGTTGGGAGGGTTCCCCTTGGTTCTCCTCTTTTTGTGGTGGTTGAGATAAGCAACAAAAATGAATACACTCCAAGCTCCACTGAAACTTGCAAAAGTAATAGCATTTTAAACCCCATTTCTTAGGACTCAATTCCCATTTGGTGTAATCCAACTCACTTTTTACTGGCTTTACCTTTTCCTGCTTCCCGAAGAATGCACTGCAGACCACAGCATTGTCAAGAAAGCACTGATGTTATCTCCTTTCAAGAGTCTCTTTTTAATACAACCTTATTTTTGTTAAAGAAAATATAAAGAGCATATGTAACCATTTCTTTTGCAATTTCTTGTATGCATCAGCAGGGATATGGAGTAAGGAGCACTGCTGCCTACCTGCTCATCACTGGAAATCTCTAGAAAATGTTTTATATTTTATGACAAATAGGGTTTGTCATGCTCAGAGAACAAGGCCATGACACAGGAACCCCGAATGTGAAGCACCTGCCCTGACCAGACAGAGCTTTAGCTGTGACTTTGTGAGGATGCATCAAGAGCCAGAGTACTGCGCTCACCCTTGGGAGCAATTCTGTCTCCCACTGCTACACGCCTTGGTGTTGGCCCAGCTCAATTTTCTGACATTTTCTTCAGAAGGCACTAAAGTGTCTGCCTCTTCCTTACACGCTTCTTTGCGCGTGCGTGCATTTTGCCTGACTCTGCAATGCTGCATATTGGCAAGAGACAACTGAATGAGAGGCACTAGACCTTAAAGAACATTCATTTAAAATTCTGCACACTGGCAAAATGTTTTTAAAAAGTACCAGAAATCAGGAAATCACAGTTTGAGGCCTGAAATAAAGCCTTCAAATTTCTTGGCTTTTGAGTCCTTTCCTCCTCTTTCTTGGCTCTTGACCTAAGTAACAGCAGCTTCTGAAATTTGGAAACATTTTTCTATAGCCATACCTGCTTTCTCCCTATTATTTCATTTCCTGCTTTTCTTTCCACCTGCATTCTTCCACAGTAGCACCAGGGAACATCACTGTTCTCTTTACAGAAAGCAAGAGATGACCTATTCAAAGCCTAATGAGTCTCCTCATTCAGGTTTAAATCTTCAGCTTTGAGACTAAACTTAACCCTACCCAACCAGTTTTCATCCTTTTTTATTTTCTAACTTTTCTCTCATCTCAAATCCTTTCCTAGATTCACTTATAAATTCAAACCAGCTACAAATAAAGTGTGTCATTCCCTTTTCCCCCTTATCTTCTTGCATCTTGAGCTAATTAGTAAAGCATATTAGAGACAGCAAAAAAGCACTGTGAGTGGAGTAATCTATCCACAGCAAACCGTGTCAGTGTCAGCTCTTTTGGTTGAGATTGGAAATCTCATCTTAACCTAAAGAGGCTTCCTACAGCACACTTTGATCCAAAACCGGGTGAAAGACCAGAGACTTGTGGGCATCAGAGAACTTAGAATCAGGTCTCCCTATTGCTCTCCGTAATAGCTTGAAATCTATGGCCGCTTTAACTTTTCTCATCAATGGCTCCACGCAATCATTCGCAATCAATACTGGGCTGATAAAACTCCAGTTGTCCCAGAGACTGATGCTTCCACATGGTCCACACACCTGATGTTGGTAAGCCTGACTACTTATTTCAGTTTTCAAATAGGGAAGTCAGCCTAGGGAATTACCTGAGAAATCTCACCCTGTGTCTTCAGGGAGTTTTGAGACATGAAATATCCTTTCCTATGATTACAGTGAAATACTTAAACAGAGGGGAAATAATTATTTTACAGTAGCTTTTGATAATTCATACCTTGTATCAAATCAGTGTACTCATTTAGCAATGCTTGATACCGTTTCATTATATTAATTAGACAACATATTCAGTAATGAAAACAAGCTCCTTACAGCTTTGGAATAAGCACAAAATTAGAGTTGCTTTCTCATGACTTTTCTTTTTTTTACTTCTTTTTAATTTGTTCTTCATGAAACTTAGGGGAGAAATTCTAAACCTTGACCTTTTCCACAACAGCTTAGTGCATTATGCTGCCCTTACTCCATGGGTAAGTGCTTTTCTAAGCATTCCTGATGCTGAATTTGATATCCTAAACATTTTCATTAAACTCATTTTTTTGGGCATGCATTATCACTTCAGGTAGCCAAGCAGCAAGTGAGCTTCCTGCTGCGATTGTACACAGCAAGGCATCCAGCGTGTTCAGGATACCCGCAGCAATTATGCAAACCAGGCCACATCGAGGCAGACCCTTCTTAAAGGTGGTTTGGAGGAACATATTGAAAAGTTATGACTGGGGAATTATCTAGCAGCAGAAACAGCAATAGCACTAAAGCAGATTAGGTCATTTGAGAAATTATACTGACAAGTTTTAAAATCTTGTAGTTTCACTGCCCTCATTTCCCAACAAGCCTAAGGGCTGGCTTATGGGTAATGTACGCACAAACAGGTTGCCAAAGAGTAAGAAGTTACTACAGGTAAGTGCATCTGTACCAGGAAGCTTCCGCAGAGCAGATGACATTACATTTACGCATGGGTTTGCCCAACGGTAATCAACAGACGTAAAATACCAGAGGGACAGAAATGACTTGAGGGGACTGCAGGGGACTAAACTATAGGAAATCACGTCCCATTAATTCTGCTGCTCAGAGAACACTTTAGGGTTTTCATTTATTTTTTGTCTCATTCTCAGATGACATATGGCTATGCTTTCTAAATATAGCCTGCATTAAAACATTGACTGCATAAAGAGAAAACAGTCCTATTATTTCAAAGCTTTAGGGAGGATAATTTTGCTGCCCAGTTTCCTCTGATTTTGAGGTGGGGAATTGCCAACTGTCCTTAAGCATCTGACCAGGGTATCCAAACAGATGCATTCAGCTTTAGCACATTATACTCTTTCAGTGCTGTGATTTGAATAAGGGAACAAGAAGGAATACATTATTTCTGAAGCCATCAAATTAGTAATAGCTTGTTGGGTTTGTTTTTTAATTCCTAGTAAGGAGAACATACAAATTCAAGATGAGAAGAAAAATGTACAACAAGGTAAACGTATTAGTCTGATCCCTAAAGCGCCTAGCACCATATGCACATGTTTGTGAGGGATTCTGCTTCAGTGAACAACTCGAACACCACATAATTTCTCTGATCCTGTTTGATCCCTGGAGAAACACTTGCAGGTCGCTGTTTAAATGAGGAGAAAATTGGTTATAAATCAACTTAATTTTGAAATGTATTAATCCAAAGAGAACCCAATTTTGTGTGAAATGGTAGCATTTAGAAAGGAGTACAAGAAAATGTCAGAAAGAAAATGAACTTTAATCTTAGCTAGCATCCAAATTTTTCAGGTCTCCAAATTTCACCAGTGATACAGAGCATGAAGGTATAATTAATCATGTACAAATTATTTACACTTTTTTTAAACATAACTATGATGGAATATTTGATCACCCCTTTCTTGTCTAACTTCTGGATAAAACGTCAGCTATCAAGAATAGCTGTTACATCTAAATTCGGTTGCATTTCTTTTGAAAGGAAATGGTTTTAGGTCAGACCAAGGTGACACGGTTGCAATAATGCTGCAGTTTTTAACTATCAAGAATAAAGGTTTGACTTTACTGACATACAACATTTTTCTCTCTGTTCTGCCATGTACCGATTGAATGGAAAAAAACCCTTGCAATTGTCCCCTGCACCAATACGCAGGAATACTCACCCCCCACTCCTCTCCCCACGGAACTGGGTAAGTTGTACCTCTAAAAGGCTGTTGCTTATGTCACTAAACTACCTCACAACTCATCACCATCAAGCTGTGTTCATAAGAAAATGGGCTGCTTTGATAGTCTTCAGAGCTTCTTCTTTCACTTCCTTTCCATGGCCTAAGTGGAGAAGTAGAAGAAAAAGTTTCCTGACTAAGATCCTACATTTGTGCATTCAGTTATTGATAGAATTTTTCCTGAGAAGAATTCACTGGGGGGGCTAATCCTGCAAAGCGCTAGCTCTAGTGAAGTGGAGAGAGCTTGCCAGAGATGCTCAGCGTCTCTCAGACTCTAGTCCAACTGACAGTGCAAGAACAAAACGACTTCAAGGTCAGGGAAATGCAGAGAACTTAATTCTCTGCATGCTTCAGACATCAGCTGTGCAGAGTGCTTACATTTCACATTAAAAATTGCCACATCATTTTTATAATATTTTTTGGAAAATACAGAAGAAAAGCCCAGCAAAAATACAAAGCCAATAAGCTTCAAAGACAAGAAACTCAAGATTCCACTAAATATATACTAAGTCATAGACGATTTGGATTATATAGATTTCTCATTAGCGGGAGGACAGATTCTCCTCTCTTATGCTGATACAGCTGTTACTGTTAATGAGTAAGGTCTGGTCCAACTGACTTACTGAAGCCAGCATTTTTTTATATCAGTGTGTAGCATGCTGGCACTTAGTAATGTGCTTTTATCTCTAAACATAGCCATATCTTAAAAATATTCATAAACCAACAAACCAACCCATCTATAGGAAAAATCCAACCCAGTATTGTAGTGATGCACGCCCGAACCCATCAGTAGTCTTGTCTTTCTAGAGGCAGAAGGTCCAGTGAATAAAGCACACAAATAGAGCTAAAAATCTCATCTCAACACTTGTTTACCATGTGACCCTCCCCATCTCCTTTCAGGCAAATTAAGTAGTTCCTGTCACTTTTTGTAACTGCATGGTCAGGCAAGTACTATTCCCCTGTTTCTCTAGCTTTTACAAATTGTAAGAACCAATCACCATTCGTGAAATGCTTTGAATACATATTATCTGAGTGAAACTAAGGAAAATAATGGTAGTTATTCATAGCTTTCCTTTTCCTGCGTATTTAAAACAATTTTCTGCGCCTCAGCTAAAGCGAACACACCTAAACCTGATCTCCCTCAACCCCTGCTCTCAACACGCACACGCTGCGGTGCAAACACGGTGCTCCTGCTAGCAGAAGGTGTCCCTGCCCATGGAAGGGGTTAGAACTAGGTGGTATTTAAGGCCCCTTCCAACCCAAACTATTCCGTGATTCTAAGCATTTAACACTGACCAGACAAGTCTGAGAATCTTTAGTAAATATGTTGGCTGTTAGATAAGAGGAATTACAGTTATTTTCTTGAGTATTTGCATTTACTACAACACTTTAATCTAATTCAAGCCATTCAAATACAGCCTGTCTAGTGTTCCTGGGATAACGACGCTTACCAAAGTACATAAATGCTTGGAAAGGAAAGATCTTCATTCCTGAAGGAGAGAAATGTGTATACATATACATTTATACATACAGATACATAAACCACACAGAGATATATCTAAGTATATAAAAACATGAGTGTTACAGAGAAATCAGGTATCTATAGTAACAAGATGCTGGTATTCTAATGTCACTGTACTTTCTCATAATGGGACCATTAATGAAATAGTGGTTTGATGTTCCATCACATATAATGATAGCTTTTTGTTCCGTAAGTAGACAGCTATACAGATGTGCGCAGATACATTGTTATTGCCAAAAAAAAACCTCAGCAGGGCCATTAGAAAAAAAATGTCATTCTATCCTTGCTTTCTTTGATTTATAGTTAAAATATTCCCAACGCACATTCAATATCAAAAATACCTGCAATTTTAAGAATGCTATGGTTTCTCATATGTTGCAAGGTAAAGAAAAAAAAAGTTAAAGTGATGGCAAGAGTTCATTTGAAATACAGAATGAGAATTGTTGGAGGAGGATAGTGACATCCTATCACATTCACATTCTAGGCCCCACTATGCAAATTTGCTGATCCTGGAATTCTCTTTCATACCCTGGGAAACTTGTACTTCACCGACATTAAATTATTTACATGATTTTTTTTATCACATAAGGAGATAGAATGTCGGTTTTGGTAAGGATTATTCACCACATTTTTTATTTTAAATTGTTAAAATTGCTCTTGCTACTTCCTCCTAAACCACCACAGCTTTATTCTTCAGCAGATAAAGTAAAATCCACTCACATCTGGGCAAATATTCTTGGCTGGTCAGACTGTCTCATCGCTGACTGGCAGGAATTTACATGTTGCAACACAAAGATCCTCTCTTTCTGTTGTTGTAAAGTAGGAAAAAGAGAGTTCTAAAGCTTCACTTGTGAAGGTGGAATAAGGTTCTCTGCGGCTCATTTGTACCAACACACATTAACAAAGTGTTTAAGATGGGCTCATTTTCACTTTTCTACACTCCAAGGCCTAATGCTGTAATTTTTCAAAGAGAAGGAGCTTCCCGCTGTGCTCAAGCCCTACTACCGAGGAACAGATCAGCTCATTAGGTATTACAACAGCTATTCTGACATGTACAGCATGGCAGCATCCTACCCTGCTCTTCAGCTGGACGTAAAACTTCTGTCACAGGCAGTGACTTGCTTGAAAATGTAATTACAACTATTTTGGGTCTGTTATAAAGAAATGAGATTTTGGAAATGATGTTTACTGCAGATGGTGACTTATAAGGGGTCATGCACATGATACAATAAACTGCCATTAACAAGCAACTGATTTGTGTCCTTTTTCCAAACATATTTATAAGGAAGGCTTCACTCTGGCTCTGAAGTTTAACTTTTTTTTAAAGTAATACTTCTCAAAAAGACTAAAGCTTCTGAAAAAGATAACAGCACCTTGAAAACAAAAGCCGACATATGCAGACATCCATGCAAAGACATAAACAAACACCTTAGAGACTGAACAAAATCAGTACACAGAATTCATACAAACGTGTTCTAAGGAAAATAACACTTAAGTGAAGTACAATGTGTATGCTGTGCCTTTCAGTCTCAAACTAGTACATCCTCAGAAATGCCACACTTCTGCCTATTATCCCTACCTATTGCTCTTCCTCACCCACACTATAACTGCAAGCAGATTTGTCAGTAATACAGCTATTAAATTTAGTGCACTGAATAGACTGATCAGCTCTTCTTGCAATGAAGAGCACTAAACCATCTTCAGTTTACATGTAACGATCTAAAACCAAAAGGGATCCAGACCCCATCCAAGCAGATGCAGCAACCTGCCCCATGATAGAAGACGACAGAAGCGTTTAATGTCACCACTGCTGGGGGCAATCAAGGGGCACACCCAACCTCAGAGCCCTTCACTGAGTCCTTAGGGATTAACATCTGCAACACGTTCTGGATATTTGGTAGGTGTCTGTCTTCTGTTACTGGCAGGAAGTACGTTCCCCCTTATTTCATACTTCATCAAGGTGGGACTAAGAGCCGTATGACACAACCCAGAGGTATACATCCTATCAGTACTGACCAAGGGGCTACAGTTCCTCGTGACTCTCCTTACAAAACCTTCTTATTCTGTATATTTGTCACAGGAGTTATTCTATTGTATTTTTATTGGCTACAAAATTAATTATGGAAGTGTTAAAGATACTGAAATTAATGCTTATCAGTGTTTTAGGAGGACGTGCTTTTTATTCAATGTTCTACTGCACACATGTGTAAATATTTCTGCAGGAAAAAAGGTAGTGACCATATCGCTAAAGCAAAAATATATACAGAGCTTTTATAACAAAACAAAAGGTGGATGTCTTCTATGTAAAACACATCCTTACTAAGGACATTTTCACCTTGAAACCCATCAGCCATCACTTTCAGATAAATTCTGTTATTGTTCGCATGCACTCTAACAGCTAAGGATGTTTTATACAGCTACAGTCTTATAAATGTTTGCCCTTGGCCTAGGCCCACTGGAACAAGCAGAACTCGTAAACATCCTGCACAAACACTGCATTTCTTTTGTAATCTGAATTTAAGTTGTAATGAGTCCATTTTTTTCCTGAGTAATTACAAAGCATTCCAAGTTTTCACATGTTTATGACATATAGCAAAATATGACTTACAGCATAGAAACAATAATAAAAGCTCTCTAAAAATTTATAGCTTCCTGCATGTTGTAAAAATGCCTTGCACATTCACTATATCCCCACTAGAAAATTGTTTTCATGGTACACGTTAATGAATCTGGAGATGGTTTCAACACCTAGATTGTTGAGAAGAACTCTTATCCTATTAATAGACTGAGGCAACTTGTAAGCTTTCATCCATTTAGTAGCTGGAACGTTTTCAGACACAAAGAAAAATACTAACGTTTCCTAATATAAAGGGCCAATGAAAGACATTGTACATTCAGTGCTAAATTTTGATTCTCCAAATATGGCTAATTAAAAAAAAAAGGGGGGGTGGGGGGGTGGGAGCAGGGGACAACTATCCAGAGCCCCGAATTACTGGATTTGGAATGCAGAGTTAATGTCAAATAAAGAACCTAAAGAACCATAACTGATTTTAGCCCAACTTAACACAGCTTTGTAACGACTCGGATAGATGGCGTTAAATGATACTTCGTCCATAAGCCTGAAAACCACTGCAGGGGGTCTAGTCAATCACAACTCCAGCTCACTTCTCTGACAACTTATTTAATCCAGGCACAGGTGTCTTTCCCATCTGTAGGTACAAGGAGAGGTGCCTCTGTCCAAAGCAGAGCCTTTGGGTGCCCTGTCAGAGCCAAAACCAACGCAGCGCAGAAGTGGGTCATGTGTAAGTTGTGCTGGTCTCAGTATGCTGGCGAGTGTTTGAGTAACTGAATAACGAGCTGCCACTCTCACTGAACTGAAGGGGAGAAAAAGAAAGTTAGAGTGACTGGATTTCAGTGTACAAGTCTGTCTAACTCTGGTCACAGGTGACCAACCGTAAGATGTTCCCTGAGCAGCAGCCCATGCTATCGGACTGTGTCTTTCATGCTCTCCACCTTGTGAGTCTGCACCCAAGTGAGGTTGCAGCAGGGACCACGCTATTCCGTACGCGCTGTTAGCATTACGGTTACTGTCAGTATCTCACCTAAAGGACACAGCGCGTTCTGATGCCTAAACAATATTAAGGGTAGATAAAAAGGGACAAAATGACATCGACAATTTGGTTGAATTTTAGCTCCATTTGCAAAAGTTTTCTGTTCTTACGCATTATAAAAATATAAATTAAGATTCCCAAAGGGTAACTCCTATGTTATATTTTTACTGCATGATGAAGAATTCCAGATTAATAACTTTTCACCAGCACTGCGTTCAGTTTATTTCGTTATACATTTTCCCAAAAGTCTAAACAGAGCAAACAGGTATTATAAGTATCTCTGTGGAGATTAATTGTTATTAAGCCTTAACTCAGTTCTGTCATGAAATGTAAAGATTTTGTGAGAGCTAAACCAGGAATAAATCACAAGCATTACATTTGATGTAATTTCAATCAGGTTTTTGTGACACCTCCGAATTGCATGGGGACTATGAAACTGAGATGTTGCCTGAGAGCAGTTTATTGCTATGAAGCTCCTCTTTGCATCTTTGTTTTCTGCTTCCAAACATATGTGTTTTTTTCCGGAGAGTTTAATAACATGGTGTCAGGAACGCTACAGTTCAGCTTTTCAAACAGGACTGCTCCTGGGCCCATGCACGTTCTGCTGGATGACGGGCCTAAAAAGGACAACACCTCTTGCCCTTTTCCCGAACATGCTGGTGTAATTCAGATCCCATGTCCACATCAGGATTCTTCTGCAGATCAAAGCAGATATGCTCTCATGTAGGCATATCGGCTCTGAATATCCATAGCTCACAGAAAGCAACAAAGAACTAAACTCCTGGCAAGGGAACTAGTAGTAGCCTGTGCTCCCAAGGCTATCATCTCAAACAAATGATATTTCTCCCCATCAACATTATTAAAACCTTTGTGTCCTCTGATCTATTTATCACTGTCTGTCTTCCTTTTCTCATATCACACATCTTGGTCTAACCAAATTCTTAACACTAAGCATCTCTCATGAGGCAGCAGTTACAGCCTTCCTGTCTTTTCCAGCTATACACACATAATTAATAATAATAATAAAAAATAACTGTGCAGCTGGATGAATTATTCATAAATGAATATACCAAACTGCTTGACATTATCTTCATCTTCATACATATCCAAGAAAGATGACTATGTATCTTTCAAAGTCATTTTCCTATTAGATAGAAGAGTAAGGGTTTTGCTGTGTGCACGGTTGGGTACAGTCCAGTAAGCATAAAGCAAACCTTACCAGAACCCCACAACTCTTTGCCAGACCACACGGCTGACTATGCACACACAAGCCTTTGCACATACTACCAAAGGAGTTATGCATGCACGTTGCCCACAAATAGAGATTAATTGGTAAAGCTGTGCGGATATACCCACTTTAATTTCTCATTCCATGTATGCTACTTTGCCTCACAATTTACCAATGTTTTTATCTATAACTACTCACTTCCCTCCTTTCTGCAGAGCTGCAGTTTTGGAAACTGCTTAAGTGAGTGAATTATTTCTTTTTTTCCTTTTCTCATTATACTGGCATCGTTCTAACAGAGTAGAAGAAAATGCCACATAACACATCCTTTCTTATTCTGTCTTATGCTTTAAAATACAGTTATAGTAAAAACATGAATCTAAAAATGGACTCATGGGACCAAAGTCTCAGACACCATAAACAGGCACAGAATCATTCTCTTCAGCAGAACTGGAGTCTACAGCTGAGAATTTGGCATAGAAGCTTTATATCAATGAATTCACTTAAAACTGCAATAGTTTCCAAGAAGTTTTCCTGCTTACCAGCCTGATAAAGAAACGTGTAAATTTATTATCGGTGTCCTTGATATTGTGTAAGCAGCTATAAATGATTCAGTAATCAAAACACAATTAACAATGCTATTACTGATGCATGAGCCAGATTCAAAGCATACCCCTCCAGATAAATCTGCCTCTCATGTTTGCAGGACCTTGTTTTGTGCAGTAAACCATGCAAATACAACACGTAATTCAGGCCACAATTTACACTGGTACATCAGAAAATTTATCACAATTTTATGGACTTGACTCCCACGCATAGTTGTACTTGAGTTTTTACCCCTAATTACTCTGGACTTAAAAGAAACATTTATTTCTGTCCTGCAGACCTCCCACAATATTTATGGTTGTCCTCCAGGAAAGACAGCAAGAAAAGCATAGCTCTTCTCGTGACTGGCCATGACCACACAAATAGCAGTGCCAAAGCAGGTGGTAGAGAGCACAAAGAGACTACACTGTGAGATACGGTCATCTAAATAGTAAATTAAGTGCTTGTTTAGATCTGCTGCACAGGTGGATAAAGCAGTCTGGGCACCAAAATGAGTATCCTGATGGAGAATGAAAGACAGCTGAAGATCACTGAAGGAACTGTGGCTTTGACCACGTCTCTGAGCAAGTCTGGTACATCTCTCTAGTCCTACCTTAGAGGCAAGATGTGTGCCAACACCCGATAACTTATACAGAAGGTCACCTGCTTTCAATAAAGGCTTCTGACTTTCACAGAGAGTTAACTTAAGTTTTTAACTGTCTTCTCTGGGAATAGGAAGATGGTTAGATAACAACTTATGTCAGATAAAACAAACTGAAAAAAAAAGTCAAGTGCATTTTCACATCTTTCTCATTTCCACAAAATGGAATCTACCTACAGCTCTAGGCTTTTAACAATAGACCTCTAATATTAATACGTGGTAAAAGCGGGTGACAATATCTAGGTCAAATTATTTTCCAGTTTATTTAAAACCTGCTAGTGATATCATGCAAGTGGTGTAAACCGGTGTAGCCCACTGATGACAATGGTTCTAAAGGAAGATGAGGGCTACACAACACCGACTGCTAACAGACTAGAGGATACATTATTTAGAAACTTCACTGGGTAAACTTGGAGCGCGACCGTACTCTTTCAGCACTGCTTTTTATTTTCAGAGTCTCTCCTAACATGACTTATCAGAACGAAGTGTTCTGTTTATTAATAATTACCCTTGTTACTATAGAAACAAGAAAAACAAACAGAAATTACCTATCTATTTCCATTGCTGAAGTTCAAATGCATGATTGTGTTACTGAAGTAAATCCCTAGGAATATCTGAAAAATTATATAATTATCTCCAAAATGTGCTAATAGCCCTAAAGCAAATGGCTTTTTATTGCATTTGTTACTTGTGACCTCTTAGCTCAATAATTCAGGAGAAGGTGACTGCAGCCACTTTCAATCTAATGGAAGGGGCAAATGCTGTTTGATTTGTGGTTATTTCTGGCAGTCTCAAATAATAGTTTCTCTAAAACAGAGAAAGTGATACTAGGTAGAAAGATGCACTACCAAAATATTATGCAGCCACAGGAAAACATGAGGTTATTGTTTTGCTATAAAGCAAAGCAACACTAGCAAGGAGTGACCACTCAGTGTGAAAAAGGACTTCCTACATTCTTCAGAAAGAAAGAATACTGTGCAAAAGCAATACCTGGTAATTTATAATCAATATAACCAATGACTGGTAACCCACAATTAATTGATTTTTTTCTGATGGAAAGTATCCAGAGAGCCCCAAATTTCCTACTGTCCACCTTACCTTTAATAACAGGCACCAGCGCAGAAATGTGACATTTTAAGCCTTGCCCACCACACAGGACACTCTCCATGACCACTTACTGAAGACATCTACTAGTCTGCAATCCTCTACCCTCAAAAGACATTGTATAAATGAGATGCCAGGATGGCAATTGGACCTGATACGTTACTGTTACCACCAGTCTGGCAGCACAAACATTAGCCAGTAACCCTGTCAGACCATCAACAAACCCCATGTCTTGCAGTTCAAAACTCCAAAGTTAATCTTTCATTACAAAGACTGCTTTTCCTGCCCCTGCTAATTTCAGCTTCTATAAACAATATAGCCAATAATATGGCTATTTTGGGTTTCAGTCCACTTTAAAAAAAAAAAAAAAAAAAGACAGACAAGTGTGGTAACAGAGACGTCAGCAGACATCTTCCTTTGTAATGTGTTTCGTCTGCCCTCAGACCTTTTAATTAAACAGTGCATTTCTGATGGGCGGAGGAGAGGACAGGGAAGAAATTGATTTTATAATTCATCATTAAATGCCCTGGGGTTTTTTCCCTTTTTTTTTTCCCCCCTTTGTTTTTCTAGTAACAGTATAGCATTGCCTGTGGACAGAATCAAAGAAGGAACTTCAGAGGAGTCAGATCATTGGAGGGTTGGTGTATGTATGTATGTTTGAATGCTTGAAACTTTATTATACAAGGTATTTTCTGGGAACTCTTCATGGAAACTGATGTTTCAGTGCACAAAAATATCCACACATTCATGCATGTACAAAAAAGGGATTTTCATTAAGCGCTCTTGAAGCGTATGGGCTGGGATGGCCTTTTCATCTCTACTGGTTGGCAGGTCAACTGCCTTACTGCAGCGCTACTGTGGACTCCTAAAAGCATTTTCAGCTTTATGAACAAACCGATATAAAGCATGTTAAGTCTGACCCTGCAATTATGTTGCATTGAGGAGGATCAGCACAGTTACTGCCTCTTGCAATCTTCCCTTTGTTGGCTCAAATGCAAAGAGCACTGATAAACATTAATGGCAACCAAGTAATAGTTAAGCTTCAACATTCATTTTTAACCTATTTCAGTAAATAAGTCCAGGGACTGCAATTTAAAGATAATAAGACAGCTGTCAATGGCATAGATGTGTTATAATCACTCAAAACTACATGGAGGACTGAGAAATCAGCAGAATATCTAAACTAATATTATAAAGATCCCAGCATCCTCAATTATGTTAAAAAGTCTTGTGGGAAGCACTTGCTTTTGCATTTTGCCTAGTGCCATAGTGATAAAGAAATAAAAAACATAGGTGTGTCCCACCATAGAGATTGCCTTGGGTTTGTAATTTCAGATAAACTTTAGAAAAAAATATGTAAATATGCATAGAAAATGAAATTTTCCTCCGCAGGCAGAACATTTGCCCTGAGAAACACCATTGGACACTCAGTGAGAAGCTGCCTTCCTGTGCTGCAGAAAAAAATAGCCTGATGTGGCACAGTCTGGATCACCTCTACTCTGGCTGAAGCTAATGGAAGCAGAGGGAACCCAACAGTATCACCCTGAGCCAGTTCCCGGTCACTGAGGGGTAATTTCATAATGACACCTAGCAGGCCCCTTGCAAACAGCAGTAACACCACAGCTTCAGTGCCACCACAGCTGGTATTTATTCTGCAGAGAACATGTAGCAATTAGTGGGAGCCTGTCGAACTATGCATGGCAAATTACATGCATCATGAATTTTGGGTTGTTTTAATCCTGTTTTCTAAATCATTAAAAACTAGTTCTGATCTCCCAAGAATGTGTTTTTAAATTGAAACACTGGCTTATAATTTCTGGTTTGTTTGTGAGCCAATTATTTTTGATACTTAGCTATGAATTTTATGAATAATATTACAGTAGTACATTATCTCTTCAAACATGGCAAAAGGTATTGGTTTTGATCTGAGCCCTACCCCACAGCACAGTATTTCATTGTTACTTCTTACTTTAGATCACATCTGCAGTTTCTATCTGTGCTCTCTAGATTTGTGAACTGTAGATTTGCATGGAACAGAAATTTCAGGACTTTCGTGTAATTGCTCAAAGTTATCGCAGTTTTATCTAATTTTCATAAGCATTTTGTCCACACCCATTCTTTTATGCTCTCCTGGCATTTTCTCTAGGTATCACTTCATACAGTGTTTTTAAACTGAAAGCATATGCTTTAGAAAATTGCTTCTCAAGGCATTACACCCTTCATCTCCCACATCCTGTGATTCTAAGGTATGCCTTCTCTCAGCTAAAAGATTCGCATCACACGCATGTTACATTACCTGCCTTCATACCTATCAGGATCATTGTGTTTGTGAATTTAAAGTAATAATTTCACTTATATTTAGGGTAGATATTACATAGTTCAAAGACTTCATTAGCAAGATTCAAAAAGGCCATTAAACACCATTTTTCAGTTGTAGTGAATAGAAAATTTAAGAAACACTGAAAATAACAGAAACCTTACAGCTAGTTGTAAAACTGTAAAGGTGTCCTATGGTTGCTGATACATAGTGATCATTCATGTAATTTTAAAATCAGTTATTACTGTAGGTTTTGTCTATCGGGAAAAGTGATTTTTTGGCACTGCACATACAGTTACTCACATTACTCCTGTTTCACTTTCTTGAGCTTTTCACTTAATTACCATGTGAATCCCTACCAGAAACAAAGGGGTGAGAAAGACACAGGTTCTCATTCACAAAGCTTCCTGAGATTCATGACACAAGCTGAACTGACCAAAACATGCCCCTTAGAAGAGCAACCAGTTGCTTAAATCCAAACCTGTTCCTCAGCTGCTTCCAGAAGCTCTTTTTTAATATCTAAAACCAGCTTGCAGTTTGGAGGCAAAGGGGATTGCTGTTGACACCAAACCTCAGCATCTCTGTTACCTTACAGCTCGGTTCTGTTACCTCAGCTCTTGTACCGTGGGAAGCCCACTCAGATCACAAGGAAGTGCTAACTGCCAGGGAAGGACCATTTGTATATTTGGTTTCTAAAATGAAAGCTGGGGCCTGCCTCTCCTGTAATTGCAGTCAGGTTGAAGCTATTCTCCTCTCAGAGCGCTTTCCAACGCAGCTGGGAGAAACTGTAACCAAGCAACAGCCCAATTCTGGTCCTGAGTGTTCGCCCATGACTGATGCAAGGACTTTCCAGCTGGAGCCTGCTGCCATTGCTGTGGACACAATGGGCACAGCGATGCCCAGCGCTGGGGAGCGTGAGCTCTCACCGCCCCAGTGTGTCCTCTGGGCATCAACATCGACATTTCTGCTGGCTGGGAGCGTTACAGGCCAAGCGTTCGTTCCTCATCAGGAGGGCTGCACGCGTGCCAACGTGGGACACGAGGGCTGCAGGGGAGCACCAAGTAGTGGGGGAACAGGGGACAAAGAAGTCACCGTGTTGTCACTTAAACCAGTGCAACTCCAGCACAAACAAGCCCTCTGCATGACGGGTGCATCAGTACGTTGTCACTTACTGTTCATCTCAATGAGACAAAATGTCTTGATCCATTTCCCCATAATGAGCAGGGTCTGTATCCCCTGTACGGCTTATGACCAGCACTAAGTATCGCTTAGCCCCAGAGCATCACTTATCTTTCTGCTGTGTCTTCAAGCCTGGATGCTAACGCAAAGCCTTGAAGTTTTAGTTTACACAGACCCTAATCACTAAGGCTATTTCTCAGAGAACTTTTCAAGCTAAAAAAGTACAAAGGAATTTAAATCTTGTCTATGCTATAACTTGAGAACTTGGTGTTACAGTAGTCTCTATCTTACACACTGTATCTGTTTTTATCCATCTGTGTCAGTGCAAGCACACAGGGAGCCAACAGCTCTAGCTGTAACCGGTGGGAGCTGTAGAGACAAGTAAAAACCGGCTTTTCTCTTTAGTATATACAGCATACGGAGCAGTACTGTAGGTCAGGAGGATTATTTCTCAGCGTTCTGCGTGTAGGTTTCTGATAGTGGATTTATTTTTCAGTGTTGCAAGCTTTAAAAAAGTTATGACATTATTGTTTCTTTCTAGACTGCCTTGATCGAGATCAGAGTTCAGGGGTTGTATTGTTATCCAAAGATTGCTTTCCTCCAGTTGTTTTCAAAGAATTGCATGGATCTGTACTGAGCAGCTGAAGGAGAAGTAAGCCTTGACTTCATTCTTGCTAGTATTAATGAAAATCAGGAATAGAACAGTGAAACACAATCAGGCTCATGTAAAAGTGAAGAAACCCCAGCCCACACCATTTTTCATTGTTTTTCTGTTTTGTTATTTACAGAATGCCTAAAAAGAAGTTACTGAAAAGATGCAACTTGTTCCAAACTGTTTTCGTTGTTATTTCATCTTTCACTGCTCCTGCTTTTCAGTTCAAAGACTTTCAGGCTAATTCTGACTTCAATGCCCTTTATACTTATCATATAACTCCACAAGGGAGTTATTATATGCAGTGGATAATTAAGCATCTTTGCTGATGGTAGTCTTTGACTATGGCAAGATTCTTACAGTACTAGTCTTATTTTCTGTACAATTTTGTCATTTGCTAATTAGAATCCAGCCTTGAGGTCTTTTAGAAACATTTTCCTGAGCTCTTCTTATTACCCAAAACTTTTATGTGCATTTTCCTAGCCATCATGTAGCAGCTAATTGCTAATGTATATATTCACTTATCAACAGAAGCTCTCCAAGTGAGCAGCTCTCTCCCACTGCCCTCTTTTCCTGCAATGAAAAGTTGAAACCTGTTGCACTGAGAAGGACTGAAAACTGTTTTGTTGTCAAAGAGAACATATTCTGTTTTAGCGCTGGTAAACTTAATTCTGAGGAAGCTGTATGTGAATGTCCTGAAACCATCTTGATAGGAACCATATGAAATTGAGGGTTAGGCACAGTTGAGAAGATGTGCTATGAAAGATAAGATCACTCCAAGGCGAAATCATGGCTTGGAAGCTGTGGAGCAAAATTCAGGGAAATGTAGCAAGGTTTAGAGCTTAATTCTGTGAAGTGTCTATTCTCGTTTTACTTCACACACATGGATTCTCCCTGTAAAACTAAAGCACTACCTGAATATTTAAAATTAAGCACACAATTAAACGTTTTTCTGGATTCTAGCCAGAGTGTTCAGCAACTTGCTGTATTATATCTCTGGAGAGCAGTTAGTTTGTCTTTTGGAAGCCAGTTTGTCTACCCTTAATGAATCACTTCTTGCCTCTGTCCTGTGTTTTATTACATCGGTTTTTACATACAATTTTATGAGATGAAATGGCCATCCTGACATCCTTCAAATACTTCTGACACAGCCCAGGGTAGTGCTGAATCCTAATTCATGGCAGAATCAAGATCCATAACATTACCTCAGGAGTACAAAGTGTGAAGGGCATAATTGCACTATCTTTGCCAAACTTGAACAAAAAATTGAAAGCACAGAAGATTGCAGCTCAGGAGGATGAAAAGGGAAGTGAGTCAGCCACCACCTCAACTTTATCACAATACAATGTTTCTGTTTGGTTCTACAAAAATACAAAACACAAGAGAATATGAAGAAAAATCATCACTAACAGGCTTATATACTTCATAAACTCATACTTAAGAGAACTGCACCTCTGCAAACGATCTGCCTATGACTGACAAAACATTTATTAAATCAAACAAGATGCTCTTGGCACTTCCAAAACAATTGAGATGAGAGGAGAAAGGAAGAAGTGAGGCACTTGGGCCTAGTGAAACTGAGGCAAAGGTATCAAAAATACGCAAGCCACAAGACCCTCTACCTGTTATTTTTCCTCATTGTCTAGCAATTCATTTTGCTTTAACACAGGCATAAAAATGGATGACAGCCCAACTCTCTTACCTACTAATTATTTCTCATGATAAAATACATGCTGTTCAGTTCTTAGTTCACCCCTTCCCATCCTCACTACGGTAAAACTAAAATACTTGACAGTTAGAAGAGATATCAATGCATTCCCAAGAGGAAAAATAAAAGTTTAGACAAACTACAAAGCCTTTGCAACTGGTATCTGCCTAAACACCCAACATCTCAAGAGCTCAGTCAAGCCTCTCAAATGCCAGAGAACTGTATAAAAGCATTCAAAAAACCCATCCCACCACAGAATTAAAAATTCAGCTCTTCCTTTCCATGTCACTTGCTACACTGCAGAGAATGGCATCTGAGGTGTTAGCAAATGGGCTTCCCCTCTGACCAGAGCAACGGCAGAGATCTGAGCAGCCCGAAAGACTCACTTGGAAATTATGGGAAGAATAAAGAGGAATCAGGATGTGGGTGATATATTTTAACAGCTAAAATAGTCCCTCTATGTGATTTAAAATGAGACTTGTAATATTGCTGTTTGGTTTGACACCTCCAGCTCCCGTATCTGATCATTATCAGAATGATAAAGCTGATGAGAAGCACTCATCTGGGTTTTACTCAGATTAGTAGCAGTGTAGCTCAGGCAAACTAGTAAATGAATGACGACACCATTCCATATCTTTTAGCTTGTTAAAAACTGACGCTCTCTATAAAGTAATTCCACCACATGATATATTTTTCAGGAGAGGCATGTTAAATCCGCAGCAGCGATGCACATTCTGTCAAAACAAGGAAACATTTTGCTTGCATTACAGCGACAAAAAAACTTGCTGAAACACCATCTGAGACAGAAGGCTCCAGCTCATCAAATCTACTGTATATTCATTATATGCATGAATACTCCTCATAACAACAAAAATTAGCCCTTGGCTATGAAGAAAGTATAAAATGGGAAGCAGATTTCATACTTTTACTCACTACCTGACTTGTGAAAAGACAAAGCAGCTCTTGTAAGGACCATACAAGATTATACGCCATGCATATAGTCCAGAAGAAGGGAACACCTGGATGCAGATGGAGTACAATGTCCCTCTCCGTTTAATAAATTTGCCTGTCCCTTTTGGACACATTTGGTCACCTGCATGAATTTTATTTCTGACAGTCTTTGGAATTAACTGCTAGGAAAGCTGCTGTAGGAAGCGTTAGGAGTGTCCATAGCTGAAGTGGATACTGTAATACTGAATGACATTTTATATTTTTGGCACAAAAATGGCACTAGTTATTTTAAGCTATCACATTCCACCATGCAATGGCAGAGGGAGCCAAGATGATAAAATACCGGCTACGAATTCTAAGGCCTATTCTCTCCACCTATTTTTAGGTATTCAGGTTCTATCAGCTCTTATACCATTAGTAGGAGAAATAACATGACAGACCAACAATTCAGTGGAGGGACTTAGAGCAGCCTGTCAAGCTCAGGCTGTCAGAAGAACCCAGTTTGTTGGTATTCAAATTACTGGCAAGTTAGATGACCTGAATGTAGCTCAAAAGAAAAAAAAAAAAAAAAAGAAAAATCACCTACCTTAATACCCAAAGGAATGTCATGCAAGAGAGGTTTGTAGGAAAATACATACTGATGAACTTAATGACTTCTCCCTATTATCTTCAGTTACTAAAAGAAAATCAAAGTAATATTCAGGTTATTGAATTCCAACAAGATATCCATCTGTGCAGACTTCTCTCAGATGAAGAATAAATAGCTAAAAAGTGACTCTGGAATTCTACTTCTGAACTCAGACAATTTCATAATTGGATCTCCAATACCTGTGATCAGCTATGACATCTGCAGCAAATTCTGAAAACATACATTTTTGAGGGAACAAGAAGAAAACTTTTTCAGAGGTTAGCAGTAAAATAAAATGAATGAAATAGCTCTCAACCTACCTCAAAAATTGTTTCTGTTTAAAAGTTCTGGCTATACCTCAGCACAAGTACACATAACCTTTAATACCTGCATTGTTAAGATCTGCCAGTTAAGAAAGTGCTATTATCTGCCTTTTATAGACAGGGAGCAGTATACAGAGAGCCTGACTAACTTGTTCAGTGTCATAAAGGGATCACGTAGTAGAGCAGAGAATTAAACTTTGTTCTCACAGCTCTCGAATAAATGCCATTGTTCGTGAGTTCTTTAAATAAATAGCATTTAACAAGGAAAAAGAGAAGGCAAGGGGAGTATTTTATCATTAGAGATAAAGAAATGAAAGTGTTAGCAGGAACAAAACTCAGTGTAATTTAGTATAGGGAAGTCCTATAAGGGACTTTTAATAAATAAATTAATCTGACCACAGAAAAAATAAGCAGGGGGAATATTTTTTAATTTTATATTTAAATGGAAAAGATTACATTTTTAATATGAAACATAGAATTAAAATTATTAATTCCCAAATAAAGTTGGAAGTGATATCGGAATGTATCGTAAGGTCGTCATAGCATTTAAAGGAGAGTTATTCTGACTGAAACTCATTATCCATTCTACAATATTCAAAGAGGTCAGCAAATTCCACACTATCTACATGCATTTACCATGTTATCATTTATATAACAATAAAAGCTAATCAGCTGGGAGATGCTCTGTGAGAATGCAAGGTTGAAGAGAGTGGTATTTTTCAGCTTGAAATAATCAATAATTTAGTTTTCATCAATTCTAATTTCTATGCAAATCAAATTCGTAATCCTGGTCCACCTATTAACTGAAGCCCACACTGAATAAACTTGATCACACAAGGAGTCTAAATTAAATTCAGGCCTGTAACTTGACACTAAAGTGAAAAATTACCCATGGTGGTCACAAGCTGATAGATGGACTGACTCACTGAACACCAGGAATCTGGCCTACTGAAATACTGAGATCTTAAGTCTGCCCTAATACCCAAGACGAAACTAAGCAGCACAGTGGCTGATGTGCTTTAGAGATCTTGAACATTTTTTTAAATATATTCTCTGCAATATGGTAATTTCCGTGAGAATACTGTTACACAGTATTTATTTGTTTATGCACACCACATATTCATGCCTGTCAGGAGATGTCTGCATGACGATTTACTTCAGTGGATATACCATAGTATCCCTCCAAATGATACCTCTTTCACTGGTGTTGAATCACAAACAGCGTAACTTCTGATGCTTTACAATTATCCCCATTAGCACGACTTTCTTAAGCAGTTAATTCCTGCTCTCGGATATATTTGTACAGTGGTTGGTGTATGGCTTAAGGAAAAAAGTGCTATAGAAATGTGCAATCTGGCCTCTCTCCAATTTTCGCCTCCAGCAAATATTTTCTGTTTGCTTCTTCGTTATTCTTCAGTTACATTCTCTGCTGTAACATCATCCACACAGAGTGGTTTATGTTCGCCATTGTCGTGGACGACTACAATTACAATCTTTTGCTGCCACTAAATGTTGCTGTTGTTGTGTGTTCACTAAACAAGTATTGTAAATGAACAACGAAGAAGGAAGCACACACACAACAGTAAATAATACAGAAGAAATCCTATGCACTTTCCTCCTTAAATCACAATAAAGATCATAAACCCCCCACAAAAACAAGGGAATAATCCTGAATTGCTAGGAGCTTATATTGACAAGCTGAATGAAATCTCCCTTCTGGTACTTCCTTCTTCTCCTTTAATTTAGTTGTAAACTAGCTTGGAATATATTCTGGATTCTCCAAATATGCATTAAATTGACTATGACATCGGGAAAAATGTGCTTAGAAATAATCTGCATGTACAGCTGCATTGTTCGAGGAAGAATTCTTCCAAGCACTTCTCTGACTACATGTCCCCATGAGAGAGACTCCGTTCATCATCTAAATGGCTGTAATTAATTGGGAAAAAAATAACTGAAGGCGATTACTGGGAAACACATGGGAGGTGAGATAGACTATTAAATTTATTTCCAAGAGGGGACGTGAAAAGTATTACTTTTCCCTGTCCAAATAACCTGAGTTAATATACATTGATCAACTACTGCTTCAAATATATGCACAGCTTATCAGTTTATCAACATCTCAAGGTTTTGTGCCAATTGTTCTGACATGTTCTCAATAAATATAATAATAGTAAAAGGACAAAAAAATAAACGGGGAGATCCATCTTTCACTGACTACTACCACCACAGTAGATCAATATATGTCATAACTTTCTTATCATTTGGGAAACAGAAATCCTTTTATGGCAATAAAGCTTTAGTATTTTAGTTATTAATTTAGATCAGCCCTGGCAGACACAGAAATTCTCAGACTGGTACAGGAAAAACACAAAATTCATCCAAAATAATTGTGAAAAAAATTTGTGATCTCAAGTGAAAAATTCCCAATTATTATGTGAGTTTCAAATTTATGTCCAGATTTTCAACCCTCTATTTAAGGGGGAGGATTTGGATTTTAATGTGAGATGGAATGCTGTAAAATAAGTAAAATAAAGCATTACTATGTTGCTTTATATTACTGTCATCAAGAAAATAACCAAATCCTGCTTTCTGGAATTGAAACATGAGACTTATCATAGCAAATAATATAATACTGCCACTTATAGGCTAGAATATTTTTGTTGTAAGCAGTGGACAGTAGTAGGTGCTACAACAGAAGTTTTTGAAGGTTTTTCCTTATTTGGGAATTCCAAATACTCAAAAGCAAAGCAAACTTGTTAAGTGGGAGGGTCGATACACCATTAAACTGATCTAGTGGAACTGAAGATTATTATTATTATACCTATAGCTATCTATTTTTTTGAAACTTCTCAGTTGCATTTATGAGTATAATTAAATGGTACTTTTTATTTGGAAGTTAGAAATTATTAGTTTTTCTAACTTGAGTGAGAAATAAGTTACTAAATCCTTTTATCATATGTGCAATCTAAGAAACGTAAGGGTTAAACAAGATTCCCAAAATCAGTCAGTGACAAATAAAATCCAGGTCATCTTGACTTTTAACATTGGAGCTCACTCAGCATTTTATAAGGTGATAAATGAAATATTTTCCCCTCTAAGGATAAATTTAGCTCATTTTCCTGATTAGAGTAAACATTGATAGCTACTGTCTGGTTGTGCTAAATACTGATACAGGCATTCCTGTCATTATTTGTCAATTAACACAGGATATCAACCAGGTTTTAAAAGCTAAATATGTGTAATTCACTTTGAGGCTATGAACTGCTGCTTAGACTGTGGAGACTGGAAAGAAGTTTAGATATAAAACGTATACATAGATTGTGTATGTTCATGAAAAGAAGATGATATAAAAGATAGTCAACTCTTCTCTCATCCAAGGACTGGGATTTATATAGGGCATATTTCAGGAAAAGACTATGGCTGTATTTTGTATTTGGCTGCACTACCACGGCAGCAATACTAATCTTTGGCACAGGGGAAAACTGTCATGTCAGACAAACTCCAGCTGTCCACTCCGCCTGTCACTTCCTTCATCTTCAAGTTTGTAGCTGAGGGATGGAGGGGTCTGTGAGCACGTTAGCGAGGACTCAGCAGTGGGGACCCGAGGGAGAGAAGGACAACAGGAGTTAGCTGAGTAGAGAGGAGGGAATGGGGAGAAGGGGGCAAGCAAATTAGAAATGAGAAAATTGTTAAGAGACAGTAGGATGGGAATAAAAGCCTGGACAGTGAATGGAAAGGGAACAAGAGGATTAAAAAGTAAAAAGCCACTGGATATCCCTTAGGGATATTTGCTTTTTGGAGAGAAGAGGAAGTTGATACACATTTATTTTTAAATGTCCTCGGTGCACAGGTTCTTTAAGGTAAACCTAGATGGCTCTCGGCGGGCTGCCATGTCACTCTGAAAAGATTCCCCCCCCCAGAGTAACGACATCAAGGCATGCATGATGGACTCCACCTGATGTCGTCTGTGGCTTTCAGCCATGTGGCTTTCAAGAGCAAAGCTAAAATCTGTGGAAGGCTGTTCAGAGCGGAGAGCAGACAGAGCTTCTGCAAGAGACATTTATCTCCTTTGACCCCTGAGTACACACACTTCAAGGTGAATAAAACCTTAAAAATGAACACATATGGGTGTTCCGGGGTCATTAACATACAGAATAACATTAACAAATAGGAATTTTAGGTTCAGGTTCATTTGTAGAGCCTTGGTGTAAAGTTTAATTAAAAAATGGTTTCTGGATGTTTCTGCAGTAAGATATCATAACCATGAATTGCTGACCCAAAAGGAAATGCTCTGAGCATAGAGGCCAAAGTGCAGTTAAGTGACAAATCCTTTGCACTACCTGACCGTGCTCTTGCTTGCATGCAATGACCACTGGACGGGAACGAAGAACAAGTAGTTGTTGTTGAAACATATTATGCGTTGAACATGGCAAGGGCTACGGAAAACAGAACTAGCTGGTGGCAAGGTGTCTCACACCGGAAAGCACTGGGACTGAGCACTCATCTGAGCTCATCGTCTTGCTCACCTTGGCAAGGAAGTCTGGCACATGTTCTGATAGCATAGACATGACGAATAGCAGACAAGACGATATGCATCCAGTCTGTGGAGAATGACTCGTGGCATTTGCATTCTGTGTAGCTGAATGTCTATGGTTGGGGAAGCTGGAAGAGATTTTTGAGATGGGTGTTCCTATACTTCGTTAAGGAGGTAAACATCACTCCTCCCTCAAAGACACTTCTTTGTTAGAAGACAAAAAAAAAAAAAAAAAAAAAGTAATTTGAAAATGCATGTTCATTCATTATTCAGTTGAAAATATTTCTGAAAAGTTTTTTCCCTATGGTCAGATAAAGGTGGATATAACTTCCATCCACAATCGAGGACATCTTCATCCAGAGATAATGGAACAAGCAGCCCAAAGGGTGTCTTTCCCCTGCAGTTCTTATCAGTGGTCCTGCAGCTGGTCTTGAGAAAAAAAAAAAGAAATTAAAAAAATGTACTTGTCTTTGACTATTAAGCCACTGATCATTCTTTGCAGCTTTATACTTCATATAGTACTTTCTATTTCTCTTAGTTTGATAAAACTAATACATGGTCTATAATTAAGCATCCCACAGCATCCATCATCCCAGTGTTCAGAGGTCTGGAATACACTGGCATATGCCCTTTTGGTAAATTTTAAATTGCTTTCCTATCTTTTCTCATACGTAGTGTGTCCCATACCTCTGAAAAGATTTTCTTTTCAATATAAAAGATTATTTCTTAGAAAAAAATAGTGTCTATAATGTCATTTAATTTTCTTTCAAGAAGGGTCCTCCCCTTCAGTTTAGCTTTTGTTTAGGTTCTTAGATCCGCACTTGAAGCTTTTCAGATTTGCAGATGTACGGTTTTGAAAGGCTGGTTCATTAATTTTTTCTCCTATTATTTCATCAACTGATCATACCACAATATGTGAGGAATCTCACATTCCAAAGAACAAATGATATCAACCTATAAAAAATATGAAAATTACAATCAAGAGCCAACTAAATCTTAAACCTACTTTTCAGTTCAAAAGAAAGCAGTATGTTGTGCTTTTATAATATTTCTGTATTTCTGTTCTCTTTGCTAACAGACAGGAGATTAATCTTAAAGGAGTTAATGCCCAACCCCTATGGGCTGTTCTATGAAGTGGCACAATAGACTGAAGAATACTTGAAAAAAGAGAGTTACAGATGCAAGAACAGAATCTGCCTCATTCAAAATAGCTGATGCAGACTACAAGAATGGGTTGCAGTCACACATTTTTGCTAAAATAATGGTGAGCAACTCTCTCAGTATTTTTTTCATTCCTCTAAGAATTTGTCTCCACAGTTACTTTTTAGTAGTTCCATAAAATCCCAAGCTGACTCCTTTCACTAGTGTTTTAATTAAAATATTAGGATCACATACAGAATATTTTAGCTGATTTTAGGACATGTTCACAATGCTTTTATAGAATTTCATTAAAACTCACTGCAGGTGCATTAAAACTTTGCAATTTTATTTTTGTCTATTTGTTTTCTCTAAGTGATGTTTCAAGGGCATATCAGAAACATACTAAATCATGAAAGACTCTATTCAGCAAAATTAAGCTTTTCCAGTACTGAGTAATTAAAGCTCTGCAGGCTTCCATGGCTCTGTACAGAGCTTAATCCTCACTGAAATTTAAAAGTAAAATAAAATCTGTTTACCACTATTAGAGTAAGTCTTCATTATCTTTATATTCTTGACCCCATTCCCAAGAAGTCATTAGAAATCTGCATATTGCTATACATCGGGGGAAGAGGGTCTTGTAGTCTGACTGCTGCCCCAGCAGTCAGAAGATAATGCTCTTGGCTTCAAGTGGCAGCCACATACATTGTGGTTGACCTTTCCTTCCTATTTTCCTAGCTCCAAATGGTCAAAATGAAAATGATGATATATTGCTAAGGCACAGGAGCTACAGAAAGCCGGAAGGCCTGCAACCCCTTGAAAGGAATAATAATAATAATAAAAAAAACAAACCTCACCCAAACCACGATGGCTTTAATATATTTATATCTAAAAATAGTTCCCTATTTACAAAGAGAAGTTAACACTTCGAGGACCTGAGTTCTTGTATGTCAAAATAAAGAAATGCCAAAGAATACAAAGAGTTAACCACTCTCCTGGGAAACTGGATGTGGTAAGGTGACTGCATTTCTTATAAAACATCTTTTATGTTTTTCTATAGCTTTGGTGTTGTCAATTCCACAAAATGAATCTGTAGGCTGAGCAAACGTCATTGCATAAAGTTAATATTGTTTAGTGTCTTGCAGTATATGAAAAAACCCACAGATTTTCTTTCACCATTTTTCATTTCTCCAAGTCTAAATTGAACTTCCAACATCATATGCTGCATAGAGCCTGGAGCTTCCACTAATATACCTGTTTCCACAGAAAGAAGCAATCCTTTCTCAAGAAATGTTTGTGAAACCAACAGAAGGAGAGTGGTGATGAATTTGGTGGCGATGGCCAAAGTGGACCTCAGCCATTTTTGTGTGATGTATCCTGTGTTGCATTCTGGTGTCATAGAAAATCTTCATCATCTACATATGATGCTAAAAATATACAACTACAACCCCTTGCTTCTCACATTTATAATAAGTCTTAACAAAACCCAGATCAAGGGATGAAAAAAACAATGCAAAACTGCCTTTGTTACTTGCACACATTTCCACCATAACAGCCAAAACTATCCACCCCACGAGCTCTCACAACCCAAGCAGCAGCTGTTTCGCTGGTGGTTTCCAACGTTATCAGAAGCTATCATGTTCCAATGGAGGATGCTCATTAACAGCACACATCCTTGCCTCTAATTGCCTGCAAAGGACGTTCAGATAGCCATTCTGGACTCACCTATGCTGACTGTCTGCAGACTGACATTATCAAGCTCAGAAGCAGGATCACTGGCACAACTGAAGGTGAGAACCCAGCTAATACAGTGCAGAATTGACGATGCACAAGCTGGTGGGTAAAGCAGCGATGTAACGTGGCTATGAGAGACAACAGCACCCAAACACTTTGCACTCCTATGGAGAGGGGTAACAAGAATCACTGAAAACCAGCAACCTCTCCTCTCCTTGTGCATCTGCGGCCAGGACCACTGGAACAGCACACCAAATGTGATCATAACTGGTGAAGGAGGCTCTGAAGAATAGAATAGATCTCAGCACATAGATGGAAGTACAAAAGCGTGACAATAGAAATAAACATTCTTAAACTTGCCACATTTCTGCATGCCACTGGAATCTTGCTGATTTAGTGGTGAACACTGCAGAAAAGGCTGGGTAAACAAAATGTTAAGAGATGTTAGGCTTGAATTTGGTACAACAGAGAAGGGAAGAGAGAAGGTCCCGACAATAAAGGAATATATGGATTAGTCACACACTTTGTTCATGCGATGCCTCTGTTCAGTTAAACTTGCCCTTCCTGACCTGCCTTCAAGATGTGTTATCATATTTTCTCTGTGTATTATTTTTGAAAAAAACAAGACAAGCAATTCTTTTTTATTGATTTCTTCTGCCAGGTTTCTTGATGCAGAAGTACTTTTTATGATCAAACTTTAGTCTTTACTTTCATGGTGGTAAACAATATACAGCGGGGGATTTTTTGTGTGGTTTTGTGTTGTTTTTTCTTTTAAGAAGAACTTGGGTGCATGTGATGGAGGAGGTAGAAGAAATGGTTTGTTTCAAATCATTCAAAGTTCATTCTCTATGTATTTCCCATTCTGCTACTTCTACTTACTTGACAGTAACTGTCACTAGAGGTTAACAGTCTAGTATTGCCCAGAAGGTAAAAAAAAAAATGTGGAAATCAGCTTCTTCAAAACTTTCCTTTCTAATTGCCAATTGAATATGAATTAGATCTTACTTAATATGTACATCTGCAATGCAGCTAAATACTACCAGAGCATGAGTCACAGCTCTTTATGATGACCGGCTAATGAAGTCACCACTATGTAAGCATGCATGCGAAAGTTTACAGCTACTGAATTTAATTCATAATGCTTTTTTTCTTGATTAATTGCAAATAAGCTTCCCATCCTGCCCTTTCAGACATCTGCAGACATTACTGTATCGCTAATACAAAATGAGTGTTATGTCTCTGCGAAGGCTTTGCATGAGAAAGCCATGCTTTCTTGCACAACTTTGAAAGAACAGGACTGGCTGAAGTCCCAAAAGATGTAGCAGGTATGTACGCTGCCATCTTTAACCAGAGACCGTTTTGATGCTTCCCAGAAGAATATTCAAGAAAGTTATTTAAAGAAACAGAAAGAGAAATGTGCTCTTCCTTTAAGAGCTGATCATATGTACTATAAAGGAGTTGAAAATACTTAATATCTACTAGACATTTATAAAATAGAGTGGTTATACTGAAACTCAATCTCTTATTTTGTCAGAGAATAGGCAAAGATGGAAGAAAGGAACATAATGCAGCACCTGACTGCTACAGAATGTGGAATCACAGCATTCATCTATAATTTACAAGTTACTGCAACTGTTCATATATGGTTAGATCATATAGCTTTCACCTCAGTAGCCAGACTAACTCTGACAGAAGGCTTTCTATCCTTCACAAAATTATGATGATCATTAGTTGCATTTCTGAAAATTCTTAAAAGAAATATAGAAATATGCAACCCTACAGATTTTTGTAAGCAGCACTGACTGACAACATTACCTCAAGACCACTGAATTCCAGTACAATGATATGTGGTGGTCATGGTTAAACAAAGAACATGTTCATATGGAAAAGGGGAGAAATTATGAAGCAAGAAATAAAAGCAGATGTTTTTTAACAACACAAAACTAACATAAATGCATTAAAACATAATTTTATCTAAGTTGAAATTGCTTTTTAAAGAGAATTCTGGATATTTTAGGGGAAACATTAATTAAATGATCAGTTATCCAATTGCTGGTTGCTTTACTTGTCAGCAATTGTTCACTGTCAAGAAACAAGATACCATAATGCTCAGTCACCCCGTGCTTGTTGCACGTCTTATCATTAGGAAGACACATAAACAGTGAGGTGTGTGTTTAATGCTTTTCACTGTAAATGGAAAACCATAGATTTTCTCTAACATATCTTGGGAAAGGAAGCTTTGTGTTGTCAAATACTGAGTAACAATCAATATGCAACACTAAAGACAGTAGAAGCACTCTAAAATACTATTACCTCAGCAGGTATGAAAGCAAGAGTTCAGACTTACAGTCCATGCAGTGGGTGTGGTGCAGCAGGCTTACTTTTTCTTTTCAAGAAAAAGACTACCATGATAATAACTGGCATCAACAGAAGCCCTTATGTGCATAACACTGAGGAAATCATGTCAAATGCATACTTAAGTTTCTAAAATCTGAGCTGGAAAGTCTTCCCTGTCCTAGCTTAAAGAAAAAACAGCCCTGGATTCATATATATAAAAAAATACACCTCGATACTTCTTATGGTTTAGGAATGTTTAAAATCTTCGTAAATAGACTACAAGTACTAAGAAAAAAAATCTGTTTATGATACTTTTCTAGCTTGAAATTTGCATTTAAGGTCATTTAAACAATACAGAAGAAAATAGAGATGCCAATTTTCATTGTTTTCTATTTTTAAGTGCACATAGAATAATATAAACATCACATTTTCTCTGGTTTCTCCAACACAAATACAGTATATTCCAATTTTTTGGACCAAAGTATTTCCATGACAGGTACTTTGTTGACTCTTCTGTTCAATTCTGCTTGTAGAATGTTTTTATCTTGAATGCATATTTACATATCAACACACAATTTTTCTAGATCAAGGATCTTTTTCTTAGTAACTGAACCCTTGCCAAGAAGCAGCAATCCTCCAAATAGTAAGACAAAATCTGTTCCTACTGCCCAAACCCTCAATTTCAGGTTGCAAAGAGTAGATAAGGGAAGTACAGAGAAGATTGACATCATTCACGTCTTCCCAGTTATCAGAGAGGTGTATTCACTTGATCATGGTAACTCTAAGGAACAACATTCCCAATTGCCATGACTTTTCCAAAAAACTTTGGGGAGCTCACAACGGTCTTTTCCTTGGCTAGCTCTCTGAGATACAACTAAACTCTTGGCTCTTCTGCTACGTTGGTAGTACATCTACAGGTTATTATTTTACTAGGTCTGAGCAAGCATCTTTCCGGCCCCTTGTAGCATCCCTTGATTCTTTTATTAAATGACATCACATAGCTTAATTTTGGTTTGGATTTTAGTGCTTCTCCAAGTATTTCCATAGTAGGAAGACTTGAAAGTGCCTGCCTTTCACCCTTCTGGGCTGATCAACAAGGTCAAGCACAGGTGCCTGCTCTGCGCTGGCACTCAGAGGTACCTGCTATTCCTTCCCCCTGCCTCAGCGTGCAAGCCAGCACAAAGCGGTAGCACACACCAGATTGCGGAATTTTTTTCCATAGGCTTCTGTCTTTAGACAAAATTAATAACAAAAACCTGGAGAACCAGCAAATTATTCAACAGCAGTGACTACAGAGACAAGATGAAGGTTCCAAATGCCTTGCACAATGAGCCACTTCCCAAACTACTGTGTTGCACCTACTTGTAAAGAAGTGCAATGTCTCTGCCAGCCACAGCACTGTTAGGAGATCAGGGTATCTCTCTAAAACAACATTTTTGTGCTCCACAAAGTCATAAAACATGTCAAGACACAGTATATACTGCTACAGCTCAAGCTAACTTGGAAGGGAATTTGTACCAGAGCTGCAGGTGCCAGCCCTGTATCCGGAGAAGTCTGCTGCCTGACTTCCCTGCCGCTCAGCCAGGGTACTGACAGACCCTTTTGTCAACAGATGCATATGGTGTATTTTCAAAACCAATTTCAAGTTAGCCTGGAGGCCACTTGACCTGCCCTCCAACCAAATTATTTGTTGGTGAAAATTAAGATCCAAATCACTGGAGACTGGCAAATGGAAGGTACAGCTCCCACACATCATTTTTTAAAGGCAGAAAACAAGTCAAATGCAAACTGAGGTTAATGCAATATATACAAGAAAGAGAAATAAGATTAGAAGTGATGTATGTGCCAAGAGGCCTTCTGCAGGCAAGGGAAAAAAGAGAATAAGGTTAACATCTTTGATTTTTTCCCCTCCCCCTCCCCAAGAGCTAAGAGGAGTCGTCACAGCACCAAGGTCAATTCTAACCTTATATCCTTATTTCTCAAAGTTATTTCATTACCTTCATTCCCATTTTTTAAACTTCACAGCAAAAATATTTTTCCAGAAATCTGTGCAATTCAGGATCAGTTAGATATCACAGCAGCTCAGTTTAAATAATTAACGGGACACATAAAGAAACAAACCTCTTTAAACAATAGCCACCTGCAAGAAATATTCTAAGAAAATGCACCTACTTCTTCTGAACAGTTACTGCCTCTCATAAAAACATTAACATTTTGCACACAAAAAATGATGTAATTAGCAAGAACTTTCTCTATTTCTGTTCTCATTATTGCTGATTACCAGAAATTATCAGGCAAATAATGGCTGCTTTCTCTTTTTATGATCAATTTATTCACCCTCCATCTGATTTCTTTGGTGATGAACTGAAATTTAGGCTCTTCTGTCTATGGCACTTTGTAAGAGAGAGAGAGAAATTAAACAGCAAGGAAGTGTAAAGCGTCAGAAAGCATTTAGAGTATCTGTGCCAACTTACACGTTTACTTCAAGCCTTGCAATATTTTCTTGCCAGTTTGTTAAAATCACAGTGCCTAGATTCATCTGATTAGTCCAGACTTCATTTATTAATTATAACAATGTATATAACCAGCTTCTAACAGCAAAAAGATTGAAAGCATATTTTCAAAACAAGATTGAAATGACTGAAAGGCTTAAAAGCTCCAGACAAATAAAGCCACACTCCAAATATTTTTAAAGAGGGACCCCACATTTCATCGTTTCAAAGGCAGTGTCATAATTTTGGGGTGATAATACAGATTTTTCCAATAGTAGGGGAAGAGTCTGTTACCATGGCAGCTGGCAAGAGGTGGGCATTGCTTCCACTTAAATACCAAAGCACAGCCAAGTTTTAGCAGTTGCAGCAAAAGCTATCTGGGAACACTTGAAAAAAAAAAAACCAACCCACCCCACCCAAAAACCTGTGCTGAGTTCTACATTGCCAGAACTATTGCTACAGCTATTCCTATCCAACTACCTCATTTAAACTATTTTCCACACATCTTTGCAAGCTTTGCAAGCTTCTGGACTATTGGATATACACCCCTTTAATTTTTATGAAGGTTGGGAAAGATTTCTCTTGCTTGAACCACTTAATACCCTGTTTAGGGTACAGCTGAGCAGGTCCATCTTCTGCCTGGGAGGACACCTCCCAAGCCCCTCTCCAGGGAGTTCTTCCCTGCAGGCACAACTGCAGTTCCCATACTTAAGCCCAGGCAAAATGATTTGCTTTTCAAAATGGAGGAAAAAAAAAAATACTATTCTCAGCCTGAGACTTTGCATTTTAAGCTTTAGCCTGGAGCAAATTATTAAGGCAGAGTTACTGTCTAAATCCCTAGAAATAGGGAATTACAGTGAAAATACTGACAGATCCATAACTATAGCCATGCAAATACAGCAGATAAAAATATGTATAAATGATAACATAATTTAATGGCTTAAAGAATTTTTTACTGGGGAGGAGGGTAACATCTGCTTTATTTTGACAGTGTAAAATGTCAGAGTAGAATCCAAGGATGTAGCAGAGTCATACTCTATACTTCTTGGAGATTATTTGACAAGAACAATTTCAGTGTTCTATTTAATGCACTTACGACAAATTTAAGTGATGAATTGATGCCTGAGAGACAGTGTGGCTAGAATTAGGAGAACAAATTTTCTTGTTATGGGAGCAGCTACAGGCCAGTTCAGTGCTGACAGGCATACTAAAAGTTAGGTAAAGGAAATCTGAAAAGAGTATTCTGTCAGTGGCAGTGAACGTCGAAAGCTATGTATTTATTAAACCATAATGTCACCAGGTTATACTTTGAAGTACCTCAGAGGCACTGTCTTCTCAAAGTCTGTGGATACAAGAAAAGGATCAGAGTCTTTTTGGAAAAGTCAGTTTGCTAAGAAAAGCAAACATTACTGTACAACACCGGATGTCACTTTTAGTCAAATATTGTGTTATTTCATTGATCTCCTCTAATATGGAGTAAAATCAAACAAACCATTATGTAAAAATGAACCTTTACTTAATAACAGTAGAATGAAGTCAAGCATCACACTAGAGGTCTCATTTCTATACCATTTTACATGCTCAGTATATAGTCACAGCCATGTTGAAGTCTGCAGTTACTGGAGGTCTACTCCCGCCAATGTTCCAGACACACTATTTCAGGCGGAGGTACACATCCATAACGAATATTGTACTAGACGCTTCTGAAGCATAACGGCAGAGAAAAGCCATATGCAAGAAACATTTGTAGAACAAATTAAAAATGAATCATGCCAGCTTCTAAAGACTTTCTGGACAGAAATCTTCTGACTCAGGCTTCATCAACATTACCAAAAGCATGGAGACATCGCCCACTGGTTTTCAGCCCAGGTGAAGTGGGGACCTGCTTCTAGAGAATCATGAGCTTAGTGCTGAGAAACCACATTCATTTTGTAGCATATAAAAAAATCCTAGGGATCTCAGTAAACCAGCCAGCGGCAGAAGACCTACCTCTGTGTTTATAGGGTTTGCAGAATGATTAGACTTTGAACGAACATGCATTTTGAATGAATTGTCTTAAATTGTTTTCCATTGAAAATGAAACATTCTTACTCAGCACTGAAGCAGGCACATACACCAAAACACTTAGTTCAGTGTGCTGTATCCTTGAGGCTCACCACAGAACTGGCGTCAGCAGAGATTTAAATTAGGACAGAGTCCAACGTGGAGTGAGAACAGAGATGCATATTGCTCTCTTTCAGGTCTTTCAAAGAAGGAAGAAAGGAGTAACACTTGCTATTGGAACAGCATTTCATCATTAATAGCTTAAAATTCAGCTAAAAAATTAAAGCTGCTTCACCAAACAAAAATTTTCAAAGAATAACAGGAAAAGCTAGACTGCTGAGTTTTCACGTAAGTTATTTATTGGGACTGAAGATGTGGGACTGAAACATAGGTGCAACCCTTGCTTCTCACTTGAAATTTGATAAATGGGATCCATGAAATCCAAATAGAAAACTCTACCCTGTTCATTCTGGAGACTGTTCCTTACCCAACAGATAGGAAGCATCAGAACCTTATTACACACTGATTACAGCTATTGCCTGTTGCCCTGATACATCACGGTATCATAATTTGTCCAATTACCACCTCAGGCAGATCATGTAGCACACCCTCGGGAATGACGAGTTAGGGAGATGAGACACATGGCTGTTAAGTACTAAGGGTAGAGCAATCTAAAATGTGGGGGTTGTAAAGTGCCACCTAATCTATATGCTCAAAATAGTCCACATTTACAGAAAGTTATTGGAAAGAAAGGATGGCCACTACGTGAAGGAAGGGAGCTCAGGAGATCTGGATTCAGCTCTGAGATCTGTCAAGATGTGTCCTTAGCAACATAATGTGTTGCACTTATTTTTTTTTTCTATTTGTAAGACAAATTATCTTTCCTTCCCAGAGTTTGGAGGAATATACAAATGCAAGTGCAAGAGACCATTTACTCTGCACAGGCATACCTACGTTCAGGATCTGCAGGCACAAATTGTTGGGTGTTGACATCCAGAAGAACGCTGCACATTTAAATTAGGGATGAAAGTCAGTGCAGATTCAGGCTGAGAATCAGACTAGAAGTTCAAGGTGAATACAGCACAGCCTGCTGCTGTTACTGCTCCTAAGCTTTATGCGTTAATGACATTAGAAGATAGGATGAAACAGTTTTCATATACTTCTAAATATTGTAAAGACAGATGATGTACATATTTTTTACATTATTTGTACTTTGGTATCCATTGTCGTTGAAGAGTTATGCCAGAGATAGGGGCCACAAAGATGATCAGATGGCCCTGCCCATGGCAGGGAGTTGGAACTAGATGGTCTTTAAGGTCCCTTCCAACCCAAACTCTTCCATGATTCTATGATTCTAATGGCTATTCCCACTAAAATTTAACTTTATCCACTATCAATATAGTCAATATTTTTACTGCTTGAAAACAATAGAGAAACTGTCTGCCAATTTAAAATAAAAGTCAAAACAGGAATTCTCCCAAACCATACTTATACTTAGGGAACTGAAGTCAGTCATTAAGAAAAATTTACTATTGCTATATATTTTTGATTCCCATATTACTGTATTTTTTTAAAAGCCATGTACTAAGTGATCAGATTAATCTGAGGCATTTAGAGCAGGGACCATGTGGTAGTTTGCAAAGCATTGGTTGTTCACAATAATTTGGACACGGCAAATAGCCAAAGGACTGCTCACAAACATATGGTTATTTATTTCCACTAATCAGGCACTAATACAGCCTATTTGCTACATTCCTTTATAAATATAACAAGCTTCAGAAAGAAAAAGGGCCACAAGTGCACAAAGCAATTATGAAAACAGCCCACAACAGCATTGTAGAATCACTAGCATCTCAAATCCCAAAGTGATTTGCTAAATTCTTTTTCACTATCACTCAACAAATCCCCAAAGACTGGCTCAAGCTTAATCTACTGTAGTACGTTTGACTCCTTTGTTTAATCACATCTAAAATGGCATCTTCTAGAGTGACACATCAGCTGAAAAAGTTTAACTGTTGTTCTGAAAACATCATTGATCTCTGGTTTATTACAAAGGCTGTAAGAGGTGTCTTTCTGTAAAAAGAAAAGGTGAGGGAGTGAAGTCCATGTAAGCAGCAAGAAGAACTGGGTAAATTTATTTTGGTAAGAAATAAATTCACGTAAAAGTGTATTTCATTGTTCCAACTCCTTCCACGAACTTAGATTCTTCCCTTTTTCCTAAGTACCATGAAAGAAATCCTTACAGATCCACAGGATGTTCAAAGCCAAACAAAATAATATTTTTAAAATGAAAATTATTTCAGTGGAAAATATTAAAAAAAAAACCCTGAGTATGGTTATTCCTGATTATCTGAATCTCAACAGCCTTTTTTTACAATTCCCAAAGCAATCCTCCCGGTGCTACTTCCCTGAGTCAGCCAGAGCTTTGAGGTGGATCCATCTAGATTTTTTCTTACTGTTAGCAAACCAAAGCCTGTTTGTTTTTAGAATGTAAACTGGGATAATTATATTTCTCAAACAGAGAAAACTAAACAGTAAACCAGGAGATAAAAAGAGTTTATAAGCAGTTATCTCCCTTCCAGCTGTTTCCTTGTAGGGAAACTCTCGCTTCAGGACCTGGATTCAGAAACAGTGCTTGGTCCCATATACTCTCTAGGAAGCTTTTCCTTCCATCACCATGAACACTGGTGCTGTAACTTCCCTGAGCAGTCCTGGCTTGTACCAACCTTCCCCTTCCTTCATTTCCATCAGGCTGGAGACACCCATCCCAATAGATTAGTTATCAAGAAGAAATTCTTCACAGAGAGGGTGATGAAGCACTGGAACAGGTTTCCCAGAGAAGCTGTGGATGCCCCATCCCTGGCTGTCTTCAAGGCCAGGCTGGATGAGGCTTTGAGCAACCTGGTCTAGTGGAGGGTGTCCCTGCCCATGACAGGGGGGTTGGAACTAGATGATCTTTAAGGTCCCTTCCAACCTAAACCATTCTATGATTCTATCCCTGCACGTCATCCACAAGTCTGCTTCCAAATTCAACACATTTTATGGCACAGTTTTCCTAAGACAACTGTGCAATCAAAGACGGGAGGACAGGAACCTGACTCGCAGCACACTTCCTTTTTTTTTTTTTTTTTTTTAACAGACAAATCTTCGGTGAGAGGAATGAGTGTTGAGCTACAGTCTTAAACAAGAGTAATTCCCTCTGATGGCATCTCACTAGGGATCCTCAATAGCTCATCTGAAACCACTGCTGCACAAATCATCATCATCATAAGATCTGTTGTATGCTAATGAAGAACACTGACTTCTCTGGTTATTCAAGATGAAATGGCAAGATTTACAACCAGAAAATGCAGCTAGAAATTACAGATTCTGAGGCTGCCCAAGTGAAACAACAGCAACAGACTAATCATTGGATTTGGTGTTCAGTGAGGATAAATGTTTAAGGAAAAACACAGGGAATAGCTTACAGAATATTTTCTCTGTATATGTAGTTCATATAGTTATTGCAATGTCACAATCATGTACTTCTTCAGCCTTTTACAATACACTAATAGCTGTTAAAAAATAATGACCCAATACTTTATTTTTAATAGGGACTTTTATATTTCTATTAGAAAAACTTAAAAAAATCATCATGATAAACTGGTGAACAAAATATGCTTTTACTCTATTCTAATGAAAAATAACTGGATGGCTTTTAAATAAATTTTTATGAAGTATTCAGTTCTTTCCTGAATGTACAGAGCCAAGGTTTCATCATAAATTGATCTATTTCCTGAGGTTTAAGCTCCAGAAAAAAGGTTTACTGGATAAGAGGAAAGCTGACACAACCTTATCCATAGTTGCTTAAATAATACTATTTAGTTATACTAGAAGATATGCTGCCATTTTATAATTTCCATATACAGTAGGCTTATTAACTGTGATTACTAATTTTCATTTATCAGGCATTCCCTTAACAAATTCCATGTCTTTCGGAAATAAGGAAATTAAAGCAAAGAGACAGGATATCAAATTTCCAACCCTAAGCAAGGAAGAATACAACTTTTGCAGTAGCAGCTAAATCTTCACGCAGGTTATCACACTGAGGGATTGTATTGCCCAGCGTGGGAAATACATGGGTAACATCTGTGATTGTCGGGCAGTGGGTATGTGCCAAACTTTCACACAAGCATGAGATACCATGGAGAAGCAGGAAAAAAAAGAAACCTATGCTGCCAAAATGCCAATAATGTTTGTAAACTAAAGCTGGTGTAGCAGACAGCAGGACTGTAGAGGAAATTCAAGGCAACAGTCAGAACAGTCAGTGACCTTCCTAAATTATTCAAAGTGCGTCATTTTTTCTTCAGACTGAAAAATTACTTGAAACTCACAATCAAGATTTGAATCCCACTTCTGGTTTTGGATAAATAAAAACTATTTCTCCATGACCACTGAGCCTCATTTGAAACCTGCTATGGAAATTTCCTAATTAAACCATTGGGTATTTTCTTGCACTTTCTCTAAACCACTACTGACGTTTGCTTTAACGCATCCACACATGGGAGCACCAATCAGACTCTTCTTGGCTTGTATAACATGCCAGATTTACGCAGCAGCAAAACAACCAAATAAGTCTGATTTCAGTAAAACATCTTTTCCTCTTGGGAAGAATGTATCTCAAACTGACCTACTGAAAATCCCAGCAATTCAATTTACTATGTTAAAGCTACAGAAATGGAGGTGCTAAAGATTAAAAGAAATCGGGACATGCAAAAGTAAAGATGTTCTGACCATAGTTAGAAAGCACTGAGTATAAAGATCTATACACCTAATATGAAAAGCAAGGTCAGTTGCAGGTGCTTAATACTGCTCTTTTTGACACAACCTGGTATAGAATCAAGCACGGAATATAGCCTGTACTTCTATTCCTCCTACCTTAAATCCAGATGGTTTTTAGCTGCCTGTCACTCAGGGGAATGGATGGTAGTGAGCAGGCAAAAATTTATAGAACTCAGAAGACAACCTTTTGTTGATGATGTCTTGTCACCAACTCTCCAAGATCTCCCAAACATCAGGATCATCTTCTACTGAAAAACTTACCAGTTGTGACAGATTATTATGCAATCACATACCCCTGAGCCTAGTTAGGTCTTGTTTTTAATAATCCAATTTTTCAAAAGGCAAAATATCTTAATTGTATCAAAAAAATGCGACGCACCAATGTTGCTCACAGTAATATTGGTTATAGCAGACTGTTTTCCACTTCAACCAAAGGCTCTTCGCCTTAAGATCCTGAAGTTCTTTCCAGCAGAACTTCTTCAGAGGACAAGGAGTCCTAGCCTAAGAGGAAACTTAGTAGTTGATTTTAATGACAAACTACTCAAACTTGAGGTTCACCATTTCCAGTACAATATTACATAGGTCAGCGTAACGCCTCCCTTTCCTTTACAGTGATGGGCTACAACTATCTCCCCACAGTAAAGTGTCTCCAAACTTTTGGCTATTCAAGAATCACAGTCCTACTTTCTCACTTCTGAGCATCATTAGAAGTACAAGTACTTTCTCACCACCATGTGTTCACACTTACTTTCAATTCACTGTTACTGGAATCTGTGACTGAAAAATATTGCAAATAACATGGACTTCTTTTCCTGCAAGGTTTGTCAATTCATTTATTTTTTACTAATCATCATATTCTAGCATCTTCATAAACATATTTAACTGAGATACACATCTCACTTTCAAAACACAAATGCTGCATCTAACATGTACAACATTTTATCACATGTCAAGTTATAAGACAATTTGTTACTGTTTCATTCTTTTACACCAACTCCAAAATTCAGTTGAAGGTTTGTCTGCCATAAAAGGCATGATTAGCTTAAATTCCTAGAAGTGGGCTTTTTTCCATTATTCATATTTAAATTAAGTTCCCTTGAGATGGAAGAACAGCAAGGAATTTTTGTCAAGAGACTAATAATATAACCAGTGAAAAATCTGAGCATTTTTATATTGAATTTATAAATCATGCTAGCAGTAACCAAACTGTTTAAATAATATATAGAGTTTAACTACAACATACTTATTGGCATAAGTAATTTTAGTGCTTTTTAATGTAACAAATCACTCAGAAAATATTCCCAGTTAATCATTAGCATACTCAAGTCTAGAGAAAGCTAGATGTATTGTTCACTTTATAATTTGGTAGGAATGGCTGAGTCATAAAACCTCATATTGTATGCCAATTGATTCATGATTTCCTAAAGATGTTTGGGTACCCTGACAAAGTATCAATTTATCTATGCATTATAAACCACTATCTGCAGATAGAATAGCATATAATTAAACTCAGGAGTAGGAATTAATTAAAATATACATGGGTGAGGATGCATAGACATATATTTGTGTTTATTATAGAAACAGTAAACAATATCTGCTAGCACAAGTAGGGGTGAAATTAGCCTCTTCCATATCATCACTATTTGCTACCGTATTTATCACAAAGACAGGGCATAAAAGGATCATAGTAGTAACTACATGCAGGTACTGGGGCCAAGGGCTTTAATTTTGGGCTGTGACTGAGCCAGGCAGAAATGCTGAGCAGATTTCATGGTCTCATTCTGCATGCAATGGTTCATCCTGTACATCAAGCCACCTGCACCCATCTACCCCAAACTACAAAATCTGTAGGTCTCTGTGAAGCAGCGGCTCTGCGGTATTTAGAGGGTTGCAGCTTGTCTTTGTAGCTTCCCTTATTCCCTCCTACAAAGGAGCCACAAGAAGGGTTACACAGTGTATAGTTCAGAGACATTTTCTGAACAATTAGGTGGAATCCACTTAGACCATTCAGTGTGAGAAGGGACCAGAGCTCAGAGAGTTCAAACCAGACATACTCCATTGTCAGCCTCAGTTACGTGACATGACATTTTAATTAGGAGGGTCAAAGCTGAGAAATGTGTGTCAAGACCCAGATGTGAACTTTCCCAGATTACTATCATAGTGAAAAGTTGAATTGGGTGTTGTTTTTCAGTCCTGTCCCTCATTTTCATATCGGAAATACTTCTATGTTTTCCTTATTACAAATATTCACCCTGTAACTTTAAGGAATTTTCATTAAAATTTCAAGTATAATCTCTATTCTTCTTGTTCTTCCAGTGACAAATTCCTGTTCAACTGGTGATTGCTCTAGAAAAGTATAGATCTTTGTGAAAATCATTACTGGAAGTACAAGTATTCTGAGACAGTAACTTTTTTTTTTTTTTTTTTAAATAAGTTGCTTCTTTGTTGAGTGCCAGGTCATTTACTTATAACGTTTTAAGGCAAAAGAAATAACTCAGACTACAGTAGAAATGCTGGAGGCCTTGGATTTATCAAGATCGAGATGCCAGACTCACGTGCAAGTTTTTAGAGGTGGCAAATACCCTCATTCAACACATTGTGTAGTTTTTGTGCTACTGTATAAAATTGATTCGCTCCGTCAAGGGTATTCTATGAGGTGTTCTGTAATTCAGAGATTTGAGATGAAATAGTGGGTATGAAAAAATCTGAAAACTGCCTGCCTGCTTCAGTTTATTTTTTAGGCCCAAACTATTTATATTATCAATTAGCTTGAAAAGACTATTTCTTCTTCAGATGTTCAAATAGTAAAAAGGTCAAAGTCCACAAAAAAAAAAAATAGATTAAAGCCAAATCAAATGTCTTCCATTTAAATATGAAAAAAGATTATCACAGCCATTACAAAAATGCCATAACATAATTCACATGTAACAATTGCTTGAGATTATTTAACCTTGGTACAATAGTCTTTGCATTTTAACCCCAGTATTTCAGTTCAGGAAAAAAGCAGGAGTAGTTTTATCAAGGTCTTCTGCTTAGAGCAGTGTTTCCACTGCCTTGTACCCCTAAATGAAAGTATCCACAGAGAAGCAGGCCAGAATTACAAGACATACTTGGAAAGCAGAATGATTGCATCGCATACAGGAGTATGCTAAAATGGAGTCTCCTACACTGTTAAGCAGGCTGCAAAATTAGATCAAGAAGGAATATTTCTCCAATATTTCAGTATTTCTCTTTGATATCTTTTCAAATAAACTGATGGTTTCTTGAAATGTTCCTTTGTAATCCACTGAAAGGGAACCTTGGTGATCTTCAGAAAATGTCACATGTAATAAGAAACTCAAATACACAGACATTTCGAGGGAAATTTTACCTGATTTGTTACAGGCTGATAATAATCCAAAACTGGGCATTCTTTGCATTACACTCGTCTACTTGTTTGCTCCCTAACATCTAGCACATCTGCCTGCATATAAAACAGCCATTTCTCTGTACTGTGCTAACCTTTCCACTGTGATTCCCTTCACCTGTTACTGAAAGATATCATTAATTTGCCTTATAAGTTCTAGTGGACAGCAATGCTTGTCTTGATTTTTTTTTTTTAATCACGAGGGACACATGCGATGGCTTGCCAATAAATAATATGATAGTCTTAATTTTGCATTGTCAGTAGCACTATGGTAACTGGAGGCAAAAGAAGGGCGTTAGTTGAATTACCCTGATCCTTTCATCTCACACAACTGAGACACCAATACTTCTATTGAAATGATATGTCATGCTTATAAAGACAAATCTTTCAACTGCCATCTTTTCTCCTTGGCTGGAAAAACTTTTTCACACCAACTGTGAATTTCCTCATCATTCAAGCTATGTCTATGGCTTCAGCAAGCCCAGTCACTTTATCCAAGTTGTTCAACAGTCATCTATTAATTTCAGTTTGATTGCAGGATACACTCAGAATATCTCAGGGGACTCTCATGACCTTGTTATATTAGCCCTTCAAAAGGATATATATTTTATTCCATGGTTCAGCAGACATGGGTTCTATTCTTGGTTCAGTGATGTGAATCTAGGAAAAAAACCCCACTCTGAGCACCATGACATTCCAAAATAGAAGCGTTAAGGAAGGTTTTAAATCTCTGTGTGCACTCCTGAAAAAGCAGCCGGCAAACAGTCCTCATACCTTCCTACCATCAATCAGAACTGAAAGAATACAGGAGGCACATTTTCTTGGATGATCTATGCTGCTGGGTAAAATGGACCCAGAACCGCCTTCAGGCAAAAGTGGCCACACTGATGCCTGCCTTGTTTGTTAAGCGTGCTCCGAGTTGTTTGTGCAACAAGCCCTGTGGTATCCCACAGCATGTGAATGGCCTTAGCACTCTGGGCAGCTTTTAGCTGTCTCATCGAGCATTGTTGGAATGCTAGCTACATAAAACCCACTAATTTCTACAGACAACCACATTAGGAATTTTAATAAATTTTTTTTTTTGCTTGTCTTTGGAATGTAACTCTCATGAAATATGTATTCTAGAGACACGAAGCATCCACGACACAGTTCTCTGAAGTCAATAGTCCATCTAAATCCATATCATGAAATTCTAAGCCAGATACTCAAAAGATTTGATTTCAGTTTAACTCAATACCCAATGAATTCCAGAATAAAAATCCTAGAGAGCACATTTAGGTCAACACCACTCAGTTTCTTTCCACATACCTTTCAGAAACATGTACATTTATAGATTATATCTCCAGGGCTGCATCTTAATATTGGGGAAAATTTGTGTTGAAAGGTGAATGGAAAGGATAGGATAGATATTCTAAAGTCCTCTTCTGCTGCCTTGTCTGCAAATACACGCATCCTGGGGACAAAGGATTTAATACAAGCTAAAGAGGAACATTTTTGTGGGTGCCCTTTGACAAAAGATACCAGTGCTACACTGCACAGGGACAAAATAATACAATTTAGCCTATTGTATGCTGGCAAAAGAAAAGGTTAAAGTGGAGATTGAGTTTTTATGGCTCAGCTCAGAGGAAGCATTAGCTAGGGAAGGTTGTTGATACCTATTGTACAATAGCTACAGTTGCCTTTTGTGCTGTATTAATTTTCAGCAATAGAACAGCAGTCAGGAGAATTACAAAAGGACAGGAGGAACCCCAAATGGCTGACATCTTTATAAGATCCAGGTGATTGCCTACCAGGGATCACAGATATGAATTAAACATGTTAGAATAGGGGAGAAAATCCTTCCTGAATTTGACCAATTGTAGTGCCATTTTGCCCCATGTAGCACCTTCAAACAGTCTCAGATAGCCAGATACATATCCTCGGAAAAATCTGTTTAAGTGTTCCTGTTGACTGAAGGATGTGGTCTGAGAACTCAAACTTTCATGGTGCTTCTGTAAGCATTTTAGAGCACTGAAAGGCAGATATACTTCAAGGGTGTTGGCTCTACTGAGGTCCTTGGACCTCATAAAAGATAGAAATTGTTAATTTTTCATGTTAAAAAATAATCCAAACCCCAGTTAATCAGGGACTTTCAAATTTACTGACTTTGGTTCTACAGAGGTACAGTTAGGTTACCTAAGCCTAGAAAAGATTACCGTAAAGTAGATTGCTTACAGCTGATATTTCAGGACATTAAGAGAAACAAGAATAAAACAAAGGGAAACTAACTGACTGTTTACTAAATCTGTGAGGATATCTCCATCTTTGACCAGTTTTCAAACTGTATGTAAGAAAGGCAAGAAACGTTGCCCTGAACTGCATTTGCTTAAGAAGGTTTTGTCTTTCAGTCTGTTACTTTGAGCCTGTATACTCCAAAAGAATGCACAGCTCTGAAGGCCTGGTTTGGAACATTCCAGAAGAGTTTTGGTTTTGGTTTTTTGTTGTTTTTTTTTTTTTTTTTTTTTTTAAGAATGTGAGGCAGAAACAAACTGCAAAAATTGGAAGAGGGAGGAAGATGGGAAGGAGGGGGAGATGAAAGGATTCCCATAGGCATGATCAGGCAATAAACTCCTAAGAGATTAGTGGTCTGACATAGGAATATGTTTTGGATCGGTTCTCTAGAAACATGAAGTAGGAGAAGTCACTGAGGAAAAACCTGTAGTCACCACACACGGTCCAATCTTTTTTCAAAAAATCAGTTTCTTGAGATGTCTCAGCTTGAAAACACAAGCAGTGAGCACAGCCCACATTACTACTGAGTCTCAAAAATCACAGGCTAAGAATAAAAGGGAAATGCAGTAAGATGCTTAATAAGCTTAAGAAGCATAGTTGGTTTGCATTTATCTTGTTTCAGGAAATTAGATTTGTTAAATATCTGCTATTGGCCATACAGTATTTTGCCTCCTCTGTTTCAGAAATTTAATTTAGTCCCATTCTTAAATGTTTAGCATGCGTGATGGTTTATTTCCTAATCTACCATAAAAGAAACTCAGAAAATATTTATATTTATCTTTTTTTGTAGAGAAGAGAAGGGAGGTAATTACAGCATTGCCTCTAATGTAGTTTCATGCTTTCCTTATGGGCATCATTAGATTAATCTGATAGCTCTCAAACAAATTTTGCCACCAGTGATGATCCAAAGACATTTTCAATTATAACTTTCTAATATTACACATATCATGATTATGACTTAGTAGATGGAAGTAAAAGCCTTCATTGAGGAAATTTTCTCATATCACTGATGAACACATTTTCACAAAGATTGATCCAAAGCAGAAATTTGTCTATCAGTTTGTGTCCTTAGTCTTTCGCTATTGTCACTAGACAAAAATGTTTGGGTTTTTTTTTTCCAGTCGCGATTTTTTCCTGTCAAGAAAATAATATTTAATTCTTTTGAAGTACACGGATAATATGAAGCAGATTATGCCACACTGACCTAGTTTTTCTAGCAAGACCATGATCCCACCTTAATGCCATTGCCTCAGCAAAAGAACAACTCTCAAAGTGTTCTCTGGTTGTTTTTCTTGCTGCTGCAGGTTCTTTGCAGTGTTAAATTAACTGAATGGGGTTTGTGAACAAAATCAGTATAACAGGTTGTATTTTTTCCTGCCAGCATGTTGGCCTTACTTGTGCAGTCTAAGAAAGCTTGTGTCTGGGCTTTATTTTTTTATCTTCTATCAGGCACAGGCTGATTCCATGGCTGTTACTCAGTCTATTCCCACCTTTCTCCTTGAAAGGCTTGAGCTGTATGTTAGTAAGCAGCTCTGCCTGATGGATTCTCATTAAGCTGCAGCTTTTGTGAAGGCCTGACTGCAACTGCTATTTATCTCACACCCAAAAGGATACACTTCCTGTAAGACAGGTGGATTTTAAGCATCTGTTTTCTGTCTCTAGTGCTTTCACTCACTTGCTGAAATCTTGTAGCAGATACTGTAATTTATGAGGAGCAGTCATCAAACAGAGGGATATACTGGGGTCTGCAAAGAGTCTTGAAAACCTAAGGCTGGATAAAGGAAGTTGTAGGGAGATCTAAACTGTCTTTGGTGCCAATAGAATTTGAGGGCATTTGGTGCATCACAGAATCTGGTTCCTAATGCGGCTCAGACTGAAAACACATTACTGTTCATCCCAGGACAGGTAGAAACAAACCCCTTGCCCAGCTTGTATGGTTTCAGTCTGTATTTTAGGCAAAAAACAGGAAGTAATGGTTTTCTTGAGATCTGTAAATCCACAGAGACAAAGCAAGGCAAGTTAGTGTTCCTTGTTTGGAGCCCAATGACATGCTGTAAGAAATTAAAATTGATCTGCAAATCCTTTTTTTTTTTTTTCTCCTTATAAATCCCACAGGCAAGCAAGGAAAAATATTGGGAGAAAGTTCAAGCAATAAATGGACATTTGAATTTTAACCTTTGAATAGAATACAGTGCCAACATGCCCATGTCTTCCGCAGCTCTGACATTTTTTGCAATACACTTGAAAAAGTGTAGCTAGACCTCTGACTTTAAATGGTTGAGAAACACAGGCTTCAACTGTGATTTATGGAAATGTAATGGTCCTAGAGAATTCAAACAGCCTTTATATATTTGGCGGGTGTAACTATAACCCCACTGCTCTTTCACCACATGTTGAGGGCACACTTGTTTGAAAGGTGTTACTAGTATCTCCAGGTCTCCATGATTTACACAGAGGTAGTTTTCCAGAAGGTGGCAAAATCTTTCTCCCAATAAAGCAACCGTTGAATACAGTCACTGCAGCATAAACCTTAGCAATCCACCAACTTCTCTTGATCAAGTTACTCAATACAACCTGCTTCTGTGAAGCTTTACACAAACTAAAGAAGCCTGTATGTACACAGACGTAAGTACCTATGTGCCTGCACGCAAGACTGTTAGCATTCTGTACTGGTGTCCATCTGACCTCAAACCCAGATGCTGAATCTCTCCACAGGTGCAGTATAGCCGCAGAGATTCAGTTGTGGAACGGAGCGCAATTCAGCAGCCATTAGCTGTGGCAGGGTTAAGATGACAATGCAAAACCCTTGACAATCCATTGTCTTTCTGATGTGAAAGCACATCACTCCTAGTGTTTAAAAGGAGTCCAGAAATAACTATTACATTATAAATGCACTGATGGAGAACAACACAAGAAACAAACCCAATATATTCATGGCAAAAAAATTTGGGAGATATAGAAGACAAATACACCAGTCTGAGTCCAATGATGCAGCTGAAGCTGGAAATCATCTCAGGGATCAAGACCACAAACTTGCAGAGGTTTATGCATGTGCCTTGTTTTATAAAATGCTAATATTTCCCTTTGGCTTCAATAGAAATATTCACTGTATAAAAATCACACAGATTACTGTGCTGGATACATTCCCAAAAGCTGAACAAAGGAGCCAAGAAGATAGACAAATTGTACAGTCTGGAATAGACAATTCAAAAAGCCAAAAAATAATTTTTAATAAAATATTCCAAAATTCATCTGGAATGTGAACATGAACAGCATCTAACCACATTAATATGCAGCAGAATTATAGGTTCTTACCTTGTTCACCTGTTTGCTGCAGTATTCAGGACTGATCTAAAAAATCCTCCCATTTTTTCTCTGTACGTGACCAGTGATAGATGGGATATGGCAAAGAACAATTGCTTGCATTTAAAATGCACATTTTTAAATGCACGGCTTTATTTTTGGGGTACAATTTATACTTCCATCTGCACATGAATTACTGGGTCAAATATTAACATTTGAATGGAAAATGACCTGATTTATGAGTGTGTGCCAGGTTGCCAGCTATGCAAGTGCTAAATCCTTATCCCCAAATCCAAGGGTAGGCAAATTCACTGAAGCTGTATCTCAGCCAGGATAGAAACATGTTCCTTAAATATCTGTAACCGTTGATGACAAGGTGAGATTCCAAAAGGCTAGAGATGACTTACTCTAAAGTAGAATAATCAAGGTATGGTGCACAGGTATGTTATGAGCAGCATTTTGGTGCTGATTTTAGTTCTTTATTTCTAGGAAGAAAGAAAAATGGATTATGAAGGCAGGTTCAGAAATACAGACATTCTCCATTCCAGAGAAAGCATATAGAGTGCCCTCTTACTGTAATGTAGTTCAATCTCAACTGACTTGTGATCATTTTTAATCTACTATTTACAACTCCACCTTCTACAGCTCATGCACTTTGGATTTATATCTAGTCCATCTCAAAATTTCAGGGAACTTCACCAGTAAATAATCAGCTCCTTGCTGTGGTACAGTCAGACTCTACATATAAATGAAAAACTAAGGAACAATGTGAACAAGTAAATTCTCTGTAGGGCTTTTACGGGTAGGTTTCAGTATTTCTATTTTCATTTTCCAGTCTGATCCCTTATTTTGGATTAATAACCTTCAAGTATGCAAAATATTTGCTTCTACAACTTGAAAAAAAATGTATTTACAGGAAGTACAAATATTATTCGGGGACCCAGGAGTCTGAAGCAATGACATCTAAGTCCCATCATTAATAAAAGACAATAATAAGACATGAAAAATAAAAGAATAAAAAAATTAATAAAACACTTGCTAACTCTCCTGAAGTCACAGAGCAAGGGTGAAGTCTACTGAAATGCAGTAGAAAGGACAAAATATGACATTAGGCCTGTAGAAAAATTAAACCAATTGCAGAGCAGCAGGAAGATATGAAGAGTATGCCTCTGAAGAGAGCAGTGTAAGAAAGCACATTCACACAGCAGCAGATCAAGAAATGTCTGAAATCTATATGTGCACAGAAGTATAAAACACATCTGTGATGACTGTGGTTGTGTTTTGGTTTTCAGTCAACAATATTCTTTGATGACACAGAATTATCTATATGCAGTAGCTAATAACATGAATACCCTGATAACTGGCAAAACTAGGTAACCCAACAAAACTCTCCAGGCTGCCACCCAAGACTTGTTTAGACAGTCCAAAGGAACTCACTTTACAGCTTTGATTCCAGGGGGCACAGGAAAGAGTGTAACCTCACACAATCCCCAGGACAGAGGAGCAACCTTCGTTAAAACATTGGGAACAGGGAAAGAAATCTGTCATCAGGATACCAGAAAATTGTGAATATTCAAAATGACTAAAGGAAGAAGACAACACTTCAGACTTTTACAATCTCAGGTGGATAGTCAGTATAATCTCTTCTATAAACCCCTTTCTAATTAAAATTCCAGAGAAAAAAATAATAATTACTAAGCTCATTTATCGAAACTTATTAACATTATGGATATATGTTTATTTTAAATATTACATTAAAAAGTGTTGACAGTTTTAGAATTAAGAAATTAGCAGTCTGCCAATAAAAACAAGAAAAGGGAAACAAAAGACAAGATTACAAGAAATCGTTTCCATAGTTCCTGAACACCTTTTAGAAGAGAATAAAAGCTATTATTGAATAGTCAATCTGTCCTGACTCAGAGCAACAATAAAGGGATGCACTTTTTTTTTTCCACTGGTTGATATTCCCAGTGTACTTTGGAGCTTCTTTTCTTTTTTGACAAACTATTTAACCTTGGCAGAACACACCAAGAACACAAAGGCTGAGAGACAGCATTATTTTACTCCACGTAAGTCTAGTAAAGAACGATGACTGTTGCCAGTTTTTAACAGTTCAATTTTTTAAGAGCCATCTGATGCATACTATTAGTCCTGTGGAGGAACTCAGCCCAATGTAACCCTAAAATGAACAATCACCATCCTGCTCATGCAGAGATCTAAAAAATTCTATGGATGAAGATACTTCATGTTGAAACATGCTCACTGAATCACCAAGGGAAGCAGAGGGGAAACTTTCCTCACGCTGAAGCAGGGAGACATTGCTTAAGCAGTCAAATACATGAGATAAGACTCTGATCTAACAAAATGTCATGTGTCCAACAAAAGATTGAGAAAAGGACTCATGTAGAGGAGTGGCAAGTTAGAGCCTGAACTGATTGTAGGGAGGGCGCATTAAATCTGACTGGACCCTCAATAGTGTTCCAAAACAGCACAGTGTAAAAGCTGTGTTCAGGAAGGCTTTGTGCTGATGAATGCGATCCAATGCGTACAGGGATGCAGGAAGACAGAATCTCTAATGAGGCATATGACAGCAGCTGGATAGGAGGAGACGCCCTTCAGATTTAATCTAGGTATTAGCAGATTACATATGGTTTTCTCATCCTTTCCTCACCTCTGTTGTTGTCTTTTAATTGTTGTCATCTTAAAGTTGTCTTTTAAGAATGTTGGTATACTTTTTTGCATTTTATGCAGAGTTAAGAGCATTTGCAAAGAGACTTACTAATTAGCAGGCATTCTTCATCTGTGAGTACTGAAAACTTGCAAAGCAGAGAGCTGAGGCATGTACTCACGCTCCTGCTCCTCTCTCTTTGTCCAGCAGGTGGTACCACAGAGGCCAGGTAAAGAAGGAATGTCTTTCAGTGATCAGTAACAATTTGGAAGCTGTCATGCAACAAGATACTTGGAAATACAACTGAATCAAGTATTTAGGTACCTACACAGTAAAGCAATCCATTTATACTATATATTTCCTATAGAATTTCTTATTTAATCAGAAGTTCATGGAGATACATGAAACTCAGGGATATTGGAAAGTTCACTTCTTTTTAATACACATTATGCATATTAAAAATATGGAGATGCAGAAAGACTAAGTGGTCTACTAGAGAGAGCAAAGAGACACTATTGCAAGAAGTGAACCCAAAGTATTGTACGCAGGTGCTGTACTTTATCCAGAAACCTCCTTTTCTGTAATGTCAAACATTTTAAAGCATAAAAGATCTGATGAGATCTTCTATTTGCTGTGAGTGAACATTATATAAAAACAAAAAGATATTATTTATGTTCATAATATTCTAAATGCATTTTTTTCATGCCTGAAGACGTCTGACACTTGATTAAGTTGAATGAGGCGATACTGTCAGATAGGCTTCACTCATACAAAGCTAACAGTCATGTTCTATGACTGTGCCCCAGTTAAAAGTTTTATGATCTCAGGAGTGTTGCATTGCGGAGGGGAGCTGTGATGTTAATGAAAGAATCACAGCAGATACTGCAGTACAAAGCATGTGTTCTCCATGGAGTATTGGCTGTTTTCACAATCAAAGACAAAGAGACATATTAGCTAAATGCAAAGATGTGTTATCATATTCCATTTATCAGAACTGATATAATTTCAAAGTTCTGAACTGAACAAATTTTGGAAAATACATACAAATTATATATCAGATTTTACAGTACTTAATGTATAGACTGACTCATTACAGGAAAGTGTTCATTTTAGGTTTTATCTTTTTCTGAACAAGTTCATTAAGATACAGTAGACTGAAATCTTCATAAGGTAAATTCATGTATCGCCTCATATTTATAAGAAAATATGCAGATTTACACTGACAACTGACAGCTATAAAGTTAGGAGAGTAGTAAACCTATGTTAAATGAACTACAACACTAATGAAAATAATACCTACAAAATTCACCAGTCACATAGAGTAGGCATAGCTCTGACGTGCCAAGGTAAGCATTCTTCCACCAAACTGCTGAAGCAGTTCTCCGCTGACTTTAGAGAATTCTGCCATAGACTGGCAGATTGTTTCATTGCTCTGAATTGACTACTGAAAGCATCTTTTTTTTTCCCTGTCGATTTGGTTTTTGGTTTCTCTGCTGAGGATATCAACTCTGTGGGCAAATATTCTGAATTATGCCCCTGTGATTTTCTGGTGCATGCATTTATTACTTCCCCAACTTCCAGAAACTCATTTCACTGCAATCCACCAAAACCCATTACAATGATCCAATAGAAAGGAAGCAGAACTTATTTAATCTGATCCATATCACTCAATCCAAGCATGAAATAATTCTACAAATATAGTTAAAACTATATAAATCACAAGGTGAAAACATTCTCATGTGGTACTTCACACGCTTGACCTGAATCTCATTGAACAGGAGTAGATACAGCCATGCAGGATCCCAGGGGACTAACTATTGGGGTAGCCCTCCTACTACCAAATGATGTAGGTGAATATATCAAATCAGCCTGAATACCACCACAGCAAGATCTCTGCTGCCATCCTGATAATCAACAACTTATTCTTGGAGATTTTGGCAGCCTCACCTGGTTACATCAACGAAGCTCACTGAATAGCTGCTTGATTTGTTATTGATTTCCCAGAGGGTATATTTGAAGCAGCAATTTTAGTGATAGATCTTCAGGGTGGGAATGCAGGGCAAAGAAAAAGCTTTGCTTATACAGAGGGACTCAAGTGGTCACACTCTAATAAGCTGAATTCAGGGGATTTTTCCAACTGAGGTAAGGAAATCTTTGCAGAAAATCTGCAGTTTGGGGGAAAATGCAAATAGGTTCAAACATATTATCTGCTTTACTAGAAATCTGAACTACTTCAAATTCCAACACCTGACTGTTAGCAGATCTAAAATAGGTATCTTATCTTAAAACTCGCATATTTGTGACAGCTGTCATATTTGCTGACATACCAGAGATTGAACTGTGGAGTTGCTGAAGCAAAAAAATGAAGGCTGATATAGTCTGAGCTAATAATCCCTACACTGGGCTGCAAGCAGATTCTTTCTAGGTGAGTCATAAAGCAAGTTACACGTTCAGTTGTTAATACCAGATATGGCATTATGACACCTTCTGCAGGAGTATAGAACCATTAACATTCCAGTAACCTGAATGTAAAAATTCAATGTACTCACACTTGTGAAGTATTATACAATATTAGTAACAGAGATGCATAAAACACTGCATACACTGTGTTTTAAGATTGAGCACAGTCGTTTAATCTGACTTCAGAAGAACAGGAAGCATGGAGAGAAATCAAAATTTCACATACAAAAAAGACAGTTACAACAGAAACCGGCAATGGATGAGAGGCAGAATAACATGTGAGCAAAAGGATCCTTTACCACACAAAAAGAAAGATCTGCCCTTTCAAAGGCTTCACCCCAGTCTCTTTCACATATATAATTATAAAGCCATAATGTGTATTATGGTTGCAAATAAATTGTACTTTAAATATGAATATACTAATGCAAAATGCATTGCCCCTATGATGACCTATAAGTACAGTCTTCAGTATAAGGAGCACTGTGAAATTCACTGAAATAACGGACTTTCCCTAAGAAAGCCCTTACATCCAGATTCTTATGCCACAATATTAACTCTTTGTTATTAGATTGCTTATACATACCGCTATTTTTTGTAGACCTACTTCAACATTTTTGATAATTAAATCTAAAGTAAATGTGTAGCAGTATCAAATGTGATGCTTTTCCATATGAGAGTCTATATAAAAACCGTTGTTTGTCTTTTGTTTTTTAAGAAGAAAAGTTAGACCTACTCTATGAGCCTCTAAATTCATAGCACCACAAGAATTTTAGATAGCAGTTACTCTCTTCCCTATGCATTTGTCATCATTAAACCAACCACATTTGATGTATAGTAAAGCCTATTTTGGAATCATCTGAAATTAAAAAGAGCAATCCTAGAACAACTGTGTTAATCAGTAAACAAGTCGTCTCTGCATGCTTTTCCTTTTCCTCACTTCTCCCAATCCATTTGCTCACGGCAGCTCCAGCAGTCACTGCCAAGAGAACATGTAGGAGACATGATGCATTTGTCCTTGTAAGCTTATGTCAGCCCATTTCTGATGTGGTAACCTGTTTTGTTTGATCAAAATGCATGGAAGTAGCTTTTAAAACACATCCTACTATGGGGTTTAATCCTTCCCCAGGAGAAGGGGGAATAGTGAAGATTGTTGTTGATGTTTACATATGTCAACACTCAAAACAATCACAATGCTTACCTTTGGCTGGTATTAAAATTGCTTGCCTTCTGTTACTTGACAATGCTTTGTGATTTTTTCACATTTCAAAGTTTTAAAGAAGTTTCTCTCTCTCACATGCAAAAAATTAGGCAAAACTAAGTACTGCAGATCACAGTTTGATATACTGAACTCTCAAGGAAAACTGCTGTGACTAAAAGAAACACATTTATTATATACAACACAAATGAGAAAATGGGGGCAAAAAGGTAAAATAAATATTTTCTTGAGTTTATTTATTCAATCATCTGATACGTCATGATTTGAGAGGCAACTTTTCCCAATTATATCAGTTTGAAAAAGGACAAAATGAAAAGCCAAAGCCATACCTCTTTTTCAAACACTAACCAAAAATATAACTTAATACAAATTGGTTCAGAGCTTTCCTTCTTCCTCATGACTAAATGGAAGCTCTACTAGCTTACAAGGTCCTATTTGTGACCTACTTGTTTCAATAATTGAAAAGGTCTCAAATTTTTACCACAGAAATCACACCATATAGTATTCCAGGATTTTTCTGATAGTCATGTTAAGACCCATTTTAAAGCACAAAGAAAATTAGTATGCACCTATTTTCTCAGTATTCTGTGAACTTGGGCTTCCATTTACTTCAAGTAAACGCTTTAAGATTTCTGCAAAATTGAATTGCAATAATTCTTAGTTGCAAAACATAGATTTTACTGCTTCCTTCTGAGGGCTTGCGCTTAATGACAGCTGCTCTGCTTTAACAGCTATAAGCCATTAGCTTCAGAATATTTACCTTGGTTTGCAGATGTATGACTAAGATGAAGTTGACTTTCTCAAAAAGGAGTTTCACACTAAAAACCAGAGGTAGAACCAGCTTTGTTTTCTCCCTTAGTAATACTTACTTTTAATAAATGCAGTTCACTCAAAGCTGCTTCCCTCTTCACAGAAAGCCAGAGTTTTAGGAATTTACAGTTTTGAGAAAAACAAATTAGCTCAGGATTTTGGCTGAAAAATTTCATTGTGGTGTATGATATCAGCTTACATCAGTCTTGTTTTATTTTATGACACAATTCACCAGGAGTGACACAATCCAAAGTGACTGCACAATGCAACATTTCAGCTAAAAAAAACTGAAACAAGTTACTCTTAATCAAAACTATAGCTTAGACAAATACACTTTTAAGGACAAGAATTCACTATGTGCAAAAAAAGAAAAAAAAAAGAGAAAAGCACATAGCTAAAATGTTTATAAACTACACAATAATGATACATACACTGGAGACTGCTAAGGGTTTTATTACTCCACCATACCATCTAAACATTCTCGTGCAAAACTCACACATACCTGTTACCTGCCAATTGCCTTTATTCATATGAAGCCAATGAAAATCTAATTCAGTAGAAACAAGAGCAGTAATTGCCAACACACATGTACCCCTACCTTCTTAAACTGATCAGAAGTTGTTTCTCCAGATAGGACTGTGATCAAAGATCACCTCAAATCATTCCCCTATTAATGGAGTTCCTACATACCTCATACACAAAGGCTATTTGGAATTTCCACAGTATAGTTTGCTCTGATTTCTCTTGCAATACTAGGCTTCTTGCTCACTGATTTTTGACACAGGAAGCTTACTTTCCTCTTATCTCTTTATGATACTGACTGTGCTTTGATAAAGGTAGCAGGCATAATGCAGAGACAAGAATCAGGTTCACAGGAGGGCTATTCGGTCAAAACAGCAAGTCATGCATACCTGGTTAAAAAGTTAATTGATGTATTATAACACTACCCAAATATTTCTGTTCTTTTATTTTTCCTCATGCAAAGAGTTCCTTTGTGTCCTCCCTCCACCTAAACCCACAATTTCTCCAATTATAAAGCTCAACAGAAGCAAAATTCAACGTCTGTGTATTAGCACAGACTGTGATTCCATTGCAGGTAGGTGTAATGGGCATCAGGTCAAATGTTGAGATGAATTGTGCTTGACATCTTTCAGGGACATTCTTGCAGATCTGAATTGCAGAATGTGCTCTGTGCCAACTTAATTCAATTGATAATAGAGGCTTCATACTGACCACGACACATTTCACATGTACAATCATTGAAGCACAATGGGATTTTCTTCATAGAACATTTCAGGAAACATAATGACTTAGAGATTATATTATGATACAATACAAGGTTAAAATCTAGAGTGTTATCTTTAGCTTTCTTGGGAGAGAGCAAGTTTTATGCATTTTAGCAGGTCTTTCAGAATTATTCTTAAAACAATAAAGTTACTTCCCCACTGCTGAGACACTAAACGTATTCAGTAAGAGGTAAAATTTGCCATATATTCACAGATATGTACTCTATATGTGGAAATACAGGAAAGAATTGTATTTTCTGTATTCTATCTGGACTCAGAGGAAAATGTCCTACATAGCATCTAGAAATACTACTTGCTGTTAGCACCTCAAATGCCAGCCATAATCTACACATTTGTAATTAGCCAATCAATACTTACTTTTCATAAGAAAATAAGTTAAGAAACTGTTTTCCATATATAATCTAAAAGAGAAAGCATTTAATTCTACAGAATCATACGCTTTTTAAATTGCTATCCCTAACTTTACTCCCACCTATAAATCAAAAACTAGAAAATGTACCAATATTTTATGCATTGCACCGTAAAAATTTAAAATCAGATTAGAAAACATGGTTGCCATGGCACCTGAGAACTACACTTTCATGCAAAGCAATTTAACAGATGCAAAAGAATTCAACCTTACAGCAGGCATGGTATAATTTTTAGATAAACTTAAGAAGAAGCTGCAAGGATATTTCCAGCTCAGACTGATGGCTGGATGGCTTCTTCTGTATTTCAGGAAGCTGCCATCTCTGTGTTTATAACGGTTTCAAACTCTCTCTAAGGGCTGAAATGTTCCTAGGGTGAAATCTTGATGTTATTTGAGTCAATGGGGGTTTTGCCACTGACTTCAAACAAGACAAGGTTTCCCCTTGGCTCTTTGAAGATGGATGGCAAAAAGAAACATTTAGGGAGAACAGCAGTCTCAAGCCAAGAAGGTCAGGCTAAACCGCAGTATGGCACTGCATCTTCGCTCACAGAAAATGTTCATGCAGCCTGGTTTTACAGAAGCTGCTTCTTTGGATCCCCTGCATTAAATTTAAGGGGAAAAGGTTCGCAAATAAGTGAGGTTAATTTCTATTTCACTGTATGATGGTAGGTGGTGTACACTTCTTTATCCAGAGGCATTACTGAAGAGAGAGAAGAACAAAGAAAGAAACATCGGGTATACTCGGGCAATTAAGAGCCAGAAATAATAGGAACTACTGAAAAACTATGGTTTGCCATGCAATTTTGTGCCGAAATTGTAATCTTTTTGTATTGTTCTTACAGGAACATTGCATTGGAGAGCTCCTTCTGTCATTACTGAAATTTGATTCATAGAGACATCTGAGTTCCCCAAGAAAAATCTACTCCTTTGACAGCTAAGAACCACCTCAGCAGGCTAGTAAATTACTCTTCAGAAGCCTGGGCTAGGCTTTCAAATTGTTTAACACCTACTATTTTCTCTTCTGGCAGCTGAATTAGTGGTCAGGTGAGCAAACTGGTCATTTTTCCAGATTTTTTTTAACCTGGTCAAAACACCATAATTTCAATGCTTTTAAAACTTAGTCATTTCATCATGACTAAATATTAGAAAGGTTGTTTTAAAAAAATCTGTTCCCAGCAGTTTGCTCTGTGCCATTTATATATCTTGGCCTGCGAGCACGTTAATAGCAAGAGCTGAATTTGAACATGAAAAGCAGCCTCCAATTTTGCCATGCCACCAAGAGGCAGCGCTCTGCCTCCCCCACTGCACTGCTTCGTTGGGTGGCTTCAGTGCTCATCCAGGAGGAGCAGATATGGCCAAGATGTGGCTAGAAAAGAAGAAAATGGCAACAGCTTCCTTTGATGCTTCAGTGAGATTATTTACCCTAAAAGACACACTCCTGAAACAGACTTCTGATCATGTCAAGTACCAGAGAGGGTTTTGTACACTAAAAGAGTTTCAGAAAAAAGCAAGTCAACAAACAGGGAATCTGCCCGAGACAGGTGACTTGATTGCTGTTAGTCTACAGCCCAACGGGATTGCTGAGCAAGAGAGAAGATAAAGGAGCCCTTTGTAGATACTTGCAGTGACACAGCACACACGTATGCACATCATGTAACAACTTCCACTTCTTTATCTTTTGCTGCTGGGGTTTAGTTTTGAAGGAATTATCTCACTTTATAACAGAGGATTGCCAGTGCTTTAAGTAAGGTTTTTAGGGTATCTATACCTCCCCCTTTAAAAATAGCATTGTAACAGGAAAAAAAAACCCACCAAAGATATTCACAAGAGTCCCACTTGCTCAATGAACCATTTCATTTTGCCAAGAATAATTTGATATTGTGCTGGGACAGCAGCATAATAAGTTGCATCAAGTTATGAACTGCTGAGACAGTAACCCGATACCGAACTTGAAGGGCCCCTTTCTTGGCTGCTCAGATGCTTCACCACCTCTCCATACAGCCAGATCCTGCAGAGCCACCTTCTGCTCACTGTGTCCTTCTCCATCAGGGAGGCAGAAGGTGAGGAACAGGGACAACCACCCACAGCAACCAGCCGCTGCAGTACGCTGGGGTTCATCGGAGCACACGTGCACAGAAAATCACCCTCATTTTAAATACTGCTTGCTATGGCTAGAATGTGCATCCTTCAAGTAAACTGAACACACAAGGACGACAATGCCTCGCATGCTGTGTCTATGAAACAGAGGGAGCTAAAATATACTCCTGATTAAGAGGACACACAAAAACTTTGGACTTTACCTTTGTCTCCAGGTTGAAAGAAGAGTGTCCATCGCCACCTCGTGTCTATCCCTGCAAATTCAAGGACAAGAAATGGGAGGGTAACCCAATGAGTGCTTTGCTGGAAAGCCTTTCCCTTTCTGGCTGTTTTCTAGCACTTTTTCCCCCTGCTGTACTCCAACCTGTTCGCTGTGCCTGCACTTAAAAGGGCTCAGTGCTTCTCCAGCCAGGAACCAAGGTCCTAGGCCAGTTCCATCTTGGCAATGGAGCATTGAGGAGCTGCTCTGGTTTCTATGCAGAGCCAGCACTGACAGGGCATGGAAGAGGAAATGGCGTTATGACAGCTATCTGCTGTAGAGCCTTATTAGCAGCAGGTCAGGGAGGGTAAATGTAATAAATTATCAACAACTAAATTATGCCTATCTACAGTCCATGCATTCTCTTTGTAGTAAAGCATCTATCTGTGTATTTCACACAAGCCTCTACTGTTTGTAGAAATGAGAACAAGGCTTACATTTCTGGTTCCAATTAATAAGGCTATAATAGTGAGATACTTGATTTTTAGTGGGAGGCAACAAACATTTCAATTTCTACTCTCCTTTTCTTTTCCTTGTTACCACTCAGCCTACTCAGAAGTGTTATATAAGGTTCAAACTGTTTAATTCCATTTTGAAGAATGTATTCAACAGCACTTAGAAAGTGATACCATTAGCTATTCATTTTCTCCAATACATTTCTTATTAACAATAATCTATCGTAGTGCATGATGATTATTAAAATCTAAGGAATAGGAGCTTTAGGATAAATGAACTGACATGCTTGACTAACCTTGAAACCTGTTTTATAGATTAAAAATGCTTTTTTGCCATGAATACTTCAGTCACTTCACTTTCCTTATATTCTTCATATCTGCATTGTATTTCCTACTTTCCCCTCATAGGCTTGATTCTATTCAAACAAGCCAAATCGGTTTGGAAGCACTGAATGTACACCTGATCACTGACTTATCCTACTTTTAGGTCATCAACAATGGGCTCGTACTTGCACTGAGGTTCTCAAAGCTTCACCAGTGAACATACAAAATCCATGCTCATGTGCACATTGAGAAATCTTACATTTATCTCTGTGATACATTTTAAATTTTTCTCTAAAGAAATTCACTACTCATTCACTTAACCCCAATATTAATGCTGATCTCTGAGTTCAAAACAGAATAATTTAGTGTCTAAGTTAAGATAGCATAGGTATAGTGTGCTTAGTAACTATAGTGTGAATTGTGACAAGAGTCCATTAGAATGAAAAACTTCCATTCCAACAAAAACTGTTTTTCAACTAGAAAAAAGGAAAAAAAAAAAAAAAGTGACACCCCCCCCAAAGCAGGAAACAACTCACAAGATATTATAAAAGCTCACAATTTACAGAGCACAGAGACAGATATTAAAATGAAGATATAGGACATAACAACATACAACACATTAAGGAAAGAAAAGGATGAGGGGAAAAAAACAACAGAACTGAAAATGAACACGGCTATGATTTACATACACAAGCAACTGAAAGGTAAGCAACCAAAATTACATGACAAATCAATGTAAAAAAAGAAGGGTACCTGAAACAAGATAACAGGAAAATCAATGTAAAGCCACTTTAAGTCCAAATAGAAATGAAAAAGGAATAAACCTGAAATCAATAACATTAAGAGGATTAAAAATAGTGGGTGATCATAGGTCATGTATATAACACATTTCCCTTTATTTTTTAATTGACTAACATCCAAATACCACAGGTCACAGTGCTGCAGGTGACTGCATAGCAATTTTTCCTATAAGGAAAGCTTTCAAATTTGTTAATTTACCCCATCAGAAAAACCAACAGTTTATCACAGATGAGCTCAAAAGCCTCTGACATCCTGAACCTGCGTAGAACGCAGTGGTGTTCGGTATCCAGTACACAAGTTTGAAGCTCACAAGCAGGGTTGGTGTGTTGGTAATGAGATAATTGTTATACTACATGCAGATAGATAAAGGACCTAAATTCCTTCCTGCATGAAGCTGAAACAGTCATATTTGCAGGGGAAAGAGGCCTTGGGAATCTTATCCTAATACACAGATATCCATAAATGAGTGTATTCTCGCAAACGCAATTGGCTTTCCTCGCAAAGCAGAGGAATAGCTAAAACCAATATATCCAGGTAGCCATATATCTGTCACTTTTTCTCATTGATGCTCTTCCAGCTTCCCCGGCTGCCACTTCCAAGCTCTGATGTGTTCTGGTATGCAAGAGAAATGCATAAAGCATGAAGCATAGAAGGCAAATGAACCCTGTCCTGCCCCCTTTTCTTCCACGCAGCAGCAGCATATGTTGGTCTGGCAGAAGCTGGGGCCATTGACCATTACAGAGGGTATAGGATGAGGCTCTGAGAATGGTTACTTTCATGAGAAAGGGGGAAAATATAGTGGAAAGGTCAGGATTCATGTTTAAAAGCCATAGTTCTTCACGTATTCTTATCTTAGAAGATAAAATTATTCCCTCATGTTCAGAGATCGACATTCTACCCTGGAAATAAATTCCCCTTTTATTTTATGCTAAGCCCCAGCTTATTTGCAAGTCCATGTAGGCAGCTGATTCCTGGCACTATCTGACCAAACAATGACTAATTGTTACTGACTTCCCAGATGGTCATTCTAATAACTGGAGAAGGGCAACCAACCTAGCCATCAGGTTTCATTTAGTTGAAGACAGCACAACAGCTGTCTTTTTCTTTCCTACACACTCAAGCAGAGCTTTCTGTTGTTCCAGTACTCTCTTGAGCATGCTGCAAACAGAGCTCCAATGAGCTGGAAAGTCCTGCTTTACATGACGCTTTACTGACTTCTCACCCCCTTCTCCTCCTTCCATGTTACTCTGCATTTCTGTCCACTGCGGTTGCACAGTAACTTTCCTTCAGCCTATTCAAAGTATTTGAGTTCAAAGGCAGGCATCTTACGAGAGAGTATCCAAAAGTCACGCAGAAAGCAGTAACAGAGCCTCTGCAAACAACTGAATTGGTTATCAAGCAACTCAGGATGAACCGGTTAGTTCCCCAGAGTGAGAGCCAGCTAGCACGTGGCCTCGGTAAAATAGCCAAGTGCTATCTCAGGTAGATAATGAGTAACAAAGTCAAGATTCAAATTTCATCAACCTCTCAGAAATTAGGATACCAAGGATGGACAGAAGAGCATTTTTAAAGGAGCATGAACTGCAGTTGATTCTTCTAAGCTATATCCACCAGGGTCAGAAAAACTCAACAACTAATCCAATTAGCTGGCCTCTACCACAATACATTTACAGGGATCAAAAGGGCGTTGAGTTCGTCTGTTCCAGCAGCTCCTGACATCATCCTGCAGGAGAGAGGTAGATAGCTCAAATGGATAAGTTTTCATGAAGAATATTACAGCAATGGAAAACAAGAGAGATCAAACCTGTCTGGTACAAATCGTTCTGTGTTAGAGGCCAAAGAAATCGAAGAAACCTTTGAGACAGAGACAGTCTGGCATGCACTCTGGTATGAACACTGAAAACCAAGATGATGTTCCCTTTAACCGCTTTGGCCACAGCAGAATTAAAACTCTTTCAACTGTGTGTTTTCACATAAGCAGAAAATAATTCACATCCTAAGTATGTCTTCTGAATGTGTTATGGTCCCTGATTTTCGGACTGAATACACTTCAGCAATGTGCTAATCTCACAAAGTTATCAGCTACTGAGTCTAACATTAGGTAAGAATTCTGATGTCCATCACGGAGTTTTAATTTGCCACATTTCTTTCTTTGGCTTTCCATTCTCGCCTTTTAGGCAACATATTTTGGTCTGATATTAGCCCAGGGCCAGCGGACTTAATAGACCACATGCATAGCAGGAGGCACAAGATACACAGCGCAGAAAACTGAGGGAAGAAGAGCTTGTTCACAGGTGCAACTTAATGAAGGTTTGCTAGCAAGCCCTGTCATCATCGCATTGTGCTACTTTAACTGAAGAGCCAGTTCCTAGCGGTGCTGGCAACACTTGCCCATGAAGGCTGGCTTCCTCCCATGGCTAGGATTTGGATTACCCTGCAAGTCCTGTAACAGCAGAGTTCCTCTGCTAATCACATAATGCAGCTCTACCGCTGGAAACCATCCCCTGTAACAAGTCTCATGTGACCTACCCTACATTAGCCATTTGCAGAACAATTACAATGGTAAATGCTACAAATAACTAATCCCAGCACACAGTTTCCTCTGTTTCTTTTCCTCCCTAAAAAAGTCAAACCAGTGAAGTCAAGACTCGTAACACAAGAAAATTCCATAGTACTTCCTCCCCTGTAGTTTTAATTGCAGTCATGTTGGAAACATGAAAATGGCATTACGAATTGTTTTGGAAATCCCTTCATTGTGAAATACTATTATGTAAACACCAAGAACTTAATTTACAAATAGACAAGGTTGCTTGTATATCTGAACAGGCATCGATTACTCTAAATCGTTGTAGTAAGTTGCAGCCACCTTTTTGGCTAGTAAATAACTTTCCAGCTAGACAAAATTTCTGCAAATGTGCCATATCAGATGGTCCAAATGATTGATTTTCCACCACTTTCTATAAGCTGCATAGCTTTTATACATAATACTTCAGAAATCCTTCCACATTTTTCCAGCAATTATGACTCAGTGACTCAGTTCAGCTAAAAAGTATTCACTAGTCAGTGCTTTCTGTTCCAGTTGGCATCTTCAGCACCGATGATGTTTGTATAAAGTTTGTGAATTTGGGTCTGAAGAGCGTTTCAGTCATGTGGACCCCAGGCGGGAAGGAGAACACAACCCAAGGACACATGGGTTTTTATCATGACTGGAACTGAACAGGAAGTCTTCAACTAAGAATATGAACCTCTACAGACTGCACAGAGTTTAAACTATTAACATGGGAATGCAAAGATTCAGCATCTCTACAGACTAGGCATAGAAAGGGCACTTAACACATTGTAGTAAATAGATGCGCTTAGGGAGACTGTTAATGCCCAATAAATATTTATTTCTTTAAAAACGTCTCCAAGTAGGAGCCTAACTCAAGCCAAACATGTCTGGATCTGAGTATGAACATAACCTAATAAAGTGTTTTTATTTCTAAATTATACATTGCATTCAGGATTTTAGAATACATCAAAAATTCTCTTTGTTAGCTTGGATTAATATTTTAAAGCTGGAAGTATGACAAGGAGACAAAAGGAGAATTGTAGCAGATTAAACTAAAAACACCCTCGCCACATTAAAATAGCTTTTAGAAATAAAGGGACAGCTGTTCACAGGATGAAAAGAAGTTCGAATAAATGAAACAACTACATGATGCCTTGATAGCCTGATGTGTACACTCCAATGCCACAGATCTCTCTTTGTATAATATTTGTATTTGTTTCTCTGTAAGATTAACTGTGTTCTTATTATTCATTTGCATTTATGACTGAGTTTCAGAGCAGCTCTCAGACCCCCTCCACATCTGAGTTTTGCCTCAAAGCATGACAGAAGAAAAACAACACCTGTGCCCTGCAAAAGAACCAAGTGTTCTTGCAGAATATACACTAATGAGAGGTCAGGCCATGGCTTTTTCTTCTTTTTTTTTTTTTTTTCTCTGAGAAATAGCCTGAGCATTGGTATATTTTCTAATTTTACTTCCACAATAAAAGTTAAGATTTTCTGCAAGCTCCTTTGGATAAGTAAAATAGTAGGTATTCTACCCTGTGACTGTATCTGATTGCCCAAGGGAATCCTATAAACACGGGCACTCGAGCTAAGGCCAGCTTATGGCACAGAGGCCACAACTCTATTAAATCTAGCACACAGACAAGTGTGACTGCAAGCCATAGAGGAAAATTAACATATTTTCTGAAATGTACTTAGGTCAAACATGAACCACATTTTTCCCAGCTGGTTAGATAACTGGTTTGATTTTAGGGCCAACAGTTCATCCAATGCAGCTTCCCCAAACGGATACCTTTGTTCATTCCAAATCCAATGCATGTCTTATGTGGGCAAGAAGGAAAATTCTTATTGTCACACGGAGAAAACCTTAGCTACTAAGCCTTTTTGACACATGGAATTACTATTCCTGTGGTGCAGTTCTCAGGGGTTTTTCCCATAGGAAGAAGGGAATTCCCTATTCTCTGTCAGTCCTGGGGACTGCTCCTGTCCCAGCAACTGGCTGGCAGTGGAGAGGTGAAGATGACTTCCCCATCTCTTCCTTCCATCTCCAGCAAAGATGGGCACAGCTTGTAGGTGGGAGCAGGTCGCCTTTAGCACAGCACTAGGGTGAATACTCACTGTCTGCACCTTCCTGTGCCAAGCTGTTCTCACAGGTAGTCACTGGCCTCACAGCAACACAACAGACTGGTCTGGAGATCTCCACAAGTAAAATCGCACACTCAGAGGGCGAGGCCATGCAGCCCAGGGCCGCACTCACCACTGGATCTCAACACATCCCTTGTGCACCTACACTGTAAGCTGGTGGTACCCTCTCCCAGTGTTGGGGTGCCTGGAAGGGTGTCTGCACTGCCTCTGCATATGTTCTGCATTACGGCTCAGACAGAACACTTTGCAGAGAAGAAAAGTATGACAAGACATGAATAATTTTAACATTTGAAAATTGTTAAGGACCTCAATTCTGTGTCTAGCTGTATAATAAGACAAGATGTGGTTTAAAATACTTCAGGCTTTTATCTATTCCCAGTGATCCATATTTTATTCAAGCAGTACAGGTGTATTGGCCCATATCATCTAATTCACAGTAAAAGAGATTCTATTCTGTCTCTACTAACTAACATTTCATCAGTTTACCCTTCAGAAACATACCATTTTATCTGCTTGTAAAATTACTACTTAAAATATTGATCCACACAGGCAGTGTTTTGCTCTGAACTTATTCATTAGAAAAGGATGAAGGTGGGCAACAGCAAAAAACCCAACATTCTTTGGAGTGTATAAGCAATGCGTTAGAAACGAAGCACCACGAAAGCGAGTCATAGGGTAGAACAGATCGATAGTAAAACTCAAATGAATGCACTTGCAGCTAACAAGTGATCCAGGGATGCTGGTTCTCACTGCAGGGCAAGTACTCTTTCATAAAGAAAACAAAACAAAAATGAATTTATCATACTGTTCCTCACTTGAAGCAAAGTGTGAATACTTGATAAGAAAAACGTATAAAGTTGAAAAATAAGATAAATGTAAAACAATTTTGTTTTGCTTTTTGTCCTTCTGCTCACAGTGAAGCAATGCTCTACAAATTATTAGCCCAATATAAAACATGAAGTTTCAAGAGAAATCTCTAGAGCAGACTTAGAGGCAGAATGGGGAAAAAAAACCAAAACCACGCCAAAAAAATCTGAATTCCTGCCTTCTACCCTGCTGGCCCAGCACTTTCTGCATATATGCTGCCTCAGACAATAGCTAGCAGGAGCTGCACTTCATTATTGCCTCCATGAGTCACAAATGTGCATATATGCTAATAAGAGACCATTACGTTTTCACTACCTGAAGCTCCTTAAAACAAAGGACAGGTTTGCATTTACATTCGTGTACAGGCAGAGACTGCTCCCAGAAGCCTAATCTCAGGACAGTCCTGCAGAAGAATCTTTTCATAAGATGTTCCGCACCCAAATAGGCAGAAACCTGAACCACAATCTTTTATTTAAACCAATCAAAAGGACCAACCCTTTTGGGTTTGATTATTATTAGCAGGCAGCAGAACTGGCGAGTACTACACAGAATCACACATACTTTGGCTGAGGCTGGAAGGCACCTCTGGAGATCACCTAGTCCCACTCCCTGCTCAAGCAAGGGCAGCTAGGGTAGGTCATCCAGGACCACGTGCAGTCAGGGTTTGAGTATCTCCAAGCATGGACACTCTACAACCTCTCTGGGCAACCTGTTCCAGTGTTGGATTAGGAAATCTGAGCAGTTGAGAGTCAGCCCCATTGGGTCTGTGCCAAACTGCTCGTGGTCTATGGCTCAGAAGGACCTTTCAGGGAATCCTCTAGCATACTGCTAAGCTTGGACTATGTCCCGATTTTAGCTGCTGCAGATGAGAGCAGTCTTAAGGCTGGTTTAAGTTACACCATGGGATAAACAGGCTACCAGCTGTCCCAAGATGTGAGAGTCAAAGGCGGTTTAGAGTTGCTGGGTTTTATTAATATATTTTTATACTGCCTTCACTAGAGGGGAGGACTGACTCTGTTATTGGATATGCTGTAGGACAATTTGGATACATCTTTTGGAACTCTGATATCAATGTTTGGAACTATTTTTGTTTACAATCTCTCAGCAAGTGTGTGCTAAACCAAGAACTATTAAATAACCTGAAAGCCTCCTGTTTACCTGAGAAATTACTTCATGGCAGGCACAGACTCTAAAAGCTTGGCGTTTTTCTGAGTGTATTCAACGGTTACTGTATATTTTAAGGCAAAAAATTTATACATTAGCATAGTATGATATATGAATAGCTTTTCATCCACTGAATTCACTGTTTCAAGTGTCATAGTCACGCCACATAGTTTGGGGAGCAATGCATTACTGGTTGATAGTCTAAAGTATGTGTGACACACACATCATATGATGCCTGACGTATGAATCTCACTGATTCAGTGCCTGCATGAGTAAGGAACACATGAGAAACCTGCCAGGTTTATGGAGATATTTTCTAAATAGGATTGACAGAGTTGTTGTTTGTTATTTTCAGATTAAGTTCTTTTTCTTCAACTATGTTAGAAAATGAGCAGATGCAAAATGAATCCCAGACTTATCTGACTCTACCTGCTTTCTTCCACTGAATGATGATAATGTATTGCTTCCTTTAGGGTCTTACTCTACCTTGATAGTTTCCAATAATATGTTTCATGTCACTTCTAGAGTTGTCTGAAAATTGTTCAAAAGGTTTTTCATAAAACTCAAAACAAGCTGAGCTATTTCTAAGTGTAATTTGGTAAACATGTAACAAATAATAGTTTCGCTTGACTATCTTGTGGGCAATTACACAAAGCAGCTCTAATCTGTAAATACACTTAAATAAGTTATTTGCAAATTCTGTACTACACCTACAAAGTAAAAATAAATACTGTTATAAAATACCAGATGTAGTGTTACAGCTAAGAAAAGGACCATTTTGATTGTCCACACTTTATGTCCACAAAGTTCAGAATTATTCCCACATCACGTCCATACCTCTTGATTTAATTTACACATATCATTGCAACATAATGAACAATCTGTAGCATCTCTAGATACTCACCAACTAATTCTGGGTCATTGCCTCAAATCCCAGTCATTAACCATATCATCCCTTTCAGAACCGTATTTGATTACTTAAAAAAAAATGCTCTACTTCTAACCAGAATTTTTCTAGAGCCAGGTGTCATTTGTTATGTTCTTTTTTTATCAAAACTGAAAAAAATTTTTATCATCAAAAATTATTTTCCCTGTGTTTTTTTTTTCCAGAGGCAGATATTTTCTTATTTAATGGCCAGTGTATGATGTAGATGATAGATCCTTTGTAAAACTAAGCATAACATATTAAACAGCTTAAGTATGAACATTAGTATGAAACAAAATACTAGGTGCTAGCATCTCCAAAATTTATGTGGTTCAAAAGTCTGGGGCCACATTATAAACACTCTGAGGGCTATTATTCAATTCTATTCATTTCCTTTCAGGCAGAATACCTTAATTATAGTCATTGAGTAAGAGACACTTATCAGAGAAGGAGGATAAAAAACTAAATGAGCGGGCTTGATTAGTACATGCACTATAACACATAAGAAACAACAATGTAGATAAAGCTGAAAGGAAACCATAACAATGCTGTTACCTAATATTTGTGTCCCTGATTTTCTGCATGACTGGGATTGTCCAGGAATACTATACCCTGACCATCCCCAATTTTTAATGGTTAGTTTACTTATGAAAGGACACAAACCAACCCAGGGTAAACCAGCAGTTCTTAAATAAAAATGCCAGTTTGTCCATATAAACAATCTATGCTCACATACATTTTTAAAGCTGAAAATAATATAGTAAATACATTAAAGAATATCTAACGGAACTTCAGATTTTCTGTGGGCATTATGATGTAAACACACTTGTTCTGCATCACAAATAATACATTCGATCAATGTTCAGCCTTTGAAAAATCTTGTACAAAGTTTCTTTCAGAATGATCAGAGGCAATCACACTGTGGGTTGCTGCTTAAAAGCTTTTACAAGTGTATTCACACTAGGTTTCATGTGGCTTGAAGACCTCCTATGGTTACCTTAGAAATTTACTGATGTTGTTGGATACATCCCACAGATGTTTTGGTAACTCTGAAGCTGGTTATCCACAGAGAACAGGTCAGCTTCTTGGACTGATGCTAGAATGCCACTTAGCAAGAAAATTTTGGTAAGAATTAAACAGCAGCACTAGGCTAAGCAGTTATGAAAGAAAAGCCAACATCTAGTAAAAGAAATCTGGATTTCTAGATTCCAATGTAGAGATCCAGGTATTATGCTGACAGTGCAGTAAAAGCTGCAAATGATCAATCCCCTAATTATAACAATATCATATGAGCTACATACACAAATAGAGACACTTACTGAACCCCCAGACAAGATGACCAGAGTTTTCTGACAAATATGTTTGATTTCCTTTGGCAGACACTGAATCTAATGCCCTAGTTCACTTTATATTGCACAGAGGTTTGTCTAAGCAAATACAAATACCAATTTAGTGCTTCTACAGTTAACCTTGAATCTAACTCTGAAGTATCTTCTGATTCAAGATGCTGATACCATACTCCTTCAGAGACCAAACATGCTGTCTTTTGAAGAATGCATAGTCTAAGCCTGCATTTGTTAAAAAATCTGACCACTCATCCTGCAGCCTGCTACTAAGATTTGCCAAACTAAGTTGGCTTCAAATAAGCATGATCAGCAGTCACTCACTTTCTGCTGATATAAAAGCAGAATGTAGCTCTGATACTGCTGCAGTTGGCTCCTACCATAGTGCATAAAAATTATTGATCAACTTGCAGAACACTTGAGAGACAGACTGAAGAATTAAGCATGAAATACCCACCAAAACATGACAATTCCACAGATATTTTAAAAGCAGACAGAAAGATAAATAACCTTTCTGTAATATTAGCCAATGAATTAAATAATATTTAGATTTAAATAATAAAGAACAAACCCTGGTACAGAAAAATTTCTTTATAAAAGGGGAGGGTGTGTTTTGAGACTTGTCCTCAAAATTGCTGTTAACTCAGCTATAAAAATATTTTTGCCTTTAAGGATAATGTCTGTAGCAATGCTGGTCCCTTTCGTACTTAAAACAACTGAAAACGGAGGAAGAATATTCATAAACTTAAAATGTCAAAACACAAATCTTGACCTTAAATAACAGCAACACTAAATACCCACCAGAAGTTGGCTTGGCCTTACTGTTTTGTTTATGATAACCAGAAGCTATGGGGACACTTACAGAGTCCATAATCTGAAGATACGCTTATACAGAAAGATGATATATTTCAACCCTTCTGTCTAAAACTGACTTTATATAGCATCAGTTATCCTAGGCATTCACCCATCACAGAAGTGACAGTCACCTCCACAACAGAACAAATGCTCTCCATTATAAAGCAATTAATAACTTCTCTACACAAGGAAACTTTTGCTGAATACAACTGACCCAAGCTGGAAGTTTGCCAGCACACTGGGTTAATAACTGCTTCTCTAGAAAAAAAAAAAAAAGCTTCGATGAGAATTTCAATGACTGGAAGTAGCCAGGGCTTTGGGCTTATACTTCACATCTGAAAGCTGGCACTGCCAGCCACTCCGAGTCTTCTGTAATGACGTTGTGACTCTCAGAAGCACTGACAGGAGACTGCACTCTATACCCCACTCAAACATATAAACAAAGGCTGTAGTTACAGCTCCATGCTTAAACACAGATCCATTAGGTCCCAAGGCTATTTTTATACCCCTCGGTTCCATAAGTTGGTATTTGTTTCAGATGTTACTTAGGAGGATATGCTTCTTGAAATATCAGAACTGTATTTAGATATCAAAGCCAAAAGATAACAAAGACAACATAAAATCAGTTTCTTTGACAAGACCACAATCAGCACAGGAACCAGTTTTGGTGACCTGTCCATTACTGCATTGCCCAGTATGTAGAGAAAGCTGCTCCAGCTACTCGAAAATTGCTCCTTCTAGTATGACTGAACTTACTGAAGTAATTCATGAGAACATAATGCGCACCACAACTGTGTGGCACTATATGCTTGTATTGTCTCTGTTACACTGTAAATTGCAACGTAAAACTTGTATATATACCAGATTCCAAAGCAACAACCAGAAATACTCTGTGCTTGCTTCAATAAACCTACCTATGTACTTCATTCCACATGTCCTAAAACCCTTAAATCCAAAGTTATATTGGTTAAATCATTAATAATTCAGCACTAACACCAGCAATTCTTGTTCTCAGGGAAGACCATACTTGTCTAAAATCTCTTCTTTTACTTCTGTCTATAATGTCCTCATTTTTTGTACACCAAATCTTCTGAATGAGAGCTACAGACTCCGGAAGGTTGTTAGTGTTATGATGCTTTAATTGTTAATTATCGTAATACTCCATGGCTATAAAATTAAAATAGTCACAAACTGTTCTAGAGACTTATTACTCTTGTAGTTACTCTAAACCAACAGTCAAATTCACTAGTCATCTGCTTTAAGTGTCAAGGATATGCTTTGAAAATGAAGACAGACATCAAAGATGACAGGCCCCTTCCCCTTCCCAAAAATCTGGAAACGGATCCCCTGTGACTTCCCTTACTGGAGTGCTTTTGGCTCTGTCAGTCTTAAGAGTCTCCTCTAACACTTCAGGCTTCTTGATCCTCTTCCTCACTAGCCCTCTCCTGTTGCTTCCTTCTACCAAGGGGTATCAGGGAGGATAAAGGGCCTCTGACCCCGGTTCCCTTTTGGCAGTGCAGCAGAGAATGCTGCATGACTGAGAATGACAGGAAAGTACGGGAAAAGTACTCAGTTCTCTCCTTTTATGTAGCAGCTATGCTCAGAATAATGGACAAGAGCAAGGAAAGGCTCCTTTCCCATTTTAATAGAATATAAAATGGGCAAGTAATAAAATAACAGTTTAAAGCAAAGGTTTACAGAAGAGACTGTAGCTCATGTATCATCCCTTTGCGGTTGCTCTCCGTGTGCCTGTGCGGCATTTCGTGCTATAAGTGATAAATGGCCTAAAACAGACCTCTCCTAGGAGCTGGCTACAACAGCACCTCCAAAAACCACTGTAAGAAAAAGCTGTCTGCTTAATTTTTCCTCCCAATGGCTGCATGTCATTTTTGGAGTAAGACAATCTTTCTTCTTTACAGGAGCCACCCCTAGTGCTAAGCAATTTTGCTATAAACCCAATAACAGAGAGAAAGAACCTCACTGACAACCCCATGCCTTGTTGTCACGTTTCAAGCCCCAGCTCCCCAGAGGAGATAAATACCTTACTATGTTAACTTCAGAAAACACCAAAGCTATGAAGTTTCATTAGAAGGACCTAGAGGTTCCTAATTCAGTGGTCCCAATTTTTTTTGGAGGTGTGTCTCACTCGTTCCCCATCCCTTCTTACTACTGCCATCTAGATCAGCTTCCCATTTCAGTGGGGAGTACTGCCTCAGTTCAGTGTTTTAACTCCTGCTACTTTCTTGTCAGGCATAGCCCGCTGCTGTCCCAGCTCTCCTGGGCCATTCCTCAGCTGCCCTGCCACTGTCTCCTTAATTGCCTCAATTCTTGCCCCTTGTTTCTTCACCTCCAGAGGACCTGGACTGATTTTGAATGTGGGCTCATGTCATAAAGGTCAGACACCCCAAAATCAATAGCACTTTCATTTGAGCCTCTTTCTCACAAAGATTTCCTTACCCAGAATGAGTAAGGAAATAACTTTGTGAATTTAGGACCAATTAGGCAAGATTAGAATCTTTGGACTGCTTTGTTTAACTCAGTTCCAGCAAGTCCTTGTACACAGAAAGCAAGTTTGTCACATTTTGCAGGTAATGGTGAGGTATGAAAGGCTAAGATTTTTTAAATAGTCAGATATGATTAAGCCAGGTTTTCTGGAATGTTTAGCCCTTCACAAACCTCACTACATATCACACTGCAGAGTTTTCTGTGAATACTATCCTTAAAGTAAGGTGAGAAGCAGGTGCTCTACTTGACTATATGGCTTGTGTTTAATGAAGAACATTCTTGATCCTGAATCTTAATTCCATCTGGATGTCAGGCAGAAATACTGCAGAAGAAGGGCACAAGGCCTGGATACTATGAGCAGGTCACATTCCTGGTGTAGAGTCAACCTATGAATTTCTGAAGATCAGAGTAGAAGTTTACAGATACTCATTTTCTTTGACAGGAGTTTATCAGAATAGGCAGTATTCAATATTTAACATCTTACCCCCCTCCAGATTTAGACATGGGTTGAAGGAGTGCTTTAAATAAAACATGTGCATAATGTCAGAACCACCTGCTCAGTGGAAGGGAATAGAAAACAAAAAATATTGAGATGTTGAGGCTTAAACACATCATTATTTCTTCTTGGTTTCTTTTATGTCTCAAGTTTTGTTCTCTAGAATACCCATAGGCTGTAACGTCTTTGTATAATATACTACTTCGTTCTTCTGCTTTCAGATTTTTTCAATTGATTTGGGAGAAAAGCAAGTTTTAATGATTTTTTTTTTCCCTAAACACAGTCTTTTTTTTTTTCTATCTTTCATTAAACATTCTCAAGATCCAAACTCTCTCTCATCTGCTTATTCCCCTTATATTTACTTCCTTGTTCATGTCATGTGAAAATTAAGATTAATTAAATAATTCCTAATTTCTTCTTCATTCATCAACCCATAGAATTTTAAAAAAGTGACAATTTTTTCCTCACTCTTTATAGGTAAGAGTCTCCAGTAGCCTTTAGAAACAGATTCCTTTATGTCTTTGAAAAAAAGCATTTGGCAGTTCTCACCTAATGAAGCCTTGCCATTAATGGTTACAGTCCAAATGTTAGAAAAGCCTCACTTATCACATACAATATGAAATAGATATCAACAGTCTGCACGTATGCTGAAAAACACCAGAGAGACTTGGTTTGAGGCTGCAATTAAACCCACCCTACATTACTCAAAACAGATGTGATTCTTTTTCGTGAGCAGGAAAAAAAAAAAAAACCAAAACAGCTTAAAGGAGATTAAGAAGGAGCAAGACAGCCAACAGTTAAAACCATTCCCATTTGGGCACAGACCTAGCAATTCTATCAGCATTACCAAACCAAACAACATATTCTTTAATGCTTATGTTTCCTTTTTATTTTTTCTGCTCCCTTTTTTTTTGGCTGGGAGGGCACTTCCAATGTTTCTCAACCTTCCCCTTTGCCTTCCTACTCATGCTTTCTACAGTGAGCACGTCTTTCAGCTGTGTGACAAAAGCACAGGTATATCAGAAAATCCTTTCACATCACAGAGGGTAAAGGTCAGAGAAAGAGAGTCATTGCTGATAATATTTCACAGGTCATAGCTAGCACATCAAGTTTTTAAACGCCTAAGTGAATTAGGTAAACACATTTAACTTTCAGCTGAAAGCTGGGCAGTTATAAAACTAAGGCAAAGTAACCTCCCTGGCTGCAAATGCTTAATACTAGACACAAAGACCTGCATAAGTATTACCATGATGAGGATGTAATGCTCTTAGTTGATTGTATAAACAGAATACAGAACACAGTGACACCAGAATTATTGTCACCGATTAGGGATGAACTTCTATAACCTACTGAACCTACGTTTTTGCTGTCATTTATGCATGCTAACGTTATTTCTATTCTGCTTTAAAAGAAATGATAACAAGGAACTTAAAATCTTTGAATACCTATAATTTTCTAGATAGAACCTATAACATTATGAAAGAACTAATGTGCGGGCTGAATAGGTAAAAGAAAATATAAATCGGTCTAGCAACATTTAAATGATGGCAAATGTAAGTTTAATATAAAACCATATTAGAACAATTGAGAATCATGAGAGGCTGATTTATTATTTATATAGCACACTAAAAGTTATCTGTAAAGGAAATTGTGTAATATGCAGTAAATTAGACAAAGCTGCACTATAAATTGGGATTAAATCTTAAACTGGTTTTAATATTTAATGTGCTATCATGACTCACATTTTCAGTAACGGTTGTTCAAAGTTCAGGAAGCAGCCTGAGAGCACACAAAGATGAGTTGCAAAGCCTCGCCCTCCTGAGGATACAAATTACATCAGATCATCTTTTAATTGCAAAAACCAGACAAAACTCTTTTGAGGACCTGGTCCAGAACTCAAAGAGACTGGAAAAACTCCCATTAAACTCAATAGAGTTGAGATCACAGTAACTGTAAGTTACATAACTATTAGGACTAGATAAATTATATTACACAGGAATAAAATAATTACAAATTCATTTGGTTTATTTTTAATGATTGTCCCAGTGGAACACTGGCAAAATCCATCCTTTGATGAGAGCAAAAATGGTATGTTAAAAAAAATTATTATCCCACAGGAGCATTTGGAATTAGGCTGTTTGACTTGAACAAAGTCAGAGCCGAAGTTCAAGGGCCATTTGGATTTCAAGCTACACGCTTAAGTAGGCAATATCAGGGTATGAGGTGACACGACTATAGCATTTTGTAAGTGTGCAAGTTGCAAGAAGATGGGTTCTTGTATATACCAGAAGGCATTTTGCAAGTTAAAACTGGTGTATTTATGGAGTTTTGCTTACGATCATATGGAACGCTGATTTGAAAGGTTTTGGTCTGCATGGCTTAGTCCTACCTCAGACATTTTGTTATTTGCACTATTGTGAAAGAACAATTGTTTCACTGATGGTCTATGTCCTTAACACACTGTGCAAAGAAAATAAATCAAAGTCCTTGACCGTTAAGGTTTATAACTGAAAATGTCAAACAACAGACAAACAAAACTGGAACAGTTCAAGGAAACCATGACACAGCTTTGGTCAGCAGTTAGTCAGTGGTCTCAGTACATGACAGCCTAACTCCTGTCAGGAGAGCTTTAAAGAAGAAAATGCTTTTGTTTCATTGAGGGTTATAGAGTGTGTCAAGGGCAATATGGAAAATGCACTAGAGTACTCCAACTAGTCTCTGGGGGTGGCTAGCAGGCTTGGGAGAGAAGACTGCTACTACTACTTCGTAGAAAAAAGCAGTAAAAGTGGTATGTGACTTTACAGAGGGAAAACAATTCATAGTTGATTCAGTGGAATAGGAGGAGACAAAAAAAATCTAGCAACAGTCTGAATGAGGGCGAGTGATGATACTGGTCAATACTGGAAAAAAGCGAGTTTCACTACTAATTAAGACGTGATATGTTAACTACACAACACTTAATTTCCAGATTACTAAGAAAAGGCATATTATAGGTACACTTTATGGAGAGAACTTGCAAAATATAAATACAGTTATATCTGTGTGTAAGACTAAAGAAAAGTCAGAGTGAAAGTACTGTACACTTCAACCCTTTGCTAACATATTAAAATCTTGATGTCTACATGTATCTATGGATCAGTATGCTGAATCACAATTCCACCAGTCTGGCTTTTAACAGTGAAGTTGGTTGGTTCCATATTAAACCAGTTCTCTATTTGTTGTTGTCCAGATAAACCCTCAGGAGTTTTGTGTGAGTACCTGGGCCACAGTTTAACTCCTCTGAATATGCGATATCATTCCCTTAAAAACAGTAAGAACTGAGTCGACTAGATTTAAAAAGAAGTATTGTAACCTGCAGTTTAGACTTCACTAATCTTTTAAAGGTTTAGGTGTTCCGCAGAGAAAATCATATTTAGTTGTCTGGAATGTTTCGAGCTGCTTAAAATATATAATTGTCATTTTGATTAACATAAATTAGGCATACAGCAGATAAATTTGGTCCACAGTGAATTGGCATTACAAATGATAGTACTTTCTAGCACTGTAAGAAATGTCAATTTTAATTAACAGTTTACTTTAAAATACATTGTTTTGCACACGACACATTAGAAAAGGTCTCCTTATCTGCATGAACTTTAGACTGCTGTGCTAAGCAGTGTGGCTAGACCTTTCTTTTAAGTATGAAGGACAGCCCCCATTAGCAACTCTCATGGGTACATTGCCTTCTTTTCTACGGTCACCAGGTTCTAGGACAGTTGCTATATTAGAAGGTGTTTGTATCACACAAGACAGCTGCCTCCTTGAGTCACTTTAGCTCTTTCAGTTTACTCCTTCATTACCTCTAAAACAAGGGTTTGTTCATAGCTAGTTATGATTCTAGTCAAATGTGAAACAAATCAGAAATCATAGCATATTAATGGAATATGTTGTCTATCTGTCTTCTGTCAAGACTGATTAATTTATCATACTGACTGTATGCTATTAGTGTAATTTCTAGGCCTAAATAAACAATGAGAAAGATTATGTTATCCAGACAAATACATAGAACAAAAAAAACCCCTGAATTCACATATTTTGAAGCCAGTAGAGTTTTTTTCCCTCTGATTACAGAAAAAGGTTTCAACCTTCCACTAAGTACATTTTTCTCGTTTATGACAGCCACTCTCATTAAAACTCTGCAAGTACCGCATCTAGATCATATTTGTATCTTTGAATATCTCCCCTTCCAGCTTTTATTTATTTCCATCCTTGTTACAAATATCTGAAAGCCAGCAACAGTGTTTGGGAATAGGCCTCCTGTAAATGCACAGCCTGATTAGACTGCTTTTTATTTTCTAGCAAAACTGGTAAAAGATATGAGGATACCTTTAATTCCCAAAGCTATCTAGTCACTTTATCTGTTATTGAAAGAAAAACGACAAATTCTTGGTTCTTAACGGAAGGGCAGACTAGGAAGTAAAGGTTTCCATGTAAAGTACACCATTCTCTTTCAGGCTCATCAGAATCCATGTTTATCAGGTGCTATTTATATATTTTCCCCAAGAATACTGTAACTAAAGGTTTATTGATTCCTGGGAAGCATAGGCTACGCTACAGATGCTCAGAAGGCTTATCAATTAAAATTCCAGACTTTTTCTGTACCTGTTGATTCTAGACTCAGTCCCAGAAAAATAACTGACTGAAACCACACCTAATAACATGAGCTTGACAGCAATAGGTGTGAGGCCACTTGTCATTTGCACAACTCCCTCCAGAATTAGCCATTTTAAAGGCTTCCTATGGAGCATATCACCAGGTGGACAGGGCAACTGGACCAGATTTGTCAGAGCTCCACTGACTTCAACATTTGCCTAGACATGTCACAGTGGGTCGAAATCGAGCTGTACCTCCACCTCTGCCGGGCTAGGTTTGGTGCGCAAAAATAGTCATGTAGTCTCTGCTATAGGAGAAGGAACTCTAGGGGTGCTTCTGTGTATGTTTATTCCCCAGGGCAACATCCGTAAATCCTTCATCTTGCAGATCAAAGATGATAGAATAGACAAATAATGCATTAAAATATTTTCAGGTGTGTATGTCTCTGTATTATGACTTTATTGACCTAATACAGCTCAGATAAATGTAAGCCAGCCTCCTTATGGGAAAACACATTCTGAAATACATTTCTGATGCCGATTATAAATACTAAAGATAATTTATTAAAAAAAAAAATCTCAGCAAAAACATATCCAATCTTTATCATGATATGAAAAAACATTATTATTTCCAGCCTGGTATTACTTTTATGTGTTCCATTCTTTCCAAATAGAAACTTGAATAAAAACTGGTCTGGCCAGACCTCGCTATTTTATTTCTTTTATTGTAACCATTAAATCAGCTTTCATTTCATTACTCTAATTGTGCCTGGGAGCAGTAACCGCCACCTTAAGGCACATAACCTAATTTAAAATGCTCACAGCTCATTCCACCTTAAAATATATTGCAGTACTTAGGATCAGCACAGCAGGTCAAGCTATACAACAGCACTATTGTGATCAGAGTACTTCTTGGCAGTTAAATCAGGAGAAAGACTGAGGCAATGTAAAAAAAGTAACATTTCTCTTCCTTAAAAGATACACAGCAGTTGACACAACCATTTTTTATTTGTACCTTAAGTGTCTCCAGAGCATTCTTATTTAGGTAGAGATTTCTCACATAAGGAACGTTTCTCGGCACCGCACGCAAACATCTAATTCACAAGGATGATTTTTACCATGGGGATTATACATGTAAAGAGCCACCTTTCTGGGCTGTGAGGGAAAAATCCATAATGATGATATATACGTCTGTCTGTGCTACTTGTGTGGGCCGCTTCTCCCGTTGTTTCTGACTATCTCTCTATCTTTATCTATGCTGAGCCGCCCTGTAAATTGTGTATTACCTCCATTCTACTGATGGGGAATTGAGAGACAGAAAAATTAAGCAACTACCTAACATTACAAAGGGGTGCAAACCCAGAGCTGGGATTTAAATTTAGGTGTCCTGACTTCCAGGGTGGTGCTCTTGCAAAAGGTGCTGTTGTACCTACTCCTTTCCTTTCTCATTATATAGCTAACAGACTTACTTGTGTTTCTACATCCCCTGCAGCATTGTTTCTAGAAGACTTTCCTCTGCCTAAATGATTCCAGATCCTGTAAACAAGACCATAAGCTACATCCTCTGCTTGAGGAGACTAGGGGCAGATCTTCATTAGCAAAAAGTGCAATTAGAAACCTAAATCTTGTAACGTTGAATAAGGGGGTAAACCAACAATTACACTCTAACATCTACAAAAACACCAGAAGCACATCCTACAAACCTGACATTTGTTAACTGAAATCCCTGCCTACAACGCTTTGTAACATGATTCACTGTCCTTATCGGACCTAAAGTAAGAAAGCGAGGGAACCCAGTAAGATGACAAATCCAAGAAGAGAAACCAGGATTTGTGTGATATGCAAGGTTTAAGGGAATTCAGTACAAATAACTGATAAAAGTCTGATACCTGATTGCATGCCTTAGAGGTAAGAGCAGGATATTTTCCTTCATCTTACAGTGAAGGAGTAAGGTAATAACTCATCACTATTCCTTGGAGGGAACCAGCTAAGTAGTAGCTGCTCATTTCACTACCTAAACAGCTACTAATTGCATCTCAGATCCAGAGACTGTGATAAAGGACCAAACAGTCATTGGACTGGAGCTATACAATGAATGGATTTATTCCACTTATTCTGTTGTTTTGGATATGAGAGAGCAAGAGATGCATCTGTGGATCTTAATAAAAAAAAAAATCCTATTTAGAACAGGTGCCACAGTGTATATCATCTGTGTAAGAACTTGCATAAACGTATATACATACATGTGTCTAAATACAGACTCTCACCCCACCCATCTATTAAATAGATTCTCAGCAAAAGTACTCAAGCTTCTATTCCAATGTGTGTTCAAAAAAGGCAAAATATAAATTTCAATTTCTTGAAACCTTCTTTTTTGCAGATATTTTAAATTTTTTTCCCCTTCAAGCAAATCAGCATATTTTAAAAATTCTTCACTTGAAGTGTCATTGATTAAATACTCCAGACTCAGGAACCTCACTGTGTGATAAGAATGACTTAGCTGTTAGCTTAAGCATTCCAAAATGACAGTTTTCAGAAAAAACTGATGCTGTTTTCATAAAGTAAATCAAATGATTGAGTGGCATATGGTTATCCTGTTGTTATGACATGGTGCGTGTATCTTTCTTTTCTCTGCATCAATAAAATTAGAACTTGAAAAAGGCACTCATTTAAATTGGAACATGAACAAAGCACTCATTTAAACCCTTCATACATATGATGTGCAGGCGTATATGCATATACATAAGCTTGATACATATTAAATCTGACATAACTGTAACCTGTTTCAGAGGTAAAGAGTCAATAGGTCACTGGAGACCCAGGGTTATTCCATCAGCCAAACTGCTAAATCCTTCCAGAATCAGGTCATGGACTTCACGTTATATTCCATGCAGGAGGCAGCTACCTTTCAGAATATGGCATATATTTATTTGAATTCATTATTTTTAGGGGCCTGAATCTCAGCTGTTGTTTCTAGACTTCAAATTGTTAGCCACAATAGAGCCAAACACAATGAGAACATTTCTCTAAACTTTCAGTGGTTTCCCTCAAATATTATTGATCCCACCTTCACATTCTTTGATATTTAATTATTTTTACAAAGTGAAACAGTCCAGGCAATGCAGACCCTAACCAGTTGCCTTCATAGGTACTTCAGGAGCAGAGTTTTGATAAGCTGCTACAACTCTTCCATACCCCCGACTGCTGTAATCTTTCTATCCAGCAGTGGGACATGGGCATCTTGTCCCTCCTATTGACTGTCTTACATGTGCTCAAGACACACAATTTTAACAGGGAATATTTAGCACTAAAACCAGGGTATCATTAGTTTTGAGTACCTTCCCTCGATTTTTTTTCTGAGCAGCTCTGGAGCAGAATACAATCATCTAATCCATGAGGCTTATTTTTTTGTACCATAGAGATTACATACAAAAAAATGTGTCATGTAAAATCCTTGTGATGCCCTGGTGGGATGAGGGTGTGGGAGAGAATGCTTATTTTGAGTGTTGTTGGAATGTAAGTGAAAAATACAGTCACCTGAAAAGGCAGACGAACCTGTGAGCATCAAGGCTTTTAGCCCACATTCAGGCAGAACTGGCAATCATCTCAGTAACTGGCTGATGGTTTCTGTGATGCAGTAACTTTTCTGTGCATATTGGCACCTTGCTTCTAAACTAAACTTTGTAACCCAAGTCTCTAGCATGTTTAGAATTGCAGATGTGTGTTCTGAGAATTCGCAGTGTTTGCCAGAAAGACACTATATGATATTAGCACAGTTGGTTCTGAATTTTAAACCCAAATCTGATGTGCTATGACTCACAGCCTCAGGAAAGAATTAGATGAATAGCTCATAAGGGGAGAGACACTGCCTGAATATCTTTATAGAGGAGATATGCTGAATAATAACCATTATCTCCATACCAGAAGCTACCATTCTATTTAGGATACGGTGTGCTGCTATACAAGCAGAGAGTGCCACACAGACAGTCCTATCTGAATTATCTTTAGCATACCTAGAGTACCAGAAATCAATGAAACTGTGACAGCATAGACCTCACTGATGCCTTGTTCTTTCAGTTCCTGTCCAGGATACCTCAGTGACAACCTTTAGGCCATTCTGAAATCCAGGCTGTCACAACAACTCCAACTCACAGCTGCTAGATAAAAGCTAGCCCAGGTATCCCTGCTTGTGATGTAATCAGTCCTTTCACTGCAGCGCTGCAATCCCCAATTAGGTACAATACAACGAACCAGTATTCGTAATAAAGAGGATATTTGCAGCACTGTCTCAAGCTAGTTCACCTTTAATTTAGATAAACAAGCATTTAAATCACATGCACATCAATCTTATAGAAAAAAGTTCCTCACATTGTCTAAAAAAATGTTAGGTACAGCATGAATCTGGTCCTAAATACATCTGGGAAGAATTTCTATCAATAAAAATATTTAATACATATTGTTCTGAAAAGTGTCTGGGTCACCTCACAGACTATGGCAGTTACTAGACTTATAGTGACCTTATTTTCAGAGTTTCCAGATTCCATCACGGGGTAGGATTTGCATTAGGTATTCCTCTCCCTTCTAGGCCCCAGAAGCATGATAGCTGGCTTCAAGAACTTTAAGTAAACTGTCTCCAAAGCATTGTAACACAGAAGTGAACAACAGCTTGTGGCATTGTAAGCCTTGTGGTCCCATGCAAGTCAATCTGCTCCAAGCATCACCATCATAATTCTTTTTAAAAGACCCAATAAATGTGCGTATAAGCTCATTATAAATCACAAACCTTTTAATGACTTACAAGAGGACACTGCTATGGATGGGGAGGGGGGGCACTTTCATTTGGCTAACTTTACAACCTAACTATCCTCACATCTGGAACATCATGATTTATGGCACATTTAGCCATAAATCATGTGAAAGTAACATGGAAACAGTTGTATTCGTTCTGCATTTCTAGAAGATTCCCACACCAAAGTTAAATAGCAGCTGGGTTGCTCCTGTCTGACTTCACACATACTTTGTCTTTCTATTTTAGAGTGAGAAACCTTACGACATTATTCTCATGTCCTGAAATTTGGCAGTAGGACCCAATGGAGAATATCAATAGTCAAATAACACACAATTTACTATATTTAACAGAATAGCACCTAAAATTCCTACCAGAAATTGAAGCTCCATGGTACACCAGTGCTATAAAAATGCACAGTATAAGGCTACCTTGCTCTACAAAGTTTTATGTTAAAATAGCCTGAAAGGACAAACAGAGCTTGGAAGGAGAAGGTGGGTTAATTTGTGTTTTGCAGCCTTTCACGGGTGGTGTTTCAGTGTCTGCTTATCTCTTTCTTCCTCCCTCACATTTCTTTATCCCATTGTCTTATCAGATTCAGTCAGCCTCTGACTCAATATTTAGGATTTAGTGCACAGGAGAAGGACAATACAGAAACATTCATCCACTTACTTCCCAATTTGTGATCACAATTATTATGAGAAGACAGGGACCTGCAATAGAAATAGGCATGTTTTAACAAATATCTGACGCTATTTCTGGCTCTCTACTCTTTCATCACTGTTAATGTTTCTAGACCATACCCTGGTGGAGTTTGTTTGCTAATGCTTGCAGATTTGGCTTGTGAAAATGTCTCTGTAAATAGAATTGTATCCTTTAAACACCAGTCCCACTCCTTCCTTGTTGTGCAGCATGTTTCATTTTTCACAAGGTGCAAAAGGAGCCTGCTGGTGATAATGTCCTTTTCCTCCTCTAGAAAAGGGAACTCTTAAGCCCCTCCAGCACAATATGTCCCTATTTAACAAGTAACTGAATAAATGTAAACTCCATGTGGCTTTGCTTAATGGGGTGAGCAGGTACTTCTGTTGACCAAAGCTCAAGAAATCATGGATGCTAACTTAGAAACACTCCTTTCTCCTAAAGTCCAGCTCTACACATATTCAAGGAAATGTCATTGGCTGAATAAAAAAAAAAACAACACTTTTTTGAAAACTGAAATCCCCAAATTTCAAAATTTTTCTCTTACATGCCTATGCTCTCTTTTTAAAAAATTATATTCATAAAATAAAAAAGTGAACAATATCCAGATTTTTTTCTTTTTTGCCTCCACTTCTTTTGTGATGCTGAAATTTACAGCCATTCTGCATTTTTTGCAAAGGTACAGAATGGAAAACAGAAAAACAGAGAAATGGGAACTGGAAGGACTAAAGCAGCAGGGAAGGGGTCCCTGTACCCAAATAGCAGGAGGCAAATAAAACCTGAAGGCCTTAGTAGCAAACTAAATATCCTAAATATACCTCAGTATACGTACATAAAGTGATTTTTCAGTAGAATGAAAAAACCCCCGTGACTTTTCATCACAAAATGTGCTGGAGTGAAAAGACTTGACTGATCCCATGAGTACAGTAGTGCTAGTAAAGCATATTGTGCAGGCGTTGCCAATCCCATATGAACTACAGCAAAGCCATCATAACTCAAACAATAAACTTGAAAAAAACACTTTTGTTTTCTCCCATACCACTCACATCTAGACAATGATTAGTAAACATCTGCAAAAGCACTTCTTTTTTCCTTTTACAGCCCTCCTTAAAATCTCCTGTGCTGTAATGGCCCTACAAAAACAATGACAGCTTGAATTGGACAGCTGAATATTGACACTGCTGATTGCATCCTAAGAAAAATTGTCTCCTGGGTTATTCAAGCTCCTTCATAAGCATCTGTGGTCTTTTTCTTCTCCTGAGAATGCAAGATTTAGAGAGAAAAGACTACAGTTCTTAGGTATAAAGCACCTAACCATGAAAACACCACCAGCAACACCTCAAAAACTTGTTTCTTACTGCACTGTCTTACCTAGATCCTAGGATGAGTTTCTCCCCTACATATAGAGGACAACCCTAGGAGCACATAAACCACCCATGGTCTACAGCAGGTGCCAAACAGAAATGTTTGCAAACACTTGTTTTCAGCATAATCAGTCGTTGTTAAGGATGTCCTGAATATTAATTTGAGAGTCATGCCCCAAATTGCAGGGTGCAGAGAACACATAATGTGGGGCAATGTAATAGAGAGCTCCCCAGAGAAGTATGGTTTCTGGAGCAAGGGGATAACAGTAACCTAAACATTTCTAAGGGAAAAAAAGAATGGTGTTAAAGTGCTAACAAGATTAAGTTGGATAGAACTAATTATTCATGTTAGGGATGCGAGCAAGAGCTTGCTTTGTCAATATGTACACTTACTGAAAGCAAGAAAGAGTAATAAGCCCAAATAGGTACCTGCTTAGAAGAAGGATTTCCAAAATGCAATGTATGGAATTAATTAGACTAGAGAGAAAATTAGAATTGGAAAAATGGCATCAAGTCTGTTGGAGTCACGGTAAAAAAAAAAAAAAAAAGTAGATTCTCCTTATCCATTACATACACAGTGGACTAAACATCCTATTTTCTTATCAATTGTGCATTATCACAAAGACATTTATTTTCTAGTAATGAATGATTGGATTCAATTAAAACATCAGCTCACCTGTCAGTTAAATTAAAACAGAAACTTCCTTGACATTCAGAAATAAACATTAAAGATCACCAATTACTACCAGAGGCTGCTGTACTTTAAACTATTCATACACAGGAACAGAATAGATTCTGTTACAGGATTAATGTAAAATGACTGCTCTCTATTACCCTGTTGGGGGTTAATTAAAAAAAAAAATAAGAATGACAGTTCTTTCAAAGGTCTAAGGATTTTTTAAAAACTTTTTTTTTTTGCTTCAAAAACAAATATTGCAATAGCAGTACGACATGTATGTATAAGGGTGTCAGAAATTATTGGGTGACTTAAGACAATAGGACTTTGCATCTACACTTAAAACCTGCCAATTCTTTAGTGAGTTTATTTACTTAAACTGCCATTTCATTCAGCATTATGCAACTTTGCTGACATCTCAAGTTCATTTAGTTTACTTAAATGGAGCTTTGTCACATTTAAATATACATGGTTCTAAGTTTCAAGCTGACTCCTCTTATTACACATTTCTAAAAATAAAGATATATATTGATATATGTTCTCTGAGTACAGTATTTCCCTATGAATTTGATCTTGAAGCTGTACTAAAACACCTTTTTAATCTCCTCTGGAGAAAATAAATATTAACATTTCATCTCTTGTAATTCCTGGTATCCACATTCAATACAATAGCTATAGTACACATTCCCAAAGGGAGACTCCAGGTTACGGAGGTTACTTACTGCAGCTTCAATCAATACCTACCTCTCAGTCATCTGTTGTACCCTTCAGCTGTTAAGGACTTGTGCCCAGGGTGTGAGGATGCTTTTTTGTGGCATGGTCTGTTTATCCTAACCCTGTGGAAGAAAGGCTCTTTCTTGCTCCATCTGCTATCAGGAGAGGCTTCTCTTTAAAGAGCAGTGGGGATAGAGAGGGACATACCAATGGAATTTGGTTCCCTCATGGAACAAACAGTATGAGGCTATTAGAACTTTACCAGGATTTCTCAACTATCAGGAAGCAGAGCTACAATTCCCTTGTTAATAACAAGTGCTAACAGATACACAACGGTCTTGGAAAGCAGTGTGATGTTGAAATGCTTGGAGTTTGTTATTGTTCAACTTTGGGTTTTTTTGTTTGTTTGTTTTAAAACAGACAACCAAAAAGGTCACTTCACGCTTATATGTTTTCCTTTAGTTTTGCATTTAGCAAGATTGTCCTTTATTCCTTCCACTATGCTATTGATCTGGGGGGAGTGGAGTCACAGAGGGAAAATGACAAATAGTCTGCATTTGTCCCTTCCCTTCTGTCATTTGTTTCACGGGTAAGTGAGTAGAAATGAAGACAGCATGTTCCATGCCGAATACTGAGAGCACAGAATAAGGCCTCTAGCTACAGCACAAATAATTTCTATGCATGATGAATCCTTTCAATAACAAGCACCCTGCTAATGGGGGATCAAATCACGGTCATTAGCTCTTAGCACTATTCTTAAAAAGATGATATAGAAATCCAAACAGCATCCAGCCGTAGCCCAGTATCACACACACTAGCCAGTATTTAAGTTGGTAATGTACTTTGGTCATCAATGTGCTGGTACATTTAGAAAAAAAAACATCTGATAGGATAGACTCCTCTAAAAGCAATAGACTGCTCAAGAAAACAATGCATCATTCTGAAACAAGGGGCTGCAGTACAATTCTAATTCTATTGATGGATCAATTGACTCTGGGACAATATCAAGTCCTGCAGTCCTGTGTGATAAGTGATTTCCTATGGGAGGTTTAAACTTTTGAAACAAACCCCTTTTTTTATGTTTAAGAAAGAAAAAGAATTCTAATTCTGTAACATATATCATCAATATGCGGCACATACATTACTGAAAGGGATCAGCTTTCACAGCTAAACAAATAGATTCACAAATGTCAATCTCTTCTTGTACTCACAATTGGCTACTTCCTTGCTTCTGAAGCAGTAAAATCATGCTTACATGGGCAAAGTCCCTTACATTATTTGAACTCCTGGCTTCATTATAATAAGTCTCATTAAATGACAGAATCGAGAGCAGAAAATCTGTTTCTTATTGAAGGAAAAGAAAAACTTTTTATCTGTTTTCTTGCATTATTTAATTTTTATACTATGTCTTATACAATGCTGTTAAAGTTACAGGTAACTACAGGACAGGGCATTATTTAGAAGCCTATCAGGAGTAGACTCGGTGCCTCAAAGCAAAAGGAATGGACACCTTGTACAAGAGACTCTGCTGTGAACCAAGTGCCAAATGTTCAAAATAGTCTCATCACCAAAGCTTCTTTAAAGTCACTGCAGAGCTGACACTACACACCAGCTATTCTAGCGCTGCTTATTTTCAGTCAACAGTGCCTTTTGAAACAGTGGTAGTCATAGAAGGAATCACACTGCAGCAAAAATACTTGCAGAGTTCAGGGTCTTTGGCCGTGAACTAGAAGCTTTACATAGTCATTTAGAAACACTTTTTGCCTCAAACCAATTTCCACATCCCCACCCCACCCTTTGTTACTATTTAAATTATTGTTAATATCCTGCAATGTGTGGATTACAAGTTCTTTGAAAATCCCCAAACAACTATTTTTCCTCAGTATAAGCACACATGGTATTTTATTTTTAAACAGCACGTACTTTCAGGAATTTTTGGATTTTTTATTTGCTCTTTCTTTCGGTAACTGTGCATCCATAAAGATATTTTACTTTTCATGCTTAATGGATTTTTCCAGGAAAAGAAAACTAGTAATTAACAAAGAGTAAAAATGCTGCTTCTGTATTCCCCATGTTACTGTGCTTTAGGGAACAGTGTATGGTAAAATAGATACTACTATTTTATAAATGAGGTTCCACAGAAAATTAAACTTCAGCCTGTTTTTCACATTCTCTCAGTCCAGATAAGAAGTGTCCCCCATGTGTAAATTTTTTGCCAGTAAATGCACTACAATAAATACCACTTTCAGAAATTGTCACGGTGCTATTGGACTTGCTAGTTTAATACACCACTAACATCCTGTCTGTTCAGAGTTTGTCAAATAGAAATAGACTCCATTTATTACCCAATTAGGCTGTGAAAAATGCTAGTTAATAATTCTCTAAGTTTCAGCTGAACAGTAAGCATGTGGCCATGCTCCCCACCACTGTATGTAGGGAGCTCCCCTATATCATATTTGTAACCTTTACTGACATCGGGGCACACGTAGTTCTCATTCTACTTAAATTAAAGGCAACCTAATAATAAAGACTGGTCCTCTAGACTGTGATGAAAAACCTGCTGACCAAATAATTCCCAAAATCCTTGATGCTTAGCTAACTCCAGAAGAGTCAATAACATGAAAAATAAATAACTGAACAGAAGGAGACACTACAGCTGATCCACTCTGATTTAGTGTTTTATTTCAACACAGAATACACTGCTTTTTAGATCTAGAAAACAACCCAAAATGCTCAGATGTGACCAGCCCTGAGACATGGATTATACCCTTGCAGATTTAATAGTGTAAGAGAAGAGATAAAAGGGTGGTGTGATGGTTAGCAGACAACTTTCCCCATTGTTTTCTGAATGACGTATAAACAATCCTGAAGCAGTCTGTATTAAACTGAGCCAAAAAGAAGGATCAAATGGAATAACATTACAATATTGAATCAATACATGCTTATTTTGAAAACAAGTTTTTATAATGCTGCCAATATGATCTCTTCTAGATGAGGATACATGCTCTGTTTCAAACCTCTTTTGATGACTTTCTATGTAAACTTGATCAAAAATAGAAAATGTATTTGGAAGTAAATTAGCAGATTTTTATATTTGAGAAGAAAGTAATTTTTGTCTCTCAGGTATTTTTATCTCATTCCATGCTTATTAGAAGGTCTGAAGAGAGAAGCAATTTCTGTTCCAGGTGAGTTAGCAGAATAATTTACAGATATCTATCCTTTGTATTATACTTGACCTGCTGCTAAAGTTATAAAACAACTGGACATCATCAATGACAGCCATTGAACACATCTGTTCTGTAGTGCTACTACACAAGATGCATCGATAAAAGAGGATTCTAACAACAGAAAGGAAACACAGTGCCTCTAGACAGCTGATTGCAGGTTTGTGTCCAATGACATAGCATTTAGAGAAATATAACTACTTTTTATTTAGGAACATTATATACTGTTCTGGAAAACACCTCAGAGATCACTATCTCTTCAGTTAGAAGCTACCATATTTCACATGTTCCTTCTTAAAAACTAGTATTAAGTTGCTGTAATGTAACATAAAGATCGAAAATAGAATAATATTTTCATCTTCTATTCCATCAGTTTGTCTCATCTAAAAAAAAAAATCACAGCTGGAGCTGTGTAATCTCAGCAAAAGGTAAATCTCAGTGTATTATGTAGCAAGACTTCTTAGTAAGCTATCTGGCTGAATTAAGCTCATCTGTCCTTTTTCTGTGACAACCCATGTCATGACATTAAAGGTCATGTTCCTGCATTTCTGTCACTTTAAATTATGCCATCAATATCATGAACTGATTCAACAGAGAATTTAATAAATGCTACAGAATTATTAAAATCATGCTAGGTGGCAGCTTTTCATATATTCATGCAGTTCCTTTTATGATTTCAGCTAACACTTTACATTCTTAACAGGAAAAAACAGGTGCCTTGAATATAATAGGAAATAAGTTGAGGATGGGGAGAAGGAGTAAGTTGAATTCCAGTCACGCCATGCCTATAATCATAGCAATAGCACCATGCATGCATTCATTAAGGAAACATTCAGTTACCCTCTTTGCAATCAGGTTTAAAATGATTTAGCTCAACACTCTATCCCCAAAAGCATTCATCTGTACTAAAATAAGAAATAAATAATTTAAAGGTATAAATGTTTATTGAAAACATTTGCATCTGACTCAATCAAGTGCTTAGTTGTATACTTTTCAGTATGACTATTTTACTTCCATGTTGTTCTTTACGTTTTAAATGAGAAATTTAAGTTCCATTTTTCAAAGAAAGCACCTTTCTGTTTTGCCCACCTTCTGGCAGATAGTCCAAATCTAGTTGCTAGAAGATGAGTCAGAGTTCCCCACTGGAAACACAAATTGAAGGTATAATCCAACTGTAAACGCGCTATTTATGTTACTATTTGGGAAAAACCAACCTGGAGATTCATCTGCCACACAGTAGCATAACGTGTGCTTCTCTTGTCTGAGAAAACAGCAAGTACTCTGGGCAGAAGGAAATTTTTTTTTTTTTTTGTGGTTGCAGATGAAAATATGTCTCGTTTCTACAGGTTTAACTATTACTGTGTCTCTTCCTTAATTGATACGTGTTTCTTTTTTTGAAAATTCTGCATTCAGTTAATGCATTACATGTTGCAGGCAGCAGAAACAGTCATTCAAAGAAAAACTGACCAGCATGATGCTCACTATGACCTGGGTAGAAGTGAACCATGCATCAGACTGGATAGATCTGATAGATTATTAGAATCCTAGAATCAAAGGGTGGGAATAAACTTCCTATGACACTGGAAACATCTGCATGGAATAACCTTTGGAAAGGAAATCTGACTCATGCAACAGAGATGGTGCCTACAACCATGGAGACCAGAAAGTCTCCATTGGATTGCACAGACTTCAGCAACAGGTTTGGGTTAATGTAGGTCACTTGGACGAGGAGACCTCTCAGAGCTAACATCATCCAATATTTCTTTGTATAAGAAATTGGCACAAGCAGTCCTAATCTCTGTTTCTCTCTTGCACTACAACCCTGCCCAGATCTGGAGTCTACACAGACATGAACTGTTCTAACACGCATCAGCAGTTCCTGTTCGGTTGTCTCATGTGTCATCTTAAGTCCAGAACAATACAACATGAATAGAAATACTCGACATTACTCTGATCTGTGTATTAATGCCATCACTAATAGCTGTCAGGGTAGGTGCAAATATGTTTTTCTTGACTTTGCTACTCAAGACTGAAGGTGTAATAGTTTTCTGAATACTGAGCAGCGCAAAATGAGTTGCCACTCCAAGCTGCTTAGAAACCTTGTATGAAGGTAGAGCAAGCCTTATCTCCAAGATCCCAAGGAACTGGATAACTTGTTCCCAAGACAGCTGGGCTGCTCCCTTGCTCAGCAGCATTGTTTAGTAAGTGAGCAACAAGAAATGCAGTCAAATCAGAGCAAGTTTTACAAAGGAGGGAGCAGACATGGAGGCAGCAAGGGAATCAACAAGTCCCATCACACTTAAATCAAGGTAAAGCATTCCTAAGTGCACTTTCTACTTTGACCTTTTCTTAGTCATTTAAGTGACAGATGGAGGGCACAATTCATATTTCCTTAGTGGATTAAGTGTTTAGTCTATCAGCTTGCTCTTCTGGGTTTTTCTGCAGGCTTAGACTTCACCTAAGGTGAAACATTTAAACACAGTGAGGTTCCACACTGAAACAAATCATTCATACTATGACACCTTTTGCATCCATTTGTAATGGTTTAACAAGTTTAAAACAATTTAATTTTTTCCATCCTACAGCATGTTTTCTTTCAATGTATCATAACCAGCTCTAGTAATGCCACTGCAGTGTTCCTTAGAAAGCCAGGTGACCAGTTCTCAACTACCACTGTTATCACAGTTTCTATTTTTATTATGATCGCTCAGGACTATAACCCATTTTTCTAGGCAATGTGCAAATATATAGTAAAATTTAGTCTGTACACTAAAGTGCATAATAAAATTATTGTGATTACTCTTTTACTTGAACTGTTATCCACCCTCATGAACGTACTATGTTAAATGCTGCACATACATGTTATTTCCATTCTAAACATTTATAGGAAAAATAGGAAAAGCAGATAGCAAATGGAAAAACAGCACTACAATTAATTCTGCCTCATGAATAAGGAGGCATAGGGAGATTAAATGACTTCATTCAAGGACACATACATAGAGACAGTAAGTGGCAAGGTTAGGAACCGAACTTAATTTCCTGAGTCCTACCTCAGAACCTTAACTACAAAAACATCCATCCTTTCAGCCTACCTTCTTTTATTTAGACCAATTTGTTGAACACCCAATCACAAAAATAGCTATAATGCATGCGCTTAACAAAAGCTATTGAGTAAGGAAAAGGAGGGAGAAGAGGAGCCTCCAAAATAAGTTATAGAGCTAACCACATGTAAAATTAAATGTTTCAAGTCTTTTAGTTGTTTAAATAATACTAAATATACATACAAGGTTGTGAGAAGTAGGAGTATCAAGGGAGAACATTTCAGTAGCAATGGAGTTGGAAAGGAAAGAGGAAGAAAAAAAAGCACAGCAGTGAAAAGAATTGCAAGAAGGGGAAGGGGGAAGAAAAGGCTGTGACAGCAGGAAAATAAATGAAAGGCTGCCTGAGTCATCTAGAAATTAATAACTTCACAGACATAACACCTGCAGCCCACCTTGGTCAAGGGACCCTGCTTATAGTTCTCAACTGAGTTCTGATGGTCCTTCTTCCTGCCTAACCCACCTGGAATTATGTTTTTTGTCACTGCATCTTCCAGGAAGATTTCCCATGTGCTGAAACACTTTTAACCATAACTTTTTTGCACAGCAAGGCTAGATCTTTGGACCTTACACTTTCCTTCTTCCTAGACTCATGTTAGGGGATGGACATATTTGGTAGTGCTAACCACTTACTCATGGCTTATAAGCTGAATACATGTAAGGAAAAGAACAACACAAGAAACTTCACTGCCTCCCAGAAAATTCTGGCTATTTTAACCTTAATGGTAATCTTAACTCTTTTCCTTTACAGCCAAGAGGTCCAATATCTCTGGGGTAACAGGTTTTGCATCAGACACTTTTATACCTAAGCTAGTTGAAGAAAACTTAGTCAGACCATGTGATCTACAACTTTGTGCTTGGCTAAACTGTCAAACAAAATTTAGTCTATCAATGGAGAATTTACTTTTGCCAGGATTTGTTTGAAGTCAGTGCAACTCTTCCTATGAAAGGCTTTAAGACACAGTTAACTTCACAAAAATGAAAGCCTACATACAGCATGAAACAAGCAGGCAAAAGCACCTCTGTAACCATTTTGGTCGAAGATATGAAGTCACTTATTAGGACATTTGTGATGGTCCTTGCAAAGATATTGCATATTCGTCACAAAAATATTTAAACCCATTTTTTGTTTTCCAGATCACTCATGCTCAAGGTTTCATTGTTAGTTCATTTATTAGATTTTGAAAAAGCTTAGATACTACAGAGGGAGAACCTACCACTATACATGAATCTAATTTTCAGAATAATTTGTTGTCAGATTTCATATTGTTCAGAACTTATTTGTTCAAACTGTTACAGTGCACAAAATTGCTTGCTCTGAGCTCACACCTAGCAGCTTGGCATACAGACACTTGATCCTGTAGTCAGAATTCCCACAAAGGAAATTCACAGCTTTTAAAGAAAACTTTGCTGCATTTATTCTAAACTGTATCATTGAACATCTCCGAGCATCCAAATTCATATCTAATTGTCCAAATTAAAAATTGAAATAGCTATATAGGATTAATGTTTCATTATGAAATATGAATATTGTAAAATACTATTATAGAGAATATGCTTTAATTTTCCCTGATGAAAAAGGTAGTTGGAATATTTTTAAACATAACTTAAACTTGTTTTTGCATCTAGAATATTCCAGCACTTCCTTTCTTTTTTAGCACATGCTATACGCTATACTGTTTTTGTTCATTCTATAATCTTCTCAAAATCATATATTCAAATCATTGTCAGCTTATGTATTTACTTTCTAAAGTGCATGAGAAAAAAGAAAAACAGATACGTTCCTGGCAAGGAAGCAATGACCATTAAACTACCTGTTGTATGTCTAATTACAGGCAACCACTTTAGATAATTAGAAGTAAACAAAGCACAAGGTCCTCCTTTGTCACCCATTCAAGCCTCACTTGCAGAAAAAGCAAGACTGATCCTACAAACCTTTTTGCATATGTGTAACCTTCATTCACACAAATCGGCTTAATAAAGTATTTCAATTATAAAGCCAGCAATTACTCCCATGTAAAGTTTTACATTACTGAACCCACTAAAAGAAAGACTATGCTGCAGAACCATCAAGCTTTATCTATTAGAGGCTTACGTCTCAAAATCTATTGAATTCATTAGCTCAGCAATAAGGCTTCCACTGCATGCTAATCATTCATTCTTGAGTGAAAGGACCAAGTCAAATATGTTCCTTCCACTTTGTTTTTAAAGGAACATATATAATATGTGAAATACATATAGTTTTGGACCTCAAGAAATAACCAGGAGTAGCTCATGGGGCAGTCATATTCTGCAGGGCATCTTACACAACAAAGAGAAAAACTGTGAATAATTTACACTAAAATCTGCTTGATTTACAGCCTTCTGTTCTGTCACCATGGGAGACAGTGTATGGGAATGAATCCTCGCAGTAAATTTACTTCTAACAAAAGTTACTAAGCTCCAAAGACTGGCTGGGTCAACTTAAATAACCCTGCTAACTAGATATCTAAATCCCAGAGCCTCCAAGAAGGAAAATAAAGACAGGCCTCTCACAATAGCTGTTTTAAACTCCACAGACTGGCTATTCCTATCTGAGTTACCACAATGCTGTAGTGGGGACCATTGTGTCAGGGGCCATGCAATTACAGACCAAAGACTCCCAAGCCAAGGATCTTGCAGTCAAGGTACAAAACAGAAAAAAAGTTGGGTACAAATGAACACTAGAGTCCAAGGAAACAAAGCCACAGCTTTTGCGAGGGCAGGAGACACAGCACTGCAGCAAGCCCTGCAATTGTTGAATTTCTTGTAGCAAAGGAGAGTTTGGAGGAGGTAGTGGAATACATCTTTCTAGATGTTTACAAGGAGCCTTTGTCAAGCACAAGAGCAGCACAGAAGAAAGCACACAGACAGTCTGCTTCAATGCCTCATGCTGAGCTTGTGGATGCTGCTATCACTGGCCACTGTTTGAAACCCTCTATTTGAAAATTTCTATCAGTTCTGAAGGCAAATGCTGAGACTCTTATACAGGCAAAAATACCACTGAACAAGTAAAGCATGTGTCAGATGATGGAATGAGTAAAGGTTGAGCAAGACCCTAAGGTGGGCAAGCTTAACTTTCAGAAAAGATTCCTTTTTAAGGAATCTGGGGACATTTAATGCAAATTTGGCTCTGTTAAAAAAAATGACTGCAGTTTAGGCTCTTCAAATCCTACTGTTTAGCAGGAGATGAATTCTTGAATATTCATTATCTTCCTGAATTGGAATGAGTGTTGGAAAATGAAAAATCAGGATATGTCAGAAACAGGGAAAACAGCCAGACTTCCTCTGTGTGTAGCATATGTGCTAGATTTGTTGAAAAATGAGGAGAAGGAAGTTCTTTACATTACAGCACATAGGTAAGCTATTTACAAATACAAACCTCACGCTGAGAACTTTGCCTTTCCTGCAGTCTATTCTTTTACATCAACTCAGGCATTAATTACATAAATGACCCTGCCGCTAACAGCCATGTGCGGAACACAGGGTGCAGAGATCATCCTCCCTTTGGGAAGACAGGAATTTGGCCTTCAGGAAGCTTCTGACTGCAGTCAGCTACCGATATTTCTTACTGCTGGATGTATACAGTGGTTATTTACAATGATTGAGTGTTAAATTAAGATATCTGCTGTTTATTGGGATGAACAATACAGACAACAGCCATGAAACACAGGAAAATTGAATCTTCCTTTCAACAGAAAGCTCAAACTACTGGTGTGGGTGTTTTTAAAGCCTATCCTACAAACCAAATTCTTAAGGATCAGCTTCCAAGGATCAGCTTTGGAAAGTATGTTTATTAAATCTCCTCTTCAAACACAAGGCAGAAAAGGCAAAAATAAAGTGAACTGAAGGAAGGAATGCAATACGTGGTCCTGATGAGGATACTGAGAACAAGACAACTAGGAATGACTTGCCACATACATTTACCTTGTATGCAAGGTTTCATTGTCAAGGTGTGGCTTCTATAGATTGTTGTTCTCAAGGTACAGCACTTTCTGAGTCTGTTCATAATTACTGTGGAAAGACCCAGTAACATCAGCTTCAAGCAAAGCAATACAAACGAAGTGAGACAAGCTTTGGAAATATTTGATGTGGACTAGTATTACAGACAAATCAGATCCAAGAGGCCTAATCCAAAGCAACGTGCAATAAGGGAAAATTTCTCTTTACTTGAGTATGATCTGAATGATCCAAGTAATTTTTCAAATACTTATAATTATCAATATTTTGACCAGATTTAAACACACCCTTTTTCGACTTCAGAACTTCTAATATTCTGCATACTACTATGGACAAAATTTCTCCCTTAGTTTGACTTCCAAACTTTGTGATTCAAGTTTAGGTTCACATGGAAAGGTCATAAAAGATAGTAAAAGAAAGAGTTCATATAATTTTGAGTGATATACAGAATTTCTACTTAGGTTTGTATATCTTTTGCTGCTGCACAGTGTGGCTCACAGCAGAGGGCCCAAGAGTCAAGGAGCCTATCTGTAAGGGGATTGGACACAAATTGCTGCTTCTTTTGAAAAAAGGCAAAACTAAGACAAAACACCAAACACCACCCAAAAGAAATCAAACCCCCCAAACCCCAGCCTAAATGAAAAAACACCCCAAGGTACAAATTTTTTGTTTTAAAACTACTTGGAGAATTGTTACAAGAAAGCTGCATCCAAACACTAGATATTATTAAAATGGATACAGCAGGGGTCTTAACTTTGTTTTTACACTGCTTTTCAAAGCAATATCTAATTCTCAAATTTAAAATCTATTAGTATTTCTCATACATACTAAGAAATTTCATTTAAGAGCACTGATGAGTGGAAAAAATTCTCCTATATTTGGCACAGACCTTATTGCTTAAAAGACAGATGAACTGAGTATAATCTGAAGTTCTTTACCAGAATTCTAGGTACTTAAGACTAGAGGCATTTGTACATAGCCTTCACATTCAGAAAGTGCATGACTGTTACCCTGCTTAAAGTATGCCATAATTTTGTATTGCTGTTTTAATTCAAGGTATTTATGAGAGAGAAAAGGCTGAGATTTCCTATTTCTTATGAAATTAATTATTTTATGCATTATACTTATTCTCACTGAAGGACTGAGCTTTGGAATAACCTCTCTCCTTTCCCTGGGCATTCTGATTATCTGTAGGAAAAAGGACATGGGTGTTTTAAAGGAGATATGTTTAGGTTCGGCTCAAATACCATGACAACCTTCAGAATTATTAACTTTCAAAGCTTTTCCAGAATAATCTATAAAGAAACATCAAATATTTCATGCTATTATGGCAGAAAATGAAAAGTGTTCCATTTCATGCTTAATTTATTTTGTAATTATAAAACTGTTGGTAAACAGTACTACCATAATAGGCTTTGCTTTGTGCCTGTTTATGCTTCTGAAATATTCAAGTTTTAATATGTTTTCACTACAAACAACATGATAATAACTGTTCTTGAAAATGACTGGCTAGATGGGTTCATCCCAAAGTAAATTTTAACATTCATCACATACACCTGCCAGTAAGGGACATTTGAAAAAAATAGATAGAAAACAGTCTGGAAATTTTTAAAATACAGAAGTAAAAAATTATAACAAGAACCACTTCATAGTAATCCTAACATAAAAATAGCCTTTTATGGAAAAATCAGGAAGATAATTTTTAATCAAAACCACTTTTTGTATAAAAATGTTAAACTAGCATATAGGTGACATCTCACAAAGCCACAGTCTCATATCTTACTGTACTCTCTCTGATGTACTCCTGAAAATAAGAGTTTTGGGTTTCTGCTGGCATGCGAGTGAGTACTTCGACATTCCGCTGCTCTTTTTGGAGCACAATCACTTAAAATAGTGGGAGTTTGTTTTTTAAACATTTTTATTACCAAATAGAAAAAGCATGAATTCTTGAACAGCCAGCCTATACTGTATTTCAGAAGAGCATCTTTCATTCTGCAGCACTGTGGCAGTACATTCTTCTCCTTAAAGCAGTAGTAAGCACTGTCTGTACAACTACATGCAAGTCAATGATGAAAAGATCTTTCCTACTAATATATGCAAAATATATGTATAATTAGAAATACATTTTGAAAAATAGTCTCTCTTGTATAAGCCTTTGCTCACGTTTGCATTCAGTCTTTATCGATCCAAGTATCATCAAGCCCTCTAATGCTTCTAGGTTAGAATAGGACTCTGTAACTTCACATTTGCCAAGTTAACTTCCTTGCCAGCCCCCACAAGGGCTACAGATTGACAGGACAGACAGATAATGGAACTTCCATACCAGCAGAAACGTGCACAAATATTCGCAAGAGATCAGGAAGTCCATAGTGTGGAAAATCAGAGGTTTGTCTATAAGTGGTTCAGTTTATATGGCCCTGCATACAAATGCAGCAAGTTTGGTGTTTCAGCTTGGGTGAATAGGAAAGTTCAAGTAGCCAACTCCTTTCCACCATTAAATAAGCTATCAACACAACTGCACAACAGAATCCAAGGCTCTTCTATCACTGTACCCTGAGTAAAAAAGAGAACCCTACTACGCTGTATTTAAGTTGAGCAGTTACCCTTTCAGAAAGAGCAGCTATCTTATGAATACAAATTTAAAGACCAGTCTAGGTAGGTGTTTATGAAGTAGAGCAAGTACTGTGGCAATTTCTCACTGAATTCTGTCAGGACTGTATAATCCTGAAATTATGCTTTTAGTGATGGAGATAGCAAGCTAGTTGTCACTCAAATAAATCAAAACATCAGCTGCACAGAGCAATTCTAGCCACAGATGGGGATTCCCTTCTAGCCCTCCCTCTCCCAGTAAATATGCTCCTAAAAAACAGCCAGAAAGTTACTGCATAGTTTTATAGTGAAATATATATTTCAGATAGTCTCTAATAACAATGAGAGAGTGCACAGGTACATAGATGAAGAACCTGAGATTCTCACATTTGTGTCAGAAGTTAAGGTACTTTTTTATATAAACGCATTGCCCAGAAGTTTACAGAAGTCTTATAAATACTGTTCTTTGGTTTTATGTTTTATATTGTAATATTTTAGGGTATTTTATAGAAAATAACAAGTAATCTTTTCAGGTATTTTTCTTTCTATAATCACTAAGAAAGGGCTAATTACATTTATTGTGTATTGGTACCTTTCAACATGCAAACATGTGGCTTTATTTTTCAAGTTCCAGTAAGAATTCTCTACCTTTTATCATGTTTTAAAATTGGTTAAGAAAATGCTTTAGTTCTTTTTAATTCTCATGGCAGCATTACTTTTTGATGGTGCAACTAAGACAAAGTTGACAACTGTACTTTATTCAACTAAATTCTGTTATCTAGACCAAGGAAAACCACAGCTGTTTATAAGATAAAAAGAACGTATTTTCATGTCATCCTTGTGCAGTGTGGTAAAAGAGAAGATTAACTTAATAGTTTTTCTAGGACATGTTTAAATGACTTTCATTTATATCGCTTACTAATATATTACTAATATTAACCAAAATATTATTTGTCTTGTAACAATAGAAATTAAAAAATGAAGTGGTAAATTGCAAAAATCACTCATGAGCATATTGTTGTACCAAGTAATCCTATTTTAGATGAAGCCAACATTACTTTGACTTTCCTCATGAAGTTCAAAAATTTTCATCATTAACTGCATAAATTTTCCTTACCAAGAAGTGATTATCCATTATTCATAATTTATTATTCACCTGAAAAAAACTCCACAAAACCCCAAAACTGTCATTCAGGCAGAAGCTTGAAGTAATGATTCCAGAAGCAATAATAGAATGAAAAAAGGGGAAGGTTTTGAAAGTCTAATGGGTAAGTCAATGAAAGAGGAGGTCCTCTGGTTTTTTTTGTATTTAATCCCATCCCTCCATGAACTGCAAACAGAGCAGTTCTAAAAACAGTTGACAGCATAATTTGCCTACAGAAATAAACACATTTAGCAGTTATGCTTGTATGTACTCATTTGTGTTTGTATATACAAACAAAAGCAATTAAAGGGAAAAGGGTATTTCACTGGATAACTTACTTGCAACAAAGCATTCCACTAGCTCCTTAAAAAAGTTAAAGTGATTCTAAATTATGTATTAATAAAATATGCAAAGAACACACATGCTTCCTCTGTGATTGCACAGTACTCAGTACACAGGGACCCTGATGCAGGACTAACAGCTTATATTTTTACCACCTTTTTCCTTTGTTCTCTTTATGAGATTAGATCCACTTCTAAAAATCTTAATACAAGTGTCACTACACTATGGAATTAACAGTAATTACATCTTTCTATATAGTTATAAGGAAATTTTGTTGGTATAATACGTTTACCACAGTATTTTTGAGACAAGAATCAAACCTTTATTCAGTCAAAATGCTGGGAATGATTCCAAGAAAAAAGAACTTATATAGCTACATAATGCCAAATTATACAAGTGGGAGCACAGGGTTATGATAGGCAAATAATAAGTAGTTGAAGATGACACCATTAGCTTGGGTACTGCAAATGTGAAAGCATTCTTCCCCTGGAAATAGGAAAATTATGCATCAAGAAATTGGTTTTGGTATCATTATAATACGTTCTTAAAATCAGATTTGAGAAAACAATGGTCTCTGTATGTGTCTACTTTAACTATTTACTTAATATTTCAAAGTTTCCTGACTTCACAGGTATCATCTGGACATCTAATTGCCAACATGGGACTTACACTGGAGCTATGGAAGCTATGTCATATCTGGAATCTCTATGGATGTCACAAGAGCAAGACAGAAATACACTGCTGCTTCCAGACCTAACACACACTGATTTGTTGGCACATGCTCAGATCGTTTGAAATCATGGAACTAAAAATTGGCCTCTGTTACCTTGTAAAAATGTTGGAATCAGTAACCCAAGACACTGAAGTGCCTTTAAAAATTCTGGGATTTCTAAAATATGTGTGGCTTTCCAAGACCTGCAATGTTGATCCCTCAGAGAGAACACTGTTAAACTGAAACACTACATACCATAAGCACAAAAAACTTGATGCTTCAGTTTCTCATTAAATAAAATGTGAATTCTAAATTTGTTGTGTATTTGGGCAACACAAACACCACAATTTCTTCCTTACTATGGGACTGTATATTCAAAAAGTATACAATATTTCAATTGCAATGATTCAGAAAGAGGGGGAAATAAACCTAGACCCTATCATCTAAATGTAAGGTCATTCAAAAATCCTTTAGGCTCTTCATTTTGAATTATTTTTTTATAAGAAATTAATTTATAGGCCTACGGACTCTGAAGGAATGATAAATGTCCAAAGATGTTATGAGCAGTGAATAATGGACTTTGTCAGCCTCCTCAACACTCTGATTTAGTTTCCTGAGGAAGTGAGGCAAGTGGTGGTCTTACCACTACGCTAATGCCAAATGACTTCTGATTGGAAGTAGCAACACTAAAAAGACAAAATCTTCCACTTTGTAACACATAAGAACACAGTGTAAGACCACATCAGTGCTTCTTGTACAGGAGCACAGCCTGATCTTAATGTGTTGAGCAGTAATTCTTGAGAATAATAAACAGAGTACCTTGGCTAACATCCGGCAATGCAAGGAGGTTTATTCCACCTCCACACTGAAGAAAAATGATGCCTGAGATCTAAAGGGTGATAATTTTCTTCATATTTTGAAGCAATTCCAGAATTTTCTTCCCAGAGAGGGTGAGGGACACAGGGACAGGTTGCCCAGAGAAGCTGTGGATGCCCCAACCCTGGAAGTGTCCAAGGCCAGGCTGGATGAGGCTTTGAGCAACCTGCTCTAGTGAGAGGTGTCCCTGCCCACGGCAGGGCGTGGGAATCTATGGGCTTTTAGGTCCCTTCCAACCCAAGCCATTCTATGATTCTAATCGGGTTTTCAGTTTTTGAAATACAACCTCTTGCCTTTAGCATCAAAGACTCCATATCTAAATAGTGTAAAGACTATCGTTTGGGGACTTTTTTTTTTTTTAATTTCATCCCAATATTTTCTTTATTAAAACCTTTGCTTCAATGTAAAGCAAATAAAAGATAATTTATATGTCTCTGACATACAAGAAAGCTTTAGGGAACTTGGTCATAAGAAATAAATTCATGGCAGTAGCTTAAACTTGGAAATAGACAAAAAACTGAACAGCTTTGATTGTCCACAGGTGTTATCCTAAATCAAAATCAGCAGACATCATGACCAAGGATAATATCTGTCTACATATATATTTATATCTTTCTCAAAATTTTGCTCTTCCCATTTTGCACTTTACATCTCTAAAGGTCATCTCTTCTGTATGTTACATTCTATCCAGGATGCCCCAGTATCATCATGCATTATAAATTCCATGATTCTTTAGAATATATGAATTTATAGCATCACTTTTGTCCCAGAACCAACTACATTTTGATGAATGAGATCTCAGACTAGATAGGTAAATAGAAAAAGGGTGAAGGATGTAAACTTGCAATGTATAATTTATTATAAACGCCACAAAATACCAGTGCTGAGAGAAAACAAATTATTGGCCTCTCATGCAGTGACCATGAGAAGGTGATAAATATTTCATTATATAGTACTCATCAGACATTTGAATAGCTCATCTGTCCTATTTATGCCACCTAAAATGAATTCAACCTATCAGTGGAAAATGTATTTTTAATGTTTCTCTTTACCTTCTGTGGAAGAGGCAGCTAAGAAGTCCATCTTCCACATGAATTACATTATTCATTTCATTACATACTATAAACTGTTTATTCTCAAATAGGTTTTTCCTGCTAAAATCAACTTTTCACATCTTAAGGAAATTTCATGTTCAATGCTCATTCTAGTTATTAGGAAGCAGAAGTTACCATAGTTGTTTTCTATGCCATGAAAACATAATATTTTTATGATAATACACCTATTTTATACTAAAATTTAAAAACATTTAGAGGCATCCGTGGAGACTCCTCTTTGGAAAAGAAAAGGCAAGCTGGGTAACCCCACTGAAGCTTCTTATATACCTCCCTAAATGGATAGATTACATCATGGTTTTGTGCAACAGGGCATCGGTTCTTAAGCTAAAGGATTCAAGTTATCACATCTGTATAATAACACAGTTTTTAAACTGTGCCAAATGGAAGTCAAGAAATAAGACATGAGCAATTGTGATGTAGGGGTACCTGAGTGTCCTAGTTTTATCAGGACCAGCTGTTCTACCACTCCGCCCCCCCCCCCACACACACACCCCACCCCCTCCCAGTGAGGAAGGGTCAGAGGAACAAACCAAGGAAAAGCCCGTAGGAGTTGAGATAAGAACTATTTAATTATATAAATGAAACTTGGGGAGTTACTAACAATGCTAGTGCTAATGAGTAATTTAAGGAACGGAGGAAAAGGGTAGAACAAATGATACAGGATCCCACCCCGAGAAGGGAAAAAAGAAAGAAAACGCACCTGAAGGGAGCAAACCACCCACGAAACTGCCCTGGGGCTGAGAGAGTAAGAGAGAGGAAAAAAAACTTCCAAACCCCGACTCCCAGACCGATCCGCCCGGCAAAACGCTGGCTCTGGCCGGAGCACCAACCACTCGTCATGAGGTCCCACAACAAACAAACCCCCAGCCCCCTCGGCCAGAAGCCCCCTCAGACCCTTCCCCTTCCCAGTGCTGTGCCCAACCACAAGCCTTTCCACCCCCATCCTCACCCCCTTCCCACCGGTCCTGCAGTGCCACGGGCCCCGGGCTGGCACCACCTATGCAGCTTGATGTGTTATGGGGTGAAGCAAAACTTAGACTAGCTGGTGCAAAGCTACAACACTGAGCATCTTCAGATTTGAATGGCATCACTATAAAAGGACCACCCTTCTCCTATTGACTAAAGCAGAAATCTATGAGGTCCCCATGAACTCTGGAACAGTTCTTTATTAAGTGGTCATATAATCAGCAGTCAGTTGATTTGAATTTTATACCATCTACTACTTCTTAGAAACTCTATCTTGGAAATATGTCCTGCATAGAAGCCATGCCTTTGAGGAAGCATCTAAATGAAAACAGAATCATGTTTTTAAAATATTGCAGTGCTAACCTTTCAACTTCTTGAAACTTCAGGATGGATATAAAAAGAAAGAGAACTTGAACAAGCATCTGTTGAGAGCAGAGCTTATGGAATGACTACAATATACAGAAAGAGTCCCCATATCCAATAACGTGAATAAGCTTTATGCAGTAGCTGAAGGGAAACAACGCACAGTCACACACACTCATTCTTCTCCATGCACATATTTCTATGGGAAGCTTGATGCTCACCACCATGTTCATTTTGAGTTAAGCTTACAGAATTTCTAAGACACTTTTGCAAGCACTAATGTGGGAAAGGCTGTAGGATACTAGTGGGAATCAGAAAATAAGGATGAAAATCTACGTGCAAAACTCCTGACATAAAATTTGGCTCAAAGAGCATATGAGGCATGGCAACCTCTGGATAGGTAACTTTGTCACTGATTTAAAAAAAGCAAAACACATGCACACAAACAAGCAAACAAAATACCATACCAAACAAAAACAAACTCACACAGGAAGAGGTCATAACTCCAAGTGGCCTTTTATAAGATATACAAGCTTGAAAATCAGCAATTGTCTGATGAAAAGGCAGTTCGTGCCAGTTGAATTTATACCTGTTCACACTCAAAACTGTGTACATTAGTTTTTCAACTGAGAACAGACATTTCTAAGACATTCAGGAACTTGAATAAGGGCATGAATTATATGAACCTGTTAAACCTCACTCATAAGAATAAGTAATCAGAAGCCATTATTACCAAGCCACAGTTAATCTCTTTGTAATATGACAAATACTGTAAGCATTCACTTTGTGTTTTCCCTGTGGTTCTTGACTCCGAGTACCATCAGCTTAAGCTCCTTTAAAAACTCAAGAAATAACATCAAGAAATTTGAAACATCTGGTGTTAGGTTTCAATTTACTTTCCAGATTTTGTGTCTTATTGCAGTCTTTCAGGCTGTTAGCCATACTGTTCCTAATCCTAAATATAACCTTAGCTTACACATGGGTTTCAGATGCTACTAAAAATTAGAAGATCAAGACTACAGAGTTCAAAAGATATTTGTCAACTCTCAGTTTACCCTTCTAGAACTTCCTGAATACCACGACTCATTCAGGATCAGGAGCTACTAACAGCATGTAGTTAGAGTTGGTTTCTAACCCTGAAATTATCTGAAATATAGGAACCAGCCAGAAGTAAAGAATGATTAATTCAATTCCACTTATGCCAGACCTATGCTTACATATTTAGATGTACTGAATACTGCTTTTATTATGGGAGCAGGTTCTACTTTTCCTGATCCTGTTTGTATTCTGGCCTTATCATTTAGTTTAGCCCCACTACGATCTAGAGAATTTAATAAGGAATTCAAAGTCACTTACCTCTCTAGAACTTTGCTAATAATGCCTGCATTGAGCTTCTACAGATGGTTCTTTTCCTGGCTTTATCCCTAGAGATGGAATAGGCAGGGAAACATGAATTGAGAGTCCTGAAAATACGGTTAACAATAGCTATTTCAAGGTTAGCTTTTGGCTTCAGAAACAGGGAATTCCTTTCATTTCTATACATCTCTGATATCCTTTGACTTGCATTACTTCTAATCATCCCTCTGTTGCCATGGTGCATATCAGGCTCGCAATAGTGAACAGGCTCACTGTCTCTACACTGACAGTAACAAAGAACACAGATGGCCACTGCTATTATTTCCACTCCCTCAATGTGTCCTTGTGCACTTGATGGGGTCTGGAAAATGTCTGTGTTACTCCACCCATGTAATATTGACCACCACAAAAGCTGTTGGAGCAGCAATAACAAGATTGAGCACAAAGTTTCAGGAATTCCTTCCTCGCAGTAATAAGAACATGAAACAGAAGGTCCTATCAAGGATATTGAAATGAAAATAAATACAAAAAATATGCTTTGATAACAAACACCTGCTTTGATGAAGCAAACTCAAAGACAACAGTAACTTGGGGCTGTTGAGAGGGGCTCACTTCTCTAGTCCTTATTTCAATAAAATCACCACTGAGACCATGAGTAGGTTAGCATAAAAAAAAAAAAAAAACACCCACAAACCAAAAAAGATAACATTGAGCCAAGAATCATCAGCTGCTAAATGAGCTGATTCATCATGATACAGCAGAGAATACTTCATCTTTTCATGGTCCCCGTATCCCACTGAAACTTTCTTTCTCTGAGACTTTTCAAAGACATTCTGTCTTAGCTATATCTGGAAAGAGGTTCTCTGGTGGAGGCAGGGTGTTTAGGACACAAGTAAGCAAAGCATGTCTACCAAGCCTGAAGGATAAGGTTAGTAAAAAAAAACCAGTCAACCAAGCAACGCTGAGGTGTTAAAATATTCTTATGGGTAACAAAATACTTAAACATCAGACCAGATTAATTTTAAACCCTGATTTTGATATGATGTAGACTTGTATATTTGAACACTGGTTCTGCTCCTCTGCATTTTCCAGTAGACCCTAACCTTAGTACTTAACACTCCTCTTGTACGTTATATTCTGTGGATGAAAGCACAGGTGTTTCAGCTTCCAGTGAAACTTGTATTAACTTTTAGGACAGTAAAAATCAAATTATCAAAGCTTAATCTAAAAGTTCTCTTCAAACACTGCAGAAAGAGTTTTCATGTCCCATTTATGTAAATACAACAGTTTTCAGGACAACTTAAATTCCAAGGCTGCTTTAAAACAGAATTAAACCAGGCTTTACCGTGACACCCTCCAAGAGCCATAATTACATATAGGACTGTGTTTCTCTTGTAGAATTTTGGTAGATATGTAGAATCTCTCACTTCTGAAGAGCTGTACTAGCTGGTTCTCATCTAGAAAGCAACATATTAGCTTTCTGAGAGCCTTTGTTCCAGCTTATCCTTGTGGCAATACCTCAGTTAACAGTTCAGTAGGTGCCTTTATATTTAAGAAATCTAATGAAGCTTTTAGAATTAAGTTAGGCTACATCAAGGCTGGAACAACCATTTATCTTCAATCTTTCCAAATTTGCTGATGCTTGTTTCTGACTGACGACAGAAGAAAGCCAGAGAGAGGCAAACAGTCTGAGGTTTTCTTTAATATGCAAAACAGAGACATTATATCTACGATTTGCAGTAGAATTTATGGTAGACAAAAGTGGTTTTGAAAGTTATTTTCCTTAAAGAATTTATTTTGCTTCTGACGCCCCATTGTTTTGCATTTATTAGCAAATGATTTATGAAGGAAAGCAGTTAAATATTAGAAGTTCTGTATTTTGATAGTTCATTTTTTTCAACACTTACATATATGCTTTTGCTCTATTATGTATTCTGAGCTCCATATTCAGTAATCATTCTTTATGACAATCTAAATATGTACTGCATTATTTGTGAATTAGAGGGCAATTTATTTAGGAATCTCAGAAAATTACTTTTCTTCTAGGTGATATTTTACAGTCTATCCATTTTCTCTTTTATCTACAATAGCCTCTTCCATGTCACATGAGCCGCAAGAAATATTTCACACAGATGTGAATTTCAGGATTACCAAAAAAAGTTTCAAAGAAAAGATCCAGCTTTGGTTGTGGCCAGAAGGAAAATAAAAGCTCTGTGAATATCAGGGAATAGTTAAGGAACAAATCAAGACCTTGTACAGGGCCACTGTTAGGGATTGTATAAGTAAATAAGAGATGCCTGCAATCACACAAGTCTGGATCTGACAATCAATTCTAAGTTCCTACTTCAATATGAACAGGATGGCCCCCGCGTCCTCCTAAAACATATTGCAGGTATTTCCAGACAGAAATACTTTTCCTATGAATTAGGAGACTCCGCCTATCCCTAAAGTATTCTTTCAGTTGGATTTTGTGTTCTTCACATACTGAAGTTAAGTAAGCATTAAAGGTTCAGTTCAAGACTCACATTTCCACTGGAGACACCTGGAGCATAGGTTTAAATAAAATATGGCTACAAAAAGAAAATTCACATTATGCAACAAGAAACACTTGGCAAGCTACATCATACACACAGAGCAGCTAAAGAGAAAAATATTTTTGCTACACATTTAATGTGCTAATGTGAAGCAAAGTAAGTAATGAACACTTAGAGTTGAGATAATGATTTAGCAGTTCTTTTTCATGTGTAACCCAGGTGCCAAAAAGGCCACTTGAGTTTCTGCTGCCTTCTCCTACCACCCTCTAATGAATACTGCATACAATGGGAAAGAAAACAAAGGCTTTTGTAGCTCCTTATGAAGAATTAAGGTGAATTTTAGCATTTCAAGAGTCTGGACCAAAAATCTGGGCAGAAGGTTTTATTAACCTGGAAATTAAGATTAACTTCATCTTTTGCCTCCATTCCAAATCCAAAAATTGTAACAAAATAGTTTATATATAAAGTACATAAAAGCAACATATGCAAAAGAAGCCCCCTCGGAAGGAACAAATATTTCTATCCAGCTGGTCTCATGCTAAAAATTAACCATCTGAAAGTTAGGCGCACTATACTCGTCCTGGCTGCTAGACACACAAATACCCTGCCTGAAGCTCTTTCCCTCCCCCTGCCACATCCTATCCACAGACTGAAAGCTGGGTTTGCACAATTCCTCAATCCTTCCCCTCCGTAGGGAGACTCCTTAGCTGGCCTCTTATACCAGCTCCCTGCTTTTTCTAAGCTCCTCCAGAAACCTAAAGAGCCAGAAGGTCTTTTGTCTCTATTTTGACTCAAGATCCAGTGTGTGCCAGGTCACAGATTAATAAAATTTCATTTAGATTTAGAATTTTGTTTAGAGTCACATAAAACTTCCTGTGACCATGACACACTGGCAAATTACTGTGGATCTAATTTATTGATAGCAACTTATTTATAATTCGACTATGAGGAAGAGCTGATTGTAGACCTGGAATAGCAAGTTTAACTTAACTCAGCAGTAATATAAATGACAGGCTGAACTAAATGATGGTCCAAAGCATGAAAGCCAGTGCGTAAAATTAACATCCGGCAGGAAAACAGAATAAAGGCAATTAACAGATGAGGATGCAGTGGGGAGGTAGATAGACCAACTGACAGAAAAGTGCAAACACCAAAATGCACAGAATTAGATTCCCTCTGGATTTTGAGAATCTAGGGCATGACAACCACATCATGAATATTATCCTCATCTCAAGTAACTTAATGAGTTGCATTTTCTCCCACAGAAGTTTCTGTTTAGTAAGGAGAGTGTGTTTGTTGCTATAAAGGTACTACAAGTGCCTTGCACACCCTTAAAGACTGGTATGCATAAACTCTACTGGAACCTTGCTTAAAATAACAGCAATCCATTTTTAGAAATCAGTAACCAAGTTACAACCATATTTACCAAAATCTGGCCTATGACTCTTGTGTGTGTTTTTGGAGTCCAACCTTTTACAGGCTCCTCAGTGACATTCAATTGGAGGTCTGGATGGTACATTTCAGCATCATGTCAGCAAAATGCCTTGGGTAAACAACAGCAAGCAAAATTCTATGGGTTTATTTACCACCCAGTTAATAACTCAGGTGAACTGTTTGTCTTGGGTCTAATATTTATTTTGGCAGAAAACTTGGTACACGTGCTTTATTCTTTTTGACTCATATGTAAGTAAATTTTAGAAATATCCATTGACAAATATCAAAGTTCAGAACCTTTTCCTGAAAATAAACATTGGTCTATTGCTTTTGTACCAAAATGTTACTAAGCACTGAATTCACTCAACAGAAAACAGAAGGTTCTCTTACTGTCTCATACTTGCATCCTTCACTTCTTTTAAACAAACAGTAACACTCTCAAGAGAGCATGTACCACACTGAATTACTTTATTTTCAATAAAATCCAGCAGTGGTACCATAGTAACTGTCTTCAGCATGATTAATGTAGGAAACATTTGGAAAGCATGTTATTATTATTCTAAATTACATTTTGCTTGAATTAATTTTTATGCATGGTTACTAAGATATAAAGAGTTCTGAATTGCTAATTGTAACATTCATACTTGTGAGATGAGATGAGATTTGAAGAAGTACATCTTGCTGAAAGACTTCTAGTTTGAGAATTCACAAACTAAAAAGAAGGGCACAACATATTGTAGAAGTCAGTCTACAATCTATCAAACCAAAAGATTATAGTGCCAATGACATTCTTAATTAAAGATTTCTGTTCAACTCCAAGACCATAGTGTACTTCCAGCTTAATGCTGTAACAGAAAACAATTTTATTCTGCACTTAAATGCTGTTTTCCTTCTTATCGCTATTGTTAAGTGTTAAATCTTCTCTTTTCCTACAGCTGTATTATCTGTTTCCCAGGCAGGGTAATGCACTTAGTCGTAAAGCTGTGATAGATTAACATGTACTGGGATTATCAGTCAGATAAGAAGAGGGACCTGGGCAGTAGTTCTTACCGAAGATTTTGCAGATTGCTTTAATGACACACTTGGAAACCCTTATCTTCAGCCCATACCTTCCCCAGTAAATGCATGTTTTGCATAAACAGAGTATACCCATGTGATTGAAAAAGAATATAGAAAAAACTTCAGATTCCCTCTCCTGTCCTTTCCACAGCTGTAAACAATCCATCCGACAGAAGGCAGATGTGGAAATGGAAGGAAACAAATCTATGGGTATATCAAGAACCAACTCTCCCCCTTTCCAGTGAGAGGAAGCATACAAGCAGGCACTGAGGGTTTCAGAAACAGAAAAGCCTATTTGCCCCAGTCTTTTGTAGCAGTAGTCAGACCAAGTGACCAGAAGAAATAGCTTTCCTATTTGCAACCAGCTATAGCACAATGACACTTGCTGTGCAAGGATTAAAGCTTGAGAGAATTGAGACATGCTCAGTTCTAATACGACAATGGATGTTACAGTTGAATTTATCATTGCCACACAAAATGTCCTTTTAATAGCAGCCATTTTCCAACTACTTGTTCTACAGTCATCCTAAAATCCTACATACCAGTAGCAGAAACCTGAAGTGCAAACTCCATTGGTTTTAGATAATTTGCATTAGCACAGTTTTGAAACGTATCTACAGAAAATAATCAATACTTCATTTTGTATTCTGAAATACTTAAGTGTGGAATATTCATAGAAAAATCAAAAAAAGAAAAAAATTAGAATTAACCCTAAGAATTAATCGGTTGTTGCAAATAGTTCCTCTGCAGTTACAACTCCACCTTCTCAACTAGCACTCTAATTATTCTATGCTTCAACATCCCAAAGGCAATTATGCATTTTTCAAAAGTTATTGGATAGTAATCAGTACTTTCAACAAGTCTTCTAGACAAAACCCATCCAATGCCTTATTTATTAATAATGACACATACTTTGATTTATATTGTATACATTCAGCAAAGAAACAGACTATCTCTTGTGGAAAGAATGCTCCCAATTTAGCAGATAAAGGTGTTTCACCTTCAGCCTAGACAGAGTTATTGAGGTCAGCAACAGTCAAAGAAAAACTGTTGTTGTAGCCCTATAGAGAAGGAACAGGCGTATCATGAAAACAGCGAGTTGAGAACAGGGGGTGTGGATGAACTGCAGAGAAATGTACAAAGTTGCTAAAATGATGGTACAGTTTTCATGTGTATAACGGTAGCAGGAGAATTGTCACTCAGTCAATAGCCCAGTCTATTTGCATGTGACTTCTCTGCCTCTTGACTTCCGTGAGCATTGATTCAAATTTGGCATTTGCCCTTCTCTCAAATTGTCCCTCTTCCTTACGGTGGCTCTCCTATGGGCTTGGAGAAACAAGGAGATTCATGATTACCTCCTTAATCTGCTAATGACTTTGCTAGCTAAGATCTTTCTAGACTGTGCTTTCTACAACCTAGAGTTTGTTTATTTTCCTGTCCTGCTGTTCAGGCTTCTGTCTACCCTCAGAGAACATTCTTTCATAAACTGCCATGAATCTTTGGCTTCAGAAAAACAGGATTTAAAGACCATGAGGAAATTGAAATTCATGTTTCTCTGTATGAAAAGTGGGTTGGTCATTTTGCCTGCTTCAGAAACCACTCAGATATAATGAATCAATTTGTGTAGTTACAGGAGAAACCATAAAATTATTTAAGAGGAAAGTAAGAGTTGTGAGGGGAGAAAAAAGAGAAAAAAATTAAAAATGCATTACTTGTATCCACTTGATATTAGCGAACTTTATGGAAACCTTTTTATACCTAATACATACCACTGATTTTTAAATTTTTTTTAGGCTGAAATAATCTGTGCATCTGAAGCATTTCTCTTCAAATTTCCATTTACAGAATATGGCAGCACAAAAGAATTTGAGAAAAACCTGGAAGGTATCTTACCTTGTCAGTCCACTAAAAATGTTTTTTCAAAAATAATCTTTCTGGCTAAAGTTGTCATATACTGATTTATACTGCTGGAGTACCTGAAGGGTTAGCTACCTGGAGAAATAGCATTGATCCAACGATCCCCAAAATACTACAAAAACATTTACCCAGTGAGCACATTCAGAACAAACAGAAAGGAAGTTCTATGTTGTTCATTGCAGACTTATCTCAGCTGCTACTGGGCTGAATTCACACATCACCATGATATATGAAATGTTACCATGAGGGACAAGACTCAAGAACGCAAGATACAAAGAAGTTCATTTTAAAACAGTTATCTGGAAGCCAGGCTGTCAGTGACTGAGAAAACTAAACAATGTAGAGATACAAGTTGAAGTGAGGGAATCCTCCCCTTGTAAGAATGAAGGCTGAGATGGAATAGGATTCTATTTTAAAAATTAAATAAGGGTGCAAGCACTGAAGAACATGACGACCTATTGAAGCTAGAGGCCAGTTTTGGACCTGACATTTTCAGATCTCAATTGAAATGAAATTCATCCTTGGAGATATTCAAAACTTGATGGACAAGGCCCTGACCAACCTGATCTAGGCTGCCCCTGCTCCAAGTGGGAGGTCAGCCAGATGACCTCCAGAGGTTCCTCTTCCAATCCACTACTCTAGGATTCTATTTTAAGTTTTATAATACTTTACGTTTTAAAAGTATGAAAGCCAATCATTTTTAGAATATCCTTGTAATGGAAGCAATGAGGATAACTTCACTGCATCAAAACAATATGGTAAGGTCAGGAAAAAGACTGTAGGTAACAATGCTGTCGATAGCAAAGAGCACAACTTTGCCAAAGAAGGTCTGTTCCAGTCTTGTGTTGCTAAAAATTATGTTAAAAAAATTCCAGAAGAGCAGATACTAATATCCAATACATTTGTTAATTTTGCTGCCTAAACTTCTTTCCATTCCATTGAATTACTTACATTAGTAACTGGCATTTCAAAGGGACACTTTCCACACAAATGCTCTATGTCACTATGATTAGCTTTTACACTTTAAAAGGTCTGGATCTTGTCTGGAAAAATGTGAATGCTAACTTAACTGCTAATATCTGTAAGGTAAGGAAAAATAGTAAATGGTTAGATATTAATGTCTGGACAGATGAGGAGTTCATCTTAAATCACTGCGAGGCCAATATATTTTATGCCTATAATTGCTGCTCAAAGTTCACGGTGACATTTTGCTGATGTGCCTAAAATAGTCTTTGTGGGTGCTGTTAGAGTTGATTTGACAGTAGTTAAGGTGTAAGGGGCAATGATCCAGCTGAATGCTTGTCCAAGTCATGCTGAGAAGTGTACAGCCCATGCAGAAATTTCTTAACTGCTCTAGTATTCTTCAGTTGTTCCTGTTCAGAGAGTCTATAAGAAAGGTCATCAATCACAGAGTATGTGAAATTTTTGTTTTGCTTGTTTAACAAAATGTATTTTAAAGAAAAAATCAGTTATTAAGAACTTCAGGAGGTCATGATGTTCCCATTCATCATAGGAAATTTGGAATGTGAATCATTTAATATCTGTATTACAGCAGAGGCACACAGTTAGTACTAAACCTTGTACTTACCTTATTCTTGCTTTGAAACAGAAAACATTATCTTATTTATGTGTGATAATAATAATAAATAAATCTACAATAATGAAAAAGTAGTGATATACTGAAAAAGATTGACTACCTGGTGAAGTATGAGACAGGATGTCAAGAAATCCCTTTTGGGCTTGCCACTACTCCAACATATTTCAACAAGTCATTTAGTACTTTTACATCTTTGACTAGCCATGAAAGAACACAGCCTACATACAGCAGCATACAATATGTCTATATGAAGGTCTGAAAAGACAGAGCAACCTCATGGCTTCAAGGATGCTCTCACCACCACCACATAACCAAGGCACTACTGGCTCTTAATCTGTGAGCACAAAGAAAGATAAGCCTAGGTGTGTGTCACTTTTTTCCTGGCTACAATCCATATGTAGCTGTGAAGGTGACAAAAACCCTAGTATGTTGACTTTATTCCACTGGTCAGTTCCTCTGCTTTAGAATAACCTTGAGGCATAAGAAGGTTCTTTCATCCCATGAGAGGTTCCAGGTCTGAATTTAACCCTATCTAATACTGTATACATTTCATAGCATATCAAGGTTGCCATAGTAACAAAAAGATTTGTATTGAATGGAAGAAAATTCAAAAAATAGGATGTATGAATCCTGCATAATTTGTTGACACTAAATATTCATTGCCCGAGGCCTGTATCACTTAAAAATTACACATTTTTAGTAAGAAAGAAATGCAAACCTTGATAAAACAAAATTTTAAAGAATATTCACATTTTTTCCACTTGCTGCTATTGGAAATATTTTTTTATGACATCTCCAGTTCCAAGATCTCCCTGGTTCTGACAGTGGGGATTTTAAACCAAAAATAAAAAAAAAAAAAAAGCCCTTATCTGTCATTTATGTAACAAAACAAATGACATTAACCTCTACCTTCCCACTTCCCCTTTATATTTCTCTGTCCAGTCCAGTGTCGCATTTCAAGAGCTTTTGAGATATAATCTCCAGAAACACTCTGGTTTAACATTTTTCTATTCCCCAATGTTAAGTAGCCCAAAAGCTAAACTTTAACTGTATTTGCTTTTGTTGCAAACACTTTCATATCTGCAGCTACGTTTCAACCTCATCACCTTTCCTTATAAACCAAAACCATACCAGCAAGTTCTTTCCCCCAGTCTTTATTTGATATAGTAACAGATGGATCCCAAACTGTAGAAGGACACCCACTGACTTCAAATCTGTAAAGTTTTAAAGTGCATCTGTAATGTGCCAATCCCCACAGCTTTCCTCATTCCCATGAAAAATTATAAAGGAGAGGATTTTAGGCCCCCAATATAAGCATCCTGAAAAATCTCCCTTTCAGTTGCAGCATTTCTTCTCCAAAATGAGTGGGAAGTACCACCTGCACATTACCGGTTCTCCAGCTGCAGCTATGAAACCAGAGATTATGCAAGCAAGTAAAACCCTGCCCTGATGGTACTGCACCTCCACTGCATTAGTCCTCATCGACACAAAACTTTGCCCCATTACAGATCTTACATTCTCCTTCCCCATTTGCTTCTCCATCAGCATCTGCCACCATGAGAAAAACCACAGTGCTACACACTGAAATTCCTGTAACTGCTCCAAAGTGCAACTGCTTGGGTTTTAGAAAAGGAACTCATCTGATGTTAGAATATGAATAAATGAAAAGCTTCAGCATCACAGTAGATTCAAACTGTGATTTATATGTGGAAAAAAAGAAAGCGTCTCTAGATTCCTGGATAGATTTACCAACAGTTCTTTTTATGTGCATTCCAGACACTGACTCATCTTACAATGCTGACGCAGGAAGAGGATTACCACCACTTTCAAAATACATACCGCATTTCCACAACTACTGGATCAAGTTTACTGTATGATAAACAGTGGAACAGTCTCAAGGAGTTTTATAGCAGGAGGAACATGGAAGTCCCCCCCATTCCACAGTCAGTCCTAATTAATTACTAATATTTCACCTCTCCTTGCAATGCAGAAGTAACAGGCTATGTAACAGCTTTTCTATTAAAATCGGCAAATACCTTCAGTTTTCCCTGAAAGATACTATTTAATTTTTTTCATTTTCAGGACACAAACCGTTTTTTTTAAAGGACTAGCTTTGGATTTCTTTGGACTTGAAATATCCTCAGGAGCATTGTAAAATAGTGCAAGAAAAAGATATTTTCATATCTATGAAGAAATTCTACTGAATAGGAGATTTGGTGTGTTTTTGTCCTCTGAACAAACTAAGAAGCAGAATTCTGTAACTGAAACAGATTCAAGGTAGCTTTCATTATACCGAGACCAGATAAAAATATGCATATCTGTAAAGTCTGGTGCAACAACTCTTTCAGCAATTAAGGAGTTGAGGAATTTGCTAGACTCAATGACAACTAGGAATAACAGGCACACAGCATGCCTTCCCGTTACTCACAGCTCTTATTACTTATCACTGGGTGATAGCAGCTTCATTACTTACTATGATTCAGGATTATCATATTGTTGGCATGTACAAGCACGGTTTTTGAAATTCTACTTTGCTACAGCTCTTGGAGCTTTGCAAAAATGTACATTTTTATATTAGTAACTACTGTAGTCTTGTTTCTATTTGGATATTATTCTATTAGTAGATAAACAGTATTGAGATGAAGATCCAGACCCTTGTCATGCAAGGCTAAGAACTAATTATTAACATAATGGAGGTCAAGATCACCTAGGGTACAATCTTGCCTCTTCAAGAGTTAATTTAAGGAGTGAAGGTTGGAATTTTTGATGACCTGTGCTCCAGCTTACTGATATTCCCTTAACATGAGTTACTTGCATTCTATTCTAGAAAGTGAGTAGTCCTCATAGTAGTTTTTCAATCAATATTAAAGAAAATGTTTACACATCCACCACAATTAAGCTGATGGAACAAGGATCACAGATACAGGGAGTGTGGTTTTGGTTCAATGATAAGGCAAAATACTCTATTGTACCATAATATCTCCCAGTTCTTAGTTAAGGATACCTGTCTCTCTCAGCTGTGGAGAAAACCAGAAATAAGCTATTCTGATATTTTATTAAAGTTGAGCATTCCTTTCACTAGCAAATATTTCTGCTTCAGAGCATTTGTATCTTGGCTTATGCTGTTCACAGGAGGCACTGTTTATTTTTAACTTTACAAACAAATCATTACATTTTTTTGAAAGCTCTTTAAAATATTATACTAGATATAAATGGGTTGAACTTGGCCTCTTGGCTGATCAAGAGTGTGACCTAATTAAACGCTTTTGTGTTACTGCCATTGGCTTGGCAAGAAATGAAATAAATACCAAGCAATTGTATTTCCATAAACTGTCTGACACTGTTGACTTCCCTGCATTTAAAGGAAGAAGTCATTACTCAAAGCAGAGGCAGATAATATTGTCTTTGAGTGAATGAAATTCTTTTTCTGGTGTAGAATGATATAATATCAAGCACAGGTGATGGAAGGTGATCTATGTAGAGAGGTGAACAAAACCACATTGTGAGGGAGATAAAAAAATTCTGTCAATTAATATTTTCGACTTTTTCATGTAGGTGACAGTTGAACTCAGGGATCAGTGCCAAATAACTTGCATATTTTGCAGGATAACATGCATAGATGAAGAGTGGAGTACAGCATCAAAGACAAACAGATTTCCACTATCTATGGAAAAAACCAAAACAGTCTGGAAAAGAAAAAAAATTATGTTCTTAGTCTTGGATAGCGCACAGAGAAAAGGAAAAAAATTTCTTTTTTTTTTTAATTCCCCTGCATCTTTTGCTACACAGGCTGAAAAACTTATTTGGAGAGGAAACACCCAGTGAGTTCAGGGGTTATTTCAGCTACAGGTCTAAGGCTGTCTAAACTTAAGTCTAAATCTCCAATTAACCACACCAGCTTTTTGAATGTTGTATACCTATAGGGACTTGCCCACAATCTCATCCAATATTGAGACATTATTTCATTTTCTTCTTTTTTATATCACTTCTACATATGCAGCATATGGTGTTTCTAGTCTGTTTTTTCAATTTTCAAAACATTGGGTCTTACTCCCCTAAGAATGATCCAAATTAATCTTCACTTGTGCTCTTAATTCTTATGACAACAGCAAGACACAACATAGTACAAACCTCTAAGACATGTTCTATCTGTGTTTAAAAATAACAATAAATAACTTTTCCCTTTCAATAACAGCATCACACAAATACTTTGAAAACTTGGATATCATTGTTTTATGTATTCTTACCACAGTGCTTAAAAAGAAACATTCAGGTTCCCGGCTTGGTTAAGATGGTATCTTGTACATAGAAGTTGTGAGTGAACAGAGACATGAGGCACAAAGATACTTCTCCCCCCACAAGTATTATACATGACTTTAACAAGAAAAACTATAGCACTGCTTATCAGAGTTCTACCGGTTAATCTGGCATATAATCCCTTAATTTGTCAAAACCATAAATACATATTGTCATCCAGAAGAAACTTCAATGATTATTATTCTACTAAAGAAAACACGTCACAATCAATGAACACTGACCTGCATTGTTTCCAAAGACTGAACATTTTAACAAACGCTCCCCATGTGAAGGCAGCACACGAATGTGTTCTCGCAGACAAAAAGGCAACGCCAAGCCGATAGAAACCATGGAAAAGTTACTTTCTGAAGTTAGAGTTTGTAAACACACACCAGTAGATTCCTTTGGTCTGAGTGTGTTCTCAAACAATGCTAACATCTGAATTACTGTCCTGTTGGAGATGTATGCATGCCTGGAGATGAAAACAAGACAGGGATTAACCTGTTCAACTCTGCAGACATTTCAGTGCTAAGAAAGTTTGTGCCTTTGCAAGACTGCCCTACTTACTTCATACATACAAGGAGAATTAGTAGCAACAGCTTGATGTGCTAATCTACACCTCTGCAGCAACCCTGGCAGCAAAGTGCCAACAGATCCGAAGTGTCAGATGCTACTATGCTTGCATCCCACCTGAAACCTTTGCTCCTCTTATGCAGAATCCCCTGGAGAGATGCATTCTGCAAGAATTATCTGCTGCTGCAAAGCCCAGCCAGCCTTGGCTTCCCTTCCTCAACTCATACTTCCTGTTGTCCCCTTTGCATCGGTACTGTGCAGTCCAGGTGCTAAGTGGAAGGGCTGGGATAATACACTTCAGCTATGCAGCAGTGACCAAAATTATTAGTGATGTTAGTGTGTGGTATTTTCTCAACACCGAGCATTTTGAAGTAATTATCTCTTCCATTTTAAAGAACAATATCATATAATTATTATTATTATTGCTTTAGTTAATTCTCTTGTTAACTCATGCTTCAGTAAAGTCAAAATTTTACTTCATAATTAGAGTCTTCTCTTCTGCCTATTAACCTCTTAACATTTTTGCAAGTAGTTAAACACAAAGAATCTATTCTTTCTTCATTGGAAGAATTTTAGTTTCAAGTCCAAGCCAGGCTAGCAGTGGGGCTCAACAAACCTTTAGAGGTTTGTTGGAAGTAAATTTCAATCTCGCATTCAGAGAAGAAGTAACTCGACATAAAACAGTAAAACCTCACAAGAAATCTGTTTCAAAAACACCAGTAAGTGACCTCAATACCTAACAGGAGGTAAGAGGAGTCAGCAAATGAAGTTATTTTTCACTATTAACTATGAAGGTCACACAAAACTGCAGAGGTTCCCAAGCAATACCTATGTGAGATTTTGGACAGACTGAACTTCTGTTGTGCTGACTACGGAGAAGAGAAGGGATTCCTCAAAGAAAACCCCAAACCGTTTCTATCAGACGCCTCACTGCGAAGCACATCCAATCATAACATCACTCCTCTTACTTGCATTTGACAAGGAAACGGAGAGAAGAAATGATATTGCATGATTAGCCATTACCAACTGACTTTTGCAGCACTGACTTTGCAGCGCACATGTCCTACAATCAACAGAATTAGAACAAAACAAACTGCAAATTTTGTTGAGTAAATTATACTATCAAATGAAATAATTTTTATCTTTTTGTGGACATTCTCAAAACTGAAAATAATTTATTCCCTAATGTCCTTGAATGATGAATATTAAGATTTATTTCAGAAGGAATCAAATGAGTCAGAGTGTGCGAATATAATGAATTTTGTTGCTGATACTGGGTAGCAGTGCAAATGGGTCTATCAGCTACTTCTTGCCCATTAATGCTAATGCATGTGCATTGGAAAGAGAATATAATCCATAATATATGCACAAAATCTGCATTATTGTTGGTACAAGAGTTATGCTTGTCCTTGGTCTTCAGTAATATTCACTGCTTGTGCTCTTTTTTTTAATAAAACCTTCATTACTTTTCCTTTTAATTGAACATTTATACTTCAGAGCAGCATTACTAAGATAATTTTCAACTTAATTTTTACTATAACTCAACTATCCTCCTGTTTATCTCTCTTTAGGGATGAATGAATCTGCCTCCAAAACTTGATAGGAGCCAAATATGATAGCCTTTGAATGTTCAGAAAAGTTGACAAACGTGCTCTATGAAGTAATTTTCTAATTTATTTTCTTCAGCCTTGCATAAGAGATACATATATGCTGCCAAAGGAATTATTTCCAAGAATACCCCTTTCCAGCTGAGCAAAATTCTCACTGACCTCAGCTGGGTCAAGATCCTACTCACAAAATTTTCCTTCAAAGGGATAAAAAATAAATTATTAAAACTAACAAAAACACACACCCCTGCACACCAAAAAAATATCAAACCCCACCCAAAGAGACTTCTAGATCATGTTTCAAGCCTTAGCGGTTTAGACAGATGCTACTCAATGCATTGAGGTGTTGCCTTTACTATTTTTATGTCACCTGTTCAATGTATTATATCAGTTTTCATTGGAGCAGCTGTCACAAGTGTCACCAATTTAAGGTGTAGTAGGATTCTTTTCTCTGCAAAATTAGGATGAATTAACTAAAGCTGATTCTTCTGAGAGAGAAGTTAGACTCACATCTGTCTGTTGTAACTGCACAGGTGCAGTTACTCTGATTAACTATGGAAGCCATGTTTCTGGAAGAACTCAACCACTTACGGAAACAGGAATATCTACGATATCAGCTTTCAACTTGCATCAATAAAGCTACAGCCCTAGTTGTTGCCTAACAGATATAAAAGCGAGACATATGCATCCAACAAGCGCATTTCAAGCTTGTCCTACACCTACTGCAGCCCCCGGAGCTTCACTTTCAACTGCAAACTGCAGCACTCAGACACAATATCCAAAAAGGACTTACATGAGAGTCAAACTTGCTCTTCCAGGAATGCTTAGTTAGGATAAACAAAATCAATGAGTTTTGCTTAAAAGGCAAAACAGAACAAGAATTAGAACAAAATGGCCAAGAATAACAACTGGGATAAGAAGGGAGATACCATTTTAGAGAGTTGGGAATACAGAAACTACACACTTCAAGCTTTCCTCTGACACTAATATACTATTATTTAGTAATTAGAGCTGAAGCTCTTACACGATTCTATGACTCCAGGAACTGGAGCATTAAAAACTAGTGGTCCTGCAAACACCGTATTTTTCCCCACATGTGCTCCCATCTGCTGACACATGCAACATTTAGATGTTCTACAGCATCCCCTTGCCTTGCTCAGAGCAAAACCAATGCAGTGAACATAGCATTAACCATGGCCTCTGAGGCTCTGCTTCTGTAGAGAGAAAACAAGCAGCTATTTCTAGTACCTGAATGCAGAGTCTGCATTAAATTGGAAATGCCACAAAAATGAGGAGTTAGACTCAATAAATAATGATTTTAAACAACCACCTTACCCTGCTATTGGCAACATACAGAAATAGAGGAAAAGTCTGTCTGTGCCTGTTCTTCCAGTTTTGTCAGACCTACTAATTACAAACGATATCTCAATAGTCCACAGCAAACTTTTGATTCTATCATATTCTCCAAGCTAAGGTGGGAATGCACTTTGGCCTGTTCTAGTCTCATTTTCCATTCCTTGTACTTTTGCAAAACAAATTTGGGTTTTTTTCCCCATGCTGACAGAAAAGTAAAGTGTTTCTGACTGTACAGGGAAAAAAACCAAACCCAAACCCCAGATAGATCTGAACAATTCATGGGCAGAGTATGCCATCTGGGAAAAATGTTTCCAAAATCAACAGTAGTTGATACATTCAGGCAAATTACTGTATGACTTCCCCAAACCGTTTTACGTGTTTCCTTCTCTCCAGCTGAGGTGCCCAAGGGGGAAATGTCTGCATTTGGTAACAAATAAGTATAGCAAGTAGTGTTTTTACCCATTTCCCTGTACAGATTTCTACTACAAATATTCTATAGCAGCCATTATTTAGTAATTCAGACAATAACAGGTAGTCTTCTGAGCCAAATACCTCCCATCCGCTGAGCTCTTCCAACACCCAAAACTTCGATAAGCACATTTCATTTGAATGCTTTTCAAACAGACATGCACAATTCAACTGCCTTGGTTTCTCTCCTTGGATGGATTTGGAAACAAAGAACACCACACACACACTTTACAGCCCAAACACTTCTGAGTGTAGGGGCAGGTTGAGATTAATGTTGCAACTGAATGCTGGGGGGAACAACCAAACCAAAGCCTCAAAAAAATCCACCTTAAAATTTAAATGATTTTCAAACCACTTAAGTATTGCTTCCTACTCAAGTCATCATGCTAGGTTTGGAAAGGACTCAACACGATTATGTCTTGTGATGTGAATTCAATTTTCATTTCAAGCCCCATAATGGAAATGACCCTAATTCAGATTCTGTAGAGAAGAGGTTTGTCCCTTGTCAACGGCTTAGATTTAATTTAAGAGAACATTAAAAAAAAGTAAAATGTATAAATTGCATCACTGTGTTTGCTGTACTAACATGATTTGTGTGAGGGAATGCTGGAGAAGTAAAAAGCAAAGGGAGCACTTGAAATATTTTGACAGCGAAAGTTTGCAAAAATAATTTCTTCCTGTCAAAATGCAATGTCAGTAATAGTAGACTTTCCATCAAATGAGATTTAGGGATGAAATGGCCACTGTAAGAGTGAATGGGGCAACTGGATCCTTGCAGTTTAATGCATAAGGACTCCAAGATTTGATTCTTCACTTTTCCAGAGTTTAAAACCAAACTCAACAGATAATAGCTTTTTTTCCTTAAGAAATTAATAAAACCACCCCAACAAAATGAAAGCAAAAGCCAGGTGACTTATGTAAGTGGAAAATCACATGTAGATGTTCTATGCTGTATCATAAAGATCCTGTCCCTTCTATTTTCTTCCATAATATTCCCCAGAAAAAGCCCCAGCATGGCTCTCTTTCCTTTAGGCCAGGCCACGGCGCATGAGGTGCAGCAAAAATTTTGCATGAATAGAAATTCTGCTAGCAGACAGTGGTGACACTTGGCACCAGCCTGGTGCAACAGCAGAAAATTCAGTGATGCTGATAAATTAACCTCAAAGCTTGAACGACTAGTCACCTTATTTCATTTACTCAGCATATGAAGATCTGAGGCACATTTTTGCCTGGTGATGAACTGCAAAGCTATACAAGCACCTGTGGAATTCTTGTGCTCTCACACGCCTCTGGTTGAGAGGGCACATACGTGTGTAAGGACATAGTCAAATATGCTCTTATCACTCAGGTTAAATAATTCAGTTGTTCAGAGCCTACTTCCTTTCTGAAGATATTTTTCAGCAACTACAGTGACGTTAGGTGACCAATTGATCTGCTAGTCCTTTGGAACACAACATAAAACTGGTTTGCTTCAAAATATCTCCAGTTTAACACCTCTGTGTTAAGGAGTGAATAAGCTATAAAAATAATTGGCTTAGCGAGTGAAAACGGTAACATGTGCATGAGCACAAACACCAGGGCAGCACTTAATTGTTTTAGTAGGTATTAATCCCACAAACAGCAGAACCAACATTGCATTTGCACAGACCTTCCAGAATCTGGTTGTCAACAGCTCATGTATTGTGTCTTAAATTGCAACTTTATTAAAAACAGGATGGCATTCTTAAAACTTGCATTTAAATGAATAAATACAGGTTGAGTGGTTGCACTTGAGGCAATCATTTTGGAAGAATGCTGTCATGGGTTTTTATCAATAGCGAGTTCCAGCTCTTACTCTCAAATTTAGCAAAAAATGGATTGAAAGGATGCCAACAAACACACAATTAGAGATGATCAGAGTAATCAAGTAAGTTGTGATTCCTTATTTTGCTCCCTTAAAGTAATACAAATGAAAAATCATTCTGATCTCCCACTTCCAGAATATATTAAAGAGAATAAAATCTCCTTCCACAAGCTTCCTGTCAGTAATAAGCATTCTGCACTCAGACTTACAGCACAGTAACACAATTTATTCTATTTAAATATAAAAAATATGTACAAAATGCAGCTATTACCTAGATGCTGAAAGGTATTTTGTCCCAGTTCAAAAACACTTAAATACATTTTAGGACGATTAGTTAACAAGCAAACTCTGATTTTCAGATTTCAATGAATACAGGCAGCATTTTAGAAGTAAAATAGGAACATTAAGGCCCATCAGCATAGGTATGATTTCAGGGAAGGTGGATGACTTTTCCATATTCTTGCTGGAGTCCTACCAAAAGGAGAGGGATAGAGGACTCAGAATAGAGCAGCTTCTTTCCCCAGCAGCATGGTGCCTGCCCATACTGCTTAAACCTCCTCTTGCTGATGAATTTCCCAGCTATACTTGGAGGTTCAAGCCATAGTTGAGGTCTCCTGTCAGTCAGCTGCGTTCCCATTATGTCAGGCAGTACCAAATCTCCAGAGCAGCTTAGCAGTGGTTCTACAATCCTGCCATTTATTCACAGTATGCTAGCAGATGAATTATGTCTAAAAGGTAGTCCCTCATAGAACACAGCACTTATTGATGGGAAAATAAAGTTGACTGACCAATACTGAAGTGTTTGAAGGTGTTCAATATATAACAGACAGAATGCAGGCTTCTGTGAGACATTGCAATTCGACTTGTATCCTGGTAAATGACATTATATTTAACTCTGGTCAACTAGGGGAGGAGCAACAGGGTGTTTGCTATTATTTTAAGGGAATATAACCCTTTAGAAGGAGCAGGGTTATTTTAACCCCTCCATTCCCACTTCCACTCCTCTTGGTTTGAGTTAGCCCTTGTGCCTTTTTGGTGGGTGGCACAAGCACAGTGTCTGCTCTGAATGCAAGTAACACCAGTTCTGTTCAGCAGGAAGTTCAGCACAGATCTGCAGAGAAATCGTTTACTGGGGAAAGTTGATAAAGTACTTCTGAATATCTCCCAAGTATAACTGAGATAAAGTCTTTCAACACATGCTCATAAGCTTGGCTACTGATACTTTATTAAAAAAAAAAATAATTTTAAAATGCCCCTCAGTTCTCATAGGCTGTTGTTCCAATGCACGAGGGAAAAAAAAAAAGCCCAAATAAAAAGACATTTGTATCTGAATAGTGCAGAATAAAGTAATAAATTGTATCAGACAGTGTACAAGTTACTGTCCCTTTCTATTAGCGGCAGTTGTATGCAGACCCAATGTCACAGAATGCTTCATTCTGCAGTTTTCCTTTAGGTGCCACATAAATTAGCCAGAGAAAATATTTAACTTTCCTCAGGAACAGGCTGTCTTTGTCACTTTGTCTTGACTTTATGTGTGTGCATGAGACTCTGCTGGAAGAGTTCTTGAAGGGTCCTCAACATCAGAAACTTCTCATTTTAAATCATAGTAACAGCAGTGCCCAACTTCACTGCCAAAACAGAAGGAAAACTGCCTCAACTGCAATGTTCCTGAGGTCTACACTATGCAACCCTGCACGCATGAAAAACAGGAGCATTTTTCCACTCTCCTATTCCAACCCAAAGGTCAGGGAGAAGTGATTAAAACCCAAACCTCTATAAGTGACTTTTTTTTTTTTTTTTTTTTTTTAAGAAAAATAGCTATTTGTCAAAACTAAAAGTATTTACAGAAATGCAGTGATGACTATGAAATGGTTTGGGGAATATAATTTATAACAACTTCAGAAGTTTTTCTTGTATACTAGGTTCTTACATGTTCTTTTAATTTCGTGAATAGAAAAAAATATTGAGCCAGGCCTTTAGGTAGCAAGATGAACATAAACACTGAGTTAGTACTATCACACTGTGATTCAAGACAATTCAAGTCATTGAAAAGCTCAGAGAAGTGCATGATAAAAAGGACCTAGATCTCTGATGAGAGGCATTTCTCATTGAATCAGATATGAACTCTAAGTAACTTTAAAATTACTCTTTAGAAGGTAACTGTTTCAAAAAAAAGAAAGATTTTTTTTTTAGTGCCTACAAAATACAGGTATTTCTGATGTAGCAAGTCATCTTCAATTACATTGGCTTTATAAGACTAACCATCCACCAAAAGAAGAGAATTTTTTGGGAAAGGATTTGCAGAGCAGGGTGTGTGAGGGAGTAGAAGAATGCCTGTGGTGATGTTGCACCATCACAATGTGATACTGACAATGTGGTGTGTTATTTTAGTTCTAGTATAATGCTTCCTCTTACAAAAATGAGAACTACAAGGTTTTTCTTACAATTATAGTTTGTTTCGGCACATAAAAGGGATTTGTCTTAACAAGAAGAGAGTTTGTAAGAGGAGTAATAGTCTCCAAAGATTACTATACATACTTACATATACCACTATAGAAATATAGGGGGGGAATCTGCCTGAAAATTGCCCAACTATGTCAACCTCTGAGCTAAGAGATGACAACATGCATTATTTATGAGTACGTTCCAAACAGGACTTCAAGGGAAAAGACAGGGGAGGTTTAGATTATCTGTTAGGAAAAATTTCTTTGCTGAATGGGTTCTCATGCACTGGAACAGGCTGCCCAGGGAAGTGGTGGAGTCACAATCCCTGAAGGTGTTTAAAACGTGTGTAGATGTTATGCTTAGCAACATAGTTTAGTGGTGCATTTGGCAGTGCTGGGATAACAGTTGGACTTGATGATCTTAAAGGTGTTTTCTAACCAAAACAATTCTATGAATAAACTTCAATGCAGCCATCCACACCCCAGCCAGTGTTCCTCACGCTACAGTCTTTCTCCTCCTGTCCCTCTCTTCTTCCACACCCCACAGCAGAACAGAGCGTTCAAACCCAGTACAAAAGCTTAGGTTTCTCTGCAAAAACACTTATGTCATTCCATCTGCTGTGACAGATGCACCATCATCCTGGCAGTTAACAAAATACAGCAGCTACAAACAAGGCCAGAAAGACACCAACATGAACTGTGTAACCTTCCACTGGTCAACGTGCCAGAATATAGCAGTGTCCTTCAAGTCCCAACCAATTGCAGCACAAATTCAAACATTGTAGCCTCTTAGGCTACACATTTTAAGTGCTGAAACAGGATAAATTTAAGGGACATACTGAAGATTATAAAAAGATAACAGCCTATCATACAAAGACAGGCACCAAATTTTACACTGTTACACACATGCTGTTTTAATGCCACCTGTTAACATGTCAACAATTTAGTGTATACTGAGCAGAGCGAAGCAATGGTGACCAAAAATCTAGTGTTGGTGGATATATTGCATCAGGATACTTCCATTTCATTGATCTGGATTATAGGTATAGAATTTTATAGTGAACAGTGGATGCATGTGAGTGTCAGGGTTGGGAAAAGCACCCCCAGCAGCTCACCATGCAACACCACAGTGGGAACAGCTTGCTCTGCATTATTGTTCTGTTTGGAGGAATAGCAGGCAAAAAAAAAAAAAAAAAAGCCCTCTCCGCTTAACTGCTCACATGCACGTAGTTAGGTCCTTTTGTACCTGGATTTTGGATGCACCCATCTTTGAATACAGCATATCTACTGCATTTGAAGGACAGATCTTCTGTGCGTGACACTATCAGATGCACTGTTCAAAAATTCGTGTATAATGGGGCTATACAGGAGGCTTATTTCAGCAGCTGTTCTACAAGAAGCACTTTTTTTTGCTTGTGCTCCACTTTGACAGTCCATACATAATTTAAAACCAATATATTTTCAATTATTTTGAGCTCCCTAAACAAGAAAATTTTTATGGATGTTAAATATAACCAGGTAATCATTAAAATGTTGCTTATGTTGCAATTTTTTTGCAGTTCAAAAGCAATGTTAAAGTTTGTTGGTAGTAAATGAGACCTCTAGGGAGGAACGGTTAGAAAGAGGTTTAATCAGGCTTTCCAGAAGGAAGAGGTGGAAAAAAATCCAGGAAAATAGCCTTCAATTTTCTCAGTCTTTTGGAATAAAATTGAAGCCCAATAACCTATTCATATTAAAGTTATTCCAACATCAGTATGTTCTCAATGTCATGAAAAATCACTGTCCATGTGACATTAACTGCATGACCAGAAGTGTTTGGGTTGAATTGTCCAAAATGTTCAGATTCATAGTTTTTCATGACCTCATTATTACTACATTAAATCAGAGCCTTGTAGGATGTTTTAAATGTTTGCCAGAAGTTACTGAACTGACAGCCTAGTATATCGCATCTCAGTGACACCTTAGTAAGAAGTCAAAAGAAATCAGCTTTATCTTCCTCGACTAATAGTTCGGTGTTCAACCTAGGAGTACGCTACAAACGTGCGTGAAAAAAAATACATCATCTATTGAAGAAGGCCAGTCATGTTGAGTCTCAAAGTTTTCTTGTAGGTATAACTCATTTCTCATTGAAATCAAATATTTGCATGTAGCATTTTCCTGGAAGTTGATATTTTACTCCACAGTAAGAAATTTTACGTCATGCATTCAGACCACCTACTGCTCTGATTCCAAACCACCAAGTTTTCTTTCCACTGATCCCTTTTATATTTCTTGGTATTTTCAGAAGCAGTGAATTAGTGAGAATTCTTTGGTTGTTTAAGTACTTCTGAGAGTTCTTGTTTTGTTGTTGGTTTTTTTTTTGGGTTTTTTTTTGTTTTATTTTTAATTTAAACAGCATTGATGCACTACAAAAAGCTCAGAGAAGCTCTCAGATATGTTAAATAGGGCATCTTCAAAAGTCTGACTCAGAGAAACCCTTGCCTCTTGACATTATTAGATACACTAAAAGTGTGCAGTTATTTTATTAACCATGGTTTGAATGGTGAACTACAGGTCTTTGTTGTCAAAAAACTTGATACTCAACCAATACTTGCAAGGAAAATACACTTTTAAATAAATAAAAGGAGGAAGAAAAATTACATGAATATATGCCAAAACACCTTGCTTTCTCAGCACATTTCAAATAACAGGTTTTACCTGCTTTCTTCAGAAATCCTGAGGGAGGAATTAGGAAAATACATCTCAAGGCACATTGTTACATGGTGTCTAAGTTACACTTCATGCATTCTCAGTTAGGTTAAACACAGAGAGAAGAAGATGTGGGTACACAGTCTCAGAAATGTTCCAAAAAATCCTACAGTCTTTATGCAAGGACTGTGCTTCTGCAGGGAGGGAATGTTGCTTCATTTTCCTCCATTGAAGTTCAGAAGAAAACAACCTAACAGTATCTTGATTTGAAGGTTATTTAAACTGAAATTGTATGTGCCAGACAACACTATCAGAGAGTCATGGAGTTTTGCATCTATCCTGTGCTTTCTTGACATTTAAAAGCAAGTGTATAGGAGCATTTGGCTAAATTTTACACACTGCATTAAACTAAACCATTAGAGACAAGACCAGCAGTATTAAATGAATAGATACATGAGAATACCTTTTTAGCATGGAATTCTCCATTTCTGTCACCAGAAAAATGAGGAAAACACACAAGCTCCATGAGACAAGATGATTGCCATGCTGCTCAGAAGATAAAAACATTGGATGTCAAAATAAATTAAACTGTCTATAGTTACTATTAATTTGTTTCTTGTACACAGAAGAAATTAGATTGGAGGGGTATTCAAAAGAAGAAACCTGATCAACAATATTAATTTTGGTGTGTAAATAGCTTGAGGATGAACGGTGATAATCTCCAGCGTCAGCAGGATTGGTTTATTTATTCAATGAAAAAGAAAATATATAGTTGTATAAAGCCTATTTGCAGTAAACTAGTTTACTCTTAATGAAGGCATAAGGACTTATTGTCAGTGCTCACCACTGTTGAGTTAGCCCCTTTTGAACCTCACTGCAGCCCCTTCCTGTTAGGGGAACAAACCAGAAGTGGTAGAATTTAAGCTACCACTGGAACTCAGATCCTTTTTGTAGCATTTGCTATTTTACAAGTGTATTTCCAGGTAAATTGTGCAAGAGGACTCAGCGTGCCATCTTCTCTGTGAAGAAGTTATTTCTAAACAAGAAGTCTGCCAAATTTCAGGGAAGGAGTTAACAGTTTACTTGATACAATCCAAACATTTATATTTAGTCTATTACATTAGCTATTGCCTTCTCTCATGATATTAGGCTGATAAATTTAGGGAGCATTAGATGTCCTGGTAAAGATTACCAGCAGTGACACTTGGCATTGGGATTTGCTGATGTGAAGTCACCTTTACCACACACACTCAGCTTTAAGGCTGCAGGTTATGAAATTAGCTGGAGACATGCTCTGCAGTTTCATGCTGGTTGATTTATTTATTGTTTAAAAAGCTTAACATACAGTTCTGAAAAGTAATAGTCAGCATGGCAACTTCTTTCTCAACATCTCTCTTCTCTGTGTGCATTCAATCACTTCTGCCGACTATCTTGCCAAAACCAAATTTCGCTGGTCTAGAGTTCCAACTCCCAAGAGCATGCCTGCAACAAGCCAAGCTAAGGCTAGACCCATTTCACACTGAAGACAAGGGAAATCTCAGTTCAATGAAAGGATGAAGAAAAGGATTAGGAGGTCAGGATAGAGAAGACAAAAAAAAGTACTTAGGAAGGAACAGTGAGGAGTGGACAGAAAGAGAATGGTGAATCAGGACCTGGTAAAAATCCCAGTGTAAAGACATTAGAAAGAGAATAACAAATCTAGAAGTATGTATACATTTAAAGAAAAAATTAACAAGAGAAAAAAAGAATAGTGATGAACTAAAGTGATATATATCTATCAAGCACAGAAGAAAGAGCAGAACTGAAAAGAGGAAACAAAACGAACACCCAGGCAGAGTCTGTAAATTCTTTTGCAAGGTATGGTATTATTTGATAATAAATTTAGTGCTAGGATGTTAGAATAAATAAACCAATCAATATTAACATTACTGTATGGGATGGAACATATACTGAAGTTCATGGACAGCATGGGAATGCCTAAAGCAGAGCTAGTGCTGTGCACCATTTGGGGGAGAGTTGGAGAGCCAGAAAGCTATCTTCAGTATTGTAAGTGACATAAGTTTCTAAAATATGCATCAAATGGAATACCAGAAAGATGAAAAAGGCCTCTTCAGCAGTAAACTAACCTTGCTGCCGAGACAGAATGCTAGGGAAACAGCTATATATGGGTAGCTGACTGCAGAGCTGCCTTCACTTCTTTGCCTTTAGGGATGCTTCCCTATCTATGAGCACCATTTATTTTTCATCTAACCTCAGTGAGCAGAAAATAATATCCTAAACAGGCAGTATGCTTTGTTCCACTAAGACACAGAAGATTTGCGCCTTGAGTACTAAGATTACCTGATTTAGTTTTTGTTTTACCAAAAGTCAGTCACCTCAATAGAAATAAGGCAGTGAATGCAAGTCTCTCAAATGCCTTGGGAAACATTTTATCAGGTTAAGAACATCACCTGAAAGGACCTGTACAGTTAGAACTGGTGAAACACTACAGTATTTGTTACTATTATCATGGGACTCCTGTATTTGAGTTAATACCATTTAGGACTCTGTTTAATCCTTAATATATTAGAACAACTGCTAGTTATCCTCATTAATAGAAAATAAATGCTTCCCATGCTCACACAAAATTATAACATAGATATACAGGACACAATGTCTTCTAATAGCAACTCCTAGAAAAATGTTTATCATGCGCTATGTTACTCTGTGTTTTATGTTATGTGCAATTGAAGCCACAGGAAAACAAAAATCCAGAGCAAGACAGTGAAGACTTGGTCTTCAAAGCTCATGTGCCAAAAAGCAAATTGGCCAATAGTAGATTTCAGAAACAAGCCATGAGCCAAATACCAGTTCTTGGCATAAGCTTGTAATTGCAGTATTCTAGAAGAACTCTAAATCATTAGGGGTGTGTATATATACATAAGCACATGGCCTATATCTGAAACCCACCAAAATAATAGTGGTGTTACCAGTCAATAACAAATAAAGGAATTTGGTATTATCATTTTTAATCAAACACTAGTGAGTCATCAGAAGACATATAAATGGTTATATGTGTACACATATATAAAATGAACTCATGCTTCTTGAAACAAGCCCCAAGGTGTAGTCTTTTTTAAAACTTTTTTTTGTTTTGTAATCAATTTCTCATAATTGAAGCAGAAAAAGATATGGATAAAGAACAATGAACTTAAAATAATTCATACCATGTCCCTGCTTAAGGAAATCAATTCAAAACTCATTTTGAAAAACAAAGGTCTTGCCCAAGTTCTACCTTGTGTGTGAAGCTGATTTGATATTTAACATTCAAAGTAAACCAAACAGTGCAAACCAGCTTTCTTTAGAACTGGAGATGAAAAGTAGATATAAGCTTATTGATTCAATGAAACTACCATTTTAGTACAAAGTTCAGCTTTAAACTTCAACCCGAATGACTGCTATGGGAAAAAGTTTATTTATTTTAAACATACACAAGTTTATTTTTTGGAGTAATGGGGGGAGGTGGACAGGGAGGTGTGATGTTGCAGAATGGAACACAAAAGTGGTGAATTCTGGTTTTATTAAGAAGGAAAAAAAGGTGGGGACGGGGAAAACGGGACACAGGACACCAAGAAAAAGCCTTTTCTATAAGAATCTTTTTTTCTGTTTACTTGACATCTCCAAACCAAATTTGTTGGGATGAGTTCTGTGTGACAAGCAAGCTCTCAAATGTTTAGCAGTTCACCTTGAACTACTTTCTCCAAACTACGTGAACAGCTTTGCTTCTTGAAGGCAAGGAGGCAAATTCAAACGCTATGAATTTGCTAAAATTCCAAGTTTCCAAGGGTAGAATAGGGGACAAAAGAAGGAGGTTGGTCTATATCACTGTTTCTAGCAAGATTTTGAATAACAATTCTACCAGCTTTACATGCAACAACCGGAAATGAACAAATTAAAAAACAATCCACAAGCCCTACAAAAGATATCAGTTCCTGAAGTTACAGCAGTAAGTACAACCTATAAATTGCTCTGCTGAATACAAGAATGACAAGTAATGTAGTGTCATGAATCAGTAAGTACTGTCCACATAGGAATTTATGTTTTTAATGGAATTTCCTAAGCTGGTTATGTAGATATCAGGCTACAGGACTACATGAAGAAGGTAGAGACATAAGATAATCACTGTACCACTTTCAAACACTTTTTTTCTGGGTACAGGTTATACGGACACAGAAGCACTCCCTCTCACACAAGCCATTTCAGAAGGAAACACCGCAGAAAGCACAACAAAAACCCAGCCACCCACAGATTATTTCAGATTCAAGTTGCGTGTTCCAAACATTGACTCATTCTATTTCTCAATTTTAGAGTAATGTATTGTTTATTTAAGAGAAAAGTCAATGTATGCATATCTATATATATGTATGTACATTCTGTTTTAAAAATCTTGTTCATGGAAATGAAACAAATTGAAACACTAAACCAAATAAGCCACAACTTAAGCATTACTATATTTCTTATATTTACTGCATAAGAGTGACGTAAGTGAGAGTGACCCTGACAGTGCTACCCCAAACTGACAGCTATAGTTCTAATGTACAATTGCCAGCTTGGTGAGATAGCACACTGGAAAGTCAATTAAAGCTACAGACACTCATCAGTCCTCAAGAACAAGTTATAATATGCATCTGCACACCAAAGCTGTGATATATCCTCTTGAAGAACTAAATCTCTACAGGAAGTTACAGGTCTACATATTTGAACTGCAGAATGACCATTCTGAACACAACATACTTATTAAAAAAAAAAGGTAACAGAGGGACAAATTTCATTAGCAACTAGAACAACGGGAAAGTATTTTGAGAATCAAAGTCCATTTTGGAGAGAACATAACCTTTCATGGTACCAAATTCAGGGAGAAAGAAGGTGATCTACTGAGTAGACATTGACAGAGCAACTGAAAGCTGACACAGGGTCAGGTTGTAGGAACTTCTGTACCCAGATTGCCTCAGACAAAAATAAATTTGGCATGATTTCTGTGTGTGTGCACGTGCACTCTATTTACTGCTTTTGCTGCTTACTTAGATCCTTTTTTCTTTTCATACAAGGCATATAAACTAGACACAACAAGATATCTTCCATTAACAAACAAACAAACAAAACAGCTAGGCATTCCAATCACATTATATAGAAACCTCAGGTAGGGACAGTGAATATTATTTCAGAGCTTTCAAGTCTATAAATCAAGGTTATTTATTCAGCTTCTCTTTTAAGAAGGTAGGATAGCTTTTTTCACTAATTCTCTTAGTACTTCCAAGACTAAAAACAGGGAACTTGTTTCCTGTGCTGCATTGCAGGAAAAAAAGGGTTCTTTTTAAAGTGTTGCCATATAGAAAAAGCATGAGAGCATGCCTGATCAAGCAGCAGGCTTGATCACTAAAAATTTCAAGTGATCGCAAAACTCAGGAATGGTGGTAATCAGAATCCGTCACATAAGTCACTTAAGATCATCCCAGATCATCTTGTAAAACCGCTGAGCCCCAGTGAAGCAGAGAGAATCAAGAACAATTCAAAACGGAGCACCAACTTCTTTGATGAAAAGCTCTTGGCCAGCCTCAAATCTGTCAGACACCTATCAGCGAGACTACCAGTGTAAGTTCAGATCACATGCTTAACCTTTAATCATTTGCTCACAGTTTTAAATTAACTTTTTCTGTATTTTACCTGGGATTGATGCGAGGCTAGTCCCTAGACCCCTGGACACTTACCATTTAAATATATTAATACTTATCCTTTAAGAACTTTCAGGATTCCCCAACACCTTGCCCCTATTCCCACCTCTCCTTGGGTTTTCATTTGTTTTAAGCAGCAAGTGAAACTGATTCCAAAAGCTTTTGGCTTACTCCTACAAATAATCTGAGCCTGTTGATTTAAATGTTCGATTTTACCAACCTTATACTTCACTCTTTCCTTTCCCAGAGACGGCATGTTTATTCAGAACATAATGAGAAATGCACTCTTCACCACTGGATATAAAGGACTGAAACAGCAATTTATACCTTTGCTTGTTCTGCACCATTATTCTTTTTTCCTTTTATGGTTTGTTGCTTTGATGTAAAATGATGTAAAATCAAAGACATCTGACTTCTAGTACCATAGGATTTTGATATCATTTGCACATGTAGAAGACAGTAGCATGTTAAGTTCCTCTGGAAACCCAAATATTTCTTTGTGGAGATCTACATAGTTAGAATGGTGTAGATAATCTTTGAAATTCTCCCTCAGAGTCATCCTGTATTTGATCCATTGATATGAAAATGCATTTCTATTTATTTGCTCAGTTCACTCCTTCCTCTTAGGGGTCTAAAGGAATATTTTGTTTGAGTAGATCTAAGAGTCCTTCGTGACCCAGTACCTCTTAGAAGTTTCCATCTGCTCTATAAGAGTAGGAGGGTATTTTTGGTACCAATATTTACACAAACTATTTTTAGTTCAAGTGGTAAAACTGTGCCATAAAGAGCTACATAACAGACTGAAAAAAGATCTGTCAGGAAATGCTGTAGTTACTGCCTAGGCCATTTGCAACTTGCACTGAAGCAAGATGAAAAAAAGATAAGAGATCATTGTGGTTTAGTTATTCAAGTCTTGCAGTTTCGCTGCCACAATCCATTTCCTTAATTATACTGAAAATCATTTGCCCTAAGTGTTAACAGATTTTTTTTTTCAAATGGTAATATATGTAAAAAGCCTGTGGGGCATAATGAATTATGTAACATATGTTTTTCTTCACTAAGACTGGAGATCACTTGTGGAAATTTCATAAATATAGGAAATTATTATTATAAGAACTTGGGGAAATCAGGTTACTAAAGTGCCTGCTCTGCTTCTTTAAAAAAAAAAAAAATTCCTCATCCTTGTTAAATAAACCTTATCTCACAAAACAAAAATCACACAGCAAATCCAGTATGGCTGGAGAAAAACTATGCATCTGTAATAGCACATCAATATATTCATATGTTTTCAAGGATCACATTGCACTTCCTGCAAATCTGAGAGCTGGACAATATTTGAAACTAAGATGCACATACAGGGGTGAAATAAATCTGGAGAAGTTGGCAAAAAATGTCAGCAGCCCCATCTGGCAATTCAGCCCCCTTGTAACTATGTCTCTAAGAACATTTTAAGAGTACATTTCCTTCATAAACTTCGAGTCTGCAAGCTTTCTTTATTTAGAAGGAAATCACGCTTCTGCATTTGCATTAAATTGTAAGAGCCAGGGACTTTGAGAGAACTGTGGATAAAATCACAGGAGTTATAAAATAAAAACTTGTCTTGATATTACAAAATGGGTACCTAAATGCTATTGTTAGCAGCAGAGATTATATGTAATTCTGGATTTTCTATCAGAATTCCCAGAAATACAGCTGACTAATCATCAAAACAGAGTTAACTTCAAGTGTTCTTCCTGCTCTATCGTATCTCAACTTCATCCTTCCCAGGAGGTGGAACATGTCACATAAAAGGATGCACAGTCAGAGCAGAGGCATCTTCCAGCCAGGACAAATGCTTCAGCAGCCCAAACTACAACTCCCACATACATCTTTATACTGTTACAGTACCAGAATGCTTCAGGTTTTATTTGAAACATTTCAGATTTTGATTCCCAGTGAAAAGGCAGATTTTCAATGTTGTTCTATCTACAGATAATGGTAAAGAAAAATCAGGGAACTTTTCACATAATCTCATTGAACAGACACAGCTAAGTACTACTTCCCTGAAGGAGACAGAAAATACGTACAAATTCAAAACATACAAAAGCCTGAAGTGTCAAACCTGATTGTGACAATACCAGCCATTATGCCGAATGCTAATCACTAATGTCATTCTGGAATGAACAAAATTGACATATATTGGCCACAGAGAGTGGAGTTCCACTAGTGCTCCCATCCTTCAGTACTAGAAATAACTACATGCAGAAGAGCACATTAGTTTAGTATACTGTGGGATTAAAAAAAAAAAAGTATTTCATTCTCACTGGGATTTTAATACTGATAAACTGCTAGACAAATGCATAGGAACATAAAAAGTTTAGTAAAGATTTCCTTCAACGTGAGATAATTCTGGTGTAACCAAAATTAATGATGAAATACAGTAAACAAATCACTACTTTAAAAACACAAGCTATTTCAGGTGTTTCAAGTTCAGCAAGATTATACTTTCACAATGAGAAATTTATCAAGGATATGAAGAAAGTAGAGTTTGAAAATAATACCAATTAGGTCTCAGGTGTTGCTAATAAGCAACAAAACCACACAAGATGGAACAAAAAGGAGAAAACTGCAGCAACAGAAACTGGGTTGTTTCCCCCTCGCCCCAGTTTTTTCTTGTAATCATTCTGAAGATAGAAGTTGTCTCAGAGTAAAACTACCTCAGTAGCTAGTACCCTTTGAGCAGATGGCACTTGCCCTTCTCAGAGCTATACATTTCCCTAACACCACACTTATAGAATTATTAAAACATTAAAAACTCGTAACAGTCACTTTAAATACACAACCCCTTCTTTATAAAGGCAAGAGACCATGTTTTTCTTGCTGGAAAACAGAATTGATTTGAGTTATGGTAAGTAACAATCAACTCATTTTCCATCTCCAAGGACCTTGATGTTGTATTTAATTTACAACTTCTCCCCACTCTCAAAGAGTCACACAGTTTAAAGCCTACGGATATTTAGTTGTGCCTTTAGTGAACATGCAAAACAAAACCACCTTATTTTGCAAGTGTCATATTGCCACTTTGCTTCACTTTCTTACTATTGCACTTGTTCTAATACTACGCTAATTATATCAATAACACAAAATCATCTGTGTAAATGAAGTTGCCTATGTGAAGAGAGAAAAGAAAAACTGGCAGGACATCAGCAGAAACATATGAAGTAATACAGTCCATTCTTGTGTTCTCTCACATTAACTGGATACCAATACTTCAATCCATTTTAACAAAATCTCCACAAAGTCTGATTTTACAGCAATATAAAGTCTCTCTCACTTCCAGAAATCCTCTCTTGTCCCCACTCCCCCAGAAGAGCAATGGCCAATGAGCTGGATTATCATAAACTCAACAATCAAATTTACACAGCTCTTGAGATGCAAGTAAAATGAGTATTGTATCTTCATTTCCTTTGCGGCACTTTATCAACCTTTTTCTCTGCTGATGGTAGAATTCAATAAAATCCTATTAACACCAAGATCTTGTATTAAGTTTGACAGTTTACAAATTGCAGGGGTTTTCATTTCAAATATGAGCAGCTTGAGATACTCTGGAGTTTCACCATATAAAATTGTTAAAGTTTGAATACAGTTGATCAAATAATTTGGATGTATTTTTTCCTCTCCTTTTATAGAAGGCAGCACAAGCAGATCAAACAAAAAAACCCAAACCTTACAATCCTTCCTGAGAGAAGCACAGAGTAGTCTAACCAAGAAACCAGAAGAATCATAACAGATCTATATTTAGAGCAAAGCCTTCACCTGATCTCTCTGTGGGCCTGATCCAACTGCTATTTGAAAATAACACAATCTGTCCTATGGACTCCATGGGCTTTGTAGCAGGCTCTGTTGCTCTCTCTAATCACAAGTAACCACTCTTGTAACACATCCTATGAGAAAAAGGCTTAGAGCAACTGAACCTTTAAATAGGTAAATAAATAGAGATACCAGCAGCAGGGATGAAGTTGGCACCTGCAGAAGCAGCAAACAAGGCTATGGCTGACCAGCTGGTAAATGAATTAGGAGTTATGCCAGAACAAACTTGGGGACAAGTCTAAAGTTATTACTGCAATTGGGCAAATTGCCATAATTTCTGCATTTATCCACCTGGTGATTTAAATTCCTGTTAAATACTATGGAAGAAAACAAACACCAGTCCCAGCTGGTGCTATTCTTCCAGTACTAACTTTCTTCAAAGAATGTTCTCACAGAGTAACATGCTAACAGAAGACATGTAAGCAAGATCTAGAAAGATCTCTTAAACAAGAAATGCAATTTCAAAGCTGATGACTGGAAATGTGAAAGAAGGAGGAAGGGGGGAAAAAAGAGACTAAATTTGGCCCAACTTCAGGAAAGTACGCAAGAATGTGCAATATACATACCGCAATGATTTTCAGAATAACCTATGAGGGTAACAGGGTTAAGTCAATTTAGGAAGAAAAAAAATGAAGTGGAAAGGGCAAATGTAAACACAAAATGGGAGAAATGTAGAAGAAAGTGGCAAGACAGAAATGCAGTAACAGCAAAAGGAAGAAGTGGGGTACAGGGCACTGGTAAGAGTCAGCAGAGAACAAGGCTAAGCAGAGAAGAAGTAAGTGAAGCAGTGGCTAAGAGGACACCTTCCCTTTACACTGCTGCTTTAGCCTCTTTAAAAAACTAAGTGCTTGTCTTCCGGTGATGTGGACTGGGAGCTGTGGAAAAGTTGCTATTAGAATGAATGGCAAGAAGGGTCTAACACAGATTTAGGTTAGATTCTGATTATATTTTCAAAGCCTTCCTCAAACCTACAGTACCATTTCTGAACAAGTCTGCACTATCCTTTATTCCTAGTAAAAGAGACTGCAGAATTTTTTTTTTTTTTTTTTTAAGGATAAGGACTTCCCAAACATTCATACACCCCATGCTTCAGTGTCATCATTGCTTATGAATAGGTTTTGGGATTCAGGGAGAATCCTCATTCTTACATTTCCTTTCTAATTATCTTAACTCTTGTACTCCTGCTTTTCAAAAGGAGAGTTATTCAAAACTCCTTTCTTTTTTTACTTTATTGTTTTCTTTAAACATACTTCCCTGTTAAGTATACTCTCTCAAAGCCTGTCAAAAATTGGTACTTACTGGACACCTGAAGGATATTGGTTCTTCTGATTATGAATTTATTAATCAGTATAGCAGCACTCACATAAATGATCAGATCAAAAAATAATTATGGGTTTTGTATAAACACCCTTTTCAATGCAATAATTTGAACATTACACAGTTTGTAGCTATACATAGATTCCTCAGATCACCACTGTTACTGCATAAGACAGCCTTGGACTGCTCACAAGACAGAGTGGGAGGCTTTATTTTGAAGCAAACACTGCCTCTAGTAAGGATGTTTGCACACAGCAATAACTTGCCAGTGTTTAAGGCCAGAAGCATTCCTAACACCCACTTATAAAAATTCAAATATATCTCTTTTTCCCCTAGAAGCTGTATTTTAGAATAGAAAACTAACTTTTCCTGCTTCAAATAATGATAAATATACCATGTGGATCGGATTTAGGCATCTATCCATCACATACATGACTATATACATGTTCACATACACTAATAGTGCATCATGTAACCATGAACACTCTGAAGTTGTGTCCCGGACATCTGGTGCTGTCTACTCTCCTTTAGCTGTCATTGCACTCAGGGTACAAGGACAGAGTGGCAGAATTCTGTGAATTCAGCACCACAGTTAATTTATTGGCACTATGACTTCGCTGTTTTAAGTGGTTAGAAGTACAGCCTTACAGGCTTAAATTTCCCCTTAAGCAGCAGAATAAAAAGATGCCTTTCTATGGTGCTTAGAGAAAATAATCTGCTTGAGCAGGTAGAATTTCAGCAGTGAAAACTGAACAATATGTGTAAGTTTTTATTTATTAATTTGTAATGGATGACTAATCTAAATTGCCAATTAAATCTTAGGCTTATTTAAAGAATTAGTTAAAGAGCAGGGCAACTAAAGCCTTTATACTGGCATTCTGAACCCTAATACCGACCATAGTTAGGTCAGAATTTGGAAATAAAAGTCATAAACTGAGGAAAATAAAAGCACCTGAAAGCACAAATCTCTAGTTGAGATCTGTGCTCTATCACCTGGTCAAACCCTTGTATCTAAAGCTACTCACTCATTCAACATGTGAATGGTGAGCCACATTCCTTCAACTTCAGGCACAGTGTAATTTTGAGCAACTGGTGCATACTGAGAATAGACTGTGTTAAGCGCCTCTATTTCTGAAGAAAGGAAGAGATCTCAATGTTGTTCCTCAATCAAGACTGAAATAATCATATGCTGTCAAGTCAGCAGTGAAATATAAACACAATGCATAGGACTAACCTTCTTGTGATATGGTTGAATGATGCATTTTTAGCTTTATATCAGGAGATGATCTCAATATCCTTTGGTATTTTACTGTTGTGCTGACTAACAAAATACAGTATGTGACACCTTTTATTTTCAGTTTCATCTGGTTTATGTTCCTATTTATTTTCCATACATTTTAAATCTGATAGTACAAGCAGCTCAGAATATGTTGCATTTAAAAGATATTGGCTGACAGTGTCTGATTTCATAAAAGCCTGTTTTCAAAAAAATGAGCTGAGTTTGTGGTTATTTTTTTATGCATAACATAACGATCAAACTAAGGAGAGGCAAACAAGGTAGAATGACTGATTCTTCTGTGTTGTCCAGTGTAGGGAAACACCCCTTTGTGCCCTATTTTGTACACTCAGCTGAAACAGGCATGGACTTTGTGTCCTCAATGCAAAACTTGACAACGCAATGGCCTCACACAAACGGCCAGATGCTCAGCTAGCACAAAATGACAGAAGCCCATTGATATTCATATCTGACTGTGCAAGCATGTAATTGCACCCCTAAGTTCTACCAAGAAGAGACAAAGTCTCCAGCATGTTCCAGCAAACTCTACTTTTGCTCATCCTGTGATTTCAAATGGTGCTGGGAAGCTTGAACTGCCCTGGTCCTTTGCAGTACATGACAAATAAGAATCTTTTCAGTTTTCCATTATCATAATTTGAATGATTCTGCTTCACATACCAGAGTAATAGATTTTGTGTGATAATCGACCACCATCCTATCAACTGCTAGACTTCTTACTGTCCAGCAGTGTCCTGTGAGAGGCTGACAACATGCTACAAAGTTACTAAAGAGATGAGTCATGTTTTCAAACATGAGAGCACAGTATCTAATAACCATCTCACTGAGACAACATGTTGCAGATACCCTAAGATAATGAAGGTGACCCCAAACCACTATGTCTTACCTTTAATCATTTGGAACTGGGAATAACTACCTTCACAGGTGGATAGAAACTCCATATTAATCAGAAAAATCTGCTACTGGTAGATGACAAACTAACTTTAAAGCTTGGGGGTTTTGTTTGTTTGTTTTTAATTAAAAATTATGAAAGAAAAGATATAACCGTACTTCATTATTGTGGAGTATTTCAACTGAAGACTTTACTCTTTCTTCATGGTTAAGCTCTTTTACCTATACAACATAGATTTTATTAGAATTTAAAAGTTTGTATGAATACAATCTCCAACCTGTCTAGATTTAATTAACTGAAAGCCTTTATTCCACATGAATCTAGTATGTTGGAATCCTTGACTTTCTCTCTTCTCCATAAGAAGAGATAATATTTTACAAATACAGGCCTTTAAAAGGGAAGCAAGGTGACAGAAAGGTACTTAGGTATACCTCTACCTGCCTGCCTTCCGTAGTTGTTTTTGTTTCCCCACCAACACAACTCCCTTCCTAAACCAAAAGAAATAATTTGTTAAGTCTTTGACTTCCTTAGCCCCTTATGCTTTCACTGATTCAGCAGGAACACTGAAACACCTGGTGCTTTGCTGTTCCTGAGTAGTCCAATTATCACTTGAATTGCATCAAAATTAGGTTCCTTTTACAAATGGCTCAGCTGTCCTCTCGAGATTACTTTCATGCTCAAACAGTGGATCTCAAACAAGGGGTGGCATACAATGTATGTAAAGAAAGTTGCATCTGCCCCTCTTTCTCACCTTGTCTTTCCTAGGCTTGCAACACTCTGCATAACTGAGCCTGGGAAACAGAGGCAAATAGAAACAAAGATGTGAGAAATCAAAACACAAAGGAGACAGAAAGCCACTATTACAGAAAATAAGAAACAACAGGGCAGCTCCAAAATAGTTGAGAAACACTGCAGTAGAGCTGCAGTACAGGTCAATCTATAGATCAATAGCTAGGGGCACTGTAGTTTGAAACCCTTCTTCCCACTGCCCCTTTTCCCTCCCTATGCTACTGTCACTACCAGCACACAGCTCCACTCCTCCCCAGATGCTTTCCAGCAGTAATCCAAAAACTGTTCAGAAAAGAGCTTGACCCTATTCTACTCATGCCATCACACAAAACACCTTAAGACAAATAACAGAGCTTGTTCCACTCTGTCATGTAAGAATCAGATTTGGCTATTAGTTAATATAGTACAAACAGAAAACTGCAAACTTTTCTAGACATGAGATTATTTTAAAATATATTTTTTCCACTTAAAAAAACCCAACCCAAACACAGAAAACTTTATCCAGAATCTGGTTTTAGAGACAGCTGAGGAACTGAACAGCATTCTCCAAGCAAACACTAAGTACAACTCAAACCACATTTGTGAATAGAATGTGCAGAAGACAAACACTCACAAATAACTCAGCAGTCTTTGGTTACCTGCACGACTTCTTTTAAGTGAGCGTCATCAGATAAGCAAAAACAGTTTACTGCTGGAATTGGATGAAATGGTAAGGCATCTAGTTTAATATAGCATTTATGTTCCTAATCAAAATATTATATTAAAGCTGTGGTCAGGTTAAATTGACTTCTTTAAAAGACAAAGGAAAAAGATTTGGCCACACTACTGAGAAAAATTATTTCATAATCAAGCAAAGTGCAGAGAACGTATTTGAGGTAATGCTAGGAGTCAGTAATTCATGTACTTCTCCCTTTAAAAAATACAATTTACGATTAATCTGATGCTTTTAGTTTTCTTTATGAATTCAATTTTTTTCTCTTTAATAGCTCAAGTTCAATAAAACTGTCCTCTAAGCATTAGGTAGCCATAACACTTACTTTTAAAAACACTGTCTTTTCAATCTGAAAACTCTTTAGGCTAATTTGAGTAATATAAGAAGGCACAGGGATACTGTGCCCTAGTTTTCTTTAAAAAAAATAGCAAGACAACCAGACATATTTATAGGGTCACTGGAGTCAAAAATCAAGGCAAAACCACCTCAAACCAACTAATAAAACTAAGAAGTTTGCTTTTAAATATTTGCTATATTTGTTTTCAGCTATTCTGTTGGGCAGGCCAGTTAAATCCTGACTACAAGTTGACAATCAAAAGCTGTATCTAAACTCTAAATACAATTAGTAAAACATCATACCCAGAAGCCTCATGGTTTGTTTGGTTCCCCCCCAACCCCTCCCCACCCCCACTCCAACCCCCATTGGTGTGTGTGTGTGTTTTGTTTGTTTTTTAAATCTCAGGTCACTACACTGAAGAATTTGAGGCTGCTATTATAGAACACTCAAATACTTATTTCAGGCTTTGTCCTTAATCATATGTTTTGTTTCAGTAACTTGAAGTATAGAGCTCATTTTAAATCCAGTGATTTAATAGTCACTTCCTTTTTTCAATTAGTTTAACTCTCTGATTCAGTCATTTTGCAGCCTCCCAAAGTGACTAATTATTTTTGAGACAGTGTGAAGTGTGTAAAAATGATGTTACATAAACACTTATCAGAATATATAGTGGACATAATTTATGCTACTGACAAAAGTGAAATGCAAATAAATATCCAGAAGTTAATGAACTATCTAGAAACTAAATTTTGCTTTCATTCAAACTACATATTTCCTCCTAGTCATAGCAGGAAAAAGAACCTAGAAAAAAAGCTGGAAAATGATTCATAGGGAAACCAATATTTAGCAAAATAACTTTATAATTTAACATAATGTTACAAACATTAAGAGCTTCCTTCTACTGAAATCAGTGGAAGTTTTGCTGCTTCCACTCCCACCCCCTGCAACCGTGAACAGGAACAGAGAAAAAACAAACACAAACCAGGAAAATCCCTATACACAGGAACTCTTAGATAGCCACTTTGGACTATTAATAAAACTAAACTTTAACCAAGAAAGTGAGGGCTTTTACTATGTCCGGTTAGGGGTCCATGTCTATTTAAGAGTGTACTTAAGAGAATTTAACATAGTAATACAATGCAAAATGTGCAATATGCCACTTAAAGTCACCAGCTACAGCAAGTTTTTGATTATCAACAGCTGTTTTAAATCCTGGTCAGTGTTGTAAAAGACAGCTCCCGTTATAAAAGAATCTCTCTGCTTTCAACTTCTACTCCCATATGTTTACATGATCAGTTCAAAGACCTATTAGATATGAACTCTCTGATATATGACCAGCTACTTCTGCACAGCTTTTTGTTAACCAAAACCTGAACCCAGCAAGGAAAATGACAAAACAGTTCTTTTACCAGGTGTTTTCAGCATCAATTTACCATGAACAGGCATGTACTTTGCTTTGTTTTTAGGGTGCTCCAGCACATCCTGAGTTTGGAAGGTCAACATAAGACTAGAATTTGGTTCTTTATGAACCTATTTTAAGATTTATTATTTCTGAGTAACAAATACAAACAGTTCTATCTTTGAATAAAGATCCCAGTGGAAAGTTCTGGACACAGATGTGGAGACATTTCTCCTGACATGAATGTCAGTCTGTTGGGACCTGTTTTTATGCTAAACACTGAATTTTAAGAACCAAGAACCAAGCTTCAGATTTAGTTCAGACACCTACCATTGATACAAGCAATGAGAGGCACATTAAGTCAAGAATTTGTAAATAAGAAAAAAGCAGCATATTTTGATATGTTCCTTGAATGAAGGGAGATAACCTCTATTTCAAAACCTAAGAACTTGTGAACTTTGGTGTGACTATGCTTCTTTGTGTCTACAAAACCCAGATACAGCCTCGAACTACAATATATATTAAATTAAGAAAATTTAAAAACCCAAATACAGAACCAAACAAAAAACCTAAACCATACACACACTCACCCCAAACTCGCACTACAAAACCATATTCCAAAATTTAAAAATTAATCTTCCAATTCAAATGCAAAACTAGACCCATGATCTATGCAGGGCTGGATCTTAACTATACACTATACACACATGGTATCAGCTACAAATCACTGACTGTTAAACACAAGGCCAAACACTGACCAAAAGAATTCTTCAGTGTTTTAAAAATTATTCAGTATTAAATCTGGAAATTTTTTTTTAAATAAGGTGCAGTTCTGAAAGTGAACAGAGCACTTAATATTACTTGCTCATCTTGCTAGTAATCCTAAATCCCATCCACAACACAGCATTCAAAACCTGTATTATTTCTTCAGGAAAGTGGTCCTCACACAGATATCTCTACATCTCAGCTCTGAATTTTAATTGGAGTTCTGCAAACTAACTAAATGATGCATGACTGTATATAGATTCAAAGTTCAATTTTTTCAATCAAAATTCCAGAAAGCATTGCCAAAGTAGGCCTAGGAAAAAAAAAAAAAAAGGAAAAAGGAAAAACAGCATCTGCTAATATTGAACTCACTCTGCCACTCCACAGAAAATTACAAAACCTAATCTAATGACAGAATAATTAGGCATACATAAAGCAATCATTGGCACATTGTCAGAAATAGACTCTTTAAACAAGAACAAAAAAAGAGATGTAAATATCAGCACTTTCACCAGCATTCACTAAGTCTCCAGCTTTTGCTTCCCCTGACTAACCCCAATCAATGAGTCAACTGCAGCAGGTCGAAAGCAACTGTGATAAAATGCCACCTTATGAAGTAACTGCCTTCATAGATCTTACCAAATGAGTCATAAAACTATTCATCAATATCACACCTTGTGCAGTACAGCACAGTTATGAGGTAAGCTCAGGGAGTTGTCTGATCAGAAAAGCTTACTCTGTTATTCCATTTGCAGGCTATAAATCATGATTTCCTACATTTGGTACCACCATTAACTAAGGAATGAAACCTCCACTATCATTAGTCTGTGGCTAACAAGGCATTAACATTTTCATTAACAGTGTTGACAAATTCAAATCGATTTTAAAAGCTCATTTGCATCATACCCTAAAAACGTGAAGTAGAAGGGAACAACCTGACAACTTGATTATATGCTATAGTTTTAAATTTTTGTTTTTCTACTTATCCATACATGTGAAGTACACATCACTTCTGGTTATCTTCTAGCAGCCTCAGAGTTTTAGTTTGCAACTGCCGTACTAAATTCATAAACTTATCACAAGCAGCTATATGATACTTCAACTTGCTTAAATAAATACCCGCTACCAATCATAAGAGATGGTACATACAAATAAAATGCCAAAAACTTTTGATTCTTCTAACATGAAGAATAGAGCCGGGGTGGGGGGGCGGGACGGAAGTGAGAAAATGGAAAAAAAAAAATCACAGTACAGTACTCCAACAATATCAGATATGCAGCTTCCAGAAACAACAAACTGTAGAGATTCCAAAATGTAGAAATCTTGTTTCACTCCAGTTTTGGGTGACCCTTACGGAACAATTAAATTACCTCTGACAGCAATTACTGTTCTCCATTACTGTTATCAAACTTGAGATTATACCCTTTTTGGTGTATAATTTCTACATAACGAGGAACATGGCAGGTGCAGAGATAAATGCTCTCATGCACACAAAAACCTGAAATAGGCATGAGTAATAGCCTTTGAATGTATTTAGTCTGTGAGACCCCACAATTTCAAGCCCTTATTTCACCTACACTGGACCAGAGACAGGAACCAATTCCTCCTGCACTTTGCCTCCTGGCTTTTTGGATTGGTAGGACTTCTTTCATGAATGAGGAAGCTAACATCTATGTTAATTTCTAAAAGAGACTCAACAGCCATCCAAAATGAAAGCATACAATATACAGTAGACACTGGTGAAGTTTTCTTTCCAAGTTCCATAAAACATGTGGTATTGTTTTCAAATTTCATTCAAAACCCTTCACTCAAACACTACTACAGAGAAAAAAAAAAAATCCATAATTAAATAACAGCCTCTAAAACAGACTAATTAAATCATGTTTCTATATTCCAAATTTGGTACATAAATACAGTTAATCTTGTTCCCTTTTCACAAAAACACTTTTAATATGATAGAGAGCAAGCAGTTCTGAGAAACAGATTAACGAGTAAGTATTCAGGAAGAGTATTATACAATTTCAAATTTATAGATACCTTAACAGCAAAACATATAGCACATAATGTGGGCTTTAGGGAAAATTAGTTTCAGTTATACAGTGTGTGGCTTTAACAAGAGATGTATGTATTTGGCAGTATATTTTACTTCCAAGTAACAGGAAACAGTCACAATGAAAAAAATATTCTTGAATTCACACCTAGAAGACTGCAGTGAGGCAGCTTTACTGTAGTTGTGGTGCTACAAAGAAAACCCTAGGAACATTTAGTCAATGGCATTGCTACTGACTAAAAATTCAGCCCATGTTCAGCACAGACTCATATTGCCCAAACCGGGTGTCTGTGCACAGTCTCCCTAAGTTGCTTCCATTTGTCTCTCTAGAGGAACACACAAGCAGGGATCAGCAACGCTTTTACCTTCGCCCATTTCCATCTGTAGTCATCCGGTTCAAAGATGAAAGAAAACTGCTACTAATTAAATGGGCTTTGAATTAGACACTCCTTTCCCAGAACAACTACTCCATAATTAATTTCCTATAAATTAATCTTTATAGGAAATCTTTATATAACTTGCTTTGCCATTTTGGCCACAGGAAACTGAAGAGCTTTCAGTGCCTGATGTGGAAGTTGGTATCTTCCTCCTTCACTGGTTCAGGGGAAAAAATAAAAGAAAAGAAACCATAACCATCAAGCTGACTATTTGGGCTCTGCTGACAGTAACAAGCAAAGGTTAGGACACATCTGTGTCCATTAAGGTGGATGAGTTCTTACAGAGGGTGCAAGACAGTGGCAGGGGGGGAGGGGGGGGCGGGGTGGAAGAACCACCACCAAGTCACTTTTGAAGGAAGACTAATGAAGAGTAAAGAAGAGTAGGAACATACCAAAGCTGATACTGGGCAAGTTTCTCAAAGCAACACTTTGAGAATTAGCCAATAAAATTCAGATTAAGATATCTGAGACTGTAGAGTTACTGCCAGCTGGAGCTAAACTTCTCGAGTAACAAGTGTGTCTATGTGTTTAGGCAACCAGATGTCTTAAAGTTGGCCCACATGTGAGATTTGTTTGTTTAGACTGTCACGGTTTTGAAGACTTTGGAAGAACCTCAGCTATAATGTCTACAGGGCAGTATTTTTAAAACTGCAGTGAAATTTAAAGGTAAAAAATGTTGTACAGAAACACAAACTAAGACAAAACCTCACTTAAAGAATAATGTATTTTTTCAGCTAGCTCTAATAGTGATTTCGAGTGCGAGTTAACTACTAGTCCTACCTAGGTTAGGATACACTGACACGTTAACACCAGATGAGAAACAATGTCTACCCAGTTAGTTATTTCATAGAACTGTGTACACAAACACACATTTCTTTATATGATGAAATAGTGCCTTGTTACCTCAAAAAGTAAGAGATCGGGTTCACTAATATACGTTACTGAGGAAAAAATATTGACAGGTTTTCCAGAAATGATGACATGGGCTACCAAATTTATTTATTTTCATAAGAAAGCCATTTTCTATAAAAAGGCTTAAAGTGATTAAATAGTAAAAGTACGACACATAGTTAATTCTGATCAGAATCTCTGAGCTCATCATCAGTTTAATGCCAGCTGCCCCAAAACATTTTCCATAACTTGCAATATATCATTCCACCCAACAACTCCTAGATAATAAACAAGGACAGGCACAAAAATAAATTATATATAGAACACACATTCAGCCTGGGTGCAAACAAGAGCATTTATGAACTACTTTGTGTAGTAAATACAAGGTCTATCTCAATTCACATAATTTAAGATTCAAGAGAACAGATGTTTTTCCATACCTGACTTCCTGTAAAATGGAAGTAAAATTACACATTCATCTAGTTAGGGAAATACAGATCTTTTACATTAGCAGATTTACAGCAAGCTGAGACAAATAACATAATTTGTTAAATAAAGACTTAGTAATCTGGGGTTTTTTTAATACCTAAACGTTATTGAAAATCTGCTGCTAATACCTGTCCCACAGGCATTAAATTGCCTGAGGTAGAGTCAGCCTCTGCACATGCTCAGTGGTCAGATTTACTTAGACTCTAATCAATATGTTCCATGCATCTTGTCTATATTGGAGCTCTTCTTATTACATGCTCAATTGATTCACTGAACAACAGCAAGCTGTAAAAGGCTGTACTCCCATGGATAAAGCAGATGTTGTTCTGACCTCTGCCCACTGCCTCAGATAGCTGGTTTTCTGTCTGCCTTCAGTAAAGAAAAATATTCCAGCTACACATTTTGCCCTTGAACAATAGAACAACCGAAGTTGAACAACGCAAGTTCATTGCACAAAATTTCTTGCTAACTTTCCCCTTCATTTTCAAAAGCCAAATATCCACACAAACACCCACCATGAAAGTCATAGTAAACTACTTATTCCTAAGAGTTTGAGAGATATCCTCTATTTTGAAAATATGCAGACCAAATTCTAGAAGGCAACACTAAAGCAAAATAGGGTCTGTACTCTGAAATTACTGTAAGCTAGACCAAATGCAGAAATACCACCATGTTATGAATGCTGTGTAATGACACTGACCCAGGAAAACTTCTGTTACTTGAATTAATTATGTTTAAAATTAAGGGAGCGTAAAAACCGAAATTAAAATCCATCAAATAAATGGAAATTGAAAAATAAAGTCTCCTTTGTGTGAAAACAAGGGAATCTGAGAAAAGAAGAAAAAGGAAAAAATCAAGCAGGAAGCACAAAAACTATCCTAAAGGTAACAGTGATAAAGGACAGTCATCTGGAAGGATGGGATATTGCTTTTCAGAATATCAGATGTAGGGAAGACCAAGTTGAGATACAGATACATCAAATATTTCTTATATTTAGAAAACTATTTAATAGGTTAACCTGAATGCTGGGAAAGCTGAGAAGCAAACATAAAACATTAAGATTGTCCAATATACACATAAAAAATGAAAGAGTTTTAAAGCACACTACTGTGAAACAAAAATGCTTATTTCTGCACTATAAGGGTCACTGCTACTGTCTTTGATTAACAAACAACACAAACCTGTAAGAAAAAAAAAGGGTTTCTAGGACAACACTACACAAAAGAGCAAAATATATAACTACGTGTATTCCATACGTAGCCGTATTAGCATCATAGGATTTAGTAAAAACTCTTAAAAACTGCACTAAGTTTCATTACCTTGAAAAATCTGTGTTCTGTTAGCACGAAGACATACACTCTCTCCCAATCACAATGCTGCCAGCTAAATACTTAGTACTCAGAGCAACCCCCTTATCCATCTGCTGATTCAGCCAGGGCAAACAATCCCCAAGATGGAAAGCACTCCCCATTTAACTTTAATAGGACACCTGTGAACTTAAGGACTTGTACAAGAAGCTCAGCTGTCATAATTAGTAAAGTACTTAACACAATTCTTTACCAGAGCAGGGTTTAATTCCTGACAGATTCCTCTTACCATGTTTGAGGAATTTAGAGTATCAGGTGGTGTTTGTGCTAAAACCAAACTTAAGCATTTGGTTAGTGGCCTTTCTAGGCTGATGAACATGACCCAGGTACTTGAATTCCATTTATTCAGGATTAAAGCTTAAGCTTCTTTCTGTGAAGTCAATAGAGTGTCTAAATATGCATTTCAGGCCCTTGCTTCTCATAAAAAAAAGGAATTTGATAGAGATAGAATTAGGGGAAAAAATATCATCTGGTTTCTTCATCCCTAATACATATTAGCAGTATGTTCCTTTCTCATGTGTTTTGATCTGTCTTCTCTCAGATGCCACTGTATCTCACCCTTCCAGCTTCTAGACTGTGGAGTACCTAATGCAAAGAACCAGAGCACTTTTTCTTGGTGTCTCTGCAAGGGACGAGTGAGCCTGCGAAGGCTCTCACCCTTGTTACTAGTACTCTGGAGGGATGGTAGAACAGGAGCAGCTGCAGACTTAAAATCTGAGTTCTTGGAGAACTTTTACAGAGTAACCCAGACTGCTTCTACAGTATTTCTGATAACAACTGAACTAAGGAAAATGTCATGGACAGTGTGATTGACAGAAAGAAAAATTCTGTGCTTTAGGTTGTAAATTCCCTAATGTACCCACATACATACATGTTCATGAAGAGGCTGGAGGGGGGGAGGAAGATGTGTCTTCTCTTTATGTTTTGAAGCAGAGGATCAACTTCAAAAGCTTTTATGCAAACCTTGTTAGATCATAAAGTTCATATGAACCTAGAGGTTAGTGAAGACCCACTGAACCAATTTGGAACTAATATCCCATCGGGATTTTAGTACACACTGTGCTAATAAAATGTTATTTTAAAGTAAATTTTAAAGCAAAGCTTTTAATTTTTTTTGTGATTAAAGAATTCATGTTTTTAAAATTAAGGCAGTTCATGGTAGCTATGCAGAAGCAGTTGCATTTGTAACCCTGCCAGGGCTAGTACTAAAAATATATGGTTATTATTACAGTATTCCCTTCTCTTTTGTAGCCTGAATTTCATTTTTTTCCCCTCCCATTTGAACACCAGCCTAGCACTACCAAGCAAATGGAATAGGAAACATTATTTTAGGATCAAGATGCCTCACCAGAAATTGAAAGGAAGTAAATGGTAAAATATAAATGCTGAAGGCTTTCTCTGCCTAACCCCATACTTAAAGTCCTTTTTTTTTTGTTGTTTTCTCCTGGACAGCTACATTAGTTTCACCTAGTCCTTAGCTATTGCATTATCAGCACAAGAACATGAAACAAACTGCTACAATTACTTGTCACTCCTGCCATTTCTCAGTGCTAGTAAGTAGTTCTGTGATTCATTCAAGTGGGCTGTAGCACAGATTGGGATGTGAAAAATATTCTTGTCTTAAGCTTAAGAAAATTCTGGTGTTTATAGGTAACAAAATCCAGGTTCCCTCTCTGGAACACACATTAGTCCTTATTAAATTTGAAAGAGAATGTCTATAATTTCATTGTGTTCCCTCTTCAGGTGTAGGTGTAGATGATCTTGTTCACTCAAGTGGAGGACTGGAGAAAGAAGTACAGAAGAAAAATGTATAGCTGAAGATATGGCAGAAGTGATAGGTATTAATTATACCGCCTGATGGGATGTTTGTCACTTTTCTTGCCTCGTTTAATGCTGCTACAGATATAAATACATTTTTCCCCTCCACAAAACATTTGGTGCATTGATGTTTGCTAAAGATGAAATTCATTTTGGTTTAATAAAACAGAGTGTGGAAAAATGAGTGAAAATCTTAATTCTTCAGATGTTCTTAATCTCTTGCACTTACATTAAGCAGGAAAAGAAAATTTTAAAAAGTAAACAAAATACAGAGAAAACAGGGTTCAAGGGGATGCTAAGACATCTCTTTCTATACTGTGTGTATAGGAAGTCATGTAAAAGTCCTGCCTGGTACTATTTTCAAGCCCTGTTCCCTAACCTTTGCCAGTGTGCTCTAGCGAAGACACGGGAATTGCTAATAATTTGTAAGTACAGCAGATGAAGCAATAACCCCAAGGAAGTAGTCAGGGCCTGGATTAGAAGAAAAGAAGAATTGATTTGGAGATAAAATTCTTAAATAAAGTACTCTGTGCTTGTGCTTTGCATTTTAGCAGACCCTCTGTGGTCTAGTTTGAAGGTTATGATTTACACTTAACCCAGAGAAGAAAGATTTCCCCTTTATAAAACATTACAAATATATATGCCATGGACAACTAAACCATCAAGTTGCTGCAATTATCTTGATCTCTTTAATCTCCTTTACTTTTCCCTGAGTCTGTGTCCATTAGTCATCTTGCTCTGTTCACTTACATTATAATCTTTTTGTGACAAACCCTGTTCCTTAAAAGCAGAGTTCAATGAAATGAAGGCCTGTCACCTGGCTGAAGTCTTGCTGTGCTAGCACTTTTTAAACAATTATCATAATAAGCAAGATGAAATACATCTGAGATGAACTTGATCACATTATAATAGTTTATATTTTCTATTTCTACTCACCTAAAACTTTACATTACATGTACTGTTATTTAGTATATTTGTTCTATTCTCTGGCTTTGAAATAGCAATAACTGATGATTGTCCCTTGATTTTTTTTTTTTTTTTCCAAAGGACAAATAACTTTTTCCAGCTGGGGGTCAGGAAGGGGAAATGTTCCTTCTTAGAGCAAAGAGAGGAGGAACTCCCAGATAATTACTTACTATTCTCTTGTGAAGTGTTGCCATTGTCCTGCCTAAAAAATGAGAAGAGAGGCAGTACTGAACTGGCATTTTACAATAAAATAATAACTGAAATAATAATTGATACAGGATGTATTCTTGAACTTTGTTACAGGATCTGGGGATCCAGGGACTCTACTTTAAACCTTTTATGGTTTTTTGAAAAGAAGTCAGTATATGCTTAATTACCAGGAAACTAGTAATGAAAACCAGGGTTCTATTTAAACTTTCTAATTTAAAGGATGCACTAAGCAAAAGAGAGATCATACATAATTTAATGTAATTGAGGAAGGGAATTAAAATATAATTTTCACTCTTCCATCTAATAACACTGCTCTTTCAAGCTCTGGGGATGTTGTTTAAGCCAAAGGTGGTGGTTTCCTTGACAATTCTAAGTAAGAATAGATACTCTTAAAAGAAATTAATAGAATATGAGGGCATGAATAAGCAGCATTTACTAAATTGAGGGTTAAGGAAATTATAAGAGAACCTTGAAGAAGATTTAACATTGAAGATATAATATTAAAGAATAAAATGAAGTTAATCTTGATAATGAAGGACTTGAACCCAGAGAAAATGTCATTATCAACATGTGCAGAGTTGGTGTGAGAAATGGTTGGCTTGAGACAGCCAATGGTATATGTAGCTTTTCATCTGCCGCTTATTAGGACTAATGTAAAACTGCTAGTAGAGAGCAGCTGCCTGAGAGAGGTCACCTTTGTGAGGGTGGCAATCTGTTCCAAACAAAATGGGGATAGGGGAGTTTAACAGACCAATCAATGGCTCCCTTAGAGTGCACTGGGTGTTAGTTTACTTTTGGGTGAAAGTCATTATTTATTTTCCAGTTATTAAAAGCCCTGACCACAACTCTGATCCAACATAAACATTAGCTTATTATCCTGAAATGCAGACCATGCTTGAGAAGACAAAGAATGGTAATTTTAAGAATAGAGAAACACCAAAGGCCCTAACAGATACCTGACTAAACATTACATTTTGAAAATCCAGTTTTACTTCCAGTGATGAGGCTTACAATACTGCACAGTGTCAACACTAAGCCACAAGAATAAAGTCAAAGCCAAAAAAATTCCTTCCTCCAGAACAATCACCAATAAGGCATCTTTCAGCTCATGAGGTGGATTTTCAGGTTATATAAAATGTTGCCATACTATTTTGTTCTCCATTTACAGCTGAGTTCACAACTTTTACTCAGAAAAGCATCTGATAGGCTTATATGAAAGAAAAAAAAAAAAGGCAAGAAAAATTACTCTTAGAAAAATTGCACCCTCTGTGTTTCAGTTTAGGCTTTATATTTTAGAAATTTCAGTATTTATGAAACAAAACTGAGGTTTTATTAAAAAATGGCTGAGAATCTTAAGGTTCAGTTTTTGCAGAAAGGCACAGAACAACCTCAGTGGTCTCCTCTCAGTGGAGAGTTCTGGCAGTAGGACAAAGACTCACAATGAAAGGATGAAGGAAATGAAAGGACTCCACTTGAAAATAAATTAAAAAACCAAGCAGAGAAATACTGTTGTTAGAACAAAAAGACAAATATATGTATAAAATTAAATTTAAAATTTAACAAATGCCTGATGAAATAAATGCTAAGCCTGAATGATTAAGATTCAGCAGCAGAGGAAACCAACAAAAATAGATTTTCAAGACTGGCAAAATCAAATAGGTGTATGGAGTATGATCTTGGATAACACAAAATAAGCAATCGGTCAGGGAAATTGCCTATCGATTGTTTGTTTGCTGTTCTGTGACCTAGAATTATAAATTATCAGTCTTTTAAATTGAATGTTGTTTCTTACCATCCTTTTCTTTTCCTAAGATTTTTATTGCATTTTAAAGGAGATCTGTGGTACTGTGACATAGTTCTGGTAAATTGAAACCAACAAGGACAACACCCAAATACTTCCGAGATGTTTAAAATTGATATTCTTTCTGACCTTCCTCAGTACAATAGATGGTATAATTTTCCCCACTTTTAAAAGGCAGTAAATAAATTCAGTATCAAAACCATCATCACTTATGCCTTTAACCAAGTTCATCAAGGTTCTTTAAAAAGAGGGGTTTTGGTATCCTTTTTTGATTATTGATGAAAGCCCCTGTAGCTTAGAGGAGCTTTGCTACAGAGAATATTATCCTGTGTTGTACTCTAATCATCATTTATCCTAATATATTTCTATTCAACAACAGCAACTACAAAAAAATAAAACATGATCATAGAATAGTTTGAGTTTGAAGAAACCTTAAAGATCATGTAGTTCCAACCCCCCTTCCATGGGCAGGGACAATCTCCACTAGACCAGGTGTGCTCACAGCCTCATCCAGCCTGGCCTTGAAATGATAATTAATTGATCATGAAAACATAGCTATGGATAAGAAAGTTTTTCTGCATATTTACATATTGCATCGCCAAGCCATGCTTTTTTTCCATAGGTCAGTGAGAGATGTTTCAGAAGAAGGACTATGAAATAGCATCCCAATTACATACGATATTTCTTTAAATGCCCTTAGAAAAAATCTTCTATGCCACAATATTTGAGTCAAAAATATCCAAGTTTAGTATCTCAAGCTTTCTAAACATGATAGTCATTCTGAGTAGAGTCTTAAATGTTATAAACTCAAAGATAGTTTTTTTTTATTGTTTTTAATGATGTGGCAGCTTAGGGAACATATGCAACTCAAACAGTTGAGGACTAGGAAGATAAAAAATATTTAGCAATGACTTAACTGCCTTGTAATGGTCCAAAGTGTTGCTATGGATCAATTTGTGCTTTCACATTCTAGGTTGAACTCTTCACCGATCTCAGCAGGGATCTCTATTCAAAAAGATCTGTGAAATATCCTGACTGACAGCAAATTAAGATGTTTTATCACTTAATTCTATGCTGGTATCTTAAGATAAGTCATATTACCCTTCTTAAAAATTGTAAAGCTGTATGAATTCAGCCCTTATTTGTCTCTGCCTTGTTTTAGTATATATTTTGTATTTTTCTGTTTCTTCCTATATGAGGAAGCTTCACTGTGATCCATTGTAACTATCATTTTTTAGCAACATAAGACAGGTGAAAGCAGACTTTTATCTGAAGCAGACGTGGAGTCTACATTATTGATACCTGTGTTTTATCACTGACACAAGAAACGGCAAATAATGTGACACGTTTCCAAAGCATAATTCGCCAAAACAGTAGCATTCTATGATTAAAATCTTTATAAATTGCACTGTAATGTTTTTGAAATTAATAAACTGCACAGATGCGATGAAGTACTTCAAAAGTGTGAAGAATCTGCAAATATCATTGTTCCTATAGGTTCTTTAAGTGCATGGTTCACTCTGTAGCAGTGGAAGGCAGATCTTGTCATTTCAAATTACATATGTTCTATTTTGTCTAGAGCATAATAAAGATAACAGATGAAGTAGCCATTTTTTTAAAACCACACAACAGGATATGAGAGTTGTATAATTAATAGGTTTGGGTGCTTTTTTATTCCACTGAACAGTGGCAAAGGAGAAAGGATTAAATGTCTGTTTGGAAAGAAACATAACATTTTTCCTCCAGAATATCTAGCTGAATTTATTTGAAATCTAATGATAATTTTAATTCTCCAAAATATATTAATTTCCTTCGTCATTCTTAATAAAATATGTTCAAAATAGGACATACAATACTTTTAGACAGGTATTTTTTGAATTCATTTGGATGTAGAATACCTATGTTCAAACAACTCTTCCCAAATCAGAAGAGGTGCAAACTTCAGGCGCTCAATCGGTACCTTGATCGGCGTGGTCTTTAAAGAACATGTAACTAGATCATCTCAGGACAAATGTAGCCAAATATTACCCGAATTCTCCTGTATCATGCAACCAAAGGTCAACTAGTGGATTAGAGTATGCTGAGAGACACTGTGATTGACTACAGTACATAACTGGGGATTATCTATTAGCCAAGTGATTAATATTCAGTCCCTCTTCCTGGTTTATTTCTTCATATTCTTGAGACATTTAGTACATGTGTTTCGATATTTTTATTTCATTTTCTAACATTTTTCTTTAAATAATTGAACAAGCGGGTTTTCCAAATACCAACTGACAATATGTTATCAAAGAAGGATTGGATGTAGTAAGAGGTTCATAATTTATTCAAATGTCTCTTTCATTTAGACTTGCAGAAAAAAAAAGTATTGAGATTTGAATCAATCTGACTTCCATAAAACAAAACCTGATCATGTTTCCAAATACACTGATAATGCTAATCATCCATTTTCTTGCTATACTGCAATCTGTATGGTCTAACTGTCATAATATTTTAAGAGACTGAAGTTTTACATCAACGATAATTACTGAAAAAAGCTCTCCTGAAAACCAAATTTACGAAAGTGGTCTTGTATTATGATAAGTAATTTCTAGGTAATTATTTGCCTTGAATTCTCAAGGAAGAGGTTCTTTTTTTCTTTATGGAGGAATAAAAGTCCATAAACCAGGCACTTTTCAAGTTATATTCTTTTATCCCAAAGCAAAAACATATGTATTGTATTGAACAACAATCTTTTGTTTAATCTGTCTCCCCCCACTCCCACACTTCTATTCTTTATAGATCTGTCTATCCCTTGTGGAAAATTGTTACAATTTGTCTTTTAGTCTTCCTCTGGTTTGTAGAAATCATTTTTGTTTTCCTCTCTTAATTACTTCTTGCCTCAAAGAACATAATTCCCTCTTTTTCCGTTCTTCCCAAATCTGTTATCTAGATATCAGAGTAAATGGTAGGTCACGTGAGGCCACTTTCATGCATTGCTTCTTCAATGACTCTGCATACTAACTTATGTTCTTTCTTCAGTACTGATAACCACCACAATTTTTCAGAATAGGGACAGATCTTTTGCTTCTGCTGCCTCATACTTTGCCTCTCTGGTCATTTGTTTCCTTTGACTTGAAACCGGTTTTCTTATACAGTGAAAGCAATTAATGTGTATTGAACATTCTGAAAAGGATGCTTCATTTTTAACTACCATTTGACAGGCAATTGCATGACCAAGATTTTCATGTAGCTGTTTAATCCATGTTGTTTGCACAGTTAGCATGCACACATATTAGGTAACTGTAAATTCAGTATCTTAAATGTATGACTGCCATAATATTTTGTCTTCTACAACATATACTGCAAGTTTACTGGTATTGACAAGCTGTAAAATGTAAAATATGCAAACAATTACATCCAGAAGTTTGCAACTCTGACCACCTACTGCTGTCAGTATTTTTTATTTGCTTTTTCCCCCACCCCAAATCAAGGGATATGTTATCCTTCCTAAAGTAACAGATCAAGGAATTAGACTACTACCTAAAAATATTTTTTTTTTTTAAATTGTAATTGATGAACAGTGACATGGAAAGTGGGATCACGTGCACCCTCAGCAAGTTTGCCAGTGACACCAAGCTGTGTGGTGTGGTTGACACGCTGGAGGGAAGGGATGCCATCCAGGGCGACCTTGACAGGCTGGAGAGATGGGCCTGTGCCAACCTCATGAAGTTCAACAAGGCCAAGTGCAAGGTCCTGTACATGAGTCAGAGCAATCCCAAGCACGAGTACAGGCTGGGCAGAAAAAGGACTGAGAGCAGACATAAAGAAGTCTTGGACCCAGAAAGCCAACTGCATACTGACGCACATCAAAAGTCATGACCAGCATGACTTTCTCACCCTCTACTCCCCTCTTGCGAGGCCCCACCTGGAGTACTGCATCCAGCTCTGGGGCCCCCAACATCAGCAGGACATGGACCTGTTGGAGTGAGACCAGAGGAGGCCACAAAGATGATCACAAGGCTGAAGCCCCTCTGCTATGGGGGCAGGCAGAGAGCTGGGGGTTGTTCAGCCTGGAGAAGAGAAGGCTCCAGGAAGACCTTAGAGCAGCCTTCCAGTACCTGAAGCAGACAACAAGAAAGATGGAGGGGGACTTTTTTCAAGGGCAGGTAATGATAAGACAAGGGGTAATGGGTTTAAACTGAAGGAGAGGAGATTCAGATTAGATATAAAGAAGAAATTCTTCATGGAAAGGGTGGTGAGGCACAGGAATATGTTGCCCAGAGAAGCTGTGGACGTCCCATCCCTGCAAGTGTCCAAGGCCAGGCTGGATGGGGCTTTGAGCAACCTGGTCTAGTGGAAGGTGTCCCTGCACATGGCAGGGAGGTTGGAACTAGATGGTCTTTCAGGTCCCCTCCAACCCAAACTACTCTGTGATTCTATGAAAATACTACTCAGATCTCCCTGTTGAAACTGGGTGTTTTGAATTCCCCTTCTGAATGCTGTTGCCACTGCATTGCAGGGGAAGTGGCAGCTCCTCAAGTAGCAAGAGTTGGTAGATTATTACTTTCAGTTTATTTTTTAATTTTAAAGTGTCTTTGAATCCATCCAAAAACCAAATGACACCACTTGTAGCTGAACCATCAATTTAATAATTTTTCTACTTTGTATTTTGCCTATATCATCATGACTAATTTCTTTTAAAATCATACCCTTTGGTATTTCAGATATTCTGTTAGAGCAAGAAGGTTTTAGTATTTTCCTGCACTGTATTATTTGCCTTTCCTTTCATAAATATGCAGAGCATAGCTGAAAACAATTGCTATATTTTCTCAGTATTGTTGAGAATACATGACAGACAATATTTGGGCTTGGGAAGTGAGATCAAAGGAGGAACACTGCAAAACATTCCTTACGTTGAAGAAGTCTGTAGAGTTCAGCAAGGATAAGAAAATATTCCTTAAATTGTAAATGAAAACATTTAAGTATATCATTTAAGTGTGTGACAAAATAACAAGTCATTATGGGTTACTCTTGTTTAGATGAATCATAGGAAAGCCCTTTTCACACCGACCTGTCAGCTATTGATAACTACTGTACTAGAGATCTTTTTTCCAGGTAATTTTGAGCTCTGAGCAATGTCTCCAGCAATATAAACATGACTATCTAGTTCTTCAACAAATATCTGAAGTTTTCAGCAGCTGACAATGCAATTACAGATTTCTTTTTTTCCTTAAAAGTGCAGTTAAGACCCTCAGCACAATGTAAATAGTGAGCAAATGCAACAACTTCCATTTTATCAACCATTCCACCAGGGATATCTTCACAAGTGTTGGATGAAAGTTTCCTGCTATATAATACATGTTTACAGAAGTGCTCAGTATATAAGAAATCCACCTGATGTAGCATAAGACACATCCCTGTTTGCTTCATGTAGGAAAAATGTTAGGTTCTTCTGTTGGTATGAAGTTCATATCAGTTTTATTCATCATCAGGAATGGTTTTAAGCTGATGATCTTTAATGACATCTACATCATTCAGATAGCCTTCAAGCTGTGACTCAGCAAGGCTTCATCAATTCAGACTTTTTAAACATACCTTTACCTTTCTTTCTGTGACTACTTCATGACACAAATTAATGTTTCATTCAGCTAATTGGATCCTTGCAGCTCTTAATTTTTTGCAGATATACTATTTTGCAAATAAACCATGAAGCTTCATCTTTGAATGTGAAAGCAAATGTTCATTCAAGTTCATTCCATTTATCTGCTCAAGGCAATGTGAAACTACATCTCCACCATGTGGTGGAGGGTACAAGCTCCTTACTTTCTGGTACCCCAATTTAGATATTCTTGGTTAGTTAAGTCAATTTTCGTTAATCTGTATAAACAGGCAAACCCATGCAAAAGATTTACTGGGCCCAGAAAATGAATGCAGATAATTATAAGTACTTTGGTGCTGAACCTTGCGCTTTCATACACAACCATGACATACAATGGCACAATTCACAGTACTTTGTGTTTCTTTACACACACCCCCCAACACCCAGTTTCCTAAGATATTTGTATCCAATACCTTTTAGGGTATGTCTTCAAGGATATGTATTCTGCAGACTAAGTACATGCCCCAGGTTGCCCAGACAGGAGTCAGCTCTGGTCTAGAAGCTTCAGCAGTCATGTTAACACAGTACTCAACCTTTGTTCATATCTCTTGTCTATTACGTTCAGCAACCAGCTACTTGCATGTGACCAACTTCTGATATGTAGCTGGCTGACTTCAAACAAGTCAGATGAAGTTAATGAAGGCAGAGCTCTGTTGTGTTTCCAAAGTAAAATCCTACCTTGGGATATGGAGGAATTTAAAATGTAAGTCTTCAATTTTAAGATGATATTCCTTTTTTAATATGGTGTGTTCACCTGCAGTACAGTCTGCAACTCTACCTGTTCATTCTTGATACAAGCAGAATACCACTTCTCCTGCGGGACAAGCCATCTCTGTTCAGCTCTGGACAACATTCTAACACAACAAAACCATATCAATCTTGCAGCTATTTTTATAGTTTGTTAGTATTTTGAGCTGGGAAGAGGTTCTGGATCTGCCTGAAACAAAACCCATGTAGTCAACTGTCAGGAAAAAAAAAAACCAACAAAAAAAACCAAACAGGCTGACAGCTCTAACAGACAGATGGAGTTCTATACAGGGAGTCATCTGTAATAAAATTTACACTCATCATCTTCACTGCCTTGGTTTTCTTACATAGGCAGAGCCACCCAACCCACTGTGGCACATGATACAGATAAAACACATACTTAACTGTACAGCACCTCCCTATATTTAGAGATGGAAATGAACATCATAACCAGACAAGTAACATGCCTGATTAGGGTCTAATATCTGCTATTGCTCAATCCACTGCTTGCTGTATTTCAATAATCAGTTTTTAAATTAAGATTGTATTACCAACCATAACTCAGTGGTCTAATGAAGAATTTGTAGGATTTTCTCTTTTGACTTGTCATGCAAGATGTTAGGCTAGATGACTGTAATAATCACGTATTTCAATCTTAAGCTTTGGAATTATGCCTTTCTGACAACTATATTTTATTAGTAAGCATTTTTCAACTTGCACAGAATACTCACACTGAGACCCTAATTTTCATAACTTTGTGATCAGTTTGACATGTACTTCCTGTTCTCCAAACAAAACTACTAGGGATCCTAACAAACAAGGTTAAAGAAAATACATTTTCTGTAAAGTCAACTAATTGAATCACACATCTTCCTTTATATTTGGGACTTTAGAGTAATGGTATGTCCGTTTCATCAAACTAGAAACAGTTCAAGGTGTTCCAATGCTTGTAAACAGAGTTACTGTTCAAGGAAGGGAATGGAAAATACCGTGTTTCAAGTGTGCCTCGGCTCTCTGCATCTCCACAGGAGTAAAGATAGAAGTTAGAAAAAACTCTCTTATTTCCTGAAAGTTTCTGCCGAACAGATGTGTATAAAAATGTTAGGTCTCTAACCTTCCTCTGAAGAGAGCACTCAGCAGGATGCACTGTAGCACGAGCACTAGAAAACCACTACTCTAAAATCCTTCATATGCTATACTGAAACAGTTCAGATGTTATGCACAACAGTATAGCTTAGGAGCAAAAGTGTCAGCAGAACAAGCAAAAGTACAATATTTGATAATCAAGAGATCACATTGAGTATCACTTTCACATAAAATTTGGAATCCGTTTTAGTCACTAAAATCTGAGAATGTGGTTCATTTCAACATAACAATGTCTAATGTCCTCCCCCCACCCCACCCTCGCAACACCCCCAAGTGAAAACATAGCAATTTTATGAAAAAGTAGACTGTTTCTGAGCTAAAACTGGATAAACAGATGATTTTCAAGAGTGTTTTAGACCCATGATAGAAATAGCTATTTCACTGTATTTCTGAATAGGTCAAACCTGATGCGTAGTAAATGCATGACATCGAAACATAGAGTCCATAACTTGACAGTATTCTCCATTGCAAGATATTGCTCCTTGGCATAGTTTTCAAGAGATTCTCATACTGCCATCTGTGCTCTTACCAGTTCTTCAGAAACGCTTCAGCTGTCCAAAGCCTTTGTAAATTGAATCTTTCTCCCATAGAGTATTTAAAATGTACAATGAAATTATCTAGTGAAAGTCTTGGGGTTTCTTATCCTATTCTTATTGGACAGATGACTGCATCCCTAAAGCTTGGATCATACTGATCCCAAAGAGCTGTTCGTATGTGAAAGCAGTAAATTGATAACAACTTTTAGGATATATGACTTGCACATGCAACAGTGCTACAAACAGGCAAAAATAAAGGTAGGGGTTTAGGCTTTCATTTTTAATTGTTTTGCTTAGTCTCTATGCAGGTTTTTTTCCCACTATATCAGTTGGAGAAATTAGTATGACTCTAACATTTTTTCCAGGCTCTTTAAAATGCAATGCATTTCAAAATAGCAAAATTAATTCACCTCTTTATTGTTATGTTATCAAGACTTTAAGATACATACACACATTTATGTGGACAGTGGTGATTATAAATGTGATTTCACTGTTATCACAATCCATTGAAGAACATGTTCACAATGCAAGATAACCTTAAACATACTAACAAAAAAGCCTGTCTAGATTTTCCACAGTCTTTTGGCCTTCAATACTCTTATTATGACATCGGTTATCTTTGATGGCAAATTAGCTTTTGTATGTTCTAAATAATGCAAAACACGAACAGAACCCTATCGCCAGAGATTTCTGCCTTTGAGCATCTCTGTACCTTAGAAGTATCTCCATTCATTTCAGTCCTGAAAGTCATGCACTAGTGCTTCAGTGAAAAATTAATATCCTCCACAATGCAACAATCCTCTGAATTTGGTTCTTGCATCCAAAGTTTTCTTAAGTCTGACAGAAGAAACACTGAAGACGAGTGGTTTTCATGGTTTTATCAGCTTTACTGCCATTTCACAGAATTCAGTGGGAGTTTTATACCATAATGTTCAAACCCCATGAGGTAGTATAGTAACATTACTAAGCTAAAATATTTCAAACCTCAGTATCCAAACTATTACACAAGTTAAAACTATGTATAAATATTAGATTAAAACATATTTTTATGTTCTTTTCATTCCGACCATTTAATCAGACCTAATAAAATGCAGTTAACAGTGGAAAGTGACATTCCTTAAACCAGCACCTCAGAATCACCCTCATCTTTTTATTTTCCTTTATAAGCTATCAAAAGGAGCTATTTTGTTGAGTTGTTTAAAGAGTCTTTGCTCTATGAAAACCACTGTGCTAGCTACGATCTCATCAACTTGAGAGCTGTTCTTCAGACACTTGTAGTGTAAACCATCCCTTCCCAGATCTACCTGCCAGATGACTCAAAGCTTGAACATATTGCTAGAAGTCTGGCTAGCTTGAGAATTACAAGCAACGTTTGTATTTATGCCTGAATGCTCATATGGGAAGAATGAAGTCTAGTCTCTATACACTTTGACTTACTATCAGATGTACTTGTTGCATCACTGCATAAAAATGTGTCTATCAGGAAACATTTGGTTATTGGAAAGTTCTGAAAGCTCCGACAGACTTGTGATACAGTGTATCATGGCAAAAGAGATCTCAGATATATACAGTTCTTCTACAGTACACTACATTACCTTGCCTGTTTTAATATTGTTAGTTTTCAAAAGGTTATTTCACACACATTTGCAATTTGGGTTGTTAGAACAATCTGACATAAGTGTTCAGAGGTTTGTTAAAATTAATTTTTAAAAAAATCATAATGCAAATTGTCATTAGCAGTTTTCAGTTGCATTAAAATATACCATAGACACTGTTCATTCAGTCTTCACTCCTTCCAAATCTGATGGATTTCTTTGACAAATATGAAAATAGCACGTTTCTGGCCACTGTTAACAGAGTGAATTCATCATATTCATTTGCGTGAATGCAACATATTTTCAGAATAGGATAATATAACCTCTTTTTGGAGTTTTGAAACTTTTTTAAATGACAGGAATATACCAGTAACAGGTTGCTCCATAAGAAAAGACAGAGCTAGCATAAGGAAACAAAGGAATATCCTCTTTATGAGGCTCTATTCTACACAAGGAGACAGATATTACATGTTCCTCTGCTCCAGGCACTCACCTTTTCTGTCAATACAGCAGATCTAACATGAGGAACAAAGGCACAGACTCCTTCTGACAGTTGAATGATTGGTGGCATGAGCTTTACCCAAAGCTGGGTACCAATCCAGCCTATTTGTTGAAATCTGAACAATCACAAAGCATCAAAATATTCAACTAGAGCAATCAGAAGTCCTCTTTTAACATGTGTTATTTGCAGCAAGAGCAATATGATACAGCCATATTTTGCAAGATTAAATCTCCACTCTTGAATGATTAATGAATCAATAAAACCTAATAAAAACGAATTTTAGGGGGAAATACTACCAAAAATTATGTTCACAATGAAAAAACAGAATTATAACTAATTACCCTAGTGCAGTATTCTAGCTATAATTCTAGTCAGTATTGTTTAATTGGGCAATTAATGAACATAAATACATTTCATAGTTTATTTCCCCTACCACATTTATTTACTTATTTAAATTGCTGGATTAAAATTGCAAACAAATACACAAATATGCACTCAATTCACAAATTACTAAAATTACATTTTTAACCTAGATTTGGGGAATTTCTTAATTTGTAAAGTTACTTCCTCATTTTAAGATGTTGTCAGTGTTACTGAAAAGTAAAGCGTTTGGTTTTTTTCACACAGAAAATGAACACTTAAGAGTTTTACATGTATACACACCCCTCCTCCACAAATTGAAATATTTCTACCAAGAAATTCTAAGCTACCTACAATATTAATTTCTTCCCCTCCCCCCTTTTTTTACTCCTGGAAAAAGAGAACTTTAACTTCACTGACATTGATGTACACTGGTTATATCTTATCCTATTCATAACAGAACATGCAATTCAAATTCAGCTCTTGCTGAATGCTTTGGTTACTCTACCGCACAAACAGTACTACCTAAATGGGTATTATTTAGGGCCACATTAGCTTCACAACTGCTTTTCTGCCATTAATCATCTTCCTTGTCCTTTTCTTAATGTTTCCCCACACCCTAATGCTCTGAACAGAGGTCTGAAAATAGCTGGCTTTCATGCAGTGGGTCACTGTGTGTCCCACCTCATTTCTATATGTGTAGATCTGAAGACCAGATCTCTTTTCCCCTTTTACATACTGTACTGATCCAGCTATATGGAACTCTGAAAATAGTATTAAGTTGATATAAAACACCTATATAGCCTATTTTCACAATAAGGTAAAGAAACTGAACGTAAATCTAGATTAATCTTTCAATTTAAACACATAATAAAATACATATTGTAGATATTTATTCAGCATATGGCACTTCAGAAACTTCTTTTGGTCCTGGTTTTGTTTTTCGTTTGTTTGTTTTATTGGGTTTGGTGGGTTTTGTTTGTTTTTAATTATTTTGCAGCTAAGCAGTATGCTTTATGTTCTCAGCAATAATTCCAGTTGCTTGGTTTCTCTAGGTAGACAACCTGACCCATGAATCTGCATAAATAATCGCTAATGTCCACGGTTGCCAAAGCTAGCATATTCTGGACAGCCCGACCACATTCACATCACACAGTTCTCTCTCAAACCCAGATGCTGCTCCTGGAGGACTGAGACACGATTTTTTTGGTGTGGGTTTCAGTTCAGAATGCTTGCAGATTACCAGTTTGAGAGGTTTCTTATCAGGTCTACCATGCATGGGTTTTTAAAAATAAATTCCAAGCAAAAATTAGTTGATTGGGAAGACTAGAAATAAATTAGCAGCAGACTAGGGCAAGGGAGCCAAAACAAGAGTGAAATGTACAGCCTAGGTAGATCTGTATAATATGGTTTTGAAAACCCCAGAGAGCAGCCAGTCAAAGAAAACACTAGCTGTTTGGGATACTGAAGAAAACTCTTCAAAGAGCAGTGCCACTCCCCACGTCCTTCCCTGATCACCCAAATTAGACACTGATTATTTACAGACCACAAAAAGGAGGCCTTTAAAAGTACAAGAATCCTCCAAGATGACCTGAACAAGAGTCTCTGCTCCTACAAGTAGATCTGATTTTTCTAACAATATCAGAAGTTCTAGTAAAAGATATTTCCTCTTGTCCTGTCAATGACCTTAAAGTCATAATATCTAAAGCAGAACACCACTGGCATTGTAACTCAATCTGCAGTCTCTGTTTAGGTGACAACAGGGGGGTTGTGGGGTACTGTTCATTTTAACCTTCACTTTAATGCTTTTTCTCTGTTAGATGTTACATGAAAATAGAGCACTTTCAATGTTTATCATGCTGGTTTGTATTGTGTTAGTCCCAGGAAAGTTTTTCTATATAACATACTCAAGGGTTGTGTGTTCCCAGACTATACGTTTGCCTACAGCAAGCACTTTGGGGAACTGATGATGAAAAGGTGAAGGGAAAACCGGGAAGACTTGGAGGTGTGAAAATAACACAGTCCTTGAGGAACAAGTAAGTCACAGGAATTTTAAACACAGTAAGGCAAAAATACAGAATTAAAAGGATTGAGTTTTAAAGATATTTCTCAGGTACATAAGGTACAAGATGCTGACAAAGGAGAGAATAATTCCCCTGAAAGACAGAAAGAGATACTTACTACTGAGGGAAATAAATGTTTTAAAATTAATTTTAAGAAAGGAAGATGTGCGATAGCTACAGAGTAAGTGTATTCAGTCAAGTTTAGATTATATGAACACCATGAGTTCCAAGTCCTTTAATGCCCTGTCAATGCCCAACCTATAATACCCCAAACACAAGATTCCTTGCTAGTATTGAGATCCAGTGGCATCCCATAGGAAGTCAGATGACTCCTTTTCAGAGTTAAAAATGGCTATAGTCATCAGCATACAAATACAAGCAGTAGTAATACACCCCATACACAGAAAACAAGTAGAACCCTAAAAATCATGCTGTGTTTTAAAAACTGTGGAAAATAAATTTTTTTGTTCTTTTATCTTTCTTCTTCAACTGCTTTTAAAGGTTGATTTTTTTTTTTTTTTTTTTTTTAACTTCAGGGTATGCTTAGGTTTATGCTTCATGATTTTCTCTACAGCCATGACAGCCAGATATTTACCTGGAAAGGAACTTATGTCTCACAGTCATTTAATGACTTCTGAAGGTAAACCTTCAGGAATATCACAGGTTATTGCAAGACAAGAGCTAGGAGCCTATAGTAGTAAACATGTATTTCTACTGTTAACAACTCATACAACAGATCTCTTAAAACAAATTCCTTAGTTTTCTTTGTGGTACAGGAGTTGCTACATAGGTCGATCAGAACAGATAATGTAAGATATTTGTCAAATTTCAGACATTCACTTTGTGTTTCTTACTCCAGTATTCTTTTCCTAGAAAAATGGTAGTGAAAAGATAGGAGAGGAATATTTTTGGATGTGCTAGAAAATGTTCAAACTGTAAATATGGAGTTGCTTTTCTGTGAAAATTTCATTGTTATCCTATTTCTAATTGGTCATTTATGATGTATGTTTATTCTGATCTAGACAAATATTCCAAACTCACTCTCAGAAATGCATTATAAACTAACAATTGTTGATACTGAAATGTATGAAAAATACTGTGAGCCACATTTGTGAACAAAAATGGAATGTATAAAGACAGTTACTTGTCAGGAATTACTTTTCTGCAAATACTAGCATGTATTTAAAAATCCTTTACCTGCTGTGCAGCAGCTGGAGATTGAAAGGAGAAAGAGGTTAAAGATGGCCTTGGAGCATCTTTTGTAAAAACCCCACAATTGATGGCTAAAAAAGCCTAAAGCAAAATACAGAGATATTTTCCTCAGGGTGTAAAAATTCAGCTGAAAAGGGTTTTTTTTTTTTTTGAGATTGGAGCTGGACCTTTATATTCTTCAACAGAAACTCAGAATAAATTTGAAATGAATTGTTGTAGAAGAGTAAAATGATTTCATACAACCAACTCAGGGGAAAAAAAGTTTTAAGATACAGGCAAACCTCACCAGTGTTATACCACACATAGCACAAAACATACAAATACTTTCAATCTTGTGTATATTTGTGTACTCCTTAAGTTTCAGTTTCTGTTTGAAAACCTGAAAAAAGGAAATCAACAGAAAGTCTAAAACTCTTTTACTGATTTTTTTTTCGCTTCTGCCTTTTCAAAGAAATCAAATAAGTAAATTGAAGAAGCTATATGTTTCCATGAGACCTTGATATTACAATACTGTAGTTTCAGAGAGACAATTTTTGAACCTTGAAAGATCTGCGCCTGTTAAAGGTAGCCTTGACTGACTACAAAACGTTAATTGACCTGGGCACTCTAGTCAGTTTATTTGCAGGACTTCTTACAGTTCTGGCAAATATATTGCAGCAGTTCAGTACAAGTGCCACTAAGAAGACTTCCAAAACACCACTTGGGATTTCTTCAGCTTACGCTAAAAAAGTTTGGGTGACCAGCAGCACTGTAGCTAAAGGATGACCATTTGAAATGCAACATTGCAATGTTTTTTCAAGGAACTCATCTTCATAAAGACAAGGATATGAATCTATTAAAGATGTGTTTTAGAATTCTGAAGATAAGAGGATAAGTAAGTGCCATAGACATATCTACACCAAAAGAACTATGAACCAGAAGTGAGCAAGATCTGGTCATATAAAAAAGTGATTTAGCCTTAAATTAGTATACTGTTGAACTTGCCATAATGTTCTATATGGACAAAAAGTTACTGAACACAACAGAAGCAGTAAGACTGAAAGAAAAAAAAAATAATCAAGACTTGGTGAATAGCAGTTATCCTTAAATAATAATTGACTGTACATTGGTTAAGAAAAAATATAATTTGATCATGACCTTACTAGTATTCACAGATAAAATTGGAGCTCTGTGGCTGTCTGAACCCTAATCCCAACCATAAACCTAGAAACCTTGAGCTAAGGCTGAAGTCTCTGACAGCATGGGCTTTCCAGCTGGGAAAGCTGTGGAGGGAGTAATGTCAGTGTAATGCCCTGCTTACCTTGGCATTCCTTTGGAATGCCCATTGTCCCTGGAGCTCTAGGCTTTGCAGTTTTTGGAACCCTAACAGGTTTGGCCTGAGACTGGGGATCCCCAGCACCATGGGCGGTCCAGATGGGGAAAGCTGTGGAGGAAGGAAGGTTGGTGCAGTGCCATGCTCTCCTTAGCATGCCAGTGCAATCCCCATTGCCTTTGGATCTCTAGGCTCTGTGTCTCTTTGAACCCTGATCTTTTATTATTAGCTTTTCACAGTAACAACACGAGAAAGCTCGTCAGTCTCATTTGCCAGAAAGTTCCTCCCACCACCTCCCTCTATACTTTTTAACTTTGTTTCATCAGGAATGTTCACTTTTCCTGTGACTTCAAACCAAGCTGTCCCTGAGTTTTCCTTCATATATATACACAAAGGCTATTTCATTATTTTATATATGCAAATAAGCATATACAAACACACTCAACATACCAAGAACTGCAAATATAAAGAAGCATGCATTTATACATACTAGTGCCTGCATTCCCTTCTTTTCCGCAATAGCCTTAGCAGCCTACCTACCACATCCCCCAGGTGTCACCCAGGATCTTATTTTTTCCGTTGTCTACCACACGCCTTGACACAAGGGAGTTTTTTGCCTACTATTCTGTGTAGAAACATTCTAAGAAAAATATTACAAGATATGACAAGCAAATCCAGACTTCTGGTTAGATGTTGCTCTTCATGCTAAAACCTCATGACCTTCCAGGAAGCAGCTCCACTGCTTGCTTCTTTAAAGCAGGTATGTTTCACTTAAGAACCGAAACCAAATTCTGCATACTCAATAGCCTCACATTACACGCTTCAGGAGATGATAGTTGCTGTTCGAGAGGAAGCAATGCCTTTCCATAAGTCTCAACACTCCTGTGGGAGTGGGATGAACATGCAGCTGTTTCAAAGGATGACTCAGTGTGTTAACTCCCTCAAGCTAGCCGCAGAAGGAACATTGATTACTCCTAAACTGAAATTTCCACTTTCACTAGCAAGCCCACTGCAACCTGTGAGAGAGAACTTTCACAGAAGTGGGACCCAAACTGCTCAAAAACTGGATTCAAACTGGCCACTCCTGAAAGGCTAGTATTTTCAGCAATGGCTTCAGTTTTTCCCCACTGCTTTTTTCCCCTCAAAATAAACACACCCACTTTTAGCAATGCAAATGCAGGGTTAGTGGTATCCCATGTGGTAGGAATACACACATTATGACAGGTTTATTTAAAGGGAAAACTTCTGTTTTCACAGAAAATTATCAACTGAACACTAAATTACACAAGCACTACTACCTTATTCAGACTAAAAATATACTATTTTTCTTTTCTAATAAGATCTTTAGAACGTATTATTAATAAACTGCCACTAGAGTGAAGTATGATAGTAAAAAAAAAAGTATAAGTTATTTATTATTGCTGTAGATTTATTTGAGACTTTCCAGAGGACATTTTCCCACAGCAATCATTTCTAATTCAGTTTCTATCAAGTTTTATATTAACTATGACTTTTCTTACACAGATCCACCTAGATAGATCCAGTGAGGGACTGGGGTCCTCACTCTATGCTACTGCTCAACCTTGTAAAAGTTAAAAACCTGGCTTTGTTCATGTGAACAACCTCATTGTTGTCTCACATGCAGAAAGCTAAAAGCACGATTGATTTTTTTTTTCCAAGCAGGATTAGAACTTACACTAATTCACTCCTGCAATATTATTACAGTTCTTGTTACAAGAAGAATACATTATCTTGACTTTTCTAATTGTGAAGTACAGAAATAGTTCTTTATAACAAAACATTAAGAGCAAAAGAAAAATCAGTTTCCTAAGTTTTCTACAAATTGCATAGCAAAGTTATATTTGATCATCTTGCAGGAGCATTTTTTCTTCAAAACATAGTAGCAAGATATGCACACAAAAAAGTGTGTAACACATCAATAAAGGAAAACTATTGCAAGTATTAATCAGCGGAAGGAAAGAGATAGTCCATTAGCATGAATTGGGTAAACCTATCTTTTTGCTATTTCTGTTGTTTTTACTTCAGAGGGAGATAGTGGATAAGTATTAAAGAGTACTGACAACCTGGATATTTTTCCTCCTTTTTTTCCTACTTCAAAAGCAGACTGACTCCTGCATTCATGTTTTCCTGAGACAAGCTACAGATCTAATGAACTGCTCTATTTTTATTTCCTTTTTGTGAGAACATTCTGACTCAAACAGCTTTATAAAAAGATATGGGGTTTTAATTTCCACTCCTGGAAAATATGACAATTACACTATGTAGACAACTACAGCTGGATTCAGAGCAAAATTACTTCCAATATCTTTTATACTGAATTCCTTACTTCATTATATACCAAAACTGCTGTGGGAAGATAACTATAGCTGGATCCAAATTCCAATTTGAGACCCAACGTAAAGCATTTTTCCAAGAAGGTATAATTAAGCAACATTTGCTCAAGTCAATCTGAGTGCATAAATTATTGAACATAGGTTAATTTTTGTTGGATTAAAAGCACCACCTGTTCACTCCTATAAAAATGTGTCATAATTCATTTCAGTAAAGTATTTAATCATTACGTATTTGGTTTCATCCTTTCAGTATGTAGTTGGTTTACGAATATCCTCTAGTACTGAGAGAGTCAACATGTGTCCCATTTATCTGCTCTTCATGTGCCTGATAGTGAAGCACTACAGGTCCAATTGTGTTTCCCTTGTACAAAAAGCAATATAGACCAGAGGAGCTCAGACACATGTACCAATGTATGTAAAGGTTTAAAGGACTGTAAGGCTAACTGCTGTTCTTCAATTAAGTTCAGAGCAGTAGTGGTAGTTACTACTTTATACGTCAGCTCTCCGGATGCAAGATTTAATGACTGCTAGAAAACAGCTACTTACCAAAGCCTTTCATAGCAGTTCTAACATTCTGTTCCTTTCAATCGCTGTTACATACCATACTACTGTGGAAAACATTCATTTTGCCTTCTTATGTAGAGTTGTTTCCAAATGACAAGCTTAAAAATAGTTTTATAACTGTGCAGTTATTGTGGCTCAATAGACTGCAGTGAATCACAAGCAGTCACTATAAAGGTTTCAGTGCAAATCTTTTTCCACTGAATCTTTTATCTCTGATGGTAGGAAGAACCCTTGACTTGCTCAGCATCTGATGAGAAGACATGAAAATTAACAATTCTGAAGGAGAAACAGAAGATTACAAGTCACCTAAAAATCTATGTGGATCCACAGGACATGGATCCTGTGGTGCTTTAACCCCATCTATTTTGTAAGCAGAGATTCACAGCCATGCCTTAAAAAACAGACCTGTCATACTCTATCATTTTTATCTTTAATTAGTGCAGAGTCTATCCTATACTGTCTTGTGTACCTGAAAAAGCTTATTTTATCAAGGTACAGGGTTAAAAGTTCATAAGGTAACACTTGTTGAAGTAAGCTGTTGAAGGAAAATACTCATAAGATGCAGTTTGGGGTGGGGCGGGAGCGGGGAGAGGTGGAAGAATTTATCCAAGTTCTCCTTTTAAAAGTATTCTAGGGACACTGTCAGTTCTCAGAACAAGATGAAGCAAGTTGTAGACACTACAAAAGCAGTACTGTCAGCAGCATGAGATGTTAAAAGGAAAGATACATTTGAAGCCTTTCAGTGTAGGGGGCACTGTGGGAATTCTGTGGAGGCTAGGATCAGAGACACCCTCTCTCTTCTAGCTGTTGAATTTAAAACCTCAGGTGTTCAATTTCATCAGCAGAGATGTTGAAAAAGGAACCCATGGATACAAACCCAGCACACTAAAACTGAGGCTGCAATACATGAACACAGTGACAAGGTAACAATAAGATTAAAATGTTGCTGAGAAAAGGAAAACAATTTTAAGTTCCCTGACAGAATAGAGAGAGCATGCATGTGTAGGAACCCACAGAGTAGCTGGCAAGGTACCCCATTTTCCTCTGCTTCTATTTCTTCCTCCACCTTTATATCAAAGTTTAATTCTACATCGTGAGTGTTTAACTGGCAGAGAAGTGCAAAGAAAGTAAAAGCTTTATGAAGCATGTGTATGACAGGAGGAGTAACAGCAACACAAATGCAATGAGAACTACATTTTGAGCAGGTGAGTCACTCTGTTTTTCTTTGCAAGAGTTTAGGCCCTCATGGTTAAATATATTACTGCAGGTAGCTTTATTGCTGTATGCTTAAACTGATTATTACAGCTCTGGGTTCTCAGGCTCAATTCAATAAACTGGTGTGTAAAGAATTGGTCCCTCAAACCCCAGGAGCCTCAGCAGAATTACATATCCTTATTCACAAAAACACTGTTATCCCACGGAATTCACTTCAAGTCAGCTGAGTGAATTTCTGGAAGTTCACAAACAGAAGGTTCATATAGGTATCGAAAGGTATAGACCTTTCTTGCAGTATGTGGTAGAGACTGGCACTAAACACTAAAAGAAATAAGACTCTGATCTCATCCTGTAGTTGTTCATGCAAAAAATTGTTTTTCTCTTTCAATTCCCTCAGATACAGACCTTTTGATTTTGGTTTGATGTGTGGATTTGAAAACATAACTGTGAAATCAGCTTGGTTTCACCTGGCTTGAAGTCAAAGCCAGTCAGTTTTATACACTTCCCGTAACACTTAGAAGCCTGTTCAGGCCAGCCAATCTTTCCTTTGAGACCTCCATGCAAACTTTCAACTTGTTACTGAATGGAAGGCAAACCTCATTGATGCAGGAGGTCTACACAGCCTCCAGTTACTCCAAGCCTAATTTACCTAATCAGCACTACAGTTTACAAGCTCCAGTACTTGTAAAGCATTTACTACCTAGTTAAAAACAGTATAGTATGGTTTTGGGTTTGTTTCCACCCCCACCCCCTCTAAGGCACCAGGAGAATTTTTCTTTTGAAGTCAAGTGCTATCTACCAAACAAATCCACATTTTTTAATACAGGAAAATGAAAAATAGGTAGAAAGACTGTATTTGTAAGTTTATTATTCTTATTTAAGTAGCTGCTTACATAAATCCTTAGGTACGTAAGATTAATCATTTGCTTTCTAATCCCTGTTCAAAAGAATGCATCTGCTTTTATGTTTAAATCAGGTTTTAGCATCCTTTTTAAAGCATTTGACAAATTAAAAATGCAGATACCTGTACATTCAAAAAAATCTTGTAATGCTGTTGATAATCATCTGCTACTTAACATGCTTCTGCAAAAGCTGCAATGAATTGTCACACATTATCTGTTTGTTCTGATATTTGCCTTGAAGTGTATTTTCCACTAAGGTTTACAAACACACACTTCACAGGGGATAAACTGGCATTCCAAGCACAAACACTTACCTTTGATATTAAGCTAAAAACTTCAATATCAAGGAAAAACTAAATCTATAGGAACATACCACAAGTTTAACCATTATCTTTAGAGAATCGCCTAACCACCCAGCCTATGAAAATTGCATCTGGAGTAAAAACACCTTCGACAAGACAAATCGACAGTCAAGACCTTCCGTGAAAATACTTACGTCCACTGTGCTACACACCTAGTCCATGAGGGGAAAAAACAGGTTAAACACTTGCATACATGCAGACTTCCAACTCATGTAAGCCATTCTGTTTATTTCTTAGTGATTTCATTCTGAGTTTGTTCAAATTTACATATTTCTAATCACGGATACAAAAGCAATGGCTGCTCCAGCCTTAGAACTGCTTCTGCAAAAGCCATCAAGCTATCTTCTGGTCTAGGCTGCCCTGAGCAGGAAGCTGGTTTGGAGTAAAGGTCCTACTTATGATTTAGTACCAGTTCATGAAGAAACACACTTTTGTAAACTGCTCTTGCAACCACATATCCTCTGAAGCTCCAGTGAGGCTAGTGGAACCTGTATATGGTTCAGAGACTATCTGTGGACTTTTTCTAAAAGGAATCCTGGATAAAGTTATATCAAGGAATTTAAGTATTCCCTGTTACCACTTATTTTAGGGGAGTTATCTTAAGCCTTAAGAAAAAAAATCAGGTCTAGAACGAAATACTTTTGAAATGTCTTCATAGTTAACCTTTGAGACTGACGATAGAACCATATTTATTCATTAAGCGCCAAAAAAAGCCTGTTCCCTTGGAAGGGTACTTCCTTTGCCTTGTACTTGGATGAGACAAAGTAGAACCTCACCTTTTCCTCAGCAGAATGCTTGAACCAGAAATGAACTGCCTATTGTAGTGCTGCAGTCAGCACGCAGAAGGTAATTTTCTGCTTTTTGCAGTCAAACAGCATGTTAGGCCAGAATAAGACAAGCAAGGTGTTGTGATGCAGTTTCTAAAGGTGAGAAGTACATTTACCAGCCATTAAATCAGGTGAGTTATCTTTCAGAAGATATTCCATGTCTATCTTTCAGAAGACATACTTGTTGAACTGTTAAGTCACTTCATGGCACATGCAATACAAAGGCTGTTACATCAAGCACATTGCCAGCAATAACTCAACTATTTTCCATTCAATTATAGAACACACTGATTTTCTTGCTGAGTCACCTCAAATTCAATTTCTCATTGAGAATTCAACTAAATTACTTGCCCATGAATTAACAATGCTGAATGTTAACACAGACATTGAATTATATTATATTTCAGTGACTAGAAGATGTAATTGCAGCTGACAAGGTTTGCTCCATTTTTTCTTCTTTTCCAATTTTGACTTACTGATCCTGCCTTTTAAATACTCTGTTGCAAAAAAATATTAAAAAATCCCATAATTACTTAGTAGCTTATAGGATGCATCCCGGCACATCACACAAACTATGTTTCTGTTTCATCTACTGATTATGGGTCAAACATCTCCAGAACGATCTGATGGACTGTAGACAAAATACAGCATAAAGTGTTTCTGAGTTTAGAATCAGAGCAGTTTGGGTTGGGAGGGTCAAAGGTCATCTGGTTCAAACCCCCTGCAATGAGAAGTGACACCTTCCACTAGATCAGGTTACTCAGAGTCCTGTCCAACCTGACCTTGAATGTTTCCGGGGATGGGGTATCTTACCACTTCTCTGGGCAACTTGTTTCAGTGTTTTACTCACTAATAAGACCTATTAGCCTGGAACTACATTTCAGTGCATGAAACATTCATAGTCGCCTGCTGGCAAGTAACAGATACAGTCCATGTAAGCACAGACAGTATTATCTTTGCTGCTTCCTAGAAGAATGAGCATGTTATCTAACATGTCCTTTTTCTTTAATCTTGAGTGCTTCAGCACATATAATAAAAATCAAAATGCAAATAAAATTAAAAATCCAATCCCAATTATAGGGTAACTTCCAAAGGTTAAGCTGAGATAATTACCCACAATTCTGGATATTCATAGTATCTAACCAAACCTGACGAGCTATGAAAATTAAGCTGTAGTTCATTAGAACAGTAATTCTGGCAAAATGGAAATAGCACAGATTGTTATCTGCTACAATATTTTGGACACATTTACAGTAACTCAACTAAAGATGCACACAATTGAGTGCAATTATTACTCAGAAATTTCAGAACAGCAAGATTCTTAGTTTTGGGGTTTGGTTTTTGTCTACATTGGTTTTGTTGTTGTTGGGGTTTTTTTCCCTTTTTTTAATTTACCTCCCCCCCAACCCCTACCCCCCCCCCCCCCCCCCCCACCTTGCAAATTCCATGTGTACCTTAAACTGGAAGAGAAACCAGAGATTTTATACCTACATGTGTATTTCAGAACAGTTGAACCTATGATGTCCTATCTTGGAAGAGATTTTCTTCCAGATAACTCAGGAGAACAGGCATGGAACACACTGCTGTGTACATAGAGGCTCCAATGAGACTGATGTGGAACTAAAGCTATGGAGTACAGATGATGAAGTCTGGTAGGGATTTTTCAGTTGCTATATCTTTTACACTGGAGTCACTGGTATATGGTGCTGATGATCACTTGAATAACACTAATATAATACACAGGTAACGAGCTTGAATGACAAAATAATACACTGGTATTGAGAGCTTAAAACATATTCGTCCATTAGTATCAGCTGCTTTCTTTGATAATGATGTCAAATTCAGATGCAAACAGATTATATATGGACTTTGTATTTAGTTGAAAATTCCAACAAACATTTTGCAACAATGTTTGCTGTGTCATCAAAATTCAAACATTGTTGCAGAGTAGCTCAGCTTCAAGCAGAACAAAACCCACCTGGCCTCCTGGCAGTTAGCTGAGTCACATAGTTCCAGTACAATTGCCTAGAAATTGTGGACTCAAGTGTTTGCAAAGAATTTAATGCTTTAGCTATCCCAAGAATCAAATGACATTTCAGGTTAGCCAAAGCAAATTATCCAAACAGGGAATTTCAGGCACTGTTGCTAAGTACATACATTCAGACATGCAGTTCCTCAGTTCATAACTGTATAGGGAAATGTACGTTACATTTGTTACTGTATGTAAAAACCACACTTACAAAGCAGAAGAAACTTGCCCACAGTGTATTAAAGAAATTATTCTTCCATAAAAAGCAGATAACTTTTCTAGTTTTCTTTCAGAAGGAGTTAAGAGAAAGTGTGTAGTTTCATGTTACTATTGTTCTGGATTTTAACATACTCAGCCTCTAGTTAAGTTAGTGCCTGAAATACTTTTTTGGTGCATTCTTAAATTAGTGTTACTATAAATGGCTAAATATACTATTTTTAATTACATTTAACAATAGATGACATGTTACTGGTGACTACGACACTTCTAATACACTTTCAGGCATTGTCTTCCTCATGACAAAGTCATTTTTCCTGTTCTTACTTTTTAACATCTATGGAATACTTAGTAATCAGAGAGGCAATTCCAATTTATTTTTATTGTGTTTTCAATTTTAATGGGGTGATGTGCTTAAGAAGCAGATCTCATTAAAATAGCTTAAGAAGTACATTCTTGATGGACTGCAGAAAAAAAGGTAGTGTTAACCACTCCTGGTTTTAGAATCAGAGTAGTTTGTGTTGGAGGACCTTTAAAGGTCTTCTAGTCCATCTGTTTATATTGGCTTTGTTTCTAACTGGTATCTTCCAGTACAAAAAAGTAATTGATACAACTCTGCAGATGAAGTAAAACTATGGTTGAAAGCTGAGTTATACCAAGAGACTACAGGACCTGTTTAAACTACATGATAGAATGGATCCTTTAAGAGACTGCTGTTGATTCCAGAAAACAACTTAATGTCTGCATGGGAAGCTGCTGCTAATGGGCTGAACTAGCAACCACCTCTGCTCTTACTCTGCTGCAATAGTGTTGGCAGGGGTTCCCAGAGCAACTGATTTTGGAGTTCTCCAGAAAAAGTGATAAAAAATATAAACAAATACATGAGCAAATTGCTGTTAAGAGTACTGTCCAAAAATGAATGTCTACCTATCAGAATAACAACTAAAATTGCATAGGTCTTAAACTGCAAAGTAGAAAAGTAACTTTCCATCAAGATACATCATCTTGTGGTCTTTCAGTTTTCAAGCATTACAAGCTTGTGAATTATTACAAATGCTGGCACCTGAGGACTGGCTAAGCTTGTGGGAGCAGTGTACTTCTCTAGATGATTACCAACCATTCATCTGGCTAATGTAAGGCCACATCTGGCCTGACTGCCTGGCTCAAGGGAATATAATCAACTCCGCAGCCGGGTTGCATTTGCAAAGGAGGCTGCGCCTCAAGAGCTGCACGGCACATGAGAGAGCTAATGCTGCCACCCAGCGCCACTAAATGGGCTTGCAGCCAAAGTCATGACAGTCTTTTTTCATATCAAAATTCTGCTCGTATCAAACACCCCCTCACAGCAATCAATCTAAAAAATAGAACTATACATAATGGATTTTTTAAATTTCCCTACATCTTTGACCAGTTAGAAAACGATTCCTTACATTCTTCCACCAAAATATCCTCATCAGTAAGGGGTGACTTTAGGAAACCATGTTTGAAAACAGTGAAGTACATTTAAGTATTATTGATCACCCAAGTAATAGCGCCAAAAGTGATTACACAGTGTGGTACTTACAAAAATAATTACACTTCAGAAAAATCAAAATTAATTTGTACACTTCTGCTACACTTTTAAAGTTGTTGACATTTCATTGTAGTGCTCCTAACGAAATGAAAATTGTTAATAATTGTTTCTACTTCAGTGTGACAAATGTCATTTAGGTTAGGATGCGAATTTGTCAGTGCTTCATCAGACCACTAAGTTGACTTTTGGCTCATGTTAGTATTTGAAAGGGGGGTTGTTCATATTTATCAGATGCAAGTTTACACAGGCCAACCATATTACCTATTGATATGTATGCCAGTTCCTAACCCTGAAGCATCTTGTGTGGTGTAGTCATCTTTTTTAGAAATTACATTGAAAAGGTCTAAAAACAATGGAAAATTGTTGCTAGGTTGCCTAGAGAAAAGATCAAAATTTTGCTTCTTCAAACCACTTTAACAGAAAAACAGTATAAAATAAACAAGTGCAAGTAGTGTAACGTCAAGGCCACTGTCTGAAGTATTATTTCCTTTTTATTCCTATACAAAGCAAATATAGTCTTATTTTAACATAGAGTGAATCACATTGCTCAAGTGTGGTAAATTGTCAACTGAACAGCAAAGGTGCTGTGTATGAAAAAGATTAACCGAATGAAGAAAAAGTTATATCATATTTTGACTCAGTGTTTGTCTTAGGCACCATATCTTTCCTAAAGTTATATAATTAGCATTAAAAAAAAGTATAAAAATACCAAAGGCTCTTAAAGTATTTTAAAAGCATTAAATAATTAAAATTTACACAAACATTATCTGAAGATCCTTACTTTTCTAATTTTACAAGTCAGTGTGAACTGGCAACCAGACAATTTGTCGAGGAAATTATAGCAAAACAATCAAACACCTGCAAACAGAGTTTTGAAAGACCTGTCTCCAGGCTGGTCAGACATTTCTCTGCCCTCAACTTTGACAGGAGTCTTGGCCTCAGGATGCCCTATAAAGATTCAAGTTACTTTCTAATAACTGATGTAAAAGCATATAGAATGCAAAATCCATATTTTATAACCTTTAAAAAAATCCATTATAAGAATATAAGAACCTTCATAATTTGGAACCCACCATACACCATTTTGCACCACTGCCATTAATTCATGGCTGGACAAAAACTGATAATTTTTTCCAAAGATCAATACAATTGTTGTGTCTAAGTGCTGTTGGAGCAGTACTTTCAGTGGTATAAAACCATGTATGCCAGGCTAAGATAACTGGCCTGGATTTGTGGTGGTTTCCTAAGAAAGAAATATTATCAAAAGCCAATTTTGTAAATTCAAAACTTCACAGCTGTATTAATACTTTTAAACACACAGAATATAGGAGCCTGCTAAAGATCTCCTTTGTGTCTACTTTGGCAATAGGTACTCCTGCTTTTGCCTTGTTGCCATAAATCCAAAAAGCTTATTGACAGGTTTGAAAGAACAGCTTGCATAAAGCCACCTATTCAGTAAACATATATTTGTTTACGGAAAAAAAACAGAACAACAACAAACCAAAACCAAATAAAGTAACAGCATACGTGTTTTTAACACCTTTCTTCTCAATCTGTGTGGAATTTTTATTCTTTTGTTAACGTTGCAGGCACATCATCAACATGATTTGCTTTAATCTGACTCCTATTATACTTTGCAATTAGAAGCAGCAAAGAAAGGGCTATTTAAGGAACTCATTTTCTCAGAGATACAAGCAGATATCCAACATAGTCACAAAACCAGTTTAAATGGTCAACGTACAGTAGCAAGTAAGCAGCCAAACAGTCTGGCACAGCCAGATATCTTTTGATTATAAGAATTAACCACTTCTCACCCACTCTGATAACAAGTTGTACACTTCCAGTAGATAAACATAAACCTCCCCAAATAAAACATTTGCCTTAGTTCTCTATTTACATTCTCATCAGTAGCTTTCCACATTGACTGCTTAACTAATCAATAAGTTAAAACAAAAAATTAAATAGACTAGAAAGATACATTCTTATTTCCATCTTATGCTTTCTTCCTTTATCCCATTCACATATAAATCTCTGGTTTATCCCTGTTCAGTGTTATTACACTCACGATATTTAGGTTGGTGATGTTTATTTCTCCTACAGTCCCAGTTCTTAGGCTCTTAAGATTATTTGAGAATCCCAACTTCAATTTAAAAATCCTTATATTGCTAGCTCTCAGGTTCTGGAGAACAGTATGAAAGTATGACTCAAGTGTACTCTAAAAGCTCTATGTGAAAGGCAAAGAAAAGATTTATTCTGAACAAAACAAAAACCAGAGGACACATTCTTAATGTAGTTTCAGAACTGCTTGTTGGAGATTTTTTTTAATTGCTAGGTTTTATGAAGCTATTATGTGTAAGAGCTGCATTCTGATCATAAACATATATTTAATACAAGTGACACAAGCGTGGTACAGCATATAACTGGCCAAGTATTTTTTGAGAAGCGCTGCCAGTGTGAATGCAAGATTGATGTTAAGTGTTCAGTAAAATAATTCCACTTGTATCACCTTCTCATAACCGTAATGTACAAAAGGGTGACAAACTACAGTAGGTTTTGCTCTAGTCGCATAGTCCACTCATTCACACCAATTTCACAATTTGGCAATGCTATTCACATACACTGTCCCCCACCAAAAACACCCTTAAACTTTCATTTTCTTCTTGAGGTGACTTAACACACCCTAGTCCTCAGGAGACCAGCCCACATCCCACAAGGAAGACAATTCCAGACAAAGCTCACACATTTACCCTCACAGAAAAATAACTGCCATGGCAATATCTGCTCTGCCCTAGCTATAGCCCTACTGAAAAATGCTTGTATGTGTTTTTGTTCAGTAATACATAACATATCACCTGAATTTTTACTTGATCAACGCTCTCTAAACAGACCAACACAAGTTACAGCTGGGCAGCAACCTCCCCCTCCCCCTCCCCTGAGGGAAAATCCTCTCAAACTTACCTCAGCCAGCTGCTCTCACTTTCTGGGCAGGAATTAGCCTGGTCTCTCCCTCCAGGATTTATAGCTTCAGAGAGACTGAAAAGAGAGCTGGAAGTCAAACCCCAAACAGCTTTACAGACAGAGTAGGGACTGCTTGTGCTAGTGGCTTTCCCTCAGAAAAAGAAGAGAGAAAGAGAAGGGGAGTTAGCTGAGGCCTAGTGAGTATCCCCTCAGGTGCAGATCCAGCTCAGCTGATGACCAGCTGGCTCTAATTTGAGGGAAAATATGTTGGTGGGGTTTTTTTCCCAGCAGTCTTTGCTGCTTGCCCCATTACCTCACAGGCTCTGAGGTAGTGATAAAGCTAAGATGGACTCCCCAGCTGGTTTTGGGGCCTAGTGGGGGTTTCTCCTGTTTCTAAGCTATTTCAACTACCAGGTCTTTGCTTGAGTCATGGTCTCCTATGGTGTGGTTGTTGATCCTTCAGCCATACCTGTGAGTGGTAGCTTTGTGGATTCGGATGACTCTAGCTTTGGGTAAGTTCTCTGTTCCTGGAGACAGTGTGTCTGGGGAGGGTGTGTTACCCAGGGGGTGTTGGTGGTTGGGGCCACATACTGTAGGGGAGAGGTAGGCAGCCAGAGCCCTGAAATACTATATCCTGTATTTGTCTGGCTTCTGGTAAGCCTCTGCCCCGTGGGAGTTGGTTTGTGGATCACTGGCTACAAGCTCTGGAGTCTGGAGAAGTAAAGGATCATGCAATTTTTACCCAAGAGCCCTGGTTTCACAGCCTACCAGAGAAATTATGGTTGGTTGCATGTCCAGACCTGTGTGTGGCCTGTAATGCTTTTAGGTAAGTTTGACTCTCACATCTTCCATGCAGAATGAACTGGCCCTTGTTCCAGCTCTCATCCAAAAGAGCTGAGGTGTGAGGGAAGCTGCTTTTGTCTGCCTTCAAAAGGAATTCCTATCTGTTTTTTAATGTTGAGTGTGGAACATGAAATACAAAGAAATGTATGATTTTGAAAATTAGGCTTTGTAAAAAATTTGAAATGTAAAAAAAAGCCTGTGTTTTAGTTTCCTAAAAGCTGTGGCCTGATAAGCAAGAGGAAGGGGGGAAAATCTTTATTGCGACAAATGGGAGACAGGTGCTGTATGTAGTATTGCTGTTTCTCTGGTTCAGAATTGTTTTACTTTCTTGGGGTGTTTGTTTCAGAGCTTGCAAAGAAACTTTGAGCTATATACAAATGTCTGTCTGGTGAACTTATGAATTGGTCTGGTAATTACAGAACAGGGTGGAAAGGTTACAGTTAGAAAGCTACAATATAGGCAGATCTGCAAACCTTAATTGTACTTTAGTTTTATTCCTGTTCAGGCTACAGTTGGAATATCATTTAGAGGTTAGTATATTGCTTAAAGGTATGAATAAAATCCTTAATTAACACAACACCAAAGAACTTTGGTTTCTTATTTGGTCTGAAGTTATAAAAAGCTGGTTAGCTGAGTAAGGATCTCTTCCCCTGAAGTGAAAAATTAGCACCTTACTAATATTTCTTTCAAAACCTCTTGATTTTAAATTAAGAATAGCAGTTTTGTGATTAAATCCCTGGGTAGGTATTCAGTAGATTTGAGTTCCATTCTCACATCTGAGCCAGAATCATTATGTGACCCTGGGTTATGTGTTAGTTACCAGGGCTAGATTTTCAGCACCCATCTGCTTTTAATTATGAGTACAATGTAGTTGAGATGTTGCCAGTGGGACTCTACATCACCTGCAGTTGACTTTGGATCAGACTCATATCTGTCTGTTTCCTAAATGTGTATGCATGGAGAACCAGGCTTTCTTCTTAACTATGATATTGGAAGGGTGTATTGATTAGTATTGTGCACTGCTGAGATATGATAGAGAAGGAATTGTATAAGTAGCTCTGTGGATAAATACATGTATTACAATATATCAGCATACTGTTATTACTACTCTCCTGTTTTCTTAAATCAATTTGTTAACGTAACAATTTTGCAACTTTCTAAAATTGTATGAGACACCATCTCTTAGTTTTGAAATCTCTAATTTTCTATGCCATTATGAGAAGACAATAAAATACATCAAAATATATCCAGTTATTGGGATTAAGGATATAAAGAGAGCTTAATTATTTTGAAAGACAAAAAAATACAGGAAAGTAATTCTAGAACATTGTTTTAATTGCTTAGGATATGATCTGGTTGCTGCTGTATAAAAAGACACTTTAGAGTTTCCATGACTTACACCTTTTCCTTTCCAAACTTAGGACACATATGAAGAAAATCATTGGACAACTATTGCAAGAATGCAGACAGCAAATTATTCCCGGGTGATGAAGGTTTCAGGAATTTCCAGGTGCTAAATTCTTACTACCTTCTGAAAGGTAAAATTCACTTAATTGTTATTGACAAGTTTTCACATTGCTAAATGCATGTAATGCAACCGCATGACATGCTAACTGCTCTGGTTCCTGGGGTGAAGTGATGAGATGAAAAATAATCTTTGCAAAGTACCGTTGTCATATTGTACCTGAAGAAAAAAAAATTTTTGATGCTACAACATTTGTTTCTTCAATCAACACATTTGACTAGACAGAAAATGGTAAGATGCATCTGAGCTGAAATTTAGTTAGGTAGCAAAGGCACTTACAATGATTGGTAATCCATGGGCATGGAGTAAGCATGCTTTGTAAGGTTTGAATAGTGCTCTGGCTTTTCTTACCTTCACCTTGAAAGAGACTACAGCAATGAGCCTTTTAAATGAAATGCTTCTCTTGGGCCAAAGATTGGCACTAGTGACACACCTCTAGTCACTTAAGAAGGCAGTTTGACCTGAATGCCAACATCAGGTCAGCACCTTTAAGGCTACCTGTTCTCTCCTGAACAATCTGATGGAAAAAACATAATGAAAAAACCTGTAAGGTGAAGTTCTAGGCTATGAGTCTGGCATTTATTTCAGGCTGAGTTCAAGAGCATTGGTTAATGAACAAAACTTAAATTATTTTATGAAATTTTAAATATCTGGAGTATTTGTTCTCTTACTATTTAATTTACTGTTACTTCTGACTGTTTACTGTGTATTGGTTTGTTACATGGTAAGTATTTCAATGTAGTATGATCAACTGGTGATGTTACATCCATGCTAGAGACAGAAAGCATGAAATGCTTTGTGTGAAAAGATGAGCATCTTGTAGGTTGCATTCTAGTTCCTCCTATGTATAAAGTCCCATCAGTCTGGTGGGCTGGATGAAGAGAGAGATAAAGTAGATTAGGAAGTAATGACTGGAGGAAAGAATGTATTAAGACAAGTTATTTTCACATTTAGAGCAAGATGACTATAACCAGAATCTCAGAGCCATTATTTTAAGCATTAGTGTATAATGCAGTACACTACATTAAGTTTTATATACAGCAGTTTGAACCTTAGGATGACTACTGTAAGCTTTTGATCACTGCTGGTTTTCACAATGACCTTTTATCTTCATTAGGCAATACTCTGAAATTGCTCTAAGTATACCAGTATGGATTCTTTGGTAGTGTAAACTGGAATATGCATTGATGTTAATGGAGCTATTCACATTTATTAGTATAAACCGTTTTAGTATTTTCTCACATCATAAATTATAATGGACATCAGGAAAGTCATTTGGCAGCACAAATGATAGTGAAAATGAGAAAACTATTGACTCCATTTTTCAGCGTTTAGTAGCAGAAATGTATGTGAAGCATGTATGTGTATATGCTATTTCCCAAGCTTCCCCTTTACATGCAATGAATGGACAAGAACAGGGGTGGAGGAGGAATGACTTTCATCACAGGAATAGGACAGCATTCACCACTGTCTGACCCTTCAGTCTAAAGTTTTCTTGTGCTTTCTGGTTCTTGCATTTGTCCTACATGTAAGTTAGGCAGAATGACACTAATCATCTGTGCATGGAAGTATTTTGGTTTTGTCTAGGAAGTGTACAGATAGCTTGGGTAATGTCTATATTGATAAAGAAATTAGTGAACTGTGTTACGACATCATTTCTGGCTGCTAGATCATGACACCTGCTCAAATATAACTAATACTCATGGATTATTTGAAATTAATTAGAACTTAAAATTCAAAATAATTTTAATGAAGTTATTGGACAGGAAAATATATCCCAAGTCTAAATCTAGTTCCTCTATTTTTACTGAAAATCACATTAAATTGTTTGAATTTTTGAGGTTACTGTAAAACAAATGCATAATACAAATAATTCATAGGTAAATGACAGCTAGTCAGGCAACCCTGAACATCTGTGTTATAGTGAATGAACATTGAGCACTTCTAGTATCTAGTGCACTATTTTTACCCAAAAAATCCATACAATATTTAAACCCTTTTCATGCTGCATTTTGACTCATTATTCCATATTGATAACATACAAAGCTGTGATTTCCTTTTATATAAAGAAGACTTGCTGGGTTTACTTGTCAAGGGAATTTGTAAGGAAAACTTCTATAGAACATGGGAATTGTGAGATAGCAGGAAGTATTTAGTCATGACGATATTTTTTTAAGTGATTTGTCTTTATGACAAACCAAATATGTATTGTATTATTTGTGGATCAGTATAATGCCAGTGCACATTTCTGTTTGACTCATTTTATCATGCGGAACTGTAACAAGTTTCTTATTAATCTGTCTCTGAAGGATCAAAATGCTTTAATAAATATGTTAGTTCCTTTAGATCTTAGGCTGAAATGAAACTGTTAGTTAAATGTACTGTGACTTTGAGTGAAGATGCTTTTGGAGAGATTTAAAAAGGGAGCATGTTGTGTAAATCTAGGACTGACAAAGGAGACTGCATCTTCCTTTTAACGGCCAATTAGGACTTAAATTAAAAAATAAAGGAAAAAGCCCTTGTCTATATAAAATGTGAGACTTTGTTATGTGGTATGATTGATTTATCAAAGGGATAATTAATTTTGCAGTTTGATAGTGAAAGCTCATTGCTTATGTGGGTATTCATTTGCATGAGCAGACTGACATGCTTTAAACTCAGTAAATCTAATGTATGTTTGTATGACACACCTTTTCAGGAAGGTTTCCACCTTTCATTACTATAGAGACACATATAGTTAAGAAGTTGAATTTTTACTTTATTCAAGGATATGAAAATGCATACCACTTTCTTCAGCTGGCAAGGACAAAAAGGAAGGAGACCTGAAGGAAGAGCAGACACTAAAATGATTGTAAGACCTTATGTACTTCTGCAGACAAAGAAAGTGTACTTGCCTAATGGCAGAAAGCTAATTTCTTGCATAGTCAAAATGAGTATGCCCTTTGGAGCAAAGAGCAGTAAATGCTGGGCTTCTATCGAGGGCTCAAACTGTCATACAAGATGCAGGAGAGGTTGATGCATGGCATTTCAAAGTGGAAAGGCATTTGAAGAACAGTGTCAGGTTTAAGAAAAAGAAATTAATTAAAATAAACCATGTGATACTGTCAGTCATTGTAATAGAACTTCAGGTTCCTCGGTAGTTCTCGCTTCATGAACATACAAACCTTTGAGTATGAACCACTGCAGTATGAACAAGTCTTTAATTGTATCTGTGTACTAAGTTAACTAGTATTCCAGACTAGATATTTTGATATTTAAAATAATTCTACCTTAGGTATTTCTTTTTGTTGGTCAAGTTTTTTAGCTTAAGATCTTAGCATCAAGAGTTTGGTTGTTGATTTTTATTAATATATAGGTTTGGAAAGTAAACACCCATCATTATTTGGAAGTGCCCCAATCTTTCCCTACTCTGTTTATTTTAAGAGTTTACATGTTCTGAGTTTAACAAATAACTATTTTTTTGTATGTGATATTTTTTAACTCAGATACCTTCTGGAAATGTCTCACAAGTATCAGAAACTTGTTTTCTTAGTAGTAAACTGGGCTTTGATAATACACTTAGATTGAAATGTTGGTAGTAGTTAGCAAGTCAGATAATTTTAATTAACATCCATGTGTGGAAATGGTGTTATTGATGTGGACACATTGCAGCTGATCATGTGTGCACAGCCATGCCTGTGACACTTGTCAGTACCACTCTTGAAAAGCAAGCCCTGTACACCTGAAATTAATTTATTTTCAAGTGTAAGTACGTGTCTGTGCAGCTGCAGATGAAGGCATATTGTATACACCAAGGCTTAGTTTCAACAGACACCCATTCATCAGCCTTCTTCCTTAGAAATGTTAACACTTTGGCACTACTTTTCCCCTTAAATCTCAGCATCAGCCTGTGATACTGTTACAGTACATTACATGGCTCTTCCTCTGTGTCATTGTACACTGCCATGGGAAATGAAGCATTAAAAGGCTGCCATTAGAGCACATCATTAAATAAGACTGCGTGAATTCCAACTGTTGAACCATTGATCAGTTCCATTTTTGAGACAGATATTTAATCCCTATTTGAGTTCTTTTAGTACAAAAAAAATTTGGTTTTGTGGTGCCTTTAATTTCCTTTGATTTTTCTTTTAGAAAATGTGCACTGTAATATCAGCCCCATTTTGTATAGGAAAGATCAAAGCATACCAGAACTTATGTGCATATACTCAGTGTGAGAAAGTTGGAAATTAACTCCCAAGTGTTGTATGTTTCCTGAACTATCCGAAAGTGATTCATGCTGAGGGGTTGTTTTAAGATACCCTCTATTAGTTGGATGCAGAGCACTGTCCAAAGTGTTCAATCAACTGCAGCAAGTAGGACTGGTTATACCTTCCATTGCTTTTTTTGTTGTTCTGGTGTTGTTCAGTTATTCAGTTTTCTAGTTCACCCATTTTGAAGCTTTGGTGTTTTGCAGTGGTATGTTTATGAAGCTCAACTATTTGTCTGATACCTTAACCCTCAGAGACAGAAATGTGCAGGAGTAGGTGGACAAGAGTAGGTAGTGTAAACAGGTATGCATGCATGTATGCCTAAGCAATGATTTCCGGCTTTTCTTTCTCTCCATGTTTGAACATGACCTGAGCTATCTATATCTTCTGGTCTTCCCTTAGGTGACCTAAGGTCACTACTTAGTCAATAGCAACAAAGTCAGTCCTGCTTTGTAGCTGCAATGTGGAAAAAAAAAAAAAAAAACAGCTCTTCTCTGATTGTATTTTTTAGCTGGCTATTTTAGCTATGCTAATCTGAGACAATGCAGTGTAGTCTGGAAATTGGATGGTGAAGGGAAAGTCCATATGACTAGTAGTATGGCTATAAAGATCTTTTCTTGGTATGAAATGAGCACTAAAATTAAAGTGCTTCTACAACAAACAAAACTGACTTTAGAACTATGCTCTAATTAAAACATTTTCATTTAACAGTATAGTAGTTTAAAGTGTGATATCCATAAGGCTATAATAACTATAAAATGCTTTCTTGAGGAGGGAGTAAGGGCATCAAGCTATGATGTTAAGGCCTGTACCTGATTTTTCTCTAGGTTAGACTTGTCCTTACCTGTGTCTGGAACACAGAAATCTGCCAATTGAAGGCACATGGAAGCCTGTAAATACTTAAATATAGTTTTTGCTGTTTAAGTTGTTTCTCTTTAGAGGTGTTTTATATGGACAATTTTGATTCAAATCTAAGGAGTTTTCAGTACCTTACAAAGCTCTTCAGTGCTGAAAATAAGGATTTAGTGTTAGATACCTGTATGAAGAAACTGGGTTCAGTGGAGAGAGCATAAAACATATAATTAATGTCTTACATCACTGAATCATTAGTGTTTTGGAAACATGGATAGCGTATCTGTAAATGATTGTTTAACACAACTCATAGATCCCACATTTCCGTCTCTTTGGAGGAAGTGAATATTCCAAAAATCTAAATCCTTCACCAAAGGATTAAGCTTCAAGTATGTAATTTAAGCTCAATGAAAGATTCTTGGGTGTTTACATAGTTTAAATTAGATATCTGCACTAAATGAGTCAGATTTCATGCTACTAATGATCAACAAATCACTGTGTGCTTAGTTATTTTGTTGTGAAGAGTATTGCGATGTTTTTGGTCACAAAGATTGTGAATCAGGATTCTTGCCAGAATTACTGTACTTTGGAACCCTAAATCCATTTTCTTGCATGTTGCAAGGCAATTGTCTTGTTGCATTGCTGACAAGACCCAGTGACTCAAAAATCAATAGGAAGGAGGGGTCTAATAGAATGTACTCTTTATTCTCAAGAATTCCAGCAAGTACTTAAGAATGAGCACCAGGAGACAGGTAGATGACAGAATGAGCCTATCAGTAATTGGTCAAAGAATGCACACAAGTTCATTTACTAAAGTGAATAAGGTCACAGAGCTGCTGTTGCTCTGATACCACTCTATCTTTAATATATTCCTACATGCTCTTTCTTATAGGTATCATCAATTCACAGTGGTAAAATAATGAGTATTCAAGTGCATTCTAATAGAGTACTGTGATTATGGAGTTAAACTAGGTAATTTTTAGTAAATACTTACCAGAGGCCTAATCTCAGCTTCATTACTAGTTTCTGCCTAAGTGATCATCAAGCAGTAAAAATTGCTATAGGATGCTATGATCTTCGCTTTGTCTCTTATGGCTGGGGGATGAAAGGTGCAAACATCAGTGTGCATTGTCAAGGGCTGTAGGAGTAGAAATATGAACACTTTCTCGTTGTGGGAGAATATAAAAACTGAATATATGTGAAGTAGTTTCCTAGGATTCCTCCTGAAGTCAGGTGGCTGAGTTCAGGTAAAACTTTTTCATACAAACCTTTGTTGCTTTGTAAACTGGTCACTGTTCAGTTAGAGGCAAATTTGAACAGACAGCTTTCTTCTGAAAGCTGCAATATGTGTCTCTACTTGATTTGTGTTCACAGAAAAAGTGAAGCTTTTTCACTAAAGCCTGTGCCTTTGAAAACTCTATCTGTTCTTGTCAAAGTAGGATTTGTAGTTCCTAGAATTAGCATTTGCATAACTTTAAGGACAAAGTCTGCATCATAGTGCAGACTCCTCTTTTATTACATTGATGCTTCCATTGATTTTTGCGCATATTTTCTCAAATATATCATGACATTTTACATCATTTTTTTCCACAGTTCCTCACTACATAGATATCCTTCCAGGTTTTCCTGTAAGGTTGTTAGCAATCCAGGCTTATGAAACCATGTTCTACATAAGCTGTGGAGAAAAAGGTTGCTGTTTCCTCTGAGGAGAGTAAATAGGCCTTTTTCACTAAGAACATTCTCTCCATTTCCTTACTAAGTCAACTCCTTTTTAACCATTGGATTAAAAAGATTAGATGATCCATGGCTTCATCTTGACTTCAAGTCAATAAGCAGCACCCCTTGATTTTAGTGGTTGGGAATCAAATGCTGAAATTTTAGTAGTTTTCCAAAGAAATCAAACATTCAAACAGTAACTTAATTTGGGTTAACTTGCCAATAACCTTTTCAAAAACCCCTTCCCTTTTTACACACCATGCTGTGTTAATTGTTTGTATTTTTGTTTGCTAGTTATCTGTAAATCTATAGTGACAGCTTAGGATTCTTCTCTTGTGGGCTTACTATTTTCAACATCTCATGTTCCTGCACTTGAAGAGAAAGTACTAATAGAAGTTGTGATACACATTGGTCATTCTGTTCAATGGTAGGTTATGTATTCCATCAAGCTTAATTTGAAAACAACACTTATGGGCACAGCAAAGTTCATGTGAGCTGGGATTTTTTTTTTGTGACAGGAAGAACTTTGAAGCTTCAACACCAACAATACTTGAAAAATAGTTTGTCTTTAAAAAAAAAAAAAAAAACAGTTAGTGCACTACTTGATGTAATGCAAGACCTAGAAAGTTAGGCTGGCTTGTGCAATGAGCCTGACTGAGCAAATAAAATCTTTTAGACATAGGAAAACAGGTACTACTTAAGGAGTCATAAAGGTTGGCACCATGGAGATGACAAAGCTGTAAGATGTATTTTGTTATGGAAAACGAAATGGTGTTTGAAGTGGAAGCTGTATCTGTTGACCTAAGCAGAAAAAAAGCTGCTACCTAGTCAACTTCAAGAGTATTGTCTCTAATGGAAACTTCAGAGAGCCAGGAGGCCACTTAATCTAGATCTAATAGTTTCGGTTAGAGCAAATTTACCTTGGATTCTATTTAACTTAATCTCTTGCAGAAAAACCTCAGGGGATGGGTGTCAATGATTGTAGAAAATGCATTAAATATTAAGGCCCAAATCTTGCAAGTTAGATACATGGCTGGTAAATTTAAATGTCTTCATATGTCTGAACAGTCAGATACAGGAAGTTTCTTAGTAGTCCAAGCCTGTCCATGCAGAAGTTGCACCTAATGTATCCATGCAGATTGCATGATGCTTATACTTGGTTTGGAGCACCTGTTGAAGGGAATGCTACAACTGGTAAAAGACTGTTATTATAAATTAAAATAATCTGAAACTAAATAGTATAATTGACCAACACCCTTTCCACCAATGTTCTAATAATTCCCAATCAAGGAACAAGATCTATCCTGTATTTTCCTTGCTGTCTTTGTTGCTTACAATCTCCCCCATGGTGTGTATTCATGTTTCACATTACAGAAATTCCATACCTTATTCTGCCTTTCAATCTAAAAACTGCTATAAATTTAATTTTCTTTTTAAAAGCTATGTAATCTCAGTGATATTTAAATGTCTGCTTATTTCTGCTTATCTTGTACCTCTGCAATGACACCTGGTTCTTCCAATAATGACACATGAATCAGTAATTTCAAGTCAATGAAAAGACATTGGAATCTGCTGTTCTACTCTTTGGTCTATTCTGCAACATTATAGTCCTTATGACACTATTTATGCCTTATGCCTATAGATGTCAAGAGGAGTTGTACATTTTTTCAGGCTCTAGGGGAGAGCATTGGTAATGTATCATGTGTGGCTTTTGGCCTTATCTTCATTTTTATAAGAAGTTCTGTGAACACCCTAAAGTTGGAGTGTAGTACTACCCAAAGAATATCTTTCTTGCTGTGGAATGTTGCATTTATTAATGTTTGTCTCATAAGCAACAAGTCACTGAGGCATAAAATATGTTTGTGTGAAAGTGCTGATTGCTATGATACTGAGGCAAAATTAATATATTCTGTATTCACAGTGATATAACACTATTATGACTATTGCCTTTCTTAGAAAAACAAATATTAGAGAGATTAAAGGGGGAAAGTGTAATTAAAATTTATCTGCAATATATGTTGGGTATTTAAATTGAATCTTTATTTTCTCTGAATATTTTGATCTTTTGGCATAAGAAAAGCAACTACCATATTTTTGACTGTATGGAAAGTTCCCCTTTAGGGTTTAGAAGGAAGCTGCAGGATTAAAAAAAAAAAAAGATGGTCCATTGTTAAGTCTTCAAAGAAAAAGATTCAGGGATGAAAGCAAAATTGAGATACAAAAGGGGTTTTAAGGTATTTAATGTTTCAAAATGTGGTTCTGGCCCCTGCCTACTGGCCAGTTTCAAATTTACTGTCTAAGAACTGAAATTTCAAAGGTGATTTCCAAATGCCTTTTTCCTGCATTAACTAATGTGAGGGCATATGGCCCTTTAGTCTGAACACATGACACTAAAAATACATGTGTGCAGTGCTTTGTTTCAGAGTCTCATTTTTCCTTTCATTTGTTTCTGAAATCAAAGTTTTTGTGTTCTTGAAAAGACTGAGCCTATGTAATGTCGTGCTTTGAAATACTGTTCTCTTGACATTATAAGACTGTGAAAGGTAGAACTTTGACTAACTCTATTATTCCTTCACCTTAAAGAGACATTGTCAGGTTTGCTAGGCTCTATATATGACCAACCTAGTTCTGTTTCCTTTACCTCTTATTCTATTACAAAGCTTATTTGATTCTTTTCTACATACAGTGCTTCAAAGCTTGCTTTTCTTAAAATTAAACAAATAAAGTCATGAAAACTTACCTTTCACGTGGCTTCTGTGTAATTCAGATCAATGTAGGCAGATAATTGCAGTGGGCAAGCTTCTCTTCAGTTAACTAGTGCTTATTAAACAATGAGTGAAAGTGATTTAGAATGAGTTATGTCTTTTGATGTGTGGATATAGTACTGATCAAAGCCAGTGATAGCTGTCCATATGAATCCCATGACAGGTTTTGTCCCCATTAAAAATGTATTCCATTACAATAATTGTCGGACAACCTCCCTCTTTTCTGAGTGAAAATCATTTTAATCTGACCCCTTTAAATCACAAATGCAAACCAAAAACCAGATTTGAAATGCATATTTTTGTGTTAAAACTGAGTGTCTCTATCCAACAAAACTAAATCCCTAATGTTTTAATTACCTGTAATGTTTTCCTTCACAAATAATCTGTTTGTTATGGCCCAGAAAATGTTCTTATCAAAACCCATGTGCCAGCTTTTGGCATGATAAAGTCAGTGTGATATATACAAGCACTGTTGCTTAATATTTATTTTTAATCAATCCCATTGTCACCTTTACCTGAATATCTAACTGAAAGGGCAGTTTTCATCTGGGCTTTTATTTGAGGTCACTCAAATAGCTGTATACAGCTTACAAATTGGAGTTTACTAATCATGAAATTGTAAAAGATAATTTTTAGCATACAGCAAGCATGAGAAAAAGTGATTTTTGGAAACTTAATGTGGTAAGAGAACTCCTGACCTCCATAAAAAATATTTTCTGCCTAATAGAAACAGGAAATGCCCAAGGCTTAACTTTGAAGTCCCTGAAATACAAAGATATGAATGAGTCTCAAATATCCAGAGTCCTATATGGCTACAATTATATAGTTCAGTATCTGCAGCAGGCTGAAGTTCCTGGCTGAATATGTATTAGATCATGGTTAGAGAACACTGTGCATTAAAAAAATGTGCAAATGGTCCAATCCATGGAGCATTCCTTTCCTATAGCCCTCTTGAATAGGCAACCAAGAGAGAACTTGAGTGCTTCAATGTTTTTGTTTATTTGCTTCAATTATTTTTAGTGAGAACGCATGAACGTTGTTTGGGATAGCTCCATGACTTGCCAGATCTTTTTGGGGGAAAAAAAAAATCCTACCAGAGGGATGTGGATTAGAGAGTTCTAATAGATAGGCAGACAATTGGTAAATTAATCTCATTTTATAAATTAGAGTTGCTCCTAGATTGGAGTGAGCCTTACCACAAAACTTGGTGATGAATGTGGAAAAAGCAGAAATAATCTTTGGTGCTACTATCTAAAATAAAATTGAAGTGACTTTTTTCAAATGAGAATACATTGTCTGCTGCTTTGTCTGATTCTTTCATTTCAGCTTTGTTAGATCTTTTGTTTCTTTGATGCTCAGAATATTGCACCATTTGGCTCTAAAACCTACATTAGAAGAGCATTAATTAAAGGCAGACACAGTGCAATGGAGACACTGTTAAAATTATGCTTGAAGGTACAATGTAATTAATTTTGTACAAGCGAAACATAAAAGAGAATGAAACCAGAGGAAATAGCAGCATATCCTCCCAAAATTATAATGAGGAATACAATTGCAAATCAGACAAAATATGAAAGGACATATGGAATAATTAGACTTCAAGAAAGAAAAGAAAACAAAGGGTAACCTGCTAAGTACCCATAAATATTAAGTGAAGATTATATAACTAATGTTTAAGGTTCTTAGGTTTTGGTTTTGGATTCTGTTCTGTGGAGTGTAAGATTTGTATTAAGAACCTGCCAGTAACATGAGGGTGCAAATTTTACATTGTAGTTTCCTGACAAGTATATAAACAGTTGAGTATATAGCTTCACTTAAGTACAACTTCTCTGCTCTAAGCTCTCTAAGAAGATAATGGGTTGGGATCTGTGTTATGGTTCCCAGGTTGAAAATGAGTGCACATGACAGTATTACAGTTAATTATGTCTGTATAGTAGAAGAAAAAAGCTTTAGGAAACTGCTTGATTTTAACTGGTCATTTTAAGTAACAATTAAACTTTCAAATTCCTTTTAGAACCCCTGTGGTTCACCTTCAGTTGTGAATGCTCTTCAGCAAAGCAGTTGAAAAGGTACAAAAATGTGGTTTGAACATCCATCTTGTACTACAGAATTTAACTGCAGCCAGAGGTTTCCAAAGGTCTATGACAGCAGTCTTTTAAGTGTAGCATAAAGCAACACAAAGCAGAGTGAAAGATGTTTATATGTTGGGCTGACTGTTATGTTACCAGCTATGGGAAGATGGTACTACTTGTGTATTAGTGGGACTGGTTTATGGAGGATTATTAAAACCTTTGTGTTCTTTTGCTTTAAAGAATGGATGCAACAAAAATGTCAAAACACTTTCATGCACACCTGTTTTTGTGGTGGCACAATTTAGCTCCATTAAAAGTTATGCAATATATGGGTTTCTGTCATCTGGGAGAAAACAGGGCTACTGGAATTTCTCCAGCAAGTACTCCAGTGTTTCCATTGCTGGTGAACAGAGACTTTTATAAAGGTTGAGTGAGAAACCCTGAAAATTCTTTAAAATATTGTATAGATTCACAGTACATTATCATCCTGAAGACTCTTTAAAGCCTCTTGCCAATTCCAAAACTTCCCAAAATTTGATAACTACCTAACTAGATTCTAATAGTTGGTTTCCTTTTATTTTAAGTTGGGTTTCCTCTTTTTCATTGTCTAGGAAAGTCAGTTTATTCCTGTCTTCCAAGTCATTAGAACCAAAATGAAAAATAACCATTGGGAATCCAGGAAGGATTTCTAGGTGAGGATCAGCTCAAGTGTTGTGCAGCCCTCCAGCTGTGGGTTAGAAAGGTTTGCACTGTTTTCTCCAAAACTGCAGTTGAATAACAGCATTCTGAAGTGATCTAGAAGGCTTCTTGGAAGAGGAGATTGTTAGTTGTCAACAACTTGAAACTATGCACAAAAAAGTAGAATTGATCCCTTAACATCCTGTGCCATGTTATTGGCCTTTCTATATTTCTAAAGCTTTCTTATTTAGTCACAAACTCCTGGGCTTGAAAGCAATCCAATTTATAGCATAATAATGCCTTTTGTGTTGTGTGCACTTTGTCATTTATTGGGATTTTAAAGAGATTTAAATAAATCTAAATCCATTTTTACTTTTTTTAGTATTATATAGCACAGTGCAATAAACCCATTTTAAATGTTTTACTGACAAGGTTGTGTTTTGCAGAAATGCAAAGGACAATATAGGTTTCAAAACAGCATGTTTTGAAGTACAGCACATTGAACTGTTTCCAGTGTATGTAATTATATTGACCAGTCCATACATTTTTTTCTTTGAAATAGCATGATTTTAAAATCAAACTAAAGGAAAAATAGTGCATCTTTTTGGCCTCTGCAGCAGAACTCAAACATTACAAAGTAAAAATGCCTGAGTAAGAGGAGAGCTTTATGAAGTATGGTATACAGTAAAAATCTAAAGATCCTTGATCTTGTAATTTGTCTATTTTTGTCATGGTTTGCACAAAAATGTAGGAAGATAAGAACTTCAGAAGGGCAGAGAATGGTCACCTATTCATTTTTTGTTACAACTTTAGAGACAGCTCATTTAACTGAAGTTTAATCTTTATTCCAGTGTCAAGACTGACTGCTATAGTAATTATCAATGTGTTGTGGACAGTAATTTTTCTTTAAAAAATATCTTTCGAAGTTTATTATTGTGCCCATAAAAATTGTCCAACTAGGTAGCATAAGCCTCCAAGATAATATGTTCTTTACAGCTTATTTCTACAAATATGCTCCTCTTGTTTGGATAAATCATATGTAGGAAATTGATTCTCTGATTCACTTCAGTTTACAGGATTTTTATTAGGAACAAATTTTGTCTCTACCAATTAATCTTTGCAAATTTTTTTATGCCACACGAATGCACACAGAATTTTGATAACAAGTAGCTCTAATTCACTGCTTTATGAAAGGGCCTTTTAATCTGTTATGTTTTACACTATTTCCCTGAAGAAACCTACTGAATTTCAAAGCAGTTATGTTTTAATGCCATAGAGATAATATTTTGAAGGGTAAATATATTTTGCTGCTATTAGTGATGGGGGACTACCTCTTCCTAATAAAAATGTTGCTCTCAGTGTTGCACTAAGGTTTTACAAACATGTTAGGGAAAGTTTTATGTGAAACTCTGATCTTATGCAAGTGTAATCAGAAGGGCTGGATTGGAAGGGAACATGCCTTCACCCACCTCTCTTTTCCAGCCACATTCAGAGATACATTTTGCATAGCCTGTTGGATTACACAATAAAGGCAGTTGGCCTAAGTTGCCCTGTAGAATTACACTTTTCTTCATTGCCTCCAACCTCCTGAATGTGCTAGTGCTTCTGTGGCTGCTGCTATTGTAGAATCTGAGATGTGGAGAAGGTTTATCTCTGTTTACAAAGCTAAGGCAGAGAAACATGAAAGACCTCTCATGACTTCAGAGCCTCTTTTACATTAGCAGCGTTAAAATCTGGCCCTCTGAATCTTTAAGCAATACCTTTACTACCAAATGACTCTTTTTTGTCTTTATTGAGATAAAGCTCAGAAACAGTATATATTCCTAAAGTGTATAACTGCATGCAAAATCCTCAGGTATTTCCTTACATAACAAACCCATAATATTTTGAGAGCATCGTCTACAGTGAAACTTCAAAGTAGATGAGCAATTTTTGTTGCACCTTGTAATTTTAGCATCTAGATCATGTAATTCATCTTTTCCTGTTTTGGCAATCTTACAGTTATGGTAACAGACTTTGCTAAAGAATTTCAGAAGTAGGCTACTTACAAAAAGCAACTGCAGAAAATGTGTTTTCATTATTTCTCATTAACATGGATGCTTGTGGTTTTTTCTACCCAGTTAGCAAAATGCTGTGTGTCCAGTGAAGAGGGCATGGCAAAGAAAGCCACACTGTTGCAGCTGATGACATTATGTTTATCTTCAGTTTCTCAGGAGTCCGGTTGCTAATGCAGTGGTGTCATTCTTACTATGACAGTTTTCATTCATCTTCTTGAATTAATACAAAATAAGTGCTAAACAAGCAGCAATATTATTGCTGCTGCTGAATAATACAGTTCCTGAAGCAGCTTGTTAAAGGCAATGTCAATGGGGAAGGTATATCAAGCACAATATTCAATTTGCTGTAGTCTGGTCTCACTTGAATTTCTCACTTCGTTCAAAGAAATATGCTTCACAGAATTCAGTGTTATGTGTCTTCAACCAACATTGCAGCTTGTTTCAAATTATGTTGTGGTTGTGGCCACCTGTCATTACACTGCCAGCTACTATTAAACCATCAAAGCAGTATTTCAGTTGCTTTGATGTAGTCTGGAATTGTATCTACTGCTGAATGATGATTAGATTAAATGTTACAAATGTATCCAAAGGGAATAGAAGTACTCGGATACTCTTGATCCACCACAATTTGAAGTGTTTCCTTATGTTTCTATTATTGCTGTTACATTCCTTTGCATTTATGCACACTAGTACAGCAGAAACAGCCTCTTTGAATATCATTAAAAAGATGCTGTTAAAGTCTGTCTTATTAATGTGGGTTTTTGTACATCTCAATGGCTAGTAATAGATCTGTAGATAAGATTAAATGTGGTCTTTTTTTTTTTACTTGGAAAGACTAGCTAAATCAGAGGTCTCTAGAAAATGGAGAGCAGAAATGTTAGTTCCCCCTTTTTAAAATTAGACCCTTTTTTTGATAGAAATGGAAAAAATACAGAAGTAAAATGAACTTCTCTTGTTCAGGTTTGGTAGAGAAGCTCCCAGCTCCCCTTGAGACTTTACTACATTAATGCCATGCCTGGTTGGTCAATTAATATTTGAGAATAGTATTTAGGCTTTGCCCTAGGCATCCATTTTATCCTCTGACAGTGTACGAGTGCCCTCTTGCCCAAAATCAACCTATACCAGACTTCTTTTGAGGGTGCTAGGGCATTCACAAGAGTTTTTCCCATTGATACTTCTTGGAAAGGGAAGACAGTGTAGCTGGCAGCTCAAACTCTCTGCAAAATAGATAAGTATGTCTGAAAAAAGTGGATCAAATGTCAGATATACTTCAGGTTTCTTCTACAGGCTATCAACAGCATAGCTCTAAAACCACCTTCCAGTGCTCCTGTATGTGGGTAATGTAGACAGTGCTATTCTGTCTTTTACTTTAAAACCCCTTGACATCATGGCAACAGTATCATTAACCTGAAGAATTGTATGGTGACACCTTGATGGTATATTCATACAAGATCCCTTAATGTGCCTGGATTTCTGTTGGTAGCAGTCAAAATAGTAATACTTTGACTGCTGTTATGGGAAGCACAAGTGCAGAGAAGAACATTGGTATGTTTCAGCATATATCATCTTTTCCCTCATGTGAAATTTCCACATTTTTAGGGCAAAGAATATGATCTTTGAAAATATTGTGGCAGCATGGAGGAAGAACTAACTTTTAAGATGTATATGAAAAATCTGGGTTCAAGGCATAGATTCAGACAGAGATTTCAACCATTATCTCATAGAGGTTTCTTCTAAGTTTCTCTGACTCAGACTAAATGCTTAGCTTCTTATAAAGTAAGAAAAACTTCAGTGAGAAACTATGAAATGCATTTTAGATCCTACTACATCCTATACACCATTGTAGACCACAAAACATTGCAGGATAGAATTATTCCAAATCTGAATGATTCTAACTGAACCCTCCATATGACTGCAGTAATGAAAAAAGTTTTTACAAGTTAGCTTTCATAGTAATTAATTAAACTGATTCATAGAAGCAGCCTCTTAGCTGTTCTAGAATTGCCTTGTAACCAGAAAAAAAAACCCCAAACCTTACTTGAGTATATATTGGTATTTATTTGAGCATGTGTGTAGACTCTGACCATGGCCTAATGGTTCATGTTGTATTAGAAAATGGAAATCAAAACTGGATGCTGACAGCTCCTTCTTTTGGGAATGCTACCTGTATCTGGGTTACTGAAAGGAAGACACCCATTAGTAGCTAATGCTGGACTTGATGCTGAAAGCAGAAAATCTGTCTGAGATCAGAGCCTGCAAACATCTGGCTCTTTGTTTGAGGAGAAATTAATGTTGTATAATTACAGAAGGGCAAAGGTTCAAGGGGAGAAAGAGAATAAATATATTACTATAATGAAATGTCTGATGCTGGATGATGCATTTCCGTTTAGATAAGCAGGAACTTTTTTAAGCTAAATTTCATGTTTCAATGTTTCTGGTTTTCAACAAATTGCAATAATACAAAAAGGTTATGTATAGGTTTCAAACGAAAGCTGGTTTTATGATTAGGAGTATAGAAAAGACAAATGCTTTTCTTTTGTTTCTGGCTGGTTGCAATAAAATGTAGACACATAGCTGTTTCTGTTTAGATATTAATTTTATTTTCTACAGCAAGGGTCAAGTATACTTCATAACTTCCTTCCAAGTAGAACATCTACATCATGTTCAGCAAGTAGCAACATTTAAATTGTGCTAGGTCATGGAAATCTTTCAAAATTGTACATGAATAAGGCTGTGCAGTTTGTGCCATGATTTGTCTAAGTGAATTCCTCTCAACTGAAAATAGGTCAATTTAAATTGTGGAAAAATAAGAATTGTTGTTGATATCAGTGCAGCTTCAACCTAAGTGTTCCTGATTCAATATAGTCCAAAACAGTGTGGACATATTTGGACTAAATTAACTGAATTTTGCTAAAACCTATGAAAGCTTTGTAATTGACTTCAAAAGGATTTCAAATGGTTGTTTTGTAGTGAAAAATGTAATCATGTATCTCAAACATGCTGAAGTAAAGGTATAATTTTATGCAGATCTTTGTGTAAGCAGTCTGCAGTGGGGTATATATTCTGTGAAGGTTTTCAGTGCCTAACTCGTGTGAGAGGAGCATCTGAGAAGCCCTGTCACTATTTGTTTTGTAGAGCTACATGGGAACTGCAAGTGTAAAGCTGCATTTGTCTTTGTAGAAGTAAACTTGAGTTAAACTATGTATTCTACTGACAAAAATGTGTCAAAAGCTCATCACAATTACATATTTAAAGGGGTTAGGTGTGAGTTCAAAGTAGTTAAAACTTAAAAGATTAGACATTTTTAAAACAAATTATCCCACATTTCCTTAAGTTCTGCTTAAGGTTGCCATCAAATATTTTTCTTTACTATAGGAAGAGATAAGTAAATTCCAGTTGCAAAACTTACCCTGGTTTACATTATCCTGAGGTTACAAGAAATCTCAAATGATAAACAGTAAGTTTTCCAGCAAAGGTTCAAAGAAAAATGTTAACTGCTGCTACTGTCTTTTCTATATGGTGAGAAGCTTTAGTCTCTTACTTATGCAAAGGACAATTATGGTCCATTCCATAATTCCCTAGGGCAGATTTGCATGGTATACTAGATAACAGGTTTTGTGCAGGAATATCAAAATCCTAGGTCTGAAAACATCACTACTACTATAGCACTGAAAGGAATAAAAAATAATCTGTGTTTGCCCTTAAATTAAGGTGAAATGATGCCTTTCTCCACATAGAATAGGATTAGTAGACTCAGTAGTGGCAATTGTTGCATGTACACATCAAGCCAATGAGCAATATATTAAAATATAAAGGACCTACTAGAGATTAACTCTTCCCATAGAGACCTATGGAAGCTAAGCAAGGGTATATGATGTTTCTCGTGTATTCCATTGTAGCAATCAGGCTTCTGTTCAAAGCTAGAGTTCATCTAGTGATGGCAGGTGGTGAAGTTGTTTAATATATACCAACCACAGAGGGGCCAGTCTTGTGGCCTGAATTTAGGGGTTATATCAGTAAATAGTAAGCAGCATCCCCTGGACTCACCTGATCTTTAATATGGTTCTGTTCTGCTAGGTGCTATATTTCAATCACATAAACGTTTCATCTTTGTTTTCAAAATAAGTAAATAAAGATGACAAGTGGTCTCAACAGCCCTAATTAAAGGAAATTTTAGTAGTTCTGTAACTTACAGGAGGAAAGATAAAGATAGTTCATTATTTTTAAACAGAAAACACAGTCGTCTTAATGAGAATTTAGATTCATTACATTCACTTCCCATGTATAAGTCTGATATCTATGGCTAAGCCACTGGTGAAAATAAGGGTGCCTGATACCTGTATTGTGAAGAAAAACAGATTTGTTACTTGCTCCTCCTTATTTCTGCTTTACAAGACAAAGGGTGTTTTGAGGTTCTTATGACAAATATCATGCCTTAATGTCTGTTTGAATAGCTCCAGTCTATTCTGTCCTTCCCTTGAACAGTCAAACTCAGCCTTGAACACTTTGCTTGTTACCCATCAGTGAAGCTTATGCAAGTGTTGAACTAAAGAGGCTGTATTTTCTCTCACTACGGGAGCCTTCTGCTGTACTCACCACTGCACACCAAGGTGTTTTTGCATATCTTTTATTTTAAACAAAGAATTTTTTTAATCCTTTGCCTGAATGACTCTTCTTTTTACAGTAAGCAATGAATGTATGGTATCCTTGAAATAATGGTATCTGAAGACTAGAATATTAGCTGCTGTGACAGCAAACAATGGAAAGAGTGCCCTGGTTAAATGAGATCTTGGCATAAGAAAGACGGCTCAAGGCAATGGAAATGTTAACTGTTCTGCTGCTTCATGATGTAAAGCTTCCTTCTTACACATCATCAGATTTAATTGTCAAAAGAAAATGTGGTGTTTTAGAAGCTGTGGGACAGTTGTTCATGAGTGATGCATGGGCTCAGCTGTTGAGCTTCCTTACCCTTTTCTGAGATAATGTGGGTTTCTTAATTTTATGTGATCGCTGCTATAAAATACACTTGACTTTCTCACTTTGGATGGGAAAGACATTTGAAAACAAAATGCCTAAATTGTTGAACTTTAGTAGCGGATCTCTCATACTGAGTTCATCGTATTTTAGGGAAGCTAAAAATATTAAGAAAAGCCTGGTAAAAGTAGGGAATTTCAAGTTATTAATCCTTAATGAGAGGAAGAAAAGGCTTATTATCCACAAACAATAGAAATGTGTGTAAACTATACATTAAAAAAAATAATCTTTGTGATAGACAGAAAATAAAAGGAAGGGTTGTCAATTTTGAAGCATGATAATGAAAAGTAGCTATAAAAATGACAGCTTAGTGTTTTGTGTTCATTCCCTGTCAGTGACCTCCATTTCAAATCTATAGCTTTTACAAGTCAAGATTATTGACAGTTGTACAAACTGAAATAGACATCTAAAAACTAAGGTATGTTCTTCCTGCTTCATATTTGGATTGATGGGGAAAAAGTGGAAAGTGTTTTGTGTCAATTTTCCAGTTTGCTGTGGTAGAAAAGGCTGATATTTGTTGTTGGTTTTGTTGGATGGTGTTTTGGGGTTGGTTTTTTTTTTTGGGTGTGGGGGGTTTGCTTTTGTTTTTTGTGGGTTTTTTTTTTGTAACCAGGCGAATCTAAAAGACTATACAACCTAGGAGGTTTTTATAATCTCTGAAACTCAAAGGTAGAATATAGTCTAACAATGAGGTAGAAGGCACCAGAACATGAATTTTAATTGCCTCACAGGAGCAAAACACTGACCAAATCTCCAGTTAATACAACCAGCTCTATTTATGTTTGTGTTTCAGACACAAAGGCAGAGTAAATCTGCTAAGGCTCTGTATTTTTGTTTTGGAAGATCATCTATAAAATCTTGAAAAACCAAACAAAAAAACAACAAACAATGATGACAAAAAACCTGACAACCATACTACAAAAACACTAACCCAGAAGATTCAAGTGGTAACTGTTAGGCAGTTTGGAGAGACCAGTCCTATAGGGTTTTGATGCCTGCTTCTACAGGAGATCTGAAGCTTGAAAGTCTCCCACTACATTGTAATTTTCAAATCAGTAATGCCTTTCCCCCCTGTCTTGTTCTCAATGGTTTTACCACCCTGCATATTGTAAACTGTTCATTTTTCTTCAAAGAAACCTTAGATTATAAATAGCAATAGTCAGCACTCTTACTTTGGAATAAAATGTTGGGGAAGAAAGATTCATAGCAATTTTAATCATATTGTCAAAACCAGAATAAGCTAATGTATCAAGTTGAAAGTCTTTTCCAGTTTTATGACTTACTTTGTTGTGGGCCTAATACACAATTAATTAAGAGCTCTGCAATAACAATGTTTTTAAAACTTGATTAGTACTGTTTGCCTTAAGATAAAATGAGTAATTACCACTCCATTAAAAACTGACAGGTAGCCCGTTACAAGGAAGCAGTTGTCAAGTTATTTTCAGCTAACTAAAATCAATCTTTCACTCTTTTTCTTAATTAAGGTAATTCCAGCTTGGCTTTTACATAAAGCTCATTTGGAAGTTAGCAAAAATAAGCCTTGGGAAAGAAACAATACTGCTATAGTGTGCAGCATTTTGCTGCTGAATAGTTAATTGTTGATTTTCTATGACCATTCATAATAAGTTGTAAGGCATTTCAAAATTCTTCTCACTTTATTTAGGTACTCTGAGAGATTATTTTAGAAGATGTGGCTGCATGAGTGGTTTCATGACTGAGGGCTGCCGAATTATAAAACTTTCAAAAATCTGATGTTTGAGCGTGGGTGGGTTCCTTTGATCCTGAAAGACTGGAAACGAGCTAACACTCACGTGTAACACAACATCAGTGGCTTCTGTCCAAATTTGTGGAAGTAGCTTTTGTTTCTGCTTTCAGCTTTCATACTGCTGGACATCTACTTTTATGATGGCAATAAAGTGACTTCAGAATTCACTGTGAATGCCTAATGCACATGCTTTTATCTCATGTTCCACACCAACCATAACTGTAAACTAACTAAAAATGGAGCTAAATTAATTCATAGCTGAGTTATTTTAAGTATGAATATACGGTCTGTGTCTCTTGCAGTGCAAGCTTATGCTTTAATTCTTGTCCTGAGTTTGTTCCACCTTTGAGATGTCTATTATTCTTGACACTATAAAACACAAACAATATCTCATTTCTTGAATTCTGGAAAACTGAATATTATTATTATAAAAAGGCTTAACCTAATCTGGTGTGTTTTATGTAAACAAACTGCTGCCTGCAGTTGTGCAGAAGGGCCAGACATGTAATTGGATGAAGGGATGAATTATTTAATACAATGCTTGGGTGACTGTTTCAACCCTACACAGCCTGCAGAGTGCAGTCAGAAGTAGAGTGATCTGCCAGGGAATTGTGGCACAAGAGTTGAACCAAATTTGGGCAGTTGAACCAAATTACGTAAGGTAATCAATGAATATTGCAGCATCATGGATGCAGAAAGCATTATCTACTCTGGTATGCAGAGATTTCACACCTTTTGCAATAACTAGAAAAGTTATATATGCAAACTCAAATATTATTTTACTTTGTTTCTCATGGAAATAAAGTAGTTATCCTAGTGGACTCTAGACTGTATTAGGAGGCTTTGTGAATAGGTGGATATTGGTATAACCAGAAGTACTTTTCATAGGACTTCTAAGCAACAAAGTATCTGTAAAAGGCTTTTGTTTGAGCAGATTAACATAATTTTTTAATGTAAGCTCGGTGATACTCTTATGATACTTTAGGTGTACAGATAAATGCATTTAAATGTTTTGGCAACCAGTTTGACTGCTAAGATGTTTCAATCACTGTGCTACTATATTGTTACACCGAATATTAACTAGTGTAGTCAGTATAAGGGCTAGTCTGTGATCTTCACAGCAGCTAATTAACAGTTTTAGGATTATATGGAAAAGTATTTGTAATTTCTTTTGTCTTTCCTTCTCTTCCTTTGTCACTGTGCAATGCTGATGTGTATGTTGCAATAAGGAAACACCTTAGTGCTTGTCTGTTTTTTTAGACAGCACTACCTTCAGTGAATCCACCAGGTCTCCTGTGATGTAGTGTATATCATTGCTAGGAAGCTTTCCCTTCAAAATAATTATATTCATGGATAATTGTTTATTTTCAGATCTGTTCCATATTGTGTCTGCTCACCTCCATTCTAATTTTATTTTGAAGGACTAGAATATCAGCCTTGTTGTTCTCATGCCTGAAGTTAATGTATTCATTAGTTATAATTGCTTGCAATGTGTCCTCAGCAATCTTAGTCTTCTGATTTACTTAATGATTCTGATTGGATGTTCAACACTTTTATCTGGGTTAATTTAGTATTCATAGTACAATGATGGATTATTCATTTTGTTACCCAGATTACAACTGTAAATGGAGTTATACATCATCGATGAGAGCACCATGGAATCATTTAGCTAAAAAATGCTTTCTAGTTATCTTGAAGCAGCAAGGATAGTCACATAAAAACTTTGTGGCTGGCAGTGCTTCCTGCCCACATATGGCTCAATTCATTTGCCTGCTATGAATTGCTATAAAATTTAATTCCCACTTAGCTTCTGTGAATTGTACACATAAGAGTCATGAGTGGTGGCTGGATAAACAAGTGAGACATGACAAGCTAGTGAAGAAATTCTTGTTGGTGCTGCACTGGGAGCACTGTTGAACTTCAGTTTTCCAAGAAGTTTGAATGTCCAAAAGAGGGCAAATCATATTGATTATAATGTACAAAACTAAACAAACAAAAAACCCCACCCAAGTCCAAAACAAATGAAGTTTTAGTGAGAAGACACTGAAGAAGAGATCATCTCATGGGGTGTGATTCAGATTTCAAAGTATTTTACAGGTCTTCTGCGCTTCAGATTGGTGTAGAAGGGGTTTAGTGGACAACTTACACTTTGAAAGTAACTTCCATTTAACTCAAGCCTTTCCATGTCATGCCTGTAGCTCACCTGTGTCACTACTTCCATTTTTCTGCTCTTGCTGTTTGAGATGAGATTTATAACAAGCTTCTATTCATTCATGACTGAAAAAACACACAGCAGGTCTTATAAAGATGAAAATAACCAGCATGTGCTCAAATTTCCAGTAGATATCTATTGTTTGAAGTGCTATATCAAACAGGAGTCAAGAGCTGGGCAATTCTGGTCACTGAAGATAATACGAAGTCCTACAGAAGCAGTATATAAGGCTTAACAATGATTTGTGCTGTTCACAAATTTGCAAAGAGATAAAGTTCCTTGAAAGTCAGTGAGCACTCCAGTACCCCTGTGTCAAAGTCAGGTCAATGAGGGAGGAAATAATATTGCTAAATTAAACATAGCTGAAGTGGCCAAACCAGAAGAAAAGTTGTCTATACACCCTGTAAATGAACTACTCTCCATTCGGGGTGTAATTATTATCACAGAATGAATTTCACTGAATTTTAACTGAAGTAAGTGTTCTATTCTGTATATCCTCTGTTTTAATTGAAGAAAATATGCCTCAGTCATTTTGGCTGAAGAAGCATTATGAAATTTGAGTAGCTAAAGATGGACTTATAAAATCAGAAACTTAGAGGATGTTTCAAAATCAGGACATCAGCACAACTAAGGAATAGGTCTCCCTCTGTAAACTTTGTGCCAATCAATATTTTCTGATGTCAAACTCTTGTACATGAAGTATTGATTATATACATTTCCCCTAAAAACAAGGGTGAGAAAATGGAAAAACTAAGCTAGTCTATTTCAATATCCAACTTCAAAAACTGTGGGACAAAGGGGCTCTAAGGGAAGCCATCTTTTAATAACTCAGAATAAATAATTATATTTTACTTCTTGGAGGCTCATAACTTCACTGTTCTATTAAAAATAACTGTATTGGTTCTTCCAAATAATTTTTAAATGTTAGCATGAAAACACTTCTCAGAAAATGAGCATTAATGAACACTGAACCCTCTCTCAGCTATTGTGTACATTGGCATCAGATTTCTTGAGTTCACACATTCTGTAAATATCTGAGCATTAGCACTCACCTTGTAGAATAAAAGCAATTCCTCCTACAGATGCAGACCAAATCAGCTGATCACTATGGGTCCTTTGCTGCTAAGACCAGTTACAGTATGAACTAGGAATTGGTAAAGGCATCACTGAGGAATTGAGATTTTTTTTGAGTTTTTCCAAAGATGCATAAATTTAGTATTGAACATCTGTTCTAAAAATTCAAAAATACTCTCATTAATCCCCATTTTTTAGTGTCTCCTTTCATGCTTGCAAGAGTGTATGCATTTTATTTATTCTCCAATGTCATCAATTTTCTTCAAAGATGTATCTCTTTAGTTATTATAGCTGTCACTGATGCAATACCATCTTTAAGTTCCTCTTGGGCAGCATTTACAGGTGAGCCTTTGTTGGAAGTATGAAGCACTCTGGGACCATTTTGGTGCCTTTGCAAGTGAGCCTAGGGGGAAGAAAAGGCATAAAGAAAGCCTTTCATTGCTATGCTTCCTATTAAGTGCTGTAGTTTTACCTGACAGTTGGTGAGTGGAAAGAACAATTTGATAAACCTGTGGAGGCATGGTAGAAGGCAATGGGGGAAAGTAGAAACAGAGGTAAGGAGATCCCAGAATTTATAAATGATCTACTCTGACCTCATACCAGGTACTAGCTATTTAGTGACAAAATAAACTAATGGGGTTTTAAATCCAGTTTCAACCTGGTGGAGTCCGATTCTCTTCTTGTGATGTAAATTAGGAATAAATACCATGGTAGCAACAAATAAAATAAGCCAATGGCTGTATCACTGGGTCACACTGACAGTTTGCTGTGAATCCAGTGGTCAAATGTGTGTTCTGCTGAGCACCAGATCAGGCCCTGAATCAGCTGTATGTTTGGCCAAGCCCAGGGGATGGTCTCTGATGACTCAGAGGTTGTGCCTGAGGCATGACTGTATGTGGGGATGTTTTACCTGTTTGCTGCATTATGTGCTAGCAGACAACCTTGCACAGGTTTGTGGTATTTGGTTTCTTTTTCTTTAGCTTCTAACCTTAATCATAGTGATTTCTGGTTCAGAAAGATATAGCAAGTAGACTTAGACTGAATGTAGTTTACAAGGATGTGAAGGATATCACATCTGGCAGAGGGAAAAACATGCATGAAAAGCACCAAAATGCAGCAGTTTCCACTTTTATCAATATTTATTTCTTTACATTCTGAGATGTAACCTTATTTTGAGAGCTACAGGAGTGTTTAGGGGATGCTCTGAACAGTCTTCAGACACCTTCCATGCAAGACCTTGTGACATTTGTATTAGTAAAGGTTCGAATGTCTTGCATCAAGCACAATTTTACTCAAGTATGTGAATTACATGCTAATGTATTTACAAGAGTTCTGCTAGCACAGTAGCTACAACTTCTACTTTCTAGCAGTCTGTGAGCTGAAAAAGGACTTGTACTCTGGTTTGGCTAGTAACATTTAAAAAAAATCTAAACCACAATTACTGGAATTTGCTGACCTTAAAAAAAGGAACAACATCTGATTATCTCTTGAGGAAATAAACAGCAGCAATATAATGTGACTTTTAAAGAGCATCTTATGAAAAGCTTTTAAAACCTTTGGAAACATTTCTATATACACGTCAAGAATATAGTTTCTGTAGTCTTTCTCCTCATTCTATATTACTACTTATCTGATACCATGGCATGGGTTTAGAGTTACAGGGAATTCACAGTACAAATGTTTCACAGGCTGTATAATAAAACACAGACCAGGATGACAAGTACAGTCTTACTGACCAAGCTCCATATGGGAGATCATGATATTCTTGTTTCTTTGAATGGAATCTTTATTAATATTATTTACCTGATGAAATAAGAAATGTTCTGCTCAGTTTTTAATTTGATCCCTGGAATACTTTTATAATGTAAGTAGTCTTATTAATGGATAAGTCATAATAGTGTAGAATCAGAACCAGAATTTCTGATAACTTCATATCGGCACTTTCCCTGATTGGATTATAATATTAATAACAAAAATAATATGAAGAAGCTATACAGTATTGTTCAGCCACAGTTCTATAATCCATGCATTCAAAAGAAAGCTGGAGTTCACTTTTTAATGCTTGTATTCCAATGGCTTGCAATGTGGATCCATTAATGTAATCAAAGCAGAAGTATCGAAGTACTTTGGAATGGTTTTAATTTACCATAGTGCTAATTATTGTATATTAAATCTGTTCTCTTTGGTATGAGATAGGGCACAAGCAAGCATGTTAAAATGGAACTTACTTTTGTATAAAAGTGTCTTATTAGAATTCAAAAATGTGACACATAACCAGTTCTACTTCAAGTAAGAATTTTCTTTGAACCTTTTTGTTGACTTTCAGCTGTGAGGTAAAATTAAACTGGTTTTCAGTGAACATTCATTTTCCCATTTTAATTAGATCATCTACAGGTTTTTTGTCTTGATTGAAAAAGCAGAAAAATAGAAATTCCTCAGATGCTTGAGCACACCACCAAAAGCTTTTGGTTTCTGTGTAATTTTTAATATAAATGTCTATTGAATACTGTAGAATCCGTTCTTCATAGTGTTGTTGTAGTTATGAATAAACAGTAATGTTCATCTTCCATTTACATTCCTTACACTTTCACTACCTTATACTTTTGCTCACTTGATTACTTATACATGTCCATTGCTCTGCTCCTGGTTTATTTCTCTGAACTGTTGCTGACTGTCAGCAGTATGCTGGAAGTCAATACTTTCCCATCAGAACTCAAGAAACACCAAAACTGTCAGGAATAATTTAAAGGCCTCCAAAGGTGCAGCCACCTGTGTTCCTTTTGCTTCTCTCTGTTCACACAGAAAACAGTTGACTCTCAGAAGAACATGACCCACATCTGAAATGCAGTCAGGTCTTTCCCCTAATTTGCATCGTATTATAAAATATTTGTATATGAAATTTAATTAAATGCAAAGGTAATCTGAAAAAGGTGGTTACTGTCTCACAGATGTCCTTTCTCAAATATTTTTTAAAATTTTTTTCTTGTGCTGGAAAGGAACCCAAGATCTCCTTACCTCCCTGGATGTTGGTTTTTTTCTCCCCCAGAAGAAAAACCCTCATGTGGCCAGTACAAAGAGAATTGTTTATGATTTTCTGAGTGAATGCCAAGAAAAAAAAAAGAACCAAAAAAAAAAATGAAACCCTTCTTGAATTTACTATTTTAATTTTCTGTCAGTATGTCACAAAGAAGCATAAAAATCCTTCAAATTCAGTTTGAATATTTCTGATAAAATTACTGGGAAAACTGAGCAAGCACTAGTCTTTGAAGAGACTATAATCTGGGTTGAAAGCATAACAGGAGGCATATTAGAAACTTTTTTCTTTTTGTTTTCTGTTAGAAATTGAATGGGACAAGTATCACAGTACTGTTCTCTCAAATGCAGTCGAACATCTGCCACAGGATAAGGATTGTCAGGCTTTATGCCCCTGTCTGTAGAACTTTCACGCGGCAGTCTTTACTGCTCCCTGATAATTACTAGTCATAAGATGATGTTAAGTCAGGCTTCCCTGCTTTTCTTTTGTCCATCTCCTATGGACAGCTAGCCTACGGAAGCTGGCCTCCTAGCTTCCTTCCTATTTCTGTCTTTTGTAGATCAAGACCTTTGGTTTTCACCATTTTGATAACAACAAAAGTGGAATTCCCCAGATATCTTTTTTTTTTTATTTATTTTAGTGGGTTGGGTTTTTTCTTTGGGTTCTTCTAATGTTAACTGGTTTTTTTTTTTTTTGAGCTTTTCCCTTTGCTTTCACAAGGAAATCATGCTTATACTGTCATTGGTGACTTTTTCCAGTTACCTGTCAGGTTTCCTTGTCACAACTTCTGAGCCATTTATTAGTTTACAATCACATGAGATGAACAGGTATTGTAACAACAAACATAAATTCATGCTTTTGTTTTGGCCAAGTAACATGGATGTATTCACCAGCTCATGAGTTCTGTAGCTCAGAACTGTTATATATAATATTATATGTATAAATTTAAATATATGTTGGTTGATGTAGTTTCTGTTGTACAGACAGGTACTACGTCATGGTTATCATGCATCAAGTCTTATAAATGGATAGTCAGATAAGAGTATCCATAGCAAAAGTTATGCTAAGTGGATGTTTTAAGTGCAGTGAGTGCTATTGAGCCAAGCTGACGTTGCTTAATCATGTTATCAGCAGACTGAGATATAATGGCTAAAAAACTTTGTAAAAAAAAAAAAAAAAAATGGTGGTATCTGTTACAAGATTCCCCATAAGGTTACTACTAGAAATGGTGCTTCCTGGAATAAAGTTGCAATAAGACAGATAATGTAGATATCTAGAACAAGCCTGCTACAGATACATGGTACAAATATTAAGGTACTCTGCTGCTTCTGTGTTCAATCAAAATGCATTGATTTAAAATATGCATTTCGATCTCAGTAATTTCATATTGTGTGTATATATATGTATTGGTAAAATAAATATAGGCCTAGTATTGTTTAATAAAAGAATAACAAAATGATTCCTCACATAATCACCTTTAAGCTTACCCCTGACCTCATATATTTTAATTATGTATAAGAGCTAGCAGCTCTCCTGTGCAACAAGGAACCCTTCATTACCTGTAATTCCTATTTTATAACTTTTTTGTTTGATCTGTTCCAGGATTCATTCTGAAGAAATTCAACAGAATAAATTATCATTCTCCCCAACCATTTGACTGTAGCTTTGAATATATAATATATTCACCCATGTATATTATTTATGAAAGATTGATTATGCTTTCATCTCAATATCCCTTTTATGCCAAGAGAAATTCAGATTTAACACTTTCCTTCCAAGACATAAAGATTAACTGTCCAAATGTGTGACTGCATCCCACATGGGCAAATCAAAGCTAGCTGAAAGCTCACCTGGGTGTGTCAGTGTGAGTTGCAGTCACACTTTTGACTCACTGTAGGCTACTGAAGATAATGCAAGGGATAAGAAGGTGAACAGGTGAATGGGCTTTGCTCTAATCTGTCCTGATTGATGAAATGTGGGCTCTTACAACTGGATCAACACAGAATTTTAAATTAAACCTTTGAATCTGATTTATTCCTTTGCTGCACCCATTTTAAAACATATGGAGCTGAAACTATCAGGGAAATCCAAGAAAATGGGGGATAAACATGAACTAAAGGTGTATAGCTGGAAATCATTTGGGTTTCACTAGGTTTGCTATGTTTCTTCACATAGAATGAAAATAAATAAAACAATGTTTGAGTTGGGAAATTTCTGCATTTGTTTTTACCTCCAGACTTTGGTAAACCTGAGAGATCTGTGTTTGCCCATTGAGAACAGATGGCTTCGTTACCACTTATGCTGCACTTCTGTCACTTGACACATTTCATACCAGACAAAGTAAAATGGTGTCTCCTTATCCAACAATGGTGAGAACTTCTGTCTTGTGAATGTATCATAATCCTTTAGGCTGTTCTTGGCATGGTCTCACTGGAAAGGGTAAATTAAATATGCTTTCTATGCTACTGCTTTTCAAACATGCGTGCACACACAGTTCTCAGCAGCTCAGATAGAGCTTTGGTTCCTTTCTTAGAGTATGGCACCGGTTACTGCTTATGCATACAAGGAAGGAAAACTTAGCATGGTTGAGAAATCCAGGAGCACTTGACCAGAAATATCTTCTTTGTAACTGCAAATTTTTCAAACTAGTTTCTTTTGTCTACCTTATAGCCTTTGGCCAGTTTGGGTTTGGTTTCAGCCATTTTTTCATGTAGAAGCAGGTGTTATCTAAAAGCCAGCCTAGTGACAGTGATGTGAGTTACATTAAGATTATGGACTGTTATGTGGGTCATCTAATGCCCCATGATGTCAAGTACATGTATTTGTGACGGTTGTTTTTTTTAATGGATACATTTTGTGGTTTTCTTCCCATTCTGAAAACTACATTTTACCACTAAGCTGTCAAGCTTGACTGGAAAATGGATGGTCAAGGAATAGTTAATCTTGTAAATCAGGAGTTAATATTAAAGGTATCATCCACAACACCACTACTGCTTTTTAAAAATAGTTCTATTCACCCTGATAGATATTCCTTCATAGGTGTTGTTTTTCTCAAGTGATGAGGTTTGCAAAACATACAGCTTTTATGACTTTTGACTTTTCTAGTGGTCAGTTACTTTCACTCCCTATTTTTCTTTTCACTCCAGTAAAGTTATAATTCTTTGTTCATACTTTTTTTTATATAGTCTGTTTCAAGTTACTGGGCTAAAGTATAGCAATTTTTGTTCTAAACCCAGTGTGAAAACAACAACAAACTCAAAAATATAAATAATCTAAAGGTCATAAGTAAATCTATTTTTCAGATGGTAGATTGAAACTCTGATCTAAAGATATGGAATCAAAATATTTTCATATTTTTGGGGGGAGAGAGGAGGTTCTTTTGGATGACAAAACTCCTGATAGAAAGCTGAAAGGCTGCTACAGGTTTTGGCTAAAAATGAATCAAAAAGTTTCACCTAAACTTGGTTTTGCATTTCATGATAAAAACATGTTTTCAGGTTGTCCAATAAGGTTATCTTTTGAAATGTGTTGCCTAAGTAATAAGTAGAGTAGAAATTATTCAGTCATCACCCTGTCAAGGACTGGCTGATTCCCACTGGCAATTTGGAAGATGACATGTGCAAACCAAGGCCCCAGTTCTGTAAAGATATCACATTCTCAAGTTTATACACAGAAACAGCCACAATAACTTCCATGGGACTACACTGGAAATAAACTGTATGCTAGCTGTTTTCCTCCAAGGTGGCACAGTAAAATTCCCCAAGCAGCTGTCCCAATTCCTTTAGTTTCTTATCAATAAAAGTTAAGACAATATACTTTGGTTGTCTGGATGCTCACTTGGAGTTCAAACAAACAGATTTTCTTTCCAAACCTGCCAAGTATTTGTTGATTGACCGTAGTAACTGACTTCAACTCACTGTACCTCTGTTTCTTTCACTTTAAAACTACTCTGGACACCTCCTGCACAAAATCTGAGAGGACTATCTTCAATGAGTATAAGTGTTTCATTGGTTTTCAACAGTAAACAGTTTAAGAACATCTGTAATATTAATAGTTGCTGTCACAGGGAATACAACAGTATTACACAGCAAAGGTATGAATTTACCTTTTGTCTTTAAATTGCAGCACAGTATGTGTGTCTCTGATGAATATATTGTCCACTATAAGATTGGTTTGGATCTAACTTTATATAGCTTTTGTAGCAAGAAGCTTTCAACTTTTTGGTTTAGATATTTTGTGTCCCTCCCTTGGTTTCCTTATTCTATCAGTCTAGAAAGCTTTTTCCCATTTCTGTGTCCAGTCATCAAATTTTCTTTGATTTTGGTTATCTGCTTTGTTGGGGGAGGAAGCAGAGAGGAAAGAATACTTTGGGGGTTTTTAAGGTGTCTGCCCCATTTAAATTCTTAGAGCTTTGTCCAAGAACAAGAAAATTCCTTTTTCTTTTTGCTCCATGCAATGCAGTTCTGCATGAAGAAAAGTTTTCCGTATGAGATTTATAGTGTAAACCAAAGGAAGGCCGTTGCTGCATTAGTAATACCTCTGCATGACATAATCATAGTTAAACTTAGCTGAAGTGGTTGTGGCTAGAGGCTATTATTCCTCAATCACAGAGAGATTTTGAGTTGCAGTATTTGACATTGCTGGCTGGGGATCTTGTCTTCAACAAACACAGTTGATGCTCAGACATAGGCTTTTGGCTGGCTACACTGTTCCCATCTGTTTCCATGGCATTGTTCCTGTTTGCAAGGTGATATGCCAGCTCTAATAGGGTAGAAGTGCCAAGTAAAGATTAGTTTGGATAGGTGGGCTTGCTTAGGCTATAAAAGCCCTATCTTGTGCAAGAATTACCCCCTCTAGAACCTTAATGTCATGCATGCTCTGTGCTTTTTTCTATTTGTTCTTGCTAGTTTCTCTCTGTACAGTACCTTTTCCTCCTAAAGCCTGCTCTCTCACTCTGAAGTCAGGGATGGCCCCAGGCATTAATCTGCCTCCGAGTGGATCTGGAGGTGGTGTCTAATTCAGTGCCGGTGAATTCTTTCATTCTTTTAAGAACTAACTGAGAATGCTGTGGTTGATTATGATATCACATCCTGTTAGTTCTTAGTACATTACTTCTTTTACTACATAATCACTGTCCAATTTCTTAAATAAATATTGCACTACCATGCATTTAGTTATTCAAAGAGTAACTTTGTCAGTAACTCTGTAAGTAAAGGGCTTTCTTTTCAAGTTTATAATTAAATTGATGTCATTGTTCTAAGGTCCTGAAGCCATTCTAATTGATCCAGAGGCTCTTAAGGTTATTAAGTTCCCTTCTTTCAAAAGATAGCCATTTTAATAATTTCTGTTACTCTTCTAATATACATTTCTTTTTGAACTTCTCTTATCTTTCAGGGGTAAAAGCATTTAACAATGAGAAAAAATATATTTGCGGTCTTAGGCTCCCTTGTCTTTTTTTTTTTCCTAGTACTTTCTAGTCTACCCATCCTTTTGTCAAAGCCTGAAGAATTCATCATTTTGGGTCCACTTTAACTAAAGTATGTCAGCATGATATTAGATAGCCATGCTGAAGATATGTAGCTCCAATTTCCCGGTGGTTATGCTCTGTATCTAGGTATATTCTGAAGCTGCTTGGAAGGTCTTCTGCTATTGTGGTAGCACGGGTGCAGCCTTCAGTAGTGTTGTAACTATGACCATGAGACTGAAAAATCAGCGATGATGGGGTTTGGGCATTTGTTTTCTCCTTTTTTAAAAAGTCTGGCTAGAGAAATACTTATAAACAAGCTTTAGCATTTATTGCAGAAGGAAAATGAACTTGTTCCACAGAAAATGAACTCTATACCAGTAGACCAAGAAGGCAGACTAGGCAGTTGCTCAGGAGATATTAGTTTGCAGTATCTCTGTTGCCTGCTCTGTTGTCATTTCTCTCTTCCTTAAATTTATTTTTCTACAGAGATTTTACTTAAATTATCTTTTCCTTATCCTCTCCATTCAAGATTAATGACTCAATAATTTTTGATTGTAAATTAGTATGTCTGAAGATGGAGACCAGCACTGAAATTTCTCAGGACTGAAGCCAACCCAAGGCTTTATTACTTCCCCACAACATTCCTGGAGGGTTCCAGTTGTACAACACAGTTTTCAGCAACGAGAAATGCAGGCTATACCCTTTAAAAACACAGTGTTTCTGTTGCAATTTTGTGCACAGAGAGAAAATGAGTATTCTCCCAAGATACCACTTGTGTTTCAAGGGTTAACAGAAATGATGAGACAACACCAGGAACAGCCTTTAATATTCCTTTCCAGTTTTACTCTGTAAGTAAGACTGAATCACCAAACTGTTGATCAGTCTAAAGAACATCTCTTTGCTTAGTCTTTATTTATACATCATGGGATTAGATAATCAATCTATAACAAACCAACCATCTTAACTGACTAATATACAAAATCATAGTGTGCACTGTCCTGTTATGGACCTCTGTGGATGCGAGAGACAATAGCTACCCTGCCATAACTGGTTTTGGAAACTTGAATCAGGTATTGGCCCTGAATTTGGTGGAAAATCTTTAGTTTTTTAAACTTTCTCAAGAGCATTGAGAAAGTGGGACTCAGCTGAATTAAATGGGCAGAATGGTTTTGCTGTGTTTTTCAGGCACATAGACAATGGCAGATTCCAGTTCTGTGGCTCTTCTGAGGTTTATTTTTTCCCACAATATTATCTTCGTGCAGTATGCGGTAGTTTGAACCAATATTTGATCAGTTGCAAAGACAGATGCAAAGGAAGCCTGTTTAACTTCAAAAATCTGAACCTCTCAAGCTAAGTGTCAATTAACAACATGTAGGAATAAGTAATGAATTGAGAAGCTGTGCTGCACGACGATTTCTTCTGAGGTATGCACTGTGCACAAGCTAGCTGACAGGTATCTCCTCTGCTGAGTTTTGTTGTCAGATGTCATGCAGGAATTTACTGATATGTCTTATGCATGCTCACTTATAAATAACTAATATGCTTGCTGGGAGGAATTGTGAATGATAACAGAACCCAGAATGTCAAGTACTGCATTTCTTTAATAAAACTCCTGATGTGCCTTACAGCAGACTATCAAGTGCCTAAGGAAGTCCCATTGCTTTTTCAGCAACGGAAGAAACTGGTCATTCAGTTGTTGTTAGTTTTTTTGCGAACTGTGTCATTACAGAGTTTTTTGATACTAAGTTCCTTTTTCTTTCATTTATATTATAATAATTTATTACCATTTAATGAATTATTGGAATTGTTAGCTATAGCAAGGAAGGAATGGCTCACAGAATACCATTGGAGCACTGCATGCACAGTAGAGCATAATAAGTAACAGTTTTTAAAATCCTTCAGATAGTTCCTGTACAAGATGTGATTCACATCAGCCTATATTTGCATATTATCCTTTAAATATTACCAAATAAGTAAGTTTCAATTAATATCTCTTGCACTATGCATCTCAAACACTTTCTAATGAGGTTATTGTCATTTGGTCAGCTTAAATACCTGGCAAACCATTTTTCTTTACATGGAAATTGAAGGAACAGTTGATGAGCCAACTGGTGCAGCATCAAGAATTTATTTTGAAGTGGCACATGCAACATTTAAAACCATACAAAATTCAGGTTAAATGCAGAAAAAAGGCTGTTATATTGTAACCCATGAAGAAAATATAAATTCCAAAGAGGTTTGAATACTTTGCTCCTGCCATCAAAAAGTAGAGTTTCTATACTGGCGGTAATACTGGAGTAGCCTTTCGTTTCCCTAAGTGATGAAACTGGCAGACTCAATACTTGCCTGTGGATTGTTGGAGTTGTTTATTTGTTTGGGCTTTTTCTATGGCGATTGGGATAATATTTTTATTTCTTCTATCAGAGTTTAATGCTGGTGGATAACAGTGACAATGTGGTAATCTTAACAGAAACTTCCAAACGTATGTTTGGCAGGACTACATGAATATAGTGAAAAAAGTCAATGGAAAGTTTTATCAGCCATCATAAGTGACTTTATTAAGCAATAGTAAATGAAAAACAGAATTAATAACAATCTTCTGAGTCAAGGTGATGATTGTTATACATATTTTCACTGAAATACTTCTCCGTGGGTAGTAAGATATCAGAACTCTAGCTGCAGAATAGCAGAGCAATTACAACATTGAATATCTGTAGTTGGAATTCTAAAAATAGATGGATCAAAAATGTCTAGCAATTTCAAGCAAAGATTAGAGAATGGACCACGCATTAGTCCCTGTATCTCGTGTGATCTTTCCCAGTGTATATTAAAACCTTTATAACATGTTTTTAATAGTGCATTCTGTTCTTCAAAAGTATTTGAAGAACTTTGAAGAAAATGTATTTTTATTTTTGTTTATTAACATTAACAAACTGAAGTAGATACTTCAAACTGGTATGGGTACTAAACTTTAGATTCCAAACTGCTATCAGAATATTTTAAATATCTTCAGAACATCAGCAAATCTGGAATATCATTCCCTTCTAATGACATTTGTGCTGTATATGTGAATCAAAAAGTCAAATAACATATTTCATTTTCATCACAACATGATTTTGCTGTCTGACATTAATACAAGGTCAAATAAACATCACATGGGAAGGAAATAAATCCAAATTTGAAGTCTGAAAGGGCAGTCATATTTCTTGAATGTTCTGAATGTCAGCTATTTGATAGAAAACTAATACAATAGCAAGGAGTGTGTACATATGCCAGCTCGAGTTGTCTTTTGTATTCATATCAAAGTTTAATTTCTTTGAATCCTTTGTGTTTCCCATTCAGTAGCATCTTATGGCATTTATAATGTTTCTCTTAAACTGGAGCAAATGAAAGGCTTTGAAAGGTCAGACATTCTTTACCATTTAAAATAAAACAAAGCTAAATTAATAGATAATATTTAATAAAACAGACAATGATGTTTCCAATACGTGTTGTTAAAGAGGAACATGCTTTAAGAGTTTTGCTACTAGATAGTGTCTTGTAGATTTTTAAGTTCTTCTGCCAAAATATTACACTGAGTGTCCTACTAAGATGTTTGAAAAAAAAAAAAAAACCACACACACACAAACAACTGGGCTACTTTTGTGCCCTCTGACTATAATCGTAAAGTTATCATTCAGAGACAGACAGATTAATACTGTTGCCCTGTGACCTACATGTACTGGAAAATAAAATCTAATGTCAAAAACAAGAACAATAGATTAATATTTAATTCAGTAACTGAGAACATGCAGTATTCTCTCACTTACATTCTAAACTGGGACTTTTGTTTGATTTAATTTAGCATGTATGGTAATAACAAGTAAACAGGAACTTGTTTACTTGAACCAGTGTAAGGTTTCCCCAAAATATTTTGGTTTAGGGTTTTCTTGAGTGTGCCCACAGTAATTTCTGTTAAAAGGATGAGACTGTCAATTTGCCTTTTCAAAACAGGTCATAATATTCAGAAAATATAGTTGGTATTCTTTACTGGGGTTCCTGAATTTTCTGTACCTAGTGTAGAACTGTAATGAGAGATTCTTTTTTTTTTTTTAAACTTGCAACCTTGTTCCTAAAGGTAATGTTCAGGTCATGTTTTTTGCATACTGAGTAACAATTTTCTTAGAAATAATTCTCCTTGAATGAACTAATGTGTTCATGATTATAAGGATCTACTCTGAACGAATAAAATAAGGGAAATGTTATCAAGTAATAAAAGCTGTGGACAGTTTAGAAGACAGTGCCCTGTTCTCCTAACACGGGTATGTCCGGTTCTTACTACCTACAAGTTAGATGCTATATTGGGCGCTGCTATTTCCTTTTCCAAGGTCCATAGTTCAACCTAATGTAGCACACATTAATTTACTGAGCATTCTAACCAGAAAGTATCTAAATGATTATTTCCTATATTTGCAGACAATCTGTAATTTAATAGGAAAGAGAGTTTAGTTCTTCAACTGATATTACAAACAATGAGGCAATTGAAGAAAACAATACATCAAACATGTTTTCTGCAAGTTCTTTTAAATGTAGGACAATAACAAGAGTTTATATTATGCTTGCCAAAGGAGTAAATTTAAAAACAAGTGCTCTCTGATACAGACAATGTAGTAGGGAAAAATGTTCCCAGACCCAGAAAAATGTTAGTCCAAATTCTCAGGTGAGCCAAATAAGCTCTGGGAGTACAAAGGAGCTATTGAAGTTACCCCCAGCCACAGAGAAGCCTCACAGTATGCTAGCCAGGGGCATAAACTGCTTTTTCAAAGGAACAGTGATGTGAATCCCATTGCACAGTGCTGATGCTCATCCTGCCCTGCATTTGCAGATTGGACCTTATAGTATCAAGGAAGGGGAGTTTAGAGAATGTTAGCTTTAAGGTTTTGGCATAGAGCAAGGATGTTTTTTTAAGATGTTTCTTACCTCTGAAATGTGGATGATCACATGCAGAACCATGTATTTCTTATTTAAATTGACATATTTAAGAAAAAAATCCAATAGGAAGAAATTGCCTTTGAGATTTTTTTCCTAATTAGATGTTCAATACTTTTAATTGTTCATTCTTCTGAAAGCAGAGAAACAACGATGAGTGGGAAGAAAATATTCACAATCCTTAGTCAGTTCTTTAAATAAAGACCTAGATAGAAGGGTTTTAATCTCATCCTCTTTCATTATTGCCTGTGAAATGAGGTGAAAATCTATAATCCTCATACTTCCACTAGTGACTCAGGACACTGTGCAAGAACCAATTGCTATAGTAATTGAATTTCAGCAAAATTTATGAATACTGTTCAATAACATCAAGTTTATTGAAATCTAAAAATAAAGAAACAATAGTATTCTGAATTACAACTTAAGAAAGAATTGTAATATATATAAAACTTGGAGGACCATTATGAATAAAAAATCATGGTGTACTTCACAGGAAACTAATTTTCTAACTATTTGTGCTATTGTGAAATGTTAATGCATGTAATCATTTGTAAGGAATATTTTTCAGATTTATCTTCAATGCATTATCCAAACATTAAATCAAGATCAGTGGTGATTTCCATAGCGTCATGATGGCAATGAGCAAGGGAAACTGAAGATAGAACATTAAAACTTTTCTATCATAATCATCTTCTGGTGAGGGACTAGATAGTTCATTGTGCTCGTACACAACCTGAAATTTGAACATCCTGAAGAAATATGCTATGGGTTGCACACAGATTATTAACATTATCTATTGTGTGTGGATTTGCAGTGTTGGAAGAAGGAATGAGAGAGAAAGGAAAGGCTATGATAATGTGTAGCATCAGCTGATGGTACAGATTATTTTGAAGAAAGGAATGACTGGAAAGGGGTACCTTGTAGTGAGCAGGGTAGACAGGGCACCTCTGCATTATCCCTGCAGGCATTTTCTCTCCTCTTTTCTAAGTGTTCTACTTTTTCTACCTTCTCTTCTTTATATCCTATTTCTCCATGTCATCTTTCCAGGTTAAAGTCTAGAATTTGGCATCTTTATATCTGACTTTAAAAATCGTAACTTTCTTGCAATACAGTGTCAATTGCAATGGAAATTTAGGGTCAAATTGATTTTTACTTAAAGTATTAAGTGGATTTTTTCCAGTATAAAAAACTTGGACCTAGCCCAACAATGGAAAAATAAAAAAAGAATCTTAAAACAAAAGTAGAATGAGCACAATAGAAAGAAGGAAAGCAGAAGAAAAGAAGTTTCTAACAAAGAGAACTAGGACTACGGCTGAGTAAATATAGTGCAAGGCTGCTTTATCCCACCAGCAGCCTGGTCATCTGTGAATCAACAGGGATTGTTGATAACTCACATTCCAATTCTCCTCTTATATAAATCTTTGGTGATAAAGAATGTAAAGAGATTTTTCTTCTATTCAGGGCCAGAAGCAGCTGTTTGATGCTGTCTCTGGAGGCTTTTTTCCAGATGTGGACAGGCACTCTCCCATAGATGACTTAGTTTTAATAACATCACAGAGTTGAGCTGTACTCCCGTTTCACAGTATTTGCAAATCCTGGCAGTTTGTTTTGTATTTGATAGTTTGTTTTGTAGATTATACAGAATGGGTAGAATTATAAAGTTGCTTCCAAAGGAAATGAATGTGAAAGTTCACAGCACAGGTCATATATAATTTCAGTCGTCTTGTCTGAAGACTGTACTGTACTCATTTACATCTAGACATCTGGATTTGCAATCAGATAGGCTGTGAAACATGTTCAATTTAAAAAAAAATCAAGTTTAGAGTTTTTTGGAGACCACTGAAAAATCTGACAGCCTATAAATCTCAGAAGTCAACACAGTTCATGTTCATTCAGAAGTTTGTTTCAGCCAAGAGTTCTACTCCTTTATGGACAGAAAGGTGGGTCCACAGACCTGAATTTTAACATAAAAACATAATCAGTCTCTACAAAACAACGATACTAAAGAGTGAATCAAATAATGAGAATCGACAGAAATAAGTAAATTTGGGTGTTTAGTTTAAGTGAACAAATATTTGGTAAGAGAAAGTTAGAAATTGTGCGTTATACCATGGTAATCAATGTATTCCCAGTCATTGCTTGCAACAGGACTTAACTAGACACTGGATCACTATTGTTGTATCTGATTGATTACCTATACTGTTATACTGTAGCTATTACCTATGAAATAATCTTTCCCTGTAGAACAACCTGAGGTACTTGTCATGTCAATCAAATGCAGCATGATATCGCATCTGATTTTGTTTCTTGTCTACAATCTTAAGCTTAAGAACTAAATATACTAATGGTAGAAGATAATTACAAGAACAATGGCCATGACTGTCTTTAAACTATCATATTAAGATAGTTTGTAACAGTGGGCTTTTTAAAAATGGGCAGCACTAAACCCATGACAATTTGGTTTATCGAGGACTATATACAGCTCAGTAAATAACTACATGTTGATATGGGGATGTTTAGAAGAAATGTCAGCAGTGTCTTTAGAACATTTAACATTACAGTCATCTACTCTCTGCTGTACCAGAGGAATTAATCGGGTTATGAGAAGTCAGAGAATTTCTGTTCTTATAGGTATGTGGGCTGAACTGATACCTTCTGCTCCAAAATTGGATCATGATGCTGAGCACTTGCACTTCACCATTCTGTTTAGCCAGAGGGTCTGATACAAAGTCCATCAGTGTTTCAGCAGTAGATCCAGATTGTAAGACACATAAAGCCAAACTGTATTGGAATATGACTTACTGTTCTTAAACCCATCTCAAGTTACAGGCCTCATCTAAAACCCTGATTAATTTGTGAAATGATGAGATTTGAGTCGCTAACACAAAAACCTCAATGCTCTTCTGTGCACATTGTGTCTGGAGGACAGAGTGCATTCTCATTAATACAGCAGCATCACCTATGATTGGATTGATGGAAATTATTTACAGAGGATTAGGAAATCTTGTTCTGTTTTACCAATAAACAGTGTGAGATTATCACATTTCAATAGCTAATTCTATTGCTGTGCCTTTTCTCTTGAAAATTAGCATGATTTTCAGAGGGAAAATAATTACACGTCATTCATAATCCATTAACTAGATAAAAAAAAAGTTGGGTGCTTATTTTCAGACAGTAGAGTATCTACACTTCCCCCATGTGGTATGTTAGTGTAAAGGCTTCTAGTGAACCTATTAGTCAAATGCAGGCTGGTAGCTCTTATTTGAACAGAATTATTTAACAGCATCAGAAATAGACTTTAAGAAAAGGGGCTTTATTTGAAGACTGTTGCCAGTACTAATGCTGGTGAATAGTGAAGGAGTTTAGATACAGAGTTACTGTGATTTTTCGAGACAAGCAAGCTGGAGCACATAAACACAGACATTGATTTTTGTGCAATACAGGCAAACAAACACTAAAAAATACAAGCAAAACCACTAATGTTTGCCTCTTACACAGATTTTCATTAGCAAATCTCAGGGGTGGTTTTTACAGAAAAGGTCATCAGTCTATTTTACAGATCAGGATGCTCGAGCACTAGAAAGGCAAGATATTTACTTGTATTTTAGACAGAGGCAATTGCAATGCTACTTTCAGACCTCAACGCTAATCTGTTCGCTAACTAGTAACTTTGTTGGCACTGTAGTTGTACAGTTTACTTCTAAAGCAACTATGCTAGTTACTGGGCATTTTTTGTAGGGGCCAATTTGTTCCTCTCTTTTTCCCTGTTTATGTTTTTCTTTTTCAGCTCCCAAACACTTTGGGAGACAGTATCTTTTTAACTTTTTATTAAACTCTAAACTGGGCAGGCAAATGTAATGATTTTTCAAATTCATTTGTTGTTTTTAAATAGCACTTGCCAAAGAACCATTAGAGCTATGATTAATTCCTTCTGTCACAGGGGAAAAAAAAAGAAAATAAGTCATGAAAAAGCTGCAAGGCTTTTAAGTACAAACAATTTGCTGATGGTCTAGGAAGGGATTACAGTGCTGAATGCACATCTCTATAAATATTAAACCAGATATTTTTTTTAACAAAACTATACTTCAGGACATGCTTGCAACAGCTAAAATAGTTATAGAACTGCATTTTATTCCTATCCTCTGCCAACTTTCAAAAAATTGATGTTTCAGAAGAGCTAACATGCCAAGATATTTAAATCAATCTAACCTACTTTAATAATAATAATCTTCAGAAATCAGCCGGACTTCCTTTGGTTTTTGACTTCATGTTTGAAGGTTTACATAATTCTAGATTGTTATTCAAGTCTTCATTTCAACTGAAGTACTGAATTTCTTGGAGATCTGAATACTGCTCCCCATGTGCTTCTGTTCCTCCACTTTTGTAGAGGAGTGTAGTTGTCAAATTTGAGTGTACCACTGAATATTTTGGTTTTCTTCTGGGAAGGCCTGACCCACTGAAGCTGATGCAAGTACCACTGTTAGCAGCAGACTTTGATCCCTCTGGGCTTATACCATATAGTAGCATTTACAATCTTATTGTAAATATGGCTGTATAGAAACAATTATAGGAATTTTGCAGAATTCTCTTAGAGGTGGACTCTGTGATAGCAGGCATGAAAGAGTTATAAAGGAGGAGAATAACAGTCACTACTGGTGTTTAGAAGATAGTGTGTGTCACAAAGCAGGGTATGTATTGCAGGCAGGTGTTAGCTTCCACCACATAATATCAATTTAAAGCATATGTTTTGATTTGGTACAGACAGGTGTTGTGGGGATATTTTTCTCTAATACTTGAAATGCTTTGCTTCCATAACTTACATTGCTGATGCTTACTTTACTTCTCTGTCCTTCAGAACCATGACTTAGGCCTTTAAAATCAGGCAAGACTTAATGTGTGAATAGTTTTTGCTTTGGAGTTGGGCTAAAGCTGTGAATATGTGAGCCTTGAAATGGAAAAGCGGAAAAGCTGTCTTTATTGCTGAATTGTACTGGTTTTCTGATTTCTGAACACTGAAATAGGTTGTTGTCTCTTGCAGCTAGCTTTGAGGTCTGCTAGGTACATAAACAAGTTTTAACTACAGCTATGTGGCCCAAAGCTGGTTTTGTGATAGCTATTGTTTTTAGACAATGTGACAAACACTTTTTAAATCTTTTACCCGTTTTCCTCCACTGTCTCCCTTGGAAAACAGTTTTCAAATAAAGTTATTGGTAAAATAGGGTACTTTATCCCACTGCCTATAACTTTACAGCACTGTATGGATCATTAAGGCCTACAAATGCTTAAAGTAGGGCTCATGGGGAGAGTACAAGTCGACTTTCACACTGACCGAATAGACATTATTCCTGGAGCATTACCATACTGTGTATTAGTTTCTGAAGAACAGATCTATACAGTGAAAGAACTATTAAATGGCCAGCAGTCGACTGCAAGCCAATGCAGACATGCTTACTTGATTGGAGTAGGTGTATTTAAGAGATAAATTATAAAAGTTCATTATGGAGAGGAAAAAAATATTGACATGACAGCAGGTGATGCAAAGTCCCATTTCACTGCAAGCCACAATTCAATGTGATTTTCAAACTTCATCTTCTTTTGAGATTTAAACTATGGTACTCTGGGATGCATCTTGCTATAAGGAAGGCAAGAGGGATTTGCTCTGAAATGTAACTTTTGGCAAGAGGTTGTTCTGTAGATTCTGAGTATCCAGCATCCCTTCAGTTTCTTGGCCATTTTCACCTTTGTTACTGGCTTTTCAACAGCTCTGATGCTGCTGTTTTTTGGGGTTTTCCAAATAGAGACTATATGGTTGCTGTCAGTAAGCATGGGGGTTTTGTGTTCTTTCTTCCATCTCAGTCCTTCAAGATTCCCAAATTTTGCTTAGTGTTCTGTGTCCTAGCTAAAACTGGGCTAGAAAGCTCGTATACACCAAGTACCAGTCTGATCCAGGCAAAATACTTCCTTTGTCTATAACTATCGCCATCCTCTTTGACCGGTTAATCTCCAGGTATATGAATTAAGCTTTGTGAATTTTGTAAGCACATACTTAGTGGCTGGAAGAACATGCACTCAGCATACTGTGAAGTAAATAAAGACTAAATACAGTCTTGGTGTTCTGTAGGTTTACTATGGGATTTGTTAATTATGTTTTTTTCATGATATTCAGAAGAAATGAAGCTTGGCAAAGCATGCAGAATAATCTGTTTATTTGGACTATTTAATAGAAATAATTTGGTATCTACAAGAAAGAGAAAATGTAATTACTAGCATATTGCTATAACCAGCTATTGAGATAAAATCATGGGAAACAGATAAACATTTTTAAAGTATTAAAAAATGCAAAATCGTAGCTGTTTGTCCTATGAATTTTAGCTGGGTTTTAAATGGAATGTAAATCTGACCTTAAGTGCACTGAATTTAATAGACTGGCTACATGAGTTTTGATAGTTTATTTTACCTGTGTATTGTACAGCCAGTAATCAAAGGTTTGGAGCTACATTTTTTTGCAGTATGCTGACAGGTGCATGCATGAGTGCATAACAATGCAAACGCACCTCTTGCTCACCCAGTGAATATTCTTAGGTAACTCTTTCAAGCCAGTAGAAAAATCTTCATCAGAAGCTTTCTGAGGCTTTCAGCTAAAATTATAGAAGTGAAAGACTCTGAATAACTTACCTGCATATTTAATGCTCAATATATAGCTTGTTCATGCCATCTCCATCCTCTGTATACAATCTCAGTACATAGTGTATAGTGCCTTTTAAAAGTAAAAAATTGACTTGATAAACAGGTGTACCAGAGATTAAGTCACTTAGCACACAAAATTGAAGACACATAACAGACTTCATCATGATTCATGATACCTGATAACCCAGAGTTAACTATTATCATAATCAGGTAGGATTTTATCATAGATCTATGTACAAATTATGTTAAATAATTGTTTTGAAATCTGATCTAATCACGAAGAACAGCATCCTGGATAATGCTTAAAACACAGTTCTGGTTGCAGCCCTTGCAGCAACCTAAATGATAACTAGTTTTTCCTGCATCTAAAGAAATTCATTCATTTGCAGATATGAAGGCCATGCAAGCCTGGTAGTCTTGCATCTTATTAATGTAAAAAAAATACTTAGGTCATCTGTAAACAGGAGAGATTATTTTATCTTTACAGCTGTAACATTTTTCTTGATGGAGAGGTCACCAAGATTAGAGAAAGAACAGTGGTTCCACTGTAGAGATCAGACTGCTGGGCTGGGACCTGTGTTAGAAAATGACAATACATAAGCTCAGGAAAAGGCAGCAAAATGAATTAAAGGTTCTACCATGCAAATACTCCTGTGTTCTTAATGAGTCAGTATTTCTGAATGAATAATTCAGAAAATAACCACTTTTTCCAGCATTTAGAATAGTATCAAAAGGAACCCTATTTTGTTCACATTTATCTATTGTTCATAAGTAAATGCTCCCCTGAGATTGATTGCTATTTGTTCTTTAAAATGTCTGCTATAATTTTTCCATTGGGTGATGTTATGTTTGTGTTGGCTTGGATGAGTGTGCCAGAAGCCCTGTTGTGTGTATCCAAATAGAACATTTCTCTTAAAGAACCGTATCCATCTCTTCTACATAGGCTTTTCAGGTATCCTTCCATTTTTTGATTTTTTCCGTCTCAAATGTGTGTTACGAAATTAGATACCACTCCATGGTACAGTGTACCAATTTAATTCTGCAACTTTGGAACCTCACCCTTTGATGGAATTTTGGAAATCCTCAATCTAACCCAATTCTAGCAGTTCAAACATGGCAATTTTGACTGTATTTCCAAACATGCTATTTATAATGAAATTACTATAAATATAAAGTTGATTTTGTGAGGTGTAACTAAAAGATAATTAGTTTGCATAATAGTTTAGAGGTCCCTTGAATTTAAGAACAAAATAAGTATAGGCATTTAACATGGTAAAAGCAAGTTTATATTGTCTTTATTAATAAAGTAAAAGCTTCTTAGAAGTGTATTAGAACATTATGTCAGTTATACAGCATTAACATGATAGTCTTTTTTTTTTTAGGGCATATAATGATTTTCTAGCATTGTGTTCTTATGTATCATTTAGCTGTATTTTCAAAGTAACTCCTTAATATTTGACAATACTCTATGTCTGGAAACTATATGGGAATAATGTAAATGTTGCTTATGTTAACACATAAGATACTCCAACTGCAGTATTTTAGGTAGCCATTTCATGATTTACAAATGGATTTATAGTGAATATATAAATTATACCTTTTAGGGAGAAAACCAGTCTGAAGGATAAGTGAGATCTCTGGTATGTGTAGTTCAATTGTTCCTGTTGTAGTCCTATAGCTCTTTAGTTCTTGTTTCTACTGAGCCAAAAGGGATTGTGAATACAATAAAAGACAGTTAAGGTTTGGTTTTAGAATACCTATGAGATGAACAGACTGTAGCTTTCTAATCCAAGCATATGACTTCTTTCTCTTCAAACCACTCAGGGAGAAAAGGTCTGTTAGTGTGTGAAGGTAAACAAAATGTAAGAGTAGATGAAAATTCCAGGTACAATTGGGTACAACAATAAGTCTCAAAAATATTCATTACATAGACTCCAAAATATACAAAAACCCCCACAAAACAACCAGATATGAGAAAGTAGGCAACAACATTCTCACTGTATCTTTATAGATTACCAAACCAATAGAATTAAATATTCAGATGTTTCTTGTTTTTCAGCTGGGAACATCTTTGTCAGCAAGGTCTGACTACTTCTCCCTCTGTTTTTAAGGGAATTGTCCATTAATATCAATGTAAGAATGACTGACATTTTAGAAGAAAATAAGAAGAATACTGCCACAAACTCTAGTTATTGTTCGTATGTTACTGAGTTCAGCTTTCTAGAATAACACAGTATCAATTCCTTCCTAAAATTTTATAAACACCACAAACATTTCTTTAGGTTTGGAGAATAGCATTTAAGCTATCAGTAATCATCTTTATTCAACAGAGCAAGTCATGCAGAGACATTGGACTAGTGAAACTAAATTGCTTTTTGTGAGACAAAGTCATTGTATTCTTCTGTTACCACATTAACACCGGATGTTGAGTTTCTAATGCTAAAAACCATGGTTATGTTAGCTGTTATTTTAAATACAGAAGAAAATGCTTTTAACCAGCTGGGGAAGACAGGCAGCAGGGGAATGTGGAGAAAAGAAGTGGGAATGGGAAAACAAAATGTTACGAGATTAACACTTTTCCTTTTTCTGTTGTTGGGTGTGAAAATGTATACATATATTTTCATGTCTGTTATCAAGCTGTTATTCAAAGACAGCTTTTTTAACTTGGTATGCAATAAGTAATTTAGCCTGAAAGGTAAGAATACAAAGAGAGCAGTGGGGCAAGCCTTTTTCATTCTCAGATTATTAAAAAATAAACAAATAAAACCAAAACACAACCCATAGAAAAGGCCTGTTGATTACCAGCTGTGAAATTCCACTGGAAAACCTTGAATTAAACAGAAAGCTAGAATCTCTTTTGCTTTTTGTAAACATAATTTTAAGTTTTGGTTCCATATATACTATGAAAATCAGCATGCAAATGTTTAATGTTTGGACTTGAGTTCTCATTTATTTCATAGTGTAACAAAAATCTCAGTGAAGGTTCAGATAGAAACATTTTACAGAGCCAGGTGTTTGCATAATTATACACTTCAGGTATTTTCCACCTTTTCTGAATTGTTTGTCACTGACTATATCCCTCAGAACCAGGTACAGGGTCTTGGCTGCATGTATTCTGGTTTTCATATGGCTGTTCCACTGGCTTACACAACTAAATTTCTTGTTTAAGGAATGCACATTAAGAGGAAAGAACATAGATTTTTGGTTATAGGGGCTTTTCCTCTCAGTGCTGATGAAGTAAGGAGTTTTATCACATTATCCAGAAAACACTTAAGATCCATTTTAGGCATTTTATATTTATTTTAAAAGTTGATACTGCTAACAAAATAAATAAAATCATACATTGTGCCATTGTCACTACGATTAATTCACTGAAACAAGCCAGTAACTCCAAAATTGAGGTGAAATCTAAGGGTATGTATGCTCAAGGCGATTTCTTAAATTCCAGTTGCTATGAGTAATGACAAATGGGTCTCCTTCCTTTTTCAATATTGTTCTTCTCTCTTAGGGGTACCATCTCTCAACCCCTAGTTTACACAGGGAAATTGTAATGATTATTGGTAAGGTGGGAAATGTGCAGTCATTTAGTTTCTGAAAACTCTAAAAGGATGTCTTGCTCAGGGGTATTGCACTCAAATGCAGAGCTGTTCTGCTGATTCATCCTGGCAGCCTAGCATCACAGGATAAAAGGAGGTCATTTCTAAGTTAAGATTATCACTTTTTTTTTCCACCCAATACTTTTTTTTTTTAATCATACAAAGTGTAGTTCTTCTTTCTTAATGGAAAATTTTCAGAAAGATTTATCTATAGTTTCACCTGTCTCTGTCAATGTTCCTATCTGTGAGTGGAAGGAAAGGTTAGAAGAAGCTAGGCCAATAGATCTTTCATGAAAAATGAGAAGGAACGAACTCGGGAGGATATTTAAATGTAAGTTGTAATTTTAAAGTGAAAAATAAAGGATGCTGTATTTTAGGCCATGAAAGTTGTGCTATATTGGAACCAGGATCAAAATTTTTTATGTGGTGGGATAGCTCACATAACTAGAATGTTGAAATGGATATATACAGGCTCTTTAGGAAGGACTGGCCAAGGAAGTGAGGAGGTGGGTAGAAATGAGATGAAGCAAGACTCTTCTCGGTGTCCAAAGGACAAGTCACAATGAACAAAACCTGAACATGTAACATTCAATTCACACATTAATAAAAATACTTTTTTCAAGCAGCTAAAAATTATTGGGACTATTTCAGAGTCCCAGATACATTTGAGGTAACATTGCATTTTTTAAATATATTCTGTCAGCTTTTTTCTTTTCTAGATTTGCATATTGTAGGGGCAGGGGTTTCACTGTTGTCTTCACTTCTACTCTAGGACAGAGTATATTTTTAAACAAGTTTATTTCATTGCTACAAAACTGTAATTTGGAGACATCCCATAAAGCATTTTTAAACAAATCCCAATTATGACTCGCATTCCCACCTACCTACCCACTTTTTTGATTGCTTTTTCTGTCATCTTTGAAAAAGTTAGTTGTTTACACGTAGAAGATTTCTGATAAGAATGTGGGCTTTTTTTTCATTTTTCCTCAATTTTTTTATGGCAGGATGCTTTTTCACAAGCCAAGTAGATTTGTTTTATAGGACTTTTATAGAGCAATTACTGTTGTGAGGGACTTTCATTGTGCAATTAAGACAAATATTCTGCCACATTCATTAATTACTGGAACACTGAAAACACTAAACAAAACAAAGACACACGGTCTTGAAAATAATTGAAGAATCACTTAAGCTTGAGTACCCTGCACTGGAAAATGTAAGATACTAAGAAGCAGTCTGACCATCTGCTAACTGTATTATTTCCCTCTTCTATAACAGAACGTGTCAAAATGAAGATATTGGAGGTGCTGCCTACCCCCAAATACATTCTGATTCTGGAAAAGGCTATTTCTCAGTAAAAATTCATGAGGTTTGTAATCACAACTTCATCATTAAAAGATGTAGTTTGTGTGAAGAGGTGGCTCAGAGAAAGTTATAACATACATGGACCTTTCTTCCACATACTTCAAATTTATCCCGAAGTTGGTGATCTAATGCTCTTACTGAGACTGGCCTTCATTTTCCAATCCCAAATGAGACTACTTGGCCTCCTTATTTGACTCACTGAAAGCCAAAACACAGAGAGGTTAGATGCCTCTCCACACTCCAGTGCTTATTGTGATACCATGAAAAGTTTATGAATGCCAAATTTTGAGTTCCTAAAGTTGACATTTCTGATATCAAATAAATCAGTTTGCACACAAGTAAGGCAGATATTATCAAATCTACAGTAACTATCAAAACAGTTTGCCTCACAAGATTGCTCTGAAGTTTTTCAATCTTTATGCCATCTTTTGTCCATGCAGCTCATCACAGTGCCTGTGGACCACTTAATGTTTTATGTATTCACCATCACAAATAGCTAGTGAGGTGGGGAAGCACTGTTAAACCCAGTACAACAGAGAATGTAACTCAGGTGTAAGGAATCTGCAACGGAACAAAGATGGAATTCTGCAGTCTGAAAGCTGTCACTCCAACCACTGAATCAAGCATAATCTATAGATTCTGAGGATCTGACAAGAGCTATGTGTAGCTGCTATGTGACATTTTAACCATAAAAAGTATTCTAGCTAATAGAAAGCTGGATTTCTTTCTCAGATTTCAGACAAGAGAAGTGGTGAAAAGGTATTTCCTTGTGAGCAGTAATCCCTTACAGGCTTTCCTTTCTACCATTTTGCTTTTCTCCTTGCTCCTTATTAGGTGTATTAGTCATCATAATCCCATTATGGAAATGAGTTGATAAGCTAGGAGACATCCTCCCCAAACAGTGTCTTCTCTGGAGAGTTAAAGAAGAGGGGAAGACACCATCTTAAACCTATTTCCAGCCAATCAGAATAGGAATGTGAGCAATCAGTGACTGAAGCCATATTATAATAAGAAAATTAGAACAGAAACCATAGTGTTCAAAAAATCCATTTTCAGCCTTTAGGAATAATTCTTCCCTGATGCTTCCCAGTTTTCAAGGCTTGTTTGTCTGATAACAACAAGAAAATTCACTCCTGTGCTGCATAATGGAGTGCCAAAGTATACAGCACATCCAAAAAATTCATTTCAGCACTGAAATCATCTGTCAAATGCTGTAATATCTATCTTACACAGCTGAACAAATTTGCCAGTCTTTTAGTAGAATATGATAATGGTGATGAATGCGTTGACAAGATGACGTGCTCCAGCAGGAAGCAATATTTCAGACAGGGATTTTCTTTCTAAAACAAAGTAAGAAATCACAATCAACCCTGTGGATAAATTGCAGAGTAGAAATTGAGGAAGATTTTTGATGATCCTCTGTCAAACATCCTTCCCCAAGTAATGGTTAATCCTGTGGCAAACATCCTGACTGATAAGCTGTGTGTTTCTATGTCTATGAACCAAGACTGCTTTAATGAAGTTTTTATTGTAGACAAGATTATATTGCAGTGCATGAAATCAGGGATTTCTTATTCCTACTGGACTGAAATAAAAAAATGTGCAGAAAGAAGGCTTACCTATGGGAAGGTGCTATAGCAAAATAAGAGTGCTTCAATGTTTCCCAATTTCATACTGAAAAAAAATCCCATCGTGTCTTGCCCTATGTAGCCTCTGTGCGTTCTTGTTGTGTATATATTTGACTTGACCAGGCACCAACCCCTGCCCTGTGTGAATGAGGCACAGGTAGAGCATAGTTCCCATTGCAGAACGTAATGACCTTCAGTGACAAGTTAATTTGGAGGCAGAGTAAGAACATAGAAAGCTACTTGCTGCTAAAACAAGGAGATTAAAACTTTGACATGGCCTGAGCTGCTTCTTTCTCTAGACTATTCTAGGGTCATGCTCAGAATTTGTGCTTCAAACTCAGTCATTGTTTAACCCTTAGATTTCTTCTCTTTGTAAATTCCTCCACCTCAAAGTTCAGCATAGGCTTTGATATATGGAAATAAAGTGGGATGAGATTTTGAAATATATGGATGGAATTGATTCTACAGTTGCCTTACACTGGGGATCACTGTGCATGAATTTGATTCCAACCAAGAAGGTGTGGGATGTGCTTATTGTAAGTCTTTACAACTCTCAAATTTAGTTAACATTTTATTATCATAAAATCTTTACTAAAAGGGGGAAATCAAATCAGCAATATTATCACAGATGACACTACCTAAACATCTTAATAGAGTAGGTCGCTTTATTAAGTTTTTCTTTCAATCTATAATTTCGTATATTGGGAACTATTCTGTGCATCATTGAAATAAGTGACTGTTAGATGAGAGACAACTTGAGACCTGCTTCATTTGCATTTACCAAGTCAAGCTGTTGTTTTTCACATAATTTATTAAATGAGTTTCAGAAAGATACACACTTTTGATATCCCAGGAAAATACTTATGATTTATCTCCTGTGCCTGTTCTCATAGATTCCATAGGAATCCTACATGTTGCGCTTATAGAAGTCTGCCACTAAAGGCTGGGAGGAGAGCTGTCTAAAATATTTGCATAGCACCTTCTCTGTGGGCTAAATGATATGAAAGTAGCCCTGCTTCAGGTTTTGTTACATGCTTGAAATTCCTAGCAAAATACTAATCAAAAGGCTTGTTAAAGAAAATTAATTGTAAAACATCTTTTTTTCCCAAATAAATTGAAGGTTGAAAGATTGTTTCAGTTGCTATCCTGAACAGAACAGTAGACAGCTCTAGGCAGTGGAGCCACTAAAAATAAATCTCCCCATGGAACACTGTCTCTTTCCTTGCTATGAGGAACGGGTAGAACTTTCCTAGTCTTCCTTCTGCAGCAGCTCACCCCCATTTGCAGCTCTGTCCACACTTCACCTCCCCCATAGATGATAGTGCTTATTTATTCTGGTCAATTTAGAGCTAGAAAATTTTTGCTTGCAGTGAGTAACAGCTAGAGACTAGTGCCTTAGTATAGAAAGCACTGCTATGAATATGGAACAGAGCGCTAGATGGCCGAGGAGCCTGTTTACAAGCTCCTAGCAGACCCTGGATAACAAACTGTGCAGTGAGCACACAGGCCAGCAATAAAGTGGGTTTGGTTCCCATGTTAAGCAGCAGTCACAGGTAAATGATATGTAAGGATTAAGAAGATGTTACAATTAAGTTACATGGCCCCACAAGAAGTTAATTTAACCTCTGTAAAGAAAGAGCCTTTACTGCAGTTCTGCAGTGGCTGCCCCTCTCCCTACTGCATGGCATCCACCATGCTCAGTTTTACTGAATGAGATGCTTTAAAACAGACAAGCTGTAAATTGCCATGTTCAGAGAGTATTTTTACCTCATATTAATGATATCCCAGATATTTATAGAATAAATAGTATAGAAAGTTTATTAATAGTAGTAGGAAGGAAACAGTTTCCCCAGAATAGGTGCTATGTGTCTGTTAGTGAAAGCAAGAATATGGATAAATGTGCTATGTGAGGTAACAATCCCAATGCTTTGGTGCTAATGATTTCTGTTGCATCTTTTCAGCAACAGAACTGGTATGCGAAGGAGTAAAGGAGAGAGAGGTTGATAAATATAGCTATTTTGGTAAATACAATTCAGAAACAACCTTGAAATGTAATATAAGAATGTGTCAGGGAAAGCTCAGTTTCTGGTGATTTGGAAATATGTGTTTCCAATTTTTTACTAGTCTTCCATAAATTAAAACAAAGTATTTGATGACTTTGAAGCAAAGCAATTAGTAATGAAATATTTAATTCTTGCTCTGTAGTGACACAGAACTTCAGGCAATTAAAAAAAAGAGGAAAGATGGCACTTCATGGCAAACATACTGAGCAATCTAATTGTACAAAATACTTCTGAAGTTTTATCCTTTTCAGCTTAAACAGTTAATTCACATCCATCAAAAGCTTTTCATGAGATGGATTTAATCTCTGAACACCATTTCATGCTTCATTATGCTACATTGATGGGCATTTGGGGTACTCATTACTCACTTTTTTTTAAAGAAATGGAAATACGTTCATAAATACGGGGTTTTTTTTCCTTCTTCATTCTAGAAATATACTTCCAGAGAGTTTAACACTCAAATATTTAAACAGTGTACAACTGCCATTGCGCTGTGTCTTGTGAATATTGTTCTTGCCTGCCTGGTGTTAGCTCTTGTGAAACACTGAATCTGGGGGAGTATCCAGGCTGGATTCTCAGTCACTGATGTCCCAGCTGGAGTTCAGGAGCACCAGCCCAGGTAAAGAAGTCAGGAAACTGGTTTGTATGCATGTATACCTCTGCCCTCCCCAGGATGGAATTAGAACTGTTTGATTATGTGCCTCTTTTTTCAGACAGCAATATGATGTTGTGTTTCTGGAGTAAAATGGTTGAATTATTTGCTCTGGTGCTACTGTAAGGCTAAATTCTACAGCTGTTTCCTAAATGGTACCCAGTCCCAAGAGCAATCCCCCAGAAACAGACAGAAAGCCTGCATAAACTGTTGCTTTTAAAGAGCTTGGCTAATTCAAGACTACAGGAAGTTTTCATCATCATTACTATGAGTACAAGCAGAGATGACCAAGTGGTAATTAACTTGTTATTGATTTCTTAATAGAGTTCTCTTTTGGTTAAAAATAGGGGAGTGTAAGGAAAATAGCTTATCCCTCCTGACAGACTGCTGGAGAGGTATGCTCAGCCAGCTCACTCTGAGGCACCTTTCCATACAGCCTTGCTGGAAAATTACTTCCAATTTCTATCTATTTCTCCAGACCTCTCCAAGAACATCCTGAACTCCTAAAAGCCTTTTCACCTATGAACGACTCTCCGAAGTTTGCATCTATACAATTTGGCATAAATCTGCCAAGATTGTTTAAATCAGAAGGAGCCCAGTCTGTACTTAGAATTACCCGGAGTTCTATATTTGTAAATCATGAAGATGAAATATGTGCACTGAGGCAGTAAGAAACGTATCCTCAGTGTAGATCACTTTTTTCATAGTGAATATCTTTGAGTCACTTCCTAATTCTTCTGGTTAACTGAAAGTGACTTTTGTGGTCTTTCTCCTTCTACAGAGAGTCCTTTACTGAGTTTTAACTAGTGCCTGTAGTCTCCTGAAGATACTGTATCCATGGTTAAAAATATTCCCTGTGCACAAGGAAGGGGAGAAAGAATTTGTTTTCTCTGGGAACAGTTGTAGTGTTGGGCACCAGGGTTTATGAGCAACATGGAGGTGGACACCAGAGATGTATCTTAAGAGAAAAGATGTTTTGTTCTTTTGCCTCTTCTCATTAGAACCCAGAGGCAGGATAATATAACCCTGAAGGAAACTGCTTCCCTTCACAGTCATTGTGATTGTGTCTGCTGGAGCATGTAATTATATGGAGGGAAAAAGAGCAAGCTACGAAAGGTTGTTGAAAGCCTCAGGACTCCTAGTCTCTCTGTTGTTGGGAAGTAAAGCCCTCTGTGGCAGAACATGTTTGGGTAATTGGAAATGGGACACATACTGCTTTCATTAGCTTGATGGTACCTATGTTAAATAAATGTATATTGATAGTATTTCCCTAATGCCCAGAAAGTTCTTGTCTCCAGAGAAAGGGAAAACAAAGACAGTATTTTATAACCTGTACAACTAAGCTATCGATTTAACAATGGTGCAACTGAGAATGAAAGCAGTTCATAACATTCAGAGCTGGGCAATGCTTTCTTGAAGTACAAGAGAGGATAAATGATGACAGGGGAAAGGGCAGAAAACCTGCAGTGGGGTAATGTCAGTATCTCTTTACTTCTCTTCATCAGGTTTGCTTTTATTTATAAAGAGGAAACTAGAGACAAAACATTGTCTATTGTTGTGCTGAGTGAACAAGAAAGTTTTGTAAAACCAAGAACAAAGGAAGAATTTGTATGTGAGTTCCTTTGTCACTAAGTTCCCCAGCCTTCAAAACAACAGAAAAATTAATAAACAAGTCTGATTTTTTGGGGGTATTTCAGACATATCATGAGCAACATTCTAGATACTGAATATCCTTATTCTAGATATCTTAAACTGTCCATCCCATCATGCAAGAACTAAATCCAGGGCAGGAAGAAAGGTCTTTGCTAACCAGTACATCAGTACCACAGAGTTCAAGATCTGGCTTTAAAGCAGTGGTGAGATGAAAACTGGAGCCTCCACTCTTCTTCTTCAGTGATGGGAAATAATGCAATTTGACACCAGTGCTTATTTTTTATGTACTCAGAAAAGGGGAAAAAGAGGCATAGTTTAGATATGCCTAACTCTTTCTTAAAAATAAAACTGTAAGGTGTGGTTCAGCCCATATAGTATGCAGGAGTATAAATGGACACATAACATGTTTTACACACTCCTACAAAATACCTTTTTATATATACTAGATGAGTGTTTTCTCGACTACTCAATCACAGTCTTCCCAAGTCTCTAAAAGGGGTCATAAAATGTTACTCAGCAGAGTCAGCACCAGGGCTGCTCCTACAGAGCAGAGAAGTGTGAACAGGCTGTAATTACTGGTTTCAAGTGTTCTCAGTAGTCAGGGACCTATTAGCTATCATTAATTGGTGGCAACAGTTCAGACAGTTGTACAAAGACATATGAGTCAGAAGGACATTGCAGGTTCCAAAAGTTGAAGAATCACAGCGGCAGAGCAATGGACCTACTCAGGTAAATTGCAAAATACCCCAAATTATCCCAAAGATAATTGTTAAAAATCTGATTGCAGAGGGGGCAAGTATTACTGCCAATAAAGTGTAGTATAACCTTGCCAGCCTTTTTTAAAGGAAGGATGACAAGACAAGAATTTGTATGTTCTCTTGTTCACTGAGTTCTCGTTCATTAGTTTCCTCGCTGGCCCCGAACTAGGGAGTCTCTTTACTGAGAAGCGGAGTCCATGTTCAGTGTCACAAAGATTCTCTCAAGCAGAACAGGCTTAGACCAGTATCTTGATGCTGAGCTTCCCAGTATTGTCACCCATTAAACCTCTGGCTCCTGAGGACATTAGGACAGGCATTGAACTTTCAGGCACTGAGAAATGTGGGACCCTAGCTGATGTGTTTATTGTGAGATGGATAAGCCCCTGCACTGCAGTGTTACAAGGGCATTACCACACCTGATTGCTATCTATTATACATCTTTTCTTACTCACTGGTTTTACCAGTCTTTTTGCTAAACAAACAATACTCTGCTCTCCCATTTAACTGACTTAAACTGTCTGACTATCAATTCTCAATGCAGAGTTAAAATTAATGGTAAAGTTAAAGGTAATTCATGACACAGGGATATAGATTATAGAAGACATGCATTTTTGTCATGTTTATTTCATAGCTTGTTAAATACAATATCATTTTACTATAATATTTTTAAGATTTTACAGTCATTGGCAAGATTCTCTAAAGATGCACACAATACTCCATCCATGATGAATAGAATCACCCATTAATGTCAGTGCCACCTCTGGATCAGTAGCAAAATACAGCCACAGTGGTCTCGGATATGCTGTAATAATCACAGTGTTTGCTTCATGGTGATTGCAGCGCTGAAGGAGGAGAACTGCTATAGGTAGACAACATTAATATAGTCAGATCCTGTATCAGGCTCATCAACATCTGACCTCAGGTCTCATAGTGATGCAAAAAAATCTCTTCCAGAATGAATATTAGCCAAGATTTTAACACTGAACAGGCACCATAGAGCTTGGATTTTCTAAACTGTGTAACTGCTTACAATGTCTTTTAGATTATCCTTTGGATCTGTCCTTCATGCAGACCTGTGGTTCAGACAGTCTACCTCATGCTCTCTTTTCTTACTGCAGATATTTTTTGAAGTCTTCTGGCTTCCAATTTTTCTTTTTTTTTTTTTTTTTTTAAGAAAGGGTTTTCTGTTTCTAAAACATCGTATGATGCTTTGGCTTTTATGTATCTGACTGGGCATGTAGTTATGAGAGTTTTGCCATTTCCTTCAGCTGGGAGAAGAATTGAGGTACTTGAATGATCTCTTTGGAGGAAGGACTATATTAATCTAGGTCTTGCATAACTCTTTAGGTATTTATGAGGCTGTTTAATAGATTATTAATAAAGTCCATTCAGTTCTTACATGCTGCCATCATATTTTCCCTCTATTTCACCAATGATGCCAGCTTTAAGAGATTTTTAGTGGAATTTCCAACAAGCACCTTCTTGTTTCCTTTCATGCCTGGAATGTAATCCCTGTGCAAGTGTATGAAGTTTCTACAGTACCCTTCTCTAACTCTTTCTTGTAACTTGCATTTACTACAATTTTGTGTAAAGAGCTTGACAATGCTGTCACTAAAAACACCTCTCTCCTACTTTGTGCAAAGACCACCTTTTCATTATATAAATGTACAGTGCCTAGGGGACTGTGTGGTTTCAGTCTGAAAAGAGAGCCATTATATAGTACTAAAATTGTGATCAGTGCTGATTTTACTCATCAAATTAACAGTGTCATAGTTTATTAAATTAACCATCAATGTGCTCTTCAATATCAACAGTTTAAAAACTTGTGTCTTTGTTGTAGTATGTTTATACACACAAATATATATTTTAGAAGGCCCAGATGAGTTTGAACACATGTACTTTTTCAGCAATCACCAAAAGCTTAGTTGTTAATGAATTTTGTGTCAGCTCATGGAACATCCTAAGCAGATGTACATGGAAGAGCAACGGAAATGCTTTATTTCTGTTACTCTCCCTAGCACCTGCAACAAGTATTTCCCTGGGACACAGCAAAAGAAGAAAATACAGCATAGGAAATGAATGTTCCGCTTTTGTTGTGAATTACATCATGGTCTTTATATACAGCATGGTTTGAGGACAGCAAGACCACTTACTGAGGCTTGTTCAGCCACTGAAGGCTTAGCCCTAATAAAAACGATAGTCCTTTGTTGATTAACCCGTAGGTCATTGCTCAGGTGAAATTGCTGTAAAATGCCTTTCTTAGCTGCCTGCTACAGGTAAAGGCCATGATTTCTCTTAGCCTCATGTTGCACTGAGTACAGAGAAACATATCACAAACACCTGTGAATTTCTGAAACCCTCATCTGATTTTTATCTGACCTTTCCTTGAAACATTATCACATAAATATATTTTTCCAGTCAGACCTTGGTTCTAAATGGATAAAAGGAGCAGAGAGAAAATAGGATGTTTCATTTTGTTACTTGTTTGGGATTTTGTATATATAAACCTCCAGTAAATAAATCTCTGAATGAAAAATTGATGCAGGTTTTCTTTTTTTACCTTTCTCCCCTTATCAGAAATGCACTGAGCCTTATCTCGCTGAATATATTCACTGATCTTGGCTATTCATTAGAAGTAATAGAACAGCTAAATAACTTTGGTACACAGCAGCTCCAACATCTTTTGTTTAGTTTCTTCAATAAATCATATTGTCAGAGGTTACTTTATTTTACTATTGTGTCACTGTAAAAGAATGAACTATATTTTGAAAATTTCCATCTCTGTTGCTTAAGCTCTGCTCTACTAAGTTTAATACCCTGACAATTCCAGCCATAATTTACTCCTTGGAACAGGTCATTAAGTACACATTGCTGCTTCAGACTTATTCTTTGATCCATTGCCTTTTATAAAATATAGAAATGGTCTAAATAGTCTCCATAGAAAGAATTTTCTTTTAGGTTGGTATTTAACTATGAATCATAATACATAATTCACCCACCCATCCAGAAAAATTTCTTGCACCATACAAACATGTGCTTTCATTCTCAGAAAGCCATATGGTGCTTCATCGTTTGCCACAGTGGACTGATTCAGAAATAATAAGGCTAGTCATATTACCATAGCTAAGTGAACAGATATGCTGGTAAAGCAGGTAGTATCTTCTGTGTTACCTGGAGATAATACAATTGTTCTGTGGCAGTCTGCCAGAGATTGTCAGAGTCACTTTTAGGAATCTGATGTGATTTGACATATAAACTATCAGGGTAGCTTGGTTTGGGGGTGCATGATAGTGTTATAAGCTTCTCCCATGGACAGATCAAAGCAGTTAATAACACATCAGAGGATGGTCAATGTGATGATACAGCTAATCTCTAGGGAGGAAATTTCATCTTTTTCCTCTAGAGAATTGTACTCAATCACCGTGAAGAAGAGTTATGAATGAAATAATCATGTTGCAATTATGGGATCACTTCTGTCACTCCCAAAAACCTTAGCCTTAAGAGCATCCCATTTGGCTCTATTAAATTAGTTTGAGTATTTGCACAGAGAAAGCACCTATTTCTACAGTGTTAATGGGTCAGATTGCATTATCTTTATTATGTTGGTAATATCTGTCTAGAACAGGTCTGTTTCAAATAACAGCCCTGAAGCTGTCATTAGGGTCAGAGAGTTTTTAAGTTAAGAGAGTTTTTTTAGAAAGACCAGTGTTGTCTATATATACGTATGTGATAACTGCATAGGTCATTTCATCCTCCCTAAGTACAGACAGATTTTGCTATTCATCAACTAAATAGTCCATAAATCTTCACACAAGACTTCTAGTTTATCCATTTTTCATGTATTTTTTTGTAGATATTAATCACCTAAATCTATTTATAAAGGTAATGTATTTACATGTCTAGACATCTGAATATTCAAGCTCTATTTCTCATTCCATGCAGCAAAAATTGATTAGCCGTACCTAGAGAAAATTTGTCAGAGTAACTGCCAATATTAACATCTGCCAGCCAATCTTCTTTATAATCAGCAGAAAAAGAAGTGATTTTTACCTCTAGGGAGAGCTTTCAAAGTTTCCTGTCTCAATTTGCAGTTTATATTTCTCAGGGGTATGAATATGAATAATATTACAATTCTCCATAGCTTCATCTATCAAATGTGTAAACTGATGACAGGATCCTGCAACAAAACACTGGGACAAAGACATCCCCTAGGCTGCTCTATTTAGAGAAAAAACAGAGTCAGCTTAAAAGACTTGTGGTCTGAAATGAACTCAGGATCAAATTGACCCAAGGTGTGCAGGGTGATAAAAAAGAAAAGATCGGTGCCAATACAGAAACAGTTATCATTTCTCAGTGAAAACAATGTTAGATCTTAACAGCAATATGCAGCACAGGGTGCGCGCACTTCAAACAAGCCAACAAACAAACAGAATGTTAGAACTCAGACATCAAAACCGCAGAGACTTGGTGGATGCCAATTTCTATTAATTTTAATGGGCATCTAGCATCCAGATTCCTTGGGATCATTTGAAATTCAGCACAAAATGTTAATAAATACTTATATTCCCCTTATCTTCCTTATTCACATCAGCAGTGACTCTTTAATGTGGAAACTAAAACTAGGATTTAGCCAAAGAGAAAGTAGTAAGGGTGTAGCAGAGATATGCTGGTGCCTTGTCAGGCCATGGGCAATTGGGTAGTTCAGTAATAGTGTCATCCATTTCTCTGTACTCAGAGCAGAAACTGAGTAAAATGTGACCCTCCTTTTGCTGGAGCACCATGCTAGGGTTTGGTATGTTGAAGAGTGGCTAGGTGAGTTCGGGGTCAGGTCCTCATGAGCAAAGATTGGCGATGTGAGAAACCACCATCAACAGTATGTCACACACTCACAGATGCCAGGTAGGTTCCTATGCCTATGAACAGAGGCAAGTGAACCTAATGGAAGAGTCCATGTTAAAAAGCAAAATCACAAATCTGCATCTGTTCCTGCCTGCCCTGAAAAGCCCCTGCCCTGAAAAGACTGGGCGTTTTCTGTTCTGCACACCCTACATGGTATCTCTCTTCTCACAGTCACCTTTACTAAGCCCACAGCATGCAAGAACACATTGTAACCATGTTCAGGAAGGTTACAATGCGTAGGATGTCAATTGTATGTATCATCTTTCCCCTTCTATAAGTTGAATGACTACTGGACTGTTCATCAGGGAATTTGAACTGTAAACCAAAAGGTAATTTCAGAATTCGTATTGAAGTCTCAAACACCACTTCACAAAACTGTTGGAATATTCTGGGCTTTAACGATGACCTATTTAAAGACTGCATCTGCAGTGCTTAAAGCAACTAGCCTTAAAGTCTTTTACAAAAGGAATATTGGAATTGTTTCTTTTCTTGTATTAATTTTCTATTTTATCATTCAATAGAAGAGAGAAAGCTTGAGACAAACTACTAGTTATTGGTCATATATAGTATTTATTAAGAAAATGTGTTGGTAGATAATGTTACTTAGTTATTTTGAGTTGCCTGAAAAGAAATCTTCATCATACTTGAATTCAGATTATGAGAACTAATCAGTGAATCGCAAGCGTGTTTTCTTTGGTTTTAAAGTATATTTGCTACCACTGTATTACACACTAATAAAAAAAGTAGAAAACAAGTGAAGTGGCAGAACCCACTATAAAAGATAGTTGGTTGTAGACTACTTATTGCAATCAGAAAGTAACTGAACAAAACATCCTCACAAATAGTTATAAATTAACATAGCCCCATTGACCTCAGTGCAGCCAGACTGATTTACAGCTCCATCTGTTCCCTTGTACTTACAGACTAAGTAACTATTTTATTCATAAGTGGTTTTTTCTCAGAGATAAAAGGCTATCTTCCACTCACCCTCCCTTTATTTTTTTTAAAGAGGCTGTTGGCATATTATTTGAAAAGCCAACAACTGACTGAGCTGTGCTCAATATAATGTCATCATTTATACTTTGACTTGGAAACATGTGCACCAAGATTGAAGTTATTTTCCTCCCAGGGGGGTAACACTCTATTTTAAGTGCCCATTAACTAATCCTAAACAGCAGTGGAGAATCAGTGGAAATACATGTGACTTCTACATGAATACCAAGTGAATTCATGAAGATTACTGCTGAATACAAAATTATTCCACCATAGAAGGGGTACTTGAAAGAAAAAGTTGCTGAAATAAGGAACAAGTCATAAAAACTGTTTTCTTCAGTAATAATTCTTTTATATTATATGGCTCTATTCCTAGCAGTCTACATTTCTATTATAAATCCCAGCTTTCAGGGACTTAAAACTTGTCTATTAAAACTTAGTTGGTGAGTAGTAATACATATGTGTCTGGGATTAAATTTTATTTAATAAAATATATAACCATATATTACAGTTGAATAAACTGTTAAGGGATTCAAATGCTGTTTAGCTTTGTTAATACCTTGTCTTTAAAATAAAATTACACAGATTTTTTTTATTTATACTTGTTACTGATTGGTCCCACTAGAACTGTTATGAGAATTTCGGTAATATCGGACTCTGCTCACATGTCAATTACTGCTTGAATTTCTCTTGATGCCAACAGAAGAGTATGATCCATAGTTTTAGTATCCACATGAGAGGCAAAATCCAAGCTATTTTTTTAGCTCTCAGCATATGAATGATTGTTAATAGACCTCATTCTCTAAATTAGTCACTTGGTTATCAATATTTAGATGATTAATCAGTATGTAGGAAGCCTGACTTGGAACTTAGAAGTGCTGAGTTTTCCCAGTATGTATTGAGGTTAAAGTAGGCCAACAAAGCCCAGTGGACATCAGCAAAGGTGCCTAATTTTATGTTTAAGATTTGAAAAATATAGCCCAGTTAATGGGAATATTTGGTGTTTTTTCTTCCTAGATTTGATGCTATCTGAGTATTTATATAATTACCTCACGAACTGTAGGGAAGGCACAGTTTTAACCCACAATATTTAGCACTCTCAGCATCAAGCAGGAAGATAAGAAAGAACAGATTTGCACACTAACTCCCTCAGACAGGATTCACAGGACAATTCAATTCTGAATGAGGAATCCAGAATACAATATGCAACATGGGAAAATGCAGATTTATAATTATAGTAAAACCAGAGTTGCTGTAATCTAGACATGTTCAGAATGATGAAACACATTTAAAATCTGCATTGTAATTATCTGCTAACCCAATTTACTACACAAGTTGATTTTCCAGTCAATTTCTCTGAGTTAAAATGATTAAGATGGAGTACATAAGACATTCATTCACATTTACTCCAATATTTGTATACAAAGACAAACCATTCTTATCCCTAAAATTTAAAGATACCTCTCTCACACACTCATTCTTTTACATCCTCCATTTTCACATGCCTCTTTATGCAAACATTCTCCCAAAACATTAGCTGATATATTGATATCATTTTCCCATTCTAGATACCCTGAAATGATCATTCTTCAGAGAGTAAGCAATGCTGAAGCTCATAAAATCACAGGAAAAGGGCTTTTATGGAAGGTTAATTTATACTGCTGTGAATTGGGGTAAAGACAATCTGGTTTGCAGTGTCTGCACACTACGTAGCAAAGGGAGGTCCCAATTCAAGATCAGGAAACAACATGCTACCACAATGTAATGGTAAGAAAATCATATTAAAAACTAAATAGAAAACCAGCAGAAGTGCTTGCCCTTCTGAATGCTTCTGCAAAACTGCAAAAAAATACCCAGAAGGAAGAAAATAATGGATTAAGTGAACTGATCTTAGCAAAAGGTTTGATATTTTGATAAGAAATACTTTAGATGTGGTAGCCGAATCACACATTGATTTTGGATGGCAAGGTTCCTTGGTTAACACACCCGGCTTGGATCCTCAAAACCATCCTGGAAATTGGTTACTTTCTGCTTATTTGCTGTGATTTGTAATGTAGACCCCCAGTCTCAGAAAAAAAAAAAAAAATCAACAAAAGCTCAACAGCTGGTGTGTTGTGACCCCACATTTTCCATGTTGATCAGTACTGTTGCATCATTTTCTATTAACTCTGCCTGATCATTTTTGTGTCCACCAGTTACCATTACTATTCTACTTCAAGAATAAAGTTCTCGAGTTAAACCTTTGGTTTTGAATAAATATTGAGCTAGAAATCTGTATTTATCACCCTTTACCCCTGTGTATGCAGTCATTCCTTTATGGTTTGTCATTTGTCCTTTTTCTCAATGTGTTAAATTGTAATTGATTTAAGATGTGGAAAGAAACACAGAAAATTGCAGTTACTTCTTTCAAAATCTTACATGGACAATTACTTGCTTCAGCATCATGGCTACCTGCCATTTTCTCACACATCATACATGAAATTGCAAATAAGGGAATATATCAGCAATTTTCACAGTTCTCAAAGAAATTACATTGCACTGAAACCACTTTGTCTGGATCAACCATTGTTTGCAGCTTTTTCTTTATAATTCCCATCAGTAGTAACTGGACAATTGAGAATTTTTAGTGTGAATGACTGAGTGGAATGATTTACTGATTCTGTTCTCCTTTTCATACCCTGTATGTATGCATTGCATGCAGTGCATTTTCTGTAATTAAATTACCAGACTGCTGTCAAACGAATTGTTTCATTCAGTAGTTGTGGACTCAGTCATTTTAGTGCCTTTACTCATTTTTTAACTGAGGGGGGAGTAGCTACATGTTTTCTTGACTATAAGCTGCAGCAATCAAACTGTGGCTGAACAAAACTATGTAAAATTGCTTTGATTTTTATGCAATTAGACTAAAAGAAGTACAATTGCCAGTTTTTTTTCAATATGGTTCATCTGACAGCACAATTCTATAAGTTCTGAGAGCTAAGGTACACTACCTATTTAAGGACAAATTAAATTGGAACATACAACCCTTTGTTGAACAGAGCTCTTTCTGAACTAGACAGGCAAATACGATTAGGTGGGATGGAGTTGTCCCCTCAGGAAAATGGCTTTGCATTACTATTGTATTTCCCACACCTGCTGCTTCTCAACCTGACACTTAGCTAGTGTATCAGCATATTCACAAATGTCACACTTCTGCTCATCTGTCCTTTAGATTCCTTTCTATATTGGTAGGACAATGTAGTCTGTGGATTGATCATTGAAATGAACAAAGATATCTCATATCAAATTAATATAAAAGTGAAAGGCATTACTGAGATGTCCAAATTCGAATTTCTGTTTAACTTGTAACATGGATCATTTTGTTAAGAACTTAAATCTCCATTTCAGCTGTGTTCTGCATGGGTTATATGATTGTATTTGGTGTGGAACCACCAGTTACTGGATGCGATGCTTCCATCACTAGTTAGCGTGAGAACGGCTTTTGTTCGCTAGCCTGAGTTTGAGCCTATTGACTTTGGTGGGACATGTATAGCCCCGCGTGGGGTTGGTGCATGCTTTACTATGGAAATAAGAAAGGTCTGCGTTTGTCCTTATTCACTGATGATGGTGACCTGGGCTTCAGTACAGGACACCCTAGATATATATTTATTTACTTCACAAAAATATGAACCGCTGTTCTCTTGCTGTCCTTCATTAAAGCTAGAGCTACTGTATTTCATCTGCAATCTATGCTGTGATCTTAGTGTAGCTATAAACTTTGCAATTCTGGGACAAGGTTAAGCTCCAGGAAGCAGAGTATCACCTTTCACAAAGAATGTTGAATCCAGCTTTTGAAAATCCAGATCCTCTTCAATAAAATGCAGAGCGTATTGTGGCTTTCCTTTGCCTATTGTGTACCCCTCCTATGTGTGGAAGGCAGGGAAAATTATTTTCATGCAGCACTTTTTATGGGATAAAACATTTTTATGGGTGTCACTGAGAGGAAAGTATTTAGCCAGCATTCCAAGCAGCCTTTAGGAGAAGAGTATGCAAGCTTGACATCCTTCTTCAACTACGCATGTAGACATTCTCACTTTATCTGTTAATGAACTATTTTTATTTTTACTTCATCTTTAAATCCTGCAGTGAGTTTTTTTTGTGTTGGAGGTTTTTTCCCAAAAAGATTGTATTTCATTTGGTATTCTACATGGCCTATTTTTCCTAGGGTGGATTTCATCTCTTACTGATCTTGCAACACAGTAGTACCCATGAGCATATAACCCTGGGGCACCACTTTCTGCAACGTCTCTTCACTGAATACAGGATCAAGGTTGTTGCAGTGGCTTGTACGGATTTCCATGGCACAGACTAAAGTTACCTGGAAGGCTCTATCTCCCTTTGTAACTCTAATCTCCATGGTTAGAAACAATAGAATTATCTACTTCTAGACGTAATCAGCGAGTCTACATTATTTTAAGCAGTAGAATCTTGAATCTTGCTTCTTAATACGTGGGAATGAGCACATAATGTAATTGAGTGATCAAAGTCAACATTTGCCAAATTGGCAATGTGATTTATAAAAGAAAAAGTAAAATGGCATGCAAAGGAGGATAAAAATGCCTTCTTGTAGAAAGCTCAGTCACTGAAACAGATCCAAAGACTTTGGTAATTTGGTTTATGCCCTACTTGATATAGCCAACAAACAAGAACAAACTTCTAATTTGATCTCTAGCTTCAGCATTGTTCTCTATTAATAAGAAACTAAAATAGTTAAAAATTGAAAGTTCATGGTTGGATAAAGCAGTTCTCAGAAACAATTTTCATTTGCAGAGGTGTAATAATTTACCCAGCTCATGTACTCAATACTTCATATTTATGTTCAGTATGTCACTGGGAAACATGTGGCAGTACTTTTTTTTTTCTGGACAGATTGGATCAACTCCAGTATAATTTTTCCTGCAGTGATGAAATCTTCTTTGAAAATTCTGTCCTCAAAATGCATTTCCTAGTGTAACGATGTGTATGCAGGGGGTACATGTGTGCTCTGAAGAAGAGATTAAAATAAAGAACTGAAGGCCCAACCATGCATTAGTATCATGATTGCTTCTTCTGGAACACTGTGAAGGTATTTGGATGTATAACTTGTCATGTGTCAGCCTGCATTCCTCATCTTATTTTCAAAATACTGGGCTTGGATACAGCTGTTATGTTATAAGGGAGGATTGCCATGATGCCCTTTCATACCATATAAAACCTGAGAAGAGGCTTGACAATGGGCAATGTTAACTAACATTCATTTTTGGTTTTTTTCCATTAACCTGTGTGAAACTTATGCATGAACTTATTTTTAACTCTTTTGTAGCTGTATTCTAGTCTAATGTCTTTATAAATATCTATGCCTATGACAAAGACAGCTATAAACAAATGTCTTAAAGAAAAATAACAAAAAAATACAAAAAGTGGGGACAAAAGAGCAGATTCTGGCAGACTTCCTCACTATGATTAATATCTCATTCTTTAAAAAGTTCCATTTTCATACTCCAACAGGGATTTTTTTTTCCTGATGTGTTGACATAACATTTGCCATTTCATGGCCACGGTCACATTGATGGTTCATAGTCATTCTGTAATCAAGTAATATAGCCAGGTCTTCCTCTACCTTCGTAATTTTCAAGCTAATAAGCTCCCTGGTCGTACCAGAAATTCTTGTTATTCATCCTTAAGTGAATGGTTGTGCATTTGGTGTTATTACATTTCGTTCTGTTTGCATTACTCTGATTCTAAACGTCATCCAAATTGTTCTGTGGGGTATTCCGCTCTTCCTTCTCATGATGATGTCTCCCAACTATGTCTCAGCACCAAATGTCACAAGTGTTGTCCCAAGCTTTTGTGTCAGCTAAGTAATTATGATGTTAAATAAAATGGGCCCTAACACTAATCCATAAAAAAGGCAGTCTGCCAGCAATCTTCCTCCCTAACTGAGCGTTTAACCTGAGCAGGTGAGCAACACCGTTGGATTCATTAGAATAAATTTTTCTTACAGGTAGTTTTTATTCTATTGTAGTCCGGTGTTGTGAGAATGGAAGCTACAATCAATGGTAACTACTTAGATGCTTAAAGTTAAGTGTGTGCTCAAATTTTTACCTATAAATATCAGAGGTAAAATTTCCCTCTTAAACGTATTGCCTTGAGTGAAATGTTGCTGCCTGTGCATCCTGTTGCCAGAGCAACCTGTACTGGCACTGGTACAGTGGCAAAGATCAGCTACTGCTTTCAGAACAGACTTAACACATTAAGTGTGCATTAGGTTTGATTTTTTTAAACACTCATACCAATAGTTTAATTCTATTTTCCTTATTTCATAAAAATATGGATTTTTTTTTTTTTTTACACATCTGAAATTATTAGGGAACAGTGAACAGAATTCCTTAGTAAGTAACACGCAATATTACAGCTTTTGCTAGTTGTCTAATAATGAATATTATTATCTGAAATATGCAGGGAGAGGCAATGTAATGGTATCAATCTGATGTCCACACTTAGAGTAGATGCAAAATTGTAACAGATATAGACTGTGATGATGGAAGACTTGAAGGAAAATTTTCAGAAAGCTTTCTTTGATTCAGCCTTTGATCCTCAGCTATACTCAGATCACAGGTCCTAGATGCCTAAAACTTCCTAGGTTTAACTACCCCTGAAAAGATGAAGGAAGCTCAAAGCATACAAGATAGATAATTCTGATCTGAACAGAATTCAGGCAGTAAATTTCTATCTTTTGCAGTTGAATCTCCTCACACATACACACTCCAGTGCCTAGTCAATTAAATGCTTGATTAGAACTCTACTTTTTTCAGTTTCATCTGTTGGTATAGAAAAAAAGAATAAATAAAATTATACCTAGCTGAATATCTGGCTCCACTGTTTATTGTTCTGTACATTTGTAATAAAAATAGCAAGTGTTAAATATTGTTAGTCTTAATTACTGACCACAGAGAGCAAAAAAAATCCACACCTAACCAAATATTTAAGGTTCACCTCCTCATAAAATACAATGCAGATTATAGTATAATATATACACAATTTTAATGTTCAATACAATTAAGTCTTTTGCTGTGCTGTAAACATTACTAAATAGACTGGTGAAAAATAGTACAAAAGCTAGTCAACTAGTCCCAGCAGACTTTGAATGCTTTTTCTGGGTGTAGATGCATAAAGTCAAATCAGTTTTGTTTCATTACAAAGAGTAAAATAAGGATTAATGCGGAAAACACTTTCAGTGAAAGTTTCTGTCAAGAATATAGAATATACAGTGCAACTTTAACCAGATAATTTGAAGAACCTCCTGGCTTTTGACATTATTAGAAATACTATGGTCTTTCTTTTCAGGACCTCTGACACAATTTTTTCTGTAATATTTACAGTATTTTTCAAACATCTGTTTGTTCCAGAACAATCGGTGAAGACAGTGAACATTTCTGCTTTGTAATGATGGACATTCCAATTGGCATTATTATCCTTTTTGATGTAAATTGCGTAAATTTACTCATGGACAACTTCATCAGAATAGCTTTCCAGTCTAAAAATGTATCTGTATCCACTTAGCGTTATTCCTATTTCACACCACAAAATGAGGCAAAAGATCTGTAAAACAGAAAAGGTCCCTTACCTAAGCTGTCCAGAATTGATTGGCTTTGAAGTTAAAGTTGTGTCTGATTGGGACCTGTTGTTACTGCAGTACTGCGTTTAGACCAGATGTTCTTAACTAGCCCCATAACAACAGTTCAGCAATTGCCTGAGCACATCGCCTGAGTACAGTAGGGTTTAAACACATTTCTGAGCCCAAGGCAGGAGTAACATTCACGTGCAATGTTACTAATTTTGATGCATGAACTTGTGTTGTCTCAAGCTAATGTCAGATATTTAGAAACAAAAACAAACGCTTATTGGTAATATTATCCCTTTCTCCTGTATCAAAACCATTTATCCACTTTGCTCAGTTTTCCATCTTCACATTTCCCCCTTTAAATTATAAGAAACATTCTTTCACTATTCTACTGGGAAATTTATAATCACATGGTCTGTTACAGTCCTCTTTGTTCAATATTTAAAGTTCGTCAGCTTACTGGGACTGAGATCTGTGTTCTTCCATACAGGATGGTACCAGGCAACAGGAACCAGAGGCCACTGTTTATGCTGATCAGTAAAAAATATAGATATTCTTCAATGTCATTATTACAGAGAGGTGACATGATGAAAACAGAAAATAAAGGTTTCCCACTGCCTTCTGCAATGCAAGAAAATTTAACACTTATCCAAATTAGTCAAAATTTTCATAGTTAAAACAGAAAATATACTTTATATCTACCTAGCCTAAATAAAAGTTAATCCTTCCAGATTATTAGTTTCTACTCTTTTACAGTTTATTGCCTCTTCTCTCTTCATTCATTCAGTAAATATAAACACAGCAAATATTTCACTACAGCTTTCTGACAGCTCTTAGGTGTATCACACTCTTTGCTCTTAGCAGGATTTACAGCACTGGCCCATAACTTTAACAGAATCATTCCTAGAAATTAGCTCAATTCAGAGTTAGTCCTGCAGTGTAAAGTCCTAAATGTGTTTGCTAAGGACTAAAATTAATACTAGCCTGATTTCTGTATTCTCACTTTCTTACTTCATGTCTTCCATGGATGTTTTGAAAATTACATTAAAGGTCAGTTGAAAAAAACAGCTACAAAATTACCTCTATGTCTGAATGGCTCTATAGATTCTTGAAGGAACTTGTCTAATATTATTCACCATTTTAAGCACAGTTGCTGAGGTTAATTAGATTTCTGACCCCTAAAAATTTTAAGTGTCTCTGATGACTTACTTTCCAACAGGTAATTTTGTGTGAGAAACAGGAAAAGAATAACAAATAGACTATGAATAAGTAAACTGTTCATGTTCATTCATATAAGGACAGAGAATATGTTACTGACATTTAATTAAATATCCAAACGTCCACAAGATCTATATTAAACCACTTTGCAAGACGTCTAAATGTCAGAGAAAAACACATTTTACAAGAAATGTTTTTCTACCACTGAAGCTCTGAAGAAGATACAGCATTTTTAAAAAAGAGACAGAAACAATCACATATTTTATCTTGAAAGTATCTTTTCAAAGGCTTCTGAACAGCTAGTTGTTTGCAGTATGATGAGTGGAATTATTTTAATTTATCACACAAGAGTTTGAAACATTAGGTTTACAGATATGCCAGACTGTTCTAATATAATTCAAGACCTGAGACTTAGGCTATTCAGTGCATAGCAAAACACTGGAAACATTAAATTGATTAAATTGTTCACCTGGCACATTTCACTGGGATCTGAAAAGTTTTTTTCCTGTATATAAATGCTGCAGAAAAACTGTTCTAACCTATTCCCCACAAACACATTACTTCTTCCTTCCTCTTTCGTCAAAATCTCAACAGCATCCTCTGACCTCCTCAAGTGATGTGCTATGTACTTTATCCTGCTAAATCCACCCCATGGCTGTAATCTGGTTAATGTAATTGCAGTGAAATTTAGTGGTTCCCTACATGTGCCTTTCACATCATGGGAAACAAGGGAAAACTGCAACTCCTTTCCTGCATTCATGGACTCATCTGGGTATGGTAGTTCATTGATAGGAAGTTTTAAATCCCATGAAAATGATAATGTCCAACCTAAGCTCTTAACCAGGGCTTGCTTTAATTGCATGTGTGTGTATAGATCAGGAAATTAAGAATCACACTGAAAATGAAGTCAGATACACATTAAGTAACAAGTTAATAGCTTTAATTCTTACATACAGAGTGGTTGTACTTGCTGTCAGCTGCCAACTCAGCTCTCAGTGTTTAATGGCTACCCAGTCACTCTTGTTACTCAGTACTGCAGAAGGCAGACATCATGCTTACTATTTTAGCATTATGGTGTTTACCTACTGCTCTGGAAACTAACAACACATGAAATTCAGTCATTTTCAAACTCAACAGACAGCTGACTTGACAAGGTGACAAGTGGTGCCAGAGTTGCTTTGACTCGTCTCTCTCCTTTTTAAAGATAAGAAAAATACAGGGCCAGTTTGTACAAAAGGTGATGAAATGGTGGTCAGAATGAGATTCATATGCAAGTCATTTCCCTGGTGGCATAGCATTGTGTTTGATTTGCTGAGTGGTTTTCCTCTCCTTGCATCAGGAAGATAATTGTATACTGTGGTCATAGGTTAAATGAAACATCTGCAAGGTGAACCCAACAGAAGCTATAGATGAAAAAGAAAAAAAAAGTGTCATCATTTTCAGAACTAACTCCAAGGGAAGAGGCCACAAAGAAAATCATACAGGCATTTGGAAGAAGGCTCAGGCTGCCAGTTCTCTTTTCTGAAGTAGTTGCTTCTGTGCAAGCATATACTTTTGCACTGTATTTCCTTGCATCAGGTATTAAATATAGAATTAACTACCCAAAATGTATGTGCCACTTAACTCCAATATACCTAACCAGTATTTCCCATCAGCTTAGAAGTGATATTCTGGCCACATGTTTGGAGATACTGGCTGCTACAGTTGATTTATTAGTGAGTGCCTACAAAATACAGTACTATCTCCTTTAAACTAGCAGATACAGCATGACATCATTGTATGGAGTTATATTATCTCCAGCGGTGTCATCCCAGCTGACCTGTCATAACAGCCTGCATAGTGACATAATGCAATATCTCACTCACTTCTGTCACCAGCCTGGGCGGTTTGACGCTACTTCTTTCCAAGGGCAGCTGTTGTAAATGTCGTTGCATTTGCACACTGTGTCAAGGTAAATACAATCGTTTTCACATGTCAGTCACCGCTGTGTGTCTGCTGTTACCTGTAGTGTAAATGGATAGTTAATTAAATTGCCTTCATAGAGCTTTGTAAAAAATCTATTAAACAAAGAATCACTGGTATAAACAAACAAACCGGGTCACAGTTTCAGCTCCTTGACCTCTTTAGTGGGTTTTCTGTTTTCATCAGGAGAGCTTCTTTGGTTTTTCTCCTAATTTACCACCAATATTTGAAAACAGTTGGGGGGAGTGTGGGGGGTGTTTGGGGGTTGTTCTTTTTCTTTCTTTTTTTTAAGAATAAAAGGGCAAGATTTGGCACTGATTATTGTTAGTCTGTTCAGAATACAGGAGGAAGGTTAATTAGCTTTTCTGACCTGAAGAGTCTAGGAAGGTATCCCTGGTGACTCACTAATTGCCGCTCAATGCATAATAGTGTCTGTGAAGCAAAGTGCATGAAGCTAGACACTGATAATAATGTTACTTTGTTTTAAAATTCTATACCTGCAAGGACATAATGCTGTTTCAGTGCAGCATGCACTCCACTGATAGATCTAAATATTCCCTAACTATTCTTTTATTTTATTGGCAATGATGGTCACTAATCTTAATTTGAGTTTATACTGAGAACAATTGTGTTACTCAGATTGAAAGTAAAATGTTATTAATGGTGTCATTAAAGCATATTCTGAAAGTATTTTCTCATGCATAAAAAACATGTTTTCCATTAAGACTGGCATATATGCTAGTGGACTAATTTATTTAGCTATGTGGATGTGTCACACAAAGCATATATAATTTCTGATAAATAAAAATAAATAATTAGTACGTTAGGAAAAATTTCTCTAAAGCATGAGAGACAGAGACATTGTGTCTTTAATAATGTTGTGAGACCGATAGAGCATCAGGAATCTTAGGAAACGTGGAATCAAGCTCACAGAATATTTGAGAATTGTTCAGGGTATATGTACTTCCTTTAAATATCTACCAATTGACATATAATGATGACTATCTTAATATCAGTTCAGTTAATCAGTAGCTGTCAGGTTTGGTTTTTATAAGTCCAGAAGAGAACAAAATAAAAATTCACTCTTCTTTGTAGGTCCTGTAATGTAGTTTTCTTGAATAGCTTGTTGTTTAGAAGCATTTAGTTTGTTTAGTAACCATAAACTGGTTTTGATGTAAGATTTCTCCCTGGTGCTAGTGGTGCAGCTTTCTTTAAGTTTACAGTCTACAGATGGTCATTGGATCAGTTATAAAACATTTCTTTAGCAATCTGTCCTCCCATAATAAGCTTCTACATGAACATCTAAGTCTCATTTGCATTAAGTATATTATTTCCAGTTTCCTGGTCAGTGTTAGAAGAACAAGTGTGTCACGGTTTTCACTTCATGCCATTTGCTAAATCAAAAAGGCACATTCCCTGCCCATGGCCGGGGGGTTGGAACTAGATGATTTTTAGGGTCCCTTCCAACCCAAACCATCACAAAAGACCTTACCTATATCTTCGATTTCCTGACTTATGTTATTAAGCCACAATCTGTTGCACAGAATCACACAATAGATGTGATTCAATAGATGTGTTACAATATAACCTGACATAATAAATTACTCCCATGATAAAAGCCAGAAGACATGCAAAAAAGTGACTCTTTTTCTTATCAGTTAAGCAGCTCTCAAAGCAAAAAGGAGATCAAGTCAGTTGAATCTAGCGTGTATTTAATTTAACAAAAAATAAAGGTGTCTATTAATGTATGGGATATTATTTTTAGGCTTTTTCTGAAAAGTATTCAATCTTTAATATAACCCTTTATTCATTACAGTATTATTGAATTTAAACTATTCTCATAATCTAAAATGAAATCCTGAGTTTTTGTTCAGGGCCAAGTTTCCTTACCCCTATTCACCTCCTCATTATGGTTCATGATTTGGCCACAACATGACTCTCCTGCCCCCTCCATGTAAGAGCTTTGTCATTTGCATAAAGTCTCTGCTTTTGGTGTTTCAGAGGAGGAAACTAATAGCCTATCTCACTGTTTATTTTGTTCATTACTGGGGAAAGTGCAGATTTTCTCAGTTTCCAAGCTTCTGTCCTGTACTGTTATAAATTTCTTCCAAGTCCAGCAAGGTTATTTATTGCTACATTGAAGCTTTGCTCCATGCACATTTTGTAGTTTCCTCTGCAAACACTAAGGTAGTGCTCCATGCAGTTCCAACATGGCTGAAATGAGGTAATAATCTCAGCCAAATTTCCATTAAATCCTAAGCTCTGTGTTAAATTAATACATATGTTCTCTTTTGTCTGCATTCTGTTAATTTGCTTTATGATTCTTGTATTTTCATTATCATAGTTTTAAGCCTTTCTTAGCAACAAGGAGAACTAGAAATGTCATTTAACTGATGCTTAGATTTTTGCTGCATCCATGGTTTGTCTTTAAAAACAAAACTAAATTACTTTCAATAAAATTGCATGATTTGATACCATTGTGAGACACTTTTTTCAACTCTCACTGCTACTAAAACTTATTTGCCCTTCTCATAGTCATGCACTTCTTTTAGCATTCTGTAATACAGTTGTAAAAGCATGCATGGTGAGGTGCGTTAGATGCTTTTAATTTTGTTTCAGAAGATGATGTTGCTCAGTTCCCTGAACCTTGGGGGCAGTTATAACATTTGTCAGTACTTTGAAATTTATACTGGCAGAGGTATTGTTTAGATACTCAAGAATTGCACATAAGACTATAAACTAGCAAAAAAAGTCTACTTTCCAAGCCTAAACATGGAAAGTTTAGTGTGGCTTATGCATTATCTTGTGATACGTAAGGATGGGACACCAATGAAAGAGCCAAAAGGGAAGAAAACATCTAACAGAGGGTGCACTCTGGGCAGGAACTTTAACTAAACAGTCCTGCTTCTCTGTATCACTTTGGACACATATGCTTTATCTATACACTGCATTTTGCTAAAGTCTAAACAGTTCACTAACTGCAACAACTGAATCAAGACACAAACCACCAGGAGGAAAGCTGTTGCTTTTTGTGAGATTTATTCCTGTAGGCTTTTCAGTTGAGAGACATTTTTCTACTAAGCCTTACTTTGCTGCTGCCAATGTCCTTCTCTGCATACCTTAGAGTTGGAGCTGTACCTTGGGTGGAGAGATTATGAGTCTGATTCTATACACCTGAAATACTTGAAGCCTTCCTGTAAGCTTTAATGTAAGTGAAGTATTAAACTCTACAGCTGTTAGCAGAAACAGCTCAAAGCTTCCTCCTGTCTCGTTGGCAGCCTATGCCTTAGGGGTGAGATGTGGACTTGCCTGTGTTTCAGCCCAGTCTTACAGAGCTAGCCTAGACCCACCAGGGCACTGGCCTTACTCAGGCCACGAAGGCTTCGATCGGTGCAAGTAATTTCTAGCTGAGACACATTGTCCCTAACCCAGACATTTGTTGCGTACAAGCAGTACTGGAGGACTAACAGCAGCAGAAGGTCTGACAAGAGCAACTACCATTATAAGCATTACTTCATTATCTACTCCAGAACTGAGAAATGAGCAGAGGTTAAAATTGCTGGCAGGGTACACTAGGGAACAAGGGTTTTGCCTAGGGGAAATTGTTAATTTTTATCTGTAGATTATCTGAAATTTCTTTTGTTCTCAGTACAGCATGCTTTGTTTTCCATCAGTAAAGCCAAAGCTTTCAGAAATATTACTCTTCAAGGACACCTAGGGGAGGTAATTTAGTTCTCTCAGGTTTCTGGGTGGCGGCTCACGCCAGAGTAGTTTAACTTTTCCAGCTGGAGCTTCCAGGTAATTGAACCTGACAACACCTGGCAGAAGGGTTCCACCGAGTACCTCATTCATTGTGTAGAGGCATTTTTATGTCACCACTCATCACTGTGTCTGAGTAATGAGGGCACGTATCTTCTTTGGGGTTTCTTTTTTGTCTCCTATCTTCCCAAAACACTACCATAATCCTGAGGTAACAACACTGCAGAGGCAAAAGATATGCACTAAAATGGGGGTCTTATCTGCAGTTTTATTATCCCATGCAATATTCTTCTGGAAAATTACTTTCTGAAATGTGCTAAGCTTCTCTTTGGCTCTCCAGGGCTCTGTTCACAATTTTCTGTAAGTGATTTTTGTTTAATTTGCAGCAATACAGGGATACATATCTTTTACCCTGACTGCTATCATCTTAATTGTAGCTATAGGAAACGTAAAGGCTATCTGACTTTTTATTACTGGGAGTAAAATAATGGGATATTGTTTGCTTTTTTTTCTGTACAGTACAGTGGCTAAACTGTAGGTTTAAACTGTAAACTTAGGTTCCTACGTTCACATAACTGTCCCAAATAAATGTTTCATTTTAATATAAATTCATTTTTTATTTCATTTAGTATAAATTCATTTTTAGCTAGAGAAAGACCGTGTTGCCTCTAGTCCTTGTTCCTAACAGCTAACTTGACGCATGTGACTCAGCCATCAGTAACCATTAACATTAAGGCAATTACAGGTGCATTGTACATGATGGCTGCTTTTTGCTCTTCTGCTGCTGCTTTAAGAACAACTATAGAGACAGATAGTGCTCTAGCAATTAAGAGAAGCTGATTAGCTTACCGTTTACAGTTTGCTCATTTTGTGCCCGTTTGCACGCTCAAGCAAAACAAGGAAACTAACAGGAAAATGAACTAGGTTTTCCTGAAAGGATAGGAGGACACAGAGACTTGGACTACTCTGTTGCAACTCATATTTTGCATCAGCCTGAGGAGGAGTATCTATCTCTGAAGCTGGATTTCTCTAACAGAGTGTAAATGCACTCATTGCTGGCCCACTATCAGATTAGGGCTTCACAGCAGTAAGATAAGGCAGAGAGGAGATCCCAGGCTCCCAGCAGCCTTTCGGAGCATGCAGGGAGTTAGGTCAGAAGTGTTGGGACAGCAGTTGTGTCCAAGGAAGCAAAAGGGTGAGGAGGTTAAAATATAATATGTAGCTCACTAGGAGATCAGGATCACCAGAAGCTGCTAGTTTCCATGGGTCACACTCCACCTTTGTGCATATAACGAAGAGGTCTCCCACTTCACTCCAGAGAAAGGCAGTTTTCACCCTTGTCTACTTCATCTTCAACCTCTGTTCTCAGAAGGGAGAAAAAGAAATGTGTATGCTCCCATATGCGTTTCGAGGGAAAGCTCAACTGTTTTTAATACATTGATATTCACAGCACTTTGATAGGTTTACTTTAACAAAGCCTCACCTGGAGTAATATGTCTAACTTGGCCACATCACTTCAAAATATAGACAGGTCAGAGAGGAACAAGAATAACCAAAAATGTACAGGGAAGACTGAAAGGTTTGGGATTATTTAGTCTAGAAAGGCAAATTTTTAGCCTTTATATGCTGCAAAAAGGAGAAAAATAAACTGGTTTCCACAGGCATGGCGGAAAAGGCAAGAAATGATGTGCTTAAATTGTAGCAAGGAACAGACCTTAGAAAAAACCTTTTTTAATGGTAAGGATAGAAAAGCAGTGGCCAGAGTAGGGAAGTTACGGATTCCCTGTCATTGGATTTTTATTTTTTTTAAAACCATACTGTACAAATGTCCCTTGGAAATGCTGTATGTACCTCCTCTCATCTGTAAGAAAGGACAGTGTCTGTTAATGTTTTCCTGTTACTTCAGGTCCCATTTTCTTGTCACTTTTTTTCACTTTTATAGGTAGGGAAAGTAGGTACAGAGAAACTAGTTGCATGTCAAACTAGTCTCCTTCCTTAAGAAATCTCTTGTTCAAGACGTGTTCTGAACAGAGGTATTTTCCAGATTTGGGTAAGGAATACCCTAAAAGTAAACCTACTCAAGCATAGTCTGCCTGATGAGATTCTCCGTTTCTTCTTTTAGAGTTTTTTATTTTAGCAATATGTGTGGGATCTGTCAGTTTCATTAAAATGTGGACTGTGTATTTTAATGTTGCAGGATGGTTCTGCAGAAAAAAGGGAAGATGCCTCACCTTTGCCATCTGTCTTATGTCTGCAGTATTTTTAGGTAGCATCTAGCAACGTGTTTTAAGCTCATCTACTGTGTAGGAAGTTGCTCCCCTACACACACACACACACACACACACACCCATTGCATCTCCAATGATAGATTCTTTGTCACATATTACAGGGAATTACAATCTTCCTGGCTTTTGGAAATTCTGTGCAATATTTCAAACTAAAATGCTCTCACACAAGGATGTTGGCATGTCACTTATTGCATCAACCCAAAAAAAATGCATAGTAATACTTTTTGGATGGATTTTGAACAAATCTTGCTTGTAGCTTTGAAAACATTCTGCTACATCCAATGAAAAGCCAAAAATATCTATGAATAAGTTAACACCTGGAAAATTTACGTTTTTGTACATGGCTTACATAAACCCTAAAAGAAAATTTTTCACCATGATTGAATTTCATTTATAAATCTCAGTGGGAAAAAGTTCCATCCCAGTGACAGTGAGTTTTAGGCTAAAGTAAACACTTTTCTCTGCAAATGGCATACAATAACCCTAATTTAAAATTAGGAGACCAATATCTACAGCTTTTTTTCTTTTTTAACCACAGTTAATCCCTCAAGTCTCAAGCAGACCACTGTCAGAAGCTTTTCCAGCAAACAAATTATAATTTTCTTTGTTTACTTTCAGTGTAATTACTGACTCAATTGCTTTGAATAAACCAGACTGCTAGTGGTTGACATAACAAATTATTTATTATTTTTTCCCCAGGTTTCTTAGTTAATCTCTGATTGATGTTATCCAGGGTAAAAAAAAAAATTAAAAAACAAACAAACAAAACCCCAAAAGGAAAAATATAGCTTTTAAAAAATTTATTTTAAAAAAAATAATCCAAACCCCAAAACCCAGGATTTAGTCCACTCTAAGTAAATAGGTCATTTTATTAATGCTTGTAGAAATATTTTACCAAAACGTAACATAAACCAACCACGTTTAGATATTCTCTGCTTTTCCTCCATGGTAATTCATCATAATGTATTAATATATATCACCTTCTCATACTATTAAGACTCCATACTGTGACTAATCTTATTCATTTTTACACTCCCTGAAGGAGCCATTACATTGTACTCTGTAAAAGAGCCTTTTATAAATGTCTCCACAGGGCAGATTGACACAATATACACTAATGGCTACTTGGAAGGTTTCGTAGTGTGTCCTGGGGATGATCTATTTAATAGCTTATTTATGCTATGGACTGAACTTACAAAATGTATTGTGCCAAGAATCTGTGAAGTGGCATTTCAAGGGTACATCAGCACAAGCCGAGCCATGATGTCCTTTGATGCAGTAAAATATCTATTTGGAAATTTCAGTGAAGTAGCTGTCTTGGCCACTGACAGAAATGTGCCTGTAGAGGAAAGGTGAAAAGAGGAACTTCTGCATTCTTCATTTATCTTACTTGGACAATAATAAGCATGAGAGAGATAAACCAGCATACGCTCCCCTGAATCCCCTGAGATGTGGTGTTACAGCCCACCCAAGTATTTTTCTTAGTTCTCTGCATTAAGAACAGCCTAAGTGGAGCCTGCTGAAAGAGCCATTTGGTTGGAATACCTCTCTCCTATAGCCTTCTGTGGCTTTCTACAACTGAACATGTTTTAGAATAGTTATGAGACTGCTTAAATTTGTGCCAGCCTACATGTTGGCAGAAAAGTTACCAGAAATTAATAGAAGCTATCAAGCACCAGGAAATCATAAACCTGTTTCCTATTTTCATATTTCTTGCAAAAGACTCTAATCAAGCTAATTCATTACACTCTTCTTCAAAGTTTTATCCTCAGCTCAGAAAAACAGTAATATTAGCACCTGTCAAAAACTCTGTTTTATTGTAGATCTGGAATTATTGAGGACTACTTTGAAGGCATGAGCATCCTGTTTACACAAGGTCTTAGCATGCTCTTCTCCAGCGTGCATCATATAAAAAATAGAGAGAGAGGGCTTAAACAAGAAAAGGAATTTTTAAAACACTTTCAAATTCACTGCTATGATAACTGTATTTCATCTGAATTACTTCCTTCCATTAATTCCTCAACTTGTTTTTATAAGTCTTTACAGAAATCCAACACTCCTCTAAACAGATTTTTCTAGGTGTCTGAGGCGATCCAAAATTGCATCTTCATTCTGTTGTTATAACATCTGACCTTACTAAAGTAGGTGGCAGAGCATGTCACTTCTGGCATGCTGAAAATATAGTTATTTCTGTGTTAACATAGTGGCAAAGGAAAGGAGATGTATCAAATAGTAAAGTTTTAGAAAAGAGAGCAGGTGAACTTGGAAATTACCCTACCTCACATGATTATTTTTGAGAAAAAAACAAAAAATCAAATCAAAATCTTCAAAGTATAATCATTGGTTTTTGAGTGCTCGTATCTCATGGCATTCCTCAGTTATTGGCTGGAGTAAATGTTCTGTACACACAGACTGCACTGATTGTAGAATGAATCTCTGAATAGTCACTGGGAGCTTTTGTCTATGTTTACCTCTCCTGTTTTTGTCTTCATTGGTTTTAGTTTCGCAAAGTGTTTCTACAGAGTTTGTAGTGGTTAGCTTCAGCCTGATCTTGAGATGTCAGCTCTCTTTAGGGCTTCATTCCAAGCCCTAATAAGACTCAACCGGTTACATATCATGCATGTATTCATATATAAATATGGAGTGGATCTAAACAACAAACAAACAAAAAGAGATTGTAATGCAGTCTACAGGTGCCCAATGGGAGGCTACAAAGAAAGTGTAACCAGTCTCTTTAAGTTCTTTTAAATAATACCATCAGTCTAATATTTGTGGCCCGAAAGGATTCTTAACAGATAACTGCAGAAAACTTTTGTACAATTCAGTGTACATTCTGTACATGGAACATTCTGGAAACTCTGCATCCATAGCATAAGTTCACTACACAAAGTTATTTTGGTTACAATATAAGCGGTTGTACGAATTCCCTTCAGCTCTGTATAGTATGCTAACACACAGCTTTGCACTGACCATGGTTGCTTCCAGAAGGAAAAGAATGTGTAAATCTTGAGAAAGAGAAAAATGGCTTTAAAATGTATTCCTTGATCTAGCTCTCCATCACTAAATTAAACTTCAGTGACTTGCTGGGAAAATGTGTTCTTTTTATGGGCTTCCATAAATTGTGCATTTCAGTGCTGTGTATGTATCTTTTGTTTTATTATAGTAGAAGCAAAAAGAAATCAAATAATCAACATAGGTAATATTTTGGCTCCTAAAAACTGTCTTCCAGATACTTAGGCTGCATTAAGTCTCAAAGCGGAATGTTATTATGACTCCAGCAATAAAACCCAAATCCTGTAAAATTTTTCCTTTGACAATGGATACGCACACATATTAAGAGTACTGATTAAAATGTTACATCATCTTGCAGGAACAAGGTACTACAATGTGAAATGAATGTGTCTGCCTTGTGTGGTTCTTCCTTCTAATTACTTATTGTGATTTTGAATAATCTACTGGGTTGCAATGTATGACTTTGTCATAGATGTTTTGTTGCAAATTTCTTGCCAAGGAGTACCAATAGTTACAGGATATGGCATTCCCTTGAATTTACTCATTAGCAGTCTCAGTCAAAATTAGGTAATGTGCTGGTTTTGTGTAACTCATATTTTTAATAACTAGTTTACATTCTTACTGGTTTTCTTTGTCGGAGTTGAGAAATTCAACACAGATCAAGTATAAATTGTTCTTCACAACTGTACCCAGCAAGTCCTTTCAGCTCAACTAGCAGGATGCTTGCTTGGAACATTGGGTGACCAAATTCTTCATTTATATTTTTCCTGCGGCAAACAGGTATGTCTGTCTTGAAACTAGCTGCACTAGTGAGTTTGACTAAGATATATTAGCAGGTCAGCAATGTGGGTGTCAGTATCTAGACGCAGATATGTGAAGTAGCTTCCATTAATTCAGATACTTCGAATTTCTGCCTTCTGTACTTCACACAACATCCTGATCTTTGTTCATCTAATGTTTTCATATGCAGAAATGGTATGAGAACTAGGAGATGACTGTCTCAAAATGGTAGATGAAAAAACTGAACAGCATTTTTGCTAAATTGAATGACGTGGTAACTGCACTGCTATTGTAGTTTGAACGTAGGTTGAGTTCTTGTTTATTAAGGTTTTAAAGCTTTGTTAGACAGTTTTTTCTCATGGATTTCTATAAACTCTTCCCATGGGAATTTAGCAGAGGAATATAACCAATAATAAGTTCTGAACACTTCAGATCTGAATCTCAAAGAAATACAATTTGTTAGAAGTCTAATCATTGTGTAGATGGTGTGTTTTGGCAGCTCAGTTAGGCCTCAAATGCACTGACCCCATGTTGATGACAGTGGCACTACCATTTACTAAGCACTCCCAAAAATATGAACTGTGTGTATAAAACTGCAATCTTGAAATTTTTATTTTTTTTAATCACCCAGTGGTTTTGTCCATAGCAGAACTGTATGAAGGGAAATATCAAGCACTGTTCAGGTAAAATGCATTTTTGGTAGTTACCCCACTTTGCATCTGTAACCTTATTATTAAAATTGATAATGATGACATACTTAGAAGTGATGTTTTGGGAGTCACATACGTATGTACAAGGTATGAAGTACTGATATCTCAGCAGGTACAGAACTTGTTCTGTAAATCAGAAATTCAGAGGTGGTCAACACCTGCTGCCATTTATATTCATTTCAAAAGGCTACAAACGCTCAGCTCCCTGTAAAGCTAGATCTTACTGAAGGCTGCCTCATCTCAACAATTCCTGTGGAAAATCTGGAACATGGAGTAATGATATATTTTGCAGAAAGTGTCTCCTGAGCAAAGAAAATACACATTTTAAACCAAAATTATTTGCTGAAGGGAGAAAAAAAAGAGTGCCTGTAGCCTTTCCTGCCAAAACTTTGACGTTTTATTTCAGTGCATGATAAAAAACTGTTCTAGGTAGGCTTTTCTTTTCCTTTTCTCACAAAAGTTTCAGTTATTCCAGCTGAAAAATAGCTTTCAACCAGCTCTATCTTCACAATGTTAAATGAAAGCATGCCGTCGACTTCTGTGAATAACAGCAAATGAATAGCTGCAAACATTCCTGTGGATGCATGTTCTACTTCTGAAAACTGAGCTTTTAATAAGAATATGTAACTCTAATTATGACAGACTATTGAAAAGAAAAAGATAAGAACACAACTCTCCTTTGCACAGACTGTTGAAAATTAGGTGACAGCCTTAAGTTTCCTTGGGACTGATGCTTTCTTCAGAGCATTAGCTAGGCTGACTAATAATCACTCTCTCTCTCACTCCCCGAAATATAAATGGAAGTTAGAGATGAGGCATAAAGGACCTTTTTGACAACTTGACTCTTAAATAGTTTAGTAGAGTTGCCATAGTGCTAAAGAAATGGTGGTACCCAGAAACTTATATGGGAAAGAAAACAAGAAGTTAAAATGCTTTTCTTTAGGGTAGTGAAAGCAGGAGCAGTTCTCTTTTAGTATTTCATATATATAGTACAACCTGTGTTTTAGAACTCCCTAATCTCCCAGATCTGTGTGTAGGTGTATGTATTTTCTGATGATCTGATATAATCTTACCTTTCAGTCTAAAATATATCTAATTAGACCTGGAGGCCACATCTGCTTCATGCCCAGGGCATGATAGCACATGTGATTATTTAGGAACACAGACTGCTGTCTGCCACTTAACCATTGCAGTCTGCTTCAATTCCGTAAATGTTGCATTATCAACCTTTACCCTAATTAGCAATGTCTTGTGATTTATTTCCCTTCCTCCAACATACTATCAGAATTGCAGCAAAGAATGGTATAGAATGTTCTGCATGCTGTGATTTGTTCCAGAATACTACTTTCCCATGACAGGTTGTATCAGCTGAATACTTGCCGAAGCTCATTACCTTTTAGTAACAAAACTATTAAACTTTGCTTTTTCCTTGTTGTTCTGTGGTTCTACAAATTATAATTAAACTATTAATTATGGTAGCTACTTAAGTGTGACAAATTAAGTTGGCTATATGGTAAAGTCACTCACTACCCTTGAGAAGCACAGCCTTGGTTTAAAGATACTGCACTGAAAATGGAATGTTTGACAACACATTCAATTCCCTGGTGAAACTGTGATTAAAAAATACTTGCTTCACACAGCACATAACCTCTTCCTCCTTGTTACTCTTCTCACCTACCCTGTTCTGTGTCTTGTTCAACATTTTGTAAGCCTTTCACACTAATGTCTTCTTACAACTATTTTAAAGGCACAACCAGGAATCATGATTTTAACAGTTAGCGTACGATGAAGGGGGCAGCCAAATGAAAATCAGCTTTATTGCATGGAAGCAAATTCTAACAAAAAATTAATTTTCACATGTGGACAACTCAGGATTTTTGTATTTTTTATTTACCAGCTTTCTGAGAACTCTGGCAAGCCTTTCTGCGTAAAGAGACAAAAATTGGTAAAAACGGCAAAATGTAATACTATTTTCTTTTAAAGAAAGGAAAATTTAAAAATTTAGATTTATCTTTATGCTCTTCTAATTAGTTTTGGTTTTCTTTGAACACTGACAATGGCTGTTCTAAGCATAGCTTTGAATCTTTCTGACTCAGTTCTCCATCAATTAAATAGGTTGTGGGGGTTTTCTTAAAAAAGTTATATTTTTAGGAGGATTTTTTTATTACTTTTGGAGCAAATCTTTTCTTTATGGTTCCATTTTTTCCCTGAACACGTTTTTCTGTCATAGTGTTAGTCTAAACTTAGAATTCTATTAGCAAAAGCTGTTTTTTTCCCCTCTTCCTTTTGGATGACGTTTTTATGAATCTAGAACTCATGAAGTTTTGAGGCTGGTTGCCTTAAGCCAAGCATTGTCATTATAAGTGTAATAATGATTCATCATCCCCCCAGAAGCCTCTAATATAAACATCTGTCTGTTAATGAATTGTTTGGCTGAGTCACAAACTTATCAGACAAGATGTGAAACCTTTTGTGGTTAGCTGAGTAATTAAGTTCTTTGCTCACTAACCCCCCTTAGTTTTTTCATATCAGAAGTCTAAGCCATGCCTTCAGGGAAAGGACCTCTCAAAGAATGAATAGCCTGGCATGATATGGCAGTGGGATGGAGTATTTATTGAACTATGCCTAGTATTTACATGAAAAGGAAACAGATAATTACAGAAAACATTTACCTAAAGAGACAGCAGGAAGGATACCTTAGGAAGAATCACTTGACTGGTACATGCTTGGGGCACAGCATATGTGGATAAAGGGAATAATCCATTCTTTTTTCCCAGTGTTTAAAACAGTGTGATATACATTACAGCCAGGCTTGAGCAATCCAAAGTTATGACTTCATGCTTTCTTTAAATAAAGTGTTTGGGACCCTTTATTTGATCAACTGTAAGACTAGGGTATTTTCTTGGTTTTTTGGTAACAGTGAGGGTAGAATAGTTTGTCTTGGTTTTAACAGAAGGATACCCAGAAATAGGCTTAATGGGGTAAAAGGCCATGATGCTGACAATTAAAGTAGTGAACAAACAGCCTTGGAAAACAGTCAAAACACTGTGTGATCCTCCATTGCTGAATGACAGGGGGCTGGTTGGTTGTTTCAGTCTCTGACAGTGGAATCACAAGGTAGGAACTGTCTGGCTGGAACCATATTCTCCTGACATATGTTGAGAGGGAAAGCTGTAAAGCCAGAGTGTGGGTGAAGTTCTGCTTCCCCACACTGGTGTCACAGTGTCTGATACTTTATCTTTGTTGGTATCATTCACAAAATGGCACTTTTGATATACACATTGCTTTCTCCTTGTGCATTCAACGAGCTGTCACATGGCCAGGTTTGTTGTTTACCTGTGCACAATTCTGATGTTTCAACTCTTAGAAAATCCCTCTTTTTAGATATCAGCAGCATGACATCCATAATTGTAATCTTGTTCAACTTCTGTATTGATTTAGCTATGTTGGATAAACTGTTGTCAAACTCAATTTAGTTAAATTTGTGAAACAGATTATTTCAAACAGATCTATGTTACTTCTTTGCTCATCCATATAGTTCCATTGAAGAATGCAGTGGATCAAATTCTCTTACCATGGAAGCAGTAGCAAATTAGAATAACTCCATTTAAAGATCTGGAATAAATAAATTTAGCATAAATAAATCCCCAGGCCTGAAACACCTCTCTGAAACCCAAGCTCACTCTTTCTTTTCCTTGTTTAAAATAAAATTAAGCGGATGGTTGAATGCCTTCCTAAATCAGGGCAGAAGATTGATGCCAGATCCATTTAAGCTACTTGCTTAAGCTAGGGTAGAAGTGGAATACCTAGCTGCTTTTTCGAAATGGTGAGTTATGAAAAAGGAATATTATTTTTTTTTACTATTTTTTCCTGCTTGATTTGCTGTAGATATTTCCATATAACATAGTCTTAACATAAGGGAGTGTTTATATCTGTATTATCATATGGGGTAAGGACAGGCTTTTATTCCTAGCTGTGAATTATTCTTGAGGGAATCTGACATCTTCTAGGAAATGTAACTGTCAAAAGTAATAAGTAGTAATAACCAGAAGGAATCTTTGTAATCTCAAGATTAGTGGATAAAATGTTCATGCTGAGGGTTCTCCTCATCAACAAACTGCTGTTTCCACCTATTTGCATTTTAATGGTTACCCTAGTTCTGAAGTTAAAATTACAGACTTTTCCCAGCTGCTCTTTAAATGCTACATTATAATTTTGAGGAAGCATCATACGTAATTATATTTAATAGACACGGAATTGATTGAAACACTTAACAAAAACAAAAAGCCCAGACCTAATTTTGTAAACATGTTATTGTACTGTAACCCCCAATGAGTTTGTTCTTAAATCTCCTAATTAATTTTTAATTAAAAAGCTCAAAGATGCTATTATACTTCTGGTCGTAAATGGCTGCCTTATGTAAGCATAAACTACTTTGCTGCTCAGACAAATATCTTCCATTAAAACCTCTGTTAATGAGAACTCCTGAACACAGTATTTCAGAGATTTAAGCAGTGGCAGCACTAAAATAATCTAAATATCACATGTGGGTTTGTTCTTTTTTATTCTTCCTTTCGTATTTGTCCGAGGTAGAGGTTTGTACAGAATATAATAGGTCTGCAAATGACAAGCTGTTCGAATTTCCACTTCGGTGCATCAATCCTTTCCCCATTGCTACTACCAGACTATGTGTAGCATTAACAAGTAAATGATAGGGCTGATCCTACTAGTCTGTACTTATGTGAGGGTAAATGGGCACCATATCAGTAAACTTTTATGCAGATTTGCTTCATTAAATAGACGAACACTCCTCTTATTAATGAAACACTAACCTACTGAAGAAAAAGACAGGCTAGCCAAATTCCCAGCCTCACATATAAAAAGGATGCAGCTTTCCATTATTTTAGTCCATCTTCTCGTTAAAACCAGCCAGAGGATTAAAGCCAGTAGCTGAAACGCGTGTTGCTGTGGGGATGGGCTGATGTAACAAACAGAGGATTATTAATAAAAACATAAAACCAGCAACAGCTCCTTTCAGAGAAGCATCCTTAATAGCAGGGGAAAGACACTTGAGACAAAATCTCATTTGCTATTTTTTTCTTACGTTTTTAACCAAGAAGGGATGAGAGGTGGAAATGCAGTGATTTCTATGGCTTAATTATCTGTCTTGTATATGATTATTAACACTACACACAGAAGAAGCAGAATTTAGAGGGCTGGAAGTTGTAAACTCAGTTTTGCAAAGCTGCAGTTTTCATTTTAAAACATGCAAAGTTTTGTTGTTAGGACAAGGGAATAAAGAGTGATGTTTCCTCTTAAAACAAATTCAGAGTAGCTTCCCCCTCATAACTTTTCTTCTCATGTTCTTGGTGTTTTAGAAATAGAAGTTGGTGAAAAAATCACACAGGCTATTTAGAAGTAGGTATTCTTTTTAACCATACCAGGAAGAAACGACAACACATACCTTCAAGACCAAGAATATACATCCACTTAATTTAATGACAAGTATCAGATGTATGCTTTCCTTTGGGCACAAGATAATATTTATTGTAATATATGTCCATACTTTTAAATACTGCTAATTTTTTTTTAATTATTCTTTCTCTTGCATGTCTCATTTGAAGTAACTTTTTTTGGAGGGGGGGGGGGGGGGGCATGTGGGTGTGACCTCAGAACGACCTTCTAGAAGTGAAATACCCCATATTGACAGTTTTCACCCAGGATCTATCATTACAGTTTTGGGTGCTGTCTGGAAATAGACTGTTGTATCATCTTGTGGAAAATAGCACAAAGAGGTGAAAACAAGGCAACAGCAGTCTCTGCGAGGCAAGGGGCCCTAGAAGGTACTGGACAAGAAATTTGTTGTCTATATATATACAAAGTACATATGCAACATATTTTTTTACCTTTTCATCCTATTTCTAAAGAGACAGATTCCCTTTTTTGAGCAGATTATTTGTAGTGCTGCAATCATCAGTCTAACCGCTAAGCTGTGAACTTGTCTCAGAGATATTTGAACTACCTGACAGAACTTTTTGGCATGACTGCTTCCTGGGTGATTTTTTTTTTTCATTCTTGCTTCAGTAAGAAGATTTGTGAGACGATTGGTGTAATCAGTTCCTCTGCACTATATATTGTCACTTTGTGCTTGACTGAAATATAGTTGTATTGGTAACTTGGTTGTTTTGAGAAATCATATTCAGAATATTTTTCTGCTGTAATTAATACTTCATTGGTGTTGAATGTAGCAGTTCAAAAAACAGCCCAATCTTTTTAGGTTCCTGGAATGCTCCAGCCACTCCGGTATAGCTCAGTCTTTGAGATGTGATACTATAAATCAAATGTGTGACAGTAAATATTTCTAGTTGCTGATGGCAGGCTTTTACAACCATGAATGGTTTTGTCTTCTTTTTTCCTTTTCCTTAGTATCCATAATAGTTATAGGTGTTAATGTTATTCAAATTACCTAGTTTTAAATTGCCCACAGGAGGTCTTTGCCTTGAAGAGAGCTTGATTATGAGAGCATATAGCTCCTCCCACACCAAAATAAAATTTGTCCTCTCTTTTTCCACCAGTTGATGCAGCAAATGTAAGTAAACCAGTACTAGCAAACTGTGTGCTGTAGCTTGACTGTATTTTAAATCTTTATGAAATGAAATCGGGTTGCATACAGAAAATAAAATAGTTTTATTTCTTCTTCTATTATCGTGGGCTCCCACATTTCTGGAGATTTGTAATTCTCTTCCTTAACAGACTTCAGACAAAACTTTTTTCTGTCTGCAGAGAGAAAAAGAGAGGTGGAATAGGACTCTCACAAATGCCATGCTTTGTACTTTCCAGACACAATGAAAATCCTGTTTCCCTCAACACTTCAGGTCTTATTTAGAGTCAGTTTCTCATAATCCTGCTATTTCTGATCCATAGATACCTCAGAGGAAATACAAGGTAGATCTGGCTGGCGTGTTTTGCTTTAACTGTTTCTTTAGTTTTTCTCCTGCTTGTCCCAAAAGACAGACGTTTTTATCATTACTAATCTGTGCACAGACCCTCGTGTTTACTACTTCATGCCCATGCCAACTATAAAGGCTTGTGTACAATTGTGTTTTAGATGGTGGCAAATTTGCGGTGGTGTTTGAGAAAAGTTGTTGGGAGTGTCTAATTAAGGCTATTTTCAATTGCATGTAACTTGTAAAAATGTCTTTGGTTAATCTATCTAAGCAAGAAGTTCACCTTCCCGCTTTCCATCACACCACTACAGAGGCCAAAAGATGTGATGAAAATCACAGTAGAGTTGCAGCCAAAATACTTGAAGTACTGTATATTCACTTGAGTATCTCTTCTTTGCCAGTGCTTAGAATCCCCCGTTAGAACACCAGCTGTGCAACTTGTCCACCCAGCTGATAGTACTTCAAATCTGCTTAGCTTCAGAAATTACTTGTCTGTGTAATCTAATTTTACCTGATGTTCTGTTTAGAAATAAGTCCATTTAACACTCACAGATTGTTAGTTTCCTGATTTAATAGTAAAATGTTGAAGAAAAAGCAGTGTTTCTCCCTCATAACTCATGCTTTCATCCCACTTGTTCATACTTCAGTAATTGAAATTACAGTCTTATAATTGTGCAGACATTGATGATTTTCAAATGGAGGATTATTAATAGCATAAAAACAAGAAGGGCCTCTTCTCAAAATGTTATTCCAGCAAAAAAGAACCAGAAAAATATGCTTGATTATTTCTTCTTTTTTTTCTGTATTCTTCACATTTTAATTAGGCAGAAAAAGTAGATAAGATTTTCTTTCATCAGCATGAATATTAGTGAATCATAGCGGAAAAGAATCTTATGGAACAAATTCTAAGTTATCAACTTAGATTTTTGTAAATTTTATTGACTTTAAGATTTAAAAAAAGAAAAATTGAAAAAAGAAATACAAATTAGAACCAAATCTTCAGTGGTGTTTCAATATAAATTGATTCTTTTATACATTTAAATAAAAATTATGTACTTAGTTTAATGTTATATCAAAGCGAAAATTTTTTGTATGCTTTGCAACTGACAGGATTTTCTGGTAGGAGCTTTTGGTCTTAGCAAATAGGTGTTGAATCGAAGTATTTCCTAAGAATTTGAATATATCCTTTCAAGTTAAGAACTGGTCAGGAAAATTTTGCATCTAATTTTGCTGGGAGGTCTAGGGGCCAGATCATAGCTTTGGAGTGTCCATGTGCTGGTGATGCTGCCAGTGTTTTGCAGCTGGAGGTCCCTGACAAGCATCCGCACTGGTGATGCCCCTGCATACCTCCTACCTCTGCATAACCAGCTGCGGGGTTAGTCCCAAACTCTGAGCTGCAAAGTGGTTGGGAGGCAAAAGTTTGCTAAAATGTCTGAACTGCTAGTTAGGAATAGGTGAATAAGGAGCAATGAAAGAGACAGGGGACAATGAAATCACTAGGATGCAGTTTTAATGCAAAGAAAGTGTTTTTAACACCTTGCATAACTGCACTATGAGTTAATGGAGGATGTTTCCATGAGGATACAGCAATGACGTGCACTTTGTGGCTCAGCAAGTCCTGAAATTGCTGACATAACTAACAGACAGTGCCATAGAAATGGCCTTTTATACATGTCACATTTCTTATACTTTTTTCCTGAGTATTTTCTTTGTTGAATACTGGATACAGCAAGAAATAGAATTTTGGCCTAACCAAGTAATTCCATTCTTAGGAATGCAACTTTACTTTTCTATCGTACTTGAGGTGGTTTCATCTTTGTTTTGTACATGTATATTTAGCAAAAGCTTTTAAAAATCAACTAGCTATGAGCATCTCATTGCTAAGCAACAGTGTATTCTTCCCTCCCACTTGCCTTCTTGCTATTCTGTGAAAAATAACAAATGTGTAAAGAATAGGATGCTTTCCTCTTGCTAGAATAATCCATAGAGAGGCTTAGCACTGAGCAGTTCTGGTCACTTATTTATGAGACATACTATTGCTGTTATCAGGTTACTAGCTAAAGCAGGAATGGTCTATATCCTACTGCTGCATGTCTGCAAATGTTTCTCGCAATCTCTGCTTGGGCATAAATTCTTCCACACAGAACATTTTTGTAGTTTATATGTGCTGGTGGCCATGTACAGCTTGGGATGCTTTGAGATGACCTAATGCTGCATGATCTGCAGTGCAGGAAGAGGACCATACTTCACTTGCAGGCTTGTGCCAGCTTTCTTATTAGTGAACACACCTTATAAATGCATTGGCATGCAGTGTATTATTTCGGGGTTGTCTTTCTGCAATATTACTGTTAGCTTTGTTGTTTTCATGTTGATCAGAAGACAGTAAAGTTGTGGTGGACAGGGAAGGGGGAGGAAACGTGCTTTGTCAGCTAACTGCACTTCTGGAAAATGTTTGTTAAACCATCTGTTGTTTCAGTATCATTCTGGAATTACAGCGGTTTTAAAGCTCAATGGTTCATCAACCTTAAATGTTCTTTTGGCTTTCTGTGGTGCTGCTCTATTGTTTCAGTGCTCTTGTGAATGTCTTCAGAAGCTGCCAGTGTATTTCATGAATTGTAATTTTACTTTGTAATATCAGTGTTATCTGACCATCACTGAAACTGCTGTGGCAAGGTCACTTTGTAGAACTAAATGCTGGCTAAGTGTTAAATATGGTCATGCAGTCGTAGAACAGATTGAACAAGAAATGCTCCCTGGCTTACAGTTTGTGCCTGAACTCCTGCTATACATCAGTTTAGGAAAGCTGTAGTAGTTGTAGTCAAGGGTCCGATAGCAAACAACAAATAAAGCAAGCAAGATAGTTACTATCTGGTGACTACCCCTTTCGGAGTAGCTGGAGTGCAAATTCATCTTTCTAACGTTTTGCCAGGAGTCTCCTATGCTAAGGTACATGTAGCTACTTGAATTTTCAGTGGTATCTTCATACAAGCATCCTTAGTTTCTTCTTTACCACAGAGGTATGTGAGGGCTGTTTACTTACACCTGTCCTAACTCTGTTAGAGAATTGCCTGATTTCCTCTGTGAATTCTGTTTATCTGTGTGAGAAAGCAGTTGTGAAATGAGCTCAGGTGTGAACTTGAACAAAATATTGCACATTAAGGCTTGATGTGGATGTACTTATTCTGTCTTCAAGAAAGAGAACCTTTAGGCTCTAGATCAGTGTAATGTGGAATGGCTATTCCAAACTGATATTCCTTTTGTGATTAGTCATTATAACCTTAGCCTGCAATGCAACAAACATTCTAAGACTTTACTGCTCCCAAAAATGGCAGCAGAGCTATCCTGCAGTTGAAATTACATGCTTTGTAACTAAGCACTTTTCTACCTACAACTTCCAGTGGGAATATTAGTATTGGAATAGTAATTTTCTGTAACGTAATATAGAAGTCAGTGGCAAAACACAGTGATCTTTTAATATACTGGATTTACGATCAGATCGATAACCTACCGAACACTTGCATACGTGCAAAAAGATTACAAAGGCCATGCTGTACTCCTCCTGTATGTACTTTTTTTTTCCATGGTCAGGTAAAGAGCAGACGGGTAGTTAAGCAGTAGAGAGTCATAGCCCCACCAGATGTGCCAGGAAGCAACTGAGTTAACACAGAATGGAGGTAGGTTGCAGAACAAATGATACATAATTCCCTTCCCCCTAGAGCAAGGGAGAAGCAACAGCCACAGTATTGATCTATTCAGAATTTATTCCTCTTTTTCCTCCAGTGCAACAACATAATGCACTTTAATCAGAGCAAATAGTTAATATTCTCTTTAACCTACAGCAAAGTTAAAAAAGTCATGTGCCAATGAGGATACAATCCATTTACCCATAATTCCTCTATCTACACTCTTCTCATTCATTTTTAATAATAATTTTATGTTTTCCACTTTTTTTTCTTCCTATATTATTATATACACAAGGGGAAGAATGAACTAAGTTAAATTGTTTTTTGGGTTTTGCTGAGCTGCCTGGTGGGTAGTTAAAAATAGTAAGTGCCAGTGGCAAAGTCTCCTGAAAAGTGCTAGCACGTTGTGAAAGTGCTAACACGTTGTGCTATTGAATCAGCACTGAGAAATCAGATTTTCCTCACAACGCTTTCTTTAAACTTAAGGTGACCTTTATGCAGAGAACCTTATTACTTTGTCGTATCAAAGAGTAAGTGCTGTCATCCTGAAAAGAGGTCAGCTATGGGTTCTGGAAATTTCCTTCTTTTTCTCCTAGGCCTGATTTGGTACCAGAACAAATAAGCCACAGACACCCAGTAATGAGAGGTATTGTCTTTGGGAAGATATAATTGTACAGTAATTTATAGTTCAATATTGAAGAAAGTTCTTATTTATGAAAAGCTCCATTGTATGGTTTCTGAAAACATTTCTCTATACTTCATAATTCTGCCTGCTTTTCTGAAATTCCACAGAGCCTGAGGTTATCTACAGCACAGACACTGATACAACTTTTAAACAGGGTTTGGGGAAACAGAGCTAACTTGGATATGACTGTTGTCTTGCATACTTATTACGTAGAAACAGTTTTACCTTATGTGGTCAAATTCTTAAACTCTTATTTGTGGATCAAATTAACAGAGATTGAGAGCTGCTGTGCCACCTATTGATTGTGAAGCAAACAAGAATTACACAGAACTTCTTATAGTCAGGCCTGGATTGATCAAAGTTCTGATGGGTTGAAACTTACGGACTGTTAAGTGGGTTAAATTATTTTTATACAACAACCCTAATCCAAAGCTTATTGAACTTGATAAAGATATTATTTTCTGCTTCCATGGACTTTGAATGAAGGTTTTTATTACAAGGTCGACACAGAACAGGCCATGACGAGTAAAATGGGACAAGTATCTAAAAACTTGGATGCTAAAAATTAGGTTCTCAAGTCAAACACAGTATTAAAGAATGAAATATTCACAGCAAGAAAGAGGAGGCTCTAGATGGCCAGTGACTTTGAAAACAGTAAGACTTAAGTAGCTGTTTAAACATGGAATTTAAAGAAACCAAAAGAAAGCTGAAAAGTACATTTTTTAAAATGCATTGTAATCTGGCTTGTATGTGTTCTCTGTAGACCAAGGGTAGAAAGAATATGATTTTCAAAAGGCAAAGACATGTTTTCAGCACAGCAGGTAGTGGTTCAATCCCTGTTGCTACCCAAGTTCTCCATTACAATGTACATGTGCTTACAGTATACAGTAAAAGGCACAATAGCATCAAAGATTAGCATAGAAACAGCTACAGTGAGCTGGAAAAAAACTGTCTCTACCTTCTATGAGACTCCCCATGCAATATCCTTTTACTGAGGTTTTTTTTATTAATATATTTTGGTCTAATATGCATAGCAAAACTGGCCCTGAGAATTTACTGTGGGGATTGTATATGTAGCACTTATTGATCCTATCTCAGCCTGCTGTATTAGTTTAAATATCCAAATAACAGTTACAGATGTTTAAAGCAGATCATTTCATCTGATTAGTGACTAAGAGCCACTGCATTTGGTATTCATATTTAGAATGCAATAATACCATTACTGACTTATAAGAAATATTGATGGCAATAAATCAGTATTTTTCTTTGTCAAGGCATTATGTTTACACTGGTCAGGGCCTCTTGGTTTCTTGTTTAGTGACATTCTCTCCTTTTTCTTCCTTGTAGTTTAATTCAAACATTAAAAAAAAGAATATATTGCAAATATATTAGTAAGTATTGGTTTTCATTATGTTCAGTTTACTCATAAAATGACAGGGATATTTAACAATTGCTTAGCATCTATCTTTACAAAGCGAAAGGATGATTATGAATAACAGTGAAAAGGTTTATTGAAGGCAAAGGAGGTATGAGTACTGAATTATCTGATGATCAGAGAAGCCAATGAATAATTCATTATCCTTGCCTTTTCCAGGAGCCAAACTTGTGAGCAGTGGCCACTGTAATTGCAGACACCAGGTGTCACGTTATTAAGCTATTAATTTGCTTATGCAGTGTCATGACACATTATATCACATCAACTCTCTGTGTGGTCCAGCATAATAGGTACGTTTAAGTGTTGTAACATGACACAGCGCAACAGGGACACAAATCAAAACCAGCAGCACTTCAATAGATCAGCTGTTGTGCAAAGTATTATTACAAGTTATCGCTGTGGACATCCATCTGTAATGAAACCGTTACGATAGAAGTGGGTTGGAGAGAGAGAGCTGTCTGCTAGGCTTCTCCATTAAACCCAGGTACTTTGGCACATCTCTAATTAAAGACACTAAGTCTTGAGTTCCAATTGACAAACCACTAGATGTAGACAACATCCTCTCAAGAGTGCTTGAAGGAGTAATACAGAGATGTGAGGTGTTAGTCTGGATAATTTCATGGCCGATTTCTAATTAGCTTGTACTTGAGAGGTTAACTTGTTAGTCTGACTGGAAACTAGCCAAAGAGTAATGGAGTCCCCAGCACTGCAGGTGTTGCTCATATGACCTTACATGGATTTTATGTTTCTGAAGAAGCATAGCCTGCCATGTAAAGAGGGATGGATTTGCCTGCTCCCTGGATTGATAAGGAACTACCCCTCCCGACACAGCAACCAAATAGCCATGTTGTGTAAGTAGATGCTGTGAAAGAATAGGCCTAAGTCAAACCACAACCCTAGTTTCACTATTTAGTATGAAAGCCAAAGAAGCTCTCAGGATGTTATTTTGTTCTAGTCTATCACAATTTAAATGAAGCTATTGTCAATTAGCACAAATATTAGAGTCTGTGATGAGTACTCTGCAATAAGCATACATAAGCAAAACATAACTGAGGAGCTGGTTTTTGCTTACACAAGTGTATATAATCAACAAGAATTGGAATTGCATTGTCACAGCTGTAATTGCCTCTATTCTATACTGGCATTCCAGTAACAGACCAGATATCATGTGTAAATCCTAAACACAGTGTGTTGAAGATAGGAATTTCACCCACAATTCATATTTCTGGTATAGATTTTTTTTTTTTTACACGAAAGAAATAATGCATCTTACATGGAAATCTTTTAGATTAGAGTGAGAAAATAATAAACTTGGAAAATTGCAAAAGTTGTGAGAAAAGTTTATTCATGTTAAGATTATTGTCATGGGGGAAAGACTTTATTAAAGATTTAGATTTAATAAAGTAATAACTCAAGGAAGAAATAAAAATCTTGATAAAGTTGATCCAAAAGAGCCTAACAATAAGAGAACTTAATCTGAAGGCTTACAAAATCAGGAGTGAAATACAAACTATACAGAGCAGGTTCATGTAGCATCTAATGAGCCTGCACCCCTGCGTAACAATGTCAGAGAATATATTCAAGAAGCATGAGGATGTAGATGAAAGAGATGAGATTCTTGACACCAGGGATTAAGGGTTGTGGCACAAAAATAAGAAAAGGATCAGAATCAGTGAACGTGTGATTATCTTGAGCTGATGGCTTTCTTGTTCTTAACATTTTATTTCATTTTTAGTTCTTTATTTCTTGGAGGTAAAACACCAGTGTAGTTTGTGACCAAGCTTAGTCTTCTGTCTCTTTTGCTGTCTGTCGGTCCATTTTCCTGATTGTCTGGGGCTGAGTTCACTATTGTGCATCACAACATCTCTTATTCTTTCAAACTTACCATTTAGGGAAGTTATCCCTAAGTCTGAGTACACCTGATGTTCGGAGGTACTCATTGTGTCCCGATCCTGCAGGATCAGGCTTTGGTTTCATCTACAGGTGCCAATAGTCAGAGATCTAGTTGGAAATTTTTCACACTGAAAATGTCTGTTATACTACCTCTTGATTGAGCGTCCCAGATCCTACAGTCTTTCCATTTCCCTCCTTGCATTTTTCATTGCATTCTTTACATCTACCACAGGAGAGCTGAAGTGGCTCTGTGGCAATGATAAGCCTGCATCTTTTTTGCTGCGTGTGCCTGGAAAAGTTTATACTTGACCTTGAAGTATAAAAATGTAAAGGGGGTGGATGAACATGATTTCCTCTGATATAGATTACAGTAAAATTTTTAAAGCTTCCTGACCCTTCTGATTCCTTCTTGTGGCTCTCCCAGCTGGGAAGCACTGGTCTGCATGAGCCACCTGAGACATGTACACTGCTAAATCAAACCACTTTGCAAGCATAAGAAAGCACATTTGGAGCAGTTTGAACTAGGCATGGTTTTTCCTGTGTGGAGTGAGCACGAGAGTTAATTAAAGCCAGACTTTCAATGGAAATTCTTTTAGTGCATTTCTGGTATCTGTGGAGATAGTGATTGATGAAGACATAAATAGGCTGATTTTAGTGCAAGTTATTAACATTCCAGTCCTTGCTGCATCACCACTGATCCCACTCAGCAGAGACCACTCTGGAGTGATGTCACTGCATATTTGTCTGCACAATCAAATCAATAGGTAAAGAGTATGATCACTGCAATTACTACTCTGCTTAGCCCACACCACTACTTGAGGTAGCAAAAAATAGATGTTTCTTTCACCTAGTGGCAAATCCTCATTGCCAGCCTGTTAGTAGCAAGGAAGCAATATTTGTAGTTGTCTTTAGGAATCTCTACCCCATCATGCAGTTAATTATGATAAACGGTTTTATTTTTAAAAGATCTTAAACCTGCTTTGTACTGTGGCAATTCGTGGATATAAAGGAGCTTAATTAGAATGGTCAAACCAGCACATTTCTGCTGCAATATGACAGGAAAAACATCAAGATGTGTCTGTTCTGAAGCATAAAGTTGTGATTGTAACATACTCTGAAAGCACCCTTGTGTAACAGCAACTGAAGGCAGAGTTTTCAGTGTATCAGCACTGCTAAATGCACAGAGCAGTTTTCTCAACAGTGCAGACAAAATTGGATTATGACTCCCTGAGGAGCTAAGGCCCTAACACACCTATCACGTGGCAGGTTGAGACAGGGGTTTTCACCTGGCAGAAGTAATGCAGAGAGTGAGGCAGAGACCCAGGGAAAGCTGGATTGTTTTTTGTATGGAAAAGGAAAGATTGCTGGTGGCCTGCAATGATGATGCTGAGCCATCTCCCAGTGATAGTTGTTGCTCCCACAGCACAGACCATATGGACTATGCCCAAAGCTGTTTGGGGTTTGCCTTGTTTTCTGAGGCTCAAACACACACAAAATAGGTAGCAATGTCACAGAAGTTTCATTGCCTCCCAACAACTGACTCCTGCCCTAAGCCTGGGGAAGGCAAGTTAGCATGTTAGCTAGACTGAGTGTGCGCTGTCCAAGCTGAACTCACATCTTCCTTTCACCACAGACCCACTGCCACTGCTTAGGCTCCGCACAAGCTCTATGCAAGCAAACTGCTGAACTCTGGTAGAGTCCATGGACCTTAATGCAGAACCAGTAAATGAACCTGGATTGTGGCAGGATCCAGTCATTAAGGGCTGCTACAGCACCCTCTGGAAACAGTGTGAGTCCTTCTGTTGGCTTCAGCAAATCCCAAAATGTTCTGAGATTCAGCACAAGCAAACAAACAGATAATTAATGGATGTTACAATGTAGGGTAGATGAGGGAGCTCGCTGGAACATTTTATTGGAGGAGATTCGCTAGCATTTATACAGCAAGAGTTGAAAAGCCCCAGTGCTGCCTCTGCTGGCCCATATCAGTGTCTTTCATCATGACACTGCAGAAAGGAGGACTTGACAGGCCATCTAAATTAAGGCGGTGTGAACAAAAATATTCTTTATCTTCGGAAAAGAAAGAAATTATATTAATACATAATGCCCTACATTTAACATTCCCTCAGTACTCTCCCACTTCTGAGTTACTCGGAGATGTGATCATATATTAAACACTGTGAATTCTTTTTATTTCTGGCAGTTTGTCTAGAGGTATTATATAGAATGTGTTCAGCTTCTACATTCATCTCAAAACTGAAATTTATTAGAATGATGTATTGGTTAGTATGTCTGAGAATGCCTGAAAATATTGTACTTGTACTCTTCTCATTGCGCATTTCATATAACTGTCAGAAAAGCACATGAACAGACATGCACGCTTTCCTTTGCAGTCAATAATGAACTAGTTAGAGCATAATTAGAGCAACCATAGCTTTTCATTGCATATAATCATAAGATCCCAAACATGAGTCACAGTCTGCCTAGTATGAGATGTTCAGGTAGCTTAGTGTGTCCTTACTGGTAGCTCTACTGAAGCTTTAATTAGGAATTCTTGCTGGCTTATGATTTCAGGAATCATCAAGTAGAGTTGTGGACTTTATTTTACTAATTGGCTGCAAAATAAAAGACAGTGGAACAAACAGGGCTGTAAACTCAAGGAGTACAACCTACAGAACAATTTGTTGGCCCTTTGGTTATAGGCAAACATGAAATTATAATGCTGCAAAGAGCACTTCGTAACATAAATATTTCATGGCTTTTTTTCCTAATACTGTTTATTTTAAAATACTGGTAAAAGTCAGTATGAACCTGTTGTGGTTTAGGCCCAGCCATCAACAAAGTCCCAGGCAGCCACTCACTCCCTCCACTTCCTACTTGGTATTGCAAGCCATAGCAATCCAAATAATCCCTGAATCTGTAGACCTTATACTTATCGGGAAGCGCCTCGCCCCCGCCACAGCCATTACAGTCCCCATTTGCAATCCCCATTATCCCTGGAGCTGTGGCCTTTCTGGTTCTCCAGACCCTAACCCTAAGAATTGCCAGTCTCTGTTTATGGCCCCGGCCCCCCCAGGTTCTGGCTAGGAATGCTGGGGAGTGTTTGCCTTGTACATGATCTCGATTTTTTCATGTGCTGGGGCCTCTGATTCCCTCTTATTTCTACGCTCCGCAAGAGAAATCCTCGTGCAGCTGGGTTCACCACGGGCCCCACACCGGATCAACGGTTTATGCCTAAGGAATTGTGGAGTCTGGGCTTTGAACTGTTCCTGCCCCGAAGTTTTGCACAAAGTCCCTTCACACCATTCCCATCTGGCCCACGTTCACATCACACCATTCCCCAGCAGGACCCGACTCTCCATCCATCAGCACAGCGGCTCCAGCAAAGGGTTAACACAGTTCCCGGCACGCAGCTGCACGCACACGCTCCCCCCCGCCAGAGACAGAAATGGCCGTGGAGATACAATTCTTGCTAGGAAGGTACCTGTTCAAATGCCCCCAGAGCAAGCATTCTCGTCCATGTCAACGTGTCTCTCAGCGGGAACAGAGCTGAGCCTCCAGGAGGGTTTTCAGCCCAGGCTGTGTCGACCACTCTCTCCCTTCACAAACTGGGGAGTGTGGAACTCTGAGTGCTGTCCCACTCCGAGGGAGATACTGGGTGCAGCCCCTGCAGACCAGGAGGAATCAAAGGTCAGCCATGGAGCCCCCCTCTATTTAGAGTCACAAGATAATTGACTTCAGGCCTAAGGAATCTCCCATCCTGGCCTTAACTGGGGCTGGCTGTTGTTGAGATTCCCAGCTGGTACTGATCTCCCCAGACTGCAATAAGGTTCAGGGCTGGCAGGGGATGTATTATTTCCCTCTCATCCCTAACTGTAATGAGGCCCGCTGAATTGGGCCTGAATTTCATATGGTCTTGGGTCTGAATTTCACCAGGATATGGGCGAGAATTTCTCGTGCACTTGGGTCTGAATTTCACCTGGATTCTGGCCCAAATTTCCCCTCTACATGTCCTCCAGTTTCTCCTGTACTCTGGTCCAAATTTCTCCTGGACGTGACCTCCAGTTTGACCTGTGCTGGAGCCCCGGTTTCCCCTGGAAGTGACCTTGATTTTGGCCTGCACTGGGGCCTGGACCTCTCCTGTTCTAAGCCTCGCCCTGTCCCTTCAAGCTGCTCCGCGCCCCCCTCAAGTCGCGCCCCACATCCTCTCTAAAACACAGCCCCCGCCCTCCATGAATGCTGGGGAGGGAGCCATGTCGGTGCAGTGTCGTGCTCCTCTTGGCAGGCCTTTGCAATCCCAATTATCCCTGGAGCTGTGGGCTTTCTGCTTCTCCAGACCCTAACCCTAATTCTTATGGTCCGCGGTTTCCGGCCCCCGACCCGCTGGGTTCTGGTTAGGAAAGCTGGGGAGGGAACAATGTTGGTGCAGTGCCATGCTCCTCTTGGCAGGCCTTTGCAATCCCAGATAGCCCTGTACCTCTGGGCTTTCTAATTCTCAAGACGCTCACCCTAAGCGTAACCCTAATTGTTAGGGTCCGCGGTTTCCAGCCCCAGACGCTCTGGGTTCTGGACAGGAAAGTTGGGGAGGGAGCAATGTCAGTGCAGTACCGTGCTCCTTTTGGCAGGCCTTTGCAATCCCAATTATCCCTGGAACTGTGGGCTTTCTGGTTCTCCAGACGTTAACCCTAACCCTAACCTTATTAGTTGTGGGCGCCGGTATCTGACTCAGCCCTGCTGGGTTCTGGCTAGGAATGCTGGGGAGGGAGTCACGTTGGTGCAGTGCTGTGCTGCTCTTGGCGGGCTTTGGCAATCCCAATTATCCCTGGAGCTATGGGCTTTCTGGTTCTCCAGACCCTAACCCTTATAGTTGCCGGTGGCCATTTCGGGCCCCGGGCCCCCTGGGTTCTGGCTAGGAATGCTGGGGAGGGAGCAATGTTGGTGCAGTGTCGTGCTCCTCTTGGCAGGCCTTTGCAATCCCAATTATCCCTGGACCTGTGGGCTTTCTTACTATTTTCTTTCCCTCCAACCCACCAGCAACACAGCGGGACTGTGAATGGGGCTTGTGTTCAGTCCATCACACATTGTCTCTGCTGCTCCTTTCTCCTTCAGGAAGGATCCTCACACTCTGCCCCTGCTCCAGCATGAATCCCTACCACAGGGCCACAGCTCCTGCCAGGAGCCTGCTCAAGCACCCACTGCCCACAGGGTCACAATGTTCTTCAGGTATCCCCCTGCTCTGTTGTGGGGTCCTCCCCGGGTCTGCAGGCAGGTCCCTGCTCCCTCATGACCTCCATCTCTGCAGGGCACAGCTGGACTTACCATGGGCTGCAGCACGGGCTGCTGGGGAATCTCTTCTGCCTTTGGAGCACCTCCTGCCCCTCCTTCTCTACTGACCTTGTGTCTGTGGAGTTTTCTCTCACATCCCACTCTTCTTTCCACAGCAGGTTCCCCAGCAGGTTTTTCCCCCTCTTAAATATGTTACCCCAGAGGTGCTACCACCATCGCTAATGGGCTCAGCCTTGGCCAGAGGTGGGTCTGTCTTTGAGCCAGGGAAGATTCTGGCAGCTTCTCACAGCAGCCACTCTTGTAGCCCCTTCGCTACTACCAAAACCCCTCCACACAAACCCCACCCAGGACCCAAAACTATTTTGTAAAAGAGAGGAATTATAGATAAGTGTTTCATTTTTATGAAGCAAGATGAGGTAGATAGACAGTGAAAATTTAGGGCTCTTTCATAAAGCTTTCAAAGCTTATGAGGCAGGCTGTGTAAGCTAGATGGGATTTAAGACTATGTTAGCGAGCCCTCTGTACAGGTTAGTGTTTAAAAAAATCAACAGCAAGAACACATTTAGAGGACATGTCTGTTCAGGTTAAGATGCCAGCCTAGTTCATGATACAAAAGACATTAGCGCAAACTCAGGTTGGACTAACCTGGGGCAATTTTTTACCAGGCAACAACCTGCATGGTGTTGCCTATAGGGGAAAAAAAAGACCCATGCTGAGATAGTCCAATTAAAAACTGTCTTTTTTATGGGAGGGGGGGGGGAGTATAAATCAAAGTCAAAAGAGAGAAGGGTAAAGGGAAATTAATTTTTTTTTTAGCTGCATGGTGCTTGAATGTGCTTTGAAGGGCTCTGTGTGCACAGGCAAAGAAAAGAAATTAATCTTACAAAGCAATGAATATTTACAGTATTGGAAATGCCATGAAGGGTCCAACTTTGTTTCCTGTGGAGACTGAAGCACAGTTTCCTGTAACAAAATAAACAGTTAAGTTGTTCTGGAGATGTATTTTCTTTCAGTTCAAATAAAATTTGTATCAGCAAGGGCATAAAGGTATAGTGTGGGATGAGTGGGAAAAGCCCTGATTCCGCAAACCACCGCTGTGAACAGTCTGCTATTAAAATGACTTCGTGTAAGCATGCTTCAGGTTTTGCTCAGTAAAGATAGACGGAAAAATACCTGGGGTCTAGTCACTTGGAATTATACTTTCATGCAGAAGAGTTGATTTTTAAACATGACTAACAGTGGCTGGGGTAAAATCCTAGTTTATTCAGTACTCATTTCATGTTAAATATTAACCTTTGGAAAATGGGTTTAATTTTACAAAAGGTTAAAATGGTTCCCTTGTATTCGACAGTGTACTAAGGCATTTTTCCAGCAGATATATGCAGGACTAAAACTTCTGAGATTACTTTTTGAAGGCAAATGAATATGTCACTGAAGTGTAAGAAATTCTAATTTATTACTTATTCTCAGTTAAAGAACTAGGCAAACTATGTGGCTTAACCAAAACCAGGCATTTCTCTGTCTTTTTGTATATCACTTGTATTTGGGACAACAATATTGCAGCTGCAAATCTGTGTTTTTAATAAAAATATAAATTAATTGCATCAATTAATATCCAGTATGAATGTGTTACCTTTTAAAAGCAGTATTTGTCATTCCTGTGTCTTCTTTCTGGGCACACTTAAATAACTTGATACCTTTTCTGTGAGTAGGGTTTTATTATAGCTGATTTATGTAGGCTTGCATACAACTCGACATGCACAAGAAAATGACAGGCAAGGGAAAAGCTAGAATATTATTTTAATTTTTTTTTTTTTGTACTAAGCACTAAATTATATTACATTCTTCAAATAAAAGATTGTCTCCTTTTCTACCCTTCAGCTTCAAAATAACCTCTCACACCAAACACATATTTCTTAATTACGTACAGAATCTCTTTAGTTGCACATTAACTGCTCTGAATCAGCATATTGGACCTTTTCACTGGAAAATAATAAAACCCTATTTCTGAACATCTCGAAACTCTTCTCACTGAAGCTGAGAGATCCCTCTCTAAGGATTTAATAGAATTTTTAGATTTATTTCCAAGACATCACTATCAGGAATGCAATTGCACTTACATTTTAGCATGTAGTGCCTAGTAATACCTATGTGAGAAAAATTACAGGACCATTTAATTAACATTATTGTCCTATGTCGCAATTAAGAGCAATATATTGAGCAAAGGTTAATACACGGTAAAGGTGCAAACTAGAAGTTTCTGATCTGTGAAATTATAAGCATGCACAGCTTTGCAAGTATCTTGTTTAAAATAAACAGCTACGATTTTTTTTTTTTTTTTATTGTATTCATGTTTTACATGCCTACCAGATCCTGTGTTGTCCAGGCCATGTACCATATTCTGGTAAATTTAGTTCCTTATGTATTTTAGGATTTCTGCTGCTATCCTGTATATGAACAGCCATGCACCGTTCATGGAATCTTTAGGTTCTTTTTCTGAGATATGGAAAGTTCTGTTATAACCTCATAAACCTATGTGGTATATGTTTCTTGCTCAACTTGCCATGATGAGGCTTCACAAAAATTAGCATTATTGTAATCCATTCGGACTATAGAGAATAAGAAATAATGCAAAGAGCTCAGCTGTCTGCATCGTGTGGGATTCTCCATGTCCTGTTTTTAATTCATTTTCTCATACTTGTTGAAGATGCTTTAAACCAGCATGAGTTATAGTCTGCTCAGCTTTGACTGGGGAAGTAGCTAGAGCAAAGGGCAAGCCTTTGGAGATTTATATCATGCCGAAGCCTCCTTTGTAAATCCCTAATTCCCTTTACTCTTAGCAGTGGTGAAATCCAGTTGGAGATGAAGATATTTAAATGTGAATGTCCTTTTCTTTTCCGTCTTCTTCCAGAGGGATGGATCACATGCTGGGAATCTTCCTAAAAGAGAGATAAAGATGGTCTTGGAATTAGTGATGCAAATACATTTTATGGTAGCATACTGCAGTCAGCTGATGCCTTGTATTTTCTGTCTGCAAACTGTGTGCATATTTCTTCCATGACTTGTTCTCTTTAAGATTGTTGCATGTAATTTGTCAATCTTATGAAAAGACAGTTCAGAAGTTTAAATGGACAGAAACCAAAGTTGACGCAGGCCAAATTTAAAATCTGCATGCATCCAGTTGCACACTTGGTCATGTAGTACCAGGACATGACTGATTTACAGCAGTGGAGTTGTGACCTTCAGTGGTTACACCCAGAATTCACATAAAAGTCCATTTGTGACATTTTGGAATATCCATGCTCTGATTACATCCATAAACACAAAATTAATTTGACAAAGTAAATTATACATGGGAAGCACCTTGACTGAAGTCCTAGACAGGTTTCTGCTTCAGTAATGGAAACTGAAAACATACTCTATGTTTTCCAGAACTAGAACATATATGTATCTATATATATATATATGTACGTTTACCTTTATGTATAGGTAAGTTTATCTTATAAACATTTACACTGCTCACTATGAAATCTATGGAGAGACAGGGTATTTATATATGTGTATAATCTCTTCTTCTCACAATCAAAAGGTCCTTTCTTTTCTTCAAAATCAGATAGTCTTCACATCTTTCTCTCTTAAAATAATACATCACTGTTCAGTGTAATTCTGGAACTGTTTAGTCTGAATAGGTATGCGTGTGTGTGTATGCATAGTCATATATATAGAAATACATATAAAAATTTCCATTTCATTCATTAGGATAATGAACACCAACTTCGACCATGTTAATCACTTTTTTTTTCTATACAGTGACTACTTCCACCTTCATAATTGTAAGCATAAGTGTAAGTAAGAGTTGCTCTATCTGTTGTAGCGAACAATAAGCACAAAAGGATTCAGAAAGTAATAACAAAGATAAATAACTTTGCAATAAAATTTCAGCTCCAGCAATTTCCCATTTATATTTTCTCAGTGAATCATGTAGTCCTAAGCAATGCACTTTTTTACATCTGGGCTGCATCATACAAAGTAATTTTGTATCTGATACTTCCCAATGTGTCCAAAATAGAACATCACATGCACAGTGCATGACAGGGTGGTAGATGAATTATACAGAGCCTTCAAATAATATCACTGTGAATGTGATTTCATAAGCTTTCTAAGGCAATCAATCTTACCCTATTATGAGGAATGAATTGTCAGTCAGGGTGGTTTTTATTCTACCAGGAAGGTTTCGGAAGCTGTTACTTAATACTACTTACTGTTGAAGGCTGCCTGCTGAATATGTTTGTCCTGTGCGAAATTACTGGTGTGTTTTGTGTGTCTTAAAGTTTAGATCTTGATTAGCATAGTATTTTGCCAGAGTGCATTGCCTGAGGCTGTAGGAAATGTCAACAAGTGAAAGAAAGTGGAAACTTCATAGAGAAGGGAGCAAAACTTTAGGAGCAATAAAGGAACAGGTTTTGTATATGAAAATCTTGACTTTGTCTTATCCAAGTGTAAGTTCTCCTATCTTTCTTCTGTCTCACACATACTCCCACATACTTATTTAAAATATAATTTTATGTGACAGCTTCACTGTGTCTACTGAGAGCAAACAGATGAAGCTGGACTTCCCTCTTTTTTCCATGCGTCTGACTGGGTTGTTTCCCTATATTGTTCTTAAAATAGCTGCAGCAAAGAGAAATACCACACTGGCAGAGGAGATGTGATTTAGTCTTAGGTTTTTCACTGATGTTTTTTGCAGTGTAGTCCAAGTCAGCTGAATAACTGGCATGAGATACCTGTGTATTCCTGACACAGTCATGAAGTGTTTTGGGATTAAAACTGCTTCTTTTCTTTGATAGAAGTTTTATGTAGGTATTATGAGCAGTTATATTTGGGCTCAAGACTAGTAATTCATTTCCTATAGACAGCTGAACAGATGTCTCTCTTCACTTAATTATTAATGTTAACTAGAGATCCAATCATGTTTTGTCAATGAGCCAAACGTAATAGGACAAATATGTTAGTCTTCAAATTTGGCTCTTACTTATGGACATTGATCATTTAAGTCACTTCTTATTCTGTACCACCAGGAAAGAAGTGAAGGTATTGTTGATCTCTGAAAACCTGACAGTTTCACAGAGAATGGATAGTATCCATTCACCATCAGTGGTTTTCAAAATAGGTAGAAGTGACAGAGGATGAACTAGCCAGTTCTCCACCTCATGCCATGCCCTGGAAGTTAAAGTTCTAATAATGTTTTAGATTCTTTTCCTGAATTGAAAATTGATTAATTGAAAGGAAAGGGAAAAAGAACATAGCAAAAACTGTCAGAAGACTTTTTACTAAAGATTATTTTTCCCAGTGGGACAAATATGATCTACAGTTGGTTACAGCAAGCTTACAGGTTACTGAGATGGAAGAATCCTGTAAGTGTGAAATTCTGCTTATGTTTACCTAGATGCTGTCATCTTATTCTTTTTCCAGAGACACATGCAAATGTGTGCCACAGATTTTAAATATGCCATTAATTACTGAACATTGCCTCCCTTGCACATAGTCAGTGAATTCTGTAAGTTGTCTTCAGTGTAAGGGATACAGAGAAATCATGCCAACGTTTTTCTGTTTGCAACTTAGTGTCACTTCTGGAATCAGCTTGTGACAGCAGATGTTAATTCTCTGCTCAGCAGAAAGCCTCAGCACTGGTAAGCAGCAAAGATAGCAAGAATAGTTGTCATAGTTCAATGCAATCTTAATGCTTCCAGAAACCTACATATTCCCAGTCTATTATACAGAGGGAAGTTTAACCTCGTAAATGGAAAACCTGCTTCATCAGCACCAAAACCTCAACGATAACCCTAACAACATTTGCGTATGTGTGGAATGCATATGGAATCCAACAGAAATGACTTTAAAAGAAAAAAGGCATTCTCTGATTTAATTCATTACATAAAAGCGGGAGATGCTTCAAATAAGTATTATGCTACAATCTTTATATGTAACACCTTTCAGAAATGCTTTCCCAGCTGTTTCTTACTCTGTTTTAAAGGGTTCTTCCTCACCTGCTTCCAGATGTTTGTCTCAAGCTCACAGCATAATACAGTTCGATGGCCAAGTATCTCCTATTTATTGCCAAAGAAATGTGCATTTTAACATGAAGATATTACTTTCATCTTGCATATTCTTTGTTGTCACTTTCCAAAACCAGAATATACCCAAGTGGTTTCAATTCTTGCACCATATATGTTGCTTCATTGAAATGGCTCCTGCTGACAATATAATATCTAATTTCAGACATATTCTGCTGTTTTCCAGCCTCACGAAAAATTATCTGTTTCACAGTAATGTGCCACCTCTCCCTTAGCCTGTCTGTTCAGAGCAGCAGTGCAGTTTGCAAATGAATTCTCCCATTGTCCCCTCTTGTCACATGTTGGTTCAGTTGCAGAATGGTTTTGGTAAGTCCAAACTAGATTCCTTTCTGAGAAAAGTAGATCAGAAGCACTGCCAGTGAGGTGGATCACATGTCATCCAAGAGTGGGGATGCTAAATGTAAACCAGCAGTTGCTCCTTCAGACAACTTCTGTCTATGTGCATGATGGGAAGGATCCAAGAGGTCAGACTAAATTCAGTCCAAAATAAAACCCCAAACTACATACATTTTCGACAAATTAACCTTAACGCTGACAGCTTCATTCTGCTGATGCTTTCCTTTTGCACCTCATAATTTGTTATATAGACAAAGCCCTTGTAAGAAAATAATTTTACTGGTGGTAGAGGGGAAGGGATGGGGAATTACTGCAAGAAACTCAGATAAACAGCTTGGTCTGCAGAATATTGCAACTGAAGAAGTATGTCATCCTGCCTTGTATGCAGTGCATTCAAAGACAAGGTGAGCTCTGATTCCACAGGGGTATATGGGAGGCAAGCGACTTTTTTTTTTAACTGGTTGAGATATAAATGTTAGTCATTACAGTGCCTTTTTATGCATATATTGTAATATAAAAAGGTATGTAATGATATATTATGCAGTTTACTGAAGAGTGTACATTTTCTTTGGAAAAAAGACACAAAGTACTTCAGCAGGCTTATGTTTAAGATCCCTTGTTAAATATCCAACATTTGTGACTGATGTTCTGCTTCTGAAATGTTATTTCCTGATACTTAATAGTACATTTTGCTTTCAAAATGCGTTTTGTGCAAGAGGCTTCTGTTTGTGAAGCAAACCAAAAAGGCCATATTATTCTGTATCTAGAATTAATGTAAGTGACTAGAAATCTGGACCTGTATTTTCCTCAAAAGCTGAAATACATTTCACACACAGCTATGCTGTACACAGTCACCCAGCAAAACGCTATCTGTCACTTGAATTATTTTTCTGCCTCTTCTTGTTAAATAGTCTTGCAGATGTGCACACATTGAATTAATATTTGGCTGCTACAACACAATGAGAAAATATTTAAATTATTATCTGGTTTGAATTAGATACACTCAAAACATTTAATCTTGTGCTATGACTTTATATTGGTTTTATAGACCATATTTTTAAATGTCTAATCTTCTATGAGGATACATAAGTTTCAGGGTTTTTTAAGAGCAGTTCTGAGGTTTGAATTTCCTTGATCTTTCTTTAAGCATTTTGCGTTGGTGTAGCATATATTTAAATAATTTACAGTAATCACAGAAAAAAAAAGCATTGTAACGATCTAAGAAGTGTTGCATCAACATCCAATATATTCCAATATCTCGACCGTTTCATACTCTTATTGTTAGAAAAATATTTTCTTCATATAAATAAACACACACAACATTGATTATATAATGTATTTTAATAAATTTTAATATGTACTATTTTTCTTAGTATTAGACCTTGGACAAACTAAAAGTAAGATAGCTTTAAGAATTGCTAGTTTGAATATTTGCTCAGGTCTCTCATATTGGAATGAACTTTCAGGCTCAATTAAAGTGGTTAATTTAAAGTTGATAATTAGAGTCAATATTTAAGTATTATTTATAGTATGGTATCATTAATCCAAGATACTGCCTTGCTGTGCTAAGGTCAAAGTATAATGAGAAACACATCCGGCTCACAGCATCATGCGATCTAAATAGTCAAAAGAAATACAGGGCAGCTGCCTTCACTCATGGGCAAAGGCCAGTAATAGCTGAGCCCAAAGCAAATTTAAGATCTCCTGAATCTCAGGCTAGAGCTTTCTTTAATATTTCATGCTGCCTCTCAATACGTGTTGTTTTGGTTTTTTTTTTTTTAATTTCTGCATTGTCACTCTTAACTGAAAATGAAAGCACAGAAGTCACAACATGGGTATCCTTTCTGCCCAGCTGTAACCAAAAGTGCTGGAAAGGTCACAAGGAAACAGCTTCACAGGTACTGCCAGCCCAGGTTTGTGCACCAGAGCAGTTCAGGCAGCACTGGTATTTCTGAAGTGCAGCTCAACATTTTGTTACTCATGTGAACAGGGCGATAGCCCCAACCTGCAGAGATTTCCCCTTTGCGCCTTCAAAATAAGGAATGGTAGCAAGACAGAAAATCAAATATTACAGTGTTGAGTCTAAAAAACATCTTTAATATTATACTTTAAGGCAGATACGCTATCCTTAATTGGGGTTTGAAGTCAGTATTAATATCACGAGATAACTAAAGGTTCCTGGGGTGTAAAGGAAGGTTATTTCAGAAGAATGTGAGGTGTGATTTTACAGCTGTTACATCAAACTGATAGGACACTTCAGAGTGAATACGCCCAATCCACTACAGGAACACCTTTTAAAGTTGGCATATTTCATTAAAGAAATCAATCAACCACTAGTCATTTTTTCACTGAAGAAAGGGAGAGAAGACAATTCTCACACACATACAGCTATACATATAATAGTGGCTAATCTTTCTGAGACAGAATATCCAAAGGTCAGAGATCATTTATCACTTTAATAGATATTATGAATTACATTTTCAAATTACCATTCCTGAGAAGTTATTACAAATAAACCACTAGGTATTGCTCTGCATAATTAAGTGGGGATTTTGTATCTCTAGAGCATTCTTTAAAACAGAGTTCAGGGTACACAGACTAACACCCAGATCTGTCAGATTTGTTCTTAAGCCTTATTCCTCAGTATTATTAGGATTCACTGATCATACTGTGTGACCAGGCAGTTAAGAATACACTGAATACTAGGGGGTGTTTTAAAATAGTTGTACCTAAGTACTGACTCTATCAGCTATCTTACTCTTTAGCAAAACTCGCTCTTTCATTCTTTTCAGACATAAAAGACCACAGATTACTGAGCAAACTGACACTCTATCAGACACAATCCATTTTGCTGTAGCTGTTTGCTTGTCAGATTTATTTGTAGCAGTATACCAGACAACTTGTAGAACTGCAGTTTCTTACAGGGACATTTCAAAAGAGTATGATGAATCTTCATGGCAATTTATATGGATCCAGATGCTGGGTATTTGCACAGTATTAGAGGCAAGGTAGCTATTCATGGGAACACCTTTTAAGAGTACAACTTGGGTATTGTTTCACTGAAGGATTTGGGGTTTTTTTCTGTCTGTTGGCTATTTGTAATGTGGTTTCTTATTATAGAGAATTTGTTCTCAACTATATTGGAATTATTTCAGGTTTCTAGATTTGAAACATAATTCATTAGTGAAGGCAATATCATATGCCAAAATTGGTACAAATATCAATTTTAGCAGAACATACACAGTATCATAGGATGGTTAAAGTGTTGAGCACTTGAAAATGTGGGCCAAAGTATTTGTTGCTGAAACATTTGTAGACCGCGTTTTAAAAATAGGCCACTTATAAACTAAGTCCAGTGTAATAGTTTTCATCCTCCACCTTAGCTAATCGAGAATACTTTATACACCTTTGTCTGTGTGGAGAATTTTATCTTTATCACCAGTTTTTAGGTATGAAGAGTTGAGTACATGAAGTACATTGGATTTTGATTTTTATTCTACAGTTAGTTACCTCAGAATTCATAGGCTTTGCCTTTCTTAGTCTACATTATACTTGCATTCACTGAGCATTCAGCATGACTGCAAGGAAGTTATGTCACTGCAGTGTATGCCTGTACACTATTTAGATTGTTGAACAAACTCATGACAGTGGTTAAGATGAAAACTGAAGCAAAACCTTGTGTTCTCGAGATTCCTGGTTCCAAAATTACATGGAACTATGTAGCACAGGATTTGTCTGTACTGTGCAAAGCCCTTCTGTCTTACACTTCTCCAAATTATCTCAAATACCAGAATCTTGGTACTTGATGGCAACTTTGATAAGACGTGTTAGACTGCTTAGTGACACAATGCCAACTTAACTGTACTGCTTCTGTAGCTGACCCATAATATTCTGCCAGGCATTGGTATAGTCCTATAGAAATCAGGTAAGATTTCATGGGGTCTTGCACAAGATAGTGTTTTTAACTGCAAACAGCATGTTATAACAAACCATCATTAGTTCAGCAGTGAATCTCCTTTCAGTTCAAATATACAGCACCGGTCCTGACCTCTGCCTCCCTGTTCTGAGATTGCTGGGACTGAATGACACAAGACATGCCCAAATCTGTACGGGTCATTCAATTCTGATGAGTGCTGCCCAGCTAATTTATCAACCGTTCTTTGCCAGATTGTGACAATGCCAACTTTTCTCCTAAATTTTTTTCCTAACAAATTCCATTTAACCTGAATCTTGAATACAGAAATTGCTGAAAATTACTCATTTGCATTATATGCAATACCTTCTAAACAAGTAGTCTCTAGACAGGCACTTGTAATGTGATTTTAACCCTGCCCAGCAGTTCTACTAGGATGCATAGTGCAGGAAAGAAACCAGATTAATTAAAACTATTTCCAAGTAAAACAGGAGTGGGAAATAAATAAGGCATAATTATGAATAACAGAATTGCTGTTTCCTATCCTACAAGGAGTAGCAATACAGATCATTAGCATGAACTGGCAGGACCTGTGCCTTCTATTTTATATGCTTTGCAATTTTTTCCTGGATAGAGATGAGACAAGGAGATACTGAGTAACCTATTGTAGCATCAAGATTTCCTTACCCGACCTGTACCTATTCTGAACTCTAGCTGAAAACCTCATCTATTATTTTTCATTTGCGCTGCTTCTACAAAACACCCCTGTTATTCTCCATGGGCTTGAGTATGCACTGTGTTACACTCCATGGAAACTGTATTGATAACAGATGAAGTGCTGGGGCTCATAATGAATAAGTTTTGCTACCAAAATAAAATGGTTTATACTGTGTCCACACAAGGCTGTCAGGGTTTTGGCCATGAGGGGTTCTCAGAGAATGAATTCCCAAAACTTTACATTCATAGGCTACTTCATCACATTTTAACGTGTTCTGTATTTACCACTTTTCAGAATCTCTGAAACATTAAGGAGAGGAAAAAAAATTATATGGTCATTACAGTCCATAGGATTTTATTCTGTCATTCTTTATAAGACTGTGAAAAATTTTGTTCATACTAGTCTCTGGGTGGGATGTAAAAATGCAGTTTGAGCACTTCAGTGGAGTGCTGAAGTGCTCAAAGGTGTCTGCATCTGATGTTGAGAACTTGGGAGTGATTCTGACCTTTTTACCTGGAACTGGGTATTTCTTCAGTAATGGATTTTTCCCCTACTATTCTGTTTAGATTTTTATAATGAAGGGAATTCTTTGGTCACACTGGCAAACATCAGTTGCTATAGGAATTCATGACTCTTTACAGATGTGATATTGAATTGTGCTTCCTGGGACTAACAAGTTAGTTGTATTTATCTGTACTTATCGACAAAATAGCCTACAGCATTAAGAATAGGGGACACAGAGGTTAGAGGGGACAGCAGAATGCCTTGAAGCTCTTCATCTGCCTTTGCCTTTAAAGAGAATGCTTTTTCACCTGCAGTCTTACACAATTAATTATGAAACTTCAGCTATCAGCTCTCCTAAAATGCAAACATTGCACTCATTGATCTGCATATACGAAGGAAAGAGCCCAAGGCTTTCTAATGTACATGTTTGCATGGGCTCCCTGTCCCACCAAAAGCAGGAGTACCTAGGCACCATTGTTCACGGCACATAGAATTGCTGTTCGTACGAGACCATGTTCTTCTAGCTACCTCTGAGATGACACACTGTTCAGAAAGATCTTGCAGGCACGTTATTCCAAACTTTGTTATAATAGAAGCTTGTCTTCTTGGTATTCAAAGGATTTAATAACATGTTAGGGTTACATTTTAGAATCTGTTTCAAAGGCTTCAGGAATCCACGTTTGATGCAACAATGAAGTTGCTTTCCAACAGAAACACATGATAAGGGGCACAGAAGAATCAGCTGTTACTTCGATCTGCCAAAAACCACAGATTGCTTTCTATACCTGCCTACTCCATGACACATTTCAGTTTTAATGACAGTAACCTACTGTCACCTAAAAATCTGTACTTCATATACAATCATTTTTCTAAGTTCTTTGGGCAAAAACCCTACTGCTTGGTTGGCAAAGCCATCACTTTCAAAACAGTATATATGCTTAATGTGTTAGATATATGCTAAAAATTCTACAAACCAACCATGTATAATTCAAGCACAGTGATTTCTAAGCAAATTTTTAATAACTTCAATTTGATAAAACTTTAAATTAAGCTCTTTACTCTGCAGGATTTATTACTTTTAAATAGTCTGAAACTGAGGATCTAGTCCTGCAGAGCAGTTAGTCAGGTATTTAATTTTTGTACACTGAGTCGTAACAAAGAACTGTTACGACAGTTATCAGTCTGTAAATGCCCCATTAAATCATATTTAGGAAAAAAGTAAGCATATGTGAGCAAGAAAAAGTGTGTCCTCCAAGGATTTCAATACTCTTAACTGATTTATATGCTTGACTTGGCTGTACAAGGTCACCTTATCACTGAATTCCTTTTTAAATACAAGCCTACAATGTTACAATTTAATTAAAGAAAGTTGTTGAAATAACTGTACCTGTGCAGACAGCTTGGCTGCATGGAGACAGTTGAGCTGATCAATTCATGCCCACAATACATCTCTTCTACTTGGCAAATGAACTCGGTTTCATCAAGGTAGCTAACAGACAAGACACAAGGTCAGATGTTTCTTTCCAGACAAGCAGGCAAAAGCGAAGTTTTGCATGATCTGCTCTGGTTGTTTGCTATGTCACTTTTATTCATGCAAGCTGAGAAGCAGAGGTCTGGTTTTGATCCTTCCTCTTTCTGAGAAATCATCTTGGGTTTGGGGATTTCCCCCCACTGTTTCTGTCATCTCTTAGTTTCTAACTGGCATGTTTCCTTAGTTGTATTGATCAGTCAGGCTCTTCCTGCCTATGAAGGACTTGGGAGTACAAGCTGGGTATAAGTGGAAGGCACTCTACGGGAATACCTCGCTATCACCTCAGCTTGAGCGAGGACCTGGCTTTGTGACCAGAAAAGTAGATGTCTACTTCCTAAAGGAGAGCTTCCCACTTCGGAAAACTGGGCAGCTCACAGAACAAGAATTTAAACTGTTAAGTTTGGGATTTATGGATTTTAAGAGCTGAAGATTTAAGTTTTGATTCTGCATTGCTTTACATCTTGTTCTGTCAGCCACTAAACAACACCACCAAGGTGGGAAGCTTAAGCTCCTGGTGTTCCTCTGTCTCAGATTTAGCGTGCTCTGTTGGTATTGCTCCCAGAAAGTAACACTTACATGCCCACTCCCACACATGCATAAAAATAAAATGTAATGTCTAAAGCAGTAGAACAAATGTAACTAGAGCCTCGGTATTTAAATTCATCTCTTTTTTTTCATATAAAAATTAAACTTATTTATTTGAAGAAATTCTTTTTTCAAAGAGCAAAATGCCATCATCTGTTACACAGTCAGATATAATCTTTTCCTTTTTTCTTAGTTTAGGTAGACCAACAAAGTTATTTGAGTTTGACAGGAAAAAAGGTGAGGGGATTTTGACCTTTAGGAGCAACTTAACATTAAAAATAATGTTACATGACAGTTGATGCATAGATTAATTTCCTTTCTCCCCAGAGTTAGGACTTTTCCATTACCAAACTACCAATGATCACAGAAACGCAACAGTGCCATCTCTAGGACAGACTGCACATCCCCTTCATTGTAGGATGTGTCAAGGAAGTTCAGTACAAGATGACAGAGGATACATGTGAATTCACCCTTAGACTTGTACAGAAAAGTAAGATGATTGCAAAAAAAAAAAAAAAAAAAGCTCATGTTCTTTTTTTTTCCCCTCCTTGTTCTGAAGTCTGATGAAAGTGTTCAAAGTTTCATCTGAGCTTAGCTTCCCAGACCTCTTAGTCTTTGTGAGCCCTTTGCATTCCCTGGGGGTTTTCAATCAATATGAACAGACCTGCAGTTTTCAGAGCAAATCCTTCCAAGTGTTTCAGAACACAGCCATGGGTGACAGTAAAAGGGAAGCCCAGGCTTATTTTTCACATTCAGATACAGCTGAAACACCACAAATATTGTTGGACTGGCATGATTATATATCCTTCCCATACCACCTATGGTTTTTAATGGTTTCAGTACATTTTACACATCAACATTTTTGTTTGTTCAATTAAAAAAGCAAAATGTCTGCACTACAACACCAAAGTATTTGATTTATTCTGTTGGAGATTTTTTCAGTTCATTTTCCTTTTTCAATTTTCCTTCCTATTTTATAAACTGTCATCAAAAATAAATCTGATTTTTAAAAATAAAATTCAGACTTATGATAATTTTTATTAAGTATATGTTTGCAAAGAACCGTAATTTAGACATTGATATATGAAAAAAAATTATTACAGAAAAAGGAACCCATAACTCTACATGTCTTTATCATTCAGCGGATTGAAATATCTGCAGTAATTCTCTGTTAGGTTTCAATTGTCTATTTTCTACAGTCTGAACATTATTTCAGAACTTCTGATGCAGATTTATAAAAATTCTGATGCTAATTATGTGTGTATGTCCTCAAATATACTCTTGAAATGCCCCATCATATGCTTCATTTAGAAATGGTGTAGATTTCTGATTCTAGGCAGCCACTCTCTTGAAATTCAATTGCCATGGTACTAAAGAGCACATTTGCTGTGGAAGCTACAAGAATGTAGGGCAGTTGGAGTATCACCTGCTTGCACATTAAAATGGCTCACTTACTTGAAAATACAAATGCTATATACAGGCTAAAAATAGAAAAATTTATATCTATGGAACTTTTCCCATAGCAAAGGTAGATGATACAATTAACTACTTCTTAATGTACTTGGGAAGAAACAAACTTTGGGAGAATTATCTTTGAGAAAGGTAATTTCTTACTTGCCTCTGTGTCTGAAGAAGTTGCTCCTGGTGTCCTTGCAGACAGAATATTGCACCAAATGAACAATTCTTCTGGAATTCCTCTTTTTTACCTGCTCTAATCTACATCGAAGAATAGTATGTATTTCCTAGAGTACATCATATTGGTTTTATTTCAAGAAAGGACATGAGAGAAAGATTAATCACTTGGTGACTGTATAGAAAGAGTATAGTAAGACAATAGAGTAAGACTGAAAAGGTGAGACCAAACATCTATTTTGTAGGTTCTCTTAAGGTGCAAAATGTCTTAGGAAACAGTAAACTGTAAGTGTTATATCATACATCTTGCTACAGTCTTTAGATACACGAAAAGATGCTTCTGGACCACTAACATTTTCCTTTCAAATTTTGCCAAAGCAACATTTGCTGCTTCTCCTGTTTACAGAAAACTCTGCTAATTTGTTTGAGGAGTAAATATTTCAAAAGATTAAATAAATTTCCTATATAATACGTGGTGGTTTAAGCTTTTATACAAAACTTGGAAAATCTGAGATCCAAAAGACTTCCTATTTAAAAGTGAGCACTACCATAGCCTATCTGCCTTCATTTTAAATATTTTTCATTATTTAAAAGAAAAGATCTTGTTCATGTCAGCCCATCAGTCAGTCATAGTCATTGTCCAGTTAAGCAGGGGACTCTACAAGGACTATGGAATATTCTTGTCACCTTTCTTTCATTGGAAATAAGAAAAGAAAGGTTTGTTTCTGCTTCATCTAACTTTCTTCTGACATAAGAAAACTACAGCATATTGTTTTCTCCTCCTTCCTTTGATTATTATTCTCTTCAGTGAAAAGTCTTTATTTTCACCCATCAGATGGACCAAAGGAGACTACTTTAGTCTCCACTTACTGTCTTTATGCTGAGCCTTGGAGTCACAGTCCCTTCCCTTTTTTTTATTTTATTTTTTTCTTGCCAAACGATACAAAGGGACTGCAGTTTGTTTCTGTTCAATACCAGTAACAGGCTATTGCATCAGAGACTTAATTCATCTCTGTGACGCTACTAGTGTTCCACCTAGTTCTGCCCCATCTCACCATCAAGAGATGCCCCTCATTGACTCATCTCCTTTTTAAAGACAACATAAATGAAAGGCAGAAAAATACAATAATCAGTCCTTGCTGCCTGATCTTAAGGAGGCAGGGAAAGAGCTTATGCTTCCATTTTCCCTTTTTCCCTTTCTGAATAACACTAGTGGAATCCAATAAGGGTGCTCATCTTTTCTTCATCTTTTCTTCCCTTCCCCCCATGCCCCCCTATTTACACACACACACCCCTCTTTAATTTAGTATTATTTTGTTGTACTGAGTCCTGGTTTCTGTTATGCAGACTGATGACCACAACTACATGTGGCAGCTTGAGACTACCCAGACATATTTTGTCTTATGCCCTTAGCCAAACCTTAATACAGGTCCTGTACTTTATCATAGATATGGAGAACTTGGAGGACTTAAGGGCATTAGAAAAGGACAATGCTGATTTCCTCTGTCTGAAAGATTGCATTAATATTTTCTCCCAGTAACAGATTAAAGTGTTGGGGACACAGAAGTGCAGTAATGAGCTCAATAAAACAGAATTATTCTGTGCTGCCTTAATATATTAGAATCACTGCTATCTACTATTTTATTGTTACTTGGACTATGCTGTGATAAGACTTCTCCACAAAATGGATGTGTTAATTGTTCCTTCTAATTGTTCTATTTCTGAACTGGAATTCCTTCTAGATTTCACTATTCTCTTATGACTTTTCTATGCTTCAGCCATGTGATGATGACCAATGTGCTTCTTTGGTAGTCTCACGATTGACCTCTGTGTATGATCTAGTATCTTTCTAAGCTGAGAGTTTGGTTTCTACTGCAGTACTTTGTCCATTTATTTTAAATATTTCTTCACATCTGTCTCCTTATTTTTCCTTCATATTTTACTCCAAACTGTCTAAGTGCTCATTTGTCACTTGGTTATGTACTGTATTTTCATAGGCATCACAATGATCAGTGATGCATAGAGGGGCATGAACAGTCAAGTCGTATCAGAAGAAAACATCTGTATGTGTTATTGACAGTAAAATGTTATTTGGATAGCTCTCCAAACACTTTCATGTGTGCTTAATTGCCATGCAAATTTTATTTTTTGTCAGTTGACATCAGTGGAGGTGTTCAGGGTAAAGAAGTCACACGAGATTACAGGTTAGCTAATGAAATAACAGGGTCCATGGCTGTGCAGAGGGATTCAGGCCGCGAGCTCTGCACAGTCTGCCACTTCTCCATACCCAGAGCCCCACTGAAGTGTTAAATTTGTCGGTGAAAATCTGTGTGAAACCATAGACTCAGACCACAGCAGAACAATTCCCTACCTTCACTGGGTACACATATCTTTACAAGTATTTGGTGGACAGCATGCTGCATGTTTTTCCTGCTATGGTTGCAATGGCTGGACCAATGAACAATGGCTTTTTAACTACATTTGACATCCATATAGCCTTGAGCCCTCAGGAAAAGCAGGTGGTGATGGTAACACATCTGTATAGCATCTGGGGGATGATCTTTTTAAAATGTGTGTTTTCATTACCTTCCTCTTCTATGAGGGCTTTCAGGAATCTGTTTGAAGGACAGTGTACCAATTTCAGCATCTAAATAGTGTCATGTGATAGTTAACTACAAGTTAATTGTAAATGTGAATTAGAACACAGAGGAAATTGGGTGAACTGTGCTCAAATCTCCATTAAATGAGGCACCTGTGTCATATTTTCAGTGTAGTGATTATTACTCTGGTACGTCCCCTCACTCTTCTCTACACATGAATTTCTAGCATTTTTTGTACTTAAAATGTTTCTTCAGTTTCAGGATTTTTGGCTGACATGATGCTGATGCTTTAAGAGTAAATTCTCATATTCTATTAGTAATTTGAAAGTGTAAAAGAAATACATCTAAATCCTTGCAAAAATAGCTGTAATAGAGCATCCTTCTGACATAGATGAATGCAAAATTTAATTTCTTATTTCTTCTCTTGTCTTGCATACAGCACATCCTATATTAGTTTCCACTATAATATTTCATGTTGTCATTTTTTCCTAAGCTCTCACAGACCCTTCAAACAGGAAAGGGAAACATTCTGGCTTGCATTCATGCTTTACGTGTAGAATATGCCTTCAAAACCTCTACACTTTAATTTTACAATTTAAATACATACAGGAGATACCATCCATGAAGGGTATTATGTTTCTTTGAAAAGTGTGAACGACCCATAACTCAAAAGACCCTCAGGTATGAATGAATTATCAAGGCCTTTCTCACGAGTGAAGGAAACATAATCACTCTTCAAGGGTGAGATATTTATTCTACAGATATTATTTTTAGTTTATTTAAAACAACAATAAAACAGAATATCTTTTTTAATCCCAGTGTATGTCTTTAAGGGCAAAGGGTGACAAATATGTTCGATTCATCAAAACACCTCTTTCTCCTTTTCTTTTATTTTTGCTTTCCTGAGCACCATGATGGAAGCAGGGAATTAACCAGGTTTGTCTACTGAACATAAGCCCATTGAGATGGACCACTGGGTGACGTGAAAAAGAAGAGTTGTGTTTTAAAAATAGTTATCAGTATCTTGTACCAGTCACAAAAATATGCCAGCAGTACTGAGCTACTTTCTCAACTGGATTAGAAATTAGCTAGACAACTAGGTCTAGATAACTTTAGAACCACTGATGCACTAAGAATCGATTTGTGTTTTATCTTTACATGATTACAATAATAGAGATGTGTTCAACTATCCATAGACACAAAAATATGCATATACCTGACTACCCTGAAGATTTTATACTATAATTTTTAATCATTCTACAGATGGGGAAAATAATGAACACTTGATTGACAGCTGCATTGGTTTCAGAGTCAGAAATAGATCCTAGGAAAACTGAGCTTGATCTTTGCAGGTACTAAGCATTTTATTTAATGTAGAAAATGTCCCAGCTTTGTTGATGTTAGTGGAAGTTGCCTTTGTACAGTAGTGGATGGAACTGATCTTGAACAGAATATAACATAGAAATAAATATTGGGGGGGGCAGGGGGTAAAGGATAGAAATGTGTAAACAAGTGATTTATGAAGGCCATGAATTTCATAATCAGAGTCTCAGGAAGGATCTTAAGGTTTACAAGCATTCTGCCATTCCTCAGAAGCTCATAAATCCAAAGGTGTTCTGCAGTTTTGACAATCAGGTCCATAAATGTGTATCTGCAAGCTAACTACTTTCCCAGTACTAAACAATGTAATCTCACTACACTGTGAGATCACCTTCCAAGAGTGATTCCAATTCTGTGACAAAGCCCCATCCTCTTCCATTTTATCCAGCACTTTGTACATCAGTACAGAATTAATGCAGAGTGAGCGTAAAACTCTTGTATACCTGAATAGCATTAGTTTATGTGATTTGTAATAATGAAGAAAACACAGCAGAACGATGAAGAAAACAGTCCTCAGCTTTTAAAATATGCTGTAATCATTAAGCCCCATGCACACACTATGCAATGCTTAGTTGTACAATCTGCTTGTAAGCCAACATGTTGTTGAACAATGGGTCATAAAACTCCCAGAAAGGCAACAAGCATTTCTAAATCATCCCTCTGTTCTTAGCCTACCTAAGACCATGTAATAGATGTGATTTACAACATTTTGTACAATCTGTGCAGATTAGAAAGAGAAATCTTCATAATTATATAGGCCTGCTGTTATTTAAATATTTACCAACATTAAACATCAAAGGGGCTGTGCAAATGATCCAGGGGATTCACATTGTTCTAAGCTAATATCCGTTGTACAATATTATGCACATTGCATAAACTTTATTTTGTTGCTTCTGCTCTGAGCAGTGTATCCCAAGGCAGCTATTCACTAAGTTGAAACAGATAAAGTTTTAATAATAAATAGTGATGATGAATAAGTCAGAAAGTTTGTGCAATGCTAATGTACTTGTTGGCCCCAGGGTATTTTATTAGATAAACAAGTAACATTTTATAAGCTGCCTGCACATAAGTGGCTTTTATTTTCCAGGAAATGTTTATATGATAAATTATTTCAAAACATTAGGTGTTAACGAACAAACTGTATTCACTTTCAATTTTCCACAACTTCCCTGAGACTGCAGATTTAAGCAGCAAAATTCTACGTTTGTTTTGCTTTATCAAAATGACAGTAGCCTGAGAAATTAAACTTTGTTATGGGATAAGGGACAAACTCATTCTACTCTTTAATGCAGGATTCTTATTCCAAGAAGTAGAGCTGCAGCTCTTCTCATTAGTATTCAGGGCATATTCAAGACCTAGGATCATAGGATCTTAGAGCAAGTAAAAATTAGATAAAATAGTCCAAGGAAGGCAGGAGTCACAGTATGCCCATATTATACTTCTGGCTACTTGCCAATATTGACCCATGATAGATCAGCTGAAAGGCATTTGTATGATTGGGAAAGAAGCCCTGCTAAATTAAAAAGGAATGAAGCATAAACAAGCTTATTTAACCAGCATGTTGTAATGAAAAACCAGCCAAATGTATTAATGACTCTTTCTACTCTGTGCGGTATGTTCCTGACCCATATAGGGCTCTATTTTACTAAAGTACATTTTGAGCATCTGCATTCTGGTTATGTTGAAAATCCCCCAGATGATACATCAGATCTTAATAAACACAAATCACCATCATTTGGATCTTTGTTGGATTTTTTTTTAATGTAAATAACAAGACAATTTTATATCCTCGCAGAGAAAGAACAGATGGTGTGCTGGTGAGAAGGGTCTCTCATTACATTTTTCTTGGATTTTGCAGCAGTGGTCTACAGTCTGTCTAGTTATGCTGGACTGCTGTGAAGCAGTGATGGAAACGTTTATGACATGGGACATGGCTGCAAGGTTTTTGGGAAAACACTGTGTTTCTGTATTTGCTGTCTTAGTTGACAGCATCAGTCACAAATTTCCTTCGTTTCTACCATTCTTATGGCTGGAATGATTCTGAAGCACTGCAAAATTATCAGGAATATAGTCTACAAAATGAGTCAGAAAAACAAATGGATAGGCATTAGATTTAATGCTTAGAATTTTGCACCACAGGAGACAAGATTCCTATTTCTGCCTCTGACAGTTCCTTACCAATAGTTCAGTCATTTCAGTGCTGCTGGGTTCAAATAGTTATGGGGTATTTTTTAAGACATATGTAGCAGAAATCACATTTTAATTTTAAAGAAAATCCTTTTAGCCTCATACATGAGAAGTAACATAGAAAAATCCTTCCTTTGGCCGTACATCAGCACACCTCTGCTCAAATTTACTTCAGAATGAGGTATGAAGATATGCAAAAAATAAGGGAGAAATATGCATTACGTTTTTAAAACTCAAAAACTGTTTGAACTTCATAGAATTTGGGCATAGTTTTCAGAACAGTGAAAACGACAGAGAAAATTTTAACCACCTAACTGCTATCTATTCTCCAAAATTAATTTGATCATTGAGATATTTGGCTCATGCATGTGTGGGATCCAACATGCAGACTGCTCTCCAACTACGCAAAACCTCTTTCACTCACGTCCCTATCCTGCACTGAGCTGAAGCTCCTGGTGTTCAGATTCTTGCTATATAGAGAGAGTGATGTTTAGCTTAAAATTTAGACATAACATTTCTATGAAAGTAGGAGCTGAAATTGGTTTTGAAATTTTTTTTTTTTTTTAACTGAGGAACTTCCTAAGAGGTCTTCTAGAATATCACTTCAGTGCTTGTCAAGTGTCTTTTTTCTGTTTGAATTTTCCATGTTAATAGTCATTGCTATGATACATCAAGCCCGCTGGTAGCAGCACACAACATGATTCATTTCATGGGCAGGAGATCCCATGACAAAGACTTATCAGAGCGGGAAATTAGAAAGATGCTGTTCCTGCAAGCCATTAGCATAAGAATGCACCTAATTATAATTTAAAATAATTTACCCTTAAAGGAAAATAGAAACATTTTAGATAAAAGTCTGGCAAAAATACATACAACTTGTTGTACTTTTAATCTGTGTCATGGAAACCATCTTTCACCCTTGTGCAGAGATGAGCATTAAAAATTTATTTGAAAATGTTCTATACACAAATTATTCTAATTCAGACCTTCTGAAAACTAAGTTCTTGTCTGAAAACAACAGCTAATTATGTGCTTCCCCCTACATTCTTTCCACGTTACTCTGTTGGTAAAAGTCACATCTCTTTCATTCATCCATCTTCTACATCCTCTTTAACTACATTAAAATAGTCAATTACAGTTCTTTGTTCCTCAGAGTGAAAGGTCCATTAGTTTGCAAATTTCTGCAGAACAGCTGAGCACACTACCTTTTGTTTTGACACTTGAAAAAAAAGACATTCTTCAGAAGATAATGAACTAGATCCTCAACAGATATATGTCAAAGTAACTGTTTGGCATGAGCAGAAAAGAGATGGAGGGGATGACATGGCTTGGGTGATTGAGTGAGGAAAACATTATTTTTAATGAAATTAAAATTGAATTATAAAAGTTCAACAGAAACTGAATGATGCGTCTGCACCAGAACTACCAAAAGCTTACTCAAGAGATTGCTGCTCATAACATCTGAATAGATACAGACTAGCCTAAGTCTTCACCTCAGAATCGTAACATTTTCCAAATACGTTTGTAGATTTTAAAATATGGTCCCAATACTTGATTTCTGATTTGTGACCTTGATCACCTTCTTGTTAGGTCACCAGTAACTCCATATGTATGGAATTCATCCAGTGCTGAAGTTCTAGGAAACAGGTTAGTTTATGTCTAGTAAGGAGTTGGCTTGTTCCTGAGTTAAAGCATAATATTCATTGTTTGTGAACGTTATGGTTTTACCAAGAAATAACATAATTATGTAAAGTAAATGTGAGTGTGTGCTTATATAGGTTTTCACATTGATGATCAGTGTGCTTATAGATAAAAGTTGAAGATAACAAAGAACAGCAAAGAGTTCTTTTTACAGCACTGCCGTGACAGTTAATTAATTTAAGAAAATTAATTTAAGAAAAAAAGCACCCAAAGGCTTTTTTTGTTGTAGTATATAATATTCTGGTCTCTCTGTGACCTCAATGGTGGGAGGCTATTTAGAGAAATTATCTGAGTGCCAGTTTGCACACGGCTGCTGAACTCCACCAAGGAAAGGGCAGTTTACAATCTTCTTTGGAGGATTTACTCAGCACTCCAGTGAAAGCAGATAAGATTTGGGATTAGAATACAGATTGTTTCACTAGTGAGATGCACTCTTGAAATAGCTGATAAAGTGTCAATTATGCTGTATTAAGTGTAGTATATAAATTGAATCAATCCCATACATAAGTGCTCCCTTCTTTCAAACCGAACGAAACATGTACAACCCTCAACACCCTGATGAGTGCCTTAAGGCTCTGTTTTAACAGCTTGCATGTAATTTGCATTTAGCAAGCATCAGCTATGACAATTTTTGCATTTGGAAATACCACAAGACAAGTACACTGGAAAAAAGATTCAAGATAAATTATCACCTTACCTATGATGCAGCAGTAAAACCTGCATTATGTCACTAACATACATGCAGTACAAAAATTTAAGACCATTTGTTCAGCTGCTCTCAAGATAGATTCTTAACTTACTGGTCAAATTCTTGTTTCCTAGAGTTTATATATATAACACGAAGAAGCAGAATCTGGGTAACTGACTGGCTACCAGATATCAATGCACGAAACTGGCGCAGATCTACTTTACAATCTTTATAATTTCAATGATCAGAGCTACCTTCATAGAGTCATTGCTGCAGAGAAAGATATTCTGCAATAGTTGACTGGAATCTGGCCTCTCCAGTACACCGGCTTCCCCAAACATGTCTGTAGGCTTCTGGAAGGAGAAATTCAAAAGGCAATGTTTCAAACCTACTCAACTTGCCTATAGAAAGAATGAAGATGAGGAAGAAATAAACATTATTTGATAACTGTCAAAGTAATATAGTTTGAATTCTCACTTTACTGCAAGTTTTTTTGTTATCATGGCAAATTGGAGTGCAAGAGATGAGGGTGCATCCTCAGAGATACTTAATCCATGCAACCCCCAGTTCTTGCTCTATTGCCCTGAACAGTTCACAGGCAAAGAGTTCTTGTGTGTTATTATTGGGATCTCTTCTGCAGCTAAACTTAATTGTGTTCACTAATTTTTACACTGCTGGTATTTGTTAGTGGCAGCGGCATCTCAAGCGCTTTGTTATTCATTCAAACTTTGTAGTAACTTTGGAGTTCAGTTCTGCATATAAAGTTAATTAATACAGCTTCACTGGTTTCAGCACATACTGGATAAAATATACCTTTTAAGAGTGTTTCATTGCAGTTTCTTATCTTCAAATAATTCTGTTTCTTAAAAATACTTGGGAACATGTGAATTATTCCTCTTGCAGTCTTCATTCTTCTGCTAGCATGTTTTGCATGAAAACAACAGTCTCAGCACTTGTAAAGTGCTCTTGTGATAGCTCTAGAAAAGCCCAGAAGGGCCTGACAGTTATATTCACTACCAATAGATCATCCATGAGTAGGTTAAGATGAAAATTAGTTCATTACAAAATTATAATGTCATGGTGAAAACAACATCCTTTTCTGCACAATAAACTTACAGCATATGTCTAATGTGGAAAATGCAGCCCACAGACAATCACTTGCAGAAATCTGTATTGCATATTAAACACCCTGAACTGCCTCCTTCTGGGCTGTGTGTAAATAAATGATCACAGTATTAGGCTTCAAACAATCTGACTTAAGAGAAAATAAAGGCAGTGTAATGCTGACACACAAACCTTACAAAAGGCTCTTGGCTCAACTCAGATGCAGCCTTTTTATTATTAAACCAAAATAACTCAAAAAAATCGTTACTGGAGCACTGTTCCCTGGTGACTACAGCAAGGCTCTTAGGGCTTTGAGAATAATTGATCTTTCTTTTTTTTCCATTGAGCTTTCAAAGCAAGGGAAAAATAAATTCTGCTTGGATTGACCCTAAATGAAACTTTTTTTGTTAACATGGAATATTGAAAAAAAAAGTTTTATTTCCCCCCATGAATGTTTGTTCAACATTACGTGGGTCCAGATTTTCAATGCTTTAGCCTCTGCTCTGACTCCAGAGCTGACCGTGTGGCAGGATGCTGGCAAGTGGACTAGAAAGGGGATAGGCACTGTGTCAATGAGATGCTGAAATTATAAGAAATGTGAGTCTAAGCAGTTAAGTGGGAGGACATGACCTGTGAGACTACATATAGATGTAGAATGAGCCACACAGAGGAGCAGCACTGCAGCTTAATATTTTACTATTATTTTTCTGTATTTTGTTATTTTTTTGACCTTTTGAAAAGTGTGAGTTACCTTAAAATGAGCTGCTTTATATTTGGACATCATGGCAGTTTGTTATCTATATTAACTTGTTAATATTGCTGCTCTATTGATCCTGGACCTGAGCTGATCCTGTGCTCTAACATGTTGGCCATTATACTATTGTAGTTGCCAAAAGTGATGCTTTTGTGTATTCAGAGCTATACACATCTCGATATAACCTGGAGACGTCAATGCAACATTGGTGTGGAAAGGACTGCAATGAAGTTATCAACTGATTTGCTATATAATTTTGAAGCCAATTCTGAATAGAGTTTACTCAGTTTATTATCCTAGGTACAAACTATGATAACAGTATCAAGTAGTGATGTGATTGATTTCCCAAAACTCCTCTATAATCGTACCAGGTAACCCATTACAATGGCAAACTGTTTTCTAAGGGCATCTAAATAGCAGAAAGGATGGCATTAGCAGGATATCTCCACTTACTGCAATTGCTTCATGACATAAAATTTGCTCCCAGACAGTTTCTTTAAACCAGATGATCAGAAATTTGTGGCCTTTGGTGTAGACAGTGAAAATGGCAATAACCATAATCACCTCTATCAGAGGATTACATGTCCTCAAGGTGATATTCTCATTTTGATGACACTGGAACAAAGCAGTGTTCAAGACAGAAAGTCCACCAGAGGGAGGTTAAAGGAGCATTGGCTTGGGGCCAGCATGGGGATGCCTTGACTGATCACATACACATTGCAGCTTCTACCCGCAAGGCTCTGATGTCCCCAGTAGACAGAAAACCTCTTTATCCTTCAAAGTGTTACCCTTCTGAAAAACTGACTCTGTAGGGAAAACTCTACCTTCTTGTTTGAGGAGTTCTGAATCTAGCTGAAAAGCGAAACGTATATGTCCTTCCATTTAACACCAGCTTTAAGAGAATACTAAATAGAAAAAGGCAAATTTCTGAGCCAGCAAATAAAGAAAACCAGATTATCAAGCTGAGTCATAAAAATGACAGCTGAGAATGACTTGCTGTTCATTGCCTTGCAGTGTTTACCTAAGAGTATTCGCATATTTTTGGCATTATGTATTAATATTAAGCCAATTATATAATTTTACAGTACAGTGCTTCCTTTCTACTTCCCTCCCTCCCTCTTTAGCTCCCACTGCTGACTTTCATACAATCCTGATAGCTTCTAAGACCCTCCTTCTCCTTCTAGATCAAAAGGGGATCTTCAATATTGTTCCCCAACCTCATAGGGCACATCCTGTTGTCTGCATAGATGAGTCATATCTGATGTTTATATACATCAGCTGCATGTTCCCATGCACTTGATAATATGCACATTTCCTGCTTGCTGGGAAACACTACCAGAGTGTTTTTCACCTATTAACAGCATCTCAAAAACATGTCAAGCCAGAATGCTCTCCCCACCACCAGAAGGTTCTTCTACGCTGTGACATTCATTCTCACACCTTTCCGCACAGGGCATCCCGTGGGACTTGTCACTGTTTCACCTGCAGTGATTTGCAGGCACTGTCCCTTTTGTGCTGCTGTGGTGGGAAGAAAGCATGAAGGTGAGAAGTTTCATGTGCAGTACTGTACATTTGTGTTTTTGATACAGGGAAGCTGGCAAAATCTTACCAATACTTATTTTGGCAGAGGGGGAAGACTTCTCCAGCTGTAAGAACAAAACAGACCAAAAGATTGGCAATTGTCTTAGTATAGATATGTCAATACCAACATTATGAAATTCCTTTAAGTGCCATCTGCAGTCTAGTGTTTTACACAGCTGATATGACTTTCCCTAGGGTTCATCTCTAGTACGAAAGGGGAATCTTCACTTGCCCAAGCTGTAAGTGACAGTGATCACTTACAAGAATATTGCATGATGTTGTTTTTAATTAACACTAATACTTAAATATTATCTCCTAAACAAAACACTGCTATTTCTCAACATCTTGTTCTTCCTCACCTTCCTTCTCACTTTCACCTTTCTCTTTTGGACAGAGAAATGAGTAAATAAGGAAAAGCATAGCACTTAAGTAGGACTGAGACAAATCATTGTACTTTGGTGGCTTATTCCAGATTCCTTACACAAAGGAAAGGACTTCTAAGTCCTCAGATGAAACCATCGCTTTCTTCTTTTACAATGGTTCACTTGAGCAAAACTAGAACTAAATGTAACATAGAAAAGCAAATAAACTGAGGAAAATTATGTGTCTGAGAATGGAAATAGGAGCTGAAAATTTAGACTGGAGTCTGTAAACCACCATCCTTTTTTTCCAGCTTGCTCAAAATAACTGTTGCAATATTCACATGGGTGCCAAAGAGAAGCAAATGTCAAGAGAGAGTGGAGGGAAAGGAGAGACAAAGGCAAAAGGAACCTTTCAGGGACTTCTGATGCAAGATCCTCTGCCAGGATACATTCATACCAGCAACCACTGATTGGGAATTACTGATTTTCGTCTACTTCCATTTCCACAGTAACCTGCAGAGAGATTCTTTTAATAGGGGGAGAGGGGGCTGTAGAATTGATTGACAGATAATATGAAAACAGGAAGCTTTTAGAAAAAATGAGCCTGTACATATGCTGAGAATGTGAACTATGAGGTAACATACACATTGTTAGTAAGTGTAGTCATCTGCTTTTCTTACTGAACAGCAGTTCTACTCTTCCCTTGAACTTTGCCATCTACCTCTTTCTCTTATCCACTGTTTAGCTTGCAGACTCCTTGGACATAAGTGGTTTTTTCTACACTTGTACAACAGCTACAAGTCTAGATAATGTTGTAGTTCATTAAAGCATCCCTACCCCAGCTCAAACCAGATTGTTAAATAGAATTTTTATCAACATTTTTACCCCAGGTGTGATTCTCTTTCAGTTTCCTTGAAACTCAAATTTTACTTTTCACTTTCCAGGCTGCAACATCCACAGCAGGAACTGAGCATCAGCAAATCTTAATTTCTAAATTTACTTTTCGTTCAGCTGGTATAAAGTTTTGTATGGTGGCCTTTCCATGTCATAAATATTAAATGTTAATGTGTAAGCTCCATCTGGAAGACTCTTCATTCTCAAATTCTCAGCTCTGTTTCCTCACATAACAACCAATAACAGAGATCATTAAATTAGATTTTTATTTAGGAACACTGGGAATGTAACCTAGGGTAGGCAACATATGCAAAAAATGAAGGAGTAATGTTTTATTAACCAATTTTTCTTTACTGCTGCTTATCTATGTAGAAATGAGAAGATAAAATCATTAGAGTAGTAAAACAACTACCATACCAAGTATATTGCTACAACAAAATCTACTCCTTTTTTTTTGTGGTTAAAGTGTAATAAGGAAAATATGCATATACAACATTTCCTACTAACTTCTCCAGTGTTGCTTACTGTAATATTGAGCTTTCAATTTCTTCTGGTCCTATTTGACACTAATTATTCCCCTTAGAATGCTCCATTATGTTCAGTTTTCTTTGCGTGTATATGTGCTTGCATGTGTGAAAGAGATGTAGTCTGTTGTTCACTGTAAATTTTATTCAAATTTAACAGCATCAATTTATAATCACTTACACTTACAGAATGCATTTCATTCTGGATGATCCAAATGTGCTTTTTAGACTTCTATATCAAGAAACGTAGAATGCATCCAACTTCATGTGGATTGTTGTACTAATTGATGACTCCAGCAGTATTAGACATGGTTTCAAACTGAAGGTGAGTATCCAGTAGCAGTGTCATTGGGTGTTTGTGGGGTGGATATAGCACCTCATAATTTCCAAGATAATGCCTTTCTAATAGAAGTACCAGTAAGTCTTCAGTGGTGATGGCACTGAAGGTGTGACTTTGTAGCAAGGACTGAAGTCCCACAACTCTGCCAAGAAAATCAGGAATCTCACCAATCACAGATTTTTATTCCTAATCACGTGCTTGATCAGTGTTACCTTTATATTGGCTGTTTTGCCTACTGACCCCTTTGGTGAGCCAATCAAGCTCTCTGAGTTAATCCAGAAAATCAATCCAAAAGGAAAAATAGGAAGTCTCATTGTTGTTGGTTAAGTGAACTGACTTTACTTACCCCAGGTCACTTAAGGACTGCAGCCAGGACAAGAGAAGCCTGATCGTGTGGCTGGGAGCCAGGGGAGGCGAAGCAGCACACTCTAGATGTCAGGAGCATAGAAGTGCTGGATCGGCCTGTTGTCAGGCTCATGTCCAGCTTTTCATCCACCAGTACCCCCAAGTCCTTCTTCTCAGGGCTGCTCTCAATCCGTTCTGCCCAGCCTGTACTTGTGTTTGAGATTTCCCCGACCCATGTGCAGGACCTTGCCCTTGGCCTTGTTGAACTTCATGAGGCTGGCACGGGCCCACCTCTCCAGCCTGTCAAGGTCCCTCTGGATGGCAATGTATGTAATTCATGTATTTTTCATCTCTTATTGGTTTAATTTAGATGGAGAATTTATGCATTTTTTCCTATTGTTTTAAGTCATTCTCTTTACTTTCACAGAAATAAAAGCAAACAGAAAGCAATTCCTGATAATTTTCCAGTGGATAGATTATGAGTGGTTCACATGGTTTTTTCTAAATATTTTCTGTAATTCCCTAGACCAGCTGTTTGTGTTAACATACATCACAATTCCATTAAGCATGACACATAACTGTTACAAACCACAGTGCACCCATCAAGCTGATGTTTACCTGAAGGCCTCTGAATAGATTTTGTCAAGATCAAAAGTAATTACTTTGTAAAGTTCATTTCCCACCCTTCATCTCTTTTCTGCTGAACAAATATTGCAAGAGGATGAAATATGGACAGGTCGTTTACATCCATCACTTTTAAATATTAGTGATAGGCTTATGCAGCTCATTGTTGTGTAAAACTCATTTGGATACATTATTCCAAGTTGAATAACAGAGTATTTCAGATAAAGAACTAAACAAAGTCTCTCTTTGTCGTGTTGTATTGCATAAAGCAAAGGGAAAGGACTGTCTATTAATTTTATGTCTAATATATCTTCCCTCTAAATGGCTAACCTTGTAAACATTTTTGTTAACACATATTATTAAAGTGTGCATCTGATTCAAACACCTATTATACCTTATTAAATATACTAAATTACCTACAAAGATACATAATAATACATAATTTCATTCAAGTAAGAGATATTTTTAAATTACATCCACTTTCCATTTGAAGACAACTTCTGGATGTAACTTTCCTCCAATTTTTTTTTGGTGATTTCATTCTTGAAGGCACACAGGGAGATCAATGCGCAGTCTCCAGTGAAGTTTTCTTCATGCTGTACTATGGAAAAGCAGAAAGAAAGATTTGGAAAAGTTTAATGCCAGCCATTTTTGTCCACCTTTTTGGAGTATAAGATCATTTCTGGAAAAGAATGTCAAGAGAAGTCTATACTTCCAACCATAAAACTATCAGAAATTATATGGTGGAAGAACTTTTTCACAGACCACTGGAAGGTGCTTTGGCTTTATTGTGCTGCTGGTTTCTTCCCTCTAACTACTGTTATTCTAATAAGCTTGAAGTCACTTTACTCTTTTCCATGGAGTAGTATTTATATGTATTTGTAAAAGAAACGAAACAGTGGTGGCACTGACAAGACGGGCTTCTAGGAATTGCCATATATGTCAGGACCTTGCAGTGAAATCATAAAAAGGGAAATCATATAAAGGATATATACCAATACAGTTTCCATCTTTAAATGTTTTCATAATTCCCACAACTGTATATTCAGGGTTTATATTCTAAATCATTCACTAACACTAAATCACCACTTCCTAGTAGAGCTAGGGAAACCTTAGTCTTTGTGTGGTTCTTTCAACATACCAGCTACAGCTAGTGTATAGGTCTGTATTAGGTGGAAAAATTGTTATGCATCACATATCACATAATACATTTCAAATAGGGAAGCTTAAGGTCTACATACAAAAAAAATGTGCATTTTGCAATTGCTCTGCTTGAAAGCAGGTCAGTTGATGGATACTGAAAAAAATATGCCATGTAGTGACTTGAGAAGGTCATTCAAGTCCGTTCTGCTGATGGAAAGAAAGATAACCTGTATTGTGGCCATTTCAATCGCTAGAGCCAAAGCAGTAATGCACACACAGTGACATGACTTGAAGGTTCACGCACATAACTGCCTTTTTTTTTTTTTTTTTTGCATGCAAACTTCCAGCATGTTGTTGAAATTTTGTTTTCACTTTAATTGAGATCTAGATCAACATACCACAGCAAAATTGATCTTAAAGTGTTTGTAGTGGATCATCTTTCCCACCCCCCCACCCCCCAAGTTAGATCTTGGTGTCTAAAATAAAAATAAAAATGTCACTGCAGGAAGAAAAAGATATTTTATGTATGAACTTGCTTCATAAACAGTTTCAGAGAGATTTTCGAAAACCCCAAATCATGGAGGATTTTGCACATGTTCTGTTTTATAACAAAAGGTTCATCCATAACATTTGTTAATCTAGGTTGGTGTGACAAATTCAAAGTGTTTGAAAGCCTCGCAGGACAGTTCTTTAAAGTGTGTTTTGCTCTCTTTTTCATTAAAGAACTAGGCTCATGTTTGAAGATGAATCCTCAGCTGGAAAGTTGCATTTAGTTTTAAATGGAGAATTGACAGATTTTCTTCAGCTGGGTTTTGGCTGCAATCCATCCTTGTCTATCAACCTTCCCAGAACTCCAGTTTCCTCCTCCCTTATCCTTTTCTTTTTGAAGACAAGGGTTTAAAATTAAATAAATAATGTGTGACATTCAGGAAAAGGTAGCCTAATGTAAATTTTTCAGCAAAGGGGGAGAATTTTTAAAATGGAGAGTGAACAGTGCTGAGGAATGGTCTGTTAGAGCAGTCTGTGCTTTCAGAGTCTAAATATCCTTAGGGAAACTAGGAGTCTTGCCATGTTTGATATCCATATCCAGAAATACAATTTTTTCTGCACAAGCATTAATTAGCAATTTCGGGAATGCTTTCAAGAAGGCCAGGGATCAAATGGAACACTGAATTTAACCATTTGCATTAAGTGTTCTGTCTGGGCAAAGAAAATACTATACACACTATACTTCTAATGAGTTTGGCAGGAGCCAAAAAACTTATAGTCTTCAGTGGATCTCCAACTCAAAGTAGGTTGGATCTGGTGTATTGTGGTAAGACTTTCCAAGAAATCACGTTCTGAGTAACAGCAAACTTCCAAATGCATGGAAATTCAGATCGAGCTCTAAATTGCCTTAGTCTGTCATTCCTTGCAACAGAAGGTGTGGACACAACAGTTATTAAATTGCCACGAGAATCTGAGTTTCTTCAGCAAATTCTTTGTCCTTCATTGTATTTCTCTCGCATATGCAGTAAGCACTTCTACAGAGATTGGGAGTAACATAAAGCTAAAACTTCTAACCCCATAGATTTATCTCCTTTATCATTAAACAGTTCTGAAACTTCTTGGATTTTGCAGTTTTAGCTGAATGCAATTCAGAGAGTTCCTTGTCTCAGTTGTCTCACTGACTGTATATTCATCTATTACCTGTTTTGTTTTCTGCTGACGTATTCATCTGTCCAGCCTGAAGTAAAATGGTTTATCTTTAGTCATTACATGAATTCTTATGGCAATAACATTCAGAGGAGTCTTTTACTGGGAAATAAACTGCAGGCTAAAATGTCACAGAATTTACTAGACAATCTAAACTTAATTGCAGATAAGTTGATGCACTCATAAAAGGTGATGCAATTTTTCTATTAACTCAAACATATGGTAACTATTCATGGGAGGACAGCAAATAGAGATATCACTAAATGTTACTTTAAAATGATCAAATTAAGAAGATTCTTTTTTTTTTTATTAATAGAAACGTCTAATGTATTACTTACTAGTGAGACTTTACCTAGCATTGGAAGTATTCAAAGGACATTGCTTATAAAAAACTGTGGTAGGAATTTAATTATTCCTCCTGAGGCACTGGGTTATTTAGAATATTTTCCCATGATCTGGGATGGAAATGGGAAAGAGCTCTGTTTCCCTGAAGAGCTGCAAGGCTTACTTAACACAATGATCTTTCAACCTCAGCAATAAACAGGAGTGCAAACAAATAGATGTACTTGCTTTGGCATTTCATCTCTTAGTCAATATTCAGCAATGTTATACTGATGATTCTCAAAAACTGAATACCCTGTTTAGAATAAAATGGCCTTTGCTCACTGGAGTGCTAAATTGGACTGGGACCCATGGCTTTTGGCTTCTGCTCTCACTTTTGTCACCAAGCTCTCAGCAATTGTGTCAAACAAATAAGCTCCCTGGGTTTCAGTAGGTCTTGAACACATTTCCCTTCTTTCACTGAAGTTCATGTGAGGTTTAATTAATTAATTACTTCTACATCGAATTATACTTGTAGGTAAAAGATATTGCAGATAGCATGGTTTAATTATTTGTGTCATTACTGTTCCTATCTTTAGAAATTTTAGTGATAAGCTCTAACAATTAAATGAGCTATATTAATTACAGTGCAAACTTTATTTCATCTTTTTCTCATGCTGACGAGTTCTGTACCATCCCACTTTGCCTTGATGTAAAGTTTAAATGTGCCATGGTGACAGGTTAACTTTAAAGCTCTTCTGAGTTAATCACATGCTGCTAGAGACCATTGCACACAGACAAGTCCTGTGCTAGCAATTCTAACAAAGCACAGACAATTATGTTTCGTGTTCGCCTCAGCTAGGATATCGACTGAATAAAGAGTGAGAGCTAAAGCCAGCTCCAAATGCTGCAATCAGTAGATGGTTAAGCAATTTCAGGTTTTTTCTTTCATTGCCAAAAATCAAGATGGTTTCTGAAGACATTTAAAGTCTATAAAGACTTGGCTAAATTACAGTTGTTCTACAGCAAGTGTAATATGCAAGAGAGGACTGGAAAGAATCCAGGGAGCTTGTTATCACACCAGAGACCTTTATAGGAAATGAAATCATACTGGAAGGGCAGTGTGCCCTGGAGGATCAAACACCATGGTGTGAGTTCATATCTGACTCTGATTAGTTTGATGCTGCATAATATTTACACAGCCACTTCTTTAGGAGTTCTGATTAAAGCTCTCAAATTATATCATAGAAGTATTCAGGAGAGTTGAATATCCCCAGTCTGAACAGATTGTGACCATGACATGCTTACAGTTTTCTCATCGCTTACCCAAGTAGCCAAAGGATGCCTTTCAAGGCTTAATAGAGTACACCAGTAATGTCACCATGGCAACGTAATCTTTTAGAGACTGCTACTTTAACAGAGCAGCATCTTCCCTCACCCAGTCACGATTTACAAGTCTGAGCTGGAAATTCCCTGCAGTGTCAGTGAAAAGTATAGGATTCAGGACTGTCATAACAATATACAGCAGGACAAGCTCCAGAAATGGGACATCAGTAAAAAAGAGTACTGAAAAATGCTGTTACTAGCTGACTTACCAACTTGTTTAAATAAACAAACAAACAAGTAAATAAAGATTGCTAATAGCATAGGGCTTTGTTACATTATGGACGGTTCAAAGGGCAAAAGAAACAAAATTGACAAGTTAATGGGTGGGTTGGGAAGAATATTTTCAGTATTTAGGATGAGGATTGTAATCACTGGGGCAGATGGTCAGCACAGTGGATAAATAGCCTACCTCAGCTGCCACCTGAAAGATTTATGCCCTTCACCCCACAGGTAGTCAATACTTTTGCTGCCAGGGCTAAAAATCTAGTATCCATTTCCAATGGGCATCTGTGCTGTGTCATGTTTGTTCCATTATTAGGATTTGTCATACTCGGTAGAGACATGTTTCTGTCATACTTCTCAAGAAGTCCTCTATTTGGAAAGTTTTCGTAGCTCTTAGAAGCACTTCCTGGACGACTTTTTTTTTTTTTTTTTTTTTTAGTATTCTCTGTGAATTGATAGAATTATCAATGCTGCTTCCATGTAGCATATGATAAAATACTATGCGATCTGCAACATAAAGCTTGGAGATTCTACTTCTATTCACATGGGTTAGGGATGGGTAAGGCTATTTCTTCTGTTATGCTCTTTTACTTCCCTATTTAGTCTATTTGCTTCATAGATAATAGCAGAAATAAAAGATAAAACTGAACTGAAGACTTCACAGAAGTGACTTTATCTAGCAGTCCAACCTCTGAATTTACTAGAAAGCAACAGGTAACCATTTGCGTTGCAGTTTCCATGTCAGTGCTGTGCTCAGTTGTGAATGGCAGTGAGACTTTTGGGGGAACATGCCATCCGTTCTAGTGCTTCAGTAAGCTGAGCTGGGCTGTCACAGCATGTGTGAGGCAGCGTACTTCTTATTCCTCAAATGGGACTTGCACAAAGGTGCTGAAGACTAGCTGCCTTTGAATGCAGCTAGGCGAGGTCTAGTCTGCTTGGTGCTTGTGTAAGTAGCTGCGAAGTTGTGCTTAATGAGGCTGCAGTTCATAACCTATCTTAGGGCAATCAATGCTCGTCAAAAACACTTAGGCTTAGGCATGTTGTGTTTAGATGGGAACAAAATAAGGAGATATAGCTGAGTTATACTTTCAGTTAACTTAGCTTGGAGATAAGCTCTAGACAGAATACCGGTATATAAAGTCCAGCAACAGCAAACTCATTTAGACAGGAAAGTCACTTGAGACTGATCTACATGAATAACAAGCAGTTTCCTTTGTGGTGTAACTGCGTCTTTTCCAAGCAGGGTTTCTTTTTATCTTGAGGCATGCAACTGTGCATCGCCATTACTCAGAGCAGATCAGGTCGTATCGTTGCCCCAAATTCTCAAACATGTACCTGTAAACATTTTGGTTGAAATAGGGAGTTCAGCTATTCAGAAATAAACAGACACATACACAACTTGATGACAGGTGATTAGAAGTCAGTGAAGCAAAGAAAAAGAGAAAAATCAAGCTGTTAGATATTAATTTAAAGTGACTTCAAAAAGCAGTTGCTAAACCTCTAGTGACTTTTTCTGATACGTACTCAGGCTACAGGTGGTTGGTAAGAGCTTAATAAAGCATCTGTTCATCAACTCAATTTCTCATTACTTTAACTAAAAGAAATTCACTGCAGTTATTTAAAAACAACAACTTTTTTTTAAAATGTCCTGCCATATGTTTCTGTACAGTAATGCCTGACTGCACAAAAAATATAATGGGCAAATTTTCATAGTTTTCAGCTGGATTGTTTCAATAATTGATCCATCATTATGGGCCCAAGGTACTGTGAATAAGCAGAAAGAATAATGGATCTAGATCTTCCACTGTGAGACACAGGCTGTCTCTGCCTAATAAGCAAGACCAACACCTAGAAAAGTGTTTCATTAATATAAAAAGTATAATTAGAGTTAGTCAATTTATTTCAGGGAGAAAAAGGCTGCTTGTAACAAAAACATATTTTGCAGAAACATTCTTTGTCCGTTGTTGTAATTAGCAAAATACTGCTTTGGAAAAACGCTCAGTCACTTACCACGTTTACCTGCTTTCCACCGAGAAAATGGGTAAGCTACCTTTTGGAATCAACAATTTTCATATTATTTATTTTAAAATAACATAAATTTTCAAATGAAACAAAATCATGATTGTTTAAAAGAAAATTACAGAAGAATGAAACTCCAGAAGTTTTTCTCATCGTTAATGCAACACCGCTTCTAAAAGAAACCTTCTCTGATCCTGCTTTATATCCAAAAGGTAGAACACCCCTGGAGTCTTTGCTAGTTGAAGAACTCAGAGTTTACTTTCTCCCTACAAGAAAGGAAGGTGGAACAAACTGTGAGACAATCATAGTTTTCTCCCTTTTTTTCTGGGTAGTACCAGCCACCTGCTGACCTGCACTTCAGACACCTTACTATTTATGCCACAGGAGCTAGCCAATGACTTCATAGGTTTAGGGTCGCATCCTTAGTTCAAATTTAAATGTCATACATACATGGAAAATGATTTTCACTTAAATAGTAGTAGGCTGTGAAGAGGAGAGAAGTGGTAGTAAAAAAAAAGAGGAAAATGGAGGACAGGGAATACCAACTACTACAGCTTAATAGTGTGCCAAGATAGCAAATTGATGTTTACATGACTATTTAAAAATTCACCAAGTAAAGATAAATTAAGATGCCAGAGCTAAAGGCAGTAGTGAGAGTCAGGATTATTACTATTATTGCACTGCTTCTCAGTCATGCCTGAGCCAAACTTATATTCAGTAGAGCAGCATGAGGCATAACCTGGTGTGGATAAATAAATAAACTTGAAATGAGCATAGGTGCACCTAGTGAGAATTTTCCGTAAACGTTTGTAAATGTTGCCAAGTAGTGGCATGCAGTTGCCAAGTATGCCTGCTTTTGTTTAATCCTGCTGTGTTCTGAAGATACTGTTATGTCATTAAATTGACATTTTTTTGAATGACAGGTAGAACATAACTTGTATGATTATACTAGATCTGGGGCAGATGCTTGGTCACAGTTGCTGCCTAAACATCACCTGTTTCCCCCTTCTTGCAGCATAAGTACCAAGAAGTGATTTTTGCCACGTTACAAATGTTGCATGTTTAGTGAGGCATTCCTAAGGAAACACAGCTAATGCAACTGCATTGCATCTGTGCAATATCAATTTATGACCCCCAGTATGGGGAAGCATCTTTGCCTTGTTCTTACCCTCTTCCTTGGCTGCCTATTATTGTTCACTGTGAGAAACAGAATACAGAGCTAACTGGGCTTTGGACTGGACTGGTAGAATTTGTACTGAATTGCCATTGCGTTTGCAATTGCACTTCTCAGTCTGTGGAGCAGTTGTTTGCAGAGCTTGGGAGTACTTTCAGCAATTTTTACCATCCATTCTTTTACTCATTCATTTTTGCCCATCTCCTCATTGTGAATTGGGTATTCTCTAGAGTTAAAACAGAGCCGCATACCCCAGTTGTGCATGCAAGCACGACGGTCAAAGTGCAACAAAATGTATTTGAAGGTTTCGGGTAAGTGAAAATTTAGGTGGAGAAGATGAGTTAGAGCTTTGAGGTCTGAGTGGTTTGTAATGTAGCTCCACCAACAGCCCATCTTGTGCCTCAGTTACCTGTAAAATGAAGTGTCTTTCTTGTCATTTTTTATTAAGGTTTTAGAGATCTATGCAATTTTCATTTGCTATTGCTCTTCTGCCCTTCGCTTCTGTTATCTTTTCTTGTATGTTCAAAGCAGAAACATTAGACCCATGATACTCAAATAACTAGGGTCCTTTTGTTGCTATTGATAATAAAAAGTGAAGTAGTGGATATTTTCCTTCTGTTCTATCTTGATAAGGTTGCTGTGATAGGTGAGTTAATAGAAAATAAGTAGAGCAGATATAGTAATAAATTACTATCCTGACAGGTCTGACATATCTCCACCCATGTACTGAAGATGAGTTGAGAGATGTGTGTATGATTAACATTGCTTAAATGGGTGGTGTCTGAATTAGCATATTGTGCTGTAGGCGCTTGGAAGCTTCTATCTTTTGTAGTAATTCTTAGCAATTAAATGGCACTTTACATCTACAAGAACTCAGAACATGAGAGATTATGTTCCATTAAAAACAGTGAGAGATTGCCCGTACATAGGAGACAAAGAAAATACACAATGCTGACCATGAGCATCAAAGTGTTGGTGGCAGAGATGCTGGAAAGACACTGCAGCTTGGTATTTCATAATAATAAGGTATTTTTGGTAGTGAAGATTGTCACACAGGTGTTGTCTGGCTGAGAACCTGAATGTACTGTAGGAAGAGCTGCTTATTTTTTTTTTCTAGTTTGAGGTCTAGTTCCTGCTAACATTTAGGTATGTACTTAGCTTAACTTTAAGCAGAGGACTACTCCCATTTGATTTCCACAAATATGAACATGGATCAGGGAGAGAAAGAAATGTGGGGTTTCTTTTTTCTTACATGTGTGCACTGAATGCAACACATGTAAGTAGCCAATGTGCCCGAACAGAGACAGATAGTATGGTAACACTTTTTCCTTTCATGTTAATTTTATTTGTATTTTTTGTGTGCAAAGTGTGTGGATTTTGTTTCTTTGTATCACTTAGTTTCTTGATTTACGGAACCAGGACTGCAAATGTATTGTCAGGTTTCGTAGCAGCCAGGTCTTGAGGAAGAAAAATCTGGTAAATTTAAAAAGAATCCATTGCAAACTGATAGACCAGGGGGAGATAGTGAGCTGCAGATGTAAAAACAAGAGTATAAAAGGCATTTCAGATACATTATGTACCCTTGCACTCAGTCTTTTTTTTAATAGTATGTACCTAGCTGAACAGTAATGAACAATGTGATGCTGTTTGTTTAAAATGGAGTTATATTGTGTGATACTGTGCAGCGGATCTACACGGGGGAATCCAGGTGACTGTACAGTATAAACGTGAGACAGGCTAAACACAAAATGCTGCCAAAGGTACAAAGTCAGCTGACACCACAATAGATAGTTGCCCCTTTTTCAATTTCATTTAGGGTTGATATCATTTGTAATCATAACAGAAATATTTTTTTTTAAAGAAGAGCAATTTTAATCATTTCTGTTTCTGTTGAAATATTTCATAGCAACAAGCATAATTTCAAAGAATATCATGTGATATTAACCCTGAACAAATTAATCAGTGGACAAATCTTGAGTGATTCTAAATATTTGCAATAATCAGCAATTCTCATGGCACACAGTAATGCTGCAGGAACTCAGCACTTCATTATGTTTAAGATCAACTGCCTTTAATCCAGACCTATTTCTGACACAGTTTTAATAGAATCTCTAATAGGTGAATGTATTGTATTCTTTTTTTCTTTTCTTTGTTTCCTATTTTTTCTTCAAAGAACCTTTTTTTTCTTAGATTTACAAAAGAGGAATTGAAGTCTTTTGATCTCTACAATGTAATGTACTATTTATACCTGAGACGGTAAAACTGCTTTTGTCTAATTATTTTTGACATCTTGCAAATATTTGCAAAATTCTTCATGAGGATTAAAAAGATCCACACAGCTCAATCTCTCTATGACAAATAAACAATGATATCAAAAGGCTGAACAATTGTTTGTTTGTTTGCTTTCTCTAAGAGAGATCCTAGACATTTATCTTCCAAAGTGGCACAATTTATCTGCTATAACAAAGGAATGCATCCCATTTTTAGAAGAGCACTGTTTCCATAAATAAAACTGTTCTTTACAAGATCATAATAAAATAGTGCTAAAAATTGAATGCATTTGGAAAGCATTAATCCCACCTTTTTCGTATGTCTGACTCTATCTTTGTAAAAACTGTCCTTTGAAGAAGCTCCCCTGTTAAAGCGCAGCATCTGTGAGCTCCTCTTTAGTTATGTACTTGAACTAAGTTTGTGAGTGTCATTGACCCCTCCATTGCCTTACAGAACCTCTAATAATGTACATTTATATTTATTTATTTATGCAAAATTCGTTCTATGTGAGTTGTTACACTTCCACTTCAAAAGAGTAGCCAGGGTTACCAACTCTCACGATGACTCAGACTCGTCACTTTGTTTCTGGGGTTATTTAATCAGGTGAATGGAGGGTTTATCAGATGTCACTGAAAAAAAAAAAAAAAACAAACAAACTAGTCTTGACAGGTTCAGAGTCTTGTGACTATAGTCCCTATGGTCAAAAAATAAGAAGCTAAAGTTCATTTTTTAAAACTCACTATTTTTTTGCTTCCTCATGGAACCTGTGACACGTGATAAGTAATAGTAATGCATCCACAGAAATCCCCTAAGACCAGGCAGGAGGTTTGGAGGGCTTAGGGAAGCTCTCAGGTATGTGTTCTCAGTCAGGAAACACTACCAAAGCCAGGCAGAACTACCAGTGGATGCTATCTTCATTCAGAGGAATTCATCAGATTTGAAGAGATCTGGATACTTTCCCCAGATATTTTTGGGGACATTTCTTCTTTTGGATAATTTCTTCTTTCAGAGAGGCTCTGCTGAACTTTCTGGTAGTTTTTGTCCACTTATACAAGTGTGCACTGACAGATCATAAAGAATAATATAAAGTTTCCCATTATTTGCCAAAATTGTACTTCTTAAACTGTTGTAAAAAGTGTGGAAAAACTGAGTCGTAAGTGGTTTTGCACTGCAGAGTAGTGGGTTTACTACTGCAGTAGTATTTGGCTACCTTCTGTACATTTTCTGTATTTTTTACATGGAATCTAGAAAAGCACTACAAAATTAAGATATGTACGTTCTTTAACAATACAGTCACAGATTTTATTTATTTCCTTTGTAAATCTTTTCAGTTTCTTAGAACTGTTATATTTCTTGGCCATGACATGAGTCACACAGTACAAGCGCTGTGGTAAATTCTAGGCAATCTATTAAGAAAGTCACACTGTGTTCTTCATTTCATGTCCTTTCCAAGGTGAACAGAAGTGTCATCAGCAAGTGGTTTGTGAAGGTGTCTGAGAGTGTTGGCAGGTAAATAATTTTTTTAAACCAAAGTTAACAGTCCATGTAATCATGTGCATCAATCTGATTTCTGTAGAGGCAGCTGTTCTGCTTAGTCTGCGCTGGTAAGGGGTCCAAAATGTGCAAGACAAATGGGATCACAAGGCTGGCAAAGGAGCTTAAGAGAGAGCATTCAGTGAAGCAGGAAGGAGGTGATATAAGCCCTAAAAGTGTGAGAGAGAGGGACTATGCTGGATCTGTGCAGAAGGAATGAAAGATATTAGGAGCCACACAGATTTGTAGGTGGCTGTTTAGATAACTCTCCTGTGATAGTTGGAAGAGCTATAATGCCATTTTCCGAGACAAAACAATAGCAAAATATCTAAGATGCCAAAACTGTGCACAAGAAATCTGTCTAGCACACAAATGCCTTTCAACCTTCTGGTGTCCACATCAGCTGGTTACTCTGAATCCGGATAGGTGTTTGCTTAGTGACAGTTGTGCAACTAGAGCCAAATCCAGCAGAACAATCACATCTATTTTGAATGGTTTCTTTAGACCCTGACTAGATTTAGTTTATGTAAGTCCTTAAAGGTGAATCTTCCTCAGCATAATGGGTCTGTTCTGCTAATTTCAAAGGGTTGGCATAAACTACACTTTGGACCCTAAGATTTCTGTGATGCTGAGATCTTGAGTACTGCATATCCAGGCAAAGCCTGTCCTAGAAGAACTAGTGTCCTGGTTTTGGCTGGGAGAGTCCATTTTCTTCATAGTAGCTGGTACAGGGCTGTGTTTTGGATTTGTGCTGAAAACAGTGTTGATAACACAGGGATGTTTTCATTACTGCTGAGTGAGCAGGGCTTACACAGAGTCAAGACCTATTCTGCTCCCCACCGCACCCCACCATCGAGTAGGCTGGGGGTGCACAAGAAATTCAGGGGGGGGACACAGCCGGGACAGCTGACCCCAACTGACCAAAGGGATATTCCACACCATATGGCATCATGCTCATCATATAAAGCTGGGGGAAGAAGAAGGAAAGGGGGGATGTTTGGAGCGATGGCATCTGTATTTCCAGGTAACAGTTACATGTGATGGAGCCCTGCTTTCCTGGAGATGGCTGAACACCCGCCTGCCCATGCAGAGTGGTGAATAGATTCCTTGGTTTGCTTTGCTTGTGCGCACAGCTTTTGCCTTACCTATTAAACTGTCTTTGTGTCCTCATAAAACCCATGAGTTTTCTCAGTTTTACTCTCTCCCCTATCCCACTGTGGGGGTAGTGAACAAGCGACTGTGTGGTGCTTAGTTTTGGCGGGGATTAAACCATGACATGTAGATAAACAAATCCTGTGTCACATCTCTCTAACAAAGATCAGCTTGAAGAAACTTCTATCACTACTATAAAAGGTTCCTTCAGCAACAGGCAAAGTGCTCAATGTTGTATTCTGTGATAAAATACGTCCTAACAACACTCTAAGGCTATGGATAGGTTTATGAGTGATTACTGGTGATTTACAATTCCAGTGATTTACAATTGATTTACAATCAATTACATTTAAAAAAATGACAGTTTCATGTCTCCCCCTGAACCCTAATACACTGCACTAAAAACCATTCATACTCAATTCAGGTCTTTTTTTAACACTCCGTATGCCACCTTTCAGTAACTTCGTCCTCCTGTTACTAGGCCCAGTGGCCAAAGACACCACTAGTATATGATGCCCTTTTTGGTGGATTTAGACATCTGCAACACCTGCTGGCAGTCTGCATGAAGACCTGAAACTCTTAACACTGCTTTGAGAATCCGTTCCTCTGTACTTCAGCTGACATTTTGCTACATTGCCTTCAGCAGAACTGCAGTGCTCCAACTCCTCTTGCAGCCCATCAGAGCTACACTTTGTGTGGCTTTCACAAGTGAGTGATGGCCCAGTGCTGTCACTCTAAGGATGTATTACTCACTCCGGGTATTTACATCTTGAGCTGGACTGACAAGAAGATGAAAAGGAGGCTTCGTTCCTTGGCCAGCTTTTGTTTTATAATTTGAAAGAGCTTTTGTATTCATGCATTGCACCCCTGTTGCAGAGTGTCTCTATTTCACCCAGGAGCTGAAAAAATTTATAGTTCCCAGATGTCACATTATCTTTAAAATACTGTGTAATTATCACAATCACGACACTGATAAAGAATGATTAAAAAGCTATTTCTTATTAGTCATTTATAGTTTAAAATTATGTATTTCGATAGTAGGATCAACTAGGCATATGTAAAATACAAGACAGATTATTTTTGCCACTTTGATTGCAAGCCATCTGGGTCAAATATTTCACATGTTGTCAGAAGTTAGTAAAATTTCCCAGAAATACTTCTGTTTTCTGCTGGGAAGATATCTAAAAACAGTCTAGATCTATTCTTTGTGAAAACCCAGTGACTCTGGCTAGCATTTGTACTACCTCCCACTTGTAAACCATCAAGACCCTAGAGATCCTTGAGGCCATTTTGAAAGTCAATAGTTTCATTTTAAGATTCAGTGAAGAAAACCCTGTACTCAGTCATTACTTGTACTGCGGTAGCACTCCCAGGTTCTGCTAGAGCTCGGACTCCAGTATGCTAGGTGTGTTGTGAGTACGTAGGAAAACGTGATCCATGCAAAGAAAAGGAGGGTATGAAAAACAAAACTTTTCACTTTGTGGTGTGTTATATCAGCAACTCACACATTTTTGTAAACATTTCCCAAAAGTCTTCTTGGCATCCACCATACAAATGCAGAGAGCAGCAGACGGCACCCAGCGGGTGTCTGCATGAAATGCTGCTCCTGAGGAGACTTCCAAAAGCAGTTGCACTGCCTTTACCTTTGATCTTTTCTCCAACCGAAAGCATGTTGTGTTTTTCTTTTACTTTATCCCCTCTCTTCCTATCTCATCCTCAGCCACAAATGCATTTTACAGAATTTCTACCCTTCATGTTTTCTAGCTACCATGAGGTATCTTATATCTTATTTCTTTGTCTATACACCAGTTATTTAACTAATCTTTCATTCTTCAAGTCATACTGCATGGCTTCGAATATTAGCACAAGATCACAAACACCTTGTCAACCTCCTGGTACTGAGTAGCATGGCTAATCTTAATTTAAGCTTTAAAAAATTAGGTAGCCATTTGGAATTTGGAAATTTTGTCTCATGAATTGTTATAGATGCTTTGCCAGATTATCAACTGACCACTATTCATATAAAGTTCTTACTAACGAAAATAAATATACATTCCTATGTACTGAAATCTTCAAGTACTTACATAAAAACATATGTCTCGTGGTATGCTTTAGGTGTGCCATCTGTCATGCTGCCTTGTTAGCAAATACAAGGAGGGAATATCAGTTTGTCACGGTTTAATCCCAGCCAGAAACTAAACACCACACAGCCATTCACTCTGTCCACAATGGGTTGGGGGAGAGAATTGCTAAAGTGAGAAAACTCATGGGTTAACATAAGACAATTTAATAACAAAAGCCACGCACACAAGCAATAGCAAAACAAGGAATTCATTCACCACTTTCCATGGGCAGGCAGGTGTTCATCCATCTCCAAGAAAACAGGGCTCCATCACATGGAATGGTTAATTGGCAAGACAAATATCATTCTGAACATCTTCCCTTCCTTCTCCTTCCCCAGCTTTATATGCTGAGCATGATGCCATATGGTCTGGAATATCCCTCTTATCAGCTGGGGTCAGCTGGAAAGCTGTGTCCCTTCCCAGCTCCTTGTGCACCCCCAACCTACTCGCTGAAAAAGCCTTGACTCTGTGTAAGCACTGCTTAATGGTAACAAAAACATCCCTGTGTTACCAATGCTGTTTTCAGCACAAATCCTAAACAAATCCTGTACCAGCTACTATGAAGAAAATCAACTCTTTCACAGTGCAAACCAGCACATTTCTGCAAAACATTTACCATCTGAAGAGAATAAAGAAATTAAGGTGTAATGTGGAAAGAAAACTTGTCCGCACAGGAGGAAAATCAGGTTGCAAGTACTGGACCATGACAATGTTTCTCCTGTGTCATACATCCCTTTCTTCCCACAGAGAGGGCAGGCTGCCTGTCTGTGTTTCTACAATGAACTGAGAGAATAACAGGGGTCAAGCCTAGGATTTAGGTTTATGTTTAAAATGAGGTGGTACATAGGTTCTGAAAGCCTTGTTCTTGATGATGGTATTATTTTACTTTGTTTCTGTGCATTCATATTTGTCACGGCAATTAAAAGTTCATTTTTTTGTTGAAACACCTGGATTTTAAGAGGTACCTTCTTTGCTGCTTTTAAGCAGCTGCTGTAATTGCCATAGGGGTCTAATAGTATCTTCCCAAGAGGAAGGGCAGCTGTACCCCATACAGGGATAAATAAGGAAATAAGTGGTCCATCAGAAGGCTTTCTAGTAAGAATTGAGCCATGGTATGAAAAATGTGACAGCACCCAAGATGGAAAGGAAGGTAACATGTTCCAGATGACAGGGCATGCAAATAAGTCTCTCATGCTTTTAGGCACCACAGCAATTCTCATTTTTTAATCCAAAAAGAAGTCACATAATTTCCTTCCATGGCAAAGAGCTGACTTGATAACACGAGCTTGTGCAAGTGCTCAGGGTTACAAATTCACATAGGCGTTCCCTTCCTCTCTTGTTCAGCCCTCCTGCTTTGCCCTTTCCCCATGGGCAGGGAGTCCAGGCTGCTTTACAAGTCCCTTCACCTTTCCTGAAGGCTGCCCAGCGAGCTGTGGCCTGTGCTCCTGCTTCACCCAATTCGTGCCTCTCAGTGCAGCATCTCCTGTCAATTATGGTCATGCCAGTGGTGTTGCTCCTAGCAGTGCCAGGTCAACAAAGAAGAGACAAATAATCTAATGGTTGCCAGCAGCTGAAGAGAGGCTGCGGCAGAATAACTGTTTCAAGTATTTTAGGCGTTTCTGAAACATTCACATACATACACAAAGACAAATCACTCTATGGCAAAATGATGTCCGAGTTCAGTTCTGGTACCAGTTGTAGTTCATCCCTGTTGCCAGCAGCAGGGATGTTCATTAATTAAATGGAATGGTTCAGGATTTGCCTGTGTGTCCTCTCCTCCTGGGAAGCCAGTCAGTCAAGCACACTTCCATTGCATTGACTTCCACAGCTTCTCAGGTTCAGCAGGAATTGTGCTATGCACCAGGAGGAGGCAACACTGCCAGTCTGGCCCACAGAGGCTGCAGGCCCCACTCACTGCCATCATGTCATTAAAAAAGAGGAGCAACAGCTGGTTTACATTTAAGAGACAGAAATTAATCATTCTTGGAAGGAAAGAAAAATAAATGAGTCTCTGAACAAACCCACCTGCAAACACTACCAAGTGCTTCACACAGGTTCTTGTTCCAAGAAGTCTCTGGGCTGTGTGATATGCCACGACAGAGATGTTACCTCTCCATTCCTGCATTTCTGCAGCTCTACTGCACTATTTAACCTGTCAATTTACAGCCACAGTACAAACTTTTGATTTCATTTTCCTGGAAGTGTCTGATGAGGAAAATATGTCTCTGACCTTACCAAGACTGACTTTAACTCACTAACCTGATATTTAAGAGCTGACACATTCATTCTTCCTCCATTGTTTAGAATTTCCTGATCATAGACACCCTAACGAGAACATAAATTCTGATGACAAGGGTGATGGTGTCACGTGCTGTTTAACACTGACTGGAAATCCTTCATCTTCATGCATGCAAACTTCCTGCAGATATATGATCTGGTTTATGTGTGTGCACACTGAAAATACAGAAAATAGTTGAGTCACTGCTTACGAAAATCCGTTCAAAAATTAAAAAAAAAAAAAGAAATCCCCCTTTCCAGTTTCCTGTCCTAGCAACAATTTCTGATTCCTAACATTGATTTATCCTGTGTTACAGTGCTAGCAGTGTGAAGTCCACTACCAATGAAAAAAGTCTTCGCACTAAAAGACATTAAAAAGTCATCTTTGCTCTGGGATTCCGTATTTCCCTTGAGCCACTTGCAGTGGCCGTGCAGATTGCAGGCAACTAACAGTTTGGGTAGCCTTTATCTGCTCCATTCTCCTCTTCTGATGATCAGGTATATTTTGACCATTCTTACCAGATGTGTTTTAAATTATTCAAAGATTACGATTTCACCATATCCTTAGGCAATCTGCTCCCATACTAATATTAGAAAACTGACCCATTTCATTTTCCTTTAATGTAAGTGAAATGCTATATTTCTTGTCCTAGTCTCCATAGCCAGGGAGAACAATTCAGTGGCAATATATTTGAAAAAAGTTGTCATCCTCATCTCTCCTTCAGTCTTCTCTTTACTTCAGCAAACCAGTCTAGGTGCTTTGTTCACACCTACTGCCATTTTTGTCCCTCCCCTCTGACTTCATTTAATCAACAGCTTTCCCAAAGTATGAATTTCAGATCTAGAGATAATAAACTTCAGCTGAAGCATTAGTGCTGTGGGAAATAAATAATTCCTACTGTATTTACTTTATATTTTTCCGTAATAACCTGGCCATATTGACTGCCACATATTTTATGGTCCACTATAATTCCCACAAACCTTCTCCATTATGGTGCCTGTTATATACTTTTCTGACTACAGTACTTAGCAATTATGTGTTTGGATGTTACCTTATATTTGGCTTGTATCTGACTGGCCAATCATTCATGGAAAATCTCAGCCTTAAGCTGAAAAGGTGTATAATATATAATGCCTCACATGATCCAGTTGGCTAAGGGGAGGAAACAGGTACTGTAATGCTGCATCTGATATCAAGGGCTTTGAATTGCACCAGAGCTCTTAATAATTTCCTCTTAAAATAATACTTAAAGAAAAACCTATATATTAAATGCTAATAAAAATAGTAACAACTTATTTGGTGGAATGTGGCTCATTGACCTGGTTAGTTTTATATCAATGTCAATATATGTGGGATTTTTAAGCAGCATTATATACTGTATTCCTGTTGATGCTTCTCTTTTTATTGCTGTGGTAATACATTTGACACAAGGGACATATATAATGCTAACATTTTGTCATGGTTTAATCCCAGCTGGCAACTAAACACCACACAGCCGTTCACTCATTCCCCCATGATGGGATAGGGAAGAAAATCAGAAGAGAAAACTTGTGGGTTGAGATAAAGACAGTTCAATAGGTAAAGTAAAAGACACACACACAAGCAATAGCAAAACAAGAAATTCATTCACCACTTTCCATGGGCAGACTGCTGTTCAGCCATCTCCAGGAAAGCAGGGCTCCATCACATGTAAGGGTTACTTGGGAAGACAAATGTCATCACTCTGAATATTCCCCTCACTTCCTTCTTCTCTCCCCAGCTTTACATGCTGAGCATGACACCATACGGTAAGGAATATGCCTCTCATCAGTCGGGGTCAGCTGACCCAGCTGTGTCCCCTCCCAACTCTTTATGCACCCCCAGGCTACTCGCTGGTGGGAGAGGGGGAGTGAGGAGCAGAAAAGGCCTTGACTCTGTGCAAGCACTTCTCAGCAGTAGCAAAAACATCCCTGTGTTATCAACACTGTTTCCAGCATAAATCCAGCACATAGACCCACCCCAGCTCCTATGAAGAAAATTAACTCTCTCCCAGCCAAAAACCAGCACACATTTCCATGATATATATGCTCAATAAAAGCTTTCTCTATTTGATTATTTTGACAGGCAGATTCCATTAATACATCCACAAAAATCATGTTCCTTTACTTCAGAATCTAAAAGAAGAAGATTATTAAAAAATACAGACAATACCTCTATACACTTCATCTCTCCAAATTCACTTTACAATTGCTGTCAACATCAATAATGTCAGACAGTATAATCAGGTTTTTATAAAACATCAGAACTTGGGTATCCTCCAAAGGGGATTTCTTTCAGCACCCAACAATGCAACAGGGCTTTTTTTTCAGTCACAAAAAGATGCTCCCATATGCCTGTGAAGAAGATATGTTCTGTATGACAGCCAGGTTTCAGCTCCTTCATTGCATCCCATTCTCCACACTGTATCTTTGGTCCACCTTTCCATTTCAAAAACCGTGTCATAAATAATGAGATGAATAGGTCTTCAAATACCACAGGAACTTTTCTTTAGTAGAGGATGGAGGTTAGAGAGTTCATGTCCCTTCTTTTTCAGCTGTCATAGCTTGCATTTCAGTAGCCAGACACACAAGACTACTAGCTAGTGAGGAAATTATTTGAGAGTGTTTTGTGAGCTCATTTATTTGCATCACTGGCTTACTCCTCAACATAAGATAGAAGTCAAAATCATTTCTGTGGACAAATAAGATGGCAAGTATTTTTTCTTGGTTTTACTATGAATTTTAAAGAATCCTTGTTGCACTGTTATTAGGCTTTATATTTACAGTGCATGAAAAATATTCTCATCACCAACAATTATGCTGCATGTCCAGCTGCTCTAGAAGCACTCTTAAGTACAGTTAAAGCTGGCAGAATTCAGCTCTTACTAATTCTGATACATGGAGCAATTGAATCCTTTTGAAAATCCACATTTTCATTAAGACATTGTGAGGGGAAAAATCATATTATCTTCATGTATATCGCTCCGAAATCAAACTATGTTTACTGATCTAATTTTTACTGTTACTGATAGAAGCTTTCCAATATCAGTATCGACTCTTATTCTGACCAACCCTGTATGCAATGTTTATAAAATCAGTGTCTATCGTGACATTGTACAAAACCCCTGTGTGCACTCATTATCAGTTAACTTTCCAAGCAAAATACATTTTAGTTTTTGCATTAGGTTCCTGGAAATCCAAGCTGAGTTTGGACAACTGGAGTTTATGACAACAAATGTATGATTCTGTGGCTTTTCCAACAATTCTATGAGCTGTTAGGCAAAGACTACTAAGATACAGAGAAATTTGGATGTGAAATAAAAAGTGGTTCAAATCAGGAAGTGACTTACTCACTGTTAAATGTTGCCTGTACAGGTTTCCAACCGTGTGTTGTTAAGTAATAATTGTTTAACTGCACCCACTCTGCATTGAACAAAGGGCTTTTATCCTTGTACATCATGGTGTTGTCTAAATTTACTGCAAGTATCCCTGATAGGGGAGACATATAACAGAGAATGACTCCAAGGTTTGAGCAATAATACAACATAGATAGCATATATGTTTAATAAATTTAAAATGAATTATGATCCTTAATCCCAGAACAGTCAGAGCTTCAGTCAGATAATCTGATTCCTCTTTCTTAATGCCCAGTTTGTAAACCATGAGATAGATACATCAGATATATGCATATGGATATAGATCAAAAGGGTGACTGCATGTGTTGACAGGACACTAATTAAATTGATTCACAGTTAGTGATTACCTATACTGGGCTGTTAATTTTGCAAGTGGTAAGATAGGCTGCCTTCTTTTTTCTAATGGAAGAGGCCTGATGCTGTCTATCTCCTCAAGACAGTGAGTGCCATCTACTGCACGCTCACTGCCTCGGAACTGCCAAGAATTCAAAACTTAACGTGAGCACACACCTGGACACAGAGAATACTCTGCAGTAATAGAAAAAAGTGCTTCTTATCAGAGCCCATGTCTGAGTTCTGACAGACATGTCATATGTAAATCATTTCATAGAATAGATAGAAAGCAGACTGAAGTGTAGGGAAATGGGGTGAGTAATGGTTCTTCCATCAGCTGTCCTGCCTGATCGTGCAAGAGTTTTAATAAATAGAGGTGAAGAGCTCCAGGGAATCTAAAAGCTGTGACCACAACACCTCCCAGTGCCAAGGCACTGGGGTTTTAGCTAAAGGTAAAAAGTTACGCTGTGGTTTAACCTTGATTAAGATCAGAAAGTTAAAGTACTGAAGCAGTTGACAGCGCTGATGTTTAGAAAAATAAAACATGGTTATATTTCTGATAACCATCTCAGTGAACCAAAGCAGGAAAAAGATTATAAGGCACCTGTCAAAATCCTTTACCAACAGAAACTTCACAGGTAATTCTCAGAAAATGTACTTTGGGGGGGTTCAACAAGCCCCTCAGTGACTGTGTGAAGGCAAATACTAGAAGAATACTGTTAGGAGAAGCTGGATTTAATAATGTATTTAAGATTCTGTAATATGTCAAACAGAGCTATCATTTTACATCCCTAGCAATAGCACTGCTGTCTCAGGAAATAATGCTGAGAGGGTGTCTTAATAAACTGTTGCCAGAGGTTGTGCAAATGTGTGTTTTGCAAGCAGTTCATTTTTCACAGCAAAATGGCATCTCCACACCAAAAGGAGATAGGCACGACTCCTCTGTTGGATGTGACAAAGTGATTCCAGTCAAAATTCAGAAATGTTTTGACTGAAATCAAAACAAAATCAAGAAAGGAATTCTAGTCAGTACATTGGTCTTAGAATTTCACTCCGGTGGGAGATTAGAAGTTGAAAATGTACTTCAAATGACTACACAGAAAACTTTGCAATTGTTCTATAGGAGGGATTTGCCTGTAAGCAAAAAGATACAGGTTTACATACCTGGGTAACAGTTTGAGCCGATGACAATAGAATTAATAATATGATTTTTCTTATTTCAGGGAGCTTTGGTTCAGATAGTTGGCAATAACAAAGAAAAAAGTGAAATTAAGAAGTAAAAACAGTTCAAGGTCAAGAGATATTTCAAGTGATGAGCTAACACAATAGAGCCATGTATATTTAATACGTATTGATTAGCATCTCATGAACAAAGGATTTAGGATGGATCCACACTTTATTGCAAACCTTTCTTTCAATCTAATAGATTTTTGTGTTTATAGGCCAGATGTGTAATTTAAGGGAAGGACTTACAAGAGGAGCTTAAAGGATGTAAGCACTCAGCTGTTTATGAAGTTCAATGGCATTTGAGCGTCTGACTCCCTCAGGCTCTATTACGAATTCTAACCGTAACTTATTGACAACAGTCTTTCAGTTCAGAAAGCACAAAATGGTTACCCTTTACAATAACAGAATATTTGTTTTGTAGCCATAGCAATAATCTAGTCCACCTTCCAGGGACTATCTTGTGGTCAAAATCAAGATAATTGACACAATTTACATCAATAGAAAATTCAGCTTTGTGTAGGGGGGAATGCTGACTTTACTGTAGATTTACAAGCACAGGTTCTTGTCTAAAAGATGTTATCACCTGCATCAGCTTCTCACATCCAAAAAGCCTTTTCCTCTTGTCTGCTCCCCGACCACATCTATTCAGCAGACCTTCAGCCCAGCCGCAGCACCTCTAACCTGGGCCTGATCCAAGGCTTTACAGACTTTATTTCCATCTCAGTTTCCCCAGGAATTGATCTGATTCCGGAAAATACCCCAGTCCGTCATCTCACTGCTGCTGTCCAGCTCTGAGAGTCTAAGCTACAAGTTAGGTCATAAAACCAAGCGTTAGGCACAATGGGGATGGATCTGGAGTGTTAGGTAAGCATCCAGTCTGGTGGTCTTTATAGGTAGATTTTGCAGGAGCAAATTCTAACGAATGTCTGCAAATACACAAAAGGGACTCTCCCTCTGGAGCTGAGCTACACTTGGTGTGAGGTCTGGAGAAAGGAGCAAACAGGGCTCAGAGACACGTTCTGCTGTCCTGATAGTTGGGCTGGTCAAAGGCAGGGACAGATGCCTGGTTTACCATTCTTCATGTTGGATAAAGGGTATTAAATTTTATAGCTGTCATTGCATAACATCCCATGACTACAAAAATGCCTGCTAAAAATTGCACAGAGACAGAGAGGAAATTGCATGCCTCTGCAATAGGGCCAAAATAAGGATGGTGGTAGCTATTATGGGAATACTTAATAAGGTCTCTGAGTTGTTCTAGCAGCTCAACACATCCTTTTGACACAATGCCTATAAACAGTGATTACTGCTTGACTGAGGGTGTGAGGAGGGGAATTCTAAGACAAAGTTAATTTACATCTTAAAAGAGTTTCCTCTTAAAAAACACACCATGGTAACAAAATTTCAATATTGTAATGATTAATGTCACCACACTGTACTGACTCTACTGCCTCATAATTAAATAGAAGATATTCAGTTGTATAGCACTCGAATATGATAATGGTTTATGTATTAACTCATTCACCTTGCAATGTCTTGACCTATTTTTCCATTTTTAGAGGCCCATAATGATGGAATGTGTACAACAGCATAGACTCTGAGAGCAGTCTCTGAGTAGTCGTGGGGGAAGGAGAGATATTATTGTTATTGGCTTTACATAAACCTTTCTGATAAACTGAAATCAAAACCTGGAAATAGATTCTCTGAGGCCTTTCTAAGTATTCCAATCTACGTAAGGGAATTGATACTTAATTCCCAGAATATGGTTCTAAAAATTTTCCATGAACCAAATGACAGCTGAAAAAGAAAGCAAGGAACTATGCTGTTCCTTTCATTGTGAACTGCCACTTGTTGATTGTAGGGATTGTCTTCACCTAGTAAAACAGAGAAAACACTTAAACTCCTGCTCAAACACACACACTCCCTTCCTCCCAGTAATCCAGAAAGGGCAAAGAATATAATCTGCATTTTGAGCATTAGACAAAAGTCCTAATAATGAAGTTTCTCTGCCCTGTTAAAACCTCCTAAATTGAAAGATCTTTGTATTTTAAATTAGTAGATGTGGGTGTTTGTGTTTTTTGCCTGTTTCTGTCAATGTCTCACTCTCAGATGTTTGCCCAGTACCTTACATGAACTATTTGAATGTCTAACAGACATTGAAGTTCAACAATACAGTGAAATATATCTCAATTTTTCAGACATGTTGAATTCCCACACCCTCATTCCAGTCAAACATGATTGTTTCACTCTCATCATGGTCTTGTTAGCAAATACGCAGCAACTTCATAGGAGGGTGTCAGTTTTCCTCCTTGTTTCTGTTATAACTAGCTTCTCTACATGAAAGCACAGGCTACAAATAATATTGGATCTTTAGCTTATAAAATGCATATCCTGATGAATATTTATTCAGCACATTAAAAATATCATCCATGCCTTGCTTTCATTTGGCTCATAAACCTAAATATTGCAAAAAATCTAAAGACTATTTATTGAGCAGATCAGCATAGTATCAGTTAAGGAGAACTTCATATTTCTGTTCAGGATATTTACACACTTCCTATTACTGTCCTGTCAAAACACTTCATAATCTTTGGAAATTCTTCTTTGAGACAGGAAGGACTGTTCCCATTTCACAGCTGGAGGGATGTAGTAGACAGATTTACAACATTTAATTTACACCAATTCCAGTGTAGGTAGATGCTGAATGCTTTGTTCAAATCCAGCTGCAAGTAACTTACCGAGGGTCACAGAGGAATCTCCTGGAAGATGATTCTCAGAGCAGCAGATCAGCAATCACCCGGCTGGGACACCTAGCTGTCCGATTTTCCTCTCATGCTGAGGGTACTTTGAGTGCCAACACTAGGTGTATTCAGCAGTATTATCTTAGGTTTTCTGCTCAAATTTGAGACAAAACTTCCCCATCATCCATCACACCATAGCGGTAACTTGCTCTCTGGCTCTGTTTTGGAGTAAGCCATCTGCATCATCAAGCAAGAAAACTTAGATTATGTCTTAATTGTTGGCCTTGGCAGTGCTTCCTGCGGCTGTGATGGATGCATGCTCCAGTTTCCTTTTGCTGTCCTCTCAGAATAAGAAGCAAACATGAACAGTCTCCTCCACCTGAGGTCCTGATTTTCTTGGGAAGAAACACTATGTCTGGAGAGGGATTCTGCAGTTTGATTTCTCTTCCGTGTCTGTAGTTGCCCTGGAGACACAGCACCTCTCTAGTACAATTTTGGCTAGGTTTGCACTACAGCCTTCCCGGTACAGTGCTCTGTGACAGGCAATATGAAGCCCTTTTAGCTTTAGTGTTGAGTCACTCCAGTATTCCTTATTCTTGTTCATTTCAGTCTGGATTTCAAGAGATAATGTTTTATACTGTGTTTTCTAAGAATATCTGAATAAGTTGCCCAGATTCTAGAATCTAAGCTTTCTCAACTTCTGACATCATTGGGAAAGTTTAGCTTGTTTTTCCAAATTCAGTAAGTTTGTCTCCTTCTGAACATTTACTTTCCAAAACACCCTCTCTTCAACACAACGTATGGTTCCTCCTGTGTAATGCTGTAAGTAGAATGTTCTGGTTACGGTCATGGATACTCTGACCAGGAAATGTATGGGGCTTCATCCTCTCCATTTGCTTGTTTTGATATCACTGGCTTTACTAGAATCATTCTTGATTTTCCCTAACATAACACAAAGAAGGATCAGGCACTGGAGTGAGAAATTTTACCCAGTGTAGGTGGAAATGTGAATTCACTTGTCACTACTGCTTTCAAATGAATTTCTAAATGAAAATACCTTTTGTACTGTCAGTATTATAACACAGAGATGACAGGTTCTGTTGGTTTTCCATCAGTTACAGCAGCTCTTCAGCAGCCAGAATACATTCTGGTTTCTACACTAAACGCCATTTTTTATGTTGACTTATTGCTAGGAAAAACTGTGAGTGCTAGTGCCTTGCAATACATTTGTTATTCTTTTTTTATATAAAAACTGTAACATATTCTTCTGAAGGTTTGTTGGTACAACTTCCACAATCATCTTCTATATTTTCCCATATTTCTTCTAAACGCAATTCAGTTAAAGAGGTTGATGGTGTTTGTATTAATCTAAGCAGCATTACTGGCAATGTGACAAGATGAACTGAGATTTTGTGGGTTTATGATTGTCCTGGCCACAGCTGATATTTCTTAAACCGAATGTTTGAAAACAAAAACGGATTTTTTTTAAATGTGAGACTCCTGTCTCTGGTTATGTAGAAGCTATTCTGGACAGGAGGAAAGTATTACAGGATGAAAAATACCCTTACACAGATATCCCATAAAATATGTTGGAAAAAAAATCAATAGCACAAATAGTTGTGTGTCTGATTGTTAGTGCTTTTATTGTGGAAGCATCTTGAAGCCCTAACGAGGGACTAAAATCTCTTGTTTCAGGCTCTGTTATGGAATAAAAGATGACACCTGCCCATACAATATGTAGACTAAGATTCACTGATGTTTGATGGAGATCAAGAAGAACAGTCCAGTGACGTCCTACAGTTCTGAACGAAAGAGGTATGTGTAATAGTTTTTTCTTCTCTTTTATATTAATATGCTCATCTTTTCTAATCCTAGACATTATGCCTTTATCAATTCTTTGGAATTAATTCAGAACTTAGAAATGTGACACTTGCCTTGCCAGCCGTTTACAAATCTCCCCACGTGACTGAACTATTGCATCTCAGAGCTGATTTGTTACTAACCCAGCTCCTGGTCTTTTATAAAGGGAAGCTTCAACTATGACATTCTGTGGCACTTTGCAAATGCCTAGAAAAAAAGATGTGAATGCAGAGTCTATCAAGATCAGTTTCAGCATCTGCGTAATCAGGATTTGACCCAAATCCTGGCTTGTTTAGTTGTATTTTTCTATGGTTTCATGTCTGGAGGTTAAATTTAGAGTGACAGACAGCAGATTTCAAGCGAATGTCATACTAATCTCACATACACTTACATCGTCAAGAACCACAGTTTGATGCTATCAGATGTCTCCCTGAGCCATGATTTAGGCATTTAAAAACACTGAAGGAAGGGAGGGAGGCTGATCTCCCCTAATTTTTGTTTCTTCTTTGAAGCATCCATTACCACAGTGTGCAAAGCATCTTTTCTGTTTATGGAATTTATTGGTTTGAACACTGAAAATACATACTGGAGTATGTAAGTTGCTCATGTGGAAAGTTATGTATTGAAGGCCAGTTCCAAGCAGAAATTCCCTTTTTGTGCTTGAAGTATTCATTTTTTGATGTAAATGGATTCTCCCATATGCCCTATACTTTTAGAAATTATCTGAGTAAAACCCTTTGGAAAAGAAAACAGAATTAAATTAGCTGGACAGAGCACAATACAGAAACAAAACTCCAGAGATAACTTTCTTATCAGTCACTGTGGCTGTTTCTTCGTCAAAAGAAACAGTAGACAAATAGAAAAATTTCTATATAATGGACATAGCCTAATGCCAAAAAAAACCCCATAAATATCTGCTGAAGGTTTTCATATTAGCCTCCTCAGATTCCTTTCCTCAGTACAGTTGTATAGCTATTAAGTGGTACTTTCCTTGCATAATGCTGATGGGAAAAGGTCTATGTCTTAAGAAAGGAAACCCATTTCCACTGACCATATCAAAACACACATTTTTGTAAGTAGATTTTATTTTAAATAGGACATTAGTAAGCCTTCTTTAGTTGTACTTCTTGGTACCAGGACAATAACTGGCCTACTTCTGCCATCTTCTGGATAATTGCAGAACTGTCTTTACACAGGAAAAGCCCCTATCAAGAAGCATTAATAATTAGCAGTGCTTTGAAATAATTTGCTAATTGAATCCCTGAAGTACTTTTCTTTCTCATTTTATAGAATATAGAACCAACCAAAACCTACTGAATTATTAATAATGTTAATTCTAATGTGCTATTATGAATAACCTGTAGATTGTACATAAAAAATCTTTGTAAGTGTGGTCCCAACAATATTGATATATTTAGTAAAGTTATGTTTTAAGAAAAAGTACTTTTTATATACTGATATTTTACTAATGAGAACCCAGTTTTCTCAAAGACTGGGCTTTCATCTCTTAAGCAGAAAGAAGGAATAGATGTTAGTCTTGTTGCATAATATGTTGCTGGAGATAAATGGACTGTGTGACACTCCATTACTATTCTGATGCAACTGGTAGAAGAACCTGCAAAGACTAGATGGTGCTGTATGAGCTTCTGAAAATTTTAGCTTTGCTATTCTATTTATTCATTTAATCACTCTTGCCAAATCTCACACTGAGTAATTACGTTTGTCTGCAGGACAGGGGAGAAGGCTAAAGGACTTCTACCATCTTCTGTAGCCTCAGTTTGCTTTGTTTTCCATGGCTGTCTTGTAAACTGGGGTTTACTGCAGTGTCCTCCGCAGGAAAGAGGTGGCATAGGCAGAGCAGAATAAATGTAGAGATTTATCCTTCAGAGCAAAGATCTTTGTGAGTTTGAGTTCAAGTTCACACCTCATAGTGTAACTGGGAATAGTAGACTCCTACCACAAGTGTTAAGAGAAACAAAGTAGGTATCTGAAATATTAAAAAGTCAAGCTTTTCCAGGGCCTTCTCTTTCCTGAGAAACTTACCAGTCCCTAAGAAATGTGTATTCAGGATAGAACTAAGTAATTACGGTAGACATTGTGCGTTATGTTATTCTAGACATCAAGAAAGTATCCTGGTCAGACCCAGGTCAATGTGCCATGTTCTACTAACAGAGTTAGCACCAGAGAGTAGAGGTTTCCATTTTGAAGACTTCTCCTCACTTTTGACAAGTGTGCAATAATGGGAGTGTGAAGAGCAGAATGGCGTAAGGAAATGACGGTACAGCAGCTGCTTGCCTGTGCTTTCTATGTGTCTTCCCTCACTTTTCCCCAATCACCAGCTTTCCCACCCAAGCGCAATTACAGGCCAAAATGGAAAGCCACATTGGAATGGTGTAATTCATTATTCTCAAACTGCAGCGTCAGCACGTTTTATGAAAGAAAAAGTCTGTTTTCAGTTTCTTTGAAGGTGATAGTGGCTTTGAACTGTCTTGAGAAAGTTTGCCACTACAACAGGTGCTACAATGTCTGTCTCTGCTTGCTCTCAGACAACCTTGAGAAAAGTCCCCAGCTTGGCCCGTGGGTTTTTAAAAAACACTAATCCAACACACTGCTACTGTTTAATTATTAGGACTGTGAAGTACAACACCACCTAAGCCATGAATAGAAGGAACTAATTATAGACCACGCAGCATGGGGTTTGCCCTTCACGTACAAAATCTCTAGTCATTTATTTGTCCTTTAAATGACCTCTTGTGATACCTTAATCAGGAAAAACGGATCCTTCAGAAAGGAGAATATTACCCCAAACTGGCACAGAAAGATTTGATTAAAACTTATACTCCTTCTGTGGCAGCCTAAAGATCCCGGGGGATCTGCCATTGCTCAGAAGAGTAGAGAACGGCAGACAGGGGAAATGCTTTCTGTCTGAGACAAAAAGATTTTGTTGCTAACATGCTGACATCCACTCTCAGTAGGATCATCCTATGATCAGTCTCCCTCGTTTCCTTTAAAACTCGGTGTCAGAAGTTTGGTTCCAGTGTGATTAATTTCCTCTTTACTGATTGTGTGTCATTTACTTTTAAGTAAGATTTTTATAAATGAGGCAAAACAAAGACAGAGATGAAGATTGTGCAGAGATAAACATTTGTGCTGCTGGGACTCCCACTGACTAGGGCACAGCAGGGGCCAGAAGTAATGGGGATTCACAGGCATCATGATTAGATCTCTCGCTGTGAACAGGTAATTGAAACACTATAGCCCATCACCAGCATTTACAAAACAGCAAGCCATGAAGGTACTTAGTTTAAAGCAGACCCTGAACAAACCAGAGGCTTCACACACTTCCTCTGCCACTATGTACGAGCAAAGCATGAGCTGAGGCCATCATACTTGTGTTTGCACAGGCAGCAGTCCCCTGACACCAGCCCTGGCATGTTCCTGAGCAATGGCTATTTCTGTTCACTTCTGTGGGCGGTGCATGAGCTGTCTGCCTGACTTGGCAGCTGGACAGGGCACCAGGCAGAAGCAGAGGGGCCTTGGGAAGATATAGGGTAAGTTGCCTTGACTAAAGGTCCTGTCCCTCAGCCCAGGTTTGCTGCAAGGCACTGGCAGAGAAGGGGTATGTTTCAGGCAGGGACCTTGCATCAACCTCCATATGAACATTTGAAAGCTCCCTCAGTGTCTGGGAGTCTGATGGCTCCCTGTCACCCTCTGTGACAGGGTAACAGCAGTTTTGAGTCCCAAAGTCTGATTGGGATATCATCTTAATATTGTGTTGTGTGGCACCAGTAACTGTGCTGCCTCCAGACGCTTACCTCTTTGTCTCCTGATACAGCCCTCAGTCGTTTACTGACTAGCTTCCTGCAGTAGTGTCACTATCAGTGTGATTGGTGCAAATGTGTGATGTAGGTGAGAAATGCTTTGATTTATGACTCATTTTCACTACTTTTAGTAATCATGTCTCATGAAAGCCTCTAAGTAAAAATTTTTGATTGTAGTAATTCAGTTGTGGAGGTGTATCTCATCAGCCTTGGCCTCCCGTCTGCCAATCTCCACTACAAAGTTACTGGTGTCTCAAGCAGAAATTTCTAGCTTTAAAGACAGTGGGAGATTAATGAATTAATTTAGTTTTCCTTCACTACCATTTGAGAAGAAATGTCAACTCAGACCTTATGCACAGATGGAGAAAGAAGTAATTGTCATAGGGAGCTGAAACAAAGACCTACAATGCTGGACTTTCTGGATCCTCTGTTGAGTTTTGTTGTTGTCCAGACACCCATAGCTGATGCATGACAGACTATCTATCCATGTTTTGGCAGCAGCGATCAGAATAGTTTTCAGCAGTTTGAGTGGTGAATTAGGTGTTCGTAGCATGCTGTGTCATCCCTACATAAAAGGAATATTGAAAGGCACATAGCGGCATTTAAAATATTAGAACAATCATTCAAATGAACTGAACACCTCATTATACACTTACATGGTATATACAGCTACCATGGTTAGATAAAAGGATCAACATACAATGTGATCATTAACGAGAGTTCAAGTGTCACATCACCAAATCTGTGATTGCAAATCCATAGTGAAAAAAAGAAGGAATGCTTTTTGTCCAGCTAATTGCATAAATGACAGGGCTTGACAGGAATTATGAATATAGTGATACTTCAGTGATTATAGTGCCAAAGGGGACTCTGAAAATCTAGATCCATTCTGCAAGTCTGACTATGAGAGCTAACTTACGATTTCTGTGCGTTAGTCCCTTATCCATAAAATGAAGGTTTTAATTATTTGTTACTTCATCACTGTTTACTCCAAGACTGTACATACTAGACTTAGTACTGGTTTGATATGACCATAACAGAGTGCATATTCCTCAGGTCTGGTCAAAAGGAATGGCATAAAAAGCTGCTAATGGTCAACATTATTGGTGAAAGAAGACATACCCAGAGCACCAAGGCTAAGTGCTATTCTTTAGTTTGCTGCAAGCTCTGTGTGACTGCAGTTCACCACGGAGCTCTTTCAGCCTTAATTTCTTCTCTATGAAGTATGAACACTACATATTTCCCTCACAATGATGCTGGGAAGCTGTATTAGCTTAATGTGTATACGCCTTCTAAATCCTTGAAGACAATGAAACTGTGAATGTTACTACCTGTATGGGCACATTGTATATGACTGTAGGAATCCCCAGTGAATATTCTTTGTTGCTATACAATAGCTTTTCATTAAAAAGGTTCTTTTGTTTTTTCATGCAAGAGAGAAACAATTTTATCTGGCAGTCACAGCTGTGGGTCTGATCACACCTAAGGTTTTGGTGTTTGTAAGCATGGTGTGCAGTAGAATCATAGAATGGTTTGGGTTGGAAGGGATCCTAAAGACCATCTATTTCCAACCCCCTGCCATGGGCAGGGACACTCTCCACTAGACTGGGTTACTCAAACCTGGCCTTGAACACTTTCAGGGAAAGGGCATCCACAACTTCCCTGGAGACAACCTGTTCCAGTGCCTTCCCACCCTCACCATGAAGAATTTCTTCATTATATTTATAGTCCCAACAGAAGTTTACATGAACATTAAACACACAGAATAATTTCATTATTATTTTTAATCTTGCATAATTTTCAGAAGTAGCAGGGCACAGCAGAATTCTAATCTTACCACTATGGCTACAGTTTGCAATAAAAAAGTCATCCTGGTTATTAGCAGTGCTGCAATATCACTGGCCTGATTTGAAGTCTTCCATCTGGTATTATAAGTTAAGGACAGTTTATCGGAGTAGTGATTTGTTGTGTAAACAGATCCTACTGCTGGCATTTAGGAACACTTCGCTGCCTGTCACTCAGCCAAATTCTTTTATTACACTTGACTGAAGCTTCCAGTCTTGAACCATTTGTCAATAACATTTGAGCAAAAGCATAGGTTATTGTTTAAGTAAACTTTGAAACAGAAGAACTGTGCCTTAGATATCAGACTTAGTGCTTGCCTTAGGCAAAGCGTTTTCCTTTTAGCACAGAACTGTAAAAGAAGTAAGAAAGGTTGGTGACTATCTCTTACTGCCTATATAAGTTATCTAATGGCAAATACTGTCTCGTGAGCTATTCTTTCCTCATTCATGTATTGTAACACCGATAGCCATCATGTTATAACTAAGCATAGGTCAACTGCACACATTCAGACATGCACAAATCACAAAATTTAAAAGCAGCATGCCTGTGGTTTCCATATCTGACACCATCCTTTCTTTATCGTGTCATCTGGTGCTTGAGAACACCCATGAAACTCCTCACTATGGTCACTTGAGAGAAGGTCTTTATTTGAATGAAAGTAATAACCAGAAGTTGTCCGTCAACATTTTTTTGTATTTACTTTAGTGTAATAACACTAACAGCCACCAGATGCCAGCACCAGCACGCAAGCACTATGCAAGTGCCTGTCGATGCTAAAAGGCAAGGATGGTGCAGACTTCTCAGGTCATTATGCTGTTACTGTCACAATATGAGTAAAAGTGCACTTTGCCTTAGATATTTCAATGTCCTATAGAAATAAAAGATCTGCTTATCAAGTCAGATCTTCATGGCACTGTACTAACGTTAATCTTGGTTTTAAAGAGACCACTGACTGGAGAAAGGACTGTATCGTTGGCCTAGCTGCTAATTGCCTTCTCTGTTCAAAACTGGCTTATTTCCATATGGAATTTTGACTGGAATTTCTAGCCTAGTAGTTTTTTTTCCTTTGCATACTAAATTGAGGAGCCTTAATATCAGATCTTCTATTGTGTAAATCTGCACAGAATATGCCAAAATCACTACATCTTCTCTTCACAGTATAGTGGACCTTCCAGACATGTCACATTCCTGGCTTCAGGCACGCAAACAGTGTAGGCAGGAAGAATAAAAGGCCAAGTATGCATGGTGCAAAAATAACGCAACGCTTTCAAGTGCAGATGATTCTTCTTTTCCAAATTTTTCAGTGCTTCTGCCAGAAGCCTTTGCAACACCATAAAGTAGTCACTGCCTTCTGAAATTACTTGAATGATGGAAATCGCTTCTCACAGATTTCTTCCAGAGCATAAAATCTTGGTCCCAGAGTGCTCAAAAAATCAACAGGCAAGTCCTCGCTATCAATGGAGACAGAGCAGGAGTTATTTTGTTCTAGTTCTCCTTCCTCAGCGTATCTGTAAGGTTCATAGATGGCCCTGTAATCTTCCAGGGCGTTCTGGTGATATAGTTTCTAAAGAAGGGAAGAAACAATGCAGATCATCATGGAAGCTCCTGTTGCCCTTTTGGAAAGCAAAGAATTCATTATATGCAAATTAGGCAGCAAATAAGCCAGGAAGTGACGTGAAGAGTGTGAGTCTTTCTCTGGAAAGGAAAAGCTGTACTGAAACTCTCCGCTGCAAAAGCACCAGGGCCTGAGCTTCCTCTGAAGTACAAATAGAGCAGAAAGGAGCATTTGATCTGCCCTGGGCCAGCCAGCTATCAAGTGAACGTGACTGCATGGAGGCATGCAGCCTGGCCCAGGGAGGCATGGAGGACATACCTGTGGGCATGCAGGGGCCAGACAGGACACGGTAAGAGGAATTAGGATTTCCCTGCTAGCACAGAAGTGAAAGAGCAGGCAACAAAACTTCAACCTGCACAGCAACAGAAAGCATTTTAGCCCCACTTCCCTGTCTTGAAGAATTTGTTACGGGTTAGAGACCACAGCCTTGCAGTAACGGCTGGGTGACTAGCCACAAGCCGCAAAAAGTCTAGAAGACAAGACATTTTCAACAAGGAAGAGTCTTGAATGTTTTCCCATCAAATATATCCCTTGCTTTCAATTGTAATGCTACTTAGATATGAGCTGAGAGAGTAGCTGAAGCCATGGCAGTGTTCCAGTTTTGCAAGCCTTTTTTCCTATGCTTACAAGCCAGCTTGACTAAGGAGGGATTCAACATTCATTTCTTACCTGACCCAGTATTTTGTCCACTGTCTGTATGATGAAATCACGCTGTCTAACACGGGATGTCTGGTAACTAGTGTACAGGCCATCCTAAAAGACAGAGAGTATCTCAGGTTTGACCAGCATAAAGTCACCTACACACAATTCTTTCAAAAACAAATAAATCCAGCCACCTTTCTGTTACATCCATTTCTCTTGTGCTGTCTTCTCCAGTTACATTGCAGCTTTTTCTGTTCAGGGACCGCTTCTTCTTATGAGTATATACTCCATGTGTACATGGAGTCACCAACTGTAGGCATTCTTCATAATCTCCAGTAATTACATATGTTTCTTCCTCTAAATTTATTGCATTCCTTTTCATTAATGGCAACAAATATGACCTCAGAACTTTATGTCTGCTTACACAGGTAATCCTAGCTTCTTACTATGATCTTAAGGCTTGTGGAATTGGGTTTTCTCTTACATAAAAAAAGCCTATTTTACATTTTCTTTGCCTGTTGTAAGGCAGAGATTGTTCTAAAGAATGATCACTACATACTTCTGAACAGAATACATGACAGTCACCTACTTATGCAGACCAGAATTTCCTTCAGGCATTCTTTACAATAAAAATAGACATCTGTTAGAGAATACAGTACAAAAATCCACAGAACAAACTCAAAAGCCTTCAAACCCCCAGAGGTACATTTTATAGTCATAAAAATCCTCATAAATCCTGTCAAAACTTTTACAGTAGAAGATGTGGACCAGCAAGTTTTTGATAGATATCTGACGAATTTCACTTATACCAAGAATTGCATAAAATCTTGTGCATATCAATTCAGGTACTGTGATAAGAATTTTGGAAGAAATTACACTTCCATATGCTTAGAACAATAACTAATGAAAAAAGTGTCAGTCTCAAACGGAAAGCTAATAGAAACAAATAAGTTGTCGAGAGTATGTTAAATAGCAACAAATTACATTTACTTTCTAGTAGAACCATATTGCATTATTCTTCCCACTATTATTAATACCAAAGTTCATTTTTGAGATTACCGATTTCTGTGGTATAAAAAAAGGGCATTTATATAAGGAAACAGGCAGCTACCTCAGCAATCACTTCTGTTCCAGTCTCCACAGACCCAGGTGGTACAGCAGCATGATCTGTAGTATCCAGCTTGGCCTGCATGTAGTGAGAGGGTTTCTATTAATAAGAAGCTAATCTAGGCTGTGGAGGATCACACTTTTTTGCAGACCATTCCCTTTTCCACTTTCATTTACTTCCTTGCTGAAAGCAATTGGATGTGCACTGTGACAAGAGATGATGTGCCTCCTCATCTCTTGGACTCATCAGTAGGACAAGGCACTGGGGAAGGTCCTGCTGATACTGAAAAACGGTAGGAGTGGTAATAGTCTGTCACCACAGTAGCATTGTCCAGCCCATGCAGAACACCGCTCCTCAGATATGTTTAGTGGCAAAACGCTTTATTTTGCTCAATACCAAAACCAGAGGAAACATAATAAAGTAGCAGATTCAGGCACACAACACTGGTGGGGTAATGTGAATATACGGTCTTGCACTTACTTGGGGCAAAGACATTCTGCTCTCTTCATTATAGTTCATTAAAGTCTGTTCACCCTCTTGAGGTGGAACAATGGCTTTGCTTTTAGATCCTAGCATGTAAAACCGGCAAAGCAGAATACTGGGAACTGTTGAAACAAGAAAGGGAATGGTGACATGGGCACTGTGAATAGATCTGTATGGCTCAAAAGAGTGGGTTGCTGAGGTACCCAGCCCAGATCCAAGTGAGCTAACTCGGAAACCTCCAACAGCGTAGCTGTGCAGATGCAATGCTTGGCCTGGAGTGGTTGGCCTGCTTTAGAAAGCCAAGCTGTTATCTCCACAGAGCTCTGCACTGAGCAGGCATGCTAGATCACTCACAGGTAGCCAGAGAAATCGGGGACAGATAATCTATTAATTTTTGCTTCAGATGAAGAATCAGCAGTTGGTCTCTTCAGCAGTAACCAACATGACCTTTACAAAAGAAGCACCTCTGTAACAGGCAGTCACTGAGTAGTGTAACCCTATGGGAGAAATTCATTACTTGCAGTTAGCCAGTATATGGTTAAAGTCAAAAACGTCAAGCACTCCATTTTATTCAATGCAAATAAGAATATTTACTTCATTGTACCAGAGTGCAGCTTAAGAGCACATTTACATTTGCTAGTCATCTTCTAGACACAATATAATCATGATTTTCACAGGTCACAAGCTGAAAAATTCCACCTGTCAACATTGCATTTCTGGTTTTTTAGTTTAGAATTTTTCCCCTAGGTTACATGCTTATAGTCATTGCTGTTCATACAATAGTCTTCCATGCATCTATGTTATCTGCCCCTTTTCACTTCTCCATAATACACGATCCTCACGTTTTCACATCCCAACCATGAGTGCAGATAAGTTCCACTAATCTTTCTAGCATCTTTTACCCTGTGTTGTCAGCCTTGGATACCACCTTCCTCTGCATTACACGCTGTATCACAGTGCCTAGTAATTTGAGAGTTTTCTTGGCAATCAAAAAAGATCTCTCTGCTTTCTAGATGGAAATGGCAATGTTTGGTATTGGAAAACTAAGGTCTTCCTAAAATTTGAAGAGAAAACAGGTCATGGACCGGTACACATGGATGGAAGCGCCCAAGTATTAACTGCACCTTGACTACACTCTAACACATTAATACAAATGGCCTTTCCTCTTAAGACTGGTATATTTTAGTACACGTTCATGAGCTGCATTTGCAATGAGATCCAACGGGCAGACAACAGAAAACTTGCACGCATAAGTTAGGAGGTTACTTACCCAGCAGTAAGAAGAAAGACATCAGTATTATTGCAATGGCACCACCTCCAAGTCCCACTGCTGCTTGTGGAAGTGGTGAGTCTTTACATGTATGTCCATCTGGGCAAAAGCAGATCCTAACATGCTGATTCTGCCTTGAAGAAAATCCTTGCCTGTCCTGAATAATGATGGGTATGAAGTAGCTACCTTGCGGGAGGCTTCTTAACATTAGAAGTTCAACTGACTTCCCTAAACAGAAGACAAGTTAATCATTTCAGGACTCATAGAAAGAAGTCTGACATTCCACAGTCCCTTCTACTGATAATCAAAGAGAAACTCATTTGCACACCAATTTCAGATAGGTTTTCCATCCTTAATGCACCACAGTAAATAGGACAAAATGACATCCCACTTTATCACCTTGCTGAGCCTTCTGGGCAGAGATCTGAGTCTTGCTGCATTCTGGCATAGCTACACTGATAACCCCTACAATTCATTAGGAAGTTCAGCAAACGCAGGAGTGGTTCTTCAGCTGTCTTATCCCCATTTCTGCAATCTGAGAACATTGCTTCTGCTCCTGTCCTCAGCACAGATTAAGAACAATGTACCTTTTTTTTCAAATTGCAGTAACTTTATCTTTTGAAAGCTGTTTTTCCATGTCCTTTCAGTTTCACTGAGGCTAATCAGTAACAAACCATAAAGGTAAGAGACAGTGAAATAGCTAGAGGGCATTTCAGTGACAATGAACTTCTCATGAAGGACATGAAAGGAAGAACTTACCAAAGTACCTTCCTAATTTCCAGTTATGCTTCACATCTTCAGAGTCCTCAGGCAGCTCAAATGTAAATTCCCCAGAATGTGAATGGAACGGAGCAGACTTAGCTTTTATAATGACAGACATCTCTTCTTTCTTGTCACACACATCTAAAGAAGGATCCGCTAATGTTGGCATATGATCACTGATGTCAGACAAGTATAGGAGGATGGTGCCAGTACCAGTCTGTGGTGGAATACCTAGATAAGAGCAAAAGCAACAGAAAAACACTCATAACTGGGTATGGACAAAAGTCCATTGGCAGGATCTCTGCCTCATTTATCCTACTAGTCACACATAGCACATTAGGTTGTTCTGCATGACCATTCTCCACTTAGATCCTTAGTCTTGCTATCGTTCTATATCTAGCATGCACTGCATCTCAAACAGACCAAATACTGTTAGAATATTTTCCAAGCACAAATATAGGCTGGGTGGAGAATGAATGAAGAGCAGCCTGGAGGAGGACTTGGGAAGGTTGGTTAATGAGAAGCTCAAAAGGAGCCAGCAATGTGCACTTGCAGCTCAGAAATCCTGGGCCATATCAAAAACAGCATGACCAGCAGGTTGAGGGAGGTGATTCTCCCCTCTACTTTGCTCTTGTGAGAGCCCCCAACATAAGAAGCACATGGACCGGTTGGAGTGAGTCCAGAGGAGGCCACGAATATGATCAGAGGGTGGGAGCATCTCTGCTGTGGAGACAGGTTGAGTTAGGCTTGTTCTTGAGAAAAGAACGCTCCAGGGACACCTTTTAGCACCTTCCAGGACCCTAAGGGACTACAATAATGCCGGAGGGGGACTTTTTACAAGGGCAAGTAGTGGTAGGACAAGGGGTAATGACTTTAAATGGGAAGAATTTAGATTGAGATTAGATATCAGGAAGGAATTCTTCCGGGAGAGGGTGGAGAGGCACTGGAACAGGTTGCCCAGAGAAGCTGTGGATGCCTCATCCCTGGAAGTGTTCAAGGCCAGGCTGGATGGGGCTTTGAGCAACCTGGGCTAGTGGAGGGTGTCCCTGCCCATGGCAGGGGGGTTGGAACTAGACGATCTTTAAGGCCCCTTCCAACCTAAACCATTCTGTAATTCTGTGATCCTGACTGGCCACTTACCATGACCAATAGCATGAAGGATGATGGTGTACAGGCTGTTGTTTACGTAAGGAGATTCTTGATCAAATTCTCTTGCCACAGTAAGAACTCCAGAATTCTCATCCACACTCAGCCAACCATCTGGATCATGGGCTAATTCATATCTTTAAAAGAAAGGAAAAACTACAAGTGCCATATTTCCCTCAATGGATTTTGAAGAATAGAAAAATTCTGCTGTATCTTTCTTTGACCTTCTGAGCTCTTTAGTTATTTTTACTTGGTAGTGATCCTTACTTTTGTTAACTATGACAAGCTGTGTGTTTCAACACAGCTAACAAACAGTTCCCCATACAAGCCCCCATACATTGTACAGGTCAATCAAAACTGTTCCTAGGAGCTAAGAAAGTATCTAATTTTCACATCAGATTACCATTCTTAGAGCCAAGCACCCCTCAGTCCTTTTTATGGCATCAAAATTTTGTCATCAAAATTAAGATATAAATTATGCAACCTGGTTTTAGGCAAAACTGTTCTGAAGAAAAAAGAAGCATTGAGCAAGCAAGGACTGACTGCATCTTTCTATTGTATCTTACAGAACCAGCTATGTAGATCTGCAGTACCATCAGTAGTCAACCTGCACCTCTAATGTATATGTTCGTACAAGCGTAAACATATTTGTGTATATGTATTCATGTAGGTACCTACACCAAATTAGACTTGAAGATCTCTATATTCCTAAGATATTTCTTATTCAGAGAGTTATAAGCATCTCCACTTACTTTATCTCATTTGGCACATCATCTGGATATGTGGCAGGATACCTTCTAAATACACTCCCAGGCTTCATTGAATCTTCTTTTTGGACAATAAGTATAGGAGGATGAAACCTAGGAGCACGTTGTGATTGTAAGATCTCGATGTTCACAGTTGTATTCGTGGATTCTAGGCTTGAGATCATCACATTGCCATTTTTGCACAAGAAGAAAGGTTCTTCATTTGCTACAGAAATGACAAGTCTCATCTCAGAGCCTTCTTCATAGTTGAGAGGCTGAAAACCACCGACAAAAGTCTGATTAGCTGTTATAACCTTTGGTTTGGCAGTCATCTCTATATAACTGGAACTCAGAGGTGAGCTGAGCTCATCAAACTCAGCTAAGATCCTAAGCTATTGGTCTTTAATCAGACTGGCCACACTACACATTGCCATGCTGTACCTCATCTATTATTGCTCCTTACCTTGATAATACTCAAAATGCCTTCATTTGTGTCTGGATCTGTCTCAATGATGAACTGTTCCTTCTCATTGCCTTTTGTTATTGTGTATTTTGCTCTCCAAGCTGGAGTATTAGGAGAGTCTTTATCTTCCACTTGGAGCCGGAATATAGCTGGATGTTCTTGACATGCTGAAACCTGCAGCTGGTACTGGGAGGGGAAAGGAAAGAAACAAAGACTATTTCTATTTTTGATGGTGCAACATAGCCACCAGCTTGCCTACCTAGCACTCCAAAGACAGGCAAAGCAATGCCAATTCAGTCACCCAAGGCAGAAATGTGTCTTAAAAGAGGAGACAGTAATAAAATGTAATTTGTGTTTATATTCTTCATATCAGCTGGTTACTGGTTGAGATCTGAAAATTTGGTGCCTTCTAAAATGTAGACAATACTATCCTTGCATCACAACTTCTAAAAATGCTGTAAAAGAGTAATACATGTTCTCAGACAGATGGAACAACTCACACCAGTGAGAAGGCTGGGAATTTTAGGCTTCTTGTATAAACCTGTTCTGGCAGATTGTCTACCCTCTTTTCCTCAGGTCTTCAAAACACCATTCTGCAGGTAGGAGACCTTTTGTTTGCTTTCATAGTTGACTTTGTACCCATTGTTGTAAACCAGTATCTATTACTGTTCACAGCTTCAAATATTTACACATACTAGTGCTTGATAGGACTGCACTCTGGATGTGTACTGGTTTTGGCTGGGTTATACTTAGTTTTCCTCACAGCAGCTAGTATGGGGCTGCGTTTTGGATTTGTGATGAAAACAGTGTAGATCGCATAGGGATGTTTCAGTTACTGTTGAGTAGTGCTTACTCAGTGTCAAGGCCTCTTCCTGTTTCTCACTCCACCAGTGAGTAGGCTGGGTGTGCACAAGAAGCTGGGAGGGGACACAGCCAGGACAGCTGACCGCAAGTGACCAAAGGGATATTCCACACCACGTAGAGTCATGCTCAGCATATAGAGCTGGGGGAAGCAGGAGGAAGGGGACAACGTTGTCTTGCCAAGTAACCATTACGTGTGATGGAGCCCTGCTCAAGTGTAACTGTCTACCCATTCACAGCTTTTAACCCCTCAGAAGCCTCTTCCTGCCGGCAAGCTCCGTTGTTCCCATTTATACAGCAAGTGCTCTACGAGCACCCTCACGGAACATGCCAGCAGAAGCAGTGCTAGCACATCTAACTGCCCCATTAAGATGTACTGAGTTTGTATGCAGGCACGCCACTGAGGTCTTCATGGATCAGCACTAGGATCTATCAAGAGTAGACTGGAATCAGCAATCTTATGCTAGAAAAGCGAGTCTGTCAGTAGCCTTACGCTAACAGTGAGACAAAAACCTTCTAGTGCCATACACAGAAAGCTAACAAAGTTTTTCACTGTCGATAGTCAAGCATCCTCTTACTGTGCACATTTTTAAGAGATATTTCTTCTCATTTGCACGTTTTGGTCTGATTCTGCAAAGTGCCTGAGGGTTCCCATTTCCACTGCCGAGTACATTTAGCAGTTTGAGGATTGAACTGCATTTAGAAAGGTGTAGTAAAGTAATAATGGTATTCCTTACATTATCACTAATAAATACAGGGAGGTGGTTGTTTGCATCTTCAACAGCTACATTCACTGTTGCAGTAGATGACAGCTGAGGAGTTCCATGGTCACTGGCTTTAATCAGAAGTTTGAAAGAGTTGGCAGTCTGAATAATAGAAGGAAGTTCAAAGCTTAATTCAGAAGCAGTTCCCACATTTTGCCAGTCACAGCTACAAAGCTGGACGTGAGATGTGCCTTCCCCTTATGCGTGGTTAACATAGTAAACATGTATCATGCATTGAATGATAAGAAGCTGCCATATGCACATCACCTTATAATCCAGGCATCCTGATGGAATTATTGATCCTGTGGTAGGGTCAATATTAAATATGAATCCATCTGGAAGGGGCATTTGCATACTTAGAGAATAGGACACCTGAGAATTTGCAGTGCCATCTTCATCTTTGTCCAAGGCAGTAACTTGGAAAACTGGCTCACCTAGGATAAAGAATTGAGACATTAATAGAAGTGTTTAGTCTTGACTGGAGTTTCTCAGGCTTGTTTGCAGGCTCTTGAACACACAAGTCCTAAGAAAACCCATCATTTCTCCTGTGGCTATGGTTGTCCCTGCAAAGACTCTGGCCACCACCTCATTTGCACAGCAAATCTGCCTGAAGTACTGTTAGACAACATAAGAGTTACCACACTCTTCAATGTCCTTTATCGAAAACATTCACTAGTTATTTATGCCAGTTCTCAGCCAGCTCCTGACAAGTTGGCACTATGCCTACCCGCCCAGATTAAGCCTTTGTCTTTCTAAAACAGTGTGTCTGACCATCTTCTGTGAAGCAGTGTGCATGTGAAGGTTCCAAATCCACAGTACAGATTAGTCTGCTAAAGTCTTTGATTATAGTTAAGAAGAAATATTTTAAGAGCTTTTCCCAGAACATCTCCAACATTATGCTAATGTACGTCACAGTTAATAAGACAAGTCAAGAGGTAGGAAAGAGTCCTTCACTGGAAATAGTACCTAAACCCTTAAGTGTTTAAATAAAACCTAGGGAGAAGACCAGATTTAGTAAAAAAGGAAAAAGAATGACAAAGGAATATAAAAAGAGAGCAGTCATACAAACCAGTATTACCCCGTTTGGATGGCACTTGCCTTTACTGTGGTTCTCTCTTATTGTAATGCTATACTCCTTCTCCAAAAACTCAGGTGCGTTGTCATTAATATCTTTAACCTTTATCTTGAAAAATAAAGGGTGGTCCAAGGGTTCACCAGTTTCTCTGTGCACAATATCGAAACATATCTAAATGAGTAGCAACACAAATATCAGAATGGAATGAATGGTTCCATTTAGGTATCAGAATGGAACAAAAAACTTACAATTTTGAAGTTGCTTCGGTCACATATGGCTAGTGTTTGGCTTGGAGTTGCATCACTATGTCATTATTTCAAAGGTAGTAAATTGATAATGGTCATCATGTGCATTAAACAGTACTTTAAAAAAATCAGTACCTGGAGCTGGATCTTGGTTATTTGAGATGACTGCCTAATATAAAGTACACCAATATCCTTGGGGCCAGACAAAAGAATGCTTTCACACGTGGTTCTGATTCTGAAGCATTTAATTAAATAGTACATTCAGATTTCTCTAGCTGCATTTCTATGATGGTTTGGGTCCATATCCATTAAGGTGCAGGAGATTCAATTCTGAATGATGACTTCTCCTTTGCTACACTTACTTCTGCTTCAAAACCAAGCCCAGAGTGTCTGGCCTGGAACAGCATTGTGTCCAGTGAGGAGGAATAAAAAGCTTTCCAAAACATATCTATTCATTATGGAAGGCAAGACCTCGCACAGAAACCACATGGCATGCTAACTATCAATTGGGTACCGTGAATCCAGAAAGACACAAATAGACAGCATTACAGAATAAACATAAGCAGACCACAAGTGAAGATTTTTTGCAAGAGGAAAACAAACTCACACATATTTCATTCATACACTTGTTATGAAATCTTTCATTACACTTACTGCTTATGAACACTTTTCTGCTTTTCAAGGAGAAACAAATGCTTACTCTTCGGTAAAGTTACAGTAATACAGTTTTGCATCTCCTCCAGTATTACCTATTTTTCTGTAATGCATAACTATTGGCTTCCATTGTCTTGGGAATTGTTGGGTTTACAGCTCAGTGTTCTGGCCACTATAGCTGTAACGCAGTTTGATTTTCAGGACAATCTTTTCATTTTTTAGAATATGATCAAGGCTTATACCAAACAGAAGATAGAAAAGAAGCATAAAGGTACATGTGAAAGTCCAAACATGCCACAAAGACTTATAATCAATAGTGATATGGGAGTTACCTACTGGTGTCTGCTGAGACATTTATTTAGAGGTTCAAAGTAAGAAAAAGCGGTTATAAAAATACACACTTAAAATTCTTATAGATATTTCTCATTCTTGTGAAGCACCTAGCCATGAGAAAGCAATTAATATTTGCAAACCGTTTGAAGTATTTTTTTAAAGTGTGTTACCTGAAACTTTGGGGTCTTTTCTCTGTCAATGGAACGATGTACATACACATGTCCATTTGCATCATCTTCTATAGAAAACAATCCAATCTCTGGAGGTTCATCTACTCCAGATCCACTGATTAGATATCTTATTGTTGTATTATGTGCTTTGTTATTGAACAGCTTTTGAAAAGAGAAGTAGCACAATGCAGCGTGAGTAGGGAAGACAGAACAGAAATAAAATTGCTTTAGACCAATTCTCTTCCTGCCCACCTTCCCTTTGCAGATGGGCCTTGCCTGCAGGCTTGGTCTCCGCCAACTCCTCAGCTTGCTTTGTTGCAGCATCACTGCTCTGCACACTGTGCACATACACAGTGCTGTGCAATGACTGGTACCTCTCCTACTCTGTAGTCCTCTCTCCCCTGATTATGCCCGCAACTTCCCACAGGAAGGAGCAGTATACCACCCACACCACACAATTCTATCCAACTCTCTGTAAATAAGACAACTTTGAACAAATATGGGGTTTTTTCAAGTTGCTGTTTAATGTCCAATTCTTGCCCTCTCCTACCTTTGGTATTTTATTGTGCAACCTGTGGTGATGAATACTGAGGTTCAAAAGGAACTTTTACTAAAAGGTTGTTTGTACCTGTCCAGCGTATTTTGGGAATGGTCCTTTGTCTTCCTCTTGAACATCAATGGTGGTGATAACCCAGGTCCTTTTTGTACGCTGTAGAGGACGTAGACTGTCTAACTGATAAGAATCTGTCCACTATTGGATAAAGAAGTGTATTTAGTGTCAGAGTTTACACATTAACAACTGTGTGTCTGTTATTACAGAATATTGACTACAAACCTGCATATTCCTCTTTCGGATGGCTTGTCTTAAACTGAAGTTTTCTATTTCATGAGAAAAACTGTTGGCAGCAGCAACCTTGTGGAAAAAGTGATTGTGAGAAGTGTGGTTAACTAGAAACCATTGACATGTAGTGAAGGAGGAATTTGGCTTCACAGAAACGTATTGATCCAGTTTTGACAGCATTGTATTAAATTGTATCTAACCCTGGAAACTCCACAAACATCATCCATCTCATTCCAAATGAATTGGCATGAGAGCTTGGATACTTATTTCTCTGGACAGGTGATGTCAGTCCCAGAAACATGCAGCCCATGGCATTATCTCTATGGCCTTTTTCAAACCAAGTATTTCCAGTTTTTGAAATATTCACCTCTGTCTCTGTGTCTGGTGCTCTTCTAGAAGTTGTCTGGTATTGACAGGACATAAACGTACTTACTACTGGAAAAAAGTTACGTCTGGGGAGTATTTCAGGTTCTCGGAGACTCTATCACATGACTCTCATAACTCAGTGTTCCAAACATAGCTGATTTACGAGGAAATGAACACTGGACCGAAGTCTCTAATCCCGATGAGGAAAATAAATTGTTGAGAACGGTGACTGAACCCTAATTGGAGGGGTTTCACCCTTTTAGAAGCACAGACTTCATGCACCGCCCTCAAACACTGCTTTTTACTTTCACCACAAAGGAGTATGATGGTACTCAAATTACACCATTGCCATTAGTAATGGTAACTCCTCATTCTCACTGCTTCCGTGGGAAAGCTTGGGGTTTTATGACTTATTCCATCAAAAAATGAAACAAAGCTCTTCCTGCATAGACTTGGGTGAAGGTTGGGCCTTCTTCTGAAGAAAGAAAATACTTATAAACGTGCTATAGTTATAAACTTGCCAAGCGATGAGGGCTCACCAGGGCAGCCTTGGAGCTATTCTGCACATCAGTTGTATGATCTGCGAAAACCTCTGGGATGTAAAAAGAGCAAGGAAGGCTTGAATTTGGCGCTTGCATGTAGTATTTGTTAGCTTTGTTCCAGGTTCAGCGCCGCCAGGTTATGCTTTGGCTGTGCCGGACCCCCCAGGCAAGCTGCTTTCCCCTTTGTGTACATGTAGCCATGTTTGGTTTTATTGGAAGCTTTGATTGTGTATTTTATGGTTGCCATACTCCTCCACATGAGCAGCATTGGCTCAGGCCATTGCCATGTATCCGTTCCAGACGGCACTGCTGGAAACAACAGTAACGGTTGGACTTGATCTTAAAGGCCTTTTCCAACCTAAAAGATTCCGTGATTCTATATGAAAGGTACAACCCCATCAGGCCCCCGAGCGCCACAGAAACCCTTGTGGAAACGCCACTGAATTATTGCAGGGGATCCAACGCTGAGCACCGGTGCGCTCAGCTGGGCACGAACACCCAAGCGGTAGGGGCAGAGGGTCCCGCTCCCGCAAACCCCCTCCCAGGAGAGCACGCGGCGGCCGGAGCCCCCTCCCGCACCTACCTGCAGGACCAGCAGCGTGGCGAGCAGCTCCATGGGCATGGGCAGTGGGGTGCGGGCAGCGGGGCCGGCCTGCAGCAGCAGCTCAGGGCAGTGGCAGCAGCCCCCATGCACAGCGGGCAGGTACTTGTTCTTGCAAGATTATAGAGCAGCTTATTGCAGTCCAAGTTGCTTTCACTGAGTCCTTACCTGCAGTTCCAGGGGCACTGGAGCTGTCCCAAAGGACGAGCGGGTATTTCCGCCTCGTCAGACAAAATTAAAAAAAACCACGAACCGTTGATTCTGTAACACTGAAACAGCTCAAAGCAAAGCTCAATCCTCAGGTGGTGTTTTTTCAGCCAGGTTGCAACTGCCACTTCCATAATTACAGTAAACAACTGTGACATTATTGCAGTTTTATGACCATTATAGACCTCGAATAAAACACGTGGCTTTCCTTGACGGCCAGGAATGCCATTTCCCAAGAACTTCACAGTTGTTTGCAAAGATGTTGTCATGCAACTTTATATTTAATGGGAGCTAAGTGTTATCTGCCCTGCCCAGGAGTGCACTTTATAGTACTTCAGACTTTGAACCAAGAACCAGTTCTATAAGAGCTTACTTGAAAGTTGCTATAAACACTAGATTGACCTCTTCACTCCAAAAGCCATCAAGCAAGTATATACTTGTATACCTGAAGCTGAACTTCCCACCCAGCCTGTGAAAAATACATTTTTAATAAAACTACATAAAGAAGCAGGAAATGAAAAATGAAGTCTTATAAAACCATGTAAAAGGCTGAGTGGCAGAGAGTATGCAGAAGGTCCTGGCTTCTGTGAAAACAACTTTTACAGCCCTTTCCATGCTCATGTATTGCTTTTCCTGGAAACAACAAGGTTTATTCTTTTTAAGAACTGGAAAATAATTAACAGTGTTCTGGAAGTTGTGACAGGAAGACTTCGGGAAGCACTGATCTTCCATTCAGGGGAGAAGAAAAGCAATAGATCACGTCAAATAGGGCACAATGTTTTAAATAAAAGTGGGTATGGGGAGGAGGGCAGGCAGATGATCTTCTACGATTCACTGTTAACAGAAGAAAAAATAACAGGCTTAAATAACAGCACAGGATAGGGTGGTTTAGACATCAGGAAAACCTGAAATAGCTAAAACATTCTGATTGTAAAATTCTTGTGTGGTCTCTCAGAGTAGCACTTAATATAAAAATCACAGAAATAGCAAAGCAAAGGCATTTTCAGCAGCAGAAAATACCATTTTTTCCTTTGAATCTCTCTCCCTTCATTTTACTCTTCATTAGTCTCAGCTGAACATATGAACAGGCAGCGTATGAAATGAAGTTAAATGTACTTATCCACGCATACTAGCAACACGAGAATGTGGTTCTCTGCAAGCATCTACTTACATGCCTTTGTTGTTTTTTGGATCATGTTCTAAGTGTTTGGGAGATTATAACTAAGAATGTGAAACTCATTGATTAGTACATTAAAAAAAAAAGGCATGAATATGATGAAGCAAGAAGATGTTATTTTCACCTGTTATGATGCCTTAGCACATGCTAAGTCATTACAGAAGTGACTGCCATGTGGCGTAGAAATAATCATGCAGCTTTTAACTGCCTGGTCGCCTATCAGCAGCACTACAGCTGAGATGTGCTGAGCTACAAGCCCCATCCTACATTGCAGGAAAGACGTTTTCTAGAAGAAAAACTCAGATGTGCCATCTTGTGGATGAAAAAAATACAACGAAGTAACAACTAGGCTGTGTCTCACTTTTAATATAGCAAATATATAGTAACTTTGAATTACAAGATCACTTTCCAATGAAATTACTAGCAAAAATATCCACAAAAAGTTCAAATAAATAATAACACATTATTAGCAACATCAAAAGCTGGGCTGCGAATTCTCAGTTAATCAGGTTCCAATCTTTCCAGATACAGTTCTGTTTATAATTCAGAGGAAAGCCCTCTAATGCCAATGGAAGCAACAAAGGCTCAATACCTTTAAAATAAGGCAAAAAATAATACATTACAGGCAATTTCATACTGTAGAAATTTCAACTATAACATTAGCGCCAAAAAAGTATCACATACTGAAAAAATTGTCAAAGTGCTCTAAAACTTCGAACAAGGTCCTTTAAATAGCAAACTCAAGATAAAAGTTACCTCAAACAACAATAAACACAGAAAGGACATAATAAATAATGGGATTACAGCATAATTTGGTGTCAAAGAAGCCAGTTTAGCTCAATGAAATAAGCATAACCTTCCTGTGTCTCATTAAACCCCTTTGTTTAATGTAATTGTTTGATGTTTAAATGTAAACATCTTGGGCACAGGTCAGCAGCTAAAAAGCAGAGGGGCACTGCAGCCAGCACACAGGAGGTAGGGCTGGGAGCTCTGGTCACAGCACACTGGGAAAGGGGCATCGGTGGGAGATGAGCGCTCCCCACTTCTGGCAACCCGTCCGCTCTGAACTCAGCTTTCTCAGAAAGCACACTGCTGAGCCTTTTTCTCATCCCCCCACTACCTTGAATTCATACCAGCAAGCATGAGCTCTCATTTGGAAAGATACAGTCTGTGTTACCAGCCTTAACAAGAGGCCACCCCGTGATTTAGGATACTGAACCAGCAGTAGGGATTGATTTGAGTCTTCCTTGCAAGGCTCTTCCACCTGAAGAAGATGTGAAGCCCCTCTCCCCAGAGTGGTACCCATTGCTTCCATCCTGGGGTGGAATGGTGCAGCCTGAGTTGTGAGTGAGTGACTGCAGAAGCTCGGTATCTGCACCGCCCACAGAATGAGGCTCTGGAGGCATTGTGCAGAAACTTCACAGCTGCGGTATACAACTGAACGCTACCACAAGGTGTGAGGGGCTGTGGGGTAAAACTTTGACTGACAACAGTATTTCACTGCAGAGAGGCAAGGAATGGAGAAAAAAAGAAACATGTCAAGAGAAAAAAAAACACACTGTTTTAAAATTCTTCAGGTAATGCATTAAAAATACAGTATAGCATTACTAAGGAAAATGGTTTATACATACTGGAGTAAAATTCTGTTTCTTCACATCTTGGTAACAGGGTGATTTCATTGAACACAACAGAGTTCAAAGTTTATACTAGTATAACTGAACAAGAATCTGGCTATTTATTTAAAAAGCAACCTGAGTTTATTTGATTTGTAGGTAGTACTGCAGAAAATTAAAACTTTAAATTACCTAGAGAAAAAAAATCACTCAATTTAAATATCTCACATCACAGTAAACTTGTTCTTCAAGAAGCATCTTCAATGATAGGCTTAGACACACAAGAACATGTGATCATATTGCTACACATACTGAAAAAAACATAAATAGCCATGAAAACCCTGTGCTGTGGAAGTATTTTCATTCCAAACTGAATGTATTTGATGGAATAAACTTTTCTGCTATATTCAGAACTGTTTCTAAAGACAATATCCATCAATACAAAATGAAGGAAACATAAATCCTAGTCCTCTTCACAGAAGGAGCTCTTTTTATCTATAGGCTCAGACCACAGTCAAGTTAAAATGGAAGCAAAAGTGCGGCATGATAAAATCCAACCCGTACAGGTCTGCTCACACTAAGAACTGTTTGTTGAGGCAAACACAGAATTTCTGTTTCTGTACGTGACCAAAGAAAACTGTGTACGAAGTATCAAATCAATGAATAAAAATTAGTCTTGTGTGATTATCGTGCGAGACAAACTTACTTGGCCAGATCACGGCCAGAGTTTAACGATGAACAAGTGTTCAGACTTATTTTCTGTGGCATCACCATCTCCACATGCTAACTTTTTGGTCTCCAGCAGCAGACTGATGTCCATCAGATCACAAGCACTACATTAAAACAGAAGTTTCCTAGATAGGTGAGAAAAAACTTTTCCTCAGCACCAATCACCTTTGCTCTGGTCAACGCTGAGCGTAACACTATTTATTTATTCTTTAAGAAGTGATAATGCCAAATGTGCCTGTATCTACATGCCCTTCTTATAACCTAGGAAAGCATCAATATAGAGTAACATTTCAAAGGAAAATATAGCATACACAAATATTCAGTGCTATAATAAAATGCTAAATTAATTACTGCATCTAACAGAATTTGTTTAAAAAAACCTGCTGTTCTGACTCTTGACTTGGTCTTCCTCACCTTGCTTTTGGTGCTTGTAAGAGAGCACTAAACCAGTGTTCTAAATCGTGAACTAAAGCAGTGCTTATTGGGAAGAGCAGTCCTACTAGCTTCCACTACTGTTAACGTGAATCAGGAAAACTTGACTAATAGGTCTTGTAGAATCTGGCCAAAGCTTGGAATTCTAGCACTGGATGCAAGAACCTTTAATCTAAAAAAAGCTGAAATATATGATGAGCCTGGAACAAAAGGATGAAATAGCAACAATAGAATGTGCTGGTCCTCTGCCGTTGCTGGTGTTGATTGCCACTCTCTAAATTTCACTACGTCTCTGACACAGCCAATTTATTTGATCTTTGAGCATGTCAGATGAAGTTTCACTTTAATTGCATAGAGCTGAACGTACATGCAACTACAATTCATTGTAACTGTAATCTCACAAATACTGAATATGGAAATACAATACTGCATATTACATGTGTTTCCTTTATCAATCTAAAATTTCACATTTGGTCGCCAGTAGACTAGGAAAAAAAACACTAAAAATATTTCTTAGCCTATTCCTGAGCAATGATTTTATGTACTGTAAAATACTCTAGTTTATTACTACATTTATTAATATTCTCACATTTTGAACTACATATAAATCCATGCTTTGAAATTTTACAAAGCTGAAGATCTGGTAGGCACAATGAAAGAATAGAATAGCTAAGCATCTTCAAACCAAGATGAGATCAACAAGAGAAGTGCAATTTAACTATATACATATTGTAATCTTTAGTATTTGCTACTTTTTCATTTTCTATCACAATGTGAAGCATCCACTTGTAAAATCTGGTCTGTCAGACCTCAGGTCACTTCTTACCAACAGTTCACTGTGACTAGTAGCTGCAGATGAAGTTAATGCTCCTCAGTATTTAATTTTAAAATTAAAGTACAAAACATCCTCTAGAATTTCATCTTTAACAAGAGCGTGTCCCCAACTGCTGTGATTGATTTGAATTGTAGCAGCTGAACTGACACTTGAATACTCACTGAACTATCCTTCATAGTCTCTTTTCTCTCACGGACACGAGAGGAAACAGAGGGTCTGAGGACAGGAGCCAGTCCTGGTTGTACAACTTCTTTCTGTAGGGTATTTCCCCAGGTCACTTCACTAAACCTTGAAACAAGAAGCCAAGCTCACTGAAGTAGACTGGGCCATGGGATAAATAAGTCATCTCGGGTGACTGAAAATAGGTATCTTTTGTATCAAAATATATATTTACTTGAACTTACAATATTCTTTACATACATTCCCTAAGAGTCTATTTTTTATGCTCTGATAGGCTACCAGTTCTGCAAACTAGGCCAGAATCTCTAGTAGTACCCTCATTTTGCATTAGTCATACATATTCATGTGCAATTTGAAATGTGGCCATTTCCTCTAAAAGACAAAAAGCATCAAGGCTTACAAAATTAACTTCAAGGAGAGCTGTCCGTAAACACAGTGAAGATTCCTGGGTATAAAAATATGCATTCCATTTTCTTCATCTGTCATTATTGAAGCTGTCTGCTCCCTAATATTTTTGTATCTGAAAAAGAATCCTTTCTGCATTAAAATATTTCAAAACATTACCTGCATTTGTCTTCTTATAAAAAAAAATCTAATTCATCCAAAAAATCCAATTCATCATCATTTGTGAAAAATTAGCCTGACTTTGCATAGATAAGCATGCTCCGTGATTTTATAAAAACAGCTGAGCCCTTTTCCATCAGAAAATGCCACCACCAAACCTGTCTCACAAGGCTGCACATCTGTGCAAACAAAGGAGCATGGACCCCATTCTCCCAAACACCCCAAGGTAAGCATAAGAAACACCACAGGCTTCAACGGACTTCAACTGGTGCAAATAGGAGAGCATGCTACAGTTACATATTTTGCTAAATTTCCATACTCTGCTACTGTTATCTTCACTGAGAAATTGTAAATATTCTTGAGGAAAGACCAAGGAAGACACTTGCCTTCAGGGAAAGATTTCCTGCGGGCCTTGCTGGCTTAAGATCAAATGCATTGCAGCGAGCAGTTCTGACTTAGAACCATGCATCAGGAACGTGTTTTCCCAGGATTTTCCTATGAAGAAAACATGACCCTTCTGCACTGGCCACATGCTTTCTAACAGTCAAGAAGCATCAACATTTACTAATGAATTTTTCTTCACTTGAATTTGCACGACGTTTGCTTCGTGCCATTTGTTTTTATTTTCCTGTCTCCTGCTGGTTTTTTAGAAGGAACGTAATTGTTACCATTGCCATTTTTCTTTGGATTTGTACACACGTACGTTTTTAAGCCTTTGATGGGGGCAGCTGAACCATGAAATACTGGGGTTTGCTTAGTGGGTCTGATATTACCAACACTCTGAATTTTAGAACTGTTCTCAGAGGGCTGCATATTGAGGAGCTGTTGCTGTGCAGCTGGCTTTTTTTTCAGTTCATTCTTTACTTCCCCAGATGGTCTCGGAGAAGACAGTGCACATCCCATTCTCTCAGAATGTTTCAAGTGACATGGATGAGAATATAACTGGTGACTTTCTTCACAGTATGCATGTCCCCTGTGACCTGAATGGCTCCTGGGCAGCTTTGTAACACTTTCTGGGGGAACCACTTGTTTGTTCGGCAAAGGGCTGAGCAATGCTTTGCCTCTGCCAGGGCTCCTTAGGGTACGGATGGAGCCGGGAGCAGTCTGTGGCCTGGCTTTGGCTGCCTTTCCTTTCTCGTTCTGTACAGTCTGCATTTGCAGCCACTCCAGCTGCAAAAGGCGATCAATGTATTTCTCAAGAAATCCTGTTGGCTTCGGTCGGAATTCAGTCTTACCCTCTACATTAACAAAGATGGCCAGTTGCTTCAAGTCCCATGAGTTGAAAGGGGGCGGGAGGAAGTCTGGGTAGTAATATTCTGATTCTTTAAAACCTGTACCAGGGACATGTTCCAAATAAACCGGATCAATTTCTTCAGCTCTGAGAATGAGTTCTGGTGGTGTGCAGGGAGATGGGGGAATGGGAATCCTTTCAGAATCAGAGAGATCACTGGCACTATCATCTTCAGCATCTTCTTTAATAATTTGTACTGATTCAAAATCAAGAAACAGTTCATCTACAGATGCTTCTTGCCATTTAGAAGAGCATGGAGCAGCTTCAGCAAGATGTTCTTCGTGATTCTTTTCCAACTGTTCTTTTTTACTGCAATAAAAATGTTGCACTGGGACATCTTTAATCCTACAGAAGCTACCTTGTGTGCTGGCCTTTACGCTAGGAGGGCTCCTGTGCAGAAAAGACTCATTTTGCCTTCTTTCTGGGAGACTCTTTGGTCCTTGTATTCTGTGCAGTGATGTGGAAACACTTGTGATCCTAAATAAAAAGAAAGATCATATCCTGTTAGAATGATTAATGTCTTTTGAAATACAGTTTACAAAGGTCTTGCTACCTCCTTCAAGGACATGGATCTACACAAATGAAGCTATAATTGGCATGGAAGCTTAGTAATGAGGTAAAATTAATACTTGCTGGCAAACTTAACATTGCCTACTACTGATCTTTTTGGTTTTATTTTATTCTGATTTTGCCTAAGAAGTCACTAAGTAAGTTTCCATATTGACAACTTGAATTTGTTGTCCTCATAAATGCTGAATTCTGGGACCTGTTAAGCCAAACGCAAAACGTAAAAGCCATGATTTCATCACAAGCATACATACCAGTTTGAAATGTCTACAAGTTAAACAGAATCTAAACATAAAATGACCTTCTTGACTGAGTACTGTCATCCAGCTGGTTTCTTCCCTTCTTAAAAATACTTGGTTGGTTACCATCCTGAGTGACATGGGAAGTCTGAAAAGATATGAATGTATGTGATGTTATTAAGAAAGGTGACATACACTAGGTACCCTTTTTCTGTAAACAAACCAAAACAAAAGAAAAGGAAATATTTACCTTTTCAAAGGTGCTTGCTACATTTTTGCCTAATCTTCCACAAGATTTCACATGACAAATTGGCTTATTTAGTCCTTTGGTGCTTAGATGGCTTTTTCCATCACTGTGACTAGCAAGGATTAAACAGAATATCACACACAAATGGCAACATAAACCAACATCACAACAGAAATACAACAAAAGATAAGAGCGCAATTCAGTTTAAAAGAGAGTTGGTTGCAACTGCTCTTAAAGTCTATCAGAACTTTATGGTCACTTTTTACTTTTATACTACTAACGCACGACCATATTCCCACTACTACTAAAGCAAAAGTGAATAATTCAATCAGATAATACTGGAACTTAGCCCTTATATAGAATTCTCTATCAGAAGATCCCATAGTTACTCTGGGGATAACAAATAGTAAGTATTAGAGACAACATATTTAATTACTGATTTCTATAGTACCTGGTACACGGTCCTACTGCAACATAGCAAAATTAATAAAGTACAATATGAAGGCCACTGCAAGCCACATCTTGCTTGCCTTTCTCATTTGCATACTCTCCACAAATTTTAAAGGATTATTCCCGTGAAGTTAAGGAGGGGAAGTGGGCAGGGTGCATACAACCTATTCTGTTATTAATATAAACTATTTCACAACCAAGGCACAAACAAAATTCACTATTTCATGTTATACTGGGGTTGTGGGTATATTAGTAGAAGAAAAACTCATATGCAAACAAATTGAATGGCATTGCTGATCTGGACAGCTTAAAACTAAACTATTTATTTCCTCAACTGAATCAGATACATTTCTGTATCTGCACACAGAAACATTAAATCAGTGTTTTCTGTAAACATCAGAAAACAGTGTTTGTTCTACAACCAAGAAATACGACAAATATGACTAAGAACAGGTTCAAAATGCCATTTTAGACAGGAATAAGCAAACTGTGCCCTCCCAGTCTAATTTAGTTTGACTGCAGATCAGTTAATTTGTCAGGCTGTACACCTTGTTCTCAGTTTTTATGTCAGTAAAGTCAGATTTTGCTTTAAAAAACGTGATTTCACTAATTCAAGAGCTTATAAAAGAATGAAGGTAAGTTTTGTGCCCCCAGCATTGCTGCAGTCACCTCTGTCACTCTGTGACCTGCCTGATCATACAATCATTTCTGTTGCTGAGGATCAGAGGATGACAATCTGAGCAGTACAGCCATGCTCTTTATTAACTAATCTACAGTATTTAGAAATTTCTGTAACTAGAAAGAGAGAAAACAACTTCCTTACTTTACCATTCCTTTGTGGTTTTCATTGATTTGGCTTTCCTTTTTTTGTGTCTCTTTGTGCAGTAATAAGGGATATTCTTGAATGCCGGGTCCCATTATGACTCTTTTTAAAGGGCATCTGCACCTTTATTTTTACATAATCTTCAAATTACTCCAGTCTTTTGGGTTTGTAATACACAGCGTATCAAATGCAAACATCGCCACCTCCTACAGATGCAGTAAACAAACACCATGTGATTCCTCCCAATGTGATTTATTTTTAAAGCAGAAAGGTAAACATAATCAGCTACCGAACGGTACTGAAAAACACCGTCCCCTCTCCCAGCACTCACTTTATAGCAACCAGGGTCATTTCCCTACTATTGCCGACCCATGCCGCGCTGTCATCGCCCTGGGACTGGAGCGGAGCCGAGCAGCGAGGGCATCAGTGCTGCCCTTCCCAGGGGGAACAGCTTGGCCGCTGATGGCAGTCAGTCCCGGTCCCGGTCCCGCATCAGGGCCAGCAGCTCCGCAAACCACCCAGCTCTTGCCGTGCGGTTCACAAGCCTGTCCCTGAAGGGCTGCTGGTGAAACACAGGAAGATACCTGACGGTACAGCAGCGTTACAAGAGCTCCTTTTCATTGTGTAACGTGCTGAGCATCATTCTGCTCCTCCCGTGCAGCGTTACATGTATTGACTGGAGCCAAGTATCACAGTCAAACCGTGGTGGGTGTTTCTGCTCTTAATTTAACATGAACAGATGATCACCCACCCGCGTTCTGTGCGTGCTGAGTTGCCCTTTTTGTGTCAGAAAATGAGCTCTTCCTATATTCATATATGCAAAATTTCTATGAAATGGTTAATTTTTTTCTTCTTCCAAAACAAATCCATCAGTACTCCTAAATTCCTACTGAAAATACTCGGAGCAGAATTTGTAGCATTCTTTAATTTTCCAGCCACTGCATTCCCATCCCTGGAAAGGGACAGATGGCTAGCATCAAAGCACCCACCTTGGGTTGTGTTGCAGTGCTATTTATACACTTCTATTCCTGTCCATAACTGTCTCTGTTTACATTTGATCCAGTCCTATTTCTTCCGGGCTTCCCCCCAGCCGAGGGGGCAGCGCCGGGGAGGATGCCCGTCCCCCGGGCGCATCAGATCCCAACCGCTCTGGACCGAGGGGTTGCAGAACCCATCCCGCACACTGACGGGGCAGCTCACCAGCCAGGAGGAGACGGCGGGGCGCAATCGCGGCTGCAGGCTGCCTTCGTGGCTGCGAGCCCGCCACGGCAGGCTGTGCCCGCAGCGGCCGAGCCGGGCCCGGCTCCGCTCCCTCCCGGGATGCGCCAGCGATTCCCGCTGCTAACTGCCACCGCGCTCCGTAACGACAACGACCAGAGGGCAGCTCGATAACTAACGGACCGCTTCCATGCGTTTTCTACCCTCCTGCCCTCTCCAGCCCCGCGAGCCCCCAGCCCCTCCAACTGCTGCCTCCCGGCCCCGCCAGTCCCCTGCCCGGTACCTGCCTCCGTCTCGGCCGCCACCGGCAACTAAGGGCAAGCCGAGGGCAGCGACTTCAAGTGGGTAATGCGCAGGCGTGCGACGGCGGAGCGCACAGGCCGTTCGAGTCGATTGGTGCGGAAGGGAGGAATTCCGCGCATGCGCTATCGGTGGACGAGGGGGCGTCTGTCCCGGGCGCGGGGCTGGGGCGCCCACTCTGCTGCGACCGGCGCCGGGGCGGGCTGGGCACCGCCTTGCCTTGCCGCGGGGCAGAGGGAGGGTGGTGCAGTTGATGTGGGGTGTAAAGTGCCCAGAGGCGCATCCCTCTCCTTCCAGCCACAGCAGCGAGCCTGCCTCTGCAGCCCCGCCCGACAGCCTCCGCCCTCCCTCCAGCCTCTGCAGCAGCCCCGGCCTCGGCTCCGGCTCCCTCCCGCCCGACAGCCTCCAAGCCTTCCCCAGCCTCGGCAGCCCTAGCGAATCGCCCAGCATCCAGTGTGACAGCCTGGAGTGTCCCTGCTGCTGCTGCTGCAGGAGCCTGGGGTCGGTCGGCGGCTGCGAGGACAGCCTGCAGGCCCCTCTCGCCGTGTGTAACTGCCGAGGGTGCTTTGGGGCGCCCCACGGCAACTCCCAGGCATCCAGTGACATCTCCGACAGCCTGGAGTCCTTCGGTGTCCAGCACGACAGCCTGCAGTCGGTCTCCAGCCTGCATGAGAGCTTCAGGTCTTCCAGCATCACGCGTGATAGCCTTGAATCCCTTTCCAGCCTGAGTAACGGGTCCACCAGCCAGCACAGCGGCCTCGAGTTCGCCAGCTAGTGAGACTGCCTTCATCTCCCCGTACAATGCACTAGCCTCTGGTTTGCTTCCAGCTACGAGCAAGAGCTTCCAGGTCTCTGCCCTTCGTTCAGCAAGCTACGTTGTTCCAGTTGATTTTTTTCTGCGTCCAGTGCAATAACCTCACACGCTGTCCGTGGCTGCCGTTCCCAAGTTACGTGCTTCAGAGAGGCAGTGCTCGTTATTACCTGCAGTGTGATATTTGTCATCAGTTAAGAATGGAGGTACGTGGTCCTCGGAGGAATCCCAGCTACTTCTCTCATCTCTATCAGAACATGTTACAGGCTGAAGAAGCATTGAGAAGAGGGCAGCAGCAGCCCCCAACTGCCCATACAAATAGCAGCGTGACTTCTTGGAGCAGTACCCCAGCCAAAGGGGTCCCCCTGCCAAATAAGCTTCAGAGCAGCACTTCCTCCAGCTGCGATCCAGCGTTAAGGCCTATCATACGCCGCCGAGCGAGATCTTTGCCTACATCACCCGAAAGAAGGAAGCAGGCAGCAGTGCAGTGTCAAGTTCCTGGATGCCAGAGTCGTATGAATCGGGTGAGATTTGCCGATGCTTTGGGCTTGGAGCTCACTGAAGTGAAAGTCTTCCAGACTGGGGAGGATCCATCAATCCCTTTGCATGTCCTTTCCAGGCTTTCCATAAACTCAGACCTCTGGTGCAGCAACTCGGACTTGGAGTTTACCATGCAGTGCTTGATCCCTGACTTCCAGCAGCCTGCAGACTGTATGGATTTCTCTTCCCGACTTCAGGAGCAGCAGGTGTGTCTTGAACGAGTGACCAGCTCCGATTTGGGGCTCAGTGGCACCATCCAGGTTCGCAATGTTGCTTTTGAGAAGCAGGTATCTGTGCGATACACCTTCAACCAGTGGAAAAGCCTCCAGGAAGTGTGTGCTCATTGGCACAGTAGCATCCCTGAGAAAAACGGGCAGGATCAGGTTGATGTTTTCACTTTCTTTCTCCCCGTGCCTCCTTTCCTCCTTCAGCTGTGCTCTGTCGTCCAGTTTGCAGCAAGATACCAAGTCAACGGCCAGGAGTACTGGGATAACAACAGAGGCAAAAACTACAGCCTTACCTGCCGGACTCACCCCCTTAAGATGCCTAGGGAATGTGAGGAGAGCTGGATCCACTTCATCTGAACAAAGGAAGGGGATGCAGAGCAGCTTGTCAGTAGTCTCAGTGGCACTCTCTTCCTTGGCCTGGCTCTCTGCTCCTATGGCAACAGTTTCCTGTTTGAAACCTGCCAGACCTGGCAAAGTGTTCCGAGGCAGGGAAGTGCTGATGACCCGTACAAACTGTTCTAAAGCTCTTAAAAGGTAAAAAGGGACAAAATGTGTATTGAGTTACACCCGTTTAAAGCCCTTGGGATTTCTTGTAGTGCATGAATTGGTGCAGAATGGTTCCAGGGGATGCTGTCAGGCTGCCAGATAGTGAATCAGGACACTTCAGGTTGCTAATAATATTCTAGGTTGTGTAGAATATTTCTAACTGATATATTTCACCATTTTGTAGTGTCTTTTTTAAATGGGCAGTGTGGCTTTACTGGTTTTGTTTCTAATTTTGTTTACATTACTTCACCAAGTCTGGGCACTATTCCATTTATGCATAATTTGGATGGCAGACACTGTAGGGAAGTACTTTTATTTTTATATATATTATTAAGATCATAACCACGTTAAATACTTCCATGAATATTTGGGTTGTAAATTAAATGTTCTTATGAGCAAAACCTACATGAAAATGTCCCATCAGCCCCTCTGTTTCCCTTAAAAAGGCACTTTTTTTTTTTTTTTTTAATGTCCAGTGTTTGATGTAGGCAGCAGGAATGATTGCTACCAAAGGTTTTGTAAGGCAGGTCTTCTTGGGAAGTTCTCATTTGTTTCAGGTGATGCAGAGGTAGGCTTTTTCTCTAGGCGGTACCGCAGGAATTGTCCTTTCCTGGGCACCTGTTTTTACTAAGGGAAACTACAGCAACTTTGCACTTACGTTGCAATTACAGTTGAAGATCTCCAAGCACTATATGAAATGCTAGTGATCTTACACAGTTATCTGAAACAGGCAAACTTATACATCAAGAAACTGATGAGGTATGTGTAAAAACAAAAACAACAATACAGGGAGCTAGTTACTAGCACCCTGAATCCTGAATTCCTGTTCCCCAGCATCCCAGTACTGCTGCAGTAGTACCTTTGAATTCTTTCATCAACTGCTTCTGGTTATAAACCAGTTGAACTCTGAGAAAAATCCTCTGCAATGCAAAGCAGGGACTTCAAAGCAAAATGCTGACTTTGCTGCTAAACTGATACTTGCGTAGACCCATAAACAGAATCCCTCTGCAGCGGGGAGAGCACAGGGTCTTTCCAAGCTTCTTGCTCTGGCACTTACATTCTGTGGATTTAGTGTGGTTTAAGATTGACAACAGGCTTAAATCTAGCAAGTAAAAGATTGTCCATGATTTTTTTCATACATATTCATAACTACATAGAAAGTTTAGCTTTATATGTGTAGCGTAAATTTTCAAAACTGGATGGATGGATGTACAAAACCTGATTTTTAGGACTATACTGTGAAAATCAGGCTGCTTATTCGGGCATCTTATTTTGGATTGTGGCTTATTCATGAAAATCACAAGTTGTTTTTAAACTCATCATTGTAAGCAACCCACATCCAAGTATATATTAGTCCAGAAAGTCTACTGAGTAATCCTGGAAATGCAGAAACCGCAAGAAAATTGATGTCTGGCAACATAATGTTACTACTTCATTGTGATACCCATTTAGCAAAGCTAGGATTTCAAGTGAAAAAGCTGCCTGATTCCATTAGTCTTTGGCTTTCAAAGGATCTGAAGTCGTGAATGATGATTCAATGAGCTGCTGAGCACCTCTTGCAGAGAACTGAGAAAACTATCCTGTTTGAAACGGTTGACTGTGTTGTCTGCTTCAACTTCGTATTGGAGCACTGTGAGGTTGAACATTTAAGCTGAAATTGTTTTCAAGGAGTAGGTGAGGTGCGGTTGCCAGCTACAGAAAGACTGCTGCCTGCTTTCAATCCACCTGTGTTATTTTCTGTAGCCAGGTTAGGGAAGTGACCATTACTAATCTGGCAGCAAGCCATCTCCTAGAAAAATCAACACAGGGATCTGGAAGACTGGTCTTTCTCATATGGCACAAAAAATGAGAGGTCTTTAAGAAGGGCACTATCCAATTGTAAGGTTTATTGCCCCCTGTGGTGGGCTTCCTGTGACTAAATGACATCTGACAATATAGGACAAAACGTATCTGAACTGGTCAGCCTATGCTCTTCATAGTCAATGGAGATGTTTTCGCTGTAGTTAGCAGGCTACCTGTGGTGTGACAAACTGTCGTCTCTGCTGAGTGCAGAGAGCATTGCAGGGCTAGTTCTGCCATCCTTAAATTCTCAGCATTAGTGGAGATGGTGCCAAATTGTGCCAAAGTCTGTAAATGTCAAGTTAGATGAGCTGAAACACACCTTCAGTGGCTGCAGAAGAATCTTTCTTGGCATGAATTGAAATTGTATACTCTTACTTTGGTGAAACTTGCTCACTTAAGGAATTTCATTAAAGTTTATTCAGTGTTGTTGAAGTCCATATAAGCAGTGGTTTATGTACTTGTCAGAGAAGTGAGAAGAAAACGAACACACACACAGAAGCACTTGTGCTGAATAAAGGCACTGTTTTAAAGTATTGTTCCCCCCCTCTTTCCCCTCCCAAATGACTGTATTTCTTCCACGAGCAAAATCACTGAATTGCCTCTCAGCACACCAGTAAAAATCCGTCTCTTATGAGACTTGTATTTGAGACCAGTTCACAGTGGATGTTGCTGGAGCCCGGTGCAATATTTGGGGTATTTGCAATACTTTCAGCTTACTGGCAGAAAGATGCTGTTGCCGTGTTCTGGAAAAGATTCTTTCGTGTGCTAGCAAATGTCAAATCTGAGTGTTATGGCAGGCAGGGACAGATGATGTGAAGCTGAGGCTGTCAGTTTAAAGGTTAATGTCATGTGTACCGCAGTGTCAGAGAGGTAAGAAATTAATGTCCCAGCAATTTGCGTTTGGCTTGTATTGTCTTCCTTCCACAACCTCTCTGGGTATTTGCACGTGCAAAATCTTGAGTACGAAAGTATTACTCCAAGTTTGCCTTTTCTCTCTTGGCTTGTCTTGCACTGCTGGAGAAGAACTGGCGGCATCTGTTACTAAATCGGTAGCCTGGCATTGCTGACTGAGTTGAGCTGGCCTGCCTTGTAACTGAACTGAGAGTATCTCTGCATGAAGCTGTTAAACATTCACACATGACTACAGGCACCTGTCACATGAAAGAGGAAATTTGCACTTATGTTTACCTGTCACATTCAGCAGGAAATGTCAAAAGTATTCTAGTTGACAAAAAAGGGATTACGCCATTAATCCGAGGTAATATGCACCTGTCATGAAGGTAAACTTATGACCACCTTTATGAATTCTCAGGACAACTTGACTGCTTGCACTGTGTTCAAATTGAGCGCTTCCCTTATTATAAGGATTTTATAAAATTGAATTCTTCACAAAGGTTATTGCCATCTAATGCACTTTTAAAAGCCTGTGTTTGTTACAGTCAGACAATAAATTAGTGTCTAGTAGTCCACAGTTTGGAGGTTGTTTCAAGTATGTTTTTTTAAAAAAACATACGGAATCCATGTAAATGAAATGGGGTTGCCATTCCTGATTAAACATTCAGAATAAAGTACATTGATCAGTATATCAATAAAGCACGCTATGCAAAAGGTAATTTTTAGTGAAGAGCTGTACAATTGCCAAGTGCTTGATTCACTTTAAAAACAGTAATAAAACTATGTCTATTGTAATACAAAATATTGTAATAAAAGCTTTTCACAATTTTGTGGGTTTTGTCAATGGTACTTCTGTTAACTGTTAAGAAAGCTCATGAAACAACTAGTGCTGAGCTGTCACTTACCGAGGAAGTACTCAGGGAAGTAAGGTGGTTTCAATAGTGGCTAAAAATGAACAGCACTTGATAAAAAAGATAGTCTATATAGCTGCAAAAATGACCAGGCTGCCACTTCTTACATGGAACTTGCTGTCATTTCACCTCAGAGTTCTGTGCATGCAGCGTCTGCAGGACTGAGATCCAGCGTTGGGAAAAGGCGCACTGCCAGTCAATTCTAATAGGGTTTCATGGAAAAGAGAAAGGGGGTTTCTTCTGATGGCGCTTTACAAAGCTGTGCTAGACTGTGTCGAACTCATTCATTTCAGAGCCTCGCAGTTGTGTTTGTTAGTCTTCCTTTCAGTTGTTCTTTCAGTTTCCATTGCTCCAGTTGTGCCTCTGAAACCACGTTCACTCGGATTTCTTGACAATACATCTACATAGGGTATGCTGAGAGAGTGTCCTTCTCTACCCCTTGTAGGAAATGCATCTCCATCAGTGTCAAGCATTCGCTCGAGATACAAGTCAAGATTTGCATAATCTGTTGCCAGGCTTCTTCTACAACAAAATGGAGACATTATCTAGGAGGCATAATAATAAAGACATATATTACCACTTTTTCATCAGTGTTAATAACTTCAACACTGCATTGTCAAAGTTGCTAGAGGGAAAGATGATTATTGCAAATTACAGTTTAAATATATGGGGATGTCCATGTTATGCTAACTTATTTAGGAATGTCAATGTCACTTTTTATTACAAAGTGTACTGTTTATGTGTTGCAAGTATATGCATGTAGATACCTGAAGGGGAGTGCTTTTAGAAAGCATAATGTTACAATGTCTTTGTGACTCTTGTTTTTTTCATTTTCCTATACTACTGATCTGATTCAGAACTAGCAGTAACACCTTAACGGTCATAACTTTACCCACAAAAATAGAGCATTAAGCATCACCTGGAAATAAATATGGCAACCACAGCGCAGCTTGATCAGGGGACCAGCAAAGGATAAAGACAGTGGTCTGATTTTAACCAATCACCTGAAAACAATGTATTTGAGCCTGGGGGTTGAGGGTGGGGGATGTGTGAGAATGTGTCTAAGGTGTGTTTAAGAGAAGGACTGGTTCTCAGTGTGAACATCCAACCATCAGGTTTATCTTACAGGTAGTTAGTGTCATTTCTAATATGGGTGTTATTTTGACATTTAGTTTCAAATTTGTAGTTTCTTACAAAGAAAAAAAGAAATTCCAACCTGTAGTAATAGTAATACGCTAACAGTCAATTGTAACTACAGTACTTTATTATATCATCAGTCTCACTACAATGTTATACGCGCTTTACAGCATTGCCTGGTAAAGACAGAACGGCAAGTCTAGAGGTTTAGTCATTTATCAACATGAGTCTAATGTTAGTACTGACTGCTTGCCTGATTTGGCTTTCTCCTTATGATCTCAGTTCTGCAGCTATTTCAGTTGACACTTGATATTAAAACTGTTGGCATCGATGCTTCTGACCCTTCTCAGTTCTACATACAATGGCAGCTGTGCCAAAGATTGATTATATTGACCAGTACAATGTTTTTTAATACCTGTAACAAAGCTAAATATTTCTGTTCCTGTAGTGAAGAAAGGGTCCCTGTACATAGTCCTGCCCTACCCTAAAGACAGTTTTGCCTCCATTTTATCTAAATTTTTAAAGTGTAGGTGCTACGTCTGTGGCCCAAATAATTTCACTGCTTGTTTCAGATTGTTTAATGCATAACTTGATGAAAATTCTCCGTTCTTTTGACCTCCCCTCTGCTAAACCAAACAAAATAGAGATTAGAGAATGAGAAATGAGCAGAGTCTCCCAGTCACATCAGTGTAACTAGTGCAGGAGGAAAAGTGGATGATCCACTTCTCCTGTACCTTATGACTGGGTTTTCTTTTGCTTCAGAATGGGTAAGGCTGTTTTCTTTACAAGATCTGAAAATCTGTGGATAGTCTAAGTCTGTATGTATGCTAATGTGACTGGTAAGGGAAAGCATCAAATTCAAATTAGTTCTTACTACCACTGCTTCATATGATGGAAGTAGATTTCAGTTTTTATACAAAACTTCTCATGCTCCAAGTTCCTCATGCGAAGTGTTGCCCCCAGCAGGTTTCTCAGGAAAGAAAACTCTACACATCTGCTTCATATCACCCACTGCCTTCTAATGAAGGATCCCAACGGCGAATGTGGCAGCAGTTAATGCTGCAGTTAATCCCTTTAGCTGAGTGTGTCTGCTGCAAAATGCCCAGCACGTCAGTCCTATGGCATCAACTACTCGGGGCAGATCCTCCAGTTCCCACACCACTGGTCATTTTCCTGAACTACAGTGACATCTGGTGGCATTTAAAATACTTTCTGTGCAGCCCTTTTTGCCTTTTATAGTATTACTTTGTTTTCTTTCTTATCATAGAAAGTCAGTGGTGTTATTTTATTTACAATTGCTGCATGTTTACCTGCTGTGGAAGGTGGTTTCTCTCCTACATGCTCCACTATTGCTGCTTATTCTAGGTATGAATGGGGATGCTTCCCAATACGCCACTGGATTCATGCTAAATTTTATCACCTGTATTTGTGATACTGGTGGTGGACACACCAATATCACACCAGTAGAGGTACACCTCACTGTGGAACTGTTGGATTTCATTTAAGCACATTATCTAGTTCTCCCTATATAATAAAGACCCCAAATGTCAGCAGAAGCCCTTTATCAACAACAGGTTTGTATCCGAATATCTGTATCTACCTACTCTGCTCGGGCACTTCATGGTAGTGAAAACATTTCTGAATCAAGCATATGAATGGCTTAGCAAACTACACTGAAAGTAGCGTTCTGAATACCGAGTATCAACAGAGACAAACTGTAATTGGCTCTAGGCCAAGGGCAAGGTCCTGCACATGGGTCAGAGCAATCCCAAGCACAAGTACAGGCTGGGCGGAGAATGGATTGAGAGCAGCCCTGAGGGGAAGGACGTAGGGGTATTGGTGGATGAAAAGCTGAACGTGAGCTGGCAGTGTGCGCTGACAGGCCAGAAAGCCAACCGTAACCTGGGCCGTATCAGGAGAAGCGTGGCCAGCAGGTCAAGGGAGGTGATTCTCCCTCTCTGCTCTGCTCTCGTGAGACCCCACCTGGAGTGCTGTGTCCAGCGCTGGGGCCATCAACATGAGAAAGATATCAACTGGTTGGAGTGGGTCCAGAGGAGGCCATGGGGATGCTCAGAAGGCTGGAGCACAACCCCCCTCCCCCCCCCTCCATGGGGACAGGCTGAGGGAACTGGGATTGTTCAGCCTGGATCTAGGGAGACCTTATAGCGCCTTCCAGTACTTGGGGAGGGGGGGCCTACAAGAAGGCTGAGGTGGACTTTTTACAAGGGCCTGTAGTGACAGGACAAGGGGTAATGGGTTTAAATGGGAAGAATTTAGATTGAGATTAGATATCAGGAAGGAATTCTTCCTGGAGAGGGTGGGGAGCACTGGGACAGGTTGCCCAGAGAAGCTGTGGGTGCCCCATCCCTGGAAGTGTTCAAGGCCAGGCTGGATGAGGCTTGGAGCAACCTGGTCTAGTGGAGGGTGTCCCTGCCCGTGGCAGGGGGTGGGGCTAGGTAGGCTTTTAGGTCCCTTCCGACCCAAACCGTTCTGTGATAATATAAAACATGTAGAGCAGTGGAGGTGCTGTGTGAGCAGGCGCAGTTCTCTGAGAACGTGACTATACCGCACGTTAGTACAGCCGCCCCACGGGCCTCTCCTTCCCCCATTGCTCTCCCCCTGCGGTCACGTCCCCCCAGTGCCGTGTCGGCAAGCGGCTCCTGCTGCAGGAACACCCGGCAAACGCCCCGTGCGCTCCAGGCCGCAATCCGGCAAGCCGCCGTGGAGAGCGGCGGGGCCGTTCATAGCCGTATGGGGGGCTACGGCCCCACGCGCACACCCCCCCCCCCCCCCCCTCCCCGAACCGGGTCAGAGCCCACGGCCGCTCGAGGCGGGCCGCCCTGAGGCGCGCCGAGGCACCGCCCTCTCCCCGCCCAACGGCAGCGCCGCCTCCCCCGCAGCAGCTGACCGGCTGGGCGAGCCCGCGCCAGGGGCGGAGGGAGACCGTGCAGGTGAGGTAAACCCGCCTATCGTCCCGAACCTCCGACGGCGATTGGTCCGTTTACCGCGCTCGCGGGCAGTGATTGGCCGGAGGCTACGGCGCTGGGAGTGATTGGCCGGCGGGAAAGGTCGCTTTTTCTGGTCCGGCGGTGAGGTGAGGCGGCTGGTGGCGTGAGGCGGCTCTCTGCCGCCCTGCAGTTCTGCTGGTGGGGTGTTCTGCGAGGTGTTTTCCTCTCAGTAACAGAACTGGGGGAGATGCCATTAACTACGTGTGTTTCGAAGGTGGAGGTCTCGCTCCCTCGTCGAGAAGGAGGCACCTGGAAGGGGTCTATATTTCCTCCTCTGGCCTGTCTGATGAGGCTGGAAGCAAGAAGCCTGTGAGGTGATAGCAGAGGTTTCCACATAGCCTGTTGTGTGGTTGCACTGGATAAAATAATAAAAGGTCCACCCTGCATTTGTTAGTTCTGTATTGCTTAGGGGTACAGAAATGACTAGCGTGCTGTGGGACACAGGACGTGTGTTCGCAGTTGCTGGTTCTGCACAAGGCCTTCCCCGCTTTTAATCATTGCTTGCCTTCCTTTGTTCTGTGTAATTTCTGGGATAGGGTGATGTGCAACGTGGTAGATGGGCTGATGTTGATTAATTTATACAAAGCATGAAAAAGGAGTTTGGGGTTTTTTTACATGTTACCCTCAAAAGAAAATGCTTTTGTCTGCTCTTGATTATTAAGACAATGTTTTTGTAAAACTATAATGTTGAGAACTTTCTTTTTGGGGTTGGAGTTATCTTAGAGCCCATCACAATGTATAATAAAGGTAGCTTTTTCCCTGCATGCATGTATTGCATTTTTCTTAAATTATTTAATTTACCATTGTATAATGAGGCTTTTCTTAAGTTCTGCTGTTGACTTACCTATTATGAATAACCTGGTGCTGACAGTGTAATTGGCCAGCTTCATGCTTGTTGAGGAATATTGAGAGTCCACTGCAGGACCCTCTGTTCCTCCTTTGCCAAAGCCGATCCTTCCTCCCACCTTTTATTTTAAGCAGTTGTTTATCTGTGTAAGGAAGTTTCCTTATATTCCCGGCGAGTTTAACTTCTTAAATAGTATTTATACTAGTGACAAATTTTGGAATTTGTAATGGATTTTGGCTGGTTACTGATGTGTTTTCAAAACCTATTTGAAGTCTTATGTCAGTGAATTGTGCTTTGGTCAAGTGATGCTTGTTCCTTTTTTACGCAGATGAGTAGATGAAGTGCAAAAATGGCAGGCAAGAATGAGATGCAGGTAAGTGTTTATGGACCAGAATATGAGTACTGATTCGTTTAATTACTAGCTTAAAGCACTGCTCCTGGTATTAAATTACAAGTAAAATTGGCAGTGTGGCAAAGAATGTGGTAGAAGAAATTTTCCTTAGACATAGGTTATGGCTAAGTAGCTGTGTAGAAAGCAAGAGGAATTTGAAATTGTAACTGATGAAAATAATTCATATGTATCTGAATCACAAGCGTGAATCGGTTTGGATGATGCTTAAGGTCAAACTGCTGAAATCTGCTTATAATTGATTTGCAAAGGATAGATTGGCAAAATAGTTGAGAAAACAGTGGTCCCCAAATATATGAGTATCTTTTAAAGTCAGTAGCAGATAACTTAGAAATGCAAAACATTAAATGTATTAAAGAAGGGGTATTAACACAATAAGCACCTATGTAAGTGTTTATTTGTAATACAATGAAAGAAAAAATACTCAGTTAAGGAAAACTGATAAATTATATAAAACTCAGTGAATAAGTTTATGATTAATGTATTAGATATGGTGTTCTGTAGTTCAGGATTTAAACTGAATAATTTTGTGATTCAGAATATTTGCTTAGACTGTAGCGGATGAACCCTTGTTAAATCGGTGTCGAGGTTAAGCATGCAGTAATACAGTTGCTCTGTTCTGTTGTTGGCAGTTTGAAAAGTTAATTGATGAAGCTACAAGAAAAAAAGATTTCCAATTGCTGGAACAATTTCTGGCAACAGAATCCTGTGTAAATGTCTCTCACAAATGCAGCAAACAGTTTGTCAACAAGTTAGACAAGCTTCTATGTCAGGTAATGAATGTAATCATTACATCAGGATCATCTGTGCTGTCACTGTGACAGTCTGAATTTACTTTCTTATTTTTTTCATTTGGTGTGGTTTACACCAGCAGTTGATTTTGAAAAAGTGAAATAAAATTTAAGAATGAAATCTTGACTTCAAGCTGCAATTAAAGTGGCTTTTGAGAACAAAAAGGCATCTGATTAATTAAATACAGGTCCTTCTAAAACTATACACTAATGCTTATGCTGTCATTTCAATTTCAGGAACTTGACAAACAAGAAGTCAAAAGCATTTCTACTTTGCTAAATTCTATTGAGAAATGTGGGAAAAAAATCAGCATAGCAGGAGAAGATGGCCTCCCAGCAATGATAAAATATGGTCTTATTGGAAGGATAAGTAAAACCATAAAGCATATATGAACTTAAAATATATAAAATTTATAGAGCTTGCATAAGTAATGCTTCAGTGCTGAACAGTTTAGTATTCAATGTAGTCCTTGATTGTTTCTGAATTAAGAATTACCTGTAAATTTGCAACAAACATTAAGCAGATTTAAATATTCTTTGACAAGTGGCTCCTTATAAAGTGATGGTGCTCTACCACAGCAAAAGTTTTGCAAATTTTGCAATAGATTTATTTAAATGTATCTTCTTCAGATAGATGTAATTGCTTACAGCAATGATAAGATGATGTCATGAGCTTGCTGTACTGCTTTTGAATCAGAAGTTGGAATTTTGTGGTGCAACTTAATTTTTTTTGTTAATATTTGCAACAGCAGTGTTGTACCTGATCTTTTAACAGATTCTAGTGCTATTCTGATTATTTTGTGCTATTTCATCGTGCATGTTAAATGCATTAATCATTTGAAATCAACATAATAAATATACTGAAAAATAGACACCGCTTCCTTATTGCTTTCAGCAGAGATTTCACTGAAGACAATTAATGGCAATGTCACATGAATAATTGTCTTCTCAACTGCTTTAGTTAAAAAAAAAAACCAAACAACCAAAAAGTGTGGTGCTAACTTCATGCTTACATTCACACCTACAAACACACTTTTTCATTCAGCCATTATCCATTTTCAGCTCTTTTGTCTTACCTTAGTTTGAAATCACCTACATTTGTTTAGTGTGAGTGAGAAATTTCAGTATGGGGCTAAAGTGCACTCTGCAGACTGGTAACCTTGCTGTTGTTTTAGTCTTTGTATAGTTTGTATAATTTCACTTAATATAATACAAACTATTGTCCTTTTTATGCTAATAAATAGATTTACTTTTAATTTCCCTTTACATGGTTAATTGGTTTGAAAAGCTGAAAGGAATTTTGATCTTCAGTGGAAATGAAAAGAATGAAATGCTTATGGGTCTGGCTGAAGACTTCTTCAACATGCTGCTGGTAAAAATATATTGATAATAAAATACATTGGTAATAATTATTTTAACAAATACACAGACTTTGAAATGTGTTTCTGTTTATTATCCTTCTAAAGTTAACGTGACAATGATTTCTGAAATAGATTTTCACTCTTTTTGGATAAATAGTTTGCCTGTGTCCATAATCATCTTTTGTTCGTGATTAGCATCATGAAATAAAATTTAAAAAAAACCAACAATGTACGTGATCGATGAACAAAAAACATTTCACCTTGGTCTAATTTTGATTACATAAATTATTGGTATGCTAATCCCAGGACCCCAAGTTTATAAGATCTGTTGAGCTTTCTTCTGTTCATAAAAAATTTTGTCATTGAGGAAATAATTTCCATAAATTTAACTGGAGTATAATTTTGGGGAACCACACTTGGTATTAGAAGTTTCTTATGTTCTTCACTAAGGATGAAATAATTTTTAAATCTGAAATGCATTGTGATTACTTGCCTTAGGTACATGTTACCTGATTTTTATGCTCCAGTAGTCACAGTACCAAAATTATGTGTTTTGCTTTTTATTGTAGGCTATATGTGATAGCAGACCTGAAGGTGAGCTTGAAGTGTACACTAGATGTGATAGTGTTCTGAAAGAGACGTTTTAAATGTGTCACTGTTAAAATAACTCTTACTCCTTGTGGAGCCATCTTGAGGCAAGGTAGTTCTGAGAAGAATATGTATAATGAGGGTTGCATAAAGTGTCTTAGGCTGATGTAAATATACTCCCAGATGTATATGCTTCAGCTAAAATCACTGTTACAGCAAAGGGTTATCCTCAAGAGGGCTGTTCTGTGCACAGAGCGCTACAATTCTTATTCTTGTGAGGAAAACTGGAATGTCAACTGTAACTGTTTGAGGTTTCTCTACTGGCAGATTTCTTTGTAATTTGCTTATGTCAGTAATAAGAAAGCAGGGTAGTTGCCTCAGAGATGGCAACTGAACTGAATTTTTCCTAAAAAGAATGTTTTTTCCAAGCTACTGTCATGACTCAGCATAGCACAGTCCTTCTTTATTGACCACGTTATCATGAATATCACACTGCTCTTACCTTTCAGTGTAGCACTAGGTAGAAAGTCACTACAGACCATTATGTTGTCACGATCCAATGAAAAATTCATTTCCTTATTCCTGGGAAGATAAATTCCAGAGTCTGAGTTATATCTCAGAGAGACTAAGTTATAGAACTGATCCGATTCTGTTTTTAACATAATGATCTCATGCCCAGGGGACTCCAGGCAGTGATGCAAAGGACAACATAAACAGCATAAAGAGCCATGTTTGCTATACATTGAACTAACTATTCTCTTTTGCATTTAAACATAAAGCTTAAGATGTTTGTTTGGTTTTTTCTTTTAAATATCAGTATTCCTGTATGGGCGGAAAGGCATACTGGGTTTTATTTCCAAATGAAAGTGACTCTTTTTCCAAATGCTGATGAGGGGGCACCCTAATATACTCTTGATAAATCTTTAGTTATCTTTTTCCTGTTCATTAGGTAAAATGCAAATACTAGAAAACTTTGTTCTGAGAACATGCACCCTCATTGCTGATGTAAGAATTAGTATTTATGTTCAGCAGGAGGTAAGCATTCTTCTTTCTAAGCAAGTTTTCTATTTAGTGTGTTAACAGACTTTGTGAAGACAATAATTTCTCTGTACAGCTGCTACAAAAAAGAAGAATATAGTACCACTCCAGTATCAGAAGGATGATTCAATATTTCTTTGGGAATGCTTGTATGTTTGGGTGTGGGGGTTTTTTTGATTACTGACCCATAATTTTTGGTTTGGACAGTAAAGTACAAAACAATGGTATTAAGATTCTAGTGAGAAAGCTGTATAAAAGCATAGGAAATAATATGCTCTATTACAAATAGTATAAATAAGATTAGGATTGTTGGTGTGAAATTTTCTGCAAGTATCTAAAGGATTTGTAGAGCTAGTATACTGCAAATTTCTCCTATTCATGTTAGTAACCTCAGGTTGTCAGGGGTTTTTTGTAACTTTCCCTTTCTTTAGATAGTAAAAGTCTTCTGTAAAGGCTACATCCCCTTACATAAAGGCTTTTTAATGTAAATTTGAGATGTGTTTTAGCTCAGCAGTCAACTGCAGCCAGAACTCTAGCTCTGAAAGTGCTTTTTCGATATTGAAACCTGCAAATAAGGAACATAACCCTCTAACAACTGATGTAATTTATTGAAATTAAGGTAGTTAGATAAATACCATTTAAAGTCAGATAGGACTCATTGTCTCTTCTTGTTTTGCAATTACCTAAGCATGTTATTTTCTTCAGTGGTATGAAATACATTACAAGGGCCCAAAATAAGAAAAACTCTTAACAACTTGTTCTATATTTAATCTTATTCCCTTTTTTCCCCACTCTTCTTAGGTAGTAAGAAAACTTAATTTAATGCTTGACAACACGCCTCGAGATGTCAGGAAAAGGATATTTTCTACAAAAGAAATGTTGCTTGTCATGTAATTAATCTTCAGTATAATTTTTATATCGTTACATCATTTGCGTAGCTGGGAAGGCAGTTTTTACTAAGGCTGTTTATAACGCACGTACATTGGTCCCTTTGCATTTGCTGTTGTGTTGCCAGTAGTAGTGGCTGTGGGCAGGTATTCTCATGGATTATTCTCCATTAAAAGCCCGAATTTCTTTCCCAAGCTGATCTAGGCTTTTTCTTGTCCCAGGTGTCTTAAAGTAATTTAACTCGTATTTGTAAGATTGTGTGTAAAGCACAGTGAATCAGTCACCACAGGAACAAGCTGTTCACGTTGGGAATGTTTCTTACAGCATTTTGAATAAGAAATAGAATACAAATTATATATATCAGGTGATTCACTTCCCCAGTAGTATTTTCAGATGTACCTCTTTACCGTAACACTTACCCTTTTGAAATCTAATAGTTTAGTGGAATTAGAGTTGCATCTTATACATTGGAAGGTTGTAAACAAACTTTTCTTCTGTGCTTTGTGTTGCTGTCATATTTTGATGGAATGTTACTTTGCTTGTCAGGAGTGACATGGGGAGGAGAATTTTGGATGCTGGAGGTGAGCATGGGACTTAATGTGGTATTGAGCTTCGTAAAAATTCCATACAGACCCATTACAAATCCAAAGATGTTTAGAAGCTACAGAATGTTGCGGTTACAGTCCTCTGAAAAATACAAACACTGCATGAAAACAATCTGCAGACTGGACTGTTTCAGATGTATGTAGTGTATGGCTAACTGTTTGAAGTTTCCTGTCCTTTCCTTCTCTGGAATATAAGTTTTAAAATAGTGAAAGCTCATAAGGAAGTCAGTCTTTGAGGAAGCTAGTGAACTGCTAAACCATGTTTAGTAGTCTTACAGCTTCTGTCAGGTGTCACTTTGAACTGGGAAACTGTTGGATACCAGACAGGCGAAAATTGAAAACTTCTTACCTCTTGCTTATATGCCTGGTGTTGTCTGACATTCCTTGAAAGTTTGGTTGAAATTTCATTTTGAAACGTATGTTGTTTAGTTGTCCTTTATTCCCTTAGTTCTTTATTTATAAATCCCTTATGGGTTGTGCATTTGGATGCAATGTGATATGTAATATGGAACTTTCAACACTGGTTATACTAGTTTCCTACATGATAATCCTTTTTTCACGTTATTATTATCTTTAAAACTACTATTCCTGTGAAATGTATTGTGCTGTAGACTATGACCTGCAAGTAGCCATTACGGAAGCTTTATGCAGAATGATATCAGAGAAACAAAGAGGTGAACTGGCGTGCCAGTGGTTTTCCATGGAGTTTGTGTCCAACGCCTTTAAAGGAATTAAAGATTCTGAGTTTGAAACGGTAAGGCAGATGAAAAATATTTTCAGGGAGGTAAACTTTTGTTTTACAATTCTTTAAGAAATTTCTGTGGTTTAATAGGATTGCAGAAAATTTCTTAACCAAGTGAACGGCATGCTTGGAGACAAAAGAAGGTAAAACTGATACTGTCTTCTCTATCAAGATGCTAATTTCATGTAGTTTCTGTATTGGGGAAGAAAGTCAAACATAATGTAAGTTTCAGATTATTAGAAACCAGCTTGAGGAGACTTCACTAAATAAAGAACATTCATTTGAAAAGCTTCTTAAACTATATGAAGTGTGTGCTACACTTCCTTCAGTAATGTTTCTAAGGAGCTAGTTTTTCTGTCCTGTTTAGTTCTGTTGCAGAATCCTGAGTTGCTTGTTAATTCAATAAACATATCTAACAACAGCTAGTAATCTGTTGGTATATGTTCCTTTATTTATTCACTTAGGATATTTCCATTGAGATAATGATCAGTGAGGGTATCTGCTAGAGAAATAGGAGATGAAAAGCAAGAGAAAATAGGAGCTCTTTCTTATGTACATGATCACATGTTACTTACATATGTCATGACAGCAAAGGGATTGTCTGGTGTGTCTTTGCATAAGGTGTATATTCAGTTTGAACACCATTCTTAAAATATCAGCAGATAAGGTAGAGGTATGAGCATAGGGACAAGAGGTCTGAGACCACTGCTTTAGTTGTGAGGATATAAAATTTCATGTTACCTCCTTTGGGGAATAAGTCCAGTCAAGTGTCTGCTCTTTTGATGGCTGTGCTCTCTGAGTCTTTAAAGCACACAGGTTTTGGGCTGAAAACATAGTCCAGTTGCTGTGTTCAGATACCCAGAATTTGTTAACAGTATTTTAGGATACTTGATGAAATACCCTTTTCTTACAGGGTTTTTACATATCCATGTTTATCAGCAGCTCTTGATAAATACGAGGTAAGTTACAGGCTTAATTATACATCCACAGATTTTCATTTGTGCATTTTTTGCGTTCTAGTTAAGAGAGAATAAGGCTGAAGTAAGATTTCCCCCCCCCCTCCCCCCCATGAGTACACAGATGTGTATGTATTTACAGTTGTCAGATGGTGACACACAGCCTGCTAGCTGGTATAAATCACTGCTCTCAGCTCTTACTCTTTTATCTTGATTTTTTTTTTTTTAGCTACAGATACCATTGGATGAAAATCTTGAAGAATTTTGGATTGATTTCAATGTTGGCAGCAGAAGTATCTCTTTTTATGTGGCAGCAGATGATGCAGTAAGCTAATTTCTGGCCATCATACTGGATTGTTCTGAGGCAGTAGATACGCATTCTTTCCAGTGTATCAAATTTGTTTCCTCACATGCATTTCAACATGTGGAAGTTGTGTGCATCTATAGAGTGAAGGGGGAAAAAATGTCTGCATTTGGTGCACATATTTAGATCAAACAGTTGCAAAGTAATGGCTTTCTAATACTGTTTGCAAACAGTTTAACATACACAGACATGAACCAGAAACCATTTACAAAATTGCAGTTATCGGTTTTGTACATGTGACTCAAGTGTTTAGATTATCTTTATCAAAGCTCTTCTGAAACGTTTGCTGTTATCAATGAAGCCTATGTTCATTGTCACTCCTAACGGAGGATTTTAAAAGTTGAAAATTTGTCCTCACTGAATAACTTACTGAACACTGCTCTTCACTTAATTGTAATATAATGATTTTCTAGCTTTAAAAATATGTATTTTTCATATAAGGATCACCAGTGGGAAACAGTCATTATACCAGAAGAAGAGGTAGACCTGTACAGCCTTGAAGGTATTGGCCCTCCCAAGTCAGCGTGTAATGAAAGGCCACACTATGATTTTCAAACTGATTAATCCCAAAGTACTGACTCAGTTCTCAGCAAAGCCAAATTCCCACTTAAAATATTGCAGGTACTGTTTTTCCAGGGATAAAAGTGCATTGCAGTCACATTTGCGTTTTAGGCATGCAGGTATGATTTTATTAACATAACTTTAAAATAATGTCTTACAGTTATTTCATTGCAAAATAAGACAATGACATTTAATCGTGTTCCTTTTAAATGAGTTAGAATAGTATTTTAAATATCTGTCATTTATCTGCAGCTGTAGTAAATAACCCTCAAAGAAAATTCTACAGGATAATATACAGAATAAGTATTTCTAAAAGACTGAATCTTGAATTGTTTCATTAATAAAATTTATTATAGGTTAGAGTGAATTAAATAAAACATATGTCTTAATGGCTGAACTGAAGAAAACAAGTACGCTTCATGTATTTGCAAACATTATACGAGATGTTAAATTGTAATGAAGTTACTTTACAAATTTTGGGTTTTTTTCCAGAAAAAGATTCGAAGAAATTATTAACAATAGCTCTAAAAAGCCCAATGAATGTGGGTAATCAAGAAGGAGAGAAGTTTTTTTTATATTTTGATTCTGTCTTGGAAATCAAAGATGTAACCAGAAAGATTTATGGATTTAGTAAATGTAAGGTAAGATTTTAAACACCTTTTCAAATAAATGTCTCAATCCCATATGAATGTTGTTGTAGCTGTGGTTACTGGTATCTGTTGATACTATGAGTTTCTGACTAACATCGCTGCTACAGAACAGCATTTCTCCCTAATTTGTTCAGCTTCGGTAAAGATGCCTAATAAGGACAAGAGGAAACAGCCTCAAGTTGCGCCAGGGGAGGCTTAGGTCGGATATTAGGAAAATTTCTTCACTGAGAGCATTGTCAGGCACTGGAACGGGCTGCCCAGGGAAGGGGTGGAGTCAGCATCCCTGGAGGGATTGAAAAGACATGTAGACTGGTGCTTAGCAATGTGTTTAGTGGTGGGCTTGGCAGTGTTAGGTTAAGGGTTGGACTTGAGGATCTTAAAGGTCTCTTGCAACATAAATGATTCTATGATTCAAAAGTTTATAATTGGTTGCAACAAAAACGTAACTGGCTGGGAAGGGATCACCATAGTTTAGTGTCAAGTTTTACATATATAATCTTTCAGAAACAAGAACTGGATGCTTACAAATGTGGAAGTCTCTCAGAAATGATTCATTAGCTATCCCGTTTTGCAGTATGTTTACCACTCTTAGGAATTTACTCATTTGGTAAAAAATTTTAGCAAGCCATAGCTTACTCTTTACTGCTTGGAACAAACTACTTTGCCCTGAACTCTGACTGAGAGAGTCATGAGGAATGGAAATGCTATGAGTTTGTTCAATCTATTTTCCTCTATAAGCTGTTGTCAGGTTTATGCCTGACTTAAATATTTTCTTTCTTTTTCTTATTTAAAAAAGTGATCAAAGTGTATATTTTACATGGATGGTTACTCACTTTGTAGGGCTTTAGTAAAAAGCAATTTGCATCAGTTGCTGAAACAACTGTACATGTCATCTTTGATGAAAGCGGATCACAGGTATTTTACTTCACTATTCAGAGATGTTTGTTTTCTTGTTTTTTATATTTAGTCTGATTATAAGCTAATTTACGATCATTCACCATAAAACCAAGGACTTTTAAAATGTAAGTAAGTAAAAATAACTGCAAAACCAATGAAGAGATTTAAGTAAGTGATTTTAGTAAGTATGTATTGTATATTTGGGGAGATAATAATATTAATATCCAAATCATGGAATACTTCAGACACACATACACAGGGGATGTTCTTTTATGTGAATTGTGATTTGGGAACACATCCTTGTTAGTGAAAATAACAGTTAGGTTGGATGCTGTTTAAACTAGAAATATATAGGCTCTGAAGTTTATGAAAATCTACGGTGAGCAATGTGTTACTTAAGGTAAAGAAATTGTTCTTTGTGTTTGTATAAATGAAAAATATAAAACATAGTAAAATCCAAGTATTTTTTAATCACTTTAAAAATCCAAAATACTATATAGGTTCTGGTACCAGAAAGTCAGTTGTCACCATCTTTGGAAGAAAAGCTTGAAGAGGAGAAACTCAGTAAGTACAAAACCCAGCAACTTACTGGAACTTTGAGGACTCTGAATAAAAATAACAGTCAAGAAAAGTGCAGAGATGGTTCCTCCAAGGTAAGCAGGATTATCAAAACAGAAAAGAGTACATCAAAAATACAAAAAAAATTAAATATGTATCATATTTTGTAATATACACCCCCTATTATTTAACAGGTGAACTATAATTAATACAGGGTTTGAGTGTTTTTCTTATGATTTGAAACTAAGCTACATGAATCCCTTTGGAAAAAAATTCTCATTATGTATTTTGAGACTATAACTATGACAAAAATAAAAAGCAACTACAGATAGGCTAGGGGTGGGGGGAAAGATGAAGTAGTGTCACCATGTCTTCACTGCAACAGACATGCAGTGCATGTCTTGCTAGCAGTAGTGAACGTGTTCCTGAGGTTCTGCTCATGTGATAGCTTTGCAGAAACTCCTGGGAATCGTCTCGGTTACTGATTGTTAACAAGGGACAGGATTTGTTCATGCTTTATTGAATGTATTTAGAAAACAAAAATCACTGATCTGAGTTTAAAACCATTTGTTTTAGAGATCATATACTTTTGGTGAAGTTTCTCTAAAAAGGGAACTGCATAAAAACCACATTGCGCTGATGCGTGCAGCAATGGCAATTGACATTCCAGTAAAAGAAAGTGTCAAAAGTCTCTTAGGAATAGATTTTTCTAAAATCTTGTGTTGTCATCCTTAAACCTGTGTATTACGGTCAAGTGTTTTCTGTTCCTCAAGGTAACTACGTCTTGTAAAAGGAAAGTGTCTGAAGCGTCCGTGCTTATTCCTGGAACTACAAGGTTTTCCACAAGGAGTCCACGGGTATTTGGTAGCTCTTGTAAGTTTACAAGTACTTTCAGGGTAAAAATACGCTATAAATGATCTTTGAAATACAAATATGAACTGTGATCCTTTGCAGGGCTGGAAATGAAAAGTAGACCTTATGAAATCTCCCTAGCAAGTGCTTTGAACTTGAAATTTTTAGACCAGGCCACTTGTTACTGGTCCACAGACACGATGCAGGCTCCTAGTTGCACATGCATTCCAAACAGCTTACTGCTGCTGTTAGTCAGCTGTTTATACTGGAGCAAGAGGAGAGGTCAGCAACTGATTAAAAGCCCTAAAACACTGGTGTTTTTTCATCTCTTTTCTGATATGCTCTTGGTTTAAAGATTTCACAGCAGTTAGTCCTCTTACCGCAGTTGCATGGAAACTCAGCTCTCTCCGATATGTTTCTCCCTGTGTTTCTCCAAGGGGAGGTTGACTGTATGGTTAGTGTGCAAGGTGAGATCCACTGCAAGGTTGGGTCCCAGGTCCAGTGCTACCAGTGCTTATGTCAAAGCTGCTCCTTGCAGAGGGAGGGATAAGGAAACAACTACCACAAACAGGAGTCATCACTTTTGTTGTGGTTTAACCAGGACAACTTTCCTACTAATGGTCTAACTGTAATATTTAATATTGAAATATCAGACTTTACTGTGATACTTAATAATTTCTACAAGGGCGAGATTTGTCAGACGGACCAGTAGAGGCTGGATATGCAACTAGTGGCTGAACAGCATGACTAACATCTAATATTTTGGCTTTAACTGTCTCAAATGTATCAGTGTTCTTAGTTATCAATATCCATGTATGACATAAATTAAGAGGCTAGAGAATAAAGCATTTTCAGATGAGGATGGAATGGGAAGGAGAACTTTGGTGACTTTTTTATTGGAACTTAACACAGATTATTCCAGCAAAAATGTATTACGAAATCTTTAAATAGGTGACCAGTTATTTTCTGTCAGAGCCAGGCTGTAGAAAGCATTGCTTGCCTCCAGACATCCAGAGTCTGTGAGCTTATTAACCTCAATTAACTTAATTGAATCAATAGAATTATAAAAGGTTCATAATGCATTGATACAAAAACTAGCCAACTTTTTTTTAAGTTTATGGAATATATGTGATCATGTGCAAAACCCTTCAAATTAATGTCACACACAGCATTGTAATAGAAAAAACTGTAGAATTCTAGCATGCCTCTGTTTTGGTTTTAGCCACTCCTTGTAAAGGACGATTTAAATTACCTTTGGAAATGATGAGCTCTACCGAAAGGCCGAACAATAATGCAATAAATGAGATCAGAAAGAATTTCTGTCAAGAGCCTACTGGAGTATGCATGTCATCTGTAGCTAAGTCTTTTACTTAGAATAACATTAATTTCTATTCTAATTTGTTCTTAATCTATGTTTTAAAGACCTAGAGTATTTCAGTCAGCAACTCACTGTTTTACTTTATTGCATAATATTTTCTTGTCCTCTGGATTTCACGTTTAATATGTCTAAAGTCAGACTAAACTCTTATAAGTGAATGCAAGTTTTAGCTAATATTCTCTGACCCAAGAGTTAACTTGTTTTTACTACAGCCACAATTCTTCCTTTGTGTATAATATGAAAATGGTGTATGCAGAGAACCCCTAATTAATTATGCAGTGTGAAATGGTCTTAAAAACATTCAATACATATGGCCATAGTTGTGAAATGTTGATGTCTTGAGGTTATAGCATTTACAGCATTGGGTTTATTACACTTTTGATCAGGCATAGGTGTCACTGAGCTGCAGTTTGAGTATATATGTATTTTTGCTCCTGTTTCAGCTGAACAAAGACTTCAGATTCACATTCCTATTTTATTCCTGGTTTTGTCTTTCTGGGTTAGATTCAGGTCAAGTCCTGGACTGTGGGATTCTAAAGCTCTTTTTGCTATGGCCATGCTTTAGAAAAATGCTTTAACATACAGCATGTCTAGTTTTGACTATTTCAAGTGTTACTTTCTAGGAGAATTTTACTACTTTTGCTTTTATGGATTGTAATTGTCAGTGTTACTTGTTGTGCTTTGTAGAGTGGGCGAAGATGTTCATTAGACAATGAGTTTTTTGTAACAGAACAAAAGATTAAGAACCCAAATACCAGAAATGAGGCAAAACTACTTGAAAAGGTACTGGAATTAGCACTTCAATGAAATGAAAAAATAAAACTCGTATTTCTATTAGGGAAAATACAAGTTTACAAGGTTATACTGTTTATAGTCCTATACTAATGTTTTCTTTTGGGTGTTATCCCACTGTAGAACATGTATGCTGAAGAAGTTTTAGGAATGATACAAGAGACAGAAATTGAGGCCACACAAAAGCAAACTTTAGGCAAGTAATTTTGCAAGTGTTGATATCCCTTCTAAAATTACTTTTGTCCATTTCTTTTGTAATAATAATTGATACGACATTAATGTCTCTTCTAGATGAAGCGTTAGATATTGTTCCCGATTCTCAGCCAGCAGGGAGAAGCAACAAATCTTTGTAAGTATTGGAAAAGACCCCCAAGTCACTGCTGTTGTCACTCACTTTGAAGGGAATACTTTCAAGTGTTGCCAGAATTTAGTTGTATTGACTTCCCTGAGAGTTGCAGTAGTAACTGTTGGCTGTGTAAGTTGGGTTGCTTTTATTACGTTGTTTTATTTTTTATTCTGAAATTCACGGCACCAAACCAGCACACTTACATGTATTTGCTAAGACTACTTCATCAACAATGCTATTCTGTTGTCTTAATCAAAGATTTAAATTGGTGAATCTGTTTGTGAAAATAGTACTCACTAACAAGATCAGAGTTGGAGTTTAAGCCTTAGTAGTAACAAGGAGAGTGATTCTTTCAGATGACATCAGAAGGTAAAATACAAATGACATGGGTTTACATAAGTGAACTGTGTCATAAAAACAGGTTTGACACAGAACAGTTAACTAGGTTCAAGGTATAATGATGGCCATGGCATACTGTTGCCTTTTTGAAGCTGCCTTAATCTATGTTGTTTCTGAAGCTTTGCAATTTACAATGCATTGGTTAATTGGATCATGCTAGTAGGCTTAACTACCAATTTAAAATGCATTGATATCCACAAGATACCTCTTATTTTCTTATTTTGTGATGCATGTTTGTTATAATGAAGACTCACTTTCTGCAATTTACTGGTAATAAGATGGTATTGTCTCTGCTAGAGTGTCTGGTCTTTTGGAGAGTTCTTGTGATAAAAGCAAAACATGGAAAAAAAGAGCATGCTCTGTTCCTGAGAAGAATATAACAACTGGTGACAAGCAGAAGCTAAATCCATCATTGGCACATACATCCCACCCAGGTTATGTTCACACTTTGTTAGCCATCTGTTTCAGATAAATTTTTAACCCAAAGCTGTGCTTTTCTCCCTGCTCCCCCCATATTAGTTTCTATTGTTAGTGAAAGAGCTGTGAAAGAAAAAGCATTTATTCATTTTTTGGACATATTTCTCTAGATAAATGAATTAAAGAGAAGAGTACCAAGAAAATTACATTGATACCATGAGGAAAGAAAACTGCAAAATACTTGGTGGACAATCAGTGTTAATCATTTGGAACAGAAACTGTTAAGTATAGAAGGGAAAAATATTTAAACTCTTACTGAAACATTTAAAATATTTATTTCAGGCAGAGCATCCGAAACATTTTTGCATTCTGATTTTACACAAGAGGAACCTGATGTTCTCTTTGGGAAAGAGACTGCAAATCCAAAACAATCAAAGGCGGTGAGAGTTTCTTACCTTCATTTCCTTGACTCACAACTAAGAGAATTGTGAAATTTTCAGCATTTCAGAATGGGTATTTTACTTTCATTTAGTCACAAAGTTTTTTTAGATTGGCTATCCACTAACACAAAGTGAGGTAAATAATGTCAGCTTCACTGATCAGTGTGACCTGTTTATTTTTATAAAAAGAAATTCAGAGTAAACTAATCTTAATCTTTTTCAAAAAACATTTTCTCTTCCATTGCCCAGTGAGCAATAAAACAGCAGTTTAGCAGATAGTTTCTTTCACATGTTGTGGGTTTGTATATTATAATATTCAAAAGTGAAAGAAGTGCATGGGAAGCACAAATTGATTCTTAAGAATTATTTATTAAAGGTTTAGTACATCTAAAAGATATTTAATGAAGTTTAGGTCATTGTTGGGAACCTGTAGTTCTGTTTGCAGCTTTGCCTTTATGTTGAATGGGTTCAAAGTTGAGTCTTAAACTCTCTTTCTGTAGAAGACAAAGTCTAAAGAAATGACAGATGCAACAAAATCCCTGATTAGTAAAATCAGTGACAGATATAAAGTAAAGACTGATGAGAAAAGCAAAGGAAGAGACTCTGTGGGTTTTAACAGGTATGATGTGAACTACTTACTTTTGTGCTTGTCTTTTTCGTGCATGTGGCTTTCTCTGTGATCCACTCTGTCTACAGTTATTTCACGTCCTGCTTTCATCTGAGTTGTTTGTTCGCTTCTGATAAACCCTATTGTACCAAAGAGTAGAAGGCTAGTAGTAGAATAGTTCTGGTAGTTGAAATAACTACAGAGGCTGTTAGAAACTATTCAGTGGCCTTTTGCTCGTTCAGTCATAACATGTTTCATGGAGAGAAATTAACTGGGATAGTCCATAGGCACAGTGCATGTTGGGTGTCTCCATTCTGTCCTCATAGTTCGGGGGTCAGACTTGGATTCAGTCATCAATTTTCTGATTACCTAATCTTCCTAGTTCTCTCTTCCTGAAAGAGTTGACTGTCAGTTTAAATTTATCAAATTCTTAAATAAGAAACTTAGTCTTATCTTGCTGGACCTGGTGTTTGGAGGTACACAGTACGTATAGTTACATGCTCTCTGTGGTTGATTAACTGGCTGACAAAGGACTGGAATAGTTGGCTGCATCACCTCAAACCTTTTGGGTATGAATGTGGAAGACCTGCAGAACCTGCAGTGTAGCTGTGTGATCTGAAATAAAAGGGGCTGATCTCTTTTAATCCACTAGGGTTTGTATTTAAATGCCTGAATAAATTTGTTGTGTTTGGTAAGGCTTTTATTTATATGAGCAATATTCTAATGCATATATTCTAATTAGCATTTAACAAAAGGTATCCTTATTTTTTAGGCCACATGTAAATAAATCCTGTGTCTCTAAGGTAACGTATTACTGCTTTTGGTGGAATTTTTTTCATATCAGATATGTTACATATATCCTGGTAGCTAGAAAGATGTAAAGCAAAAGTTCACAAGTATTGGTGAATGTTAAATAATCTGTAGACATTAATGATAACGATGCATTGACGGTATATACCTAAAATACTTTTTATAACGTATATGGAATAATATTTTTACAGGTGGCTATCAGCCAGTGAAATAGAATCTAATTTCTGTTTACATTTTATGTAATTGAGTCGGTTCCTTTTGAACATGGCAAGGCTAAATTTTTAGAATATTATAGTAAATGAGATTATGGAATCATTAAATGAGACATAGCCAGGACACAGAAATTTAGTTTTAATGTCTGGAGGAAAAAAAACTCTTGAGTTTTTGTTGATATCCTTAAAGGATAAATTCTAAAAGCTTTAGTTTCTACTAGCTCTTGTCCCCTTTTGCCGTATTGTACTGTTGCGAATCAGGTGGAAATCTGGGCAGCTGCTAGGTTTTTTCAGATATTCATGATGAAGAACTTGCTTTTTGAGATGACAGCATGTATGAATGCATAGTCCAGATTTGACATATGAGATAACTTATTAATATATAGGAACAAGTTCAGGACAGAAAGCTGAAAGCCACTGCTTTTCCTAATACAACTGCTGGTCATACTGTGTAAGTAGTTAAAACATTTTCAAACACAATTTCTAATTACCCTTACCTAACTTGGTGAAATGTTCATTAATTCAGTCACAAAATTGACCTCTGTGTCTGTTTAACAGGTATGATGTCTACAACTTTAACATCAGTGGGTTTGATGAGCCTACAATAAAGCTTGCAGTAAGAACATAACTGAAACTGATATGTTATGAACAGAATATAAAGGAGCTCAGTCTACTATACTTTCAGTAGACATAATTCTGCATCTAAAAATTCAAATTGTATCACTGAACTAAGTGGGGGAAAAAAGTTTGCCATGTAAATACTTTCCTCGTTTTCAAATGTATGATGATATACGCTGTCCTAACGTTCTGGCTGCTTAAAGCTATTGCAGCGTTTTCCTGAATCAAGAATAAAACGGTTTGTTAGGAGTATGATTATTTTTAAATTATTGTATTATCCTGAGAGCGTTATGCCATCCTTCCAGTCCCCACTGGGAGGACATCTTTGCCTAGGTGTTTGAGTAGAAAGAAAATGTAGCTAAGATAAAAGCAAAAGACAACAGAAGTCTCTCTTAGGGCTCGGAGGAGCCTGGTGACTTGCTGAGCGTAGCGAAGCAAGTGGGTGGAAACTAACATATTGTTTTGAGATACTGAAAGCTTCAGTCAGTTCCAGTTGGTTTTAGTTATCAGCTCTGTTCTTCGTAATTTCTGAGATGGCAATTAGCTTACAATGATTAATTTCTGAGTATAAAAACTGAGCAAAAAAGCCCTTAGCTGTTACTGTCTGATGGCCTGTTTAATTTTGTTTAAGTTGTATAACAAAGGAAAACCTTCATTTATTTGTCATTTATTTACATTTTTAGATCAAAGAATTGCATGTTCCTGAACTGAGTGTTCATACAGAGCCAATCAAAAAAGGGTAGGGATGTTATATTGTGTCCCAGTCTGCCGATTATCATCAAGAATAGTACTGTCTGCATTCTCCAGCATTCCATTATGAAAATCCAGGGAATGTATGCGTGACAATAGTATCCTGACTGTTGAATGTTTTTTTTCAAGCAATAAGCATAGCTGCTGTGGTCTCCTAGGCTGTTTTATGATATTCCTTTGAGAAGCTGATACAAAGGAAAGAATGTTTGATGAAGAAAACAGCTGTAGTTCTCTTCACGGAATACAGTGGGAATAAGAACTCCTGAATAGAGGGGGTAGTTTTTTGGTAATGATCAGCCTGCAAAGGGACATACTGTTACTGTGTGTTCTTCATTATCACAGAACCATAGAATGGTTTGGGTTGGAAGGGACCTTAAAGATCATCTAGTTCCAACCCCCTGCCATGGGCAGGGACACCCTCCACTAGCAAATAAGCACATCCTTTAGGGTTTAAGGTGAACAGGTATTTCCCAAACATATGTGAAAACAAAAGTAGGTACGTTTGTTTGAATACTTAATCCACATATCACATGAATAGTAGAAAGGTTTAGAACAAGTATTTTTAAATGTATCATTTAAAGGTGTTTTTTTCATTTTCTAATTAAGGAACGCACATGACAGTAAAACTAGCACTGAAGTGAAAGGAAGGAAAAAAGTAAGGCTCAGATTTTTGTGGATCAGTATACCTTGTCCTCCTGCCTTTAAATACTAGTTTTTTAACTGAAAGGTGTATTAAAAGTAAATCAGTAACTTCAGAACTTTTTTGGTTTTTGTAGACTAGAAGCAATCAAAACAAGAAACATCTCTTTAGTGACACAGACACAGAATACAGAGGTGATGACAGCAAGACAGACATTAGTTGGCTACAAGAATCAAATAGAAAATCTAAAGCCCAGTTAATTGATTACACTAGAAATAAAAACTCAGGGAAACCAATAAGTACAGACAAAAGTAAGAAACTTTTTTCCTATTTCTTAAGAATGCTGTGATAACTTTGTCCATAGATACTTGCTGCACAACATCTAATGTGCTGTGTTGCAGATACAATAGGGTTTTGGTGTCTTATTTCCAAGCATAAGGCATTTTCAGGTTAGTTCTAATAATTCTTAAAGGTTAATTTCCAAAAAGTCTGTATTTTAACCTGGAAAATTATTGGAGGATGGGATAGGCAGAGGTGCTTGGAAACAAAACAACCTTTGGGTTTTCAAAATAATGTGCTGAAAGCAGTTTACTGCAACAGTAAGTTTGTGGACATAAAAGTAATTACATGATTTTACAGCTAAAACTCAAAATGTCAAACATTTGAATGTTTTGCTGATTTTTCTACCTTTATGTATCAGATACATTCTCTGAACCTGCTTGCCACGTGGATAAACCTAAAGGCAAAAATGCAAATAAGAAAAAGGTAAATGGAAATTTGCAACTGAATTTGTAATATATACTCAAAATGCCCTAATTCACTGTTTTCAAATAACTTTTTGTAAATATGCACAATTTCTCCATGCTTATTTCAAGATCATTTGCTAAACACAGTTCTTTTCAGGTACCATATTCTTCTGATGTAGTGTTTAGCTAATGCTTCAGGCATAATACTAGCTATCAGATCATTAGAACGATCAGTTCTCAGAATGCTGTCACGTTTATCACTTAGAATGATTATTATACATTGATGCATTTGTGAGTTTTATCACTGAAAATTATGATGTCTCGTGCTTAATAGCCATAGATTATGCCATTAGCATTTCAGCAAGGGTTTTTATGTGGCTAATGTGCCTAATTGCATTTTAATACCTTTGAGATTATAATTTCTTTACATGAATGTCTAACAGTGAAACTGTGAAAAGTGTTAGAGATAAGAAAGAATAATAATTGCAAAATATTATAAGCATATTCAAGTTGGGAGTATAATAAATTAGAAGTGATTATGAACATGTTAATGGAAGGTGCTGGCAGGTGTTTGTAAGGCACAGTTTAAAAAACAAACAACAAAACAAAACCCCACACCAAAACACACACACACACACACACATGCCCTGCCCAAGCCTTCCTGTTCCCCTCCAGAATGCTCTTTGGTCCCTCAGACTGTACAATAACCATTCAAATCTATTTAATGTTAGTAGCTTAAAGCTACTTGCATGCACTCAGTGTAAATCATGCATGTGAAAGCATGATCACCACATGTGGGTATTGGTTGGTGATGTCTAGCTCATGTAAATCAAAACTGAAAAGGGCTTCAGTTCTGAACAGGCTTGAGACTGAGGAGGATTCAATTGCCCAGTGTTGGTCTGTGTCCTTTTTTTAGTAGTGAAATTTCCACGCAAGTTCCAAGTGCCTGCTCTGAGGAGGTAGGGTTCCACTACTGCATAGGCTTAGATGGAGACTATCTGAAGCTCAGGAAGTCACTGATAGACTTAGCTCTGGAGGTGAGGAGGCTAGGAAAGAGGGGGCAAGAATTCTAACCTCTCTTTGTCCCAGAGGCATTGCGCTTACATTTTTTGTCTCCTCGAATGTCAGGTCCCTGGGGTACTGTCAGTGAGAACATGCTTTGCTCTGTTTCTGAACATGGACTGCTGTGTAGGGAAAGTGGCAGCTGTTACGGTGTAGAAGGGAGACAGATAGAAAGACTGATTCTAGTCTAGTGGTTAAGGTAATCAGTTCAGAGGTGATGACCACTGATACTGGTTTCTGCTCACGATGCGGGCTTTTGGTTATGTTCTACTTCAAACCAGCTACAATCTGGTTTAAATGTGCATGTACTTCAGAGAGAAAGCTTTGGAAAGCCACTTCAGCTTTTCTGTAGTCAAAAAATTGAATTTATTTTGCCTCTTCACTTGTTTTTAACTGTTCTTTTCATGACTGCACTGTGCCGTATCTACAGGGAAAATTACCTTCCCAAAACGTGTAGGAGTCTGAGGGTTGGACTCTGAGCTTTGGCAAAGTTGAGCTTTTTCAGTTGTTTTGAAATAATGGATTTCAAGTGATTAAACCAAGTTACCTGCCATTTATTCTTATATATTTAATTAGTAATCATTCTGATATAAACTGAAGATCTTTTTATTCTTCCAAAGAGAAACAAATGTCAAAAACAGAATTCACGAACTGATGAAACGATAGAACAAACCACCAGACAAAAGCGACCTCGAAGAGCAGCATTAGCAAAAAATTACAAAGAGCCTTCTAGTTCAGAGTCAGAGAGTGAAAGTAGGTTCTCAGCTTGCACCTCTAAGGAGGAGAAATCAAAAATACAGGTACAGAGTTGCACTTTATTCTTAAAAATCCAATTCTGCCATATTTTAAAAAATAAACTCTGGTCTACTTAGTCTTTAGTACTGCTGAATTTTAAATGCCCAACATGAACAAGTTGAAATTAATTGTATTTATTATTTCTAGTAGTTCCTTTTTAAAATTATGAGTATATTTTATGAGGTGCTAAGAAAATCAGTCCTAAATAATATTCTCAGTCATAATAGCATTTTAGTTTCTATTTATGAAATTTCTTCTGCTGCAAAGATCTACTGTGTCCTTTATCTGAAAACCTTAACAATATTTTGAAATTGTCTATTAAATGGGAAGTTTTAGTGAGCCAAATATTGATCTTGTAGCTAATATGATTTTGATGATGCTGTGCCTGTTGTGTGTGCAGTAGGAAATGCTGGCTTGATTGAGGGCATGTGAATACATTTGCTGAATATCCATGTAGGACTTATAGTAAACTAAGCAATGACATTGGGTGCTAAACCATTTTCATTCTTCTAGCAAAACATTTCAGTGTATAAGGATAGGTCTGTAAGCTTCATTGATTAAATCCTGAAGCATTGGTAATTGCCTCCAATAGTTAGGAGGCAATAGGAACTCCTCAGGATAGAAATTTGGGTGCTGAATTAAACGAATCCAGTGCTTACTGATGTTGGAACACCTGATATCCTTATGAATTTAAGTACTTTGAATGATGTTCCTTTTTGGACCTTCTGCTTGTTCAACTGCACATATAGGTAAGATGCTCTTTACCTGCATATACGTACACTGCCATCTGCATACAAATAATTTTGATCTGAACTTTGTATTTTAACAGAAACACATGAATGGCGAAAACAAGGATGATAATCAGCAAAAGGAACTCTTGAATATTGTCTCTGTGGAGCCAAAGGGAGTAGCTAACTATGTACATAAAGCAGCTATTAAATCAAAGAGTTCTGCAGAGCAAAAGGAGGTTGAAATGCCTTCATCTGAGAGTCCTGCATCTCTTGAGACAATGAGATGTAGGTATTTTGACTTTTCATTTATAGCAATACTGGCTCCAAAGTTGGAGGTTGAATGAGGATTATCACAGTAGTACAATTTTATGTGTATTTCTTGCTTTTAAAACGAGCCATTCCCTAATTCAGTGTGTACCACATAATTTAAGGCAGTGCATTAATATGTCACTAACACTTCCCTAGGTTGGTACAGTTACTTGACATCAGCACATGCGGTACATAAGTGTTAGAATGAATCTGGTTAACCGCAAAAATAGCAGAGTGCAAATAGTGCAGGTGTGGCAAGTCGCATGCCACTTAAAATTCCACACTTCTGAGACTACAAATACTTAGAGTTGGAAGAGTTAGCAATATAGGGCTTTAACCTACCTCTTTTTCCTTTCATTCCTCATGCTGACAGTTAAGTAATTGTTTTCTAGGTGCTGAAAGAATGTCAGAAGGAGATGTTACTCAAGAGCACACGTACAGTGACAGATCACCTGGTCTTCAAGAGCACACGTACAGTGACAGATCACCTGGTCTTCAAGAGCACACGTACAGTGACAGATCACCTGGTCTTCAAGAGCACACGTACAGTGACAGATCACCTGGTCTTCAAGAGCACACGTACAGTGACAGATCACCTGGTCTTCAAGAGCACACGTACAGTGACAGATCACCTGGTCTTCAAGAGACAACACCAGAAAAGAGGAAAACATTAAACTTTGAGAAAGGAATCTCTCCCAGTAATTTCTGTCCACAAAAAAAAAATCCTCAAAGTCTATGTTTAAATCAGACCCCTGAGAGGACTGTAAAAAAGTTGTCATTTGGAACTAGAAGTTTCTCACCCGTTTTAACTGAAGCATCTTTGGTAAGAATATTAAAGTTACTCTGCAGTTATTTTAACTGAAATTGTTCCATTCAGCTGCCGATTGTTTTATACTCTTGTACATCTCCTTTCAATAATGACTTGTTTTGTTCATGTGTAGCTCAGCTTAATGACATGCAAAACTGTTAGTGGAAAACAGGCAAACGGATCTGTATCTGAAACACGTCATAATAATGAAGATTCAAGTTTCAGAAATGGCTTTTCAGACACACGTTCTGTCAAAGGAAAACCACAAGATACCAGAAAAAGTATCACCAAAAGTAAAGAAGAGGTACATTACTAAATCTTTTGCTCTTCAGAAAAAAGCTGCAGCTTTTTGTTACTTTATCTAATTTACAGATGGTGAGGTTTAAGGGAAATGCACCTTTCTTAATGATAAACACTATATAAAAATATTTATTTGTGACCTGCTTGGAAAATCCTACTAGTTAATTTTTAAATATTTGAGATAAATTAGGGCATTATCATATGGATACAAAGAAAGAATTGGATCCCAAAAAGATCAGTTATAATTAGGATCTTAAAAAATAACAGGGATTAAATATTTTCTTTTTGATTTTAATTAAAAAATTTTTCACAAATTAAAAAATTGTGACATCTGCATGGAAAATTTCTTGAGGTGAAAAAGTGCTCTCAGTTTTAGTATTGATGCACAACTCGGTATACTAACTACTGTGGCACTGGCATGTATATACTAAGTGCTGTGTACCTTCAAACCGCTTCTCTTAAGTACTTTTTCTGGTGGAAAAAAGCACTAATGACTCCTTTAAGAAATAATTTTGCTTGTGTCCTATTGCAAGGAACAGTTAGACCTTGTTGATCATTTGACTTACTGATATCATTAATTACTAACATGGTGAAGAATTTGTTTTTTCTTTTGTCTAGTGAGACCTAGTAGTAATTCATGCAGTGATTTCTTTTTTCCCCTTACTGTACTTGTGTTCATGTCCCTAGTTTAATGAAAAGCAACATAAACGTGGATTTCTGATGATGATTTCTGAAAGTTCTTTAATTTGGAAGCTAATAAATCAGTGACTTTTCTTTTAGGATTGTGTACCACCATCTCCCTTGTCTGTTTCCACTGGAAGTAAAGTACAGTCTTGGAGTGAAAAACTATATGGCCCAATACATAAGTCAGGTACAAACATTCAATTTAAAGCAAAGATTTTCTATGTGTCTCCATAAAGGTTAAAAGAAATGTTTATTTGGCATAAAAATATGGCCCAAGTTTTTAAATCTTGTTTTCTTTTATATATTTTCATATATATGGTGAGAAACTTCTATTCTGCTTTTACTCTTTTTCTTGTTTTCTCTGCTGTTTCAATTACCAAAAAAACCCCTGAAAATTGGGCTCCAAAATGCAGTTAACAGTTAGTTGCACTTTTAAGAAAGAGTTAGAACCATTCCCACTGGTAGTGGAAAAGTGGGGATAACGGTATTATCGGGAAGAGAGGGCTTAGTGTGTGTCTCTTCAATGACAGAGTCTCACATGGGTCAGAGAGTTTCCATTGAAATCCTGTTTGTTTACATCAAGTTCTCATACCTACTGAACGTGCCCTCCATATGTGTAATGCTTACAGACTTGTTATATGGCTCTCGAGCTTTAAAGCCAAGACATGTACTCTGGGAGTTTGGATCCAAAGAGTCAGTAAACTGGTTTTTGTCCTCCTATGCCATTGTTCTAAATAATCCTAAAATTCAGCACTGTTGTCATGTTTATTAAAGGACCAACTATACAGACATTTCTCAAACGAAGGTACCACAGTGATGCAGAAAGCAATTCTGATGAAGTAGAAACAATCGAAGAGAAAGAAAAGAAAGAAACGAGAACAATAAAGTTGCAGCCAAGAAAACTGTTTAAAACAGATGATGCCGTTACTTACAGAGGTTAGTTATACAGTGAAAGTTGTGCAAAACCTTAAAAAGAACCAAGTTTTAACAAGAAATTATAATATCCATAAAAAAGGCTTTTACATCTTTAAAAAAAGAAACTAATAGAAAGGCTAAATATTTAGAGACCTTATCCATTTAAAAAGGCAGAAAATTGATGAAAATAGAAACTGGGCTCAGACATCTAATTGGCGAAATTATTCTGTATGTAACAAAAGCTGTTCTAGGCCCTGTTGTAACTTCAGATGGGATACTTTCTCCTAGTGAATTGTGACATTCTGTTTTTACTTGTTTTCAGACACTGAAAACGTATCTAGTGTATCTGTAAATAATCTGTCTCTTTTCGATGGGGAAATCTGGGAACCTGATTGTTCAACTGTCAGTGTATGTCAGAAGCTCCAAAAAGAATTTACAAAGAAAATTGAGGCAAGACATTTTATATACACCCTTGGTTGTCTGTGTGGGTACATGTGCATATGAATGATCGCTGGTCTTACACCACAGAATTTGCTTAGGACGTGGAAATAGCTACGTGCATAGAACTTCAGAAATGGCAGAATTCAAGTTTCCTTTTAGGCCTTTCTCAGTTCTTGTGTGTACCTAGCTCTCCAATGATTTTTCTTTCCCAGGTCTGTTTTATTTCTTTATCCTGTCTGTTATTTCAAAACAAGCTTCTGTTTCTAAAGTAATGAGTGTACTGCATTTTGATTTTTTTCAAATTATCAAACTGATAAATTAGATTTATTTACAAAAGGAAAACATGAGCCTGAATAATGCATTTGTTCATCTAAGACAGCTGTAAGCACACGTCATTCAATCCATATGTACTTTCTGTATTTTGAGGAAATACATTTTTCAAATAATGTACTTAAGCTAGGTAGAATTCTATAAAAAACATAAACCCATGTTTATTTACAGTTCATTAACAGATTTTCCTTAAAGGGTAAGGAAATAATTTAAAAAGTGTATTTGCTCAGTATGATCTGTGATACTAAGCAATTACAGTACCAAACATGCTGCAGGGTTTTTTTCTTAAATTGAAAATAGTGTGTATTTTCCTAAATGGAATATAATCTGAATTTAACATTAAAACATCTCCTAGAGCCGCTCACGGAAAATGGATCATTTCACTAAGCAATCATTGAGAGCAGCTAATGAGCATTTGACGGCAATGACTTGCCAGCTTCATGAATGCAGGTGTGTAATGGAAGATTTATTTTAAAAACACCCTTAAAATGTAATGAATACCTTCTAAATATAACTTGTTTTGTTGTGGTAGGATCAGGCAGCTGGACAAATTTCATTTTGCTCTTCTTGAGGAACTTGAGAAATTTGAGAAAGATTCTCAGTCCCTGAAAAACATGGAAAAAGAATTCTTGGTTTGTATTTTAATTGACTGATCAGGGATAACAGTGAGTTCTTACGGAATCTATAGACTATTCATCTCACCTTTAACTTTAGATTGCGAATTCTGATTTAAAATGCCTTTATCATTTTGCTTAATGTGGTCAAATAATGAATTGAAGGTGTTAGAATTGGCTGATGCTGTGCTCTTAGAATTTCTGGATCACCACTGTTTTTATTCCTAGAATCAACTACCACTCCTACTTTTAATGGGCTGTTTACCCCACTTCATGAGCCTTTTTTCAGCTGGCCTGGATTTCAGGAACATTTAGGCATTTGAACCTGACTTGCTGCGTGTTCTACAAGCCAGTTAACACTATGGGTCTGTTACTTGCTGTAATGTAAAAATCAGTGTACAAATACTCATGTAAACATAAGCCTATATTAGCTTTTCTTTTAAGGCATGGCTTAAATTATATGGAAAGTCTGGTTATGCGTATTCTTTCTCAAAGTTTTGAAACTGTTATGCAGAACAGATTTTTGGTGAAACTGGTTCCATGAAAATAGGATTCCTGAAGTGCCTCATCCTGACAACTAAGCTTATTATGTTTTTTTAAGCTTCTGTGTTGACTGTGTGACTCCCACCTATTAGTAGTTCCTACTGATTATCATCTATTCATATTTTTCTTTCCAGACCTTTTGGAAAAAACATACGCATACTTTTAGTACGTATGTGAAAAATGAGCAGCAGAGGTTAGTAGGCTGCATTAATCCGGGGTGGAGGTTTGTTCTGTTCATTTGAGGTGTAAGTTAGGCCAACTATTCTCTATGCAATTCCTTTCTTCCATAAAATAGAGATAGTAAATGAGAGATTAAAATAGTACGTTACAGGAAAAATGTAATTATTCTCCAGCTAAATTTCTCCACAAACCTTCTGGAATATTCCAGAAGTAACAATAATGGTAATATTTATTCATGCTTTTAAGTACAAATAGACTACAAATAATGGGAGGTATTCATGATGTGTGTGGAAAGTTCATATGTAGCAAAGCTATTTGAACTGCCTTTTATTTCTTTAGAATACAGATTCTTAAAAATTCATTTGAAAAGAACATCTACCATACTGTTGACTATGAAGAACATATTTTTACTTCAGAGGTATGATGAACTCTTTTTCTTTCTTGTTTTTAATAATTTTTAATTCTTCAGTTTTACCAACAGATAGCAGTATTGGCTTCTTTTCCAGAGAAAGTCTTTATCCTCAGCAATGTATCAGTGACACATAAGTATTTTTCATTGTCATCAAATACCCTTCAATATAAAAATATTCAGTTTTTCGGCATTAGATTTCGCCCATTACAAGGTGTGTCAATTACCTGGAAAACTACGGCAAGTTTTATTCTGTATGCTGTGGCTTTGCTTACCCATGTTAATCGTCCAAAAAAGAATACATTTAAAACACATGTCCCTTTCCTTTAGCAGACGGGTGCAAGTGCATCTGTATCTCTCAGTTGTAAAACATTTAGGGATGTAAATGTCGTAGTGAAAATGTTGAATTGTGAACGGAGAAGATGCATTCAGTGTCTCTTTATAGATGCATCTGATGAAGGAAGACATAAAAGGACTCCAAGAGAAACTTCTTAAAGAAATGGTAAATGACATTATCTTGCCTTCATTTTTATTTATTGTTCAAGTATTGCTGTTTGAACATAAATTACTAGAAATTGTAATCTCAGTCCTCTATGAAAAATAAAAATAAGTCAGAATCCAGGTATCACATCCTATCCTCACGCCCTTGTCTGGGTGCTAAAAGGAACAGGCAGATATGCGTATACTGCTTTAGTTCTGAATGTTAACGTGGAAAGGTATCATACTTGATGTGTTAAAAACACCATATACTGTGCACCAGAATTATGCTACTTTAAAAAAAGAAAAAGAAGAAAGATTTTATTGAAAACGTGATGAATGTCATGCTTTTTCCACAGCAAGAAGAGGAACTGTGTAATGTTCGCAGAGGATTGCAGACCTTGTTTCAATCAGAAGATAGAATTCTGAAGTAATATTTTCAGATACCTTCCTGAAATTCAAGGTGAATATAAATAGTATTTTATACTGTAAAATTTGACAATTACATTTTTTTTACAGTCAAGAAAACTATTGTAATGAAAGCATATTTTCCTTAATAATACTAAAATCTTTGTGCATAAGGCATCTCCTTTTATATGTGAGATACTAATTATTTTACTGAATCTGCTGAACTTCAGTATGTAAACTTTAGGATTTGTAGCTTTTGTTTTTGTTTTCAACAAGTTTTGTAGGTTATTTAACTGACTTTTAGAGAAAGCACTTGAATTTCACTTTGAATCTATGTTTTTGCTCTGCGTGTACAGCAATACCCATTTTGTCTGATCCAGAATACAGTCAGAAACTATTTAGGAATCATATTGCCTGTTTTGATCTCAGTCCTATTTGTCTGTGGCGTTTGACTTCTGTAGGAGTTTCTAAGAGAAAACAAAACTCTAAACACTTGTGGTTGAACTACGTTGCAAATATCTGTATTAAATATTTCAAGAAAAATAGATATTGTCTGTCATGTGGTTTGTTTTCTTGTACAGAATGATGGCATTACTATTTTGCTTTAAATCAGTAATACATACTTGCTCAGTCAAATGTGAATGCTGTGCAAATATTTCATGTAAGACAACAGACAGCAAGAGGCTAGCTCTCTGTAGCTCAGAAACACATCCTACATACTAATACAATCTACTCCATATACTTAGATTTCAGATTTCCTAAGAAAATGACCAGTGAGTCATAATTTACACTTCTCCTTTGTTGCCATGTATCAGCTAGAGGGTTTCTTCTGAATATTTATGATGTGCAACTTCTAAGCTAATATTTTCCTTAATTTGCTGTTAAACAACAAGTACCTTGCATTTCACAGCTCCTTAGCACCTGTTTAATCTTTCTTAACTTGCAGTCCTGCGTGTGTGTACTGTAAACTTTTCAGGCTCAGAACAATACCTTTAATATTTTTCATTTAAGTTCTCTTTAAAATTGGGGATTAAAAGCTTAGAAGTAACATATGTAGAGAATAATTGATAGGACGTGTGTGTCTTGGAGCTCCTCTCCATTACCACATGCAGGGCGGCCTCTTTACCGTGGAACCGACTCCAGGGTAAGACTCACAGCATCTTGGCAGCCTGAGCTCACTCAGCACCACACGAACACAATCACAGCTTCTGGAGCAAGGCTGAACAGGCTGCACGCTTGGCTGTAGCTGATGTTATGACCACAGAGGTCTCAAAAGAATATATTAGCCAGTTTTGGGGTAATGGCTCTTCACAACTTAAGTACTTCACAGCCCTTATTTTACATTCCATTATACCTCTTATTTTGTCCTTTGTTAGTTTTTAACATCATACACATCTGTCGTTTCTTCCATTATCCCCCTCTACCCTCTGAACTCTTCTGGTTTTCCTCAGTTTCTTCTCTACAATCCTAATACTGCTTTTATTATCAACACAGAGACCCTTACTTACAGTGTCGTTCTCTAATCTAATTTTTTTCTCATATGTTACTGAAACCATACAGTCTGTGTCTCTCAAACTCATATTTATTTTCATTCCAGCTACTTCTGTATGCAGTTATTACACCATGTTGCTGCTGCTATTATCATCTAACATTTTTAAGAAGCCCAATAGATTGGCTTTCATAATTTTAAGTTGTCTGTTACTTAGGTCTCATGCTGATTGGACTTCCTTCAAACCCTCCAATCATAGTTTCAAACTACTTATCCAGCAGGCGTTCCCTGCTGAACTGTACCACTACCTGCATCTTTGACACTTCACTAGATTAGATGTTAACGCCCTGTTGGCTTGCCCATGTCTGTCCTACAGGTACTTCATATGGCTTTGAGTTGTTCTTCATTGTTTCCTAAGGTTTGTTTTTCAGAGAGAAAAAAGCATGATTTAAAATTGAAATTGAAGGTAGAGTTAAGGTAGTGAAAAAAACCCAACTTAGATCAGAAATGGATGTGCAAGACTTCTGTCCAGTGTGCACTGAGAGTAGAAAGTAGAGGAATTGGTGTTCTTAGACTTCATTGATGGGAAATGGTTTATTGTGAACAGGAAGAGTTGTAAATGGAACATATTTCTTATGAATTAATTCTAAAAACACAAGGCTGTGTTGTCTCTGGAAACTACTATATTCAAACTGCTAGTAAATAATTTGGCCCACTCATCCCATCTACGTAAGTGTCCTTCGTGCTTTTTTAATCTGAGTCTCTGATCTTCGTGGGGTTTATGGTTTTGAGCCTGTGATCACTGTCACCTCCACTAGATGGACCTCAAGAGATGCTGATGACGATTATTTCTTTAACTGGTCTGTTTCAGTTTTATCTGTACATGAAACAGCGCAAGGTTTTAAAAAGTGCACTGCAAGGCCCAAATTATTTTCTTACAGTTAGCACATATTGAAAAAAAATAATACAACTGCTATTTTTAGTGAGGATTCATGATAAAATAGAATTACAAAATTTCACTGTCTGCTTACTAGTCCTTACCCCACCCCATTAACATCTAAAATCTGAGCAGGTACAGTCAAATGGAACGAATGGTAAAACGTGAAGCACATCACAAGGCAGTGTCCACAAAGACGAAGGTCAGCAGAGGGAGGTGCGGTTTTGCTTGAGGCTGGGAAGCCCCAGGAGTCATTCAGAGCAGACACCTCAGTGAAGCGATAGGGAGTGTGCGCTGCAGGCCTGTTCTTTCTTCCACTGGCGCAAAAGCAGCACAAGGAGAGGAGCCTCCCTAAGCTAAACCTGCTTCAGTGGACACCTCCCGAAGTTCCAGCAGTAACGGAGCACAGCATGTGGCCCGGGGAATGCGTGCAGTCTGCAAACCCCTTGATGGGCTTGCCCGCCAGCGAGCGGGCAGCAGTTAGCCGGCAGCAATCCTGTGTGTCGTAAGCAGTCACAGCTTTCTGGCTGTTACCAGAGCAAAGCGGAGAAAAGGCTAGATGCCTGTGATGGAAGGACAGCTGAGAGCAGGGGGAAGGGACGAAGCGCATTGCTGCGTAGCTACAAGATGGTTAAGTCGCGTTAGTAATGCAATCTCTTAGGCATTGTTTGAAATTTAAAAAGCAGCTCTGCATTACCCTTAAAATATTTTTCTGTTTGTTATATCTTTCAACATTATTTTAATGTGTTTTATATGGGTTTTTTTAATCTGTAAAAGCATGTGTCACTACTAAATAGGAGTGTTACTTTCATGGATTAGCCAAGTTTGTAGTTAGCAGTGGGTATCTACTGTCTTCCAACTCAAAATGGTTCTTCTGCTGAAGAAACTTTTCCCTCCCTTCTGTTTATCTTTTTCTGTGTACTACACCTGCACTATCATTATATTGATGTTTAGAACTGATAGTATTTTATTAATAATAAAATGATTGAGGATATAATGAACAGTATGTTAAAAGGCTAATTACAATGTTACATAGTTCTGTGAAAAGCCAGCAAGTTCTAAAATTGCAATAAATAGGAAAAAAGAAATCTTTGGATCAAGTAATTGGGTAATTCAAGTCTTCAACTGACAGTCATGTCAGTCAAACATTAAAAAGTTGTACAAAATTACAGCTAACTGCAGCAAAGCTAGCGAGCCCCACTGGTCCAGGGCACGGTGTTCCCGTGATTCAGGACTTTCTTCCAGCACTGCCCTTACTGACACTGTTTCAGATGCTGAGCTGTACATTCTTACCTTCCATTCTTAAATGCTAGTTTATCCAAAGAACAGCACTGTCTTTGTGTTCCATCTTCCCCACGCTGAGCAGCAGAAGAGGTTTAAAAGTTAGTCCATCCACTATTTGCGTTGATTCTATTTGCCCTCTTGCAGCAATGTAGTCTATACAGACAGTTTTACATACCTTGCTTGCTTTATTTTCACGCTTCCTGGAGACCATCTCAACAACGCTGCAAGACTGAGAGCATGTGTTTCAAATTTTTAACATCAAATGACTTCTTACACGTACAGCATTTAAGACTCGCAGAGTTTGTCTTGTGAGTGTACGTGCCATTTTGTTGCTGTCTCATCAGGCATGCTTTCCCCTTTTTTCCTAATTTTTTTCCCTTTAGTAGTATAGTTTTCAGATGCTTCTGTACGTCAAGCATTATTAGAATGTCTGGCTTTACTTTTTTTTCAACCTGTTTTATTTTCTTTGTTTATTAGCATTTAGTAACCTTTTTCCTTTTACTGGCAAGAAAGCATTGGGATAATCTGTTTGCTACATATTCAGGTACATTGTTAAATTTCTATCTGTGGTTGTTCACTTTGTTACTCTCAGTCGGAATTACTAGTGAACCTAATTGTCACTCTTTAGAGGGCCAGAACGTCACTCGTGTAGAAGGACAATCATGTCATGCTGGTTAGGGTCTGGTCCACAACACCGACATTCCACAAGATGGAAATCTTTAGTTAAGATCATCCTTCTGAAGACTCTTTGTTGACAAAGAAGTGATATGATCTGGTGCATAATACTTGTAGTATCTTCCCTTCCCAACTGTCCCTGGGGAAAAAACAGCTTCAGGAAACATGTTCATTTCCTGCAATAAGTAGTCATTTAATTAAAGAACAAAAGTAACAGGAATCAAAAATGCTTGCAGCTGTGATTCTGTTAGACATTATATAAAAAAGAATGAAATTATAATACATTAAATTAGTTTTTAGAACATGAACTTAAATGTTTTACAAACTAATCGTGGTAAGTTCAAAATGTCTTGTCAACGTAATACTGAATGACAGTGTGTCATGTCCATTTATGTCAGAGGCCTTGGAATGGTAAAGCCTGTACATGCACAACATCTCCTTTTCCAAGATAGACTGCAAACCAGTTTAAAACAGGAGGTAAAGGAGAGTAGTAGTTTCTTTCAGGTAGCTTTACTTCAGTCCTTTCCAGCAGATCATCCCACTCCACAGGTCATCGCTCCTCTGACTTCAGAGCGAAGTACGTCCCGGGTGTTTCTTTTGTATGTAAGTGCTGCAGAGACATCATCTGCAGAGTCCTTCTCTCACATAAACATCAAGGTATCCTGGACTGAACGTTAGGGAAAGGCTTATATATTCCCTGATGTGTGTTCAGCAGCAGTATCAAAAAGTAAAGACAGATTCTTCTCAGAAGAAAATTTCTATGGCCTGTGAAATCTAGGAGAAATAAAAGACGGGTTTTTTAATTGCTTGGAAATGAAATAACCATACCATTTTTAAAAAAGTTTTTTAAAAACTCAGTATTCATTCTGTTTAAAGGGCCAGTAACATTACTGAAGAATATTAGTGACTTTAAGTCCTAATTTTCATCAACACCTTCCACACGCATGCCATGACTGTAGTGTGGTTACAGGCTTCAGGGCCCAGTGTAACCTCTTCACAGGTATTTGTTAGTGCAAATGCAAATATTGGTGTAGGGTTGATTCTGGGTTTCCCCTTTTAGGCACTAAGGCATAGATTGCCACTGGTAGTAATTTCTTTATTGTGCAGTGACCTCTTCATTTTGTAAGAGTTATCAATGTTGAGCTGATGCTTCAGGAAATACGGGGACACACTGTTGGTTTAATGGAATCTGTCTGGAATAAATACACTCTTGCTCTGTAGGCTTGTTCTTGTGTCTGAGATACGTAGTTCAAGTCCCAATCGTTTGTAATGCCTCAGCACTGCTTGTAAATTGGAAGCCTGTTTACTCTTAATATCCTGAACAAATTTCAAAATATATCATAATCTACTTCAACTCCCCAGGTAGCGCCAGTTAGAGAAGGTGCCTCTCGCTTTCAGACATAAACTGCAGACATCCCATTTGGTTTCCCCCTGTATTTGATTGTCAGTGCGGTGATGTCTCACCCTAAACACCGACTCCTGGAATGTTCAAAGGGCCCTAACAATTGCATGAACAGTCTAGAATTATACAAATACAAAATTTAGATGAATGTACTCATTTATGACTTAACTGTATCACCTAGGTCATCTTTTCATGGAACATCCAATGTTAAGCTCGAATTCATTCTGAGTTCAGAAATAAGCAGGGAAACGTGGGCCCAGGCACTGCTGAAGTGAGCCTTCCAGAATGCGAGACTGCACACCAAGTTCCCTGGTACAGTGTTAGACAACTTATTTTAGCAGCAAGCACATCTGAGAATGCTTACAGACACGTCAAGGGTACGCTGTGTCCCAGCAACTCCTAAAATGTGTTGTAACAGCAATTGGACTTGCTCAAGAGACCTAATAGAAATTCTAGGAAATAAGTGGTTGCTATTTAAATGTTTCTCTAACTATAACAAGGTCTTTTTGCAAGTAACAAAGTCTGTGGAATCAGCTTCTCACAATTTTCCCCACTTGGAAAAGGGAAGTGAATGTTTTCATGCATGTGGAACGGTGGTGCCTGTCATCCGTGCTGGCGCATGAAGCATGGGCTCCCTGGCCCAGCCGCTGAGAGCAACAAGAACCCGAACCAGCGACCTCTCTGACGGACTGGCCCTAACTGTGCTTTGGGGCGCTGTGCTACTTCCGACAGCAGCTGGACTGACATGCAGGTGGTACGGAAATCTCCAGGCTGGATCCATCAGAACAAATCCAGCAGGAAGGAATGACGGGCATTATGTATGTCTTGGTATGGTATGAAGAGTTCATATTTCTTAGCGGGGGGTTGCAGTGTTTGTGATAATACAGTTGCACACTCAAGTGCAAAACCTTTATAGAGTGCATTAAGTTGTTCATCTACTTTAAAAAAAACCCAACGCTTTTTCTATACTACGCCCTACGTTTAATTTATTGTCCTAGTTTTGAATCTTGGGTGCAAAGGTTGCAAGCTGAGTGATGTTGAAGGTGTGAGGCCTTCTCAGTTCATGCTAATCAAAGCAAAAACCATAATCCGAAAAGCCAGGTTCTGAACAGGAAGAAATACTTCCATTTTCTTATAAAATAAAGCTTCCTTGGCATAGTCTTCTCCCACATCCAGCCTGCAAGAGCAAAATCTCCAGATTCAGGACTCAAGCAGACTGTTCTTAGCAGGCAATGGGAATATGTAGCTGGAAAACTGACCTCGTCAAATGTTTGCTTGATGCGTGTACCTCCATTTCATTGCTTTTGTATTCATTGAGCTCTTTTCGAATTGCTGCCTGGGAATTGAAAAGAAAAGAAGGTTAACAATTTTGTAGTTATAAGCATTATAAAATACCGGACTCGCAGAGCAGAACAGGAGTTTGCTAGAGTAGAAACAATAGGTGTCTGGCACAGCAAGGCATACTATGCCAGTAGAAATGCTGAGTATTTAGGTTATATGGGTTGGTGATACGACACTTACTCACTTCTGACTGCTGACAGGGTTACCAGAAGCGATCCTGTCAGGAGAATGAAACCACGGTGCTTGTTGTCTCACAGTCCAGTTAAAATGTATCTTAGAAAAATCGATCAGCTGGTCAGCTGACTGTTACGGAATTTCAATGTGTCATTTTTTTATTAAAAATCAGACTGTTTGCTTTATCACCACTTGCAAATACCAGTCTAGACTGTGGTATCACCTTTATCCATAGGATTGCACAGTTACAAGTTAAGAAAAATGTTCTCTTTTGGTGCTTAGTATAATGAAATTCAAGAACATAAAAGTGAGAGCATTCTTTTGTTTAAATGGCATCTGTAAGTTGCAACTGGAACGTACCGCTGCTTTCACAGACTCTTATATGCCTGGTACCTTATCATTTAGCTACCTAAAATTATGAGGCTTATAACCATGTGCATGTTTGATATCAGAGATTTGGCTTATTGAAAGAAAAATGAGGATAAGTGATACATTATTCTACTCTGAAAGGGAAGTTTTTCAGTCACAAATGCAATGGTCAAACTCCTGACCCTGAATTCCTGGTGTGTGCCACTGGTATAGCTAACTGAACTCCAACACTTTCTTTTTAGCTTATAAACCTGCCTAGTTAACAAGAAAAAAACTCCAGTAAAACTAGGAAAAGCCTCACTTTAATACATACACAGTATATACAAGGAAGATATGTGATTAATATATCACAAGAGTTGGGCTTGTTCAGCCTGGAGATGAGAAGGGTCCAGGGAGACCTTATTGCAGCCTTCCAGTACCTGAAGGGGCCTACAAGAAAGCTGGGGGTGGGGGGTGTGGCTTTTTACAAGGGCAGGTAGTGACAGGACAAGGGGTAATGGCTTTAAACTGATGGAGGGGAGATTTACATTAGATATAAAGAAGAAATTCTTTACGGTGAGGGTGGTGAGGCACTGGCACAAGTTGAGATGTTGTGGATGGCCCCTCCGTAGAAGTGTCCAAGGCCAGGCTGGATGAGGCTTGGAGCAACCTGATCTAGTGGAGGGTGTGTCCCTGCCCGTGGCAGGGGTATGGGACTGGAGGATATTTAAGGTCCCTTCCCACCCAAACTGTGCTGTGATTCCATGAAACTGTTTATTACATTTTTTACTGGGGAGACACAGGAATGGAGAATGAAGTGTTTGATCTTCCTGTCAGAACAAAGCAGTAAGGGAATGGTCCTGTAGCTGCCATTTTACACAGCAGTTATCTCAGCATCCCTACTCATTCATTGCTGCAGCACTGAAACGTCAGAACTTATTCAGCAACTGTTCTATCTGGAATCATGCTGAACCGTTTTTCTTACTACTTGAGAACCTAAATGTGAAAGTTAAATTAGGATGTAAATCAGCGATGTGGCAGGTAAGTGATGGAACAAAACCAAGTGTTTATGCTTGTGAAAATGTGGGATCAAATGGCTCCTTGAGAATTCATAGGAAACACGAAATACTTGCATGTTTTGGACAAAACTGCCATTCTGAGGATAAATGTTAATGCTGTACTGGCTGGAAATGTTTTTGTGTTGCAGCTGAAAACATTAAGAAAGATTGTATCCACTTCTTTGTTCTTCTATCAGTTGATGGTCTGAGTAGAATCCTTTATAGTACCACACAGGCAATTTTATAAATAGCATTTTTTATGACACTGTGCATTGGTCAGTGTGGTTTCCACGTAAAACATAATGGTAACGCTTACAGAGATCAGATGTCCCAGAGGTTGATTGTCTTTGCAGAATGTGATGTATCATCTTGGACAAAGTAAACAGAAAGCAGTGATATGTCATTAATTATGTCAGTACCTTATCTGCTGCTGATAGTCTTGTCCACGGTTTATCTGCTCGCCTGTCGTAGTCCTGTGCTTTTGCCACTTCTACATAATCGCTGAATCGAATCAGGATTTTTCTGTCTCTCAGTTCATCAACTGTAGGTCTCTGGTTAAGCTGCATTAGATAGTTTGGTAAAATGAAACCCGTGTTAATAACAAACACATCAACAAACATGCAACATATTCTGCTTCCCATCCTAGCTTAGTGCGCATTTATGTAGATGGAAAAAAAAGCCAGTCCTTGGAAATTCCAGGGAAATAATCCTCCAGAGGATTGTTAGGAGAGTAATAATCATTTAAATGGAGTTGTGGGCTATGGCAGACTGGCTTTATAATGGAAAAAAGAGGAAAGTATTCTAACCTGGATATTGATAACATGCATTTACAATATGTAAAGGTATGATAATGAATTTATGATCTGTGTATAATATCCCATGCCATGGGGTTTTCTACTACAGTCAGCGGCAGATTGTCTGTGTAAGGTTTTCAGGAGTGGACCCACTGTAAGGATTTCAATTTGGCTTTAACAAGTTATTGGCATATTTGTCTTATAATTCCAGCAGGGATTCCTAGGAACATAACAAGTTCTACTTCTGATTCAGAGAAAACCTTAAATGCAAAGAGAAATTTACGGTGGGAGCACAACTACTGCTCAGCTGGGAGTCAGCTCTGCGACTAATGTAAATGTTCTACTAGCTCTCATGTAGCGGAGATAAGGTAGATATATTTAAATTTCATATGACTGGATGCTACTATTGGAGAGAGTGCTGAACAGGATGTATGTTAAGGGAGGTTTTGTGTAATAATGACCTCTATGACTGGTTGATGTTCTATACGTTAGCTTTGCTAAATTTCTAAAAACTAATAGAAGGTATTTCAATATTTTACCTTTCTTGTCAGTCTCTGTTTGATTTCCCTTCTTTCTTCCTGTTCTGTTTGATCGTTTCGTTCTGCCAAGAATATAAAAAAAAAAAAAAAAGATTACTTTCCTCATGAGAAGGATCAGCAGTTTCCAAAGTTCCAGGCAATAATTAGAGCACAGAAAAATTAGTAGCTGGTTCTTAGGGGTATGTTTTGTTAGTTCAGTACATCTCTCTGGTTCTCTATTAGCACATAGAGTTACCTCTCTGTAAGGACACCGTGCTGATGCCAATGTCAGCTTTTCCTGTGCTCTAAACTCCAGTTCCAAGGAGGGTTAATAAAACAACAGCAGCCACACCAATTCTCCAATTGTGTCAACTTTAGAAGGAAAATCAAAATATTCCATAGTTGTTCATCATTTATTATTTGCCACATTGCTGGAGCCCTTCATTGCTGTAGGTGCTGAAAAGACATTGCAGCAGCTTCAGGGAAAGGATATTCTTTCCTGCGTAACCTTATTCTCAAGCTACATCTTGAGATGGTCACGCTGCCACAATAGTTATCTTTGCCTTGCATGCTTTTCCCTCTGCTATTCAGGATGTGCCACTGACATTAGAACCCCTTTATCCTCATGGGCTTTTCCTTTGTAGCGTTCCATTCTAACCTAAGCCAGCTTGCTTTGTGTGTTGTGCCTATTAACATTCAAGCCGTGATAACTCCTACACGCTGGGTCTAAAAATAGACCAGAGCGCCGTAACACTGTGTGAAATATATCCTTTGCCTTGGGAAACAAGTTAATGGCGTTTCTATTTCTAGTACTGTCTGTTACTAAATTAAGGCATGAGCCTGTGTCCTGAACAAAGCTAAAAGCCTGGAGAAAAATGTTTAACCATTCTGGGATTCTCTAGATACTACTGTGAAGTTGATTACACCACTTGCATTAGGTATTTCCACTGGTAAAGCACACATGTGATTTTTAATATGCCTCGAAGAAACACTAGCACTGCAGATGAGTTTCCAAAATGCTATTTTTAGTAACGAAGTATTCTTCCCCCTTATTTTTATGCTCATTAGATTACACTGAAATGCAATTGTAAGTATCTGTTCAAAATTGCATAGTAGTGCATAGCCACAACTGGCTATAGAGTAGAACTGTAAATCAAACGAATCTAAAAGGCTATAATGTGCTGTATTACAATTCGGTGGCAAGGCACACAAATTTAAGAGAGAATAGGACAGCTAAACTTAGTGTTCTGACAGGAAGGAGCAGCTATTTAAGTCCGGAATGCTTAAAAAGAGAACAGATTTTAAAAGTAGGGTGTATTCTAAGATGTAGAGATGCCTGCAGGAAGTTACTAATATGCTTCACTCAGTTTTAATTCACCCCTTTTAGAGTAGATATTCTTATCTATATATTTTTATTAAAAGAAGATAAATTTCTTTGGGGTAGTGCCTTTTAAGATATGACTGTGACATGCACTGAGAGAATTCCTAAACAAAAGAAAACCGACAAATACACATTTCTGATCAAAAAACACTTTGCCATATCCACTAAACACAGTGACCCATTTCTACGAGACATTCACTTGGGTTCAGTGCTTATTTCCAGCTTCAAAAAATACAAGAAACGGTTCTTTTAGAAAAAATAAAGCAAGATTTGATAGGAAATGCTAGCAAGGGCATTACAAAACCCAGGCGTTATTACAGAGGCGAACCAGAGAGGTTTTCCCGTCAACATCCCTCTGCCTAGATCTGCTCATTAGTGAGGGATGGTTGGATAAATCTCAGTAGAGAGACGCTCCCAATTACGAAGTGGCATGCGCAGTACTGTAATTCATTTTGCTGCTCTGTGAGTAATCCAGGAAACTCTTAGCTGTGCGTGACACTAAACCAATTCCTGGTGTTAAGAATGAACCGAGGATTGTACAGTGTGTTTTCGGAGATGCTGCCTTCTTCAGTGAGAATCTCAGCTTTCTGTTCCATACAGGAAGAACACACCTGAACACCTGGGTTGTGATTTTAGCTCATATGCTTTCTGTTTCTATAGTTGAAGGACATAAAAAACCAACAAAATCGTAAGAAAGTGTTGAGTTTCTTAGCTTTTAATTATTATTTTTATCTCAGAAACATCTCCCTAAGGGAGATAAGAAGTCACTTCTTTTAATCTTAGAGAGATGTGTTTTAAAATTACATAGTAGTTGTACTCGGGCACTTGCAATGTGCCTCTTTTTCATGGAGTTGTGCAGATGTGAATTATTAGTCCTTAAAACAGCTTTGGGTGTATCATTGCTTCTGTTAGCGGTATGTATTGTGAACATCAAAGGTATTAGGAAACCTAGGACGCAACCGTACAAACCCTTACAGCCCTTACAACAGAGGAGGTTGTAGGGATTTCACTGAAGGGTACTTATGCTGCTCCAGCTTTGTATGTCACACCCAATCCAGGTGTTTTTAAAGTCCGTAAGAAGAATGTCAATATCACTACTAATAAAAGGAGACTTTACTGATTTTCAAAATCACTCAAAACTGAGACTAGAGTTGTTGCATCTTTCCAGCCTTTTCAGATTACAACTGACACAGCTAAAGGATGACCTTAGCTCTTTAAAAGACACCCCGCTTTTTATGTAATGAAAAGGTAAACAAAATAGGAGTGGTTCTGATCTCAGCTGAACCTGTATAAAGCCTCAGCAACTGAACTGAAATCAATAAATTTGCTCCACACTGGGAGCTCTTTAAATGAGATACAAATCTAGATCAGTATGTTTAGCTGACATTCAGGAAATATCTTTAATTCAGCTTTATCTTCTTTCTCCTTTATCTCTCGCTAAGCTCATTATATGAATGTATTCAAACTTTTTTATTATTAAAGCTGGTCAGTTTAACCCAGATTAAGGATGTAACCAGCACACTTCAAAAAGTACACATAAAGGAACAGTAGAGACCAGCTCTTCCTTAGCCAGGAAAAAACCCAAAGAAACACATTTTCAGAGATCTTAGGTACTGACTCTTGACAATCTGGCCCCACATACTGGGTTAATGCTTCTTCTTGTCTCTTGTGGTAGATGACAGGCAAAGTTAGGCCAAGTTCATCCATTCACATTTGCAAAGAACATACCCTGTTCCTCACTTAGCTGTGGATGTGTTAGATACATCTACCAGGTGCGATGCACGCAAACAGTACTGAAAATACCGGTAAATACGATTTGACTATGGAATTCCTTTGTGTTATAACTGAAATGAAACCCCCAATAACTTCAGTGGCAGGAGCATAAGGTTTTTCCTATGAACTACTACAAAAGTTCTGAGACATTGAATTTTAGGTAACAAAATGTAGATAACTATTCCTAGCGAATTACAAATCCATTAATAATTAAATAGCATAGGCAGTGTGGCTTGTCTGATATAAGCTATGTGGCTTTATGGTTTATGCTTGTTTAATGAGAAACAAGCTATTGTTCACATGATGCTGGTTTTTGTCTTTCAACACTAAATTCATGATGAAAGTAACAGAAGCAATACACTTGCCCTTCAAGCAGATGGCCTCCCCCTTTCCCCTGTCTGAGATTCACAATGGAGACAATTGTAAAGATCTCTCTCACCTTCCTGTAACTTAGAGGATTCCCCACACTTGTAAGGGAAGGGATTATGGTCACCACTTGTTTGATCCCCAGGTCAGAACACCAATCTTCAGGAACAGAGTTCCAAGTTTCTGCCTTGTGTGTATTTGAGAGATGTTGAGACCATTCCCCTGTGGCAGCACCTGTAACAGGCCTGGAACTGTCCCTCTAATAACTCAGAATGGTCTTTCTTTGACTTGCCTTTGGGAAGGTCTCTAATGATATGAACAAATGTACTTGCTAGAAGAATCACACCTCTGCAAGGATGCTCTGTCCATTCCCCTTTAGCTTTGGTGGTATTCAGTGTATGGTTTCCCAGGACTGCCCACATCTTGAAAAATAACAGTCCAACTCTGATTGCACTGCGTGACACTAAGATTGTATTCCCCTCTTAGACATCCATAACAGTGTAATCAGAACGATTTGAAATCCTACATTTGAACAAGTCATTCTTTTTTGTACTAAACTGCATGCCTTTATCAAGTTGTAAAATTTGATTCCTGCAGTATGTGAAACCAATGACATGTGAAAAATTAAAACTTTCAGGTACAGGAAATAATCCCAGTGAATGAATTTGTCTATTTAAAATAATATGTTCTAGAAGTGGAATCACTGGTTTCAACAAACACATATAAAATACTTTAGGAAAAAAATACTCACGTTTAAGTATATTTCTTCTTTCTAGCTCCTCAACAGCAGGTCTTTGGCTGAGTCGCCTGCGGAAAAACACCAAAATCACATTTTGTACCATGCCTGTTCTTTGCAAAGTCTGCAGTATTCTCAGTTCTGGTTGGTGTTTTCCTCAGGGAGGGGACTACAAAATCCCTCTCCAGGATTCAGGAAGAAAAAAACCCAAAACCACAAGAATCCTGGCACCAGAATGCTTTCTTATATTATTGTTCCCAAATGTCAGCAATGCAGGTAGAAGTTCTCTAGTTTGCTCTGCTGCCAGTGCAGTGCTTCCTCAGAACATGCATCCTTTTCACCATACTTTCCAGACAGTCAGTTGGAACCAGTGCTCTCCAACAGTTAAATTCAGTCTTGAGGGAGTATTTAAGGTGGTTATCAAATGAGTTTCACAGTCATCTTCTGTAGCTATCACTGCCTCTACCTTTTAATCTCATGTAGCAGCGGGCTTCCTTTTTCTTCTAGTAACACCAGTGGTGCATCCTGACAAAATGCAGACTTCCCAGAAATAAAGCTTTCCTGTGGTTTCCCGACTACACGTCTAACAGACCAATCCAGCAGCTCTCCTCCTGCCTGCTGAATAAAATTCGTGTGCTGCTCACAGCCTCACGCTGCCTGAACGGAGTGTCTCATGCAGTTTCACCTCCCCTTTTCAGTAGTGCTGCTTCAGGATTGAGTCTTCAAATCATATGATCAGCGCCACAGCGATTTTATACTGCATACTAAATGAGACTTCCCCACGAGACACTGCTAATATCTGCAGAGAATCTCAGGTAATTGAACCCCTCCCCTAGGCAGACACACACAAGCTGCAGTTGCTAGCTTTCAATTAATAATCCAGCAAGCAGATCGGAAAGAGTTTATGATGCTTTCTGGCCAGCGTTCTGGCAACGTTAAGGATTCTCATCGTCTCCTCTCCAGCAGATGTTGCCAAGCCAGAGATGAAGTTACAGACACAAAGAAATACTCAGAGCAGGGACCACACTGCAAACCACTGCTGCAGTAGTTATCCCTCTGTTGTGTATAGGAAATACAGGAATGACCATAAAGTGATGCTATAACAAGATCTACATTTTATCAAGAGATGAAAAAAGGAAGTAACCGTTAACAGACTGTCAAAGAACCAGTAAAAGTACCTGATTCTAATTTCTCCTTCTTTTGTAAGGTTTCCCAAATATACCTTCAAAATCAGCTGTCTGCATGTTATGAGAGCAACAGCACAAAATACAAATGCAACTCCTTCTCCTTTTTTATTTAATTTCTCTGAGATCAACGGGAAAGCACTCATCTTTTGCAACAGAGAGGCATCACAACTCCTATACCACATTCACACCAGCAGAAAACTTAAGGTGATGAGCTCTCGTGCTCAGAAACACCTACAGCCTAACTCTCATTCTTTCTACCTAACATTTTGTATCACCTAAGGTTTTTCTCCCGGTGTCTGGATTTCCCTGTGAAGTAATAAATTGGATACTCCAGCAATGGAAGTTGCACTAATCCAAACTGAAACAGGAATGATGCTGAAATGCCCTACTAAAGGCTTTAAATATATTTTTTTAATTCCTGTTACCCTTGGACTCCTCCCTCATTTCCCTGTATGTCTCAGAAATGATACAACTCTGGCTAGGTTTTATTTGAAAGAGATTAATGTGCATTTTATAATATAAATCAGGGAAGAATGACTTACTCAGAGCTTATCTGGAAATGAAAGGTCCACCTGACCTGCTGCTCACATGCCTCTCTCTCAAGCCATTCTTAATTACAGCCTTTCCCTGCGAGATTTATAGATTCTCCCAAAATCTGTACATTAGATTTCAGAGGCCCCTTTTAAAGTGGGTGATTAAAAGCCTAACAAATTATTTAAAACAGTGTGAGAATGCGTATGTATATGAATGTTCTGTATATTTTTATATATATGTAGTTACAATATGTGTCATGGTGAATTATTTAAAACCCTGTTTCCCTTTTAGCTTTGATAAATACACAGTAGATGCCCAGAGACAACAACATATTTTTGTGCACACCCTCAGCTTTGCCCACAACAGAAGGAAAAGGTGCAGATATATCCAGGCATACAGACACACGAGGGCATTCCATTTTTTTCCCAGTTTTTCAGAGATACAGTGCACACTTTCAAGCATTCTGCCACAGCCGTGCAACTATATTTGCTATTCTTCAAAATCAAATTCTATCAGGATTTCAGGAAGCTGGGGATAGGGTGAAAACACTAAATACCGTGAGAGTCACGCTCAAACTATGAGAAGTGGCAGCACTACTGACATCGTTGCTACCAAGGTGCAGGGACATTTTGCTTCTATCTATTATATTATTTTTTGCTGTTCAGATAAAAGCCTCTGCCTGCACAGAAACCCCTTGCGTTTGCTTCCTCTGCTGCGCAAGAGGTGCTGAACGGTGGCTGGGCTCCGGGGCACAACTCTGCGAAGGGGAGGGACTCCAGATGCCCTGAACGAGGGGAAGCGGCTGTGAGCACGGCCCTGCCGGGCGAGTGAGGGCAGGGAGGGCCACACGTATCTGCTGAGCTGTGCTGGAGGAAATAAGGACCTGAGGCGAAGTTTCCGCAGGAGGGTCTTTTCCACATCCAGAGAGGAGCATGCCTGCTCGCAGAGCACACTGCCTTGCCTGATCATCCGTCACAGCAAGAAACTAGTGCTGCTGTGGGTATTTACCGTGCAAGCAGTTTGTCCTGCCGGACTTGCTCAGCAGCTTTGGGAGGATGGAGTAGGGTGCTTCATCCCCCCAGTCCCAGCTGGGCAGCTCCAGTCGCACTTTGTTTCTTCAGAAGGGGACTCGCAGTCCCCTTGGGCACTGCCAGCTTACCTCAGAACTTGCCTGCAGCCGGGCTCGCAGCAAGATAAGGACAAAGACCTTTCTGAGGGCCCCTGTCAGGTCAGCGGCTCAGCAAGGGAAGCTGCAGGTTACCTCTGTCAAGAAAGTGTGTCCCTCTTCGAAGGGAGTTTTTTAGTAATAACTCATTTCAGATGAGTTTGTGCCTCTACTTGGGTGAGGTGTTCTGGCACTGTGGGGCTAGATGTGCCCTCCCAAACAACTGCTCCATTTTGCATATTACTTACTTCCAGGATTTTTTTTTCCTTCCAAGCTGTTAAAATAGGAAGTACACTACTGACAGAACCAGAAAACATCCCCTGTGCGTTGAGCTCAGCATGTTTCCTCAGGAGGCCATCCGGCCCTGCGGAGAGGCAGCACTGCGGCCTCAGAAACGCTGCTGCGCCTCAGGGAGACCTGGTGCAGGAAAATGGCGGCTGGCTCTCCTCACACTGCTGTTGGGGAGTGCGGACTAAGAAACGGGTACTGAGAGGCAAAGGCTCTAGAGAGGGGATGCTCTATCTCCCACATTTAAAGGAGATAAACTCCGCAGAATAACAATTACCAGCAAACTACACTGCAGTAGAGGAGGTGGTGTGTGATCCCGGAGAATGAAGCAGGCATCTGCCATGAAGCAGCTTTTGTGAGGGCTAAAAACTGAACCCTCAGTGGACTGTGGATGATCTGCACAAGCTTTACACAGAGAGAATTTTGTACTACAGACGAAAGGGCCATTTTCAAGTGAAGTCAAGTCCTGGCTCGTTTCCTGTGGGCTCAGCAAAACACCTGCACCTGAGTGTGGGTGGGTGTAGGGCTCCACTCTGGGGGTAGCCTGCACCTGCCCTGGGTGCCATACTGCTCTGCAGCTTTAGGAGCTACTTGAGGTGTGAGGCTTGTGTGAGGGTCCAGCACTGCTACAATGCTGAGGTGGACATGGTTGGGTAAGTCCTGTGCTTTCTGTTCATATTGGTTTTTTATCTGTGGACTCACAGCCCCCATGGGACTCGCCTCAGTGAGGTGGCTGTAAACTCTGGGAGTACTAACACAGTGCACCACTTCTGTTGTGTCACAGTAATGGTTTCTTTTCAGTTGATTTAGATATCTATTGTTTGCTTGCTTTTGGAAAAGCATCTAATTAATGCTGTTGTGTTCTTGGGCAGTATTAAAACCCAGGATTGGGTATTTTGGCAGTCTGCTGAGGCAAGCATGCTCCCTCTGAGCACCTCCACAGAGCCAGCCATTTCTGGAAAAGTCTTGAAAGCTTTCTTGAAAACCTCTAAGTAACTTGCAGGCAAGTCCCATCTCTGTCCAGGTCACAGATTCAGAGTGGTAGGGGTGGAAAGGGACCTCTAGAGATCATCTAGTCCAACCCCCCTGCCAGAGCAGGATCACCTGGAGCAGATCACACAGGAACAAGTCCAAGTGGCTTTGGAAAGTCTCCAGAGAAGGAGACTCCCCCCCTCTCTGGGCAGCCTGTCCCAGTGCTCTGTCACCCTCACAGTTTCAACCTCATATTTCCTCATGTTCAGGTTGAACCTTCTGTTTTCCAGTTTATAGCCATTGCCCCTCGTCCTGTCACTGGGCACCACTGAGAAGAGCCTGGCCCCATCCTCCTGACACCCACCCTTTAGATATTGATAAGCATTGATAAGATCCCCCCCTCAGCCTCCTCCAAGCTAACAGACCCAGCTCTCTCAGCCTTTCCTCATATGGAAGGTGCTCCAGGCCCTTAATCATCGTAGTGGCCCTGCACTGGACCCTCTCCAGTAGTTACTTGTCCTTCTTGAGCTGAGGAGCCCAGAACTGGACACGTTGGATGGCCACACAGCCTTCTGGCATGGCAGCCACTCGTCCCAGTTTTGTGGGGTCAGAAAACTTGCTGAGAGTACATTCTGTCCCTTTGTCCAGGTCATTGATGAATATATTGAATAGTGCTGGGTCCAGCACTGACCCCTGGGGGATGCCTCTAGCCACAGGCCTCCAACTAGAGTCTGCCTCATTGACCACAGGTCCCCCATGGTGTAACTGTATGGACTGTCATTGATGTTGGCATGGCCTCACGTTAAGAGTGTCTGCTCCAGGAATTTGCTTCCCCATTCGTTTAAACCACGGGATGCCCAAAAGCAGCAGTAAGCAGAGCTGAACCAGCAGCGCCTCAGTCGAGGTGACTGCAGCTGCCTCACGGAAACCGAGCAGAACTGGAGGCGCCAATGTGGCTTCCCTGTAAATGATGTTTGGGTACAGTTCAGGCAGTTTGTGTGATGTATCAGTGATGCTCCAAATTTGGATAGAGAGCAAAATCTGAATTTTTTCCCACAATGCTAAAGCGGTCACCGTAAGTCGAGGACAGGGGGTGACACACAACGCTACACAGACAGCTCTTTTGAAGTTCAGAAAAATAATAACGTTTGTGTTCTGTGCAAAGCAAGCATAACCCTTCAATCATCAGGAGTTCTTCAGCTGTTTGAAGTTTGGAGAATGTTCTGGGGGTGTTTTCAGATTATAATGTTTTCTCTGTTAATTTGGGCTTAGAAAGGTAACTGGAAAAACTTATATGTTTCTATCTCTTGGAAACCAAGGACTTTGCCTGCTCCCATGTCCTCTGCAGTGTTACTCCTGAGGGTGAGAGGAGCAGGTCATTGCAGGTTAGCTCAGTCACCTGTGATTCACCCCAAGAACACCCTGCAGGTACAGCCATGTGTACTCTAGGTCTCAAAGTACCTTGGATGCTGAGAGTCTGCACGTGGCCTCAACATATTTGTTTTCTCTGTGCAATGTGCACATGGGAACCCTGTGACTTCATGAGTGCTCCATGCTGGCTCTGAGAGGGGCAATAAATCTATGTGTGTCTGGCTGTTTCCCTTGACGTACATGTGTGGTGTATAATTGTAGCAAAACAGGCTGCTCAGGGAGATGACAAATACTGCCCCTACCAGCCCGACGCAAGGGGAAGTCTCTGTTGGCTGGTGTGGTGGAGTGGGCTGTAGCCCTCCGCCACGAGAGGCCGGTTGGAGGTCCTGCTAACTAATGTGTTCAACAGATGCACAAGTGCAGGCACTGGAGTTGGCTTCAAGGGGAAAACCACTAATTGCTTGTCCCCTCTGGAGCAAGGTCACATGTACATGAGCCCAACAACTCTGAAATGTGCCTGTGACTGCTGATCAATAGATCAATATTTACTTCACAGTGTCAGATTGTCGTCTTCTTATTCCAGGGAATTAATGTCTTGGGACCAGCATTACACCAAGGTTGATGGTATTAGACTGTTACAGGTGACTGAATCTTCAGCAGTCTCAGGATTTGCATGTCACTAGGATGCCAGGGTCTGCTATCAGATGGGCAATTCATCAGCATGTCCTATAAGCAGGAGATGCTGCCAAGTTCTTCGTCCTCATAATTAATCTTAGCAGTGTCTGCTTTGTCCGTTGTGGGAACTGCGTCTCGGCAAAGCCACAGCAAGATGTGGGCTTGCAGGTATGGGCACGGAATAGCTGATGAGAGAAAACAGCCCCCCGGTAAGTGTACGGGGCTATGCTGACTTCCCACACCTCACACAGTCCATCTTTTCTAGCTCTGCTTACTAGTATGCTTACTCTAGTATTCAGTCTCAGCTGCCTGGCAGACCCTAGCCAGCATTCAGCAGAATCCACTGCAAAAAAGCTTGTGTTCTTGGTTCATGGTGTGTCTTATCTGTCCCCAAAATGTATTCTGTTGTTTCTCAAATACATTTTTGCATAGTCTGCACAGTGTCTGCATGTATGATTATCATAAATGGTACTTCTTTTGGATTTGTAGCTGAAGACAAAACACATACTATGGAACCCTGTCTCTGCCTTAGATCCATGTGATTCTGATAGTCTTCTACAAAGGGAGGGGTAGACAGGGTGGATTTGGACACGTGCGTGTGCCTGTGGACTCTGGGCTGACCAGTGAGCAATCAATCCAGCCTTCAGTAAGTGAGCTGTAGCCGGCAGCAATTGCATTGATTGTCTCTTGTGATGTGTAGTTTTGCAGATAGAGTTGGGAAGGAGGGTGGTGGGGAGGATTTCTCACAGGAGAGCTCCACCCCAGGCAAAGGGAAGAAAAATGGGAGCGCTCTGTGCTTGCTCCTCATAAAGCAGCTTGTGTCTGCTGCCCATCAGGAGGCAAAGGCTCTGCCTCTTAAATTGGCATCTCTATTATCAGAACATCATGTTCAATTCAACAAGTAGTTTATTTTCATCCTTCCTATAAGTAGCTGTGAAGAGGATGTGTGCCAGGGCTTTGAGTCACCCACACGCTGCACTGTGGCAGTGCAGTACTGCTTGCAATGTTCAATTACGGGTAGTAGTAAATCCTTGGTAGGTGGGACTTGCCTTTTACAGTCTGTACAAAATTAGAAGGCAGACACTGAGACACAAACTTGTTTCTACCCCAAGGTAATTCTGGAGCATGTAAAAAGTGGTAGCTGAGTGACATGCAAGCCTTTCCCGTAACAGGATGAGTAGTTACTGCCATTCTCTGGTATTCAGAGGCTACAGAGCAGTATGAACGAGGCGAGTTCATATGGCAGATTCTGCAAGTTGCATGCAACAACTTTACTGCTTTAAAACTGCTCAATAGCTTTGTGTCTATGTTCTTTTGTGAACTATTTTTTGCATCCAAACAAGAAAACTGCCTTTGGGTGTCCAGTCGAAGATACTGGATAAATGCAGAGGCCATATATATTGCCTTAATTACATTCATTTAGCCTTCAGTTTTGTCTGGATTCTCAAGGCTACAAATCAGCAAGAGTTCTGTAAATTTTGTTGTCACTCATCTCGCAGGCAATTACAGTTGTCCATCATTATAATTTCTATGCTAGAAAGCCTGCAATGAGGAGTTCAGATTTCAGTTGGAATAAAAACTACACACTTGCCCAGCCTGATCCCTGTATCATAACCTGCTGTCCCTGAGTGACCTACATCCTTGTGGCAGGTCTGCTGTTGCATAGTGTTACCGAGTGATAAGCACTGTGTGGGCTGAAATGCACCCACAGAGCCAGTATCTAATTATGTGAGAGGATTCAGTTGGAGAAGGCTTTACGGTAATCACTGTTTTCACTACCTGTGAAAGCCCTGCTGCATTCGACCTTTGGTTTCATAGTTATTCTCAATGTGTGAGGAAGAAAGGCCAGACCCAGCTGGAGAGCAAAATCTGTCTGTCAGTTCAAAGGCCTGGTGCAAAGTTCAGTGAAGATGCTGAGCATCCTTCCACCACCTTCAGGAGGCTTTTCCTTTTGTACCTCTCTCAACATGCAGTTAAGGACTCCTGGGCAATGTTGTGGCACATTCCAGGATCAACGTAACATAAGGGTTTTCATTTTCAGTTGAGTTATCAGTTAATATAAAAGAACTAATGCACTTACATTAGGGTGTAAATGTAATAGCTGCTTATTTCAGAGCAGGAGCTGTCTCTCCCTTCCACCTGCTCCCCCCACTCTGTGGTTTAACAGAGCTGCTAGATAGTGGATCTGTCCTGTTTGTAATAGAATTATAACATTTAGACATTAGGGTGACAAAAATACAACTGATTATTCAGCCAAACGCATACTCTGAGATTGTAGTTTGAGGAGTGGTTTTTTTGGTAGCACTGACAGTATGAGCAGCACTACTTCTTGCTCTTGCTTCTGCTTTGCCTTACAGCTGAGCAGGGAACTGGTTTGGGGAATACATCTAAGCTAAAAATAGCTCAGCAAGAAAAACTGCTGAAAGAACATGCTCTTCAAATAACAGTGCAAGTGGTGCAGACTCCCAGTGCAACTCTGCTGAAGGCTGATGAGTGCTCAGGGCTGTGTAGTAAAATGTATGTTGAAGGGTCATCCAACTGAAACCACATGCTGGTTATGATCTAGGTCATGCTGTGCAGGTCACTGAAAATGGTGAAAAATGTTTTATTGCAAAGCAATAGGTTTGGGGTTTGGATTTTTTTCCCCCTCTCTGAAGCAGGAGTAAAGCTCTGGAGCCCTGTGTTTCCCTCCCCACCCCCCTGAAAAAAAAAGGCAATATTACATATCTCAGATTGGAACAAATTGAGAACATTGTGGCTTTGATGCCTCAGGACAAGCAAACAAAAGCAATTATATACATCCTAGTGGTTTAGTTCTATCCCATTATGTATGTATTATATTATTTTAAATAAAGACATCTGCCACTGCTGTAGTGGTACTAAAATCAACTCTGATAGAAACTGCTTGAGCAACAGTAGGAAGTCTGCAAATCAATCACGAGTAGACCAGAAGCAAATAAAATCTTAGCCCAGTGCTGGGGACTGCCACTTTACTGAGACTTCCCAAAACTGCTGGTGGAACGGCTGCATACTCCTGGGTGCTCACTGGGTAGTGATATGTACGGGGCTGGGGGGTGGGGGGGGAGAGGAGAGGAAAGAAGAGGGAGGCAAAAAAAGTTAGGTTTAAACTTCAATGTATAAATTATGCCAATGCAATGCTTGTGCTTGTTCTGTAGGGAGACTAAGGCTGGGTTGCCAGCCACCCTTGAGCCCAGTGCAAAATGAAGTGTCTGTAGGCTAATGAGGCCAGGAAAACAATTTCAGCCACCACAGTCAGAGGGAACAGGGTCAACAGGACAAAAATACATGTCAGTTTGGAGTGTAGCACTAGCTACATTTCAGAGTCCATCAAATAGAGATACTGTACATGAATGGAAGTGTCCCAAAATGTCCTGAATTCAGCTAGGATGCTCACGGTTGCACAGCTAGTGTTAAGACCCACAGTACTGCCTACTTAACCTATAAACAGTTGTCGCTACCAACAGATGCCACTGCGATGTACAACTGTGAGATTTGGGTCACTGGAAGAAACTACAACTGGATTTGCAGAGAGCAGACAAAGAACTATTAGTATGCATAGCTTGTCAGCCTGCCTCTGCCGACTATATGTAAATTCTCCTCCACCCCCTCATTTAATGCAGCATTATTTGGGAATGGCCATTCTTGCCATGGATACAAGCTGCCCCATGCAGTGTGAGCTCCGGAGAACAGACTCCTCTGTTCCTTGTAACCTGTATTTGTATGTAAAGGACTCTTCAGCAATTTGCAAAGTCTGTGAAGTGACAAACATCTGCAGGCATATTTGCCCCTGCAAGGTGTTGCATAAAGCAACAGCAAGGATTTACCGCAGAGCTGGTGGTATCAAGCTGTGTGAGCCTACTAACCCAGCAGCTTCAAACCCTAACAGCAGAGGGCATGCCGTGTCGCTTTGCAAGCTGGTAGTGATGTCAGGCTTTATGCCAGGGGATAACTTTCTTAATCACTGAAGTAAATCAAGGAAAACGCGCCACTCTCTTGGCATTGTCTAATCCCTAAAGAAAAAAAACTAAATGATAGTAATTCCTAAAATTGCAAATGCTTCTAGGACAGACGGTCCCTGCTGGGACCATACGTATGACTGTGCACCTGCTATCAAACTGCAGGGATCTCTCTGGGAACACTTTGCTTGGCAACATGAGTACTTTCGAGTTCTCTCCTGTCACTCACCCACACAGCATCTCCAAAAGGATGGGATATCCCTGCCTTCAGATAGCATATCACCATCTGTTGTGCTATTTTCTAGTTCTCTTGTGCACACTGTTGTTAGCCCAGCATTTCTCAGCACAGAGCTAGACCAACAGCTTGCCCTCATGCTGTCATTAACCAAGGCCAGCCAGGACCACACGGCCTTTGCCCACAGCATGATCTGAATCCTGCTTCTTTACTGCATTCCTGTTTATTTTATTTTAATATTTTGGGTTTTTTTTTAATTTCTCTTGAGGTTATCTGTTGATCTTCTATGTAAAGAGTGTTCCTGCTATCAGCATAAAGAGTGAAATGAGAAATTCCATTGACAGCTCAAAGATGTGGCCCACGCACTCTGTAGGAGTGTGAGTCCCCTGGTCGCAACAACAGGAATAATCATCTATTTTGTAATTATTTCACCAGCAGATCTCACAGTGCTCTGCAAAGCTGATCTGTATGGTTACCTCTATTGTACACAATAGGAAAATGTGGCAAAGTGTCTTGTCTGGAAAACTAGACTTGCAGACCCTCCAGGAATTCATTCACTTACCACTGCAAATGGTATTTTAGTGATTCTGTTTTTCTTTGTTTGGTTGTGTTGAGTATGACTTGTCACTTGATGCAGCAAAGTGTGACACTAGGCATTACAGGCAGGCTAATTTACATGCAAATGCAGAGGATTTGAATTCAAAAATGTCATCCTCTACTCTCTCTGCTCTTCCACAAAGCTACTTGGGACCCTCCTTAGCTCCATTTAGGATCCTGTGTTTAGTTGTGGTGCTGTAAATCCAAATAGAGGTTGCTGGCAAATTATAATCAGGACAGAAAATTCTGAGCCTTCGAAATCTGGGTTCCTCAACTGAATAAAATGTAAGAATTTATTTGCATAACACTTCCTATTGAGCTGAGTGTTTAGTTTTGACATTATAACTTGTACAATGTACACTGTCTTTTCCTTTCAAAGTGCAAGGCTGCAACAGGAAACTTTTGTGAAGTCTCAGTGTTCTTGGGAAAGGATTCAATTTTACCAGATCCATGTCTCCTTAGAGTTGCTTTCTGGCTGCTGAGTGACTGCTAGGATAGGGGGGAGCTAAGCAAAGCAATGTAAGGTGGCAGTGACTTCATCAAAGCTAGAACAGGCTTGTTCCCTCTGTAAATGACCTCCATCGTACACTGGTTTCTTAGGCTTTTGCAGCATGTTTTTTCATTGTGACTGATGCACAGCAGGTCACAGGCAATGCTTTGTTTGAGTGCTGGGCCTCTGGTCCACTAGAAAGTCCCTGCAAACCCTGAGCTTCATGTTCCAATCATCCTTGTAGACCTAAGCTTGGTGTTTCCACTGCTTACTGTGTTACCTTTTTCCTTTATACTGTAAACAGGCTGCAAAAGGATTTCCTTAGACTTAATTGCACAATGCCTATAAATATAGCTTTCCTTACCACATTAGTGCTGGTTTGTTTAACCTTTCCTTGAGAAGGAGGATTTTGCCCCTGTTGGGTGGTATGTGGAAGTACTGTGGTCTCTCCCTGGGATAATTATAATAATAAGGCTGCAGTGTAGCCTGGCCAGAATATGGCTTTTGCAGACACCCTCAAATTAGCCTGATCTCTTTGCAATAGACAGCTGCTATCTGGAGAGACTGTTGTGAGATTCTGGCTCCTTAGTTTTTCAGAAATCATGGTAAAAACATAATGAAGTATTAATTCCTTCGGAATTTAATTTGCTTAATGAATATGATCTTCTCAAGCAAATGACAATGGCTGCTCATCTGTGAAGACTTGATTTTGAGGGCTTTTTTTCAACAGTGAGGCACGCATGTTTTTATTCTGGTGTCTGTCTCTTGGCCAAGCAGTATTTTGTGTAGTGTTAACAAAACAACTCTCACACCTTTGTACAACAATGGACTAACTAGACTGAAGTAATCAGTTTCTAATGGGATTTTATGACTGTGCTGGTTCTTCAAGCAGGTGTCTTTCCTAATTGCCTAGATACAGTCCTCTGCATAAATGGACTTTGAACAGAAGGAAGTCTTCAACCTCCAAAGGTGTTGTCTGTTTTGTTTTTTACTGGATAAATACTTGAGCATGGATTGATAAATCTGGGAGTCCTTTTTTTGTATTTTGGTGTGTTACATGTGACAGCTAAAGAAAAAAGATAGAAAATAAGTGCTTTCCAGGAAAAAACCCACTCTCCAGAGACTAGAGAGGTCAAGGAAGTGTGCTGGCCACTTGGATGATTTAATTATCCTGAAAAAACAGATACTGAAGGAAACTTGCAATGCTCTGTTTGACCCAAGAAGTTCCCAAGTTACACAAATAAACAGGAAAAGCCCCACAAGACCTGACTGTACAGCTGCAGCTTGCCAGGTAGACAAAGGCAATGGAATCAAAAAGATTTAGCTACATTTTAATAATTGATTTGCCTTTACAATATTTATTAAGTAGTGTTTGATTAAAAACAATGACCTTATGTTCTGACCTGTTTTCTCTCCTTCCCCGTTTTCTAAATATTTACTTCCTTCATTTTTTACCCCCCTTGCCTTCTCTAAGGTTATTTTAGAAAGCTAGAAACAGTGTTAGACTGACCCAGATTTCTGTATGAAAACAGCAAGCCCAAGCCTCTGATTCCTGGGAGGAATTAAGATCTTGAATGAACCAGGGTACAGATGTTGTCCTCGGAGCCACAGGACAAGGAAGCTGCAGTAAGTCAAACAGTATTTGGAGGGCCAGCAACCTCACTGTATTAACTGCAGTTTCCTTGGACTACATGTGGTGAGCCAGTTCTTGGAAGAGTCCAAAAACTTGCACGAGTTCTTCATTCAGATGAAGGTGCAGATGATTCATCTAACATTGCCCCATAAATCGGTGACAGCAGACTGCTGTGATATGAGCCATATGCCCTCCAGGTATGGTGTGTGCAAATGTGACACCACACAGTAAGAAATCTTTGTCCCTTCCCTTCTTCAAACTAAAACCCACTCTACAGATTTTGTGGGAGAAGTAAATACAACTTGCTTAGGTGTTCTGCAGGCAATTCACAGCAACAGTTATGGCAAAACTTTTTTAACCAGTTGGCATATGAATTTGGTTACATTTAAAATCCTTCTAAGGATTTAAAAGGATTTAGGGGAGAGGACCAACACAACACCAAAACTACCCCTCTATCACTTTTGTTCTTCTATGCTTTCAAGTGTCAAGTCTGAAACTGGGTGCATTAACACTGAAAACCATACAGCCAAACCCTCTTCTGGATGACGTTTTGCTTATACCAGTTCAGTCTTTCAGACACAGACTGTCCATCCTATCTTGCTTTTCTTTCAGCTACAGTGAAGTAAGTGCTTCGCTTTAAATGCACAAAACATTTTCCCTGAATTTCATGAACGTGTTTAGTAACACAGCGACCATCCCCACAAATGGCGAAGGCTGCATTGTGAATGCCTGAATCCCTGCTTGGCACCTGATTTATATGTACCTCACAGCTGCTACAGCACCTTCTTCTGGTCAGGTTTTAGTCATAAAACAGCATAAACGGCTGTGGCAGCCAGAGCAACTCACTTTGGTCCCTGTCGATTAAGCTCTGCAAATTAAATTAAAGTAATTTCTTTCTGTAATTATTTGTGCTGCAAATCCAAACTAGCTGAAGGACCTGAATCATAATCCAGTGTAAGGTGAAGCATTACAGAGCATTACTGGCTTTCTGCGGATTTCCAGTTTGCTTTATGACTGCTTGTCACTTGACAAGGCTAGGGCCCAGATCTTCAGGCGTGTGTTAACACTGAATTTCTGAGAGAGGATCTGAGCCTGAGCACACGCTGCTATTTGTAGGCAGTTTGGCAGGGCAAAGTAAGTGCAATGTTTTCTTCCCTAAAATGTTTTTTTCTTACTTAATTACACTTGCTCTAGCAGTTTTCCTGCAAGTTTATTTAAGTAATTATGCTCCCTTGTGATACATTACAGCTTTCTGAGCCCTGATTTATTTCTGCTTTCACATGTGCCACTTCTGGTAAAAGACCTATTCGAGGAATTGACTCTGTGTCCCAGAAAAGGCCCTGGATATTACTCTCTGTGTTTACACCTCCTGCTCTGCTCTTCCCTTCCCTGCTGTGCACTGACCTGCTGCCCTTGCCTTCACTGTGCCGTGGAAAACATATTTGATTATGAATTCCCGCACTGGAACCAGGGAAGTAGAACAGAGCAGTGCAAGGAATTAGTGTCTTCCCAGAAGACAATTTCTCATCAGTTGTGCCCCAGACATGTGAAATTTTTTCTTGTCCCCAGGGAAAAGTAACAGCCCTCTGCTATGACACATCCCCATGTTTGCACCAAGTAAATACCCAACATTTTCAACAGGAGGTGTATGCTGAATCCTTTGTGATACAAACCTGCACTCAGAGCAGCTTTGAGTCGTGTGCATGTTCAAATCAAAAACTAACACACACGACTCAGTCCTCTCTGCAGCCTTCTATAAACTGATTTGTGTGTTCAAAAATAGATGATAGGGTGCTCCATAATTAATTGTGCATGCACTGTGCTTCATTACTGAAGCAAGCCAGCACGCACCTCTTATTAACGAGCTTCTGTCCAGAGGGTCTGTTACGATCACACGCGCTTGCGGCAGTTAGGTTTGTTACTTGCTGACCAGGGATTCACGTTCGTGAAGTTCATTCTGTTTTTGCAAGCATAATACCTCATAGGGAACAAAGGCTACCTTTCTCAAGAGCTCTTCAGTCCTTAAGAGAAAAGGACAGGGTAGCCAATGTAAGGCAGGTACAGATGTACTTGAACCTCTTCTAATAAATATATTTGAGCTGCACTGCTGACCTGAAAAGCCCTGTAAACAGAAGGCTAAACTGACTCATTGCATGGAGACATTAACAAAACTTAAGCTTTCTTCCTTTGCTCATAATTTTTATCCTTGAAGGGTGTCTCGGAGTAACTCTGGCAACAGACACCAAACCTCAGCCCCCTTGACTGTAAGGCCAGTACCGACTGTCACTGGGTACATAATAGGGTTTCCAACCGCGTGTCACTGCCTGACACCAAGGGAAGGCATGGGGATTATTAACGTGTATGGGATCCAGACACCTGTCCTAGAGACAGCTCCGAAAAATCTCACCTATCATTTGCACCTCCCCCATACTTCCAATTCTCACATGCACACAACCTCCTCCAGTATTTTTTTCTGTAGCCTGAAAAGCTGAGCCTGTAATGAAAAGGGGGAAAAACATGAAAAAGAATCCCAAATCCTTATACAGTACCAGGTTTAAAATGCACGTGGGCATCGTGTTAATAAAATACTGCAGCCACATGAAATCTCCAATGGCAACCCCCCAGCCAGTCCCTGCCACCAGCATCTCATCTCGCTGTCTGGTGCAGAACAAGGAGAACGGGAGACTCCCTTGGCTTACACACACGCCCACAGCATTAAGCTGTAGCTCTATATATAGCTCCTGTCTCATGCGAGGAGCTGAGGCTTTCACAGACACCCACACTGTGCTCGCTGGGTTTATTTTTAGCATCAGTGACAAGGTTACCTGGATGATCCCTGCCAAATAAGAATGAAATGCACTAAATTGTACACAGCTAATTAGCAGTGACAGCTGATCTTTTCTTTGTGCCTCTCTCTGCATTTCTGTCTCTACAATAAATCCCTGTTGGGTCTTCCCAGCCCTCTGAAATCAGGGCAGTTCCCTGATTTATAGTTCAGCAAGTGGGAGCTTGAGAACAGTTGGAGGTTCATCAAAAAACCTTGATAATCTTGAGTTGAATTTAGGCTAGTCTCTAATCTGGGCTCACTTCAGTACCTACGTAATACCCTTCTGCATTAAGGCTGCCAGTAGTTTGTACACCACAACTCCCATTTCGGTCAAAATCAAATGAAAAATTCCCCAAAGTTATGTGGGTTCAGCACAGTTGCCCAGTGAATCAGTCACAAAAGCTGTGCTGAGCCATTTCTGTGAGGAAGTGACACTGGGCATTCCGTTCTTGGGAAACGGGGTACAGCTTTTGTTGATAGGTAGAATTTTCCTTTATGATTGCTCTGTGTTGAACTGTCACGCTTTATGCTTTTAGGCTGCAAATCTGAAGTGCTGTTTGCTTGGTATTGTTCTGTTCCAGCAGCACTGTGAACTTCACGCTCTGTTACATGAGGCTGAGGTACAAACCAGGGTCTAATCTGGGTGTGCATTTAGCTATGTCTGCAGTTTCTGGGCAAGTCAACTCGAAAATGCCTTTCCAAGAACCTCAGGGCAACACTAGAACTACAGATTTCCAGATGTGGTAAAGTACTGAGTAAAGACAGCTTTACATCGTCAAGAAACCTTGCCCCAGCATGATCCACTTACCCATGTCAAGATTTTTCAGTGTGCTAAAGATCAGTTTTGGTTCTACTCTGTGTCCACAAAACCATCATTCTTCCTGTCTGAGTCCTTTTATGCTCACATTTCTGTCTCTGAATTCCTGTCTCCGTAGTCTTTTAAGTACTGCTTATTGCATCGTGTCTACTTATTCAGTATACAAGGAGGTGAAACTGAATTTGAAGTGAAAATTACAAGTAGAATCTTTTCCAGGAATTCATGTTTTCACTGAAATGTTAAGTAATAATGGAGTGTCTCTAACTGTGGTTATACAGGGCATACTTGAGAAGCACAAGCCACCCAGGCGGTTCAAACATTAACCTTCTAAACAGTCAGATATAAAATTTAATTAAACAACTTTTTCCTGTGTCACTTTTCAGTCTAGCAACTATTTTACTCCTACAGGTTTCCTCTTAAATCCCTTCCAGAACAAAGTGAGTCTGTAAGGCAGAAAGCAGTTATTGCAAATAATCGTACTTGCAAATGTCTTTTCTGTCTCTTGACACAAAGAGCTCTCAATTTACTGAATTCCGTCGAGGACTTATTATCTGCACTCCGAACCCATAATAGTGGGAACAGAGACCTGTTGGGAGCCCTTTTGCCTAATGCACAGTAGAATGTTGCAAGTGCACACCATGTCCTGGGGCACTAAGGATGCATGAATTAGTAAGTGAAAACACTACTGGAAAGGGAAATCTGGGGAAAATGGAATACCGCCATTTTGGATGGAGAAGGAAGGAGAAGGGCATGTTTCCACGGCAACAAGTAGTAGACTAAATTGGCTGGGAACACGAAATACAGGAAATAACACTTTTCAAAAGCAGCGATACACATAAATGAATGCTTGAATCTGTACTCCTGCTGCTGTCAGTCGATAATAAATCTGAAGTCAGAGGACTTGTATGGCTGTAAAAGTAGAATCTGGACCAAAAAATATAACAGAATTCCTCCATCCCTCTTTTGAGACTGAATGAGTGGGAAAGGGAAGAATAATAGGGATTTTAGCTGACTGCATAAACACTCATTAGCATGATAGCAGAGTTTTGGTTTTCCCTGCAGGTTTACAACTGCTGTTGAAATGTATCACAACCAGAATCATTTTAAAAATACAGCGGTTTTGAGAAAACGTCGTTCTTTTGTTTCCCCATTTTTGAAGTTACATAGGCACTATTATTCAGTATATTTTGCACATTTTGTATGTCAGCACAGCTTTCCCACTGGAGTACAGAGCTAGTCTGTGTTAGCTGTGGGACTGAGGCAATGTGCTAGCTATAGACTTTCAAATCCCTACAAATGTGCTGAAGAATATTGATCTTGAAAGCAACTGCCTGTTTACTTGCCATTCTGATGCAGGCCAGCCACTGACTAACTACTTACTAATCTGAGCTGGCAAGTCCCTCTGATGTTATCAGTGTTAGTAGTGCTGCAGCAACGTGCTCTCATCTGCACAGGTAGTGGCAAAATCATACAGAGACAGGTCTATTGGGTCCTTGTTTCCCTGTCAGTGCTTCACACCTGAACTCTTAGCAGTGCATTCCTTAGCTATGAAGTTCCAAGTTGTCACAAAGAGACTATGCTGCATGAGTACCAGTAAATGAGTGGATTTAAAGACCTCAGAATTTCATGCAAGATTTTCACTCTGGTCAGTGTGGTTACATTTACATGCTACTGCCAGGTTGTGCCCTGAGTGTGGACTCTGGAGTGGTCTGGGTTTTGTGGGGTGAGACCTAGTCAGAAACTCAAGAGGGATGTCTCTAGGCTTTGACTCTGGCCTTTACCAGTACCCATTTTTAATTTTTTTGGGGATATCTACATGCTTTTCCTGATTTGTAAATATTTTCCTGTGTGCATCCACCACCTGAGCTTGTTTGCATGGTCATGTTCTATTCTGGTGGATGAGTTAAGAGCTGAGCTGAGCTCTGCCAGCGCACATATGTGCTGGAAGTTGTGTGGGAGATTGTTGGAATAGCCAGGAATGGCAAAACAGATTGGAAGCAATCTCTGGACCGTCTGTTCCCTAAGATGCGCTGAATCTTCCATGTTCCAGGAGGAAGGAGCTAAATGAAAGCCTGTTTTCCAGCACTTGGAACAAAGGTGGCTTTTAGCCATCCTTAGGCATTACCAATGAGACTAATAGCCTGCACCACAGATTGCTCTGTAAGATCATAGCAGTATGGAGGCTTCCTTCTTCGCATTTTCCTACAGACAATACATTTCCTAGCTTCTAGTCATGACCGGCCCTTTTCTTCACCAGTAAAGCAGTTGTCTTTTTAAATCCCTGTACTGACACTAGACCTTAGGTATGCCTCCTCCAAAAGAATTCTTTAGGCTCATTAGTAAGCATGCTAAATGGTAAATGGAAATAAAGGGATGAAACCTGTAGTTACACCACCTGAAGATGTAATTCCATTTGACATTAATAGTCAGTTTTGAAGACACGTGACCTTGGCATTTCAGCAATATGAGGTATGGCTGGATATGAAACGATCTCACTCAGTGAATACTCTGTGATGTTACAGCTTGGTTTTAGGGATGTACTGGGATAGAAACCATTTTTTGTGTATTTTAAAGCCATAAAATTGGACTCCTGACCTACAGAGACATTTTCTGAACAGTTGGCTGGCCAAAATACTACAATTAAGTGTTGGAGCGCAGCTTGAAAAAATTCCCTGAAGTGAATACGCAAGACTTACAAGGTCAAGATGATAGGCCATGGTCGAGGTCCATGACATTTTCCTTCCTAAGATGATGGTTATTAATGTGGCATATATATGACTTCCTCTGCCTGTAACTCTTGGAACTTTATGTAAATTGTAACGTGATATTTTTTACTTGCATGGGATGTACATGTTTTTCGTGATGAGGACTGTCACCTGCTCTGTCTTGTGCAGACACTGCCACAATGTGCTGTTCTGCTTTGGGTGTAAAGTGCTACCATGCTATGAAGAATGAACAGCAATCACTGAGACTGGAGGAAGTTGATTATTCCATCTCCAGCATTGCAGGGGCATCATGAAGTGCACCCAAAATCTCATCTGTGTTCATTCAGCAGCTTGTCTCTTAGATGAGGGCAAGTGTGGTGATGGCGGTGATGTTTTCCTCCGTAAACTCTGGTCCATTAGGACTTATGCTCTGATCCATATGTGTGCTTCTCATTCCCTGTCCCCTGTGGTAAAGTTTAATCAAATGCACACACATGAATGAGCTAGCCTAAATATCAATAAATGTTTCTTACAGGAGAGGCTTGAACTATTTAATATTTAATAAACCTTGAAAATGAACTTCTGTTCATGTTTCTCAATTTGATTCCAAGCGTTTTGGCGGTGAGCAGTGCTCGCTGTCCCAATGTGGGCAGGCGCAGCACAGATTATTTAACAATCCACTTTGTCTCATCTAAAATATTCATGTTTGCGGATATCCAAATGTAGCTCTTAAAAAAAACACACAAAACCTAAATGGTGCAGTCTGAGCCTCACAGTTACCTTAAATTTTAGCTTTAGGCTACATGCCACAGTGATGCTATTTCTCTCATAGCTCTGTGCTGTTGCCCTGGTTACTGATCAAAATCAGACCATCCCTGCAGCTTGACTTACGCAAACACCTTTGCCCATGTGAGGGCAATGCTGCTGAAGTTGCTTCCTTAAAGCAGAAATACAGCCCCCAGTGTATACAGCAGCTTTCCCTTGTTCAAGTAAACATGCACTATAACAATTGCCTTTATCCTTAAATTCAACTAGTGTTGACAAAGCAAAATGAGGTTAATAAATAATTATATTATCATTTTTGTTAAAGCACTAGCCTTCTTGGAGGACCTTAACATCTTGATTACATCAGTGGAGCTGCAGGTAGATCTGGCAGAATTTTGTCTCCCACATTGACTTCTCTCTTGTCTTCTGTTGAAATCAAGGGAATCCTGACTGAAGGAGGAGTTAAGATTTTTTTCATGTGACTGAGTGACAGCTGAAAATGTTATATTGGTTTGTGTATGATTCACTGCAGGAAATGGATTTGGGGGTGGGTGGTAGTGTCTCATCTGACAGTACTCAGAAGACACTCAGTAGTAAAGGGAGGTTCCTCCCTGTTCTTAGACTTACTTTGAGAGTTTCATTTCAATTTGCTGCCGGATTTCCTGTCTTTCCTCATCTGTCCTCCTTGGGAAAATATTCCTGTCTTCCAGCTCCTGCTTACTTGGTCTGTTTCGTAGTTTTACTGCCAGCAGTTCTTTCTTGCATTTTCTTGGCAAGGTACCTGGGATGTGCATTGAAAAGAAAGGTATTAGAAAGACAGCTCATGGAGATGAAATGTGAACATACAGAGAGCGAGAACCTTGGAGAGTGCCAGTGATCTGTATGTTAGTATGTGATGAGCAGCTGTAGACATTAATACAAGTAAGTAGCATTACAGTTGTGCAGGGCTCAGACACAAAGCTCTTACAAATGCAGAGGGATTATATTACTCTGTTATCTTTGATATCCGTTACAAGTAAGCAGTGCTCTTGGGCGAAAATTATTTCCAACTAAGACATGATTCACATCACTAGTTTAGAAGCCAAAGTCTGTGCATCTTTCCTTAGTCCTCTGAACATCCCTATAGCCAGAGCAATCCCTATTTCCTGAACTAGTCAGTGGTTCCTCTGCAGAAGGACTGGATTGATCAATGACAGGAGTAGCCGGGACATATACACCTTCATCTCTGGGTCACCAGGCATAACCAGGAATAGATAATGGTAACGGAAACAGTTGAAGTTGTTACTTGGGGTGTGTGTATATATGCACACACAGGTATATATGTACACGTAATATATACTTACAGATGTATATATATATGTGTATAAAATGTTCTGGTTTTCTGGCATTAAAAATTAGAAAATCAGAATTGTGATCAGAAACCATGTGTAGTTCTAACGCTAAATGTTAGCCATTATGTATGTCTACATCCTGTCCAGTGTGATAGTGTATCATAACAGAATTTCATTTAGCCATTCAGTACTATAGTGTTGACATTAGGCCTTTCCCTCTGGAGAAAGTAGGGTCAAATATTCCAAGGAATGAAAGAAAAAGCCAGGTTTTATGATGATTTGCAGAAAGCTGGCAGCTTAAATGGGCATTCGGGCAATAAGAGACACAAATACTTACTGTGATTGCATGACCTGTTGTGCTTATTGTAAAAATATAATAACACGTGTTCCATCAAACCAGACAACCTAAAACATTGCCAGTACAAAAAAAACCACATTCAGAGAATAACTCACAGCAACTGTTTTGAGTAGGAACCTACTGTTCTTCTCTAGTGTGCTGGATGTTGAGTCCTTGATGCTGCCCCTCTGATGACATTAGAAACATCCTTTTACTAGGCGGAACTGTGTTTGAGCTTTGGTGTTTCTCTGTCTGTGGTGTAACTCTCTGAACTTCAGCAGACTAAAAATGAAAGTTGGACTCCGGAGCTTATAAAAGCATTTCGTCATATGTTTGTAAAGGTATGCAATAAAATGGCCGTAAACTTAAACTGCTTACAAAGTAGAAAGCCATCTTTATTTTCAAATACAGATTGAAAGTCTGAGGTCATGTCCATATTTGTTGAGGGCTAGATTGCTTATGATGGAAGGGAGGGGAAGAAGAGGGAAGGGCTATTAAAACCAGTGACATGCTGCACCATACTGGTAGGACCAATCGTGTTACAGATGGTTGTAGGCAAGTAAATTGACACCAGATTCCTGCACACCTGTGCTGTGCATTACTGGCTCTTCTGCTGTCCAGTCCAGGGCTTCAGCAGAGTTGGCAAACTCTCACTGCAGAGTAGCACCAGTCAGATGGGGTTTAGAGTATTGTCGGGATACACAGGAACTACAGTTAAATCTTGGTATTTGCTTCCTCTTGGGAGCATGCTGTGTAATGGACATTTTTTTTACTTTGTTTTGGTTCCTTTTTACTTTAAAGTAAACTTTAAACATTTGTGGTTGGTTTTTTTTAATTTAATGCCTCACCTTTTCTAGAAAGGTCAGCTCATTTTTAAAGAAAATGAAATTTAATTGGTATTTTTGTTTGGCATTTGAGATAGGATTAAAGTCTGTTTTTTAAAGGATGCTCTGGAGGTTGGCAAGAGACTAAATCCTAAATAGATTCTTATTCCCAAATATTGGGGGTTTATTTGCTAGGGATCTGTGAGCCTACATTATTATTATCACTACTGATCTCAAATTTCTTTATGCAGAGGCGAGTAGTCCCCACGTTCACACATGCATTAGGGGAAGACTGGGGCAGAATATAGTTCTGGTGTCACCATGTGAGCAGGGACAAGTCTCTTGATAGTTGCAGTGATCTAAAATAAAACTTTTTAGAAACCATAATCATCTCAAAAACCCACTCAAAGTCTAAAATCTGTGCCCTTGTTTAGTACCTTCCTCCTAATGCTTTCAAAGTCTGTTGCAAATATTAATTAAATTAAACCACACAGCCCTCTGAAGTAGTAGGTATACATTTAACAGATGGGTAAAGAAGTTAAATGATTTGGCTGCTGCCATACAGAACCTTCTGCTAACTGAATATAGACTGCATCAGAAACATTTGGCTCACAAAGCCAAGGGACTGGGACTCCATCAAGGTTTTTCAAGCCTCCACCTCATTGGGAGTGGGTGCAGAGTGGGTGTTTGTAGCAGTTGATCCATCCAGCAAAGGAACCAACAAAATTCCTTCTGGCAACAATCTGAAGCACATTTGGGGCTAGCAAGCTTCTGGGTATCCCCGAACGTGTTCTTGTTTTCACCTGGAAGTTTTAAACAGGCGGTAAGAGGAATTTGGTCACGTTAGGAGATTGCTGCAGAGAGACTGCGCAGGCACATCAAGCCTAACATCTCCAGAACGTGATGGATGTACCGCCCATGTGCTGGCCATCTGCACTGTGCGTTTGCAGGCAGTTGAGGGCATCTTGGGTGCACTGAAAGCAGTATATGTGTACACTATACAGCACATGCATATGTCTGTCCAGAACTGCTTTGAAAGAATCAAGGGAGCTCTGTGTGTGTAGTCAACACCTTTTCTTTTCTTTTCTTTTTTTTTTTTTTTTTTTTTTTTGAGATGCATCCTATACAGTTTTTCTCCCATTTACTGGTGACAGCTAAGGTATGAGCATGCAGGACTATCTCTACTCCCTTCAGGCTGTTATAAAGCTACTTGTCATAACATACTATACCTGATCTGTGACTTGTGGGAGGACAAGGGCTAGAATCACAGTGATTATTTGCTCTTATTATTATGGGGTCAGGGCTCATTTTCTGCTGTCCCTTATCTCACTGAAGGCCAGCTGAAACTGCTGCTCTGCAGGTAAAAGACTGGATCTTTTTGCAAGAAGTCAGATTTTGAAGGTGGCTTAAGGTAGTTCAATGTATGCCCTGGAGAGCTGCAGTTCAAAGTGGCATGGAACAATGCAACTTTCTGCTTGAAACAAAGAAAAATGAAACTGCTGTTCAGGGCCTTGACTACTCTCAGGCTTCTCCACTGCACATTTACAAAGAGTCTGCTACTTTGTGAAATTAAAAACACAAATCATAGCTGAAAAATCTCAACTTTAACCCAAATCCTGCTGTTGTATTAAGAGAAGTGAAGAGCACATAACCCACTAAGGATAAGCTGTGTTCACTTTATCCAGATGTCTGGAGTTCTAAAAGGCTTATGCTATAGCCACTCCCATGCTCCATATGCACTGTGCACTGATTAATCTTTAGGGTATTTCACCAAATAAAAATGCAAGAGATCTGGATTAAGCTGATCTGCTAGCCTAAGGAGCCCATCCCCATGCCTGACCAATTGGGATATTTCCTCAAAAATGCCTGCATGACAAACTGAAAAGAAGGGAGATGACGTTACTCCCTTCAGGAAGGCATGCTGGGAAACACTGTAATTCATCCATTTTCATCTCGACTGGCCCACTGATGGCCAGTTCTGTTATTCCACCTCCTGCAGAAACCCATATCTGATGTTTCAGAATCAATAAATAAATAAATAAAACAGAACCAGGGAAAGAGGAACAAAGAGGAAATAAAGCCACAAAGCAGTTTTCCCTACATCCATTTTCAGCACCCTAAGGCAAATTCCCTCCTGATCCCTATCTCAGTGGAAACTGAACCTTCAAAGACCCTTATTTAAGTATTTTCTTCCTAAGGGTTATTTTTCCTAGTAAACAAGGCATGTTCAGTGCCAGTCTGCCCCATGACCAAGCTATCTCAGGCAGGATCTTGGCTGTGGCTTGTTTCATGATTTATGGCAACTCAGCTAGGTCAACAATAAATACTTTGAAAATTCACACCCTTTTCATGCTTGGTTTGCAGATTCCTGACAAAAGTTCCTGTTTTAATTCAGTTGAATCATGACATTTAATTTCCTGTATGTTTGCTGTTCTTTCTATCAAGCAAAAGGCAAATCCTAACCCTGCAGGCTGATGGAAAGACCTTGCCTGCACTAGTTATCAGTTGCAGGCTACACACTACTTACGTTATTTTTTAAACTTGTGCATAAGATTACTGTCTTGCCTTGTGTTTTTATATGTTTCAAGGTATGATTTATTGAGTAAGGTGATAGTGGAAAGGCAAAGTACAATTCCTTGTGTTTTCCAGAGTTACCTGTACCAATCTCCATGTAAGCATGGGGCTGTTGTACTCATGCAGTGTTCTGCATCACAGTGACAATGGCAAAATTGGTGACATGCTAAGGCAGTACACTAATTGTAAAGCAGCTTTTGATTAATGGATAGTTCTACCTCCTGACTTGCAAACAAGCCCAAATATTTTAAACTAGAAAGAATTTGGAGCTTTACAGGGAATTACTCTGGTGCTACTGCATCTCTTGCTCCTCTCTAAAATGCAGATACAGGTATTTGAATGATTGCTGGCACAAGCAGTGCCACCCAGTGTCAAGGTCAGAATTGCCTTGCTTATGTCCCAGCTTGTGCTGAGTAAATGGGCCCTGCTTGCATCCCTAAAGCTGCTGTCTCTCCGGGGCTGAGGTTCTACCACCCCACACAGGGACCTTTGTCGTTGAACAGGCCGTGTTGCCCTGTTTGCTGTGTACCCTTCCACGGCAGCCTCCTTAGAGATCAAAGAGCTGAAACTTTGCACGGCCTGGGTCTTTGTTCTTCCCTAAAATGTGCCTGAACTTGAACACCAGCAGAGTAAGCACCAGGCTCGTACAAAAAATGAGGTCTTTTGTAATGCACACTTACAACCTGCAAGGACAAGGCAGTCCACAATGATCTTAAGCCATTTTAAATAAGATTTGAGCTTTATGCATAAGATCATTTTATGATGACTGGTAACTTTCAGGGGTGTATGGAACACACTTGGTGCAGAAACTGAAGTTCAGGTGTGAAGAGACTCGAATGCTAAAGAGTGAGATAAATCAGTTATGAGGAAGGTGGCTGTGTAGCTACAAATAAAGAAATGAGAGAAAGTTCTTCCTAAAAATTATATTTGTTGAATTTGGAAGGTTTTTCCGTGGGGAAAAGGGATTGTATTCGTATCTGAGGCCTTGTTATCATTTGACAAACCATCTTTGCTTGCTCTTTTTGCCCTAGGTGTACATCTGCAGGTAAATACTAATCTGTATATAATCACAGGAGTACCTAATTTTATAACAAACCTTTGAGTTTTAAGCCTTTCTGACAACCATCTGTCTATATACCTACATAAGCACTTTTATTACTAACACACCACAAGAACTGGGGAAGCAAGTCTGTATGTGGTCCTCCCTTTACATTTTAAATTTGGGCCATTGATCTTATTCACTGAAACATTTGAGAATCTATCAGCCCCACCTCATTATGTTCACCAATTAGTCCTATAAGCTTTTCCATCAGTTGGTCTAATACTGCCCTATAAAACTTGCTGCATTTAAAGCATTCTTAAGCCATCAATAGAGCCACAGTCTTGATCAACTCTAATAAGCAGAAATATTTTGGAACTCTAACACTTACTGTGGAAAGCCAAGAGCTGCTTCTAGATATCACTGAAATTTGTAGAATAACCAATGTCCTTCTATCATCACAGTTTCTGTCTGCTCATTTGTTAAATATATATTCGTCTTCAACAGTAAAATATTCATATTTATTTTTACTAGTAGAAGATAATGTTTTTTGCCTGGCTGCGTCTAGCTCTTAGAATTAATACCAAAGGTGACCACTTTTATAATCAGGAACAGCACATAGTCAGAAAAAGGTAGATATAACTTAAAAGGTGATTTTTATTTTTTAAGCTATTCTTAAATGCACAGCAGTTACACAAGGGATTCTCTTTTCTTTTGCCTTCTCTCAGTCCATTCTGTTTCTAGGTGTGCAGCTTAGCTTTTCACCAGGATTCCTTGAAAATGTTGACCTGACAATAGAGGAATTTATACTGTTCAACATTTCCTGTTGCATGCTGCTTGTGTAGAGCATTCCATTAGGCTATGATAGTATATCTTTATAATATAATAAGTGACTTTCCTTACCAGAAATAATGGAGTCATTCAAAACTTCCTCATCCTGATAAAAAACAGAGTCCTCCTTGAGCTCTGAGTTCATGATCATGTTCTCTTTGTTCTCATCTGACTCTTTAACTGAGTTCCGCTTATTTTCTGAATCACTGCTGTAATTCAGTGAGTTCTCCTTTTCTTTGTTGCGCTCAATGCTAGATGTTCTGGATGGACGGACATCCACTCTTTTTTTTGGAGAGCCTTTGCTTTCTCTTCCATGGAAGCTGTGGGTAGAAGATGCACAGACCAGTTTTTACAAAAGACTGTTGTACTGCCATAGTAGGAACTTACTGTTACATGAGAATGAGGAGAATGTCCTGTAGCTCGTAAAGGCCAGGGTAGGGAGTTCAACATGGGACAACATAGGATGGCATTCTCAAGACTGTGTTGAGAATGGCTAATGCAAATCTACTTTCCTATCTGTCATAAAAAAAAGGTACAGAAGGGTAGTGACTAATGTATTTCTTTGATAAATAGCCACATGCTACACTGTACTGATTAAAAAACCCACGCAGCATGTCCTTCTAATGTAAAACATACATGGCATGAAATACTAGCATTCTGATATTTTATGGTCGTGACAAAGGTTCAACAGGACCTGGAAATAATATCGTATGAATCTGTTCCCCATGACAATAGTTGTTACAGAATTGAGAAATGTTACCAGCTTAACTCTGAAGCTCTGTGATGGAACAGGTTATCTCTGTCCTCCTCTAATACACAGGAGGGCTTATAGTGAAAACCAGACCAAGTACCCAATGTACTCCCACGCAACCATTTGTATTGAAAACGGATACCATATATGCGCATGTATAAGCCAAGAGACATGTACTGAAACAGTAGCATTTCTTATATGTAATGGTATTTAGAGCATTTGCCTTACCCACCCTGACTAGGTATCTTGTGGGGAGATTTTCTTTTGCAATAGGTCAAGGATTATCTAATGATTCTATCTGTTTGAAAACCTACTTCCATGTCACAGTAGCCTCCTTAGAAAGGAAGAACATACTTTGAAGTAACTGCCAAATTAAGCACTTTAACCAGGGATGGATATTCAAAGTAGTGACATCAAGAGGAAGGCAAACCCCAGCTGTAGGAGTAGATAAAATGCCAGTAACAGAATAGGGACATTTACCAAGAAAAATGATTTAATGGAATGACTCTTCTCATGCAATCATAGAGCCAAGAGGCTGTAGGTACCTGTCCTGCCGGTGTTTGGTGGCCAGAGCCCTGTGGAGTTCTTCAATGACTCTGCTGGGAGGTAAAGGCAGGTGGACAGCGGCCAGGTGCGGGGAACCGGTTGGCGTTGTTACCTGTCCTCTGATGTGGGGATCTGAACTTTTCTGGCCAGAGGGATGGAAGAGGGCAGCTTGTCCTGAGATTTGGGAGGAACCAACAATGACATAATTCTTCAGGATGGTGGAAGGAGGAGATTTCATGGCTGGGTCATCTATTTCGCTTCCTGCTGTCAAGACACAAGAGGGTAAGAGGTTGTGCCATGCTGCTTATTTTTTTGCACACAATCTGCACTGAAATTGCACCCAGTTTCCCCCTTTCCCACAGTATTAGGTGCTCCTTTTTCACAGCCCACCAGTGCATTCTTAATTGCCAACACTGTTCCTCCTAACCACCGATGGCTTGTACTGCAGTGCCTTTCCAATCTAGCACTTTCTCTGCTGGACTCTGGCAGGCTGTATTAAAATTTATGCACTGTGGTTCTCAGTCAGGACAAAATGTACCAGTGTCTGTTATCTGATCCTCTGTGATTGCTGCACAGCTTAGACCTCTGTCTTTCATATGCCAGTTGAGGAAATGCCAAAATCATTGTAATATGGGGATAATGTTCGCATAACAAAATTTGCCAGATGAAATCCAAATGAAAGATGGTATTGAGCCCTGAGAAAAGTAGGGCAGTCTAATATTTTTTTACCCCCAGATTCAGAGGGGTTTTTATGCCATATAAGCATTTTGTTGGAAATTAGACTTTGATACGTACATTTCTCTAGCACTTGAGTCCAAAACACAGTGGACCCTTCCCTGGTTGTAAATTTTGTAGTTTCACGCTTGAGATAACTGAATATGTGGCCTGAAAAAGATGCTGATAAGTTTTTCTGTTCTGCAGTTCTCTTCTCCTTCCCTCTTACCCTTATAACTCTGGCATATGGCGGTGTTTAGACTAATAGCTCAGTCTGCATGTAAAAAGGCAATGCAAGTTCTTCCTCCGAGATAGTATTTCTTTTCTCTTGTTGCCACCTAGTGTTTTAAACAGGAATTTAAACTGACACAGCTTGTACAGCTTCTGTACAAACTCGTTTTTGCAGATCACTTTTATTTTTTCACTTTTGAGATAAATCCTTCACTTCACAGGAGAGAAAAACAACTGCTCAGGCCAGGATCATCCTGAAACACCCATGTAAAAAGGACTTTGTTCCTATTAGCAGGGTAACTTAGTAGAAAACTGGAAATGACAAAAGTAGGTTTGAATATTAACTTCCATTACTCAATGTTTTCTCTCAGACCCAGCATCCTGCATAATGGTTACCAACTACATGCCTTTTCTTAAGTTCACTGCTGGAAATCTGGCACAGCTGAGTAAGGGCAGTGCTGTGAACAGAGCTGGGCATCTGACGCTGGAGGGCAGGATTACTGAAGACAACAGCAAAAGCCCAAGTGGGAAGGTGAGCTCTTGTAGCCATGACCAAAATCAAACATCGAAAATTTGAGAGTGACAACACTAAGCCTGGTCTCTTTTTCACATCTGTGGGGTGAGGAGAAAAGCATCCTTCAATGAGGACGGTCACATCCACATTACAATCTTCTCTCTTATTCTAAGAAAGGTCTAGCTTATTTTTTCATTTTTGGAAGGCATCTTTACACATACCTGTCCCTTCAACCCAGAACCCTAACCACATGGCCAGAGCTTCACTCATCTGTCTATGCACCCAGGAGACAGAGGTCAAGCAAGTCCCAAAGTCACCCTATTTAAAATATGAACATGTCTGAGGGAAGAGGGACATTTCTTCAAGTGTCAAGGTGCCCAATGTGCAATGTCTTGGCAATGAGACACCTTCCCACCCTGGAGCTCCTCCTCCATCAGGATAGTTGCTGAGGCCAGGAGACAGCCAACCTCTGCTAAGCAAAGATGGGGGTTTTGGCACTCAAGGGGGTTTTGCTTATGTGCTACTATGGAGATGCACAGAGGACATCTGCGATTGATCACTGCCCGTTGAATCATGGCCTGAGAGGATGAAAAAAACACCTCTTAAGTCACTTCATACTGCTGCACAGTGAGAGAGGGTGTCTGTGTTTTCTTAAAGCAAGCGCCCTGGATCCAGCTCAACTCTAAAGCTGGAACAGGAAACTTTGTTTTATCTTCATACCTGCTTGTTCCTGCAACATGTCAAAGGCCAATTTTCTCCTCCTTGCAGCTTGGGCCAATACTGAGAGTTTCCTTAGCTCACACCTTATTTGTCCTAATGGCAGCTGTTCAGTGAATAATCTTGCAAAGTGGTATCTTGGCACCTTGCCCTGTTCCCTCTCTCTCTGTGATTAATTGGTGCTTGGCTTATTCCTCACTCTTCTGCTAACAGTGTCTCTAACATTGTTAAGGCCGGAGGGGGGGGGGGGGGGGGAACTAAACACGAGCTTTTCAACCTCTTTTCCTTTTCTTTGATGATTGCTCTTTGTTTCTCTCTCCCCATGTATTTGTATTCCCCTTCACTCATTGACAGTATTTGTTCAGTCTTAACTTACCACTGCTTCCACATCCATACAAAAATAAAGAAATGTATAATCACTATTGAAAAAGGGTCTATAGTTATTGGTGTCATTGAGAAAATTAAGAGTTGATCTTTGTGGAAAATTTAAATGAGAATGATATACCAAAATTCAGAATACCTTGGATGTTAGAGGAAATACTTTGGTTAAGTAGTAAAATATCTACACTCAAAATTCTGTGAAGTACCTAGTGGAGCTGTAATGTCATTACCCTCTGTGGGTCAGGTTTTCCAAAGAGCCTATGTCTTACGCAGAGCTGGCCTTCTCATCAAGTGAGCAAAGTCAAAGGGGTGTCCTGGTTGTGTGTGTTCATGTTGCAAGGGGCCTGTCTTATAGTAGAGAAAGTTGAAGCAATCTGAATAAAAGCTCCAAAGAATACCATTTTGAATCCAGCTCCCACTTAAATTCTTGTGGCTTCTAAGTATGGACAAAATATGGATATTTTACATCAGAAACAAATACTTGTAATTTTCCTCAAAAAGACTGAACCCCCTAACGTTTTCTATGAACCACAGTGGTCAAATCACAGTGGCCCTCTGATATACTGTTACCTGGTGACTTTGAAAACCCTAGGTTTTGTGCCAGTGTGAATGGAAATGAGGGCTGAAATAATGGCTGTCATTTAAAAGTCTAAACATCCAAGAGGTCTGACATTCGGATGTCAGGACTTGATTCTAATTTGCAATAAGGCCCTTTTAACTGCTTTTACCATATGTAGGGACCCTAAAATTGGAACTAAAGTCATATTCACTTTAACACCCTTCCTGCAGTGCCAGAATGTTGGAAAATGTAACATTGGCAATACATTAGAAAACCAGGCCCAGAGGAATTACTGTTGAAACATTCAATGAAGTTTGGCACGGAGGATTGCTTTGTGGGAGCCAGGTGTATCACTTATGTGTGTGCTGTGTAACTAGACCAGATTTCATAGTTCTAGTTTAGATCTACCCTAGAGAGCAAAACTTCAGACAAAAACTTCTACAGAACCTACTGCCTTGAACTTGGGTTTGGCTGTTGTACTGTTACTAGTAGGAGTCTAGGTAATGAAAACTTTAAACCTTCCTTGTGTGTTACAGCATACTGATTTGAACATCTGATTCAACAGATGTTTACAGTTGGTTTGGTTTGGTTTATGTGTGGTTAGTGCAACAGACTTGCAACAAATCACCTCCTGAGAGATTCAGATAAATACATGAAGTACAAAGACCAGTGCATTGTTATCAGGCAACCAGACCACTCAATTCATTGAAATCATTAGCATTCTGTTCACTCAATAGAACTAGGCTGATTCACAGCAGTTCACAGCAATAGACTTAAAAAAGGATGTAAGAAAAAATTACGCACTGTGCTGTGTAGGCGAACAACACATAAGACATGGGGAAGTCTTTACTGACCCTTAATGACTGACCTGTTACGTTCTTTGTGATTTTGGAGATTGCCTTAGGTGGTGGTGCTGGGAGCAATGGAGGGCTGGGAAGCTGTGCTGGGTTTCTTTCTGTCTGATTCTGGGGGGAATCTGTGGATTCGGATACAAGTAAGGCTTGTGGACTGTCTTCAGATGCTGGCAGGCTGGCATCTTCTACTTCTTCCGTGGGTGCTGAAGGTTTCTTGGCTAGTAGGAAAATGAGTAAAATTAATGGAACATGAAGTTAATAGTAATGATAGGCCAGGGGACAATGCCAGGAACATTCAGAAAAACATAACACATGGCGCACAGATAGAAAATAATTATTGTGTGAAATAATCAACCATCCAGGGCTGTTAAAGAATAAAATGCATGAGGATATTGAAGAAATGGTAGTTTTGATGTTCCTGAGAAAACTGCTGAGATTCCCTTACTTCCCTGAAGCCTTTTCCCTTTTTTAATAATGAAGAAAGCAGGACAAAGTAACTTTTGAGAACTGCAATGAATTTTCTTACAGGATGCAGCTGCGGTGGCAGTTACTGAGTACTTGTCTGTGCTATGAAGACACAGCCAAAAGGCAAAGAGCATCAAACCAGTAATATTACACAGAAGCTGACTTTTATCTTATTTAAGCATAACTTCAGCTTGCATCCCAAGTCTTCTCTTAATGTACTTGTCTCCAGAACTGTTGAGTCTTTCCTGATGTTAAAGTTGATAACCAAGAGAAGCCTGTCATAAAAAAAGATTTGCCATTGCATTTCAGCAGCTAGTGTGGACCAGAGAATCGGTGAAGTGCTTAAGAACAACTTCCATCACCAAAGCCTTAATTTGAGATGGTGAAGCAGTGCGCATTTCAGGATTGTCTCCTGAAAGATGGCAAAAGCACTTAGCTCTTAAAGTTAGTGCAGACTGAATCACTGAGCAGCTCATCAAATTGACCTAGCTGTGATGAGGACACAGGGGAATAGATCCAGAAAGGCATGAAGAAGGATATAGGTGGAATTTCAGTGATGAAGTCCAAAATTAACATCCTTGAATCCTACTTAGATAGCAGCTGACTCTGGCAGTGCTTAAACTCACACAGTGCCTCACAGTTTGACTTTCACAGTCTGTTACATGTCCTGATCTCTGCCTCGGCATACATGGGTATCCACAGCGAGGCTTGATCCAGACTGCTCCAGGATCCAGCCATGGCCAGACTCTCAAAACTGAATTTGCAGCCACTGCGGGTTCAGTAATAGCCATGAGGATTATTTTGGGGAAATTGGTGTTTAAGTCTTCTCAGCATGAGAGGTCCAAAACGCTTGGCCTGGATAAGTGGCAAATCTCAGCCCTTTTAGCATTCTGGATTCTCTAAACAAAAGCAACTTCCCCTTCAAACCATTCTAGGGCATCTCCTAAATACTCACAGCAGTGGGCACCCATGTCACAAATCTTTTCTTGGCTCAGTTTAATGTCTAGTTTGGAATACAAACTCTGTATTAATGAGCATTCAGTATCCTCATGTTCAGAGTGCATGGGGAGGCACCACAGCACTTACACTGCTGGAAACAATAGCATTGGCAAGATAATAGCATTTAATTTGTTGACAAACAGATTAATGAGTATGTCTAGAAGAGGAAGGATGAATATTTATCATTCAAAAAAGACAGGAAAGTAGAATAAATATGCATCTCTAACAGGAATTCTTGTGAAATTTGGCTAGATAAGAAAGCTGCCATACATGATGCGTGTTGCCTGATTTATAGAAGGAAATAATTTTCTTTCAAATATACTTAAATACAGGGAAATGCTTTGTTCCAGGCTGACATCATTTTGTGGTTTTGTGCCTACTACATAGAATACAAAATGTGGAATAGAGGAAAAGAAAAATTAAATCACTAATGGCTTACATTACAGGAGGATGAAGAGCTCCAGTAGATGTTAGTAGGTTGATAGGAAAATTAGTCAGATTTGAGTGCATTCCCCTGAGTGGAGTGATAATTTCTTCTGGCAGTAACACTGAAATCAGTAGATCTCCCTGTGACATGAATTGCTGTTTGGTACAGATGCAGAGGAGGAGCAGTAGTGGGACTTCTATGGAGAAGGTGGATCCAAAACACACTCAGCCTCAGTCAAACAGGTATTTGGTTTCTGAACTCCATCTCGTTCTGAGAGTAGTGTCATGAAAACAAACTGGTGTTGTGCCCTGTGGTCTAAAAATGCCCATTTTACATTCCCTGCAAAGAAGTGTTTGCTTCTTTTTTTTCTGTGGTTGTTTCTGGTAACAAAACCATGTTTGAGTCTGAAGGCAGACCTGAGTCTTGAGTACATGAACCTGTTAACAGATTTCATACTGCAGAGTGAGTATAACCCTGCTGAAAATATCCAAGTGCTCAGCACTAGACTCTGCCAGACTAGCTAATCATTCATGGAGTGCCACTTGTCAAAATGCCATCTCACTCCTACATAGCAATCCTCCCCTTGGGACTGCCCCCAAGCCCATTGGGTGGGAAAAACTGCCCTCTTTCTGCCTAGGCTGTTCTACCTCTGTGTATTAACCAAACATGAAGTCTACAGATACTTCCTTTTCTTCCTTCCTCTTCCCTTCCCTGGCCTTCACCCCACATCCTCAGGGTAAAATGCAACATACTGGGTAGAAAGCAAATATATTAATTTTGTTTCTAGCTGGTCAAATATTCATACGAATTTGGGGAAAGACACTGCACTGGGCCTGGATTGAGCCCAAGGACAAACATTATAATAAACCTAGCAGTATGCTCTGACACTTTTGAAGAGCTTTCTCACCCAATGAGTTCTTTAAGGTGGACTCACTTGAGACAGGAATGCTAGAATGCACAGTCAGGAATAAATTAGCACATAAAGATTAGATTGACAGTAATTATTTTTAAAGCTAGAGGCTATTGATGAAACAGGGAGGAAGATTTCCAACAAATAGGAGTGGAGTCTTGCAGACCAGGGAGACAGGAGAAGGTAAACCTACTGGGATTTTTTTGGAATCTGGAAAAATGACACCTCAAAATGGAGGAAGAGAGATAGAAAAGAGGAAAGGATGTGCCAGGGAGACAATAAAAAGAACTGGTGTTAGAGAAAGAAACATAAGAAATCAGTATGATTTTGAAAGCCTTAATATGCATTTCTGAATGCAGTATAAGGTAAATTTTAAATAATAATACTAGGTTTTGCAGACTCATAAGGCTAAATACATGATATGTTATTAGTGCCATCTTTCCAGGATAGCCTGTCCCAGTGATAGAATTTCCTTAGTGTTCTGGAATTAAACGCTCTAGAAAAGAGTATTATCACTAATAATAGCAGTGCCTGAGGGATTCTGGTCAAGATCTTATCTGGTTGTTCTAAGAACAGGAGGATGAATGAGGTTTGCCTCAATTCTTAGGATGATAGAAAACCAAATACAGCCATAAAGGATGTTTGAAGAAAAACAGCATTAAGGCCATGTATTGATAGAAGCTGTCTATGTCCACTTCTCTATTTTGTCTCTATTTTAAGGGACAAAAGAGAGGGGATTAATCTTTAAAAGCCCACATACAGTGCTTTGGGATATTTCTTGATGAACTATTACATGTAGTTGAAATGAAGAAGGTGGTGTGTGATGGAAAGAAAGGTGTTGTTAAGCCTACAAAAAACATCCTTGTGATGAGCAAACATGAGAGATACTTTTTGGGAGATAGAAGAGTTTCTGTTGTCAGAGCAATTAATAGTGGAGTGGAGCTAGAAGTGGGCCAGAAGAGCAATATTATATAAAATAAAAACAGCCAAAAGGAACAAACGTGCATGAGTCATGGGGATGGAAAGGACAGGAGGAAAAGGTAGTGGGAAAGGATAAAGCAAAGAAATGGAAAACCCTTCAGAGAATGATTTTCCAATCTGAGCTGCTGGAGCAGGGTGAGGGCATAAGCAGGCAGCATTGCTCAGCAAACCACAGCAGGTAGAGGTGGGCTTGCTGGAAGGGCCTGGGACCCCAGAGAGAGCAGGAACACAAGAGAGTGGGGTGGAAAACAAAAGGCAATCAGGGCAGATGGAGAGAGTATAAAGATTGACAGAGGGAACAGGCCGGAAGATCTGTAACATACACGGCATTCCTCACAAACTAGGATAAAGCATTATCCCTGCAGCTTTGCGTTTCTTGATTGTCAGGAAGTGAATGGAAACCCTTCAGCTGCTGGGTTGTGCCGGGTTGCTCTGGTCCCAAGGAACTTCTGTCATGGATGAGCTATGCCGGAGCACAGCTGCATGAAAGGAGCTTGGTTTAGCTTATCTCTGCTCCTGGTATTGAGCTTCACTTGTATTTGCAGCATGTTGTAGACAGGGTGATGATATGGACAGTGTGGGCTGTGTATTGACATTATTCTCCCAAGCCAGGGCAAGCAATTTCAGGCTTGGCACAGAAGTTTAAGAAATGTTTTTAAGAGAAGCTTGTTTCATCTTAACAGCAGTCACTGCTAATACCAAAGGGGCACCATGCCAATATTGGATTGTTTTATAATCCAACTAATCCCATTATGCCAAGCTTTGTGTGGTCCCTCAGTTTGGTAGCAGTTTCAAAAATCACTGGGTTTATGTACTGATTGATAACTTAGTATGGCCGAATGAGGTGCTCTGACTCTTTAATGCACTGGCAGATTTGACTCCTCATAAAGCAGCTCAGCAAAGTTTTTTTTTTAACATTTTATATCCAATACCTGCGTCTTCTTTCAGCTCATCCAAATGCAGCTCCTCACCAAGCGAGGTCACGTTCGTTGTGGCTACTATTGTACTATCTTGCAGCACCTCTTCTGAGGCAAGTGTCTGGCACACAGGAGCTGGAGCGTCACTCTGCGTTGCTCTCGTGGCATCATCACCACTGCAGGCTTTGCCTTCGGTATCTAAAACACCAAATCATTTAAATAAACAATAAGCAGTGAAAGCTGAAATTCCCCCCATGCTCTTGAGAAGAGTGAGCCTCAAAGCTGCTAGTGCTCAGGGGACTAAGATTTGTCTTGGGGCAGCACCCTATTTCTAACAGTGCTGAGCATCTGTAATGCAAAACTTGTGGATACCAGCCCATCTGGATACTAGTATCCACCCACTTGTCTCAACGGGACACCTTTTTCTGAGGGCGTCCAGCAGCCTGGGCAAATGGCCGTTGTGCATGTACTGGAAGGCCACTGTATTCTGTAAGCACCTGCTCTGTGGGAGATGAGTACAAGCATGCGAAATCGGAGGTCTCTGGGAGAAGACAATTCCTTGCACAAGCAGAGCTCATACTGCAGCGCGTGCACAGGTTGGTCTGACACGTCTGAGCTGTGTCAGGCTCCATGCACAACACGCTGCCATCCAGCTGCTCCAGCAGTAGTGACAGAGCCTTACCGAAGACAAGGCTGCTAATATTCCCTACCAAGCTTAGGTTGTGAGCACAGTTTTAGTTACTCAGCTTTGAAAAGCGTGTCCTGTGTGATTGAGCTGATCAGAAATTCAAATCCCTCTTCATGCAGACCTAGAAACTGCTTCCTTTGCTTACTCTGAAAGATTTTTGTGCCAGTGATCCCTGCAGCTGTATGCATCTTGATGACTGAAGCTTTTCTAGTATTCTGCTATTCAGGCAAGAGTCCTCAGAATACAAACTATCCTTTTACTTCATGACTCTCTCAGAATTTACAAGGTCTACATCACTGTTGCAAACCAAAGCAAGCAATTACTTCCCACTCTAGGCAATGCTCCATGCTGATGGACATGTCTGCTATCCACACCTGACCTCCTAACTTGTATTTCTCAGCCCCAGACGTTCCTTTCTGGAAGCTCCTGACAGAGCTATGTTTTCTTGCAATGATATCATGGCAAGTTTCTTGAACATTGATTTCCCATAGCTGGAATTCACAGATACTGCTTTTTAATACTGTTTGGACAATCTGCGGAGTAATGTATTGCCCTTTTGGGTGAGGGTATCAGATTTTGGCCTGGAGATGCTGCGGAAGAGATGCAGTATTTTTGTATGCTGAGCTCACTCAGTCTGCCTCATAATCACGTTTGGTGAAAAGTTACTGTTCTTAAAATAGCCCCTGCAGTAGCACAGTTGCTATGATACAGCAAAGGGGAGGGGGAAAAAGTTCATTGCCTATATTTCAGCTCATTGTGAGGGCAGCCTATACATAATCATCAGTGTATTAACTGCTGCCTGCATTATTTGACAGGGAGCCTGTATCTCCCAGTGCTGTAGTACAGCTATATCTGATCGGTTTTGTGCTCAGGATAGGGAGATATAAGGGGGGAAGCTCCCTAAATGTTTTCAAGGTAACTCTGCTTTGCAGGTTCCTCACTTTCTTCGGAAAGGCAAGCTGCTGACAGCTGTGCCACAATGGAACTGCAGTCAGAGACATGAGTGCCTTCAGATCCCAGCTGATAGAAAGTGTAATGACTAATGAAGGAGCAGAAGACATCCCTGTTGAAAAATTTCTGTTGATGAGTATCTGAGACTCACAACAGTGATGTTCCTGGTCAGAAATTATCAGCTTGTGCTTAGATCAAAGTGGATGTGCTACTTTGATTGGCAGTGGGTCCCAAAGCTGTGTTTTAGAGGTAATCCAGGGACAGGAGAAAGCACAGAGTTGAGATCCACTGTTAAGGAAAGCAGCAGAGTCTTAAGTATTACAAAGGAATCAGAAGAAGTGAGGCTGTAATTTAGTTGGGAATGAACCCCACTGTATGCCAGACCCTGCACCCTGTAACCTCTTACAGAGTGCAGGGTGGTTACCCAGAGCGAAGCTGTATTTGCTCTGTGTGGAGCTGGAGAAAACAGAAGGAGCCCAGGCTGCACAACTTTGCCTGTGCAGTGAGTCTGGGCAGCTGGGTTTTGGGGTTGTGTGAGGAGAAAGGGTGACATAACCTGTTAGGATGACTCATCACCAAAGGAAGGATGGTGCAATTTCATCCAGAGCTGCTCACACAGATTGATGCAGATTCTGCACTAGCTTTATGGTTTGCTCTGAGCCAAACAGTCCGGCTCAAAATGCTGCTTGACAGACCTTGTGCTGCAAAACTCAAGTGTGACATGGCTATTGTAAATGCATGAAGCAGATCTGGAAACTTCTCAGACGACAGCTTCATCCCAGTTTGGGCTATTTATGAAAGTGAGCCGGAATCAGGTCTCTGGAAGTGGAGTAGAGTCTGATGAAATAGAGGGATTTTAGGATTTACTGTAGTCTTTTAGCATAGTATTGCTGCTTTGACAATTGTGATTTACCACGTAAATGAGGACTTAGCCTTGAAACTGCTGCCACTTCAGCTCAGTCCAAGTAGGGCACTAATAATTTACCGGGAATTATTTGGGTCAATTTTTTATTCCAGTTAATAAGCTGCTTCTACTAATAATATAATAAAATAACCCTGGAGATTCACAACACTCTCTAAAGAAAAATAACTTGCAGGTGGCTGCAGTGTCCTTCAACTGCCTGTTAGCCATTCTTTCCGTTCTGGGCAGCAGGGTGGTACTGAAAATTTGTTTGATGTTTATAGGAGCTCTGTGCAACTTTATTGCAGACAGGTAAGCAGTCTGTTTGCAGCTGCCTTTTTGAAAGCACAGCTTAGCATCACTTCTCACTGGACTATATTTATTTATTTAAACTATTTTAGTTTTGTTAAAATGATCTTGCAACTAAGCATAATCTGTTTTCCTCCTAGTCAGTTTTTTATGCATGTAAGAAGTTTATTGATTCATTATAAGTTATTACCTTTTAATGTGCTCTACAGAAGTTTTATTTGACTGTGCTTTGGTAAAGCTCTAGAAACCCATGTCTTCAAATTCATGGGTGATGGGAACTTCCAGAATCCTAGCAAAAATGGGGTGTATTTTTCCTATCCCATAATGCTAATATGCTAATAGGGAAACTAATTATCTTGAATTATGAAAGACAGAGTTCAATGAACAGAATTAAAAATTAGCTTTCTAAAAACTTTAAATTTAGAGTAAACTAACAGTTAGGGGTTTTTTTAACTTGAACATGAAACTCATACTAAAATACATCCAATAAAATAATATGAAAATTGCTTTACTGCAATGAAAAAAAACCCTGTTTAAAATGCTCTTTTTCTGACTCTTCAGTTGCTCGGTTACACTCCAGCATAGCATCACAGAGTATTGTCCCATAGCCTATTTATAGGCATGGCATTTGTTTTATACAAAGAAATTCAATTATTAGTTTCAAAGAATGTAATTTCTATCTATCAGATTGGTCAGATTTAAAAGGCCAATCTTTCTTCATGACAGTACTTTCTGCTATAAAGTTTTCAAAGTAAAGATGGATTTCTTTTTTTAATCTCTGCTTAGGTGGAAGTAGCAGCTGGGATGTTGTCCATAGTATTGGGGGCTCACTTGATCTTGCAGAATATTCACCCAGATCTCTGTCTCCTTTAAGCATCTGCCAGTCCCTTGTGCATGTTTCTGACATTTTATCATCTTTCATTCAATGACTTCAGCTGAACCTGTTTGTACTCAGGAAAGCTTTAAAATGACCCCACCAAAACCTTCACTTTTCCACGTGAATGAAAAGCAGGAAGGATGGTGCTATGTTTTGTCACAAACTTGGTTTACTGGAAAGAGAGCTGAAAATATCAGATTAGTAGCATCTTATGAGATTTGAATTTATGGGTCGTACGTATTAGCTAAATATGTCTGTATGTTTAAGTTTATATTTACACCAGCTTTAGCTGACTTTCTTGGCAGTAGGATATAGCTAGGCTTAGAACAATTGCATGAAACATACATACCAACTCACATTTGCACCATGGATAAATTGAATGAAGATGAGTTGCATTCAAGATAGTAAAACATCCAAAATTGAACTACATGGATTGATTGCAGCAGGGAGGAATTTGAGGAAAGACATGCTCAATTCAGATACTGAATTTTCCTCTTTGTTTGGATGGAAAGTTTTTCTTTTTATTCATTTGAGTGTTAGGTTTCTTCTTTCGCAATTATGTGCTTCCTGTTGTACTGAAAAATATTTTGATAAAACAGATGAAGAATTTTTACTTACCTTGCTCCATCATCTCCAGAAGGCCTTTCTTAATGAGTTCATCCCGACCTTGCCGTGCTGTCATCTTCTTCTCCAGCACTGCATGAAGTAGTAGCATAACACAGCACCAGTTAACAACAGAGTATTCATATAATGGCGTGAGAAAGATGCATTGTGGAAATTCTCTCTAGTCTCAACTACTGTGTGCTTGGAAAGAGCTGCAAGGATTTTTTGGGGGGGAGCATGGACTGGTCAGCCAGTTTGTGCCTTTTCCTTTGTTAAAACAGCTGTAAAATCACCCACATGTAGAGCTGAGATTTGTCATCTAACCTACTGTCCAATCACGCTTCATGCAGAGTAACTGGGATATTAGAACCTTCATGCTGTTTAATACGGCATGTGGGAGCTGACTCAGGAAGTGGCATCCTTTGCTACGACCCTCCACAGGATATCAGGGCAAGTGGAAGGAATTGCACCATCCTATCTTAGGAAACAGCAAGTGAGTTTGACTCCTTACTGATCTCCTGGGACATCCCTGGAGACTAGCAAGAGCATGCAGTGCTGTGTGCTGGGCTCCTTCACCACAGAGACAGCTGCTTGGGGGAAGGCATTTTATGTGTTGTAGCTCCCTCCTGTCACTTTTCATAATGTTACTGTGACCTATATAATCTTCACCCCAAATAAAAGGGGTGATGATACTTGGGGCCATAAACGTAGCCTATTTTGGAGAAGGGACAGCCCATGAAAAGCAGGCTGTGTCGAAGCTTGTGCTTCTCTCAAATTTTGCCCTTTTCTTCCAAGTGTACTTACTGCAGTATATAGGCAGTCAGCCTATATGGGCTGTTTCTAGCCTTAAATATTATTAACCTGTAACACACTTAGATCTCTGAATTGGGTTTAGATCAGGTCACCATTAAGATTTCCTATGTAAGCAAATTTTGCCCAAGCTAAGCTGTGCTCTGTGCAGCATCCTCTTACTCTCATCCTACCTGCAGATGTCTGCTTTAGCTTCTCGTTTTTCTTTTTCCGCCACTTCCATGGTTTGAAGATTCTGCCCAGTGTTGCCAGTTTGCTGTTCCTCCTCACTGGTGGAGTTCGAATCCCTGAGACCAAGTAGTCAGAACGCATTGCAGGGGACTGCTCCATCTCATCTGAGTGGGGGAGAGAGGAAAGCCAGCTGTTAGACAAAAAGCCCAGATTTAAGAGGGGAGGCAAATGGAGGCTCACCAGCTAAGAAGCACTCCATCTAGTCACCAGCGGAAGACTTGGAAAGAAAGTCTCTGCACTGCTGGAGCCAACAGCCAGGCTGAGGGACGCCAGCCATAGGTGTTCAGCCTTGCTGTACCAGCCCCATGCTTCCTGCCAGCTGCTCTCCTGATTCTGGTCTTGCATAGTACCTGTCTGGATGCCAGATAGTTCAGTATCTCCACTGCTGCTGTCCCTCAGGGATTAATCGAGTTTATTAGGCCCATAGAGGGGCGGATGTGCTGTATTTGTATACCCTATGCCTTCTTCCGTTGCTTTCCTACCTTTGTCCATGCCTTACTCTCCCTCCCAAGGGCTGTGTGTAACTGTATTACAGCCTTCTGAAAGATGGGGAGCTGAGAGCTCCCAACAGCTGTAGTAGGAGCAGTAGAAATTTAACACATCTGTAAATCAGGCCCATGCGGCCTCCAGTTAATCACATAAATGTAATGTTCATTTAGGAAAATTTAGACTTCTATAAAAAGCTGAGAGGAAGTGTGAGAAAGCTCAGGTCCCTTCTGAATTTGCCGCTTCCAGTTCTGTTTTCAGGCCACAGGATATTGCTGCCTTTTAAATGAACTCTGTTCACATAAGCTAACACAGAACACACTGACTTGTGTGAGCTAATGCAGATCTTTATGTAAGAACAGTTTGTTTGATATATGCTACGTAGGTAAAACCTTAGAGCTATTGTGCAAATTTATTCCTTGAGGAAGCTAAAGGGAAAATTCTTTCCCTTTTGTCCAGCCAAGCCACAGGAATTCAAAGATAATACTTAAGCTGGAAAAGCAATTTAGGTATTTTTAACATTTTGTCTTGAAAATACACTGTGAGTTTTGCCTATAGACAAGTCTGGCACGGAACAATACATACTGACTCTTCACTGTTCTGTGCTACCCAGTGCCATGAAAGAAAGTAGCACAGTTCCATAAACGGGGTTATTGATGGCTTTACTGAGCTTTGTATTTGAGCACCAATACAGTGATTGTTGAAAGAGAAGCTTTCAGTCTATCAGTCATCAGACATGTTACATGAATAAAAACTGAATGATCATTTGTATTTTTTTCAACAATCAGTTATGATTTTAAATGAGCAATGTGGCGCTGCGAACATATGCACATTTCCAAGTAATTTCTCTTTGAACAACAACATTTATCATAAATTGCTTTATGACTGCAAGATAAAAAATATATACACTATCTTCTAGGCCTTGTTTTTAACAGAGTAAAAATGCTTCAATTACAGCATGGAGGTGGGGATTTCCAAGTAAACAGGAAACAATTTTTGGAAGATTATTAAATACATCAGGGGAATGAAGACATTCCTCCTCTTCCATTTAATTTTGAAAATACTGGTAATAGAGATGATTCATTCAGTGGAGACAAACTAAAAACTTGGCCACGTGAACTATCAGAGCAGGGAAAAGGCTGTAACAATTCCTCACCCTCTCGCCCCACCCCATTGTGCGTGTGCTGTGAATTTCTCTTTCTGTGTACTGACTTTGGGGCATCTTTTCTCTCATTCCACAGGGTTTATCTTGGGGTTTACTTTAGAAGATGTACTTAAAAATGTATTTTTGCCTTTGAAAGAATGGTGTGTACCCAAGGTGATATTTATGATTTACAGACTGAAGGTCAGTATTGAGAGCAGAAACTAGCAATGAGCCTAGCACAGGATGGCAGTAGCCTACAGACCACAGCTGGGGTGCCAAGATAGCAGGCTCCTTTCCTAATCGCATATTCAGAAATAAGAAGTATCGTAGAAATAAGCCTTGAAGAAGTAGAGCTGCTCATGATTACAGAGATGGCAACAAGAATGGAAAACAGCAGACTAGATCTGCTATTAATTTGCTATTATGATTACTTTAAAGCTGTAATAGAAACCTCAGAAAATAGTATTTGGCCATTTCTTGTGACATCCCTTCAGTGGGAATGGAAATCTTCACAAAACTAGCTCATCTCAAAATAACTGTAGATCAGATTGTAAATCAGACCCTTCTCCCTGGAAGCTACAGTGGAGTAAGAAAGCCTCAGCTTAGCCATGCCTGGAGACCAGTGGAGACTGCACTGATGCTCAAAGACTTCCTACCATCACAGGAATTTCTCAAGCATGTAAGTGAAGATTAAATAAGAAGCTGATTTAAATCAGTACCTTGGCAAGTTACTGATCCTACTACCTTTCATTTGGGATGCAGGTGTCTTCAGAGTGGTTTAGGCATCATCCACATGTTTTGTTAAACACTGGTAGCATGAGGTCATTTTGCCTTTTTTGCCAGATAGCAGGGGATGTAAACAGAACCAGGAAGTCACGCAAGCCCAAACTTGTGTGTCCCTAGCAATGTTTATTATCCCAGATATTGCCCTAAGAAAGAGAATGGGGAGATATTGCCCTAAGTGCCCTGTGGTGATCAGTGCTTCTGTAGTTTCTACCAGCCCTGTCAACTGAATTTCTTCCATCCCCTTCTGCCCTCTTGGTTGTGGAAATGTAAGGATTTTATGCCTTAGACTTTAGTTACAGACGAAATACAGATAGAAATCAAATGTCAGAGAAGGAATAGTAGCTAAAACAAATGTTCCAGTGGAGGTTTTTGTGGGCTTTTAAACTTTATTAATGCTTCTCATATGGTACAGACAGTTCTTAAGCAAATGGTTTTATCACCTGGTACGTTCTCACCATATGCAGTTCCTACACTCTGCATTTGGAGAGATGGACACAAATAAAAATAGATAGAGACACAGTAAGACAGATGTCCTGAAGTCATAAATAACAAGGAAATGGTCTCACTGGCAATAAGAATCACAAGAAAAGCCTTGGAGCTCCTCATTTCCAGTCAGTTCAGTTTTTTTCTTGGTTGTGGGTTGGCTGCTTGGGAGATAAGAAGTTGACAGCACAAAAAGCAGTTCCCACGTACAGCAATGAATACGGAAGGAGAAGGTGCACCTAAATATCAGCCAGTTCCTGCAGCCAACAAGCTGACAAGACTTGCCAGCCCTCCAACCACTTTGTGAAATATTCAGCACTTTTTTTTACTCTGCAGTCAATATTTTAATTATGCTAAGTGTTCTGTGGAGTAATGTGGTTTCTCCTAGAGCCTGATAGCCTGGGGCCAGGCCATGCATTTACATGGAGGATGTCTGCAAAATATAAACAGCCGAGAGCCATATCAAGCCTCTCTGTATCAGCAGGGAGAAATGAGCTTAACTAGCTGTGTAATGTAGAAGGATGAGGGACAGTCATTATGTGGGACCAAGCGAGCACAAGCTTAACCCACAGCACGGCAACCTTGCCCTGCCCAACACAGGAAGGCTGGGCTCTGCTTGGCCATCACTGCTGAGACAGACCAATTGGTCCTACACTGTCCCACAAAGTCATAGTTGTCAGCCTTGCAGGACCAGAGCATTTTGCTCTGACTGAAGCTTGTTGGCTGGTTGTATAGACTTTCAAGTCCCTGCTGTACCCTATTGAGGGTAAAGGCTTCTGTGTTGGAATTGCAGATCCAAAATGAGCCCCTCATATATCACAAAGTTGTAATCTGCCCTGTGTGTGTCAAAGGGGTGGAAATGAATGTGGCTGTGCCCCTATTGCTGATGCTGTGCAAGTGTTTCTTACAATGCTAGCTGGGTTCAGTTCTGGAGCTACTAACAGTGGTCAAGAGTGTGAATGGCTTCCTGTCTGAGACATCCCAAACCAGATGAGGAGAGAGGTTCTGACCTGACAGGTATAGCTCTGCAGTACTGCTCTGGGCTGCAGAATAAACCAGGCAACAGAGAAGAATGAAACAAATCATAATATTCATTGCATTTGGCTGCAGGGTCTGACCTCTCAGAAAGTCTGAGCATCTGCAGCCTCTGTTTACATCAGCAGCAGTTGTGGTGATCAGTGTTTCTGAAAAATGCTCTATTGTCATCGTCTTTAAAATATTGTGGTGACATAAGCAGAATACTCTTCCTGTTAGTCCCCCCTGTATAGGAATTGTGCACGGATCGTGCAATTTTTCTGTACATAGCAGCTTTCCTATTTACAGATATCAAGTCCTGACTATGCCATCCAGCCTCCCACATAAGTGGGGCAGGTTTACAGAGAGTACTGTGAAGTTTGTGTCTTGGATGTATGATGGAAGGGTACCCTGTGCCTGCGCATAGCCTTCATTTGTACAGCAGATGGTTTTGGTGATGAGACAATCATGTCTGGGTGATAAGTGGTGTGAAATTGAGCATCGGGTTCAGTAAGTTGGGTCTGTCTTCTTGGGTTTTTCATGATGACCCAAAGAGTCTGTAGCTTGATGCCTGGGTTGCTGATTACAGCAACTGCAGGCTGCACGCTGCAGACTGATATACAGCAGTTGGGAACAGTTATACTGGTCTTTCCAAGGAGAGAGGTTGCGAGAGACATGGCATGCCCTTTCATGAGTACGCAAATTGCAGCAAGAAGTTTATGGGAAGATGAAGGATGCTGAATTTTATTGTGCTGGGTCTTTTGGAAACTTAAATTCTTGGTAATGGAAGTTGTGGCTGGCTAAATCCTCTGGGTACACTGTTAGGAGGAGGACCACTGAAAAATCTGCAACCTGCAGGCAGTTTAAAATAACACAGCAGACGAGCTGCAGGCAAATGTGTAAGGCAGGCGTGCTCTGTTTTCTGATGAATTGGTTTGTAATGCAGCTCTGCATGTTCTCCCCTTTATTGTCATTGCATCTGTCTCTGCAACTCAGGTACAGAGTTAAAAAAGGAAAAAAGGTTCCCTTTGGTCCACTACAGAGGGCAGAGACAGTGAGTGGAATCAAAATGACCTTTTTGGCTTTTGGGATAGAGGTGCCTTTACCACTACTAACTTTCAGTGCTGCCTAGAATTAGTGTCTGCCTATAAAAAGGATGTTAAGGAGGATGTCACAGGGAGAGCTGAGCTTTTAAAGGGGTTATGTGTGCTACTGGTCAGTCTCGAATCATGCAAGCCAGATATTTGTGAGGTTAGCCGAGAAACAGCCCTTTTCTACAAAAGGTGCTCTATACAGAGGGTACTTTTTTATCTTCTCAGAGAAACCTGTAGGGGAAAGAAGGCAGAAAGGTGGTCTTGGTTTTAGAGTAAGGACTATCCTGAGTATTGGGAAAGAGAATTTGCAGCAGGAACAAATGCCTTTTTCCTTAGTTTAGCATCCTAGAAGAGGAAGAACTGATGACAATGATTGAAGGATAGGGGTCAATTGACTGTGTCTAGGAGCTTTTGAACACTCATGTTATGTTCCAGAGAAACAGAATTCAAACTGAAGAGCATTTTTATTGCACTAGTTCAATGTTTCCTGTGATGGAGCTCTTCCTTGTTCTAAAAATGTTTTCTGTCACCTGCATTTCTGCAGACAGTCTCTTTCTTGACTCTCTTAGGAAGAAAACTGCAGTGGAATGTTCCAGTTTGAAGTTTCCATTTCAGTTTTTTGGACATATAATATTTTGGTTTTTTCTAATGTTGAATGACTTTTAGAAATCAGTAATTAGAAATGAGAAAGAAAGCTTTTGATTAACCTGAAATGTATTTAATTGTTGAAGGACTTTGCTTGTATTTGGAGCTGTGAATGTTTCAGGTTTTGGGGTTTTCTTTGGCTGGAAAAAAGAATCCTTTGTGAAACAGAAAACCTAGTTCCTAACAGTTTAGTCATTTAGAAAAGGCAAGGTACTTTTAGTACATTATTGAATGTAATCATAAGCTAATTTTAGATGCACAGCTGCTGATGTGACATAGATTGTTGCTCTGAAACATCACATTTGTTACACCAGAAAAATATTGAAACAAAGTAGGGAAAATTGTGATTGATGTGCAAATTCAGACATTTACCTATCCAAATTGTTAGGTTTTGTACGGTCAACAGTGTAGCTAAAAATAGCTTGAATTCTTATGTCTCTGTTCTTAATTTTGTAATCCTTTATGTTTAATATTTCCCACCTTGATTTCCATCTCACGCATTTTAATCCCATAAGGAAGCAGATGGACAGTGGGCCAGGTTCATCCACATGATAACTACGTCATTCATCAAGTTACCTTGGGGGGAAAATCTGGCATAGTAAATTTGTGCACACTTCAGGCTCATGGAGATGCATGAAAGCAGGGTGAAAATGCTAAGATATGGCGGAATGACAAAGGGCAAGAGAGTCCTAAAGGGTCCCATACCCAATACAGCTCCAGGTTCAGCTTCCACAGATTACAGGCTGTTCTTGGGCTGTATCAGCTTCCTATTAGCCAGGTGGTATGAATCCCAATTAAGTTTTTATACTTCCCGGTATGAAAATGCAAGTTACTGTGCTTTCCTTTTTACCCTTCATGTGGTCTCTAGAATCTGAGCTTCCATTTTCACTTCATACTCAAATGTTTGCCATGTTTGCTCATTCTATAATTTCCACTCCTCTTTAGCATGTTAAATTATGATTTTTACATTTTTCTTTAATTGAAGGAGGAAACAAAACCCCAAAACATAATTTGTGGGTGGTAGAAGGGAACTTTGCTTGCCAAAGAAGTTAATTTCCATTCTGTCATGCTGAGCCTTTCTTCAAACTATGTGGATTTTAAAATGAGCTTTAGCTGAAATGAATGGGGAAACAGATTATACTTATCAAAGGAAAGAGACCAAGGAAGTGGCAACTCCAGCTAAATCTTTTAGATAAAAATACACTTTATATGCTTGAGATTTATGATTTCTTCCAGAAAATGTTCCTTCGGGAAGTTGACATATCACCTTACCACATTACCGCCATATGAGCCAAGGTGCAAAGAAATTAATCAGGAACCTTTCATGCTTTTGGATCCTTGTGTCAAGTCCCAGTAGCACTTCCTGTGATTTACAATGCACCGTGTGACATTAGCAATTCATTAACAAATTTAAGTTTTTTAGTGTTTGCTTAAAGGAAATCACAACAAGCTTTACCTGGATAAGGAAGAACTAAGTAACAGCAAGAAAATGAGATTAATGAAGGATTGCTGTATAATCATGGTTAGTTTAGTTACCCGAGCCTGTACAGTGTCTCATTTCAAGAGGGGAAGCTTCACATTTGCATGCCTCTCACCCAGTGAGAGCTTGCTCAGGCAGCAGGCTGAGCAGTATGTCCTGAGATCCACAAAAAATCTGTTCAAATAAAGTCAAACGAGCACTGCCTCTGCAGAGCCAAGATCCAGACTGTGCCCCAAGCCTTGTCCATCCTGCATCTGCAAAGGTTTTTGTACCACACACGTTACAAATTCCCAGTGCTGGCCAGTTTTCCCAAGCCTCTTGGAGAGATGCTGTTCTGCAGGACACAGGGAGGACAAGCCCAGGAAGTACAGGAATGGCTTGAATTAGGCTTTCCATGCACTCATAATAGTAATGCTGTTGTCTGCACTGCAGGACCAGTGTTTCATCACCTGCAGTTGTTTAATTAGCTGTAGCCTTGCTGCAAACCTGTTGAAATGATGTTTTTTATAGCTTCCTCAGGGAGTCTGCAGACTGAAACACACCCTGTGCTGTCTCCAAGAGGCACCTTCAAATCCATTTCACTGCAGCTTATCCCTGAGAGCAGCTACACCTGGAGGGAATGTAACACCAGGGAAGTCAGGGATGTAAGAGCACCATGCTTGCTTACAGGGAACTATGCATTGCTGTTTTTCTGGAATTCATGCCCCAGCATTGACCTGTTTAGAATTTCTTCTGTTTATGGAAGTCTGTCTGTCAGATATAGGATCAGCTCTCCCTTTATATCCATCCCAAACTTGTATATGAAAGAAATAATCAAATCCTCATGTCCTATGCACTTTTATGCCCTTGTAATTTAATGCATAATTTCCTTCTTCCCCTGAATGTACCACAGCTCTCTGTTGGTGCTCTGTCACTGTTCAATGCCACTACTGCAGATAGAAAACATTCTTTCTGCTTTGTGAAATGCAAGAGGATCTGCCTTTTTTTTTCCTTTATCACTCCTGCTGCTTTGCACTTTCACTTTCCTTACAGCCATTGGCAACAATTACACATTAGTCAACAGTCTCTGGTGCATACTCCAGGCCTGCTATACAGAATAGGACAGAGATTTGGAAGAAGAAACACTTAAACAACAAAAATATGACATAAACCAGAACAGCTACAGAGAAAGGTAGATATAAAACAGGCACAGTGACCAGATTCAACTTTTGTCTAAAGTTTATGCATCCAGTTTCTCCCCTTGTAAAACAGTTATAAAACTGCCAGTGATTTCTACTTTTGTTTTGTATATAAATTGTTATTAAACCCTTCTTAGGAGGTCACATAACCTGAATGAATGGTTAAATACTTTATAGAGATAGCTTGGTCTGCTGCACATAACATTCTGTAAATATGAGACACATGTAGGAAATACTTTGAGGAAAGCATTGGTCCATTTATCCATTTATCCCACTGTCTACTGGTATTTTCCAAAGAGGCAGTTACACTAAATACTCAGCAGTCTTCAAAAGACAGCAAGGTACCACAAACTCTCTGTTGTCCTCAGTGTCCTTGAAAAGACACACGCATATGTGCAGACACACAGAGCAGTCAGAGAGTGTAAAGTTCCATGGGCAATGACACTTCTCACCTGTTAAATCTTGTGTTAAAGTTAACATTACCTGCTCCTTCCCATGGCACCATCTCAAGACTCAGATAAGGGCTTTAAAGAACTGGTCTGACAAAACTGCAACATGCTTAGCTGTAGAGATCTGAATATGTTTAAAAATTAATATGTTCCTGGGAGGTCCATACCCTAAATATTGAGATTCTGCTTACGAATTGATGGGCTGCGGTTAATAATCTTTAAAGTGCTAATAGAACAATATGCCTTCTAAAATGAAATTATTTACTGGTTGAGGGCCAATAGAAATAATTACTTATCAAATTTACTGTAGCGATTATCACTGTCTGAAATAAGACCACAATCTATTCCTAATGGGAATGGCAGGATCTTCAGGGCAAGAAATGAACATGGAAATTACTCAAAATATAGAAAGCTGTCTTCTCTGCAGGTCTTGGAATGACACCATCCTATGTTGTTTTCTTCTTGTATTATAGGAGCCAGGAAAAATAAACTACTGAGTTGTAATCTTTGCCCTGTGTAAGAAATAGAAGAATAGAAAGATGATGTCCCATGTTGCAACAACAAAATGAGAATTTGGCAGGAGAACAGTAATCTCTGTCCATTAACTCTGTGTCACCCAGCAGCCAAGCAGGGAGAACAACTACGAGAGTAACTGCTATTCCTTTTGCTAATGTAATATGTTACCTGTGTCTGCATTAGCAAGTAATGCAGCCCATTAGAAGTGGGTCTGTGAACAGCTGGTGCTGAGGACTCAACATCTTCTGGCATGCATTTGTTAGGTGGTGTGGTCTTGTGACTCTAACTTGACCGAGAATGAGCTCTTTCCTTACAAAGTGCAAAGGAAACACGGTTCTTCTTTAAAACAAAAATGCCAACCAAACTAAACAACCATCCTTCCAAAAATGAACTAAGAATTCCTGTATTTTCTTTCCAGAAGAAGCATAAAGATCATTATTTCCCCTACTAAAGTATGGGATTCAAAAGCCCCTAAGCACACAAGCAAATTCCTGAGAGTTGTTGATACTGAAAGTCACTAACTTTCATTAAGACTTTGCCTTAAATTTTTGGTAAAGTAAAAACTTACTTGGTAAAGCAAAAATTCCCTTGTATTGTGTTTTAGCCCATATTACAGCTTATCTGAAATGTCCATATACTACACTTGTCTGTTATATATCCCTATGTCCAGGATGGCATGTATCTTACTACAGTCCTTCAGCAAGACATCTTAGCATCAATAAAATTTCTGTGCATGAATTAACAAAGTAGATATAAGGACAATTTCAAACTTGCTAGAATGATGCTATGGTTATGACAGGAAAAGCAAATTTACTCTAAAGCACAGATGGATGAGTTTCTTTTAGCTCATTCTTTTCTAAGGTTTATAGTGCACTGAATTTAGTGGAGAAAGGGATTTGCATTTAACCACAGTTTTACTGATTCCATTAATTGGAGTGAGTCTTTATGCAGTTCAGTGCAAGAAGTGAGTTTTGCATTAATTTTTGACTTCATAAAACTTTCTTTCCACACAAACTAGGCAATTGTTACTAAAAACAAGTCATAAAATGTATCATAATAATTTCTTGAAATGGTCATATTTGAAAGAAGGGAGAGAAGTGTCTTAAATACCATTTTAATACTCATGTGTTTTTCCAGGAGAAACTTTGTGGACTAGTTAGGTTGTATTGCTTACGACAACCACTAAGGTCACATAATTAACCTCAACAATATGTTTGCAGATGGTTACTATCTCTAGGAACATTAGGCTATGGTATGTACAAGTGTGATGTTTAATGACTGTAGTGCTTACACCATCTTGGAAGGAACTGCCTTAAAGTGAAATAAACAGAGGAAGGAGGTAGCATACAAACATATTCAAAGTAGGTGCAAAGAATGCCATGACCTAAACGAAAATGTAAATGATAACTGGTGAGAAATGGCTTTTTTTATATTTTAGAAGTCTTACTAGCGTCATTGGCATTTAAAAGCCTATAGCAGCATTGGTAAAGGTTCCCCACATCTGCCTTTAAGTGCCTGGAAGGTTTCCCTAAGTGTCACCATGTGGTGAATGCATCAGGCACTGTCCTGCTCGCCCTAGGTCAGATGAAACAGGAGAGGCTGTAGCAACTCTAGTTGCACAAGATTTTCCTACTAATAAATTTTCTCATGGCTTTGTCAAGGCATCTTAGTGGTTGGGGCCAGCACGGTGGATGTGGAGCATTTAAATCTGCCTTGGTATAACAAACTCTCTCTGTACAGTGTTTCACATACATACAGAAATTGCTGATCAAAATCCTGGTCACATTTTGTTTGCACAGGTGAGGTTGCCATGGTTCTACATTTACCAACCTAATTTATAATGTAATGGTGTGAAAAACAAACAAACAACAAACCTACAACATTTCAAAATCAAAAGCATGTCAGAAGACTCTGTACAGATGATTTTTGTTAATTTTACTTTCAACAGGCTTTAAATTAATATTTTTTTTAAGACTAATAATCCCAGATAGTTCTTTGATATTCAGCTCTTGATTTTCATTTGGGTCATGTTTTTGAGAAGGAATAATCTAACCAATGTTTTTCTAACATTTGATTTTCATTAGCAAGAATATTTAGACTTTTTCCTCTTATTTACTTCACTTTTTTGTTTGGTTTTTTTTAATGCAGGAGGGATAACCAAATCTGTGACAAAACTTTAAAACCACTATAGAATATGAACTGAATTTCTGTTTCAGTGCATGAGGTTTTTATTAAGCAAGTAAATAATAGTCCTGTTCGTTTCAACCATATCCTGGGCCTGTTTTTCTAAGTCTCACAAAGCCTAAATAGCATGGAAGGAAATACAGCATGGAATATTTTTACCCTGTCTGACCTAAATTTATGTATTCTTTAGTTCTTCCAAGAGAAAGAGAAGTGGAATAACTACTCCCTCTTCACAGTTTCTTTTCAGCTTTCATATTTTAACTGTGTTCTCAGCTGCTTGCATGAGTCATGGAGAGCTGGAAACAAGACACCCTCCCCCCCACCCCCCAATATTATAATAACTGCTTCCTCATGAGGAAACCTATGTGTGTTTTGGGGTATACCACTAAAAAGCCACAAAAATCTCCTGAAAGATTCTTTGTGCCAGAAACCTACATGGAAACTAATGGAGGCTGCGATAATATCTTAGATGCAAAAACTGATCACTTATGAGTTTAATGAAAACAAAGATACTTAAAGATTTCAATATCACTGTCTTGAAAATTATGCCATTGTTCTTCGGCATTTGCAGAGATTTCAGAGTGCTGTTGATTTTGTGGATTGTTTTGTGCAATGATGGTATTGAATTTCACTGGTCTAGGCATAATTTGGATTTCATCCTGTGATGTTCCAAGAAACTCTGAAATCCACAGTCTTTTATGAGAACTGGGTGTTCAGAGCTTGCCATACTGATCCACACTATTCCAAGCTAACACGTTCATTGTGGCCTGTTCCTTCTTATGCAGAGTAAGCTATATCCAAACTAAATCTCTGTTGGAAGCTACCTATAACTATATTTAGAAACAACAGGGTAAACTCACAGCAGAAAACTATTCTTCATTCTGAATCCTGTAACTTCATTTAGAATAAACAGATCCCTCATGCTTTGGCTCATGTCTAGACTGAGCAGAGCATATGAAACCAGGTCAAGGATCTTGCGCAGTAAGAGAGAAAAAGAAAGTCAGCTTACTCAAACATAAGTCAAATTCATTTCCAGTTTAAATGGGTTTATATAGCAAACATAATGTTTCACAATATTTTTTTGCTGTTAACAGAGATATTGGTATCAAATGTGCTGTCAGCTCTGTTGCATTTATAGGCATCTATTATGTCTTATACTGCCCTGTTTCAGTCATGTTAGCTTGAGCTTATCTGCCTCTAACATTGAGCTCAGTCCTAAATTCTTGAACATAAGGTCAGACAAGGAGCTTATCACAGTCAAATTACATATCCCCATCAGAGAGTATTCCCTTTCTTGCTGGGCTACCCTTCCTCTTCTGTATACACATTCTACTTTACACCCAGCTCTGGGTTTTGCTATCATTTCACCATTTGTACAGATCTGACTACCTGTCCTGCAGGCAGCCTTCTCTCCCTGCTCAGTATGGTTTGCTGATCCTCTGGACAATAACAGTCTGACTTTAATCAAGACTATGAGGAAAAGCCTTTCTTCTCAGAGAAAGCTTTTAGATGTTACAACTATTCAGGATTCGTTTACCATGTTGGGTAATGAAGCAGAGCTGAAAATACCATATGTTCCTTTGACATTGCCCATTCTTTACAATAAATGACTGAAATTTCTGTGACTGCAAAACAAAACATGGTTTATGTTTTTGCTTTTAAGTGAAGCTGTTTAAAGCTCTTTGCCACTTGGAATATCCCCCTTAGTGTTTTATGTGAGGATAATGAAGTTTACTTGGAAAAGGCAGAGAAGCCCATAGCTTGTTTTCCTATCATTTTCTTAAATGAATGAGGAGAGACCTTAGAATGTGAGGTCATGGAAGTGTAGCTGGCCAAACTTTCTCTTTTACGGGAAAACAGAGTGAGGAAGTTTGTTGAGACTGCCCTTCAGAATATCACCTCTTACTGGTAATTCACTGCACTGGGTAAACAGAAGGCCTTTCAATCATCTTCAGGCCTCCTATGCAATCTGTGTAAGTCTCTTTCAACAACAGATGAGATTATCAAAGCATGAGAAAGAACTGACACATAGGACCAGATTCTTTGAAGATGTATATTTTAAGCTATTTCACATAGTCTCATTCACTATTTTGGGGTTTTTTTTAACTGAGATTTATGGTTTTTTCTCCAGTAATTAAAACTCTGAAGGCGGACACTCTTGCCTGCACAATAAAAGAACTTAAAATATTTTTTAAAGTATTAAAAAAAAAAAATCATAAAAAGCTCAACTAATTTCTTCCTTTCAAGTGCTGAAATGATCTAATGCTATTAATAGAAGATTCTTTCTCTGTGGAAAATTTATTCTTCTATTTAAAGCTACTGGGGAAAAGCTTGAAAGAACAAAAAATTACGATTCTGACATCTGGTTATTGGTATAGCCTTTGGATAATGAGTTCAGATAGTGGCTTTAAAACGCTTATTTGGAAATAAGGGAGACTAATCGACAAGACATCCTTTCTCTGCACAGTTGCATGCAGTGGCTGCATACTTGCTAGAAGCCTGCCCAGGTTGTCCCTTAGTGCTGAGGGAAGCAAATTTGAGGATACCAGATTGACAACACTGAAAACCACAGATTTTTTTCTTCATGTGCAGAAATAGGCACAGCTAATGAAGCAGCACAAGTTCCCCATGCTGCTGATCAGTGAAGCCTGACCCTGACCTAAAAGGCCCATGATTAGCAGAGCAGGTGTTAGTCAGTTCCCGTGATCTTCCTGCAGAGGAATGAAATTGATACTTGCTGTGGTGACTTTTTGTGTGGGCACAGGACTAAGAATTTCTGTCACAATAAATCAGCAAACAGAATACCTCCCCAGGAGTTTAAAGATGAGATTTTATACCAAATAGCTCGTATCCTGCTGCCAGGCACCTGATCAATTAGGCTTTACTTCTTTGACATGTGCTGGGTGATTTTGTTCACATGCTGACCACATGGCCCAGGTGCTGTTCTAACAATTTACTCCAGAGTTATGAGAGTTACGTGTCTTGTGCATTCCTGGTGGGATCTCTTGGAGATCATATTTGCAAAACCACATGGGTACCTTACCCAAAACATGTGTTTCACAATAGAACCACCAAACCCAGAATGCTTAAAGCTGAAAATGAAACACATCTTATGGTTCTTTCTTTTGTTTATTAAGGAAATGGAGTAGACATATTCGTCAAATTTACAGTAAAGCATTGTGCTAGAGATCTCTCTGTAATTATAAAGTAGAGAGTGCTTAAATGTAACTGCAGCATTTGTATAGCTATGAGATCTAAAGTGGAGACTTAAGAAGCACTGTCAGTTAGCAGGGTGCTGGATGGAAGGAGTTCTACATTTCCACTGTCTATGCATGGCATTGAATTAGATACAGCAGCACAGATTCCCTAATGCAGCTTCTCTTCCTTATGGTGGAAACCCCTTATAAGGTACAGACAAGAACAAGTAAGCCTTGGTTTAGAAAGTCTTGGGCCGCTATCCAATAAACCTAGCTTTAGGGCATTTAGTATGAGATCAAAACTAGCATGGTCCCAATGATACAAAGTGCAGATCAAGCAGAAATTCATTCAGCCCTCTCAAATGTGTTCAAAAAACGTTGATCAGTCAGTTGTGTTCCTGCAAGCTTTTGCTGGATCAGGTATGATTTGTCTGTGCTACTTGCACTTCATGCATGCCATATCAAGCATTGTCTGTCTTCTCATAGTTGGCATCAATCTGGCATAAAAGCGTAGATCTAGCATAAACTCTGTATCACAGCTCTGGCTGATTTGACAGAAATATGATCATTTGCCCATGCCTGATCTGGATGAAACCTGTACTGCTGTTAAAAACAATTGTGCACATATCTGGTGTTAACATCGACCTTTCATATGATGGCAGAGCCTGTCAGTGCCAGAAAGTGATGTGAAACTAATGGAACATCTCTGCCTGCTGTCCCAGCACAGAGATTTGGGTGGCAAGAAGCAAAATGAAACATCACATGGTGGCTGGAGCCTCTGTACAAATCACTTCTGCTCAGTGATCTCAACTTTTCAACAGCAGCTTCCATGCTACACGAACAGCAAGGAGAGTATTTTTGCAGGGTGTGAGCCTGTGCTCTGCATCCAGCATGGCAGCAGGGTGGTGCATTTTCAGAGCAAAAATAGACCACCCTTTTCATCATGTTTGCACTTCTTTGGTTTTGGCTTTGGGCTTTTTGCTTATGCCCTACCAATGTATGCGTGCTCCACCCTCCCCGAATTCGGTAGATATTCTGTAGGGTGTCTGTCTACGTAGTAGGTCTATGCAGTATGTATGTATGCATACATTTACATTGTATTACTCAATTACATATAAACAACCTAAAAAAATATTACAAAGTTTGCTGGTAATATGGATTTGATTATAAAATAGCTACTTCCCATGTAGGTCAGAGCAAGAGAGGAGGGTTTGGGAGCTTGATTTTAGGGTGGCATAGTCATCATCAGAGCTCTTCTCAATTCAACTAAGTTCCTTAGCAGATGTGCCTCCACAGAACCCACTGCAAAGTTTGACTAGCTCAGCCATGCTGTGTCTAACCCATCCTCAGTAATACACCACATTCATCCTAGTAGCATGTGTTATGACTTTCAAATGAAACAAATAAGGCACAAGTTAGAAGTTAAATTTTGGCATCTATTACAGTGCTGTCTTGAATGTTCGTATTTGTAACACTCGAGTGCCTAAATGCACAGTGAAAGGATTGTGAACAGGGTTGAACTGCAGTTCCCATTAAAGGGTTCTCTAGCTCTCCTCACCTCTTCTGGTATTTTTTTCCTTGATGTGTTTTCTCTGATTTTTGTGCTTCCTCTTTGTTGTTGGTGGGTTTTTTTCTGGTTTTCCCCTGGATTTGGCAGAAGGGCAAGGGGAGAAGAGCAGTGCTACTTAGTGTTTAGTCCACATTAAAAGTGAAAAGCTTTGACAGTGAAGCATCTCCCAAGCCAAAACTGGCAAAACCAACTGAAAAAAACAACAAATGTTCCTGGTTCAAATTGCAAACTTGTCTTATTTGTTGAAAATGTTCCAGGGTGGCTGCAGGGTACACTGAGCCTGCCTGTAGGCAGGTTTAACTTATGTTTTGACCGTTTAAGAAGGAAAACAGCTCTCTTCTTCCACGATGCACTTTGGTACTCAGCAAACAAATTTTATCATGGCAACGGTAGAGCCACTTGAGACAGAAGCTCTTGAGTGAAGTGGTCCTTGGCATCTTGTTCTACAAACTAACCTGGATACATTGTGGTCATTAAAAATTATAAAAACTCTACATGAAATAGCTTAAAATCATATGTTAGTATCATGTTTTCCAGTTGTTACGGTAATATAACAACCAAATCTTGCATAATACTTTTTTACAAATATGTACCCAAGTGCTTTATGAAGGAGGAAAGCTAAAACGCAATGTAGTGTGACAAGTCTCAGGTTGAACCAGTGCTGTAAAGAGAACCTTCACCTCTGAATATTGAGCCAGCACTCTGTCTTTTAGCTTCTTTAGCTAAATCCTTCAGCCAAGAAAATTCTGACTGCAGTCATGGGCTGAGGAAGTTCCACAGAGTTGCCCAGTGGCATGATATATCTTATGTTGCTATACACATGAAAGAATTCAGAAGCTGTGAGGTCAGTGTTGTCTGGAGTGAGTGCAAGCTGAAGGTGCACAAATAGATAATGTGCCTGTTTGTTTAAACAGACCTGAATGGTGTGTAGAATGACTGCACTGACAGTTGCAGAAAAATATTTTCAATGATTGCATGCAGCTGTACATGAAGTATGTGCATATTTAGATCTAATTTGATGTATAGTTGCCACAGCTATATGTATGAATCATATAATGGCTATATTCTTGGCCAGTTCTGACCACGTACATGTAATCACTCAGTTACGCAAGCAAGACCAAGGGTTGCCAATATATGCCTTTTTGCAGACTCTTTAATCATCTCTTTGATACTGTGACCTTAGATTCAGTGCAAACAGAAGGACAACTTCACAGTTCTCACAATTTGCAGAATAAGACCTTGCTATACAAGCATAATTTCTTGCCATCATTTTTCTCAAAATAGATTAATCTTTGTAGAAGATGAGAGCAGAAGCTAATGAGGGTTGAGGCACAGATGGAATAGCACCAGTAGTTGCTTCGTACAAAAACAGCAAAGCAATACTTTCTAGCGTGACATTTAAGGAAATCAAGCCCTACTAACATGCATAGCTACAGGAGAATTTATTCTGAAGTCAAATATGATGCTGCCTGACTGTCTTCAGTGGAAATCCATGACACGTGATCTATCTCATCTTGCCTTCTTCCATTTAATCACACTTGTAATGAGCAGAAAAAGTAAACAGTTCCTTTTTCCTCTACAATAATACTAATTTTCTTTCTACAGTTTACTTTGGATAACCAGAGTTCATTTTAGACGCCTGTTCAATATTTCATTCAAAGAGCTTGACAAGAATTTTCCAAACGCTATTTTGAAGCTTCAGCAATGTTCATTTGGGTACTGATAAAGAATACAAACTTCCTGGGATTCTTCTCCCCTCTCAAAAAGGGTTCTGTCTTTCCAGGCTGGGGGCAGGGTTGTTTCTTGGTTTGCTTATGAATCCAGCTCATTCCCAAGTGAGAGAAAAGTGAGAGCTATGTAGGCCAGAATACAGTTGCACTGTGGGTAATTTATATATTAGCCCCTCATTTACAGATGGTCCCTAAAATCTAAATGTGATTCAGAGGTTTGTTGCCTTCTGTTATGAATTCTGAATATGGAATAATGAACTACTCTCAAAAAAAAAAAAAAAAAAAAAAAGAAAAAGCCCCTTGGGAAACGCATCAAACTGTGTTTTAGTAGTTATGGAATGACAAATACATGCTTGGGTCCTGATACATGTGCAAATTACAGTAACTGGCATTCCTAATGGCATTTGGTAAGTTGCCATGCCATTGTATGCTTGGAAGAAAATAATGTGGTGTGTCTTCTGGCATAAGTTACCTTATGAATAATCACAGAAATGCATACCTACAGTAAACATCTGTACTAAGGAAAGACAAACCTAGTTTCTTCACCTCAAACTACTTAAAATCATGTGCCAGAGATCCACAATCACTAGATTGATTGACTGATGGGTTGACTTTGGATTTTGTTTTGCCTTCAAGGACTCTCTGGCCTAATGGCTGCCTCCTCATTTCTCATCTGCAGCCAGGAAGATTAAAAAAATGTTTAGCTTTTTACATGAAAACTGAAGATTCTTTGCAAGTTCCTGATTCCAGAATTTATAATCCCAAATTCCAAATGTGATACGTGCTATGAAATTACACTAGTTGAGAGCTCTGCAGATCCAAAGGTTTTTAGCTATGCCATCAGTTCATTGGACACAGAAAAAGCCAGACCTGGAGAAAAGATCCTGGATAAAATTTTTGAGTAACAGCTTTGAGTTGAAGAGCGTCCTTACCCTCCACCACCAAAAAAATTGTGATTGATATTTTTCTTATGTAACTGTTTGTTTCAACTTCCTTCAGTTTATCAAAGTATGAAATGCTGAACGTTTCCTTCAAGTGGAAATTTTTTAAATACTTTGTTCAGAACTTCCAGCATAGTAAACTATCAGTTATTCGCACAGCTCCAAGGATTTCTGGGTTTGCAGATTGTTGAGTTGCTGTCTCATTTGATTCATTGTAATTGGGTTTCGGTGTGCTAATCTCTCTGGAGTATAGTGTTCTGTCGCTTTCCAGATGATTGTTAAATGCTGTATTGAAAGAGAATTATCACTCATCTTCCATTTTCCTGAGAGAAATAAGAAAAACTGGGAAAAGTTGTTGTTTCCTGGGGTATGGGAGAGCTGAGAGGACCCTGCTGGTTTTTTTCTACTTTGTGCAGGTGTTTGTAGCTGACTTCCAGCGACAGTGCAGGTGTCATACACCACGTACAGCCTACAAGGGTCACTGTGCCTGCGCCACACAAGGAGGCCCAGTCCTATTTCTCTGGCACTAAAAGTGAGGAAAAAGACTTTTGACTTGGTGACACAGGGAGAGCGAGTCCTTTGCCTATGTTACTGTTCCTAGGTGTTGGAATTGTAACGTTGTCTTGAAAATTGCATTTCCCCCTCCCCCTCACCCTTTTCTTTTTTTTCACTGAGATAGGGGTGAGGAAAAGGAAGAAAATTTGGGGATCTCCTTAGCTGTCTGGTTTTTGAACCATTAGGGTGCATGTGATCAAATTTTCAAGGCTTGTTCTCGAAAACTCAACATCAGAAATTTGCGTTCTTTTCAGAATGCAGGAACTTTTCAAGTTTCTGACACTTCAATGTATTTATTCATCTTCCAAAGTGCTGCCCAGGCAGTATGGTGCTTGATGATCATGCCAGGATAATCTTGCAATAGACTGAGATCTACTTTTAAAGAAAAATTTAGTGCTGCAAAAATAACATTAGGGTCTGGTAGTTCAGTGTTCTGAGTGACAGAGATTATTTCTTCTTGAAGAACATTGATATTAATAGGTTTTGGAAAGAGACAATAGAAATTAATTAATTTTCTGGCCCACATGGTTATTCAGAAGAGCTTGGTAAAGTGAGTCATAAAGGCTCAAAAAACCCTGGTTTAATTTAAACTACATGACTTCTAAGAAAATCTCAAGATTTGCTGAGGAGGGAGATGAACTTTCTGTAGAAAGAACTGAAGAGCCGGGAAGAACTGGGGAAGTAAATCTGAAGGACTTTGGTGCACAGACTCTGGAGAAAGCCAGCATGAGCAGTCTCAGTGGAAGATGGGATGGCAGTGACCTATGCTTCATATTTGAATCCTGTCTTTGATTTACTTTTAAAGTAATACTTGGCAGCAAAGTTATAAATAAATAGATGAACCAGAAGCAGAAGGTTGAGAGGGGGCTGACTGCATTAAATATTACAAGTAACTGTCAGATTAGTCACATGTGGCATTTCCCTCTTCAACCACCCTGCAGTGGGTGAAGCTGAGCATTTGTTGTACAATTAACAAAGCACAGGACATTTAAATAGATCATCAGGTCAAGTTTCTACCGTTTCATTACATTACTTTTAAAATACACTCTGATTTTATATAGTAGGTCTATATATTCCGTGAAATACATTCCTCTGCTTATGTGGAGCATGAAAAATTAATTCCATTAACAGGTATTCTTTAACTAGGTCTCTAGAGTTCTGTGAGCCTGAATTACACTGCATTTTCCAGTATCTTTTTAATTTTGCATGTTCTAGATAAAAAACAGTTTCCTTTAAAAATCATTGCCCTCTTCCCTGTCATGGTGACAAGAGGGGAAGAGGATATTGAAAAGTTCCTCATCAGCATAAATAAATTAAAATCCCCACTTCATAGAAGCCAAGAGGAATGAAGTTGCTATTAATGTTTTAAGAAGAAGCTAGAGGCAGAGATGACCAAAATGAAGCTCCCCAGTCTAAATATATTAGCAACTCTCTCCACACTTGTATTTTTAAATGTCAGATAATATATTAAAACTGAAACATCTTTGACGTTAGTGTGGCTGAAGAAGGGATTATGCTACAAGGTATTTAAACGATGGGAGATCACATTTGGAGGTTAAAATTCAGCTGTTAGTAAGGCCAGTCTTGTATTTCTATCACAACTGTCTCTAGTCAGACTCCTCCTCTCTTTGTCAGCTCTTTTTATACTTGCTTGATGATGCCTGATTTTGCATAAGTTTCAAAGGTTTGCAAAAATTTCACAGCAGTAATCCTGTGTCATCCAGCAAGGGACATCTATGTACACTATTTATAACATACAGTTCTACTTGCTGCATAATAGCAAATTCATGTTTAATTAGCTATTTTTGTTTTTCCATTATCCAGCTTGCATGCGTAATTGCCATAACTGTGCCCATGGGGTGGATTCACAGCTGTATCTATAAATGGGACTGAGGCATCTTCTTGCATAGCTTTTCTGTAAATCTGGAGCTGGATATATAAGAGCAGATATGTTACAGACAGCCTGCATAGGTATCATAAAGCATCACGTGCACCTACATTGCGGGATGGCGAGAAAGAATTCCTCTGGTCTGGCCCCGTTAGGAGCTGAGTGAGAGTGAGTGAGAGCCCAGGGCAAGAGCAGAGAGGTGCTTCCAGGAGCTGCAGTGGCTCAAGGTACATGGATCCCCCTTCTCAGAGCTTAGTGGTTAAGCATTGCATAAGAGGCAGAAAGGATGTGATAAAACTGCCCCTGACCTCTCAGTGGCTTCTCCTCCTAGTATAGCTCACCTGACCTGCATGGCTTAGCGGTGACTGGCTAGTCGGGGTGGGGAATGGCTTATGGTGCAGTCTTCACAAGCAACGTGCTTCCCCTAGCAGCACTGCTATCCAATGGGCGGTGTTGCGAGCCAGAGAGATCTTATGGGAAGACAAATCTGTGATGCAGGCAGCTGGAATTGTAAGTGTGCAGCAGGGATCTGTGCAGACTGTTCTGCCCTGCCCCCTTGTTCTGCTGGGTAATGTCAGGCTGCTCTCAGCTGATGTGCAGAGCCTCCCCTTGGGCTTTCAGTCTACTAACAGTTATGGTTCATGATTTTATTAAGGGATTAACAGTTTTTTCTCTGCTGGATGCTGTTATACTACCAGGTTTGTGTTGTTCCTTTGGCTTTTGATAAGCAAAAGCTCTCTGACAAAGTTAATCTCCTTTCCAGCACATTCTGGCCTGGAAGTCGCTCTGTTTATGACAGTCCCCAGGGACAGGTTGCAGCTTCCTCGCCCAGGTTGGGTCACCTGCCAACCAAGTAAACGATTCTAAGAACCCATTCATGCTTCCCTTACTTCAAAGATGCATTATTTATTTGTAATGACATGTGGCAACACAGTTGCTAAATGCTTGGCAAAAATATGGCGTTGCTATGACTGAGAGTGGTTCACAGCAGAAGTAGCTTTGGTGGATATATCAGGAAAAATGTTGCTAAGGGGAAGCTCCCTTGTTTTTCAGTAAATCCTTGAATCAGGAAAGATTACTTATTCTCCCAACACACCAAGTGTTGCCAGCTCAGGATTCTACCACAAGTTTTATGGTATTTGTGCTTAAGTGTGAGTTTTTTCAGACAATTATCTGTAATTTGGACACTACTTTCATTTCTTGCCTCACTTTTCATAAAGCCTGCCTCTGTGGATGGGCCAAGATATTCCCAACCTGAGAGTACTGTTGATTTTTTTTTCTTTAGTGCAGTCCTGCACTGACTTGTCTGGTGTCCTTGTGCAACCGGTTTCCTCCCTCTGGGCTTCATTTATCCTCTTGAGTAACAGGGATACAAGTAATTTAATTTACTGTGAGAGGTATGACTATCATTTTGAACGTCCACTGGATTCTTAAGATAATGGATGGATGTCTGTTTAATAGAGAGGAGGTTCCCGGAGGTTCCTTTGCCAGGAGGATGCCTTCCCTGTGACAGGAGCTATTCAGTGTCATTTTAGGCAAAGAGAAACCTTGATGGCTTTAGAATCATGCAGTGCTAGTGAAGGAAAAATGAGAAAGATGCACAGTTTCAAAGGTGATCCTGTTTTCCTCATCTGGGCAACATTTAATTTTTGAATGCCAACCTTTTCCCTACAGTATTTCCTTAACTTTCCCACTGCCATTCATGGTATTTTAGGACAGCTTTATCCTGAGTTATGGGCATATATTTCAAACGTAGTATTTTTTATCAATTTAAAGGCATCGTGTAGCCCTCTTGCTTTTCAAACTATTTTAGGGTTTCCTTTTTTACCTAATCATCTCATTTTTCTGTAGTACCTTTTCTAGAAATGAAGTACCCGTATGCTAGATGCACTGGGCCTCCTATCCCCCACAACTGTATATTGGCTATTACCCACTTAAATCCTTTTGAACTGAGTGTGTAGCACCACCCCAGATGAAATTCAGAATGGTATCTTTTCTTGTGAGTTCTAAGACTAGCTGTTTGATGAAGCAATCATTTACCGTGTCCAAAATTATCCCTTTGTCTTGAAGGGTCAAATTTTCCTGAAGAGGCAGTGATCCAGGCTATATGAGGGGACTTGAAACTTCTGCTGTTGATAGTTGTCTGTAACTTACAGCTTTCCCTTGAAATTTCAGCTCCTGAAGTCTTGCAAGTTTTTTTTAATTGAACACTGAAATTTCCAGAGTCACATCTAAGTCTATTTTATTCACACAACATACTTTTTCACAGAGATGGTTATGCAAATATTAATGACCTCTGTAAACAAGAACAAACCGCACAGGAGAAACACCTCCTTAACCTGATCCCTGAAGAACCATTTGGAACAAATGGCTGTGTGCATAACAGTTTTTTCTAATTAGCATCTCTGGTAATAAGCCACTTGGGTATATTTGATATGCTTTTATCTTAAGATGAAATTTACATTTGCTGCTAGGTAACTCAGACATCTTCATTCTTGTTTCAGATCTCTGTCATAACATGGTTTTTTGTGATCACTGCTCACAGCAAACCAGCGCCTAGTCATATACAGCTCAGGCTTATCTGCAGGGATGGGCTCTATGATCATACTTGGCTCTTAGAATACAAAAATTATTGTTGTAAAATTTGCAGGGCAGGTTTTTTTTGTTGTTTTTGGAGCTGTATAACGGCTCTAGGATATAAGCTGTAAAAACAACCAAGAAAATGATTGATAAGAGTGTCTTTCTGAAGAGATTGCCATTTAAGTATTTTTAAAGGGTTAATCAAACTTTACAAGACAGACTGACGCACAGATTTTAATGATTTTTCCAAAGTTTTGAAGAAATGGATATAGAACATATCCTCTCCTTAGTCCAGTGTTCTAGCCACAAAACTTTTTCCTACTACAGAGAAGTGTGCGCTTTCAAAAAGAATTGTTCAAGGGCAGATTCACAAGCAGTGCTATAAATTGTTACAGCTCTTACAAAATCGGTTGATCTATTATTGGTTATATCAACTGAGGATCTGCCACAAGACTGTCCAGTAAAAAATAAGTAAAAAAATACACATCAAGTGAAAATGCTTTTATAAACATTAGAAATAGATATCAACAGGATCTCCTGTGCCATGGAAAATTCCATAATTTTCAAAATTTTTAAATTTTTATGTTGAATAGAACCTTTTTTTTTTTTTTTTTTTTTTTTCCCCAATTATTGGAAACAATGAGAAAATTTTCCCAGGTCACAGTAGGAACTGTTGTCTAAATCAGATCAGTCATTCATCTAATTCAGTTAAAGCATTTTCACTATTAGGTTGCTTACCAGCTGCTTTAATGGAAAGTGAGTCTTTATTCTGAAGTGCAAAAAAGGATGGAAAATGTCGTATCACTGCAAAGTTACCTCTCACAGACATCATTTTCAGAGATTAGAAATAGAAAAAGCAAACTGCAGTAATAAGGTAGTGACTGCTACAAATCAAAGAGCAATCTAATTCAGTTCACCACACTGTCCTTTGGGATTTTCATACCTTATGTGTTTAAACAGATTTCAGTTGATACCCATTCATTAAGACAAACATATCTGTTTTCTCGGGTTAGGAGATTTCTTTCTCCAAAGAGCTTTGTACTCCACTCTCTCTCTTTACCACAAGAGCCTGTTAAGTGTTTAGGTCAAAACCACAGAACAGGAAAATACTAAAGCAAAATTGGAAATCTTTTACCAACTCTCAGTTGAGATTTGTTCCCCTCTGATGGAGAGTGAGGAAAAGTGTTCCAGTCACGCAGGTCTGAAGCTGTATTGGACAGCTGTCACTGTGAGAAGACCATGCTGAAGTAAGTACCTTGATGCTGCCCATGTGAGGTCTACTATGCATCAACTCCTTTTCAACCCTCCAAAAGCTACATAAATTACATTCTGTTAACTCAGGGTTGCTTTTACGGTTGCAAACTAGTGCCAGATTTCCATCAGAAACAAAGGGGTTGGTGGTGGACAAAATATTTCCACACATTTGAAATCCCTACGTTAATCAAGTATAATTTATCAACTCATAATATCAGTAATAATATAGCATTCATAGCATGCTCTTGTGTATAATATTTAATGCTTACAATATAGCCACTATGGGTTATTACAGGTACGAGGATTAGTGTTACTAGGAATTACGTGTTATAGATTCAATCTACTGACTAAAACTGTAAATCCAATGGCAAAAGACATAATATTCATTTAATGAAGATTAAAATATTTTTATCTAAGTTTACTAATTTGAAAATGTTTATGTCCCTAAGAGCCACTGAAAGCCTTAACCCTTTAATGTGTAAAATTTAACTTCTTTTTTAAAGGGTGCTCTTAACCTGGGTTATTTCAGTGCTACACTTCAAAACATTGCCTCAGAAACCGTTCAGTGGGCAAAAATGAAGGACAAGCAGCTGAGTGCAGGATGATGAAATACATGTGGGTACGGGAACCAATAGCTAAAGGCAGAACTTCTCAATCAGCTTTGCCTTCGAAGCACGTCCTAAAACTCTGTCCCAGGCGTAGATTTAAGAGAAGAAAAATTGTGCCTGGGAATGGTGAAGTGTAGGATTAGAAGTACAAAAGAGAGGAACATCTGGAGCCAAAATTTCAATAAAGACAAAACTCAGCTGAAGAGATTTAAATGAAAAGAAAAAAGTTAAACTCAAAGCACACTGTCATCCAGAGCCTGAAATGGAATCCAGGATTTCGGAGGACTGTTTCTCTATTGGAAAATACCTGGTGGGTGCTGGTAACAGTTTCATCTTCATTCCTATCTGCTGTTTCAGTTCAGTTACCTTGTTATGCTCTGCAGTAGATCTGCTGTCTGAAATACTGCTGGTGAAGCAGTGATGTTGATCTGTGTGATAGAAGGGCTGGGCTGTTTTGATTTATATTTCAAAAGATTTACTAGAACTCATACATGCATGCTGTTGGCTACATAATCCTAACGCAATATTCTATAGTCATTCACTGAGAAATTGTATGACAGCTTTGCTGCAGAAGTTGTGAATGGGTCAGGGAGCTGTGGGAACAGGTAGGTAGAGAAGGCCTTGGAGAACTGGGTTCTCTCTACTGTTCCTACCAGACTGCTCATGGGGGAAAGGAATAAGTCATTTAAACAGGGTGCTTGTCTTGAAACTACATCTGACATACACATCTTCAGGTAGCTAAGAATCCACAACATAATTTAGTAGACCTTATTCTCTAAGCAAATAAAATGCTGCCTTATCTATGGTTCTGGAAAATCATAGTATACGCATCTCATGAGACAGTAAAAAGTAGTATTTTTAAATCTCTCTCTGCTGCTCTACACAATCCTCAGCTTCGGTAAGGTGAACACACCAGCCCCACACTAAAGGCTTTTGTGGAGAAGGTACTGTAGTGATAGGCACTACAAAAAAGCTCCCAAATTTATTAATACTCCTGCTTTCCTAGATTACTGGAGAAAAATATGTGTGATGATGTAGTTAAAGGCTGCATCATAATGCATATGCACAAGGAATCAAATGAAGGTTGCACAGGCAACCATAATTCTGGCATTTCCTAAATTTTTAGTGCTTGCCTTTTAAATCTTAATAATGTGCTCTTAACAGTGGCTTTCTGGTATCCAACATGTAATTATCTGAAGCTATGTATGTGATGTTTTCTCCAGTATCTGGAGAACATTTTGTTTTGTGCTTTAAAAAGATCTTGAAGAATAATCATTATTTAACTAAAACATCTTTGGCTTTCTTTTTGCTTTGCTTTTGTGTGGAAGCCACAGAACAGCTTTTCACACAGCAGATGAATAATGTGTAGGAATAGAGAGAAAGGAAGGGAATTGATGACTTTTCTTTTAAGTATGTGAATTTAATTTCACTAGGTATTTTATTTCAATCATAATGCACATCCAAATTTATTTTAAAAAAGGATCTCCTTCAAAATGCTTCGATATGTTGTTTTATACAACAAAAAGTTCATATTTTACCAAATAATACAGCTCTTTTCAACTGCTTTTTTTCAATTTTAGTTTGAAAGTGAATATAGATCAACGTCTTCAGTACTAGGTAGCATAAAAACATTCTGCATCTTCAAACTATACAGCAAAATGCAGTCATAGGCATGCTGGACAACTGTTAGATTACCTGACAAGAGTTAAAGGTTTCATAGAAATAAACTTTCTTACACTTTTGGATTTTTTTAGAGAAACTCTTTTTCTCATCAGTGCCAGCTATCCAATACATGTCTAAACTAAAAAACATTGTGAAACTTGCAGTGGGAAAAATTCCCTATACCATTTCCCTCACCCCAACTTCCCTACATCATAACTGTGGATATAAACCCCTTTCCCTAATGAAAATCAGATCAATATTGAAATGAAGCACGTGTAATTGGCAGTTATGCAATTAATATGCCAGCACCATCGCTGATGCCTAGTTCTGAAGGAATGCTTTCATGGCTATGAAATGTATGCTTTTCAGAGCACAAAGCATGCAAGAACAATCCTACTTTTTCAGCTAAAAGATAGCCAATAGATTTTTTTTTTCTATATTCCTAATGATCACTTAGATAACAAATTCTTGCATATTGTATCACAAGCAAAATATCATGAGTCCTAATGCTTTAATATTAAAAGATAGCTGCATACCCTTAATGTAGAATCTCAGAAATATTTTTAAAATCTCCAAATCTTTAGGGTACATAATGTCCGTTCACATCAGTTAAAACCCCAAGTAAATGTGATTGATCAGTTTAACAAAATAAGGCAGCAGTATTTCTCCATTTTTCTATTAATTTCTTCTATTCCTTGCTACTTACCTCAGAGTGCTGCTGTTGCTTGGAGCACACAGAATGCAGCAGCTCAATCCGAGGAAGAAAACAGTTATTTCCTTTCACCCTCTGTTACTGTTCTCCTTTGAAACTCCTTCCCTTTTTTCTTTCCAAGTTGCCCAGGAATACAAGGATGGACCCTTTGGGCTCTATCCAGGTTTATATTATGTAAAACAGATGAATGCATTTCCTATTTTAACTATGAAAATCATGTCTTCACTGACAGGCGCCTGGATCATTAATAGAATACTGTATGCAACTGTGAAAACCCACGTAATGCTCAGAACTGGGCTCAGTTTTCTAAATGAAGAACCAGATGAAAATCTGCAAAGCAACTTCTCTGTGTTGCAAAAGTTTCTCTTTTTCTCTCCTGTAGAAGCAGCTGGAAATCACTGTTGACCAGTAAGGGGTTTTCATTGGAAATGCTGGAGGAGACCTCTAGACTTGGTTTAACACCAGACAAACACATTAGAGATGTTTTGGTCATTAAAGTGCCTCTAACCCCACTGTAACTTTTGGTCAGCTACCACATCAAACCTGCGATTCCTTTCTCCCAAGGAAATTTTGTCTTACAGCACTGTCAGCAAACTGCTTCAGCACGGTTTGAAAAGATTCCAGCTTAAATTACAGTAGGGAAAGCCTGTTCTGGGCTTTTCCCTTACTATTTTTTCTAGAACATTTAAATTTCATATTATTCCCCACCCAGCCTTAGCCATACTTCCCAGAATGCAGGAAAACAGTCTTTCCTTCCTGCAATCCTAAATGCCTTCATTAGGGAGACTGAACACTGAAGTGTTTTGGAAAGGCAGATGCTCTAGATTTAAAAGAAACAGGAGAGGACTGAGTGAACAGCTGCATTGCTCTCAGCTTCAAGAGAGCCATATTTCAGAATGGTTTTGTACATTATTTTGTCACTGGGAACATATTATTACCATCTAAATTTAAAAACACTGGCTTTCTTGCATGAAGGCAAAAGCAGACTTAAAACCACAATGACTGTTCTGTTCAAGTATTCTATGCCGAAGATGCAGAAAATCAGATCAAAGTGAAAAACAGTTCATGTTTTAGAAAGTCCTTGCTTGCAAGGTGTCTGCACAGAATTGGCCAAAAACACAGGTACAGGATTTCTTGTAGACTTTCAAGTTAACCGCTATTCATGATTCTTTGTTGAAATTTCATTCTGCAGCTGCTTCAGTTCTTTGTTGACTGCTAAGAAATAGCTTATCCCTACCAACGAGCAGTACTATTTTACATCTGTTAGTAGATTGAAATGTTGGACATTAAACCTGTGTTCCAAAGTTGTAATTTTTCAGTTCTAAAGGAAAATATTTTTAGAGTAAACTGAGCCTGCTTCTGTAGGTATTAGGTCATGTAATTTGTGAAATAGTGTTCTGGCAAACAATTCCACTCCAGAACACTAAGCATACCTTACAAGCAAGGCTTGTAAAAATGCCAGTGGACTTTGAAAATCCAGGGAGAAAATCTAAACAAAATTTAAAATTAAAAAAAAAAAAAAATCTTATTAATTTAAACAAATTCACAGTCTTTTTTACCCCATGGAATATTATTAACAGATCTTTCTCTTACTGATTCTTCTTATGCATCTTCTACAACCACCCACATTTATTTTCCAGAATAGTTTAATCAGTGACTGTATGATCCATTGCAACTCAGGTAAATTGCTTGTTCTGAAACAAGTGTGCTAATCATATGGATAATAGAAGATTGATTTATTTTCATTCAATGAACATATGTAAAACAAAGACATAGGCTTTTAGTTATAAATAAGACTTCAATGGACAGCCTGCTGCTTATTCCCTGAGGGATACTTTAAGGAATAAATTGAAGGAAGTACTGTTTCAATTACTATTAAGACCATTGGGAGTCTTTCAATTAATGTCAATGGCATAACTTAGGTCAAAAATTTTGTATACATGTATATATACAATATAGATATACATATATGTTCTAGCTAAGGACCTCTTTACAGTTTCTGAGTATAATTTTTGTATTTCAGAAGTATCTGATTCTCTATAGAGAAGAAGCCAGCCCAGAAATTTGGGAACTTTGCTTTTTGATGTATCTGTGTTTATTTATTATTTTTATGTGATTACGTCTGTAATGTGACAGGAATTTAAGTGTCTTAGACAACTTAATGCAATGCAAGCTGAAACAAAAAAATCCCCATTTTTTTTTTTTTAAGTATTTAGTAGGAGTTTGCTAGTAAGCACTATCCTGACCCATCAGGCAGTATATGGACATTAATCTAATTGTTATTCATTAAGATCTTCCTATTATAATCTCTGAGGCATGTGCTGTAAAGTCTAATGATCTTCTTGTGTTGTATCATAAGAGAAAGGATGATGTTGAGTCATCTTGTAAGTCTCTTCACCTTGTTGCTAGCAAGGCTATCCTTTCCCTGAATGATTCCAGAATGGAGGAATGCCAAAACTGGGCAGGTAAATAAGATAAAGTAGGGAAAAGTCTAAGAAAGTTGAACAAGGAAAAGCACAAACATCCCTCTATCTCAAAGTGTGCTTCCTTGCTTGGTTGAAGTCCTAAGGTAATTAAAAAAAAATAAAAAAATAAAACCACAATGACAATCACTATTCTGTGAACAGAATTCGTCCTTTCTACTTACGTAAGCTGTGACAACTAAAGGCCCAACTTTCACATTTAAATAAAAAATATTAAACGAAGTCTCTATTAAAAATTAAAGACTGACACAGCAAAGTTCCTGAACATTCTTATATTTAAGTACGCAGTCTTAACAAGGTTAATAGGATTCATCTGTCAGTGAGATGCCTTATGCACAAACATACTTCCTTGAGTTTTAAAACCACATTTATGAAACTTCTAAATGCTTGATATTTAGGCACACAAGTTTGAAAATCTGGCAAAAGCTTCTTAAATGTTTCACTGAAAAATAAAACACATTTTCTGGTTTAGAAGTTTATATGAATCATTACTCTTTAGGCCCACAGAACTGGTTGTTAACCAATGGAGGAATTGTGTCATGGCCACAGAGGGAATGTTGCAGGGCTCCTGAGGCTGACTGCAGTGACTAAGGCAAGTCGAAACTTTTGATAGAGGACTGAGATAACAAATGAATGAATATAGTGAGAAAATAGATGTTTTCTACTCTTGCTGATGGACAACATTCCCCAAAAGCTTGGAATGGCTTAAAATTCAGATTTTTCAATGCCAGAAATAAAATAGAACTTTTCCTTCTTAACAGGACCAAGACTTTGATCTTGCCTTTCTGCATGAAACTCAGAACTCTCATTTTTACACTTCCATGTACGAAGCCCCTCCAGCAACTTACACTGCAGGAATAAATAATCCCTACAGTGAATTCATGCCTTTTAAAAATATCTCTTTAAGAATCTGAACTGCTTTCATACATTTGGTGTTCTCCATGTACTGGAAAACTAATTTTTTGTTAAGCTTTTCTTAGCAAACATGATCCAAGTATGTGAGTTCCGTAAAGCACCCTAAATGTTTCATGGAAAATTACGTGCATGTGCTAATAGTTTTGAATATAATAGTCTACATTTCAGCTGACAGTGTATTTCTATGTCAGAAGACATTAATTTATTTATGAGATCATAGATCTTCTTTGGATTACAGCTAAAATATAAGATAGTCTTTGTTGAAACCAAATGGTGACCCCTTTTGTTGTACCTGGGCAACATTCCATCTTCCAGTGTTTTATTGTGAGGTTTGTTTAAAAGTCTTTCAATAAAAAGAGATTAAATTGTCAGGTAACTCAATTGTAAACGAAGTTACCAGGTAATTACTTGAGCAGTAGGCATCGCACAAACTTGACATAAAAAACCCCTATAAGATACTGAAAAACTTGTTTCCCCATTGAGGAAAGGGTGAGTGGGGGCAAATGATCTAGGTTCTCTCTTGAAAATCCAAGGTGTTTTTCTTCTGATTCATGTTTTTCTTGAAAAATAATTGTGGGAAAATTTGTCTGTGTATCAGAATGCTGAGTGCTAATTTTAGAATTCTTCAAATAGAATCAGTAGACTCTTTGAAACATTCACAGTGAAGAAAAATTGGCATTTGAGGAATCTCTCTTAAACTGGTTTTAAATTAGGTGAAATTAGGACTACAACCTATTCGGTATTTCTTAAGTACTCATAAATTGGTTTTGGACTCCATTTTGAAACTTTCTTCTAGAAGATTTAATGAATACCTCTAGAAATACATTCATAAAAATTGGAAACAACCACTCTTTAAACCAGAAACTTTGATATTAGATTTAGAAAACTGTAGAATGAAACATTTTTTTCTCCTATTGTTGTGTACCTGAAGAAATCCCTCTTATTTTAAAGCCTTTTTCATTTGAATACACTTAACATGCTTAGAGTACTTTGTTACTACTTCAATAGTTAACATTTGTAACCTTTTCTGGTTTGGAATTAATGTTATACGTAGTAGAAAAAGAGACCAGATAGTCCAATATATTGCTGGAAGTATCTTTGAAATGTCCTAAAAAGTATTTTCAAAAGCTAAAAATTCATATACAACTATGCCTGTGTCTCTTGATCAGCCTTAATTGGAATATTTTTGGTTTTTAAATGTGGCAATATGTTCCTTTTGTTTTCTTAGCAAGGCCTTTTGTCATTTTTTATTTTTATCATCTGTCATAAAAATTTGTTGTACGTGTAAGCAATTTAATGGTTCACTGAAACGTTGTTATGCAACTGAATTGTATAAAATCCTGTCCAAGCCCAGAAATTACTATAAGGGGGAAACAGCAAAATGGTGAAGGGCTGAGAATTTATATGTTTTCTGTTTGTATTTATATCTTTTATATGTGGTTTTGTATAGCCATTCTCTTTGTTATCCTGAGTTTAAGAGGGAAGAGAAGATTACATATCTCATGTTGAGAGGTCAGGTATAGATAGCTCTGCCTATTCCCAGCACAGGCAAGACTCTAGAGTCATAATTTAGCCAATGGGGAATATGTAGTACCATATCTGTTTCACATAGGCCTGAAATGATTATTTCAACAGTTGCTAGCTCCATTTTATGGTTAGTTTCTCAAACAGAAACCACTCAGTGTAATGCTGAGCTATTATTAAAATCATTAAGCCTCGTCTCTTAACAGCATAGGTGAATGATAAATGCAGTATTCCAACTGCACTGATGTCAGAACTCAAGGGCTTTCTATCAATACTCGTTATAATCCTGTGAGTGAATACAGTGGATGGGAAATATTATCAGTTGGTAAAGCATCTAGCTTAAGCTGGATCCAGCATCCAGGTAAGCATACAGCTTAGCTACTGTGGCAGTATGTACAGCTATTCTGACTGTGAGGATCAGGGTGCAATTAACGCAGAAGGCAGATTCTGTCAGCACTACTCACATCGCTAAATCATCTGTACTTCTGTTGACCATTGTTGTGACTGTCTACACAGCCAAGCATTACTCTATGAATGAAATCTCGATAATTTGACTCTAAACTGATTACACATAAGTACTACTCCACAAGCAGTGAAAGACCTAACACTGCATTTTTTATTTTACTGACACTGATTTCCACACGAATAAGAACTCATCTTAAGGTATTTAACAGAATAAAGAAATGTAATCATGCTGTACACTTGTTTCTGCAATCACAAGATATAACTTCATAACTCAGTTTATTTTCCAACCATATTATCCTCTGAGAAACCAGAAACTTCCTTGCAAAGAACCTTTGTATTGGTCTAAATGATCTTCTGTGATTCCTTCCAACCTGAATCACCCTATGATCTATTTATTAAACCCTTACACATGAATCCATGCCCAAACTATCAGTTATTTACCTATATTTTTACAGATATCCCAAACGTATGCTTTTGACCTGCAGGCAGAAACACTGAAGCACAAGAGAAAATCTCACTTGATCAAAGTTGGAAAAGGTTAGAAGCCTATAAATTATCCACTATTCTAGACTGCTAGAGTAACTTTTGTAAAACAAGAAATAATAAGTCAGGTTCATTTTGGCTCAATACAAAAAATACACACAGGAGACGTGGAACAATTATTGATAATCAACAGCTGGTATTATTTAACTTCTTGGGATGAATTTTTATATTTGCAATTGAAATTGCTAGTTTGAATTCCAAATAAATTTTTGAGGGAAGCTTTACAGATATTACCTAGTATCACATCCAATATGTATTTCTCTTCTCACCTGTTAAAATAAGACCCTTGTAACTTCTAATATTCATCACCATAGAGCATATCACTTGAAACATGGATAACCATTTTTTTACCAGCCATCATAAAAGAAAGGGAAAAGAGCAATGTCAAAAAGCAGTAACACTGAATTGAAACTACTTTAAGATTTTCTCCTAGCTCTTCTCACATTATATGAGCCTTACTTCACAATCTTTCTTGCCTTTCATTTGAAATCATTATGATCTTTCAAGAGAATAATCAGTGAGAAGGCAATTTGCAAACTGTGTAAAAGTGGATATTTTGTTTGCAGTCAGTTCTGAAAACAGGGACTTCTGTCCTCCCTATACAGGATAAATCATTAAACAACTGAATATAAGCGTACTGTATGTTGCACAGGCCATAGCCTTGAAACCATATTTTCATTGCTCTGAGGACTAAAACTGGCTAATATTTTTACACATATGCATAGTTCCAAATCAGCATGTCATGCATTGTTGAATTTTTGTCTAATAATGCTTTCATGGAATGCTGTTTTGGGCCTCTCTTCATCAGCCTCCCTCAAAAATTGCTTTAGAATTTGATACTGGTTCTACATTAATCAGCTAATACGAGTAAGATATCCCAACATGGCATATATCCTCCTCAACACACATCTATCCCGAGAGCACTGGGAGTACTGGTGATAGAGCAATGTGTACCAGGAAGCACTCCAATGTTCAGCACCAAGGTCAGCTCAGGACTACCTATCCTTCAGGAAAGGCCTTTGAGTCCATAAAAAGTCAAAATTCCCACCAAAAATAGCGAGCAACCTTTAATTAATAAAATGCTTGTTGGAAATAAGCAATCCTGAGAGAGAAGATTTTACAAACAAACAAAAAAAAAAAATCTAAACCTTAAATTTTATTAATTAACTATATTCTTTATGAAACATTCTATGTGGAATATAATGCAAATGGTTAGATGTGAGATAGTTTGCAACGTTTTTTACTCTCAGTAATGCACCATGCATCTACCTGTATGTGTGGTGGAAGAAAAGACAGAAGAATTGTGCACTGCACGTGCATATATGTTTCTTGGAACTGCCTACATACAAAATATGGGCTAAATTGTGCCTTTAGGCACAGTCTTGAACAAAGATCATAAATTGCACAATCTCAGAAGACATGATATTATAGCACAAGTCCCTCTCTTCTTTATGATAGGCCAGCTACAAATTAACTTTTTCAGAAGCTGTCTGCAGCATGTCTGCAATGTCTCAGATGTGCACACTAACCAGCGCATTGCACAGTTACAACAAAAGCACTTCTCTTTGTCTGCTCCTCAACTTCATCTTCCAGAGAAGAAATATGTCATAGGCAGCAGATTGCATATATGCCCCTTCGTATGCAGACTGAGACAAACAGACAATTTCACTCCCTTAAACAGATGTATGTAGTCTTTCATAAACATAGAGATTCTTTTTTGTAGGTTTAGCTGACAATATTTCCTTTGCGTGTGGACTTTAAACATGGAGGTGCATTGAGTAGATTGAGATTAATCTATTCCTGACCTTAAATTGATCTAGATGCATGTGAAATGCTAACTCAGAAGGCCTGTATCTATTTTGTACATGTAAAAAGGCAAGCAAGGTCCTACTAGTTTTATTATATATCAAGCCAAAGAGTGCTTTAAGTTTTAGAGAATGAATTGTCATAGGTTCTGAACAAGACTTTGGCCATCCACCAGTGACAACAAAGCTACACTGACAGTATAAAACTTATAAAACTTCAAAGTGGTTGTGTAGACTATTCTGTTGTGGTAGTAGACAATTCTGGTACATAGTTCAAAAAACAAAAACTGCAGTAAGTCTAGAAAATGTTTCCAATGCAGTAGCCTGGAGTATGTAGTATTACTAGAGAGAAAATGACAATAATGCATGAGACAAATCCTAATACAAAGAGAAAAGTCAATCACTGCACATTTACTCAAGTAGCGAGGCTGATACAATATTGCACACAAAGACGTTTCAGACTAAAAGTTGTCTTTTACATGAATCTAAGGGCTTTTTTACATGGTGATGGTTACAAAATCTAATCCAAATTATCTAACTGTGTGTGCTTGGAGTAGCTTAATTAAATCTCACTAAATTTGCATGAATAATCTCTCCTAGAATTAAAGTAATCTTAATTCAATTTATGTTCATTTATTTTGGAAAAGAATAAAGCTAAATTAAATTGACCCCACTTTAACACTCAACATGAGTGTCCACATAGATTTTAATAGTTAATTAATCCACTGGACTTTCGTGAGTTAAACTGAATGGATTTTCATAGTCTGTGTTTATGTAAACAAGCTCTAAACACACTCATATGTAATTTCAAGACTGTTCTATTTTCTATTACACTCCATATGGGCTAATTTAACAGTCCCTAGGAGGAGCCAAGTATTAGCGGATTTTTCTTAACTGAGACTGTGTTTTCCACCATTGTATATAAAATACAGTATTTCAATTTTTTAATATATTCTCTGGATTAGTTTTTATGGTAACCCTTTAGGTCTTACAGCCTACTGATGATGTACAAAATAAGCTAGAGATGATTCTTTAGGAAAAAAAGAGTATTTATTTAAATTCCAAGTCTAAAAATCATATGCTTAAAGATGTTGCTTTGCAGAATAGCTTATAGCATAAGAATTGGATTTTTTAGATAGCACATGTGCTAAAATCAGAATTTGAAACAATTTTTGGACTGAGTCCCAGCACAAATCAATCTTATGGGTTCTGAAAATGCTGACAGATCTTGAAATGGTAATTAATTTGATATCATGATTTTGATGATGTCAAAGAAAAAACTCTGATTTATAGTTTTCAAGGCTCTAAATCAACAGTTCTAAACAATGTTGTTTTAAATTTCACTGTTCCCAAACTTGTTGGGTCCCCTCATTAGTTTCAATTTTTAAAATGCTCTCCTGTTCTTGGGGTGAGAAACTCTATCTTTGGCTCCAACTCTGTTCAAATCACAGCTTGTTAGGTATGGTTCATGTTAACTGTGATTTCAGTTGGCAGGGCACTAGATTAGCTGTTGACATCAAGCCAACATTTAATTTTGTTTTCTTGAGTCATCTGTTGCCAGTTCCCATGACAACTGATCTTCTAGCCTTCAGATTTACGAGACAGACCCGTTAAAATGGCCAGGAGTACATAGAGAGAGTCTTTGAAGTAGATGGAAGTTAAACTGTTTTCTTCAATGGAAACTATAAGCTTTTTTCAGCTTTTACTTTAGCAACATGTGACTTCTGTTCATGACAACACAGATGTTCTTGTATTAGAAAAATAGAATGAATGGTAGTTTTTAACAAGAAATATGTTTTAGCATCTTTTTACTATATCTACAGAGTGAAGGTCTTTGTGTCTAAAATCTTGTGATATAGAGGACAGGAAAAAAATTATTTTTCTATTTCTCACTTGCATAGCAGTAATGAAAGATGAAATCTAAAATAAGGATTCTTTTGATCTTCATTAGACTCCCTGTACATTTCAACTTCTTGGTTCACAAAGGTGTGACTTGGGTAAAGGAAGTATCGCAGGAAGACATCATTAGTGCACGAAGTCAACCCAGATGTTGTAACAAATCAGAGGAAAAGGCCAATCTGACTGCTATGGGAGCTTCTTGAAGCAAAAATACCGTTGGCTAAAAATAGTAGTCAGTGTATATAAAATATGTACCACCCACATACCCACAGGTCATGAAAGCCTAAGAAAAAATAGCATATTGGATCACAAGCAGTCCTTCTAGTAGAATGTTAGTACGCAGTGATTATTTCTAAAACCATCTCCTTTGAGCTTCACAGGACTCTGTGCAGGAGTGGTTTCCAAAGTCTGAATTCCACATTCGTTTTACACTGTGTTTGAAACATTGCAAAGCATAATAGAAGGAAGGTGCACAGTTGGTTCAAAGTGTTAGAGAGCGGGGGCGAGGGGCAGGGACAGAAAAGCCAACAGGCTGTCTCTTTAACTCTTCATTAGGTAAACATTTGCCTCTACTATATGGGAAGAAAATAAACAGTTAGACAACTTTGTCATTTGTTATGGGTATTCCCACTGCCCAGGAGCTTGTGCTAACAGATATTATTTGCAGGAGGATGTCCTGTTAGCCCAGGCCTCCACAGAAAGTGCAGCAGGCATTGCAATGCTTGCAAACTCAGGTCTGGGCACAGTACTCATGACTGTGCTCTAAGAATGAATGGCCCTGAAAAGGCAATAGACTAGAGATTTTTATGCACCCGATTCCAGTTAATGTTTCATTATACATATTTGGATGACTTTTCCAGACTGGTTCTTGAACAGCAATTCAGGATTGCTTTCCTAAATGTGAGGGTACATAGACCTATCCTCTCAGTTAAAACAAAGAATAAAGCAATTGCTCTGACAAGAAGCCACCCTGCTTCTCCTTTCCTCCAGCAGCAGTTAAAACATTCTAAAGATAATGGGGGTGTATGTGGGAGAAAGTGAAAGATAAGAGAACACACCACGTCCTCAGCTTGAGTTAACTATCACGATTCCACAGAAACAGCCATCTTTCAGCAGCTGAAAATCTAGTCCATTAGTAATGACAGGTGGTCAGCTGTGTTTGGTACCAGTCATACTGCATTTACTAAGTGGCTTCCCTCTACACCAACTTTCCCCCTTTGAGTATAAAGACACCCTTTGCACTAGGCTGTTAAGACTGGTAAAAGCCGGTGTAAACTAATGATGCACTGAGGCAGTGTGGCCGGGATGTATGGTTGCCATCTTTCAGTACTACAATGGTGATTAAACAACTGCATACATTAACTCTGGCAGTTCTGCTGTAACGGTTCAGGCTGTGAATTCAGGCTCTGTGTGATAGTTTTAGAATGCAGTTGGCTTGTGAATGTCATTGATGCAGATCCTGGCATACATTCAAAAGGCTGTGTTTCATGTTTTGCTTTTATCTGTAAATATATTTGAGTAGGTTTTTCTCCCTTCTAAAACAGCTCACATAATAGGTGGAACTGAAAGTTATCTAATAGCTTCAATGCCTTAGAGCTACTGCCGTGCATGAAATTCAAACTGTGTCTATAAAAAGAAGTAAGGAGAGCTTTCTCTCTAATTCTCATTTTTAGCTATTTCTGTATTTCTTGAGAAGGATAGAACTCGTTCATGTTTAAAGTCAACATCAGTTAAAAAAAATGCAATCTGAAAGTTATTATAGGTCATCTGGGGAACTGGAGGCAAAGTCTGGGGGTTTTTTTGACTGGTTGAGAAGGCAGTAAGTTTAGAAAGATTATTTGTTACTAATTAAAGTTATAGAGTGACCTGAATTTGGTTTTGGTTAGATTCAATGATATCCATTATAGCTGAGCAAATGATGAGGAATATATTTGCACCTTCTTACTTTCTGTCTTCATATTGCCTTCAGTTGTATTACAGTTTTCCTGACACTATCAACTTGCATTGATTATTTCTGATTATTTCTGCAGTGTTCAAAGTGTGTATTGTATGAGTTCAGCAGCCAAACACGTGACATTGCTCAGTTCTAGTCCAATGCCTTATGTCAGTTCACTGTATGAGTGAGTGCAACTCTCAGTTAAGTTTATTTGCATGTGTGCAAAACATATGCTTGTTATTCAAACTGTGCTCTGTACAGATGTTGCCTAATTTTGTTAAATGGGAGAGACTACTATAACTTTTAGGAGAAATTAGCTAAATGAGAATAGATTGAAACATTTGAGTGTGTTCCCAGGCTGAAATGACCATTTGGTACCTTGCTTGTGAGAATTTCAATATTTTATCTATTTACAAATGCTCTGAAACAAGAATTTGTGATTTTAATGAACTTGGATTGTTATTGGGTTTTACTGCGTGCCACACAGGCTGAGTCAGTGTCTTCTGAGACATATGCATACTGAGACACTCCTGGAGACTGATTTTAGGTTGAACCATAACCATTATGAGTTTGGACAAGACCACTGAGGAGGCACACTGTGGGCAGCTGGTCTGTCCACTGGAGCATGCTTTAATTATGTCACCGGAGCCTGGGCTCATACTGTAAAGAGGTACACGACGTTGTAGCCTCAAAACCTGTTCTAACGATTCAAGCATTTAATCAGAGACTGGTGTATTTATTACAAATAAAAGGAACAGGAGGATACCAAGAATTTCTTCATAGAGGCTTAATTGATAGTGCATTGGGTAATGAAAGACTAATTAATAAAATGAAAGCAGAATATAATGGATTTTTACTTTGTTTGTACACAAAAGGCATCATTACAACTCTTTAACCATCATCAGCTATCTCTTCTGCAGTGAGTCATTCTGCTCCCTGAAAAAAGTCTAGCGGCATTATGAAACTGCCAAGCCATACAACTGGTACAGCTAAAACTTTCTGGATTGTCCTCCTATGTAAACTGGTTCTCTGAATTCAGGGGATTCTTTCTCATTTCACAGTGAAATGGGTTATGCAGATACCTCAAGGCTAATCTCAGCAAAATTTTCCAGAAGTGAAGAAGATATACAGAGAAAAACCTGTTTGGATCAGATCCCCTTACCCTACCAGTCACATCTGCTATGGTCTCTTGGAGGACACTAACTGGCTTATTCTGGAAAGGAACTGGCAAATTTTAGGTGTGAAGAAACTGAGAGTGGATAGTGACAGCCCCTGTGTTTCAGGTTCATTCAGACAAGCTGGGTGCCACTCAAACTAAAATTTGGCCCTTTAAGAATGAGAAGACATTGTTCTCTCCTGCTTCTGAGGAGATGATCACACCCTAGAGGTATGCAGCTCCACTATAAGCATTTCATAAGACTTAGGTCATTGTTCCTTGGTTAAGACTTATCTTTACCAATGCAAAATCGGTGTGTTTGCCCCATTTAAAACCATTGTGACAAGATTAAATAAAGGGACTGTTGGGAAACTGAATGCAGAACTTAAAGAGCAGGGATGGGACAATCATTTAGTAGCATGACTTAGTCTTAAAAACAAACAAACCAACCAACAAACAAAAAAACCCAATAAACCCCAAAGGAACATTGAGATATTGAAACAAAACCAAAGGAAGAAAAGCAGTCTAGCAATTTCTGGCCTTTGTGCTATCAACTCCTTAGTAAGTAGGTTTTTTCACAGGTAGATTCTCAAGAAAGGCCCCAAAGACACATAAAGGGATTTTTCAAAGTTCAGTTACAAAACCATGTTTTTAAAATTCGTTTATTTCTAGTAAATAAGACAGTCCTTTACCTACCAAAGAACTGAACACATAAGAATCAGTCTGATTAAGAAAAACGTTATTCATCCAATCGGGTTAAGCAGTCCGTCAATTACAATCCTTTGGTTGAAATATGTATCAGTGGTAATTGTGTGCTTAAATGCTTTGAACATTTAATATAATATATTGTGCAAAAAGAAATAGGCACAGCTACAACATACAAAAGAGAATTCTTTTACATACAATGAAGAAAATTTGTAAAATCAGATGACAAAATGTACAAATCATTTGTATGCACAAAAATCCCATGAGTGCATATGCAAACCACTTAATTATGCCTGTTAGTTATTGTAATTGCCATTAACATGTGCAATTACTTGCTCTGCATTACGATTCTAGGTGAATGGTTAAATCAGCTACAAAACTATGAATAGCTAACAAATTCTGTTTCAGTCCCTAAGCCATTTCATTAAATCTCTTATTGTATAGTAAACAAAGTGCATATCATGAACTAACAAATTGAAAACTATATTTTTTCCTGAAGTGACTGCAGTATTCCCACAAGAACTGAGTTTCTGTTGTTTACAGACAAGATTTCCACAGGCAATAGCAGTGAAATTGTCCTTCCAGTCCTTCCCATCAGGGCTTAGTCATATGATGAGGGTGGGTTACTTGGGGCCCTTCAAACCTTGGGTGTTCTGTTAGTGCTGTTAGTGCTTTCTTTTATGCGGTCTGTGATCTGAGTATTGGTGCACTTTCTGCATAAAACCATTAGCAATAACTTAGTTACTTTACAGACATAATTGCTTGCTTCTCTTTTTTGGGGGGCCAAACTTTGGTTAGGCTTGGGTTTTCAGGAGTCCTTTTCAGGAGGGGTGGATAAGAATATTCTGGAAATAGAATGAGTGTTAAAACTGTAAATGTATTTTTGGTGGAAGAAAATTGGAAAATTAGGATGGTTCTGTAATATTTGTTAAAGACTATCAGACTAGATTTGCCCAAGCCCTTCTACAAGATTGTTTCACACTTAAATCCTCTTCAATCTAAAAGCTTTGTTCTCACCTCTTACAATGGCCAAATGGCTTCATCCTTGGCTCTGCATTCTAAATTTAGAAAAACAGCTTTTATAGTAGTACCTTATTGGCTGAAATTCAGTCCTAAATATAGCTGAAGTTTGAGCAACCTTATATATGGATCTATGTAAGATATAAGGGATAGGAAATATATATATATATATGCTTGCCGCCCAGAAATCCTGGGCTGTATCAAAAGCAGCGTGACCAGCAGGTCGAGGGAAGTGATTCTGCCCCTCTACTCTGCTCTGATGAGACCCCACCTGCAGTTCTGCATCCAGCTCTGGTGCCCTCAACATCAGCAGGACATGGACCTGTTAGAGTGAGTCCAGAAGGAGGCCACAAAGATGCTCCAAGGGCTGGAGCACCTCTGCCATGGGGACAGGCTGAGAAAATTGGGCTTGTTCAGCCTGGAGAAGGAAAGGCTGCGGGAAGACCTTATAGCCCCTTGCAGTACCTGAAGGGGCCAACAAGAAAGCTGTGGGGGCACTTTTTACAAAGGCCTGTAATGACAGGACAAGGGATAATGGGTTTAATTTGAGAGTGGGGAGATTTAGATTGGATATCAGGAAGAAATTCTTCATGTAGAAGGTAATGAGGCACTGGGACAGGTTGCCCAGAGAAGCTGTGCTGGAAGTGTTCAAGGCCAGGCTGGATGAGGCTTTGAGCAACCTGGTCTAGTGGAGGGTATCCCTGCCCATGACAGGGTGGTGGAACTAGATGATCTTTAAAGGCCCCTTCCAACCCAAACCATTTAATGATATTAGAGCCAAAGTTCGTGTAAGTTGTCCTCCCCTAAGCTCACTCAGAGCTAGTTTGAGCTCGTGACTGCAGGCTTTATGGATTTATAGTGACATGAGCCACGAAGAAAGGAAATGTGGGAAATCCAGACTACTCTTTAGGTTGTGCTTTTCACTGACTATGTTGAGAGGAAAACACACCAAAATATAAAAGTAAACAGGTGACAGCTCCCATCCCCTCCTTACCTCTCCTTTTCCAACCTTCACTCACCCATAAAGGCTGCAATTATTATTTTTTCAGCAACAATGTTAAAATCTGAAAAATTAATAAAAGCTGATGGCTACCCTCCCTTATCCTAGAGCCTGACCACAGCTACACTGCAGAAAAATCTAGCTACATACTTTTAAAATCCCTTCCTCTCCTGTCAGGACCTGAGCCACACATAGACTGTAATTATCAGAGCTGTTGTTGAGGAGAGACCATACAGAATGCAATTATGCCATTAGGACAGGGTAATCAGAATAGCTTGCTTATTAGAGAAAACCATATCCTTGTCCTACGCTAGTATTTTCACTTGTATAAGATAGCCTTCTTACGAGATACTACAATTAAACAGTGATTAAGCATATCAAATAAATTTTCAATGGGTATAGTTTATGTAATAGCACAAGACCTGAGAGAGAATCATACTTTAGTGTCCATGCATTTAAACAGTGCAAATAGTTTTGCAGCGATGCACTGGTTTAGATGGGTAACTGCTAGTTTCCATTTTCCTCAGTCAAACAAACTGGTGGATAGTGGTTTCAAACACAAACATGAAAAACCCATTAAAAGCATATAGACAGAACTGTTAAAGTTCAGAAAAAAACTCTAGAAGAATATAATTACTATACAAACATCACTGTTACTGGAATCTGACGTTGGAGCCACTTTGAATTTTCTGATTTGCATATGAATGGATAAGACTAAACAAATATACTGTGATACTTGTGATCCCAGAGCTGCCAACAATTTCTGAAAATGATACTGTGTACATCTTTGGGAAACAATTGCTGTAAATAACCCATCTGTCATGGGAAATACTGCTAAATAACAAGGTTGTCACCTTAAGTAGACTTAGATGGCAGTGGAGTAGATGAAGCTTTCTTACATCTCAGAAGGCAGAGTGTGTTACGGGCAGAACAACAATGAATTAAAGCAGCTACTTAAAACCACTCCACACATACTATTTTGGAACAGTTGCTTTGAAGTTATACCTTCTGAAAGCTCTCCAAATGACAAGATGAGAGCAGGAGCACTGGGTCAGTCAGGCTTGTCGCAATGGTAAAATGCCTACAAAGGAATCTCAGTGCTGTTTCTGGAGGATATAAGACATCTCAGTTATCAATGATTTTGTTTTGTGCACAGATGTATCTTACATGGGAAATGAAGGAACAAAAACATTGATTTTGGGAAGATATAATTAAAGATTTCACAATAATAGTCATGATTTGGAACATGACTTGGATGTTTAATGAAGTGGTATGACTTCAGCATCTTAGTGGCCTCTCTGAAGATGGGATTACTGATTTGTGGTTTCAAGTGAGCATAGGATCTGACTTGGATGCTGTAAGCCAGGAAATACAATACTGCCATTAGCAACACATACAGGACAAAGTTTGCAAATTTCAGCATGTAGTATTTGTTATTCTCAGAGGAATCTTCCAGTACCAGTTTTTGACCTCATAGACAACTTTCTTTAGGTGTGAGATCTAAGCATGGCTGAACTTTGGCCCTCTAGCACTTGCCCTTGCTCTGAGCTTATCAGAGTCAGACAGGAGCCGGGAGACTCACAGCAATGACTCTGCAAGGAACGAGCCCATGGAGCAGTTACCCAGCATTTTTGTAACTCAATACCAACACCTGTAGAGCTGATACAGGCTCCTTGGAAAAGTCTTTGAGGGTTTCATAATAGAAGAGCAGGATTTATGTAGTAAAACAGCTTCCAAAAAGTTGCCAACCACAGCAATGTGGAGAAAAAAGCAGCCACTTACTATAGCTATATAGACCTTGCCTAGTAGCTGTTCTTTCAACAACTTATCTATGCAATTACACATCTATTCACCGCCATTGCAGGTGCAAGCTGATCAACAGCATGTGTATAAATGTGTGTGGGTGTGCAAATGCTTCATCATGGTGAATTGTTAGCACAGTGAGTGAAGCTTTTTGTACAATGAATGTGTAAATTAGCTGCTTAGCTTGCTTGAAAAACAGTTCACTTTGCCTCCTTAGCCCATCCCTCTCAACAGACACTGAAAAAGAAATTAGTTAAATAGTTTCATACCCTGTGAAAGTAGCAGCTTCCATCTAAAACCTAATCCTGCTTTCCTGTGCTGTCCTCAGGTTTCTAACAATGAAGAGAAGTGAATCTTGGGGAATTAGTCATGTTGAATGATATCTTAATCGTATGCATGCTATGCTCTTACATAGCATTAGAATAAGAGGTGTCACATCTTGTGTTGTCATTTCTGGGACAGAAAGCTGTGACTGTTAGCTAGCTTTAAATCATTTCTGGCATTAACGAGATTCTGACCAGAGGCTCTCTTTCATGTTCAGGATATGCACTGCATTATTTTCTATTATATCACAACACGTTGCAAAGGAACAGCTAAGTTACCAAGACTAATCCTTTAAGTCTTTCTTTCTTTACAATGTCAGGCAAAATAAGACTATGCCATATTTCCGTAATCTCCCTTGTATTATGAGAACATTATGATCTATAACAACAACAGAATCCCTAAACTGCATGCATTCCCGTTGGCTCTGATACACATAGATTTGTCTTTTTCTGTCAGAAAAGATATTTCTAAGTCTGTATGATTTCATTTTAACAGACACTATCAGGCTAAAAATCACATCATTAACATAAAGCAGGAAAAAAAAGTTTTTCTGGTATTTAAAAAATAGTAATTGTGAAAACACATGATGCAATACCTGAGGTTCTCCTCTTTCTTCAAGAAACTCCTTTAAATGAAAGTCAGTTTTGAAGATATAGGGTACTTAACTCCAATTTTTCCTACTTGGATACATATATTTCATTCAATCTGTTCAAAATTAGGTTTTATTCTCGGACAACTTTACATCAGCTACCATGATCTAAAGCAGATTTCTGCAATGCTGTGATGGTAAATTGTGGGGGAATTTCTTGAGGGAGAGCGGGAGGGAAATTTGAGTCAATAATAGGATGAGGAAAAAACAGGAATATAAAGGTCTAATCTCCACCTGAGAGATCTGTTCTTTGGGACAGAGTGAAAACATCATCCCATACCTACATATTCAAGCGTTTAGGGTTTATTTCTCTGCGGATATTTTCATGCTGTCTAAGCTGCTAAGAGCATATTCAGTAACTTAACTCTTTTAAAATCACTTTGAGCAACCAAACAAACCATGACCTCAAAATGCATAAGCTCTAGGCAGTGAGTTTTGTTGGTTTGGGGTGGGGGGGGGTATTGGGAGTTTTTTAATAAGTTGCTGCAAAATATTGCTGAAATCCTCAACAGGAAAAGAAATAGAGGAATAGATAAATACTAAATTCCAGGATGGGATGGAGAATTAATTTTCTGCAGGTGCAGGACACAAGATAGCTGATTGTATAAAACATCATCTCCCAGATAAGATAGATGAGTAATGGCCCAGGTCATAGTGCAGTTTTTTTCGAAGAGGCTGGTAGAACTAGAGACCTCTGATGTGTTGGAATAAAACCTAAACACATCGTAGAACTACTGTTCTGAGAGCAAGAGTGAGAAAATTATAAATGGAATAGCAAATTACTGAAAACAGATTGTACTATTTTTTGCTCCCAGGTTCTTCTTTCAGAAACAAGGGTTATTTAATTACTTTTCATCTCATGTCGCCCACAATAACCTTGAAACTTACTGGCAACTTTCAACAAAGGATGTAGTTCATGAAAAAAGGCCCTAGTGACACTATTAAGTATTACCTGTAGGAAAAGCCTCAGTGTGAGGCCAGTGTTTTTTACACACCAAAGCATCCACACAGGAGAGATGCTATCAGTGCCCTGAAAGAATAGTTTTCTAGTCAGACTGACATTTCGTTAGACAATACAGGATCCAAACTTAAGTTCTAAGTCATAAATGAGATTTTTGATAGTTTGAGATCAAATTGAGGACTGAAAATGCTGGAACTATACAAATGCAGGCTTTGTAGGTTTCTCTGTTGTTACAGTAGTAACACCCATTCTATTTCCAGAAGAATAATTCACAGATTCACAGAGTGTCAGGGGTTGGAAGGGACCTCTAGAAATCATCCAGTCCAACCCCCCTGCCAGAGCAGGATCCCCTAGAGCAGATCACACAGGAACAAGTCCAGGCGGCTTTGGAAAGTCTCCAGGGAAGGAGACTCCCCCCCTCTCTGGGCAGCCTGTCCCAGGGCTCTGTCACCCTCACAGGGCAGAAGGGTTTCCTCATGTTCAGGTTGAACCTTCTGTTTGCCAGTTTATGGCCATTAAAGGAGAAAGTCATGTGGAGCAAGGGGCTCCTGCATTTGCTATGGCAGAAGAAAAGTGCTAGCTAACAGAATTAACTCAGACTAGATGGCAGAAAAGTGAAAAAAATGTAGGGAAAACTGACTGAAAATAAAATAAAAAAAAAACGTTGCAACAAGCTCTACTCTTCCACGAGAGACCAAGACAATGTAGGTAAAGCACCAGTTCAGTGAGATAGGAGGAATGCCAGTTTTCTGGATCAGTCTGTGTTGTCTTCAAAGCTACTTTCTTGGAGTAAAGAAGAGAGCTACAGGACACATTTCTATTAAGAGTTAAGACCCTTCGTAAAACATTCTCATTCACACATGATATTCTGGATTTTTGAAGGACACTCCTTTTACTTGCTAAAATGATCTCCTATTCGATTTCCTTTCATTTTATTCTTCTGGCTGGATTACAGCAGAAAATGTACCCCATAACACTAACAAATCTATTTGCTATCTGTCTTGACAGCTGCTGTTCACATACCCTATGCTTGCCTTAAGAAAATACGCATCTGATCATGTCATCTGTTAAGTTAACCACTATTGTGAGGGTTCAAGTAAACGAGCCTCAGGCAATGGCTGATATTTGCTCCTACTACAGATCTAGCAGAGTCATGGTTTTAGTAAGGATGTAATCTTTCAGTATCACACCATTCAATTCTGAATTAGAATCAGGAGTTTACAGTAAAACAGTATGTTCTTCAGGACCTCTGTTACGTTCCTAAATGTGGGGGATTCCCAGATTGCAGTAAGTTCACTTACGTTCCTCACTTGCAGGAAGAAGTGTTACAGGTTGTTAAGTTCTCTAGAGTCAAGTATCTCATATGTGAAATCTGAAGTGATGCATGTGGTTTATCTCAGTACTGAGTTTTTCATTAATTTTCTGAAGTTAAACAAGAAACTAGGCATTTAAAATTCATGGTGAACAAGTGGAGAATTTGTATGAGTGAAAAACTAGGCTCCATTTTCTTTTTTTCTAGAGCTTTCTCTACATGATTGGTATTCTGATACGACTACTTGCTCTCTATTTCTAGGCATTGTAACAGAGCAAAGTCAAATGAGCAACTGTTATGGAAGTAAACATTTTAGCTGAAGTTAAGCTGAACTGCTCTATCTGAAAATAGGATGCTTTTCTCCTTGAAACCTCTGCAATCCCTGAAAGCTGCTACCCAGTCTGCATAGCTGCTATAATTAATATGCTCTAATAATGCAGAGCTTACAAAATGATAGAAGTCCCATCTGCAAAGCATAAACTTCAGAGAAACCCAGTTAAGTTAGGGATACATACACCATCATGCATTATGAATGACCCAAAAGTGCTGAGGGTGTCGGTAGCTGGAGAGAAGGCAAGCATACGGAACTGAATTTGTCAGTCTCAGCAGCTGTGATTTCTGAGGCCTGTCAATGAAAGTCAGTACAACTCTTCTCCCCTCTTCTGCATTAGCTTGTGAAATGCCCCCTTGTCTGAGCCATCATTAGAGGTGACTGGCACACTGTTGAGCAAGTGTGTTTTTCACTTGTACTGTCATTTTGCCTCTGCTGCTGGTGGAATGGTCCAGATTTAAGGTTCTCGATCCACCTGTCTCATTCTGCCATTTCCATTCAAAATGCAGGGAACAAGCCCTTGCAATGCTTTCAGTAATTTGGTGATCCCTCAGGTGGAGGTTCAGCAGTGGCCGTTATATGACTGACCATCATGTGTGCTCATTGGGAAGAAATCTTTCTCATAACTATTTCCTTTTTCTGTTTCCCCACCACAGTTCTCAAGTTGTGACAGTAAGTATTGTGTGGGAAACTTTCCAGGCTGCAGTCCTCAACTTACTGTCATCTTCCCCAGCTCTGCCCATCATACCTAACTGAAAGCACTGTAACTCCGGAGGCTCAGGTACTCTGGCTTTGACAGTTATTTCTTGCACAAAAATCTCATCGCATGTCCTACACAGATAGACCTGGAAAAAGGAAAGAGTGTACAATTCTTCTCTGAAACAGTCCCTAACTTTTCTCTTGAGAATGTTTGGTCTATCTAAATATTCCATACAGATCCATATCATTCATGATGAAAGAACTAAAAAGTACTTGCAGGAGCCAAGAAACTCTCTTGGAGACTGATTTCTACGAACGTCTTGTCTGAGTTCTCCCAAGAAAGCAGGGCTGTTGTAGATGCTGAGCAAACTTGCCCAGAGCATCAACGCTTGTGTATGCTATTTGAAGTCAGACACAGAAGAGCGACCCTGAATATTTCATCTCGTGTTCACGTGTGTTCATTCAGCCACCCTTTCTTTGCTTTGCTTTCAGTCTTGTCTCAAGCGTAAAGGTTAGGCAAGCACACCCTCCCTAAATAGCATATTCTCCTGCGCCAGTCAAAACCACAGTCCTAGACTGGACAGACTACAGTTCTGACCCAGTAGTGCATTTCTTATGTTCTCACAAGGGTGAAAACCCACATCCTGGTGCAGGCTGTTTCGTTAAGGGGTGAGATGCAGACTTTCTGTGAGAGCTGAACGAAATGTGGCATATGTTCACCAGAGATCCCTATGGGCAAGGCAGAGGGAAGACTGCATGGCCCCAGGGAGGGAGCAGCCCTCCGAAAAGGCTGACAGCGTCACTGGTTTGATGTAATGCAGTGATCTATGTCCAGTTGCTGGTTGTGCAGCAACAGAACAGTTTGAGGATGTTAGAAAAAATTAGAATGAGGAAATTAACACGTAAACTGCCTCTTCATTATCTGCAACAATCGTGAAGGGCTTATCCATAAGGAAATGCCTTTCTTCCGTTACAATCACAGGTCTGCATGCATGAGCCATGTGTGATTACAGGATATTACTGTACTACAGAGAGCAAGATAAGATACCCTTTGATTAAGATCATCTTACTGAAATATTTATGCAGACTCAAGCATGAAACTATTGACCTGCATCAAGTAGTTATATGATGTGCTCTCTAGGGCATGTATAAATTGTATATACATTAGACCATAAATCAACTTGGATTTCAGACAAAAGCATGGGTTTTAATGGGCACAAAGAATTCATTGAATTAGCGTGCCAACTCTAGCTACATTTAGAAGCAAAATGAAAGTAGTCTATTTAGCTTTACTTACTCTTAGGTATTTAAAGATCTGACCTGCTTAGAGAAGCCAGGGTAATTAATTCTACGTATTAAATTTTAAAATTACTAAGTCACAAATTTTGGTTAAAAATGCCATAGTGTTATAAATAAATAAATGGCGTAGCCCATTCATTAAAACATGAATTGCATCAGACTTCCAAAACTAAAGATTGTGAAAGATTTAATACTGTTACTTTACTACTCACTAAAATAAACAGGTATGTATCCAGATAAACATGACTCCTAGCATTATGTAGCTCATTACATTTTCAAAGTGTAGTGCAAACATTAATTGATTGAAGAATCTTAAACCATCTTCATTCACAGCTAAAGTGTGAAGTTTTTTTATTATTTGAAAGAAATACGAGTTTATCTTATTTGCACAGAGAAACAACTAATTGTGTGCACAAATTTTTATGTGTGCACATTAGATCTGAGTACTTGTACTTCATGTATGCAATCACATCTGGAGCTTACTTTTGTTTTAAAATAAAGCCTGTACTATGAAAGAGAGAAATATAAGACCAGGTTTCAGAACTCCATAGACTACCTGATAGACTGAACCATCAAATTATTGTCCTAAGTCTCCAAGTGAGTCACCAGACTTGCCCACGATTTTAAATAAACTGTCCCAGAGTAACACTGTGCAAAAAGCAGATTCAGAATTTGTTTTATTTCTTAATTTACCAAATTTCAATATGTACTTGCCTAAACTGTTTTCTCCATTATTAGTAATATTAAACACTGGAAGATACAGAACGAGAAACCACAGCTACATTTTAAAAAATAAATTAATAGAGATCAAAGTTCTCTAACCTTACAATGAGAACAGATTTCTTTTTCAATATAATTTTTTTTCCTCCCAATTTTTCTCATCAGTTGGCTAGTCGTCTCTGAAACACCCAGCTACCTAGCTACAATAGTCATACACAGCAGTACTACTGAGATAGATGCTAGTGATTTCTATCGTTAAGATATGGGGCTGAGCCTTACAAATCCAGAGTCAACTTCCAATGGTGCCACTGGCTTCCTACAGAAACACAGAGTAGGCAATTAATTGCAGCTCAATTCCCCATATGTCAAATATAGAAACACTTGGGATTTTTCATTGTTTTGTGTCTTTTTCAAATTAGATTGCAAACCACTTAAAGTGGGAACAGTTTCTCTTTATATGTTGCACAGCAACTGGCACAATTGTGCATTATTTCAGACATAGCCCATAGGTATTTATCAGACTAGACATCTGTGTTTGGAAAATCTGAGCCTGAATCTTTTTTGTAATCTGTGATCATTCTTTTATGATGCATGAAAACATCTGAAGAGTTAAGGAGGGAAACAGAAATGCCCTTTGTAGAGAGCATACAAGAGACCTGTATTACTTCTCTGTGTGATGTATGAGATACTGCAACTCTGAAAAAGCCCTTTTTCACTCATACAGCTTGCTTTGATGGTTGTATACTTAAGACCTAAAAATTTCATAAATAAGATGCAAATGCATTACTTAGATAAAAGTGTATATAAATTTAAAGAAAAAAAAAGCGGTTTAATGCTATAGTTGCTGCGACCAACACAAGTGTGAAGAAAGAACTTGTGTGCACATAACTAGTTTTTTTTCTGGTGGATAAGAAAGATTCACAGGAACTAGGGGAGATACAATATTTAAGACATTTTAGAACTAATAAATGAATTCTGATTCAAAAAGGAATAATAGAAACTGTTGGATCAGATAATTGGCAAAAAAGCTTTCCACTTACATGTGATAGACTATCGACTCTGAGATTCAAGTCCAGACCTAATCCTTTTGTGTGTCTCAAGGATTTTGCTAGCAATACTGAGATTCAGAGAACCAACAAGCATCTGGAATATCAGAATAGCAACACATTGAGTGTTTTTAATGTGGGACCAGAGTGCACATTTGCACTGTGTGAGTGTCCCTTAGGCTTCTGCATTTCAAAACGAGATTCTGTCCGATCCTTCTGCTCAGAAGAAACTAATTGTAAAGCTAGGCCCCTCAGTTATTACTCAAGGATGCAGAAGTAATTATAGATGCAAGAAAAGTTCATAGAAAAACACCAGGTATTTCCGATATGATGATCTCACTCTCATAAATCCAGTCTAGGTTATGATGGTGTATAATCAGTATTTCCAGTTCTCAGATGAAGAGGTTTAAATGATTTAAGTATCTTTTCAACAACATTCAAACTGCCTGCCAACTTGGGATTTAGCAGAAAAGAGAACTGTAAAACACTTCTTTTTCCTCCATTAAAGGTCTCTATTTCATCTACAGAACTCTAGTATTTGGCTAAATACAAGTCTCCAAACACTGGAAACAGCTGAACCTTGGAAAAGCCTAAAAACAACCCTCGACATGAATAACATACTTATTAACTGATCTCATTTAACTGATCTCAACTGCTGCAAAAGTAACATTAAAACATAACTTCACCAAGCTCTCTCTTGAATCCCAAAAAATAAACGAAGTAGTTAATTTCAGTAAGTAAAATACCCAGGCAACCAGCATGAAGCAGCTTGTGTTAAACGTGCATCTTGTTGAGTAATACGCAACATAATGCTACCACCCCACTGTCACAGATTAAACGTGTGCAGTACCAAAATGACGCATTCAGAGCAATACTATCTACATCTAGTAAGTCTCACCTGTGCAGCTTGCCCAAGTGCACTGTGACCATTCCCTCCAGAAATTGAGAGGTTGCTCCATTTCCTCCTGGAAAATGCTGGAGAAGAGCTGCCATGCATATGAGATGAGCAATGAACCAGGGACAAGGGCTGCTGGGGTAGGACGAGATTCTCTACTGCAGGACAGAGGGGAAGAAGGGAGTTGTGTGCTTCCAGTGCAGTGTCCCTGCACCACAGGGACTTGGGGTCCAGTTAGATCAGACCAGCAAGGGATTGGGGACTTGATGAGAAAGAAACAGACCTTCCCAAAAGCATGACAGCCCACTTATTAAGGGATAACTAGCATTGCAGTACTTGGTAATACAGTGATGATTTTTCTGGTGCTATATGTTAACAAACTCCAGCTCTACCTTCCCACAAATAACAAATGTTTTGGGGAGCCTTGTAGGGCTGAAATTTGGATTTCAGTGTGAAAGGAAATGGGATATTAAGTTGGAATGTAAAGTAATATCCTGCATGTTTCTAGTCTCTACTGAGTATTCCTGTGTATACTCCCCATGGTATCACACAAGGAACTAAGTATGGGTGGAACAGTAAGATGCTGGGAGCCTTTTGGTTGGATTAGAACAGAAACACTGTGACTTTGGGTGAGAGAAAAGTATCACAAAGCTTCATATATATGAAAAACAGGGTTAAGTCATACTCTGGAGCAAAAGCACTGACTGGCTTATTTAATTTTGGTCATAAATTAATAGTTTTGGGAAAGTATGTAGGAGACCCACGTTGTGGTTTAACTTCAGCCAGCAAAATACCACAAGTACACTTCTTGTTTTGGAAGAAACATGAGTCAGGGCAAACAAACTCAACGGAACAGACTTGCTGGTACAGAAAAATGAAATGGAAGCCAAAATCTTTCTGGTGAAAAAAAACCCATGTTTAATAGGTGGCCTGGCTCAAGTGTTAGTATCAAATCTGAAAATTTATGCAACTAAAGACATCACAGAAAAGCCTATAAGTCCCTGATTTAAGTGGCACTTACCTAAATGACTGCAAAAGGATGAGAGCACCAGCCCACTGACAGGCAGGGTGTCAAGACCATCTTTTTCTATCCTGGCACTCACTCTGCTACCAATTTTGTTGTGTCTTAAGCACATGTTTTAAGTTAAGCACATGGTTACATGATTTTCTGAATTATGAGCCTGGAATTAATAGATTTGCAGAAAAAAAAAAAATTACCAGAGCAGATTCAGAAAGATGGCACCAATCTACCAGCACTCCAATTGTGCCCCTCTTTCTCTTTGCCTTCGCTTTGCTCCTTATGAGCATCTGCAGCCCAAACCTGCTACACTTTACTTTTAATATGCTTTTTGCGTTTTCAAACCGCCCCTGACAGAGGTTTCCAAACCCATGCAGTTTACCAGTGTTGCGTCCTGACGGCTGCGGACGAAAAGCATAGCTTTCCAATTGCTAACAACTCCTCCAACACTATGGACAAGGCTTAAACTGAGTAAACTTGTTGAAAGAACAAGTATGTCAGCAACAAGTGTCAATTAAAATCTTTAGCAGCATCAATCAACCCTAAACTGTTGTGAGAAGTTAGTAGGAGGCATATGAAGGGAGTGGCACAGTCTATTCAGGCTAGGTTACAGCTTTAAAAAAGAAGACGGGGCAAGCCCTAGTATAGAGAATTCCCATACTGGATGTTTTACTGCACTATGACTTTCACTAGGCATTACTTAGACAGCTGGTGTCCTTATATTGCCTGTGAGACTCTGCTGGATTACGGGTCATCCTTCAGCCCAAAGAGACAATGTAAAAGGAACGTGACACTTCAATTCTCTTCTTGGCATCCTAGAAAAATACTTACAAGAATGCTACAAAACTTGTGAATTATAATAACTAGAAACAGTGATGAAGGTGCTTTAAGTTTTATGCAGTTGTTCTCTCCTTGTGTGAATTCAGAGCACAGTGCTGCTCATTGCACAGGGTATCAATAGAAACCAAGAAGGAATTAGTGTCTGGCAGCGACGCATTGTACATCTGTGGCACAACTATTCCAAAGTAGCTTTAACTTGTCAGATCTTGAAGCACCTCACAGCAAAGAGCATGGAGGCTGAGAAGCCCCCTTCATCAGTCATCTTCAACAAGAATGCTAAAAAATTATGCTAACATAGTTGTTAACAACATCTAACACTACTGCTTGCACGGCAACAGCTCCTTGCCTTGGTACAGATCCTAGCCTGGAGAAGACACGGTGGACCACAGGCAAGGTCCGCTGAAGAACTCAGTAGTGCCAATCCTGAAAAGGCATTCTTTAATTGCATGGTGCCAGGGAGGAAAAGGAGCAGCGTAGAGAGCAAAATGTGATGGGTATACTTACACAAATTAAAATGGATTATGCCAAAATTAAGGGAGGGTATGACATTTTCACACATGGTCATGGTTGTCTCTATCTCCCCAAGTAATAAAGCATTGTGACATGCTTTGCTCTTCTTCAGTGACTGTGGAGCCCTGTCTGTTATGACTACAAATCAAATGAGATTGACAATCTTTTCTATGCTCTGTGACTGCTGGAAGGATATAATGAGAGCAATATTTTGTCTTCCTGCAACTGTCTCTCAAATAGATGGTGATAGTGAAATCTGTTCTGAGTTTCATATCCCTGCCCTCTTCAGACTCTCCTTCCTCTCTTGATCCTTACCTGGAAAGATGGAGGATGGAAAAGAAGAAAGGGAAAGGAAAAAACTATGATCTCTGGAACCAATGAAATCCCTCTTTGCATTATATTTTCTTAAGTTTGCTGTCCTTTGACATCTAAATCATCTTCCATTACCTTTTTTTTTTTTAATTAGAATTTAACTAGTATTTTATCATTTTTAAACTTTCTTAACTGACTCAAAAAATTCCCCTTGATGTTATGGTAGAATGTGATATTTTCTGGAGTAGTTTTATAGCTCATAGCTAATCTCAGATCTACAATCAATTAAGTTGTGTCTTTGTACATTAAATCTGATACAACTGGATATTCTGAGCTTCTCCCAAACTCAGCGAAAACAATGAGACTTTGAATAGCCATCTTAATTGCAGTAGGGAAGGATGTTACTGGTTTTGGAACTCTTTCCTATGAGGATTTCCAAATGAAAGTTGTGTTAATTGTGATTCTTCTCCTGTAAATATGACATTAAAACATGGCACAATAAGAAGAATGAAAGTCACTTTCTTAACAACAGCACAGTCTAGAGACTGTGTATAGTTAAGCCTTCATAATAAGTATTTTGATGTGTTTCTCAAATTCAGGACATAATTCCTTTTTATGGAATTATAAAAGTGTGACAGTGTGACAGCATGCTTAAGTAAGGACTGAAATATGAAGTCCAGTGTTCACTGTACTATACTAATTTTCATAAAATATTGCTCAGTGGCCCTAAAATAGTTCACATAAATCACAGGATGAAATGTATTATTTTGTCTTAAAAAAGGAAATAACTGATTCAATTAAAAACATTAAATAATATTAAAATAATAATAATAATTTTTTAAAAACCCAACAACAACAACAAACACCAAACCATTCATTCCTTATCTTTCTTAGACTATTTCCATTTTTCTCTACACTACCAATAGGAACCATATGCACTATTTAAATGCTGGAGGAAATTATCTATTTGTCAACGGAGCTTGCACATATTACTGAAGTCCATATTTTCTTTTCAGACCATGATGGTGATATCTTAATTGGTCACTGTGACGATCTGCTGTTTAATTAAAGTTGCTTGTGAAGGATCTGAATCAGTGAATTTTTACCTCTCTTTTATAATAAATAGCTATTAACTGCCTCTAGTCTAGTTTACTAAACACCTTGTTTATCTTATTCATTGCAGGAACATTTAACAAGATCATAGTAGCATGTGTTAATTTTTTAAGCTTTTTACATGTGATAAAATTCACTGTAGTGTAAAGATTACATCTGTTCCAGTAAATCAAGGTTATAAAATGGCTTTTCATTTCTATGGTGAACGCTCTGTGAAGATAAGCACACTAGGTAAGGAAGCCCTGGCTGTTCAAGGCTTGGAGTAATTGTAGCTTCTGCTGGCAATAGTCAGGATTACAAGTGTCCAGATCTTCTCAAAAATCAACATCTAAGGCTATTTGAACCAGCCAGTTACTTGGTTATTCTGTGCTCTTACTGGAAGGAGTCTCCTTTAGAAACAAAACAATACAAAAACCCAAACAAACACCACCAAAACCAAGCCAGCTTTTTTCTCACATGGGAAACGCCCTTTGACATTTGACCTCAAGCAATAGTTCATAAAAAAAACCCCTGTAAATGAAAGGAATAGGAAGTGACCTAACACTTGCTATCTGTAATCTGTTCATCTTGGGTTCCTTGAATCTGATGTGTACATTACTCAGTATCAGCTTAAATGTACTGAGTTCATATGGTTAGTGATAAAAGATTCTGAACTTGTGCAAGACAGCCAGCAAGTCTTGTAACCATTCTGTGTACAGTCAATACACTGTAAGCTGGCGTTTCAAGAGAGAAAGGAAAATGAAGCATTGCATCAGAGAATTTTCTTAGGGAAATACGTGAAAAGCAATATGCTGCCACTTCTACATTCTCAGCCATGTCACTGAAATTTTCTGTATAAAACTGGGCTAATAAAAACAACCTGTAACTGTATAGGCCAAGAAAAGGAGTATAAATTATGTCTTTAAACATACCCACATAAACAGCAGAAAAAGCTTTAGAAAGGCTGGCTTCATCTATTACCCCATTTTCCACCTTGATATACTTTCCTGTAGTAGCCGTAGCCAAATGAATTGGTGCAGAATAACTCTTGACCACACACACTGAAAAAAATGTTGCAAAACAAGAATGTACCCCCAGTAGGAATATAGTCTCATTCGAATGCCATATAAAAGTAGGAATGTTTTTTGTAGTGTTCTTTCAATTATATCCATATTTTGTTATTGGCTTATTTGTCTGTATAATTTAAATGCATTACTTAAATGTTAATTTCATTAATTTTGTTTTTGAATTAACAAAGAACCCTACATGTTCAAACTTAGTTCTCTACATGGTTTGTCTGCAAGCAGGGCTGGGATGTAAACACAAACTTTATATGTACAATTCAGCGCTCCTAAGACTTTATTTTGACTTAGAGTCCATAGATGGTTATGATCTTTTACAGAATAATAAAATAAGATAAATTACAATTATGTCACTTAACACATATAATTCTTACAATGGCATAAATTCTATTCCAGTTTTTTGAGTAGCCAGTTGTATGAAATTTTTCATAGCAGGTTATTTTTTACAACACTATAGGGTAAAATATTATTTAAATTAAGTCATTTATATTTGTTATATTATCATTTTGAAGCATGCAGATATTCAATATGATTTGATAAATTTAAAACCTGAAAAGCTTGCCAAATATGCTAACTTTACTGCTATTTATACCTACCTGGACAAAAACCATATGTATTTATCACCTTTTGTTTCTCTCCACATATTGTCTGCTTAACACAATACCATAAAAGACATATTTTCTTGCATATTAGTATAGCTTCTGCCATGCAATGGGACACTGTCTTATCTGATGAAGTCTGTATTAGGGAGAAAAAAATGCTACTAGTATTGATAGTTCTGTCTCCTTACAAAAAGCATAATAATGTTTCTATCTTTGTATGTTGGACATGTGTACATTCTTTGTTTTATACTTCACAAAGGTCAAAATAATTAATTAGCAGAAAATAATGTAGAGGAATTAAAACTGAGATTGCATATGCCTTTCATTAGTCACTTCTGCTTCCAGAAATCAAATGGCAGAAACGTACATTCCTCTTTCAGTCAAGATTGCCCCTTTGGGAGTGAGTCGAGCAGTTCATGTTAGAAGAGTCCTTTGTTCCCTTCACTTAGGGTATCGGAACAGTTGGGCATCAGAGATAAATCATCTACTGTTTGCCTTAATTTAATTTGTATTTCACGCCAGAGCAAGGTGCTCAGAATTGCTTGGTAAGACAAATAAATAGAAGAACTTATAATAGCTAAGAATATTAATGTCCTTATTGACTCAGAATGAAGCAGTATAGCAGGTGTATGGGAAGAGCCTGAAGTATTTTATTTACTTGGTAATCTGAAAAAGGCCAGAACTAAAGTCCAATCCAAAACTGTGCTCTGGGTCTGTCTCTTCCAGGCTGATCGTGCCTGACCCAAACCCATTTCTAAGTTTAGAATTCAGTGTAATCAGCAGTGATGATCAACACCCCATTCATTGTCTCACGCTGTTTTGATGACTCCTTTTCTCATAAAGAAACCTTCCAGTTCTTGTATGACCATCTATTCAGATAAACTGAGACTAGACTGGCTCTTAGCCTTTGCTTCCAGCTTGTTGTTGTGCCATTCTGTGCAATCACATCACATCAAAGTGATGTAGTTATTTGTTTGGTTTTGGTTTGGTTTTTTTTTTTTTTCTGAAGGGGTCATCATTGCTTAGATTCTGACAGTCTGAAATTACTGAGTCACCACCAACAGACATTTAGAATTATTCCTCAAAGTGAAGTTAAGCTGAAAACATAATTAGCCATTGTTAAAGGAAAAAAATATTCTATTTATATACTAACGATTCGGCCGTGTCCCCCAGCACCACCCTCTGTGCCTACACTTCCTAAGAAGATTACGCTTCTCCCTATGAAGTGAAAATTACCTTCTTGTGGGGAGAAAGTGTTTAATTATGACTCTGCTTCCCCTTGTCTCCATGGTGATCCCATGCAAACAGCCTGCTTTATTAGACCTTATTCCCCCCCCCCCCCCCCCCGCCCCACGAAAGTAATAAATTAGCTCTATGTGAACCTCAGTTGAGCGTTAACCGCTGCCACGCCGGAGCGCAGCACCCGGGGGCGGGGAGCCGATCGTCCGCCCGCGGGCAGCCCCGGGACCCCGCCGGCTGCCCAGTGCCAGCCGCGCCCCCCGCACGCTCGCTCTGCGGGCGAAGGCTGCGATTGCAAAGCCGCGGGAAGAGCTCCGCTGTAATCCTATTTGGAGCTAAGCTGCTGCATCATTTCGGCACTTACTGCAGAAAATATGTTCCCAATTCCCCGCCTGGCCGTGGCGGACCGGCGGGCTACAAACTGGCAGATGATCCCGGTGCGCCGCTGCCCGCCCGAGCGCCGCTGGGGAGAGCGGGGCCGTTACCTGGGTGCTCCCCGGCGCCGGGGCCCGCGGGGTCGGTGAGGATGCTGGGGTCACTCTGCGACCTGCCGCGCGGGAGAAAGCAGCCGGTCCCTTCTTCCGATGCAGCCATGAGGTGGAGGGCGGGAAGCTCAGAGGCGGGGGGAGGAGGAGGCGCTCATGGAGCCGGAGGCGGCCGGGGGACAATGGGGACGGGGGTGCGGCGGCGGCGGGGCGTCAGCCGGGCAGGACCAGCCGCGGCAGCATCTTCCCCGGCGCCGTCGGCAGGCTGCGGCGGGGCGCTCCGCCAGCACCGGGCACTCAGGGGGCAGCTTCGGGCGCCTCAGGGGGGTGGGCCATGCTGCCAGGCGGGGTGAGGAAGAGCCGGGGCGCGGGGCGCCGGCCCGGCCCCTCGCCGCCCCCTCCCGGGACGCCCCCCTAAGCGTCGCTGCCGGAGTCGCCTCAAGCCGCCGCGCTGCTGAGCGCATCCGTTGGAAAACATTGGGATTCTCCCATGGTGCCCCGCGAGCGGCCGTGTGACGTCACGGCGAGGGGGGGCGGGCGCTGCACCTGCACTGCACAAAGGCGGGGGCCGCCGCAGGTGCGTGCGGGTTTGGGGTGCTGCCCCGCCCGCCGGCACGTGGCCAGGGGCGTGGGTAGGGGCTGCCCCGCCCTCGGGATGCGGGGCGAAGAACCCGCCGCTCGTCCCGACCCTCTGGCTTGGACCAGCTGCCGCCGCGGGGCTCGGTGCCCGCCGCCTGCCTCCGCCCGCAGCTGAAGGAGGGCGTCCCGGGGCGCGGGGGAGGGAAAGCGACGGTTCCTCCGCGGCAGGATGCGTGGGGGTCGCGGCTGTCCGCTCCGCGCCCCGCCAAGGAAGCCGCGCAGCTCGGTGGGAGCTTCCGTGGACCCGGCAGGTCGCCCTAAGGTCTGGGGACAGTTCCGTGGCGAAGGAGGTGTCTCAGGGTGAGCCCGGGGTACGTCGGCTCAGACTGAACAGCATGGCTTGGGAATTTGTTTAAAGGGAGTAACGCTTCTGACAGAATTTTTCCTTAAACGAAAGGTGACTCCTCCCCTTCTTGCGGTGGTGCCAGCCCTGGGGCTGCTTAGGTGTATCTGGTGTTCCGGGTGGTATCTTCATGGAGCTTTGACCTGTAGAAACCAGGGGCACTTCCCAGTCGCTCTGCTAGGGAAGCCCTATGGAGCGCTCAGCCAGCGCTTCTCAGGACCACTGCTCACAGCTGGGTAGCACCGAGGAGTGTGCGTGAAACACTGCTGTGGGCTGTGTATGGAACTAGCACTAAGGATATGCCAAGCAAGAGATTTCTTTGGCTGACTCAGGAGCAGTGGTTACACGTGAAACTAACCAAGTTGCTGTTGTAAGACATGAAGTTTGCCAAATTTTAGGGATGAAACTTCGTGTCAGAAAATTTTCCATTAATGCAGTAGTTCGTTCGTGTACATATTTGGGTTTACATAAATACATGGAAAACGGTTTGCTGACTTTTAGCTATTTCTGAAAGAAGAGGCAAGCAAAGCAGTTCTGTGAGGTCGTCTCTTATATTTTGGGGGGTTTAAACCCCAGTTTCACCACATCTGTCACACTGAGAAGTGTATTTGCCTTTTTCTTTAAGTGTGAGTTTTGAAGTTAACCACCTGCACACATCTCATTTGGGAGTCACCTCTGGGCTGTGTGTTCCCTGAGGTTTGGTCAACTTAGTGACCGTTTATAAAAAAAAGAAGTCTGTGGTCCTAGGCATGTAGAGCCTAGGAAGAACATTTTTCAAGGCCTCAATTTGAACGAGGCCCGAGTGAGGTTGTTCTGGTAACGTCTGCCCATGGCTGGGGTAAGTTGCTGCATCCCACAGTGAGTTTGAATATTGTGTGAGAACAGAAATTGAATAAAGGCAAAGCAAAATATTAGTTTTTCATGCAATTAGTCCTATCCCTTCTCACTGTGTATAAGGTAAGGCCTAAAGAAAAAGGAGGATGTGGTGTAGTGCAAGCTAAGCTGTATCATAATGCAGTGGACTAAAATAAGGTAGCTAGGGCATTCAGTAAATTGAGGGGGGGGAGGGGGTGAGAGATTAACATTGTCATCTTGACGTGTTTTTGGTGTTGATCTTTGTAACTTCTTCTAAGCCTTGCCAGTCAAACAGCTCATCATAATTCCAAAAAGACAGCTAAATGAACCATTTTTATCATGCTATAAAACATTTCCAGGGAAACAAACAAGCAAATAAATAAATCCAGAACACTTGTTTAAGGGATGCTTTAAAGAGATCAGGATGTATTTTGTACTCCTTTCCCCCTCAAGCCAAGCTTTGAGTTACCATGACTCAACCTTGAAAGAGAGTAATGAACTCTAAAAATCACTTACATCAGTACCCATCAGATGGAGGTGCTGGAACCAGTTTTCAAGTAAGAAATCTTCCTTTTATAGTGAAATAATAAGCCAAATCTGGGGTTTAGTCCTTAAAAGAGAGGAAGTAGCAAGTTTTAAATGGTTTTTCTCTATATAGCTTTTAGGTCATGCTAGAAAATACTGATGGTTTCCAGTGAATTCTGTGAAAGCCTGTTTGTACCAGTTGATATACCTGCCCTCTGCAATGAAGAATGATACAGATTTCTTGTATAAAACTTAAAGTTGAAAAGTTCCATATCAGATTTAAGCATTTGTACAAGATTGAATATATTATTTTCAGCCCAAGAAAGACTATATCCAAGACAGCTTTAGTACCCTATAGAACCACACAAGATGAGACTGATGTATTTTTAACCCACTCACGTACCAATTGCCTCTATAGAGGACACTTTATAGGGTTCCTTTGGAATGCTAAAATACTGTCTGATAGAAATCCGCCAAACAAGGCTGGAATCTGCCTTGCTGTTTTAACTTAGTTAAAACATTTCATTTTCTCTTATTCCTGCCAAACCAAGCATCAAAAGACTTAGTCTGGGAATAAATCCTAGGTGCTGTGCGTGCCAGCTGATGGAGCTGCCCCTAGGCCACCATGCTATTTCCGGATGAACCATCATGATGTTTGAGGAAGGGTGTACGAAAAGAAAATTGTGGTAAATTGTTCAATCCTATGTTGCTAAATAATACCTCTTGTGTAAAAAGTATTATCAGCATATCTTTTACTTTCAAGTTTCATAAATAATGATGATGGTGTATCTATTTGCACTTCTCATTTCCTTGCCTTAAAGCGGGGTGTGCATTCCTCCTGGGGCAAACCTTTGGACAGGAAAAATAAATGTGAGACAAGATCTTTCCTTTGTGTTGAAGAACCAATGCCAAAAGGAACAGGGCGTTTTCACAGGAGTAAATCGACGTTGATGGAGGCATGCACTAACCAATACATTTTGAGTATATTGATTTGTAGATCCCTCTGAAACTGGAATGAAACTAAACCTGGTTCTTGCTGTGGGTGCTAAACACGTGAAAAATTGTCATTAAGTTCCCTTTTACTACTTCATATAATTCTATGAATGTCACAAACAAAAATATTTGCAGGATCAGAATGACTATTACTAGAAACATGATTCTCCTTTTATTTGGTTTATTTTCTCACTATAACAGTCTTCTGGTAAACAAGCTTACATTATTTCCCCAGAAAGTACAATGATCTGATATGTTTACTTCTTAGAGGACTTCTAGCCTTTGATATTTATGATGAAAAGTTATGATGAGGTTTTTCCAGCTTAGTGGCTGATATTCTTGCAATCGGAATCCATTCAGTTGTAGAAAAAACACTTCGTAAAATGAAATATCTACACAAGGGACAGAAAAGAGAAAATAAGATTTATTTAGCTTGCTGCATATTCCACAACCAAACCAATGCATGTCCATTTGATATGCCTTTCCTTGATAAGAATTTTTTTAATGCAATTATGTAAATTGTATGCATAATTTGATGAATTTGCTTTCTGTCTGGTAGATAGCTGAACTCCTGTTTTGTGATCTAGTTATATAAAAAGAAATCCTAACTGGTGTTAGAACGGAATAATTCTCTGAGGAGAAAGAAAAGAGGTGAGTCATGTCACTGCTGTTTTTCTAGAATCAGCAGAATATGAAACAACCTCATTTTCATTAATCTGAAGCCTACATGTGATCTCTGAGCAGAACTCTGATCTTTCTGCGCTGTTATTTAGAATAATGAATTCAGGATGCATTTGGATTGACAATATCAGCTTTCACATTAAAATTGTTTTGATGACCAAGGGATAAATAGCCTTGCTCAGAACAGTTTGCTTAGATGCAGCAACAGAAAGCATTTGTTCTCTTGCTTGTGGGTCTTAGCCTAGTTTTTCAGATTTTATTCCAGCTTGTTGTAGTTCAGTATGCTTACAGTAACAATGAAGATCAGCATTCCAATGCTCAAAAGGCTCTCGTCTGTATTTACTTTATGTTTGGGATTGGTTTTTTCCCCTCAGATGCTTTCTCAGTAAAAAGGACATAGGGCCTATTTTGAGCCTTTATTTGCCAAGGAGATAAATGCATGTCACTGAGAAGATAGAAGTATCATCCAGCAGTCACAACTTTGTACTTACAAAGACTTGAAATGTGTCTTCTCCAAAGCATCGTGATGTAGTTGCTACAATAGAAGGCAAATAGAAAAATGAATAAGCACCAGGGGCTTGTTTGTTGGTGGCTTTACGTACACATTCACATTTAGCATTTCCGATACTCAAGATCTATTCTAGGAATCACCCATCTGTTTTTCGTGTTTTCTTTCTCTCACGGCTCTGTCATTTTATAAGTGAGGGAACAGGAAAGGAAGAGGCAGGGAGAAATGTTGAGGAAGACAGTCAGCTGTCTGCCTTCTTGACGAACAGCTCTACTCACCCAAGTCCTAGGTAGCAGTGCAATGACAGTGAGAAGGTGAACATCTACTCTTATGTCAGTTATTCTAAATTATGCAGTATATAATGGTAACAGCAATGTATGAGTTTGTGGGCAGGGAACTCATTCCTGTGACATGCCAAGGCCAACAGAGTTACAGGAATGTGATTACTCTGTATAGTAATTGTGTGTAAGGAAGGAAAAGGCAGCTGTGTGTGGAAGTGGAGGACTCCTGCAGTGCTGTCAAAGTCAGAGAGGGTAGAGGTGGTGTGCCGGGAGGGTATTGTTTGTGCCAATCTGAGCTCTGAAGGGATGAGTCTGATTTTACCCTCCATTTTTTTGACTTCAATATGCCTGAGGAAAAGGGGGCGTGTATACAACTTCCATAGCAGGTCCAAATCTTCCTCCTTTCTGCACTGCCTTTTGGGGAATGAATATTCCTGTATACAGATCTTTCTCCTTGTTTACAGGCGCAGTGTTCTTAAGAAGGCATATGGCTGGAAGTTCCTTATCATTCTCGCTTTCATCCTCATAGTATTCCATGGTCTCAGACACCAAAACTATGAAAAGCTGCAGGTGTGGGGGGTCTGAAAACCATGTCCAGTGTAAGTGAGAACCTGTGAGCTCTACTAATTAATACAGGAAAACCCAGTGAGGTATTTCTTCTTAGATTTGTAATGTAAGTGGTAGAGGTTTTAGACTTCAGGATAATAGAAACTGCTTAAAGAAACTGGCATGTGTTGTAAATATAAAAAAATGCAGTGTAAGACCCTAGAAGAAGTTTGCATCGGAGTCAGGAAATTCCCCTTTGATTCATTAAATTGTCCTTTGACATACTGAAGGGTGAGAAAATACCTGATCACGCCCGATCTGTATTTTGATCAGTGCAACCTGGTCCGACGCTTCAGGCCCAGGGGTGTCCTCACAGGTGAGGTCTTGGCTCACCTGAGAGGGGGAGTGCCCGCTGACTTCACTTCACCCTCAGCCTCATTCTTCCCGCGGGGTCCTACTCCGTACCTGTGAGTTTCCCCGTTAGAGCGCTTGTCGCCGGGGGAGCCGTGCCGTGCCGTGCCGTGCCGTGCCGTGCCGTGCCGTGCCGTGCCGTGCCGTGCCGTGCCGTGCCGCCACGCCAAGCGCCAGCGGCAGGTGGCGCCGCGCTCGCGGAGACGTCACGGCTCGTGACGGGCGCTGCTGCGCGAGGAGCCGCCTCACCTCAGGGCCGCGGCTCCTTCACACCCTCCCGAGAGCTCGGCACGTTTGGCCTTGGAGGAACGCGCCCCACAGGCAGGATTTCTTCCCTGCTTTCACTTTAAGCTTTTAACCACCTGCTCCAGGGCTGCTGCTCTCCGTGGCGTTTGCCACAGCGTCACTTGGGCGGAGACTGAGGAAAGACCCTGCGCGAGAGTCCCGGCCCGTCCCCGTGCCAAACCCTGACGGGCTTAACCAGGAGTTACCTCAGCGTGGCAGGTACCTGACCCTGGGGTTTGCCTTTAGCTCCGTAGACTCGGGAACCTCATTTTATAGAAGTATTTTAGGCCCATATATGACTGTATAATTATAGTTAAAGAGTTTGATGATATCAGCTCTTGAAAGACTTTTTTCCCCCTCCTGAGGGGAGGAGGGAAGGCTGCTTTCCCAGTGATTCCTGAGCAGCTGGAAACTGTCTTATTTTGTTTAGCCCTTTGCTTGTGAACAGTCCACAGGTGAACATTTGATTTCTGTCTTAACTGAATTTTGTAAGAATCTAGGACTTTACACACTAAAAATAGTCAACAGATGCTAGTGAAGGGTCTGTAACAGTCTTCGCTTGCCTGGGTACTGCTAAGTCCAGGCTTGGCAGTATTAGTGAAGTGAGTGTCCGGAAGGCATTGTGGACAGCGTGCCAGTCACCTTCCTCGCTTTGTACGTCCAGCAAGGAAGGAGTATGGGAGGAATAATTTGCATCCAGTTGAGGCTTCATTAGGAAAACCACTGTGCTCCATTTCATGCTTCTAGGGCTGTGATCCTGAAACTCTTGTGGGCGTTAATAGGCACTGTGGCAGATTTGCTGCTGTCTGCCCGTTCCATTTAATGCCTTTCCTCGTTCTGCCTGTTGCAGTATGTTCAGAAGCCTTTTTTTTTACTTTGCCAATTGTCATCTTGCATGCAATGCCTGAAGTACTTGGAAGGAAGAAGGTGGAAGGCTTCCTTCTAAGCTTTGATGTGATCCCCTATACTATTGGAGAAACCATGAAACTGTTTACATCAGTGCTAGATATTAACATTTACACCACTTAGATTTATCCATAATTTATCCATAGTTGCAGTCTAGTCCTTTTTTAACATTCTCTGTCTACTCTCTAATATGGAACAGAGACACCCTTTAGGATGTATAAAACAATGAACAGCGGAGTAAATCATATTTGTACACATGTATTTAAAGTATTAGTACCACCATAACACGCCTACATTTCGTACATTACATCAGCAGGTTTCAATAAGATCAACATATGCAGTATTACTAGAATGCCTACAGTATGCAGGTTGCTGCAGTCCCTGTGCTTTCCATATATCTCACTCACATCCTGGGATCTTGGGTTCCGGCTCTGAGGGTGATATGGGACCACAGTGCAAGGGAGACACATACATTGTAATTATTGTAGTGTTGTTTATTTCCCTTTGCAAGTGCTAAATTTCTTTGAAAATAAGTAGACTTCTTTTAATAACTGTTTTGAGCACTTAAATTCCTTTAGGAAATGTATATGAAAAAGAAAAACCTTTGTTTTGTCTGTGCTTTGCTGTTGGAAGTGTTTGTATTTTAGAATCAACACAGCTTATTTTTTCAGGGATAAGTTTGGATAACTTGTACCCTTATCAGAAATATCCTTTCTTTTTATTATGTATTGTATTCAGACCGTACATCCTGATTCAGATCTCATCTCGCTGTTAGCATATCTGGAATAACTTTGATGTATAGCTTTTTCAAATTCATTCAGATAGCAAAGATCATTTAGTTGTCAGCAGAAGCAGAAGGGGAAAATTGGTGTTCTGTGCTAATTGGATGGGGGTTGAGATATCTTTGATGTAGAGTTGCAGGACAAAATCCTGATTCTACTCATGTTAGTATAGTTTGAATGTTTATTTCAATGGCATTTTGATGTCATCTGTATATCAGTTTCATTTCTTGTGTAACTGACCATGATACGCAAGAAATTTGGCCGTTGGAGAGTTACAATATTTGGAGGCCAGTGATACATGAAACTAGTTACAGAGCTTGCTTCAGCACAGAGCTTCCTTCAGTAGATCAGTTTCCAGTTACTGGGGGCCTGAAAACCAGTGAAGGCTATACTAATCAAGACTTAGAGGCATCTCACAGAAGTGACGACCTCATATACTTGGGAGGTAACTTGGGCTTGCCTTCATGGGAGAGAATATAAGGGGGCTAGTGTTGATCAGCAGCTGAAGGCAAGAGAATGAAAGATCAAATTGATTAGAATTCGTAATGAGCAAGGTCCAAGTTAGCAGAACAACATCTGTTTAGAGACTGAAGTTGTGTATTCGTGACTCCTCAGAAGCCACAGCCACCGGTTCTAATCCTCACACATGGGTGCTACATAGTTAACAGAAGAGTCAGTGGCGCTGCAGCATGCAGAACTGATTGAAGAGAATTAAGTGTGCTGTTTGAGCTTCCCCAGGGAGGAACACAGTGGTCACTCTACATGTTCTTACTTCTCTGAGTGCTTCTGTGTGTAACTAGTTTTATACGTGTCTGGCATAGAGTAAACCTTGGGATTGCTCCATCCATCCCATTTCTTGCTCAGCAGTTCTTGAAGCAAGACTTGAGAAGGGAAGCAGAACAAGTTCAAATAAATTTCAGGAATTTTTAGTTTAATTTTAAGGAAAACTAGGACTGAATACCATTCCTCCGTAGTAAAGTTACTGCTTTCTAAGAGAAGAAGAAGGATTTATGTGGTGCTTTCCATCCTCATTTAGGCTAAATACGGATGTGCAGTAAGATTATTGCTGTGGAGGTTGTGCTTCTGCTCTTTTACAGATGTAGTAAGTCCTTTTGAGAAATCATTCTTCAGTAAAATCCGAGCTACTTTTTTTTTTTACTTTAAGTATATATATATTTCTTTTGACAGTTGTGTATGTTGCCATGAGAGCAAGCAGTCTTGAAACAATTTGCTCATCTACGGTATTGCAGTTCAGCGTGCTGTTTCTTAATGGTGCAGATGCCATCTTGCTGAAAAGTTTGGAAGGACAGGCTGCTTAGCAATTTGAACGTGACTTACTTGATGGATAGAGGTAGTGGTTTTCATACTAGGACCAGTTCTAATAGTAAACTTTTAACCTGAAAAGTTAGGCCGAGATAGAGTTAGGTAGGTCTTCTGATCCACTTCAAAAGTGGAGACTAAGAAATTATTAAACTTATTAAAGAGCCAAATTCTGAACCAGAATTTATGAGCATGTAAGAGTTAGTTAATTAGCACTTAAATGACAGAAGTCTTTCTTCCCTAGGATTACCACATCTGTTAACACAAGAGACAGAGTGCAGTTACATGGCATGGGGACTTCAACAGTGTATTGGTTTCAGAAGTTCTACTTCAGCGAGGTTGTTCTGTGCATTGTAGTTTGCTGTCTCCTTCACTTATGCCAGCATAGTTGTGGGATTGTGGTATAAACTGAATCAATGAAAAGATCAAGTTCTCCTCCTTTTAGTGTCTCTTCTATCTTATGTCAAGATTTTCTGTATGGTCAAATGAAGAGTCGCATCAGCACAACTGACCGGGTTGTGAATTACAAGCTCAGTACTTGTAAGTGTGTTTTGCAAGTGATTTATAGGGATTTTGTTGGCAAACTCCTCTTACTGTGTAATTACACCGAAAGTGACGTTCCAACAAAGCAGTCTCATCACTCACCAGCGAATTCAGGAAACACTCTGAAATGCTGTAGTGAGGACTGGATTTAAGTATTATGCATGTATGTGAAGGACATTGGAAGTGGCTCTGAACTTGTACGCTGCAAGGCCCACAGCTCCAGCTGCTTCCAGTGTTTCAAAGCGTTCAGCATTAGCGTTTAGCATGTGAAGCCAGAGCAACAGGGATAATCCACGTGCTACCAGACACTTGTCTGAGGTCATGTGTTTGTAAACATTGGAAGGTTTTAGTCATTTGAGTACATACAAATGTACAGCAGGGTTAGGTAAATTTATACGTGCCAATTTATACTGGAAACAACAGCAGGAGTGGTTCTAAAAACAGAGACATGGGCAAACTGGACTATGGAATGGGCTTTAGAGCTTGATCCAAACCACTCTGAAGTCAATAGAAAGAGTCTCATTGTTTTCACTTAAAGGTTGTGCCTGTATGTGCCTCTCGTTGTTATACAAATGTATACTTCTAGGAGATAAAAGAAAAACATTGGAAAGGAATTCCCAAGATCATTTATTATAATCTGTGCACAACATAGATATTTTAAGCACCTCTCCTACAAATTACTTCTGCAAGGCGCATGTTTTTCGAGTTTTAAGGTCCAGTTGCAGAACTAGATTTTTTATTAACATGTAGTCTAAAAATGTTTTATTCTAACCTAATGTGAAATACAGAGACCTGGAACACAAATTTTTGCTAAGTATACAAGTAATTATGTACATGAATGGCTTCTTAGAAATCTTGCTAGTCATTTGTAGGCATGTGCATTGGAGGGACATGTCCATAGAGCTAAGGATTGTATGATCCATGGTATTCATAATTAGGTAATTATACCCTTGCTTAGTGAGCTAGCAAACGGGGTTTTTTGCTGGTGGTGTTTCCCACCCCCTTTCCCCCTGAAAGAATGAAGTGGAAATAAGTCTGATTAGATCAATCAGGGAAGATGCCGGTCTCTTTGCTTCTTCAAAAATCATTCAGAAGTTACGAATTTTGAAAATATTTTTTCTTTCTTTGGCTTTATGGCTGCTCCAAAGATTCTATTAATGCATTGTGTACCAAAGCTGTCAAAATAAATCCTTTTCTCAATTTATAAAGATGTTATATATGTGCATCGGAATGATACAGTATGTACTTCTTAAATTTTCGTGTGGGCCTGGGACTGCGTTTCCTGAATACAGGCCAGCTGACAATGTAAGAATGTCACAGCTTGTGTATTCTGCCCAATGCAAGTGTCATAGCAATATTGTTTACAGAGATATTTCTGATTCTGTAAAATACTGTTTCTAGGATAAGGTTTGGGTCCCTTTTATATTACTCTTGGGTTTTAACCTGCATTTTCCTATCCTGTGCAATGAGGAGTTCTGCTTAAGACCATAGGGAGCTCTATTTAATTATAATTGGCAGCCTGCAATCCTTTGTGCTGTCAAGGAAATCATGGAGCTAATGGATGCTACTGCAAGCGTTCCATAGTGGGTTTATGTTCAGCGATTTATGCTTTATTTGGCTGAATAAATATCTGATGGAGCTGAGAGAATACACTGATGAAACATTATTGTAGAGAGGAAATTATTGGTATGGCTACCAGGGAGCCACAGAAATTATGTAATTATTTTAAAGGGTAATTTTGCCATCTAGCCTTTATTTATGCATCTGAAGTAACAAATACCAAAGTATAATTTCAGTGTTCTCTGCAGCCATCACGCAGTGTTTTCCTTTCATTGATCAGCACCTTAAAAAGAAAATCTAGGTCTGAAAGTACTAAAAAGGAGCTTTCTGCTTTAAACTACTCTTGTAAGTCTTAGTTGGTCCTTATCCAACTGAGCAGATAAGACAAGTAGTTGGTCGTATGGGCTCAGTCTTGTGAGATTAAAGACCCCCAGTTTCATAGATTTTTTTTTGGATACTCCAAGCACTATGGATTCAATTATCTCCTGGCATCCTGCTGTGAGGTTGGAAAAGTGTCTGAAGCAGTACAGGTAGTTTGGCTCTTGGTGGCCAGTGAACTGAGCATTTCCAAAAGAAAGGAAAAGGGATCAACATGAAAAGGGTGATAATTGTTAATGTCTGGAAGAGGCAGGGGAGTGTGGTGGATGCAGATTTACTTAAGTAGCAAGGGTGTAGGATAGAGATACAATGAGAAAGAGAAACTAAGCTAGATGTGCATCCTGTCATTCCAATGGCAGTTTCAAGTTTTTCCATGCATAGCAATGCCATCTATACCGAAGTCATACTGGACTGATGATGCTGTGCTTACGAGAACTTTTGTGTCCTGTTTTTAAGGAATTTGCACTGTCCCTGTGTAAATTCTGCTTCAAAACCATATCCTTTACTCTGGTCACCTCATGCCACTCTGACATTGCTTTTATTTAATGAACACATACTCTTAAATTACTGTCCCCACGCTGACTTGTGTACCTTCAGCGAGACAGATAATTACATACCTTGCCTGCTTTTCCTGAAAACTAAATAATAACAGCTGCCATATACTTAAAGTTTATATATTAGCCCATAAAGGGGGAGTGTCTTCATGCCTGTATCAGTGGTTCATAAGTCTTATTACTGCAAAGGAAACAAAGGAGGAGAGGGATTAGCCAGTTTTGCTTATTTTACTCTTTAAGTAAGTCCAAAAGAGCCCAGGTATTTTGATTTTGTTTGTTTTAATTCTGGATCACTAGCAGTTTTCAGACTAAGTTTTTAGGCCTTGATCCCACAGAAATACTGTGCTTATTGTAACGTGAATAGTTCTTCGCACTGCAGCTTGATTCTATATTGGAATTTGTATTTTTCTTTCTTTAGGACTGATCCTTTGGTGCTACTCCAGCCAAGGATGCAATTCTGCCCAGCATATTACAGACAGCTCTGTGGTTTGCAGTGTCACTTACAAGGTAGGTTTTGGTGTTTTGTTGTTTGTTTGGGTTGGGTTTTGGTGGTTTTGTTTGTTTGTTTGTGTTTGTTTGTTTTGTTTCCCCGATGTCTTGCTTAGCACCTTTGAAACATTTGTATAGCTGTCCACATCCTTTCCACTCATGGAATTTTACAGATCACAGGAAGAACTGCACGTTTTAGTCCTGTAGGCATCAGATGTTCAGTGTGAATCATATACCATGATATATAGTGGTTACAAGAGAGCATACTCTGAAGCCATATTCCTACTGGTATCAACATGAAAATAATATCAAATCAAGTATCTTATCTGCATTTAACATTTTGATCACTAAAGTGGTTTCTTCTGGATTTCTTCCATTTATCCTTTGTATATTTTTTAAAATACAACATTCATCTTAGATTGATCCATTTCAGATTTTTTTTTCCTCATCAGATTCATGATGTGGGGCTATTATTCTCAGACCTGCTTATTTGATAAGTTTTTTATTCTTACAAACATTTGTATGTCAACAACCAGAACTAATTTTCAGTTAAATCTTAAAATATTTAAAGAATATCTATTCATATTGGATTTTTCACATTTTTAAATTATGTTACAAATCCTACAGTGTGGGTAGGAAAGTAGAAATAAAGCATATATTTAAAAAGCTGTAGAGAAAAGCTTTCTGAAAGTCAAGAAAATAAAATCCTATATATTAGAAAGAAATCACATTGGAGTGCTCCTTGATTTTACTTTCTCCTTGGTCACAAGGTTAAGTTCAACACTGGTAGCAGCAGAAATCCTGTGTTTTTATGTTTTAGTGTTTTGCTACTCTAAAAATAATTCAGAGTATCCTTTTTCAGAGTACATTTCCCTGAACTCCTACTCTGACTTGGCACTGTAATGGAATGTGGGTTAGTTGTTGTCTGGGATGCTTCATATTTCAACACTAAAGAAAAGTATGGTTTGCTTGGATGCTCCCAGAATTTGCTTTTCATTAATGGTATTCTGACCTGTTCTGCTTCTTCACTTAAGAAATATACTGTGAAAATCTTAGAGATAAATAGTTGGACTTTCAGGTTTGAAAATGTACCTAAATGTGTGAGTTTTTTTAAAGAATCCCTACATAAAATAAAACTCCAAGTAAGCAATTTTAACAGTTACTTTTTGTGTTGTTTTGGGCTGGGGTGTGGTACGTGCAGGTTCCAGACAGCTGCATTTGCTGGCTGTATGCTGAGCTGACCTTCCTCAGGAGGGTCAGCCCAGTGAACCACAACTTTCCATATGCATCATCTCTGTCTTCAGCCTCACAGAACTCGGGATTTTCCCGGGACTCTGAATTGTGTTCACATGAAACTACTATGTGGAAAGCTCAGGGAGAGGGAGAAGACTGATGGCCCCAGGCCTGTTCTATGTATGACTTGTGTTTTAAGCACAGTAAGAGAGTACAGTTTTAATAGCCCAAAATAGACACACATTTTGCAATGTGGTCATCTCAACTGGAAAGTCTAGATGGAGCAGAAGGGGCTGGTTTTCCCCTCACACAGCCATTTGTAGGATGAGGAAGAAACCTGGCACAACTGGAGTTTGTTAAAGGTCAAAAGGTCCCCTGTTTTGATGCCAACCAGTGAGCACCTAGTATACTAAAGCATTATCAAACATGTTCGATATGTTCTGTATGATTCCAGGCACATCGACACTGGCACTTTAGTTACGTGATTCAGTCCTTAAGAAAGAGCAAGGCTTGAGCCAGCACAGAAGGCTGAAGCAAACACAAGTGCCTTCTGTCTCCCAAGACTTGATGATTTCTTAACAGATAAATTTACAAACTCTGACGCCAACTCTCTTCATATCCACTGACCACATTGTGTATCTGGACAAGGTGATAGAGTTTGGTTTTGAACAGCAATTTATTAAACTTACAGGAATGTGAGGACACTCAGCGAGGGTAAAGAACTCTTTTCACTCCATCGTGTGTTACCTAAGTCTGTGCCTTAAATCACTATCTACTCCTCGGTGAGTTGTTAAAGATGTAAGGTCAGCAACACTGGAGACATACTAAAATGCTGAATTTATTCTCATTTAAACCTTTTTTTTTTTTTTTTTTTTTTTTTTTACTTTCTGATTCACATTCAAAGCATCAGCTCTGATGAATTGTAGCTAAAGGTGTTTTCAAGCCCATTTCTACAAGCTGTTGCAAACAGACAGGGCTACCTGTGTAGTAGCTTTGATGCTCCCTGTCAGGAGCACTGTTCTTTCAGTGACTCGTGGCTGGCTACAGGCACAGCTGAATATTTTGTTTATTCTGTGTATTTTTAAACCCGGGAATGCAGCCTGCAGTTTTTTGACTGACAGCCACTAGAGAGCACTATGTGATTGTATCTTTTCCCAGAGTAGGGCGTGGTAGACAAACAGAGAACTACAATATAAAGTTAAATATGAAAGGCTTTATTCATGCATTTCTAAAGAAACCTCTTGTTTTGCACAAAATAGAGAATATTAAGTCAAGATTTTAGCACCTCCAGCATTTCGTTTTACACAGTTATTACTCTTGGTGAGGACATCTTATAAGAACATTTAATTCTAGATCAGCAGAGTTTCACAGGGATCTGTAATGTAGCCAGGAAAGGTCCACTGAAGTAAATAATCTGCGAGCTGGTTTTAGCAGAAGACTGAATGAAAGATTTGCACCATAAGGCTTTGATGCATGTTGTATAGATAACCTTTGGTGAATCTAGTTCCATTTTAGCTTAGTTCTTAGAAAACCTTTTACCTCAAATCATTATGATTCAGCAAAGCATGAATGGAGTGGATCTAAGTAAAATACATAAGCAGATTCTTAGAAGTGGTGATTTAAAGGGAAAATGCTGCATGAATGAATCTGGTCCTTTATTCCTGATCCTAGTATTTGATGTTTCCTTATCTGATCGACACTGGTTTTGTAGATCTCTTATGGCCCATCTCCCATATTCCCTCAGCTAAGAAAATTGCATTATTCTTTTCTTTTGAAGTACCTTTGCCTTGAGGTGTGGGTTTGTTTTTTTTTCCTGTCGTTTCCCATTGCCTTCTGAAATCAGCTGTCAGAGACCTCAGTATGTTTGTGCATTGTCCTTTTAAAATTTTCTGTGCTTTTTGGGAAAACTTCCATGTTGATGTCATTGGTATCTTTAAGTTTATTGTATGAACAGAAGGTGGAAAGGCTGTAGCTTAAAACTTGGCAGTGACTGTGGAAGAAAGTGTATTCTCAGAAGATAAGGAGAATGCCAGAAGTCCAAAATTTTCACCATCAGGTCTGCAGTTCTATTTACAGCAAGAGATTAGTGCAGCTGTGAGCGCAAAGGACTTGTTGCGGAATAGTGTTTTCTTATGTTAATTAATTGGTGCTGAGAGGCAGGGCACTTACCATACTGAAGTGAAATTTTACTACTTCTGTCATTATCGAGTCAGAGCAGCTGTAGGGAAGTAAACTGGATTCTGAAGAGATTAAATGGTAGGGCCAGCTGTGTAAATGGAACACGTGGTGATGTGAAAGACCCTACCCATGACAATGGTATTCATCACATAAGAACCCAAATAGACCAGATGAAAAAAAAAACCTACTGTGAGTTGCAGATCCCCAGGTCAGTCTGCCAACCTGTTTATGTCAGTGTAAAACTGGAAAGCTTAACTAACAGGTTTGGTTTGAGGTACTTGGTGATAAAGCCCACATTGCTTCTATGACAGATGAACCAAACTAATATTAAAAACAACAACAACAACAACAAAAAACAACAACAAAAAAAACCCCAAACCACAGGTGCCCCTGTATATTTGTTTGTTCTTTTTTGTAGTTGTTCTTCACCAGTCATAAAGAAACTTCGTAAGAGATACTACATTTCTGTTTACTTTTACAGTACCACAATGCTTAGCTAGGAAGTCATTTGGCCATATGGAAAGAGTTACTGTCTTTAAACCAAGTGGTGAAATGTAAAGATTACTCAAATAATTTGTTTAAGCAACTTAGTATAAACAGCATTCAGGTTACAAGTCTAAATGACTGAAGAGGTGTGAAGAGTTTATTAAAATCCATGACTTCTCATAGAAGTTAATAAATCTGCAAGGATTTGAGGGTGACACCTTCAAAAGGGAGCTCTTATATATTCCCTAGTAATCACTAGAGAGAATACTTAGGTGATTGATTGCTACATTTGCATTGATTTGCATGCAAATTAACCCAAGTTTGTATTTAACTCTTCATTTTTTATCTTCTGGCTTAGCTTCAATAGGGAAAAGTCAGTGCCTATACACTTCACATTATTGCTTTTTGATTGAACCATTTTTATGCTCAGAAGTAGCTGAGAATACTGAAATTGTGATCATTAATTTTTAATTAAGGAACATTTATGACTCTTAAAGTACATAGATGAAATTAATGGAGATTTTTGTTTTAAGGTATGAAGGCAAATACGTGAAAATTCATTAATATAGAAAGGTTTAAAAAAAATTAGAATCTGGCCTTAATTTCCCAAAGAGGTAGCTATACAAATGATGTCTAATGGATTTTGTAGGTGATGCTCTTTCACTCACAGGGCCAAGAAAGAAACAGTTTCTCATCCTCTGGAAATTGCTAAGGACTCTGGAGGGTTTTTTTCTCAACCTGAATTGTCTCCAAATCTTCAAAACGTTTGCAGTGTGGGGTGACAGGAAGAAATTATGGTCAATTAAAATATTTTTTTATTGCACTTAGATTGCTTTCTATGAATTTTCCCACCTACTTTCTAGGACTTACACAGGTACTTTCTAGGAATTTTCTTGATGGCTTTCTGGGAAATTTCCCTCATGTTTTCTGGGATTTTTTCTAATGTGTTTTAGAAATGTCCCCAAGTGCCTTCTAGGAATTCGCCTGGGGAATTTTACCAGAGCTTTCTAGAATTTTTTTGGGTGCTCTCTGAGAATGTCCTGATGCTCTTTAGGCTTTTTTCAAGTGCTTTCTGGGAATTTTCCCTGTACTCTTGCAATTTCTAGGTAATTCTGGATTTTTATGGGAATTTGCTGGGGCATTCCAGGAACTCCGATGTTTAGTGTATTTCTGGGAATTTCTGCTGCTGCTCTACCGTATGTAGAGCATTGCTGTGAATCCCTGTCACTTAGCAGACTTCTCCAGGACATTCTACGAATTTGGAAGAAGGGTGTGCCTAGAATTTTGGTAAGAACTCCTGCAGCTTCCTAGGGGTTTTCTCAGGCTTTCTCAGTATTTCAGGTTGAAAAGCCTTTTTAGAAATTCTGAGAGTTTTGTGAGAAACTTCCTAGGGTTTTTTTCTAGGAATTCTTGAAGCTTTTTAGGAATACTCCAAGTCTTTCTTGAAATTCTGGTGTCTACAAACTTTTTAAGAATATTCATTACTTTCTAGGAGTTTTCCTGGCCTTTCTAGGACATCCTGGATCAAGGACCTTCCTGGGAATAGCTGGATTGAGACCATGCTATGATTTACTGTATTGAGAAATTTTCAAAGAATTTCCTAGCACTTTCTTGGAATTGATCTAGACCTTTTCTAGGAGTTTCCCTGGGCTTTGTAGGAATTCCTGAATGTACAACCTTCCTAGGAATTCCTGGACTGAGACCTTTTCTAGGGTTTACTGGACCTACAAACGTTCTTGGAATTTTCTCACTTTTAAGAGGATTCCTGGATCTAGAACATGAGATACTTCCTGTGCTGTTCTAGGAATTTCCTTTCCTAGGTTTAGAACCTTCCCAGAAATTTTCCCAGGGTTTCTAGGAAATGGTGGATCTGGACTCTTACTAGGAATTGCCTGCAGAAATTCTTACAGAAACTGCAGTAGTTCCTCATGCCTCATATGCCCTGATATTGCTTCATGGCCTAGAAATAGATTTTACCTTTTTTTTTTTTTTTACCTATCACAGATAACCATCTGTTGTATGCATAATTGAGTGGCTGTAGGCATTCTGCAAAAACTCCTGCTCCGCTCAAAGTGCTTGAAATTCTGTTTTATAATCAGTTAGTACAAAAGCGACTTTTTTTCTCTCTTAAAATTCACTACATTATACATTTCTCCCAGGAGTGCAATCTGAGAGAGAGAGAGAGAGTTGCAGGATGCCATTCCTGTTGTTCAGAGAGCAGAATTTCTGAGAAATTAACATCGCTGCTTATTTAGGCTGCCCCTGGTCTTGAATCTGTCCAGAGTGATCTTGATACACAGAGCTTTCCAGAGATATCACTGATGGAAAGAAATACAAAGCTGCATGAAAAGACATCACATAAGGGACTGCACGTTTTCACTGACATCAGTGTGTGTTAGCACTCTGTGAACTAACAGAAACTCCCCGCTTACTGCAATGCAGTCACATCTGAGGGGGAGCACAGCAGTTAGACCGTTCACGGTGACATGACAGACAATGACTTTAGGACCTTGAGAGTCTGTCCTTCTGCCAGTGAGAGTAAGTTTTGACATGGAGGAAAGAGGAGCAGATATTTCAGGTTAACTGACGGGAAGAAGAATATAATACTGTTAAGTGTTAATGCATAATAATATGGCATGTAATTACATCCTTTGAGGTCAAGCATCAGGATTAGGAAAGTATCAGCATGCCAAACCTCTGGACTAGAAAAATTACTCCTATGGACCTCATCAGTTAATATCTGAACTCCTTCACATAGCATAATACATGCAAAGGCAAGTTACAAAATGTTTACTTTTGTCCTTATGCCAAACGCTTGGAGCCAAAAACTTAATTGGACTTAAAAAAAATGTTTATATATTTCCCTTTAGGGCACTGGAGCTTTAAACTGGTGTAAGATGTATGGCAAGATGTATAGCTCAATACTGAGTTAACTTTTCTGGTCTAAGTGCACACCAAAAGTAAGTCTGGCCATCCCAGAATGATCTGTTGCAGAAGTGATCATATTTTTCCTGAGAATGATGCTCAGGACATAGGGACAGTATGGTGTTATCTGATTAGTGCCATATGTCAGAGCTACCTGAAAATTTCTAATTTTATTAGCTTTCTTTTAGCACAAAAGGAAGAAGAGAAAATTAGCTTGCCCATGTAATTCATAAGTATGTGCACACTTCTGTGCAGGTCTCTTACTAAGCAAGGTGTGATCTACAGACAGGTATGTTTTTCACCAGCATGTGCTGGTCCTTTATGAAAGGAAGGCACTCAGCTGCTGTAAGTATCACTTAAAATGGTATTTTTAGAGCTAACACTATAAGGAAAGAGTAGTACAGATAACCTTATGTCCCTTCAGATGCTAGGAACCCTGAGTGGTGTAGCTTCTGCATGCTGTGCAGAACCCATCCATATAAGAAGCTCTCCCATTTTGGTCATTCAAGCCATTACAGGGGTTTTTTTGCAAGAAAGCAACTCAATTCATCATTTCTACTGTCAGACCAAAAGGATGTTTGCATGAGAGCTTCTTGCTGCACTTTTAGATAAAGGCAAGGCCATGAAGGTGGTGTAATCACCAGTGCTAAGCGGGAGCTGTCGGCACAGCAGGCAGCACAGAACATGCCTCAAAGCCACATGGTACATGCAGGATAGCACAGGACAGCCTGGCCCTACTGAGGCTGTTACCTGGATCTCTAGCTCTTTGCTGTACAATTGTCTTCCAGCCAGGATCACTACGTATGTGTCCTTCTCACAGTTCAGTGGAAAACTGGAAAACTCTTACCTCCCAAGTGAGATATGAACTGGGGTTTGAAACTATGTGGACCATAATCATAAAGGCTCCCAAATCCATACAGTTGCTGCTTCAGAAATGTTAGAGCACTTAAATGTCTCATTTACTTAATGGGATGAGACTGTTGGCTTTTAGCTTACCATTCAATCAGTGAACTTTGTACCTACTAACAGTAAAATTGTCAGCAGATGGTCATCAGTTGAGATAAAATACCTTTTCTCATGTTGCACAGAGCAGACTAAATGTTAGTCCCGACTTAGATCACTTCCAGGCTTTGAAGGAAAAAAGGGGTACACATGGGATACCATGCTGCACAGAATAATGGCATCACCTGTCTTTGGGACTCTGGCAACCAAACAACTCGGCTTGTGCTACTTTAACCCCAGCTGGTCATGTTCAGCACACCTGGTATTTCCCAAAGACACTGCTTAAGGCAAACTCAGGAAGCAATTTCCTGACACTGGGATGTGCTATGCTGAATAACTGCAAGTAAAGAAACCGGCATTAGTCACTACAGAGAGTTAAAATGGAACTGCAAGATAAAATGCTGCAAAAAATACTCAGCAAAGGAAGAATTAGATAGTTTAGTAGGTCTGTAGCTTGGACATAGAGGGTGCAGTAACAAAATCAGAGGATTGCGTTTTCTCCATTTCCTTCCTTTCTTTTCAAATCACTCTGTTTCACATAAGTTTAAGATGACTAGCCAAAGGACCCATTGCTGTACGGTCACTCAAACTAAGCAGGTGTGGAACCATTTGTTATTTTGTGACTCTTGAAACAGAACCATATTTTTGAAGGCGATATCAGGGAGAACAGTCTACATGAGCCAGTTGTTAAAGCTTCATAATGTCGTGAGTTCAGTTTAAGACTCATGCTTCTTTGGTTTGTAGTGTTGTGTTGAGTTGACCTACCTTACTTCCCACTAAGCATGAATCATTCTTGATTAATTCTGGTAATAAAATTATGTATTAGACGCCCTGTAGGAGGAGAAATAATCACTGAGACACTGTGGGTATGAGGGAGTCAACTGCCTGTGTAGCATACCCTTTAGAAACTACGAAATGCCTCTTTCATGATCATTACATAGTATTAGTAACCAGCGAGCACCATTTGAGAAGAGCTTGAACTGCAAAACTGGCATGACAGGTCAGAGAAAGCCACTCTTTTGTGCATCCTGTTGTAATGTTCAACTGAATGGGTGTTATGTCAAGGGAATGACTACAATCAGAAACATGAAGGATTTAAAATTAAGAACTAAATGATACCAGCTTTATAAAGCTTGTAAATTATGGTACTCAAATTGGCTGGCTTTCATAAAAACTGTAGTTCATTTGGTCAAATTACGAACACATTTCTTTTCACAGCTTCTTTTGAGCCAACTCCAATTATAACCTTAAAATAGCATCTTTACTGGCAGAAAAAACAAGCCTTCAGACAAGACATGTGAAAACAATCCATTTCCCTTAGCTCATATATTTTATTTTTTTATATTTTTCCCCTAAAAAAGCACATTTGCTGAAGTAGATGTTTCAAACAGGTGCTTCATTTCACAGAACTTTTTGCAACTTATTTGGGTAGGTTAGGATCTAAAAGTTACAACATTAAAAAAAAATTAGGGTTTTTTCCTGTTTTATCATCTAGTGTTTTCTCTTTTTCTTGCTGCAATCAGGCAATACCTAGCAGCAGACTGGAAATTAAGATTCTCAAACTCTCATTTATTTCTTTATATGAGCTGGTTGGACATGTCCTGAAATAAATAAGTTAACCTAAAAGGCCAAGCAAAACCTCTACAAGAAAGGATACCGAAAGATATCTGCCCACATATTATAAGGGGAAGAAATATTAAAATTGGATAGTCCTCTACCCTTTTTGATGTGGAATTTTTAACTGAACACTAATGGTACTGGGAATTTCATATTACAATTAAGGTGCTGCTGAACAGTCTAGCTGTTATATTCAGCTCTCTAGTATCTGTTATAATATTGCTTTCCGTGTAAGTGTTGAATGCTTTTCATCTTCAGAGCTAACACAGATGATTTTCATAACGCACTTGGGAAAATACTCTTTGTAACAGAGCTTGTCACTTGCCAGTGACTAATGGCTAAACTTACCTTTGCCCAATACCTGGAATAAGGGGACCTTGTGCTGTGGGTAGGACTTTTATATGGTCTCAGGCAGAGGAAACGACATGAGGTGGTCATGATCGCAGAAGGAATTAAGAACTATGCTTAGAACTTTGTGGCTTAGTCATTTCATACCTTGACTGCAGTCAGTCTCTTCAGAATTACCTGCTAGTTTCTTCTGTCTGTAAATGAAAAGAGAATTTTTGAGTGCATTCTCATCATCTGCCTACAGCTGACTACATCATACTCTTTCAAAATGCACCTGAAAACTGCAGAATGCCATCCTCGTAGGCCTGCTGGTGTTGGACTAAGGCCTGTTACTGCCTGGAACCAGATTTATCAGTCTTTGAATTCATGATATCAAGTACAATGTTTAGTCAGAAATGAGAAAAAGTTACACACAGTTAAGAATAAAAATTATAGGAAATTTTGTTCCTTTAAAAAAGTTGTCATTGAAAAGGAGGAAAATTACATTTTAAATCTGTGCAACATGGTAGTGAAAAATCTGGTTGATAGAGGATTCAATTATTTTTTCTGTACAGTAGCCAAACAGAACATCATCTAGAAAAGAACTCTAGATGTCCTGTAAGTATGCCAAAACTTACCGCGAAATATGAAATTAGTGACTTGGAAACTGGATCATGATTTTTTTGTCAGAGAAATATTTAGTTGACTGATGTAAGGAAACACTTAGTTTACCATGGATTAAAAATATGTGATCCTTTCATTCTCTCTTTAGTTTTGAGAAAGACTGTTTTATGTTATCTTGGTGGTGTGAATACAGATTTTCTTATTCTTTCACATCACTTTGCATCTTTTCACTTGAATCGTGTGCTGTCTTCAAGATTTTTTAATTCACAAATTGATTAATTTGAAAATATTTGGATAATCCAGTGTAAATTGTCCTTTTATTGCTATGGGTTTGGGTGAACTGACGGTGCTACCTGAGCTCACAGCTTCTTTCCTGTGAAGGGAAGAGTGCAGACCTTCAGTTTGAATAAGCTAGATTAGTTCACATTTGCTTGGATTTCCCTTTGGATGCAGTGAAGTGATTTGCAAGCATTTAATATAGTTACTGCTTGAGAGTTGACTTGTTCACAGTTTTTAGCATGTGGACTGTTTGCTGTATGTTGCTAGCAAGGTTTCACAGTGGTTTTAATGTAATGAGGGAGGAATCAGAGCATTTTCCAGGGAGGGTCTAAAGGGTCTTGTCTTGTGCTTAGTGTACTGAACCAAAGCTGTCAGAGGATATGATGGTGTCTCTACAAACACAAGGGACACATAAAAAACAGGGGTTATAACGACACTGAAAAAATCAAGTTTAAATACAAAACTGAGCCAAAACATTTTTATTTTTTTTTACTACTACTATATGATGTGGTTGCTGCAGTAAAAGGTGACAAAATTTATGGGTAGCCCTTTTTCAGTCCTCTCTGGAGTAAGATGTAAAACATGGAGGTTTAAACAACTTGTGAAAAAAAAATTCCAAGCAGGTAGCTGTTACTTCAGCATTGAGTTTTGTTTCCAGCGTGGTAGCCAGGGCCTAAATTCTGTAGCAGAAGTTTTTGCCTTGTGAGGTGAAAAGTATTAAAGTTCACACTTTTCTCATGACCTAAGACAACTAATCATGACTTTGGGCCAAAATAGTCTATATTGCTTAGCTGCATGATAAGTGCTAGTATAGACAATTACTCTCTTGGCCTTTTTTAAGACTTGATGATGAAGCAATTTCAATTAAACCTACTTTTTGCAAAGCTTATTTGTTTACTTCAGTACTCATCATCCTCATTTTCCATATTGCCTTGGTTTTTTTCTTCATCCAACTGTTGAAGCTATTGGAAAAGAGATCAAATACCTCAAGAGGAGAAGTTTTTATATCATCTATGTTATTTCCTTTTTATAAGAACCCTACTTAAAACTCTTTTTTGGCAGGAAGAAAATAATAGAGATGGGAAGCATCTGATAGCAGCTGAACTGAAGGCCTACATAAACTTTTTATCCATAACAAATGTTAAATAAGGCAGATGCTACATTAAATACACATCTGTGCTGCCGGCCTGTCCCATAAAGTATCTTTGGCATTTCAGTTTGTAGGTTTATATGCAAAATATAATTTTTAAAATCATATATTAATTAGGAATTTCAATTAAGAATAATCAGGCATCTTCTAAAATAATTATTTCTGATTGCATTAAAATTTATATCACAAAAATTCTCAGTTGTATGTGTATGAACTATATTGACTAAAGTGATGGAAGTTTTACAGCCTCTTGGCACCACGTCAGTGTGCATAAAGAGATACATCTGTTAATAAAGCTGTAACAACACTCCTAGATAATGCCATAGCAAAATGATCTCCTGTGTCATAATGAGGATTCTTGAAATGTCATGAAATGAGTTTATGAAATTTCTTAAAAGCAAATTGAAGATAACCAGTGTTAGTGACACTATTTTCTGGGAAAGCTGTTAGAAACATACACTATCAGGTGATAATGATGAACTATGTAATATGTGTTTAAAACTGTAATATTTGGCCCAGTGTCGTGAAGAATCTTTCAGCTACCTGCAAGGCACAGGGCACGTGCACCATTCTGTCTCGGCTTTGTCACTGACCTTGGGCAAGTCTGTGATTAGGGATACATAAACAAGTTACTTCAGGGCAGACTGCTGTGTGAACTTGAAATACATCAGCTTCTCGGCAGTATTGCCAAACAGACATTCTTACCCCAGGACAAGAAGATAATCCACCTCACAGTTACCTCTTGACGTAAGACAAGAATTTATCCCCTTTTGAAATAATTACTTTTTAGTATAAGGATATGCGTGTATCTATTTCTCATGGAATAATTGGGCTCTTCAAGTTTATACCATGGCTTGCCCTGCAGAAACTACTTTGTGTATTCCTGTCCTCTGCATCTTTCTTTGTGTGTGTAAAGAAGAAATAATGTTTTTAATAGCTCTGTTAGAGATCTCCAGATAAAAGTGGAATAGATGTAATAATTTCTTTTTTACATATAAGATATAAATGATATGACAGTGGATTGGGAATCAGAATAGCATACTATGTTGGCTGGTTTCTAGTCTTGGTTGTTGTAACTAAAGCTGTGGGAATAACTTTTTTTGTTCTGGTTCACCGGTTGAATGAAAAGATTAGAAATTAACAGTACCTTGTTTCCAGTTTGCTCAACTTAAAGGCCCTTATATTTTTTCCCATAAATTGCTGTGCTAATTAACTTCTGAAGGGAATTTTAAAATATAGTTTTAATAGCCCTCTTAAAATGTTTTTCCCTTATATAATTTCATCAAATGAATGTAGATTCCTCAATAATTCTGTGAACCTGACTTTATTTTTCTTCATTCTGTTCTGTTTCATTTAATTTGTGACTGTGTGTCCTAAAAGAGAAAAAACTTATCTGTTAAAGTTTCATTCCAAAAATGGCTGCACTTAAGCTTTTATGGTAAGGTTAAGCCACTTTAATAACCAGCAACCACTGAAGTGATCCTGATTCTGCTCTTGCCCTTTTCCTTGCACAAGTGAAGGTGTTTGTATGCTTAGTTTAAGGAATTCAACTGGAAGCAGGGGTGGTTGCATGGTTACTTTTCTGGTTTAGCTCCCTACACTATTTTGCTGTAGTGTAAGGAAGGGTTGTCTCCCATGCAAGAGAAATGGCTAGAGTGCAGCTGGCACGAAGGTGAAGATTCGTTCTTTTGGCAGAAAATAGGCATTCAGCTGACATAGCCATATCAATAAACTGCACCTTCAGTTTCTGCATTTGAGAGTAAAAATGCATTATTTAAAATCTCAGCTTCCTGTTATGAAGCGTTTTTGCAATACTTTTTGCACATTCTAACCTAAATATATACACTAATAAGACAGTGCCGATGTAAACTATGACCTAAGAATTTAGGGTTCTAACTGTATGCAAGCTGAATATTAAAGGTTTTCTATATAATCTGGTGCCTGTTTCTCCAAGTGCTAAAATGCCAGTATGGCTTGCAAAACTCTATATGCAAAATGTCACGGTGCAGGCAATTAGTGTAGTCACAAACATCCAACTAACTAGATATTGATATTTGCTTTATTTATGTTCTCGGAGAGCTTTTGTTGATTTGATGCTGCCATTTGGTTGAATTGCAAGAAAATTTTAATGAAAAATACTAGAAGTCATCCCAATTTATACTGAGGGGAAAGAATGGCTAAAATTCTTTGCCCTTCAGTGCCAGTAGTCTTGAATCTGGCATAGCTCTACAGCCTTTAGGCCTGAGTGTTAATACACAGTAGGACCAGTTGCATGTCTGATCCATGGAAATCAGTGTCTTTTGAGCACAAATTCCATGCCTGGGACTTTCACATTTTGCTGCTACATTAAAATAGCCTTCTCCACTGAGTACAAATTTGTCATATATGTAAATGTAAGATAAAATGTAAAGTAAAACAACTTGGTAATGTTTGGATACCACTGAAATTCCTGGGCTGCACAGTCCCACCAGAAGCATGTTACCTTTTCCTCCCTGGGTGAAATAATGCATTTAAACTTCTAGTCACTTTTTATATTTTCAGTCTGCACAGTAAGGGAGGAAAACATTTTCAGGGGTAGGCCAGTTAGTCAGCTCAGATTTCATGTTACACCTGACCACTGATTGCTTGGCAAAAGGGGCATGCATAACATGTTTTAGCCTGCTCTGCTTTTTCCCTCTTCCCTACATTTTCCAGGGAGAAGAGGGTTATGTTTCTGAGCAGACCAGTCAAAAAGTCTGGTTAGTATGCCGCGCTGATCCTAATTGGTTATTTTTTGCAGAAGAGAGAAGCCACAAAACAGAAAATCAGTCAATGGAAACTTCTAAGTGCTAAAAGCATTAATCTTCCTTGATTGCCTGGCTTACTTCTAAAGAAATGTAAATTTTCAGTGGTGTAGACTGATGCAGCTTACCCAGGAATCTTACAGAAAACCCAGTCCCTGAAGTTTCTTTCCTCTCCCAGTTTTTTCATCCACATCCTATGTTCAAAGTGGATTTAGTAGATTTGGAACCTCCAAGAGCATTATGGGCAACCACTGAGTTCGTTGTTTGTGCTCATTCTAGGATATTTTCTGGAAAACATTTCCAGCTGTGCAGGCAAAAGTAAATTGGGCAGCCCAAAGCCTGAGGGCACAACTACCCCTGGAGGGTGGGGCTTGCTTGGGTAGCAGGAGTAAGTTGTGCTGGTGAATGAAAATTTTAAATACGGCAACTTCTCTTTCTTCCTCCCTCCCTACCACCCCAGTCAGTGCCACCCAGTATGATCTGACCCTTTCCTCAGTGACAGAAGATGCTGTCCAGGTTCTACAGGAACCTAGTACAAGTGAAAAGGGACCCAATCCCTTCCAGTGCCTCTTTTGCTGTCTTAATAGGAGATCCTGTTCCTGTAATGACAGCCATTCCTGACAGGAGGATTGTATGTACATGGTAAACGGTGAGGCACTGACAAACCTATAGTGGAAAAACAAGTTGGCAGGGAGAGGTTTTGCTTGAGCCTGTCACGGCTCAAGGCAGGGAGGGGGAGAACAAACAGTTTCTTAATAATAGTTTTACAGCAGTAATTGCACACCAAGCTGGAAACCATTTTCACAATATAAAGGGTTTGGAGTCATTTTTGTGAAAACAGAAATATGAATGCCATGATATCATCTAAATGCTTCATCAAATGCTAAAAATTTTGAAACCATAAATTTGTCAGTGTGATTTTAAACGAGGACCCGACAGGGTTTAACTCCATTGTGAATGTGACCAGCTGTATTTCCTCCTGTAATCAGCTCTCTGGTTGTGGCACCTGGATCCAGCAATTAAGTCTTCATAGGGTGCCCCGGGGTGTGTGATACATATGCAACGAAAAAAAACAGGAGGAAATGAGAAGAGTGTCCTGCAAAGCAAACTTGAAAATATGATGAAAATGAACTCTGGAAAGAGCTAGTGAAGTGTAAGATAACCAAGCTGAGGTGGCTCTGCTGACAGGAGAGCCTGCATAGAGCAGGGCTTTTCCTTGGATGCTGGTGCATGCCATCAAGTGTTCTTTAGTACAGCTGAGCTTCAGGGTGAGTTTATGTGAGGGCCAACTAAGCTGCACACAAAGCCTGGAAAAGAATTTGAGGTATGGTAATTTTTTAAAATACATTCTGACTTCATTGTGGTTGATATTTTTGCTCTCGTCTTCTGATTATGTGCATGATTAAGTGTCTAAATGCTTGTTGTCTTTGAGGGTTTTTTGCTCCATTTTAAGTTTATTTTATGTTTGTTTGGGTTTGGTTTCCATTTGGACCAAATGAAAACTAATAATTATATGCTTGTAAATAACTTGGTTAATACTTAAAACCGAAAAAGGAGGGGTTTTCTCTTTGTTTCTGTGTATCCAGCTCCTTTAGGAAAGCTTATTCTTGTATTATAAATTCTCAGCACTTTCTTGCAATCTGGAAGCTTTAATATGGTAAAGTTGACTGCCCAGAAAGCAACCTACCTATGCAGAAGCAGAATTTGGCAGAATGAGCCTTTTCCAGTTGTTGTAGAAAGGTGTATCTTTGTAGAAGTGTGAAACTGTGGTGTTTTCTGTTAAATTTAAAAGAAAAATGGAATTAACTGTGTAGTTTGATTGATTGGTTTAATGCAACTTTATTGTGTTTGTTCCTGTCTACGTGTTCAAGTCTTCATACTGAAAGAGTAAAGGCAGCAGGAATCATGCCTAAATCAGATTGTCTCTCTAGGACAACTAATAATTAAATCTACTGGGTCTTCTTAAAGTGAGTAGTTGCAGCTAAACCCTGTTGTCAGTTTAGAATTATTCAAAACAATGTGTTCTATTCTTGATTCTTCAGGTATTCATCTTCAGAAAAATAGAGGTCATCCTGTTTAGCTGGACTTTCTTATGAGTAAGATGAAAGGCTATTTAAAATTTGTAGGATTGTCTCTATTTTCCAAGGGATATTTTTAATATTAACTACTAAATATTATAGAACAGGAATGACACTTTTAGCTTTAATCAAATCTCAAGGGTTTTTTTTATTTATTGTTTTTATATTTGGCACCACTGAAGATAAGTCTAGCCTCATGGAAGTGACTGGTTTGGAACTTTTACTGGTTTTCTGTGAGACTGAAAAAATTGTCATTTGGATGGTTCATGCACACCAATGTTGCTTGCTTTCCATAAACTGACCCTTCTCCTTCATCTCTTGAAACAGGCAGTACCTGTGATCAAGATGATGATTTAGTTGTACTAGAAATAAGGTTAAATATTAGAGTTTTAGGACTGAAATGAGGAAAACTAGAAAGTTCAGCCTAGGAATTGGAGGATGAATTTTTTGAATTTCAGAAATGTGTGCTTTTGTTTTTGTACCTAGAGATGTGGGATAAGCCCTTGACTGCATAAGGTTGCAGAATTCCCACTTCAGATGTGTTTGCATGGGTTGTATTGAAAAACGCAAGCTTTTCTCCTAGTAAGATTGTGCAGTTGAGTAACTACTGACCATTAGTTTTTCTTATTATATTTTCCAGATTGGGAGTCTTAAAATTATGTTTGGTACTGTTATGTAGCCTATTTGTAACTATTCTAAAATATGGTCCGTTAGATAAATAGGTTAACTTTAGACACTTTCTTGAACTGTTTGTTGTGAGAGGGACTGCAACATGAAATGCCGAATTTGAATGTTCATTTGATGGCAGTGAAAATTGAATGTACTTCAACTGCGTTAAACAAGTTGCCCTTCTACTTAGCTGCTTGTTGATTAGGGAAGGTTTTTGAAATCCAGTGATAGTTTCTTCAGAGCTTTTTTTTTTTTAATCTGGAGGCTTTTATATGAAGATGAGCAAATAATGCCATGTAATTTGTATTACATGCCCTAAGGCCTTGGTTTATTTTGGTGAAAAGAAAGTTCTTAGTAAATTGCTAGCAGAAGCAAAATAGAAAAGAAAACCCATGTTTTACCTCAATAATTCAAAACAGTTTTGCTTGGAGTTATGTTTCTGGGACCATCTGTAGGCAACGAAATAAGTGGCCTGATTTTTTAATATTCTGAACACTGTAGGCACCATACATAAATGTAATCCTTTAAAAAAATAATTTCTGGGAATAATTTTTGAGTTTACACAGAAGCTTAGAATAATTTAGGTTGGAAGGGACCTTTGGAGGTCATCTGGTCCAAAACCCTGCTCAAAGCTGTTTGAAAGTTAGATTCAACTCCAGATTTAGCTTAGGTACCTCAGGGCCTTGGCCTGTCACATAGTCTTATCAAAACTGGTTTTATTTTGACATATCTTGACAGTTATGTGAGCTTCCTGAGTACTTGTTTTGTAGGCAGCTGCGTATAGCAATTGCTGAGATCAAAAACAGATTTAAAAGATTACCATAATAATCTGAAAATTGGATATTGCTTAGGGATCCGCTTGTTTAAGGAGTGTTACAAGCTGTTCATTATAGCTGATGTCTAAAAGTAGTTTATTTCTTGCAGAATATAAAGCAACTGCTATTCATAGTTTTGCAGATGAGAATACCATCTTATGGAGACAATATTCACATGTTTATTTTTTTTATTCTGTGCTGATTATTTTTCAGTACTTTCCTGCTTTTTGCACACACAGTAATGCTAGCATTTTCTCACCATTTTAAGCTAAAGGTATCTATAGAATTTCAGATTTTTTTGTTTCCTTCTACTTTATAGTCAAGACATTTGGCTTAGAAAGACTGTCCACCTGACTGCAGAGGAAGGGATTTCACTCAAATGTTCAAAGAAACCCTGAGACAGTAACATAACTTCTTACTTGTTTCTTTTGTGGAAAACATCACTGTTTGGGGGTGGGAAGGAGGAGAGCATTTTTTTGGTATGCTATCACAGAAATAAATTAGCGTATGTATTTAAAATCTAATAATTACTTTTGATGCCTATGCACAGCACAGGCTGCAATTTAAGTGCTTTAAAATGTCTCAAATGTAATTGAGAGATAAGCCAGCCGGAGATTATTGTTCCAGTCAACATAGCCATGGCATTTCAGTTTCTTTCACAAACGCTTTAGGTTACTGTCTGAGGAAGCCCTCTGTTTATCATTTTTTAAGTTGACTTTACTGTAAAACAAAACTGGCATTTTAGATTGTGTTTTGTAGATTGCTGTTGGCAAGGTTATGAACTTGCTTACCACCCTTATCTTAAGTGGAAATATTTTTAGAAGAAATGTTTATCAATGTTGTTCCTTCTCTGGGTGTTCGTAACTTTGATTCTATCCTCGTACATGTGGAATTTTTTCTTCTCTGTATTTTTTCCTTGAGTCATGTCTTCTGGCTCGTTCCAGAAAGATTTCTTTCCTTGACTGGTGGTCTAGTTGTTAACAGTTCTCATCTGTCTGTTCTTAAAACAAAATTCTCACTGTAAAAAATTTTCTATTTGAAGTGGGATGGCAGCATTCCTTTTTAATGTCTGTTCTCTCTGTCCCAACACGGCTTGCCTCTGGCTGGAGTTCTTAGATGTCTCCAAGGATATTACTAATCCACTTTGGAAGAGAATGGAAATTCTGTTTTACAAAGGTTTTAAGTCTTTTAAACTGATTTTATTCCAAAATGAGGCCAACACTTCCAAATTTAAATTCTTATCTTGAAAGACAATATTTTTGTTTTCCACTTTTATAGGAAAAAACTACAAATAAAAATCCATATCAAGATTAACAGTTAAATTCATTATTATTTTAGAATGAAACGAGTTTTTTTGCGTAGTATTGGAATTAGTAGTAGGATTAATTTTTTCTTCACTTGGAAGAGAGGGACGAGAGAAGTCAGTAATATTTTGTCTAGTACTTTAGCAAAATTACATCAAGTACTAAAAAATTAATCCATGTGAGTTATTTAACCTTGGTCTGGTTACCTAACCCTTTTTTTTTAAATTTATTATCCAGTTATATATTTAAAGTGTTATTCTACTTCCTTCCAGACCATTTTAAGCCTGCTTTATAGGATCTTTTTTCAAAGAATGGGATTTTTTTAATATGTGTTCCAGTATAACTAAAATTTCTAGCTTTTTTTCTATTCAGTTGAGAAACACTCTTCATGTTTTGGTATTTTTTTTTCTGGCTATGAAAGCCTTATAGATTGGATCTTAACCCTGGAGGAAAATATTCCAGATACTTCCTCTCAGGTATGCCTGTCACTGCATACTGACATTCATCTGCTTTATCTTAGAAATAAATGCCTTGGAGGATAAAAAATTGCATCAAAATAATTCTTTAATTGTGAAACTACAGTAATCTGTGTTGGCTAATAGTCTGTTTCCAAATGTGTTGTATGAATCTGCACTTTCCGTTTCAATCTTGGAATATTAAACTCACTTTATTTAGGGGCAATTGATGCATATTCTTCTTAATTAAATGCACATATGTACCTGTGCACTCACAAGTATTTCTTTTTCATAATATCAGTACTTCATTTTTCCAAAAGAATGTTCGCTTTTCACCTTGAGATAGAGATCTCTTTATTTACAGTAACTTTCTATTGATTGGTCTTAATTACTTTTTGAAATGATTCCCATGAATCACCGAGGTCTAGATTTTTGCAAAGACTAGCCCAGCAGCCTCTGCACAGAGAGCAGGAGTGTTCATACTGCTTGTGCTTTCTTATTCCTTCTACTAAACAGGCAAGTTGGGGGGAAAGGGAAGATCATGTGCACAAGTTCCTGGGTTTTATTCCTTGTAGTAACTATATAGGGATTCCCACAGTTTGTTACAATGCTGGAGTCTATCATACTTCCCTGATCTTGTCTACACGAATGAGAAGGAAGTAGAGACTGAGCTGCTGAAAACTAGAGCACTGAAATCCTGACCCTGCTGGAGTCACTGTCTAAAGATCTGTCTTAAGGGAACACCTTGTGTATTACATATTGGTAAATGTTCTGTGGTATTCTTTCTTCATAGCTGAGCCTGGACATGTTCGCTGTCCCTAATTAATCTAGGAAATTTAAGCATCTGAACTTAAAGGTTAGCCTTGAATGTGTATACTGTATACATATAATAAATCTCTTGTAATACGTAAACATTTAGGTATTTGCCAAGAGTCGTGCTGTCTGAAATTGTTCGAAGAATGTATTCTCCTCTTAAGACCGTGGACTTTTTAAAATTATTTTTTGACAAAATGCAAACTATTGCACATACTCTCCCATAACGTAAACCTTTATCTCATTTGCTTATCAGCTCTCAGGGGGAGTGACCTAAGATTGCAATCACTTTAAAGAGAATGACCAACATGTGGGATAAAGAAAAAGAAGGGTTGCTTGTCTTTTAGGAGAGAAAAGTTCCTTTTCTCTTTGTGAGACATGGAGGGACACGATAAGCAGTAATAGTCCTGTCCTTTTGCCTTGAGTAGCAGAAGATGGCAGTGAGAATGGAGTATGGTTCTAGTAATAACAAAACTTCTTTTTAACCCAAGAGATGAGGAGGACTTTGAGTAACATGCATGTTTTTTCAGGAGAAACATACAGAATGTTTTAGACAAATCTTTCTCCTTCCTTGTCTTCGTTTCTACATGTATTCTGGAGAAAACCTATGAAAATGTCAAGCATAGAGCTGGAAAGAAGTTAAAATGGTATTTAATCTCTGGATGAAGTTATGTAACTTAGCATTTTACTTCAGTGTTGTTATTTTAGGTGTTGGTCCTTTGAGAGTGGACTGTAAATATTAAGGTTTTCACTTTCACAGGTTGAAAACAAATGCGATGGTTTTCAGGTAAGGGCATTCACAAGGTAATATAAAGGCTGCCCAAGAACACAGTGCACATTTCATATTTAGGAAGTGTCTTGCCGAGTTGTCAGCGAACCCTGTGGTTTCAATCACTTGTTCCTTTACTAACCATCCAAGAAATATTGCTTGATGTATGTTGACATACTTTACTCTTGTAACCTTGGTATGTTGGGAAGAAATACATTTCTTGTTGAACTGCTCACAAACAGTTTTAATGTTGCTTATAATTTACTCAAACTTGTCCTCTTAATTATTCTCTTTGGTAGTGACAATAACCTTTAGCATAATCTATGGAGTATTACCTTATTGACACAAGCTGTAATACACATACAGCAGTAATAGAGCTACATCACATCCTGAATATTCACTTGTTTATATTCTGTTTTAAATTGTGAGAGTTTAGGGCATTGTCCCTTACCAAGGAAAATGTGCAATATGTAATGTTCAGTTCATGCTCTGGACTGGGAGTCAGGAGATTTAGGTTCTGTTCTGGACTCTGCCATCGCACTTAAAGCTTTTGGTTAAATCTTTTGCCTCCTTGATTTTTGAACTGTTTGGCTGTACTGTTTGCTGTTTGAGCCATTGTTTAGAGGCATAGTTAATTGTTTACTTACCTGGGGCTACTTGCTGAGGTGTGGTGAGAAGCGGAAGCAATTGCAGTAGGACAAGAGCTGTAGATGACAAGGTACGGGAGTTGACATTGATGCAGTGGGGATTCCTCTGTGAAATTTCAAAGCTGCCCATCAGTACTGCTGCACCCCAGTACAACACAGCCAAGGAAACCAAGCACTAGTATTTCTTCTGATCACAGGCACCCACTATTTAATATGCATATGTGCATAGACTTACTTCAGTTTTTAAGGAGTCGATTAACTTCCATCTGTTTGGAAAAAAGCTTAACAATGTATTTTATCATGTTAGCATAGTTTCCAAGCAAGGTACATGCAGGTTGTTAACTGAGGTGATGTGTTCATTTGATCTCAGAAGACCAAGACTTATCCTCTATCCAGTCCTTTCAACTGGACCTAGAACTTTCAGCAGGAGATAAATGAGATAGATGACTGAAACTTTTGTTGGCAAATTTTAGCTCAAAACAGTGTAGAAAATGTGGTAAAGAACTGATGCTATTTGTTTTGCTAGCTTAGTGATAGCATGGAAAATAATCCAAAATCTTTGTTAAAAAAAAAGGAAAAAAATAGAGACAGTAACAGTGATACTTTTTCTGCTCTTGGATATGTTTTGAATTCTATAGTACAGAAAGCAGTTACAATTTCATGCTGTTATGAAATATTATCATGCAGGTATTATCAAATGCAATAATTAAACCTCAGCAAAGTAGTTGAAACATGCTGTTACTGGTGTGACTAGTTAGTGCTGTGAATGACGGGGAAGAGGGTCTGATCAGGGAGCCCTTAGGCAACTGGGGATAAAAGACCAATGTCAGCAGCATCTTGACTAGCTGAGAAAAGTCTTTGTGCCCAACATGCTGCTTCTTGTGCTTTAATAACTAGTCATCACCTGATACTTTTCCTTTTGACAACCAAGTCTGTATAAAGGTGATAAAAATGTGAACTGTGACCAGCATACTTCAGCCACAAATAGTGTGGTTTCTTCCTCCTGTTTTAAGAGACAGTTTATACAACAGTAGCCGGATCATGTGAGTTAAAGGAATACCATGGACCCCTTGTTCAAGAATGTTGGTTTTATAAGAAATAGTTTGACATGCATTCCCCTCTTTTGATGAGTATCCAAAACCAATTGTTCTAGAAAGCCAGGAAACCACCTCTAAAGATTAAAAAAACAAGAGAACAGAGCCCAGCTTTATCGCACCAGGAGTGTGATACAGGAGATGAGCAAATGTAATATTTGAACGCTTAAATCTTCACATTCATACTGGGTATCAGGGATTCACCTTCAGAACTTATCAACCAACTAGGTATGAAGGACTGAACTCTACTCTTTAAAGACTTTTAAATTTTGTTTTTATTGTAAACAGTCTTCCAGAATGACCCTTTTGTTCAGTTATTATTCATTTGGATAGAGAGTGGGAAAATAATAAGAAAAACACCCACCCCAAAACAAAAAATCTCAAAATTGAGTGGCTGCTGGGTAGAAGATGTTAAACTGAAAAATGATTGCTTCTAAATTGGCAAGGGAATTTATATGTTATGCCAGGTATTTGTATCTTCTTTCATGAGATGAGTTAAGATTAGGAGAGTAGAAGATGAGAGCCCTCAGGACGGACTAGAATATGGAGAGCAAGGCAGCTGGGAATTTCAGAGGGTTTCTGTTCCAAGTGGAAGGTGTTGTCTCTAAAATACAATTGAAGACTCACTGATGAGGGAGGTAGCAAACATCTGGCAGAGCATAGCACTCTAAATGTGCAAAATTAGAACACAGGTTTAAGGTGACCACTGGGAAACTCATCTAAACCTCTGCAGAATTGCTGTTTTCTTTGGTGAGAAGATGCCATCATCTCTTTTGTGACATTAAGAGAAAATCCTTTCTGCATGTAAGTAACATTTGGATTTAGATTTGTAATGTGTGACTGTATCAGTGCTGTTTGTTTGGGAAATACCTGGGCCGACAGAGTTCTCGCTGGAAGTCTAGTTTAGTGAAAGCTGATGTGAAACTGCAAATTTCTGTAGAAGGGTTAGAAACAAAGGTACTTGTGATACAGCAAAATTGTGATATGACATTCTGAGTAGGTAGCTTGGAAATTTTGTAATAGGTGAGGTTTTATTTGAAAAAATACTGGTGAAGCAAGAATGTACCTATTTCAACACACTAATTCTGTCAGAAACTTGCCTGGTTATCTTGCAGAGTGCTAAAAATCATAGATTTTCAGTATTTGTGGCTTCTTGACCAGAATACTGTAGATGTTCCATAGTTCTGTTTTCAAAGCTGGAATAGAAGTGCAAATAACCTCATCATAAGTGAAGGCTC